>CM076999.1:16486285-17728785 GCA_039090855.1 Macrothele yani | reverse complement strand
GGACATGGAGACATCCAATTGGGACGACAAGTGAAATTGATTTTATTATGTGTAACAAAAAATTCGTCATCGAAGACTGCAGTGTGCTGAACAAGTTCAACACAGGTAGTGATCATAGATTGGTGAGATGTAAGATGCACCTCAACACTAAACTGGAACGTGGCAAGCTCATAAGACAAACAAAATGTATTGACATAACCAACCTTAAAAAACACCATAATACTTTCAAGTTGGAACTGAAGAACAGATTCTCTGCTTTAGAAGGCCTAACATCGGAAGAAGTGGATATTTCGGAAGTTAACAGAAAAGTAACCAAAGCTCTAATGGAAACAGCAACAAAATTAGCTGGGTCTAAGAACAAGTTGCATGTGAACAAATTATCAGGAAAAACCAAAATGTTGATGCAAAAAGAAGAGAGATGAGGACAACTAAAGAAGATGTGACTTCCAAAGTGGAATATATAGAGCTATGCAAGACAACACGAAAAAGTATCACTGAAGACGTAAGGAAATTCAACTGTGAGCTAGTGAGGAAAGCAATTGAAAACAACCAAAGCCTTAAGATAGCAAAGGGACATCTCAGTAAGGGAAGAAAACAGATTATGGCTCTGAGAAAAGAAGATGGTTCTATAACAAGAAATAGAGGCGAAATTTTGACAAGAGTGAAAGATTTCTACTCCAAATTATATGAAAGGGATGATACATGTACTCCAGACATCATGAAAGGTACCAGAGTTCTTCCAGTCCTCCCAGCAGAAGTTGCTCATGCAATCAAGAACATGAAGCGAGGGGAAAGCTCCAGGAGAAGATGGAATTACTATAGACATCATACAAGAAGCAAGTGGAGAAATTGAAACAGTACTCGCCCAAATTTTCACTCGATGCCTTAATGAAGGAAGATTCCTGAGGATTGGAACAACGCTACAATGATCCTGCTACATAAAAAAGGTGACATTGAGGATCTCAGGAACTACAGACCTATCAGCCTCCTATCAGTGGTTTATAAAATCTTCACTAAAGTTCTTTCACACCGCTTGAAGGTAACACTGGACATGGCTCAACCGAGAGAACAAGCTGGATTCAGGAGTGGCTACAGCACAATAGATCACATCCACGTACTGAGAGAACTAATTGAAAGAGCGAGGGAATATGAACTTCCATTGTGCATGGCTTTTATCGATTATGAAAAAGCCTTTGATTCGGTGAAACCATCAGCAGTTACCACGGCTCTGAAATCCTGCGGTATTGAGGATGCATACATTAATATTATTAATAACATCTATGAAAATGCAAGTGCAAAGATTCGGCTGTTTGAAAATACAACACACATAAAAATTGGAAAGGGAGTGAGACAAGGTGACACCATATCTCCGAAGCTCTTTAATGCCACATTGGAAAATGTCTTTCAATCACTGAACTGGGAAAACAAAGGGATAAAGATTAATGGAGATTATCTAACCCACCTTCGTTTTGCTGATGACGTAGTCATTTTTGCAACTACCCCATCAGAGCTGCAGAGTATGATCCAGGAACTTGCTGACAAGAGTAAAGAAGTGGGATTAAAAATGAACTTTCAGAAGACAAAAGTGATGTTCAATGCTTTTACAAGAAATGAAAGATTTATCGATTGATGGAGAAAAACTGGAGATAACAGATACATATGTTTATCATGGACAGCAGATATCAAGTGAGGGTCACATTGATGAAGAAATTAATCGGCGTACAAAACTTTCCTGGAGAGCTTTTGGAAGAAACAGCATAATTTTCAAGAGCAATATGCCATTATGTCTTAAAAGAAAAGTGTTTGATCAATGCATCCTTCCAGTGCTTACGTATGGTGCAGAGACGTGGACCTTAACTAAAAGAGACATACAAAGGCTGCAGACAACTCAAAGATGCATGGAGAGGTGCATACTTGGTATAACCAGGAGAGATAAGAAGAGGAACTCGTGGATCCGAAAAATGACGAGAGTGGAAGACATCATGATCAGTTAAATCCCTGAAATGGCAATGGGCTGGACATACTGCCAGAAGGACAGACCATAGATGGACAGCCGAAATTTTAGATTGGATTCCAAGGGACAGGAAAAGACCCACAAAAAGACCACATGGGAGATGGGTGGATGAAATTCGTAAGTATGCGGGAGTGACATGGAGGAGACTGGCACAAGACAGACCGTTGTGGAGGAAACTTGGGGAGACCTTCATCCAGCAGTGGATTGATAATGGTTGACAATGATGATGATGATGATGATATATATATATTCAAACTTATGCACCCACCACAAGTCATCCTGAAGAAGAAATTGAAGAATTTTATGAGGAAATTTGTCATCTAAATAATAAAGGTAAGCAGCACTTGAAAATAATTATGGGAGATTTCAATGCAAAAATAGGGCAACGGCAACAGAATGAAACTTCAGTAGGTAAATTCGGTCACGGCAACAGAAACCAGCGTGGAAATACTCTCGTTGAGTTTGCAGAGGCAGAAGGGTTTTTCATCTTGAACTCCTTCTTCAAGAAAAAGCCACACAGCAAATGGACATGGAGACATCCAAATGGGACGACAAGTGAAATTGATTTTATTATGTGTAACAAAAAATTCGTCATAGAAGACTGCAGTGTGCTAAACAAGTTCAACACAGGTAGTGACCATAGATTGGTGAGATGTAAGATGCACCTCAACACTAAACTTGAACGTGGCAAGCTCATAAGACAAACAAAATCTATTGACATAACCAACCTTAAAAAACACCATAATACCTTCAAGTTGGAACTGAAAACCAGGTTCTCTGCTTTAGAAGGCCTAACATCGGAAGAAGTGGACATCTCTGAAGTTAACAGAAAAGTAACCAAAGCTCTTATGGAAACAGCAACAAAATTAGCTGGGTCTAAGAACAAGTTGCATGTAAACAAATTATCAGGAAAAACGAAAATGTTGATGCAAAAAAGAAGAGAGATGAGGACAACTAAAGAAGATGTGACTTCCAAAGTGGAATATATAGAGCTATGCAAGACAGTAAGAAAACGTATCACTGAAGACATAAGAAAATCCAACTGTGAACTAGTGAGGAAAGCAATTGAAAACAACCAAAGCCTAAAGATAGCAAAGGGACATCTCAGTAAGGGAAGAAAACAGATTATGGCACTGAGAAAAGAAGATGGTTCTGTAACAAGAAATAGAGGCGAAATTTTGACAAGAGTGAAAGATTTCTACTCCAAATTATATGAAAGGGATGATACATGCACTCCAGACATCATGAAAGATACCAGTACCAGAGTTCCTCTAGTTCTTCCAGCAGAAGTTGCACATGCAATCAAGAACATGAAGCGGGGAAAAGCTCCAGGAGAAGATGGAATTACTGTAGACATCATACAAGAAGCAAGTGGAGAAATCGAAACAGTACTCGCCCAAATTTTCACTCGATGCCTTAATGAAGGAAAGATTCCTGAGGATTGGAACACCGCTACAATGATCCTGCTACATAAGAAAGGTGAGATTGAGGATCTCGGAAACTGCAGACCTATCAGCCTCCTATCAGTTGTTTATAAAATCTTCACTAAAGTTCTTTCACACCGCTTGAAGGTAACACTGGACATGGCTCAACCGAGAGAACAAGCTGGATTCAGGAGTGGCTACAGCACAATAGATCATATCCACGTACTGAGAGAACTCATTGAAAGAGCGAGGGAATATGAACTTCCATTGTGCACGGCTTTTATCGATTATGAAAAAGCCTTTGATTCGGTGAAACCATCAGCAGTTACAATGGCTCTGAAAACCTGCGGTATTGAAGATGCATGCATTAATATTATTAATCACATCTATGAAAATGCAAGTGCAAAGATTAGGCTGTTTGAAAATACAACACACATAAAAATTGGAAAGGGAGTGAGACAAGGTGACACCATATCTCCGAAGCTCTTTAATGCCACATTGGAGGGTGTTTTTCAGTCGCTGAGCTGGGAAAACAAAGGTATAAAGATTAATGGAGATTATCTACCCCACCTTCGTTTTGCTGATGACGTAGTCATTTTTGCAACTAGCCCACCAGAGCTGCAGAGTATGATCCAGGAACTTGCTGACAAGAGTAAAGAAGTGGGATTAAAAATGAACTTTCAGAAGACAAAAGTGATGTTCAATGCTTTTACAAGAAATGAAGATTTGTCGATTGATGGAGAAAAGCTGGAGATAACAGACACGTACGTTTATCTTGGACAGCAGATATTAAGTGAGGGTCACATTGATGAAGAAATTAATCGGCGTACAAAACTTGCCTGGAGAGCTTTTGGAAGAAACAGCATAATTTTCAAGAGCAATATGCCATTATGTCTTAAAAGACATAATGGCATATTGCTCTTGAAAATTGTGTTTGATGAATGCATCCTTCCAGTGCTTACGTATGGTGCAGAGACGTGGACCTTAACTAAAAGAGACATACAAAGGCTGCAGACAACTCAAAGCAGCATGGAGAGGTGCATACTTGGTGTAACCAGGAGAGATAAGAAGAGGAACTCGTGGATCCGAAAAATGACAAGAGTGGAAGACATCATGATCAGAGTTAAATCCCTGAAATGGCAATGGGCTGGACATACTGCCAGAAGGACAGATCATCGATGGACAGCCGAAATTTTAGATTGGATTCCAAGGGACAGGAAAAGACCCAGAAGAAGACCACATGGGAGATGGGTGGATGAAATTCGAAAGTATGCGGGGGTGACATGGAGGAGACTGGCACAAGACAGACCGTTGTGGAGGAAACTTGGGGAGACCTTCGTCCAGCAGTGGATTGATAATGGTTGACAATGATGATGATGACGATATATATCTGCTGTCATAAAGCGGTTTATGAATTTTAGTTTGTAACTAGGCAAGGAATCTCTCTCTCTCTCTCTCTCTCTCTCTCTCTCTCTCTCTCTCTCTCTCTCTCTTCTGTCATAAGGCTGTTTATGTATTTTAGTTTGCAACCTGTCAAGAAATCTCTCTCTCTCTCTTTTTGCAAATCTCCCTCATCTTTTGAATCGTAATAATAAAAATGGTGTGTTCTGACTAATTACTTTCTTAGAAATTTGCTCACCAGATTCCTCCCATTTCCCAGAAGTAAAGTACAAACACTAAATTTAACAAAATATTTATTTTATATAACAAAATTTCTGTGAATTCGAAAAATTCGGGCACGTTTATCGAAGTTCCCTACAACCTTCGACGATTGCACCAGACATATGTTCTAACAGCTTAAATATTTTTTTGGGGGAAAGGGGGCTAAAGGGAGGCTGAAAGAAAAGTTGGGTGGGCTGAAGCCCTCCCAGCCTGCCCCGTGGCGTCGCGCCTGCATGTATGATATGTGATTTTGCATTTATTGTTGCTTATGGAATGGTTATTATTTTGTTCTTATAATAGTTTTTCCTTTCCTGAACAGATCCTCGTCTGTGGAGTCGAGATGACGTAGCAAAATGGGTTCAACACGTCACCGCACTTCACCAGCTGCCCTCTGTCCAGCTGGACAGGTTTCTAATGAACGGAAAAGCCCTATGCTTAATGACAATAGAAATGTTTGTAAGTCGAGTTCCATTAGGAGGAAAGCTTCTGTACAAAGACTTCCAACTCAGGCTGAGCAGTGCTCTTTACAGCTGAAACTGCGACGTTCCATAACCACATTAAACCTGGCAGCTACCTCTTATTAGACGTTTGCTTGGACTGCAAAAGACATGGCCTCATGCCATATACAAAGCCCGTTTCATGCAAACCTCTCGCGGCAGAAGCGGTTGATCACTGTAACAGTGAGGAAAAGGAAGGAGAACTTGCACCCAGGCTGGCATCCAAACTACTAGTGCCATCTGGTGGTATCGTAGTTCTCTAAAATCAAAGTTTTGGTATGTATATGATACAGAAAGTAGAACTGAGTGAAATGATGTGCAACTTGACTTAGTTTTAGTCAACAAACAAACGTGTAGCTTTTATATTTATTCAGTTTAGCTCTCTCAGAAGACAGATCTGTGTATCAGAGAGAAGTATGATTTTAAAATTTCGTCTGTTTGGAAACATAATTTGCTGAGTTTCGAAACTATCCCTGGATGTTCTGACACTAATATTAAGTCCGTTTTAATAAACAGAAGCAAAGCTAAAAAAGTAACATAGTTATTCGATATGTTATGTGATGATCTTCGATTATCGATTAATCAAAACGGTATCGAAAATCTCCTCAAGTGAGCATTATTCGCCAGTTTTTTCTTTGATCCACTTTCTGAAATTTTAAAATATTCCTTCGGTTTATTGACACGGACTTAACATGAGTGTGCCATATGTTTTAAAGCAGATTTACGATTTCGATGATTTCATAAAGATTAATCGGTAAATGAAATGACACTTAAGTGTCCTGTTTAATAAATGTGAAACATCTTTTCAGCTCTTTATCCCAAAAGCATTTTCATTTTTCTTTCGTTCAGGAAAATCGGTTCCAGATGTATCTTGTATTAACCAAACTCCTTTCTTGAAGTAACGATTTCAGCATTTGGAACTTATTTCCACCATATATATCTGCAATGAAATGAAAGAAAAAAAGTTAGGCATGTTTTTATAAATGCAAACGCTATTTAGTTTATATTAATACAACAATCTTAGATATGTTTCAAAAGAGATAAACAATGTTCGGCAAATTTTACATGCAGTATATAAATAATTTTAATCTCCTTCGGAGCCAGTAAATATAATGAAGGAATTTTGCTGTATTATACATGTAAACACCCAGATCTTTCTCTCTCTCTGTGTCTGGAACGCTTGACGTCTGCATTGTTGCGTCATCACATATCGATCAATTCGCGTGCGCTCTCCCGACGTCAAAGTGATTGCCTGCTATATAATAGCACGCGATCACTTTTAGATGCCAAGATGATCGCGTGCTAATTTAAAAACATTGGATTATCAATGACTCGAGTTCTATTTATCCGATTCGAATTGAATTCTTAATATCACGGCAAATTGTGTTTGTACAAAGACCGTTCCATAAAAACTGAGAGTGATTTTTTTTTGAGTTGGCAACAGTACGTAGGGGGGAAATAACCACGCAGACGAGTAACTGGATTAAGGAATTATGTATGGCAACAGTTATTAGCCGTGGCAGACGATTCTGGTTTTGTTATTGCGCAGTTGTTTGAGGCACGTCTGCATTTCGCCATACAGCTATGGAGGTGAGTGTTTCAGAGTTAAGAAGTGAAATGCGTTGTGCGATAAAATTCTGCTATCGTTTGGGTAAAACGATCACAGTAGATTTAATGGGAAAAGCTTACAAAAATTAATGTTTAGGTAAGTCAACGATTTTTACATGGCACCATGATTTCAAAAAAGGACATTTGTCGTTAGAACTCGCTCCTAGGCCTGGTCGACCTGAAAGTGTTGTTACGGATAATATTGTTAACACTGTTTTGGCAATCCTGCAAGATCTATGAATGACGCGTGAAGACATAGCGGTGTCAACTAATATTTCAAAAACGTTGGCAATCGGCATTCTACGCGACAAATTATTGCTGTATCGTGTGTGTTCCAGATGGGTACCTCATCACCTGACGAGAGAACAATTGTTTGCCAGAGTTCAGGAGTGTCACGAAGTGAAAACAAATTATTGCAAAGGATCCAAACTTTCTAAACACAGTAATAACTGCCGATGAAACATGGGTCCACTATTTCTACCCCTCACGAAGCGCGCAACGAGTGTCTGGAAACACACAGGCTCGTGTCCTCCGAAAAAGTCCGCAAACCATATCAGCTGGGAAGGTGATGATGATAATTTTCTTTGATAATAAAGGTGTAGTCTAACAACATGCCATTCCTCCACAAATTACTGTCAATGCTGAGTATTACATTTCAGTCTTGATGCGTCTGCCGACGACACATATCAATTAAGCGACCGGAACTGGCGGGCAAGTGGATCCTACACCCATGATAACGCCCACCCACACGCGGCTGCTTGTGTTCAACAGTTTCTTACAAAATGCAGCATTGAAATGATGCCACAGCCTGCCTACTGTCCTGACCTCGCCCCGTGCGATTTCTGTTTGTTTCCAACAATGAAGGAGAAGTTCCGTGGCGCAACGTTCAACACAGATGCTGACGTTATTCAAGCTGTACAAGAGTCGCTAAAGCAGCTTCCACAAAATGCCTTCGCTACATGCTTTGAAAAGTGGACTGAACGATGGGACCGTTGTATATCATCCAAGGGAAGATACTTTGAGAAAGAATAACTTGTATTTTGCTGTATCTATATTTCTCCATTTTGTGTGATTTTACTCTCAGTTTTAATGGAACGGCTGTTGCATATTAATTTAATTTAACATAATTCGAGTATTAATTTGTACGCCTTAATTTTTTTAAATTTCTAAATTAACTAACTTTCCGAGTTTAGTGCTGATTAATTACATATTTTGCAAAATATCGAACTATCTGTATACACTGAAGTGCCAGAAAAACTGGTACAGACGAGCTTATTCAAAATACATAGAAACGTCAACTATGCGCGTGCGCAGTTGCGTCCGCCAGTGCGTATATTAAGCGATAGACATCCTTGCCAGCTGTCAGAGCTGTTTTCGGCATGAGAATGACAAGTAATAACGATTTAAGCGATTTTCAACGCGGTGTCATAGTTGTCGCTCGTGAGATAGGCCATAGTATTTCGGAGGTAGAAACGAAGTTCGGATTTTTACGGACGACCATTGCAAGGGTCTACAAGAATTCCGGCAAAACCTCCAACCTACGATACCAGTGTGGCCGTAAAAAGACATTGGGTGAACGTGACCATCGTCGGCTTTCAAGAATAGTTTCACGCGAAAGGCGTGCCACACTCTCGCAGATATCATCGGAATTCAATGCCGGAGCCTCAACAAGCATCAGCGTCCGGACTGTGCAACGTACCCCGCACGATATGGGCTTTGGGAGCCGACGCCCAACTCGAGTCCCCTTGGCGGGTGCACGACAGAGAGCTAAGCGCCTCGCTTGGGCACGGCAACACCGCCACTGGACACTTGATGACTGGAAACAAGTAGCCTGGTCTGACGAGTCGCGTTTCCAACTGTATCGGGCAGATGGAAGGATTCGTGTGTGGCGCAAACCCCATGAAGCCACGGATCCCGTTTGTCAACAGGGAACTGTACCGGCTGGTGGGGGGTCCGTAATGGTATGGGGTGTGTTTAGCTGCACTTCATTGGGACCTCTGGTACGTCTACAAACGTCTGCGACCGGCCAACGCTATGTGCGCATCCTTTCTGACGAGGTACACCCGTTCATTATCAAATTATCACATGTGTAGGATTTTAGGAAGGGTGTGTCTGACCCCAGGTCTTAAACAACCCTTAGAAATAGAAAGCTAGGAGATTTAGGCTAGAGTGCCCGATAGGAAAGTGACACGGAAGCGAAGTAGAAAGGGGGAGGAAGACGCCCTTATTTATTACCGGGGAGCCAGTACCCGGAGTCCGACGGCTTAACGTGCCCATCCGACGAACGGCGGATATTAAGTGGATCGAGCTTTCGTGCCTGCATGGGATCGAACCTGAGGTCTTTTCCGTGGCAGTCACGAACGTTGCCCACTAGGCCACCAGCGGCCCACATCATGTCCTACGTTCATGCTGATGGGTTGGGCCTGTTCCAACAGAACTATGCACCTCCACACAAGTGTCGGGACGCCACATTATGGTTAGAGGAGCATTCATCTGAGTTTGGGGTGTTGCCATTCCCACACAAGTCCCCAGATCTGAACGTGATAGAACACATTTGGGATGCCATGCAACGCGCTATTGAACACATTGACCTCGGAATACACCCGAATTGTGAAACGCTCTGCAGGAAGTATGGTGTGCATTGCCTACAGTATATTTCCAGAAGCTAGTGGAGTCCATGCCCCGTCGTATTTCTGCACCCCTGCGCTTCCGTGGGGCGACCTACCAAGTATTAGACTGGTGTACCAGTTTTTTGGCACTTCAGTGTATCTCAAATGAATGTAAGTGGCATATAACACTGGGCAACTCGGTCTGTTTATCCCAAAAAGGAAAATTCCTCTAAGAAGCTGCGTTCTTTTGTTAAAGGAATTAGATGTTTCAAATTATGATGCATATCTCTGGAACCAATGACCATATCGTAAATCTATATATGATTTTAGATCGTGTTATGACTTTTGATGTGGCAACTTTTTAATCTATAAGAATCTTGAAACAGTTGCTGTTTCGTTACTTTATTTTGTCAGCGTGTCGGCGTACTGTTCATTTAGTGTCATTTTACAAAGTCTGTATTGTACCAGTCAGGATCAAATTTTCACTTGTGTAATTTTTGTATAGCAATGCATTTTTGATGTTTGTGATTTTAGCAACTAAATGAATGTAACAAAAAGCGGTATTTATTTACTCATGAATGTTTTGTGCTATTTCTAGTCACTAAAATGAACTGTCATTCTGTAGTTCCTGTTTAATTTATTTGCACTAGAGCGTTAGTGGAGAGAATTCGACTTTGTGAGATTTTATTTACTGGGCTTTTACATTGTCGAACAACATTCTAAGCTTGAATAATTTTTTTGCTTGATGAGGTGCTGTATTTTCACGCTTTAGTTACTCTTTAGCTGCATTTTCCTTTTATGTATATTTTTAAATCATTAAAAGGTTTTGTTTTGAGGTATTTGAAAACATGACCATTATGATAGCATAAATTGAAAAATTCCTGGCTGTCTTTGAATGAGTGTTAGGGTTCATCTTCCGCGATAGATGGTGCAAAAACTCCTCCTTGGGCATGTCTTTTACGTCTTGAGTGACTGCCCCAGAAGTTGGCGTTCGCGAATCACTGCAGACCTCACCATATTCAGAATGGAAGCGGTCTCTCATTGGCTCCGAAATGAAAAGACAAAATACGCGCTTTTAATTTTTAGCCAATGACGTTTTTTTGGGGATGGAGTTCAGTAAGTAGGTGGAGTTTCTGTAGCTCAAATTCAGGGGTTCTCTGCTAATGAACACATTTTCTCTTCAAAAATGAACGAACAGTAGATTTAAAAGTGATATTGGAATCTTGTCTTCTATAGATCCTAAGATGTGCAGTGGGATCTATGGAAGACAAGATTCCAATCTCACTTTTGACCCTATTCATTGATTTCTATTTAGCTCAGAAAATTAGAAAAATCAGGCAGAAATATGAGATTTCGTTCCTTCCAGACAGAAACACTGCTATGCTAACTTATAGCGCCATCTAGCGCCAAATTGTAATGCTTTCAAGTCAGATAAATTGAATTAAAAAGAAATTCTAAGAAATTTTTCGGAATACCTGGGGCATATATATCAGCTATGGGTCGTTTTTTACGCTTTCCAACCGTAGGTTGAAGAAGCGTATATGCTCCAGCTTTGTCCGCCTGTCTGTCTGTTAGCACGATAACTCGCGTAAAAATGGTTTGATTTCGATGAAATTTTAGTATGTGGTAGGGAACAACCTGGGAGACGAACCCTATTAAAAATGGACGAAATGGGGTCAAAGGTCAGGACATAGGATCGGGTTTCATTCCATCGCCCTTATGGGTCATAACTTACGTAAAAATGCTTCGATTTCGACAAAATTTTATCATGTTGTTTCGGAGGTATACTGAACTGGTTCTGTTGAATATCACCGAAATGGGGTCAAAGGTGAGGCCACAGGAGCGAGATTTATTCCACAGCCATTATCCTCATAATTAGACTAAAAATGCTTCTATTGCGACAAAACTTTAGTATGTTGTTCCGGAGGTATGCTGAACAAATCAATAGCCAGGGTAGGGAGGGAGTTTGTCTGCGCGCGATTTCTGGTATGTTGGAAAGCGTATCATAATCAATGCATGTTTTTATTAACTTGTTATTTGTGCTCAAAATTTCAGGCACTACGAAGTAATAGTCTTCGAGGAAATGTGTACAAAAGAATTAACATTGCAGATATAGGGTTGAAGATGAACCCTAACATTCATTCAAAGACAGCCTTAAATTCACCACAAAAGCATATGCGAAATACGAAACATGATAGAGTCACATAAAGTGTGAAATGTAGCAAACACAACCAAAATACCCCACGGACACGAAAACATACGTAACATTAAGTAGTTTTACCTCGTATCAAGTCTACGAGAAAGATGACATTGAATTTTCGGTTGTAATCACCAAGTCCCTTGAATCAAGGCCGTCTTGAAGACACAAGACCATGGAATTAGAAAAACGAGTTCCCTCTTTTTGTGACGTTTATTTGTTTGATATAAGGTTTAACGACCACCGTGAGCAACTCGATGGGCTATAAGCAGTCGCCCGTCCCTAATTTAGGGCCACTGGTTCCAGGGAAGGGAGAGAATCAGCGCTGTAAACACAAAATCCATGCCTCGCCGGGATTCGAACCTGGACCCAACGATCAGAAGCCATCGCTTAGAATACTGGGCCACCGGGCAGCTTTAGGAACGTGACGAGAAAACCAAGGCTTCCGATTGGTTTCCTACACTGTCGTGTATGACGTCACGCAGAAGGCCTGGGTCACGTTTTTACGCGGGAGTTTGGAAGGCCCAGAATATTTTCCCAGCTTAACCGAATTGCAGGTGGCGCTGCGCTGTTTTTATTTACGCTTTCCAACCGTAGGTTGAAGAAGCGTATATGCTCCAGCTTTGTCCGTCTGTCTGTCGGCACGATAACTCGCGTAAAAATGGTTCGATTTCGATGAAATTTTAGTATGTGGTAGGGGACCACCTGGGGACGAACCCTATTGAAAATGGGCGAAGCAGGGTCAAAGGTCAGGACATAGGAGCGGAATCACTTCCATCGCCATTATACGTCATAACTTACGTAAAAATGCTTTCATTCCGACAAAAGTTTATCATGTTATTTCGGAGGTATACTGAACCGGTTCTGTAGAATATCATCAAAATGGGATCAAAGTTCAGGGCACAAGACCGAGATTTATTCCACAGCCATTATCCTCATAACTTGAGTAATAATTTCTGGTATGTTGGAAAGCGTATCATAATGAATGCATTGCATGATTTTACTAACTTGTTTTGTTTGCGGGAGCGAACGTTGCCTGGATACCGTTCTGCTGACGTCATTAAGCTATTGCGCAGTTAGTTTCTTGTCGAAAAGCATTATGCCCGAAGTGTGAGTGCTGTGCGCGTTAATACTGTAATAAAATATATATATGTCGTAGTAATTATCGTACTGAAGGCTACACATCAGGTTTTAAATTTCCTAACGATTAGGAGCAGTTGAATTTATGGCCTAAATAGATACCACGAAATTTTTTTTTAATTTTAAATTGTTTTGTAAATTTTCGTCATTGTAAATTGTTTCAAGCATTTGGTTCACTGCGTAGTTCAATAGAACTACAATGGAAAGGAAATCCCTGGGACTACTAGCTTCGCTGCGAAGACGACGTGTGTCACGTGAGCCCTGGCTTTCTACGTATAGAAGGCTTTGTTCCGTGTAACATAAAAGTGACGTCATTAACGGAGGGAACTCGTGTCTCAAATGCCATGGCTTTGTGTTTTCTAGACGGCCTTGTTTGAATCCTTGCCCACTTGAAAAAAACAAGCAGATTTTTAGAAAAATTAAAAATTCAATAAAAAGCAACAACATTTGCACCATCTAGAGAAAAACTGCGTATAATTTAAAATGCGCAATGTGGGTGCAGTGTCAACTCTAGCAGCTCAGAACTGGGGAGGGGGGGGCAAAACGTTTGAAGTATTTGTCGGAAATTTTGAAAAGAAAGTCCGTTTTAGATGATGAAAAGTTTTCAGGTACATACTGAGAGTAGTATTTATTCAACGTATGTAGTACTGTGAATCATGGATACGAACTTCCATGGCCATTAACAAATTACTGTTTCTTTCGCAGCAATTTTAGCTTGCTTACGTCGTTTTTTGTGTGTTTTTCTATGTTAAATCTTTTTTTTTTTTAATATTTGCTGTTATAAGACTGTTCATGAATTTTGGTTTGTAACTGGTCTGGGAATATCTCTTTCTCTCTATCTTTCCTCTTTTAAAAACTATAATTACAAACTGGTGTCTTTCTACTAGTCTCTTAGACATTCACTCGTGTTTTTGTTTTTGTTTTTTTGTTTTTCCGTTTTAGTAGTGTGAATTCTTGTATCTTTGTCTTTAAACAAATGATGGTCTGTTTAAAGACAAAGGTACAAGTACTCGCGCTCTCTAAACTAATTGTTTCACTGTACTGCATTTTTCTATTTTGAAATGTTTAAACAAAAAGAAAACACAGGAGTTTGCATGTGAATTTAAATATGTTTAGTTTAAAAACGTAATAACGGTCACTTCTAGTAAATTTTCCAATAAAAGTTGTTTCATCACACTATTTCTGTTTTTTTTTTCCTACTAAAAAATACTTTTTTCTTTTAGTACCTCATAGCTACTTATTCATCTTAGTTTTTGACTTTGAATGGTATTTTGACGAATAAAAGAAATGAGTTTTCTTCTTCTCACTGAACAAAAAACTTATTCACATTTTTACCTAAAGAAAATGCAGCAAAAGCACTGTTTAGTCATTACATTTGTACAAAATTTAAATAAAATATGTACAATAAAGTTCAGTAATATAAGAACTGTATTTTGTTTTATTTCAGTTTTTGAGTTCTTTATGTTTGTCAGATCAAATATTGGGGTGTTCGGGGGTGGGGGGATTGCATCTCTGATATACAGAGGGAGTGCGCACATTTTTACAACGTTTTTGATAAGAAATTACAGAAAATAAAAGAAGTTCAAAGAATTAAAACTGGCAACAGCGTGTTAGATGAACACGAAAGAAACATCTGCTGAAGTTAAATATAGTCAGCTAAGAAAATGGCACACGCAAACAAGCTGTGGATCATTGGCGCACCCACGGAGGGGACGTTGGGGACTTCAGCCCCTCCAAGGATATTAAGAATGACGTACGTCACAAATCTAACATTCAAAAATATTATTTTACAGGTTCAAAAAATTACATAGTGTCTTCTATTACATGGTGTCTTTTTCCCAAAGCCCCAAAGAAATTAAGAGCGACGTACGTCACAAATTAAACATTCAAGAATATTATTTTACATGTTCAAAAAATTACATAG
This sequence comes from Macrothele yani, assembly GCA_039090855.1. Lineage (NCBI taxonomy): Eukaryota > Metazoa > Arthropoda > Arachnida > Araneae > Macrothelidae > Macrothele > Macrothele yani. The sequence continues at coordinate 17,713,710 of CM076999.1, read as the reverse complement.
TATCTTCTATTACATCGTGTCTTCTTCCCAAAGCCCCAAAGAGATTAAGAGCGACGTACGTCCCAACCGTATATAAAATACACTACTGGCCACCCAAAATGCAACACCAAGAAGGAAGCATCCGATTGGCCTGAAATTCGCAGCATGCGTCGCCCGCGAGAGGACATGCAAACGATTAACATTGCAGGGCATATGCAAATCATGTGCGCCCGGCACGCCACCAAGAAGCACTATGAGAAGGGTGCACAGAAGGCGGGGTGTAAGTAGTGGAAGTGTGTTGCGCTGCCTGCCTGTGCGTGGGAAGCTTCCTGATGCCTCGTCGCAGAATACGGCAGTCATTTCAGCACGTTTCGGAGTTCCACAGAAGACGAATAGTGGCTTATTGCGACAGCGGTTTATCATACAGAGACATCGGCGCCCGTGTGGGACGACATCCAGCCACAGTGCGGCGAGTATGAATTCGGTGGGCGCAGGAGGGACGGACGGACCGACGTGAGCGATTGCCGCAGCCGCGGCACACCACCGAACGAGAGGACCGGCATGTTGTGCGGCGGACATTGACGGCTCACACCGCCACATCACGAACGTTAGCACAGGAATTAGGGCGTGTTGCGCAATAACCTGAGTCAGCACGTACCGTTCGACGTCGTCTGCAGGAACGGGGACTTGTCGCCCATTGTTCCGATTACCATTGACGTTACACCACCGGCGAGTGCGGCGGCAGTGGGTCGTTGAACGCCTCACCTGGACTACGGAATGGCACGATATCGTCTCCTCCGACGAATCCTGCTTCTGCCTGCAACACCACGACGGTTGGATCCGCTTGAGGAGGCACCGCGGCGAGAGACTGTATGAAGCCTGCATTATGCATCGCCATACCGGTCCGTAGCCTGGCCTTATAGTTTGGGGGCGCAATTGGATATCACACCTGCACCCCTCTGGTACGCATCGCCGGTACACTCAATAGCCACCGCACCATCTCCGACGTTTTGGAGCCTGTAGTCCTCCCTTACCTGCAGGACCTGCCAGCGGCCACATTTCAACAGGACAATGCGCACCCACACGTGGCACGCATCGTGCAACAATTCTTCACGCCCACCAGGTGTCACTGCTGCCGTGGCCCGCCTGTTCTCCCGATATGTTGCCCATCGAACAAGTCTGGTCGCTGATCGGCAACCGAGTGGCCTGGCAAGCACCACTCGCGGCTACGCCTGATGAAGTGTGGCAACGTGTGGAAGCAGCCTGGACCGACATACCCCAAGCCCACATCCAAAGCCTCTTTCGTTCGATGCCGCGGCGTGTAGCAGCCGTTATTGCCAACCATGGGGGCCACACCACCTATTGATGTCTGCGTGTTCCGCAAGTCGCACGGGCCTATACACGCCGTGCGACTTGCGGAACACGCATACATCGTTTCATCTTTGTATCTGTTGTTATGTGTCCAGTAAATATGGCTTTGCTATCTCGTGTCCTTCTTGGTGTTGCATTTTGGGTGGCCAGCAGTGCAATAACATTATTTAAACCGCAACAAATAATGAGCTGATAATCGGAAGGCTAGCCCTTAAATTTTACTCTGTCAATCAAAATAACGACTAACAATTCACTAAATTATAGTTGTATTTACAACGAAACATGCTATCGTGAGAACAATTAAGCTTAACTAACCTTTGAATTCACGGTGGGTTCAAAATTCTTTATTCGTATGCGGAAGAAAGCCATCTTCTTCGAAGGCTTTCACCTTCAGGAAAGCTGAAAACAGTGGCTTTTGGATGTGCTTTGTAATTAGATCTACATAAGGGCACTCAATATTTTCTAGCCATGCTGCGTAAAAACGCTATGACTACCGAAAGCTGAAAACTGACCAATGACGCATGAACGCACAGCTAATATCGGCATTCCCCTTACCTTTGCCCTTTGACCTCTCTGGAGAGAGGGATAGCGATTAGAGGTCAGCACGGGCCCAGGCCGGGTCGGGCCTTTGCTCATTTCTAAGTTAGGAAAACGGGCTGAGCCGGGCCTTCAATATCTAATGTATAACAGACACGGGCCGAGCAGGTTTTATTTTTTAATGAGCATAACAATCGCTGTACGGTGCGTTTCTCGTTTGGAAATCTCACAACACACAGCAGCAGGATAAGATTGAATAATTTCCGCTGATGGAAAAAATAGAAGTTTTACGACATCCTCCCCTCCTACAAAACAATTGGAGTGGGTCAGCTGTCTTAGTTTTTCAATGTGAATGTGGTCCCTTCTCTCTCTCTCTCTCTCTCTCTCTCTCTATATATATATATATATATAACTTTCACCCTCATCTCATGCTTCAGGGCAGGCTATTAACTGCAGCATTTATAAGCCGAACCACCCGCTCGCAGACGATCATTTTTATTGTTCTGGTCGGCGGCACTTTGTTCTCTAGATGTGTGAAAAACTTTTAAGTTGTCTTAATTGGCACGGGAGAAATGGGCTGGGAGAAACTTCTTTCTGTGTATAAATCTGTGCCGTATATTCCCCAATTGTACTCTCAGGCAGCCGTTTTCAAAACTTCTGTGACACCGGTTAGCTGGGCAGTCTGTCGTTGTTTTCCCTTAGCATATGCTCAGTTCAGTGTTGCTGATAAATACTCTTCCATACTTATTATGGAGTTTAAGAAAGCGAAATAATTTCGCGTAAAAATCTCTTCCGGAGAATATGTGCTGGTAGACAATGTAAAGGGGAAAAGCGATATTTGGAAATATTTTACTGTCCGGTTCTGAAACTAGTCGGCCGGATACCGTTGTGCAGTGCACTAAATGCAAAAACTTTTTGAGTTACGATAGTGTTAACAATTTCGTTGCTATCTTTTAATTCTTGTTGTTAACTTCATAAACATTGCGTGGTTGAGTTGCTAAGTCTTATATAGTTGAAGATGATAGTAAAATTGTATGCAAATAATTCTTGCGATTCGTAAATATGTCTAAGAAATTTTATTCTTTTCTTCATTTAATTGCCTGCAAAGGTTGTCCGTCTAGCTGCGCTATAGCCTAAGTCTTCCGCTTTCGATCATCTCTCGCGCTGTCGTGAAATCCCCTGACCTCCCGGTCCACTTAAGATCTTCCCTGGGGCAATCACCTCGTCGTTTCTTTTCGTGACCGCTCGCTACCTCAACCTAGAGACAACTGTCCTCTCGCTTCCCTCTCTTGCCTCCAAGAAATGCCCTTAAGCATATCCTAATGTTTCCCGAGAGAAAGAACCACACCGCTTTCGGCAAATCTTTAGCCTCAAAGTCAAATGTGAGCGGCTAGTCATTCGTCGGCCTCATTGAAATTGAAACCTGAAAAGCATCAAAAGAGGGGCGATAGAGATAATCTCCATTCAACAAACAATGTGCATATACTAATCTTAGACAGAATGTCGTCTTAGTAAATAACCGTGCATCCGGTGTTTAATGGGGAACTGACTCTGAGAAATTTCTCTCGCGCTTTGTGGAGACAAAGGAATAGAAGCACGAGATGGAAAAAGGTTGTATTTTGAGATTTTATATGAAATCCTAAAACCCCGTATAAAACAATACTTCCCCCTTGCGAAAAAAAAAAAAAATGAAATGAAAGAAATTCGTTGCATTTTTTAGCTCAAAGTGTAACTCCTGCCCGTATTCGATTCGATGCTAAAGCTGAACTTAGGACAACTTTGTGAGTTACATAAATTCAATTAATGTACATTACATAGCCCCATTTTACCTACATGCGGAGGTTTTACAACACAATATATTTTCGAAGTTTGCAAATTCATGTCTTTCATATTTACATTGCTGAGATACATCAGGCCAATTCATTAATGACAACTGAATTAAACATTACTTGATACGTAATTGAAATAGATCATATGAACAAATGGTTTAACAAATCGTTTTCAGTAATAAGAAGGGTTTACTAGCCGTTGATGGGTTCCGAAAAAATTTCCAGCATTACACATATGCAAATTGAACTATTCGTTACACTTAAAATAATATGAGATAACATATTTCCACAAATTGTTATGCACTTCCTATTCAACTCGATGCCTCTGAAATACAAATTCGAAGGAGAGAAAAAGAAAATAACGCTTTCATCTTTCTTCAAGTTACATATTTCTCTGATAATTATCTTTAACTCCATAGCTAATCAACTTTACATTAACCCATGACATGATTTCTCCCGTTCCCTGTGAAAATTATTGAAAAACCTAGGCTCAAAATTATTCCAATCGCTTGCATGCTATCTGTCTGAAACATAAAATATCTCTTACAAAAGGAATGATTTCTAACTTTCAAATACGTTGACTGCTAAATAACCTGGGTGACCTTACTCATCACCTGAACCATGAAATACATAAAAATATACCAAAAATTCAAAATGAAATATCAAGAATTCGGGAATGCAAAAGTCCTTGCATAAAAAAAATGAGAGTTCGTATGTGCCGAGTGAGAGTAATCGTTTTGTAATCAGTTCGCAGTGCATATTTGCATTTTAAAAAAGTTTTGTGCTACTTAAGTTTCAAAATAGTATCATTGTAGATCACAGTTGATACACCAGAAATTGTCTGTTAAAATCGTGAACGTGAGATCACGCATTGACCAATATACATATTTTTAAACAAAGCTTATTTAAAGAAAAAAGGTGCGTCTGACATACAATGACGGAAGAAAAAATCCCAACACCACGAAAAAATAGTTGTAGAGGAATGAAATGGCGGCAATACATTTGTATAGGTAACATATTTAATCGATTAAGGTTTCAAGATCACAGCTTAATGTTAGCGCGAGAAGAGCTATTTTAAATGTGAAATGCTGGTACATTAATAACAGGTGTAACCGCCAGAATGTTAAATGCAAGCATGCAAACGTTCATGCATTGTGTCGTACAGGTGCTGGATGTCAGTTTGGGGGATGGAGTTCCATGCCTGTTGCACTTGGTCGGTCAATACAGTGACGGTTAATGCTGGTTGGGGGTGACGCTGGAGTTATCATCCAATGATGTCCCATACGTGCTCGATTGGAGAAAAATCTGGTGATCAAGCAGGCCACGGCAACATGTCGACCCTCTGTAGAGCATGTTGGATTACAACAGCGGTATGCGGCCGAGCGTTATCCTGTTGGAAAACACCCTGGAATGCTGTTCATGAATGGCAGCACAACAGGTTAAATCACCAGACCGACGTACAACTGTGCCGTCAGGGTGCGTGGGATAACCACGAGAGTGCTCCATCTGTCATAGGAAATTGCTCTCCAGACCATAACTCCAGGGGTAGGTCCAGTGTGTCTCGGCCGCAGACAGGTTGGTTGCAGGCGCTCACCTGGCCTCCTTCTAACCAACACACGGCCATCACTGGCACCCAGACAGAATCGGCTTTCATCAGAAAACACAACAGATCTCCACTCCGTTCTCCAATGAGCTCTAGCTTGACACCACTGACGTCGCAAACTGCAGTGGTTTGGAGTAAGTGGAATGCACGCTACAGGGCGTCTGGCTCGGAGCTGTCCTTCAAGTAACCGATTTGTAACAGTTCGTTGTGTCATTGTGGTGGCAACTGCAGCTCGAATTGCTGCCGCAGATGCGGTACTATGCGTCACGGCCATACGCCGTACACGGCGGTCTTCCCTCTCAGTAGTGCCACGTGGCCGGCCGGAACCCGGTCTTCTTGAGGCAGTACCTTCCCTTGACCACCGCTGCCAACAATCATGCACAGTGGCTACATTCCTGCCAAGTCGTTCTGCAATATTGCGGAACGAAAATCCACCTTCTCGTAGCCCTATTACACGACCTCGTTCAAACTCCGTGAGCTGTTGATAATGGCTTCTTCGTCTTCTTAAAGGCATTCTTCACTAACATCAACACACTACGTCGAATCTCAACGATAACTAACGCTCACGAACGTTACAGCGCGTATTTACAGCAAACCTGCTTTGCGTGTTCCGAGGGCGCTACTAGCGCCACACGTATGCGCCGAGCGCGAAATTTGCATAGACGTCATCTTACAGATGTACTCTTACCGCCTACCAACTGTCGTTTATCTAACACAACCCCTTCTTGGTGTTGGGATTTTTTTCCCGTGAGTGTAGTTTATAAAAACGTTCGCATAAATGCATAAGTTCTCTGCTCTTTGCTGATAAACAAGAGTTTATTTTCAGCTTTTATGAGCATTATATTTAGCGTGGAATTCACAATAGAAATTAATACAGTAGCACCTGTGCGAAATCGAAGATTACGTTTAACCTGCATGATTTTTTTTTTTTTTTTTTTTTTTTTTGCGTTATAGACATACACATATGATAGGATAATACCGTGTTCGTAGTCTGTTTCCATTCCCGTGATGTTCCGATTTTGCAAAATTTCACCTGTGTGAATGATTGGCTTGGCGTTATTGCGGTTTGTATTTGATTTTCTTCGTGTTCCACATCATGAACTGCGCGAATTTAAGGGAAGTGTCATCTGGATTAACTTGCGTTGTAGGGAAAGAGGATTGCATAGATAATCTGTGATTTCTGTTACGAGTTTCACAATTCAGTTCACGTAAGAGTGTGTTTTTTTTTTTTTTTTTTTTTTTTTCACATTAGGAAGAATTTTGTTTACAGTTTTGGGTTTAATTGATAATTCATTTTCAACACTTTTGACTAGATTGGAATTTTCTGTCAGGTATTGTTCACTAGTGGATTCATCTTTCATGCAGTTAGCTTCAGTTTTGTACTGATTTATCTTAGAAAAATCAGGAATGATTTCTGTAGGGTTCACATTGATAATCCTAGAAATACTTGTAGGAATTTTGTCATTTTCCTTTGAATCCTTAGAATCATTATTCCCATCATCTGAAGTATTTTGAGTTTCGTATGTGATAGTGGGCTGATTATCTTCAGGAATGACAGTTTCAGGCAAAATAATTTTCCTATCAATTTCTGTCGCTAGTGATTCATTAGTAATAAAGCAGGTCAACTATTAACGATAGGTTGTGTTTGTAGTTTCAGAATTTTCACCAGAATGTGCTTTACTCCTCTTTTTCCAGGCATATACTTCGCGCTTCTGCCTCGTCACATGGCGGGCTTCGCAGAGGCCCATTTTCATATGCACTGAAATACGGGGAGAGAGAAGTTGTATCCATCACGACGGAATTCAGGCCCATGAACGCCGTCGGTCTTAGTTTAAATCCTGCTGGCTTCTAAAGTTGGCTGATCGCTCCGATTGCCGCGCCTCTGTTCTAAGACGCTATTTTTGCGAGTGCGGGCCATATGAAATTTGATCAGGGATGACTTCATAATGTTGGATGTGATTAGGCCTGGTTTCATGATGCTCATAACGCCTGGTCTCATAACGATCGGGATACGATTTCTGTGGGCAGTCACTTTGGACGTGCCGAAAAGAGCCAGTCCAAACTTCTTTGTTGGCTTTATACAGTATCTGCTTCTTCGGTTATTTGACCAGTCGGTTCCGAAATTCTATCATTCTGGCCTATATTTTGCCTTGTTTTCCGAAGTTGCAAATCCTTTATTTCCTCCGACAACATTCTAATGCTTTCGTCAAATTTTCTCCATTTTTTTTTTTTTTTTTTTTTCAAATAATACATCTTTCCTGGAAACTGGCTGGGTGACTTGTAATAAGATTCAGCTACTGGGATGAGTTGTGCTGCAGATTTGGTATAACTCTCTTCGCTAATAGCTCTAATCACTGCTGTTGCATAATCCTGGGGATTCGAAGATAATACCCATCTCCTGAGATCTGATCTCAAACCTTGTAAAAATAGGCCTAATTTCGTTTGATCTTTGAAATGCCGCAATTGCGGTGGATCATCCGGAGTGACCTTTAAATAACTATCAGCAAGAGCACAGAGTCTCGCTGCAAATTCCTTAACTGTTTCATCTTCTCTCTGAAAACAGTTAGAGAGTGCCGATGGAAGCATAGCTAGAGGCTCTTCGTCGTCAAAATGCTCTGTTAGTGTTGCTTTAAAAGTGTCGTAGCTGTTTGTCGCACGCAACATGGGATTTGAACATAAAAAAAATCAGCTCTTAATTTCGTCCGCGCAATAATTATTTCCCCCCCCCCTATCTTTCCAACCTGCTAAATTTCCTATATACTCGATGGTTTGGAAAAAGTGATTAATTTTAAGACTTTTGTCTGTAGGATTGTAGTTAGGTATTAGAGATGCAGCGCCTGCAATGAGGGCTGGGATACTATATGGATTCGGTCCGAGTCCTGGATCTGTTTCGTTTGCCATGTCAAAAAAAAAAAAAAAAAAAAAAAAAAAATGATGTGTCAACACTTGTTAAAAAATGAAAATGGAAAGGAAAGTACTTACATTTGGATCCCTGCAACAAATCTCGATGAGTGCTTAATTATGTAGTTTTCCATAGTCATTTGAAGCACAAGTAGAAGTTCATATCACGCACGGATCTCAAACCTGTATCAAAAAGGGCCCGTTCTTCGGCCGGCTATAATAATCTGCGGTAGAGTCTCCGAATCGTCATCACTTAATCCAAAGGGTTGGGGTAAACCGAGTTGGGCGCCAATTGTTGACAAGTCCGTTGCTATCTTTTAATTCTTGTGTGACGTACCTGCCAGCAGGACGCACATGACATAAAGGCAGATAGGAATCAGAATACATGTCTGCGTAGCTCAGTTGGTAGAGCTGCTTGTTCCGGAATAAGCGTACTCGGGTTCGTATCCCGGCGTAGACCAAAAATGACGGAGAAATTCACTTCGTTATAATGGCGCCCGAACTACCCGGATGACCCGACCGTTCAAAATCTCGCATTGGTGTGATGTTATTTCCACACCGCGAGATAGGAAAAATCAGAGAATCCAGTGCTTCGAAAAATAAATGTGTGTGACGTTGCATTCCACACACCAGATTGACTGGGAGTTCTCAAGTGCACGTTCTACAGTGGTTGTCTGCCTGCAGCGATTCATGGTCACGGCTGATCCGTGGGCCATGCCCCCGGCCCTCTTTCGGGGGGGAGATGTGACGTACCTGCCAGCAGGACGCACATGACATAAAGGCAGATAGGAATCAGAATACATGTCTGCGTAGCTCAGTTGGTAGAGCTGCTTGTTCCGGAATAAGCGTACTCGGGTTCGTATCCCGGCGTAGACCAAAAATGACGGAGAAATTCACTTCGTTATACTTGTTGTTAACTTCATAAACATTGCGTGGTTGAGTTGCTAAGTCTTATATAGTTGAAGATGATAGTAAAATTGTATGCAAATAATTCTTGCGATTCGTAAATATGTCTATGAAACTTTTATTCTTTTCTTCATTTAATATCCGGTAAAGGTTGCCCGTTAGCTGTGCTTTATTTTCTCACTCTCACGCTTACGATCATCTCTCTCGCGCTGTCGTGAAATCCCCTGACCTCCCGGTCCACCTAAGACCTACCCTGGGGCAATCACCTCGTCGTTTCCTTTTGTGACCGCTCGCTTCCTCAACCTAGAGACAACTGTCCTCTCTTGTCTCCAAGAAATGCCCTTAAGCATATCCTAATGTTCCCCGAGAGAAAGAACCACACCGCTTTTGGGTAAATCTTAAGCCTCAAAGTAAAATGTGAGGGCTAGTGCATTTATCGGCACCATTGAAATTGAAACCTGAAAAGCATCAAAAGAGGCGCGATAGAGTTAATCTCCATTCAACAAACAATGTGCATAAACTAATCTTAGACAAAATGTCGTCTTAGTAAATAACCGTGCATCCAGTGTCTAATGGGGAACTGACTCTGAGAAATTTCTCTCACGCTTTGTGGAGACAAAGGAAGGGAAGCACGAGATGGAAAAAGGTTGCATTTTGAGATTTTATATATGAAATCCTAAAACCCGGTATAAAATCTCTGTAACAATAGCACAAAGTCTGGAACATCACATCTTAAGCGGCAGAAATGTGCTCCACACACACACACAAGATACATATTGGGTTCGATTTCCAGCGATATGATATACCAGTAGAGATAGGTGCAGTTTACAAAACCATAAACCCCTCTCCCAGCAGAACGATCGGACTCATAATTCTGGATATTTGGTACTTTACGAATTAACCCCCACTCCTTCCGTATGCCCAAGGATATTTCCAGGTCCGGCGGTAGGGGATGATAATTTGAAAAACCAGAAAATTTGAAAGGCATGGAAATCGTCCTTTTTATGCAATATTTTTGAGTATACAAGCCCCCCCCCCCACCCCTCCTCGAACGTCACGTGACTTATAAAGAGTCTCAGAAATATTCTGAATGAACGTTTATTGTAATAGAATACGTGTAGCAATTAAGAAAACGAAATCTCTTCAGGAGTCGAATGACCGAGAGCACCAGGTGTCAAATTCGTGTTTTGGTAATTGTTGAAATTTTACGGGCCGGCCCGGGCCTTGGAAACAGGAGAAATTTTACGGGCCGGCCAGGGCCTTGGAACAGGAGAAATATACGGGCCGGCCAGGGCCTTGGAAACAGGAGAAATATACGGGCCGGTCTGGGCCTTAGAAACAGGAGAAATATACGGGCCGGCCCACGCCTTGGAAAAAGGAGAAATATACGGGCTGGCCCGGGCCTTGGAAACAGGAGAAATATACGGGCCGGGCCTTGGAAACAGGAGAAATATACGGGCCGGGCCTTGGAAACAGGAGAAATATACGGGCCGGGCCTTGGAAACAGGAGAAAGATACGGACCAGCCCGAGCCTTGGAAACAGGAGAAATATACGGGCCGGCCCAGGCCTTGGAAAATGAATAAATACACGGGCCGGGCTTTAATTGAAAAATTTGAAACGGGCCGGGCTTTTCAAATTAAGGCCCGTGCAGACCTCTAATAGCGATGGCCCTCTGACCGTGACGTCACTCCCCTTCGCAGTTCGCGCGATGGGGCTTGCTCTCCAGAGGTTTGGCCTGGCCCGACCCGGCCGTAAGTGTCTGTGAAAAAGCTCGGCGCGGCCCGTTGTTTGTTCTCTAAACTAAAAAAAGCCTTACCCGGCCCACGGGCTCTGCCAGGTTCGGGCATAGCGGGCGTGCTCGGCCCGTGCAGACCATTACTGACGATGCTGGCAGAACATCTTCATAAGCTTGTGCAGCCTCATGCCTCGTCATTACGCCAAGAGGTGACTCATCGTGTTAGGAAGCAGGTATCTCTAATTCAATGGCACTTCAGTGTGTGATATCACCAACGGTGCCCTGATATCTTACTTCGCAAAAGTTTTCTGGACTAGCTTGTAATGAAATAAGAGTTGTCGTATTCTCCTTGCGATACTCCAGCAGCGCAGTGAAGATTTTGATCAGTAACATGTTTCGCTGGCTGCTAAATCTATGACTCTTGACCTTGCCCGGGGCTGCTTGCTTTTTATACAGTTAAAAATAACAATTTCCCCTCTCCAATTCGCAGACTACGCAGTTTTCATCTACAGAGCAGAATTGCGAATTTTTGTACAATTTAAAATAGGTCGAGTCACATTATTGTGACAACCAGCTAATATCCAGAGTACCCGCCGTGTGCAGGACAACAGCTAGACGGGATGGGAGTGACTCAATGGGGTGCTGGAAGGTGTTCACAGGTATGTGGAGCCATGGTGACTGCAGGTCATGTGACAGCTGCTGGAGGGTGCGTGGTGGAGTATCCATACAGCGAACAACACGATCGAATTGGTCCCACCGATGCTCAATTGGGTTTAAGTCTGGGGTATTAGGGGGGCCAGCGAAGTACTCTGAAGTCTTCATCGTGCTCTTCCAACCACTCTCGAACATTTCTAGATGTGTGACACGTCGCATTGCTGTGCTGGAAGATCCCATCCGCCTCAGGGAAGACAATCAGCATGTATGGGTGTACGTGGTCTGCGAGGGTGGATTTATAAGGAATTCGGTCCATAGTGACTTCCACAGGTATGAGTAGGCCCAGACAATGCCACGGAAATATTCCCCAGACTATAACGCTGCTTGTGTTCTTCCAGCAATGGTTGAAGAGTGTTTGTTCTCCGATGTTTTTCGCCTTATACGCCAACGCCCATCCGTTCGATGAAGCAGAAAAAGCGACTCATCTGAGAAGGCAATCCTTTGCCAATCAGCGGAGGTCCAATTCCGATACTGCTGTGCAAATGTAAGCCTTTTCTGCCTGTGCACCTTCGATAGCATAGGTGCAGTGAGCATTCGTCTACATCGGAGCCCCATACGCAGCAGGATTCGCTGAACTGTCGTTTTAGACACACTTTCGGTAGTCCCATGGTTCATTCGCCCAGTGCGTTGCTACACTGTAGCCTGTCGATCGGCCCTCACGCCCTTTCGAAGCCGACGTTCACCTATCACACCAATGCCACGTGGTGCTCCGCAGTTTCCGCGTTGCTTATTCGCAATGGTGCCATTTTCCCGCAATCACGATACACTTTAACCACAGCAGCACGTGAACAGTTCACAATCTGCGCAGTTTCAGAAATACTGCCACCCTTGGCCCGAAAGCCGATAATCATCTCCATTTACAAATCTGATAAATCGTCCTTTTATTCATGACAGCAACGCGTGATATGTTTTCAGAATGATCAAATGATCATATGTAGAGGATTTTAGGAAGGGAGTGTCTGACCCCAGGTCTTAAACAACCCTAAGAAATAGGAAGCTAGGAGATTTGGGCTAGAGTGCCAGATAGCAAAGTGACACGGAAGCGAAATAGAAAGGGGGAGGAAGACGCCCTTATTTATTACCGAGGGGGGGGCAGTACCTGGGGTCCGACGGCTTAACGTGTCCATCCGATGCACGGCGGATATTTAGTGGATCGAGTGTTCATACCTGCCTGGGATCGAACCTGAAGTACTTTCCGTGGCAGTCACGAACGTTGCCCACTAGGCCACCCGCGGCCCTGTTTTTAGATCTCATCAAATGTAGAGGATTTTAGGAAGGGAGTGTCTGACACCAGGTCTTAAACAACCCTTAGAAATAGTAAGCTAGGAGATTTGGGCTAGAGTGCCTGATAGGAAAGTGACACGGAAACGAAGTAGAAAGGGGGAGGAAGACGCCATTGCTTATTTCCGGGGGGGGCAGTACCCTGGGTCCGACGGCTTAACGTGCCCATCTGACGCACGGCGGATATTTAGTAAATCGAGCATTCGTACCTGCCTGGGATCGAACCTGAGGTCCTTTATGTGGCAGTCACGAACGTTGCCCACTAGGCCATCCGCGGCCCTGTTTTCAGAATGCATGCAGCACACCTTATATACCTTACATGACAGCTCACGACACGTGCTTTCTTTCATTGGCTACGCGCTGTTGACGTCAAAAGTAGGAGGTGGTCACAATAATGAGATTCGACTGTGTATATCATTAGAATGATGACTACGGGACTTTAGAGAAAATAGTAGCAGCTGCTAAATCGGATTCCGGAACCGGAGGCTGGGCTTGAATTAGGGTTCCTGCCTCTTTAAAGATGGGAAGGTAAACTTATGTGACGTGTAGCTCTGTTTTAACCTTTTTTGGGGGCTCCTGTGAATTTTTCAAATCAGAGATTTAGAAGCAGAGATATAGGGGGAAACGCAATTTACCTCTACGCCCCCTAGCGGAAAGCCTATGAATTACTTGAAAATTTTGAAATTATATGAAAAACATGTCACACTGAAAACACTATCCAGCAAAGATGGAATTTTTCAAATCGGACTCTTAGAAGTAGAGATATTGACGAAAATAAGATATACGTCAACGCCCCCTGGCGGAGAAACTGTAAAATATTTTAAGAAGAAAAAATTCCAAAAAGGTTTATCTATGTGAGTGGCATCAGTCGACGAAATAATTTTTTCAATCGATATTTTAGAAGTTCAGATTTTATGGCAAATACATCAGAAGCAAAAAGTAACACTTACGCCCCCTGGTGGGTAAATTATTATTTACCAAAAATTTGAAATTATATGCAAATGATTTTCCATCAGGAGATGCATCCGCTGAAGAAAAAAATTTCAGTTCGGAGTTTTAGAAGAAGAGTTATCGGGAAAAATGTAATTTACTTTTACGCCCCCTAGCGGAATATCTATGCGTAATTTGAAAAAGTAACTATATCTAAAATACTCTTCGACATAAATGGAATCGAAAGATAAAAGAATTTTTTCAATCGGATGTTTAGAAGCAAATATGTGGAATAAAACGTGTTTTTGAGTTCGACGTCATCTGCATTTACGCCCTCTAGCGGCGAAATGTGCATCGTAAAAAAAAAAAAAAACGAAATAAAGGATCATCATTCGCATATTTCAAGCTTCTCAATGCAAAAATAATTTTTCAGTTCGGACTAATAGTTGCATAGATATCGTGGGTATAGACGGACGGACAATCCAGTAACATCAGCACGATCTTTTTTAACAAAAGACGCGCTAAAAACGAATACCCAACTAATCCTCCGAAATTTCTGTTCAGTTTTGCATCGATCCGGAGAATAACCCAAATGATGACAAAAAGCGGAATTCCGTGAATCCGCGGAAGAATCTCATGTATGTATAACATGACTGAAGGAAGAGTATCACCTCTGCCTCTAATCTGTGATATAAATTTCCTTTGAATAGCGCGATTCTTTATTGGTGTCGCAATTTTCACAAACAGCAGTATATTTTGTAGACGGTTTCGGCTGATCTCCCTGTTAGTTGCGACCATGATTGTGTAACACGTTCAGTTAAAAGGCTGGCGCCGTACATCCGAAAAATCGGTGGAATCCTCTTGATGAGTCACGCATGTCACGGTCTTGTGATTACCTAAAATCTTGTGGTTGGGGTTATGTGGCCAATTAAAGGTTTTTACTCCAGTTAACCGCAACAATCAACTTGACATGGGATTAATTCGTAAGTCCGTGGTTGCAACGGCTTTTGAAGCCTGGAATTTGCCGTTGAAAAATATAAGAACGTTAAAACAAGATCTGCAGATTCAGTCGTCGCTTAGAAATATTCAAGCGGGAATAACACAAGGCAGTGTCCTGGCATCCACACTGTGTTACATTTTTACGTCAGGTTTTCCAACAAATAGGGAGATAATCTGTAACTCTATAATATGCTGTAGCCACAGAAAGTACTTGTACACAGTGTGAAAAATAAGTGGTGCGAATTCACGTAAATTTTTTTTGAAAATAACGTGAATCAAAGTTTTTTTTTTTTTTTTTTTGATTGGAGGTTTAACGACCACCGTGAGCAACTCAACGGGCTATAAGCAGTCGCCCGTCCCTAATTTAGGGTCACTGGTTCCAGGGAAGGGAGAGAACCAGTGCCGTAAGACAAACACAACATCCATGCCTCACCGGGATTCGAACCCGGACCCCGTTCGGACGAATGATCAGAGGCCATCGCTTAGACCACTGCGCCACCGGGGCGGCCGAATCAAAGTTACCGCTAAGTGTTAACGAAATTTCCGTTTTTAAAAGAGCCCGTTTTTTTTAACTTCCGTATTTTCACCGATTTCCCGTAGTCAGTAATTCCGTTTATTTCAGAAAAGTCAATTTCAAGTTTTTTCCGTATTTAGACAGACATTTCGCATAATTAACGTCGGCAGAGATTTCTTTGGCGCCGGTGGCTGGGTTCGAACTCATGATGATTGGGTTATGTCTACACAAGCCGCGCTTCTTAACCACTGATCTAGAAAGTCTTACGAGTTGCAATCACGTTTTTTTTTTTTTCTTTTTAATGTGATATTTCGAAGCAATAAAAAGCCAATGAATGATTATATTAAAATTAATCGGAAACTTGAAAATTAGTTGTTCTGGATGGTGTAGTGGTTAGCACACTCGGGCGCTATCCGGGCGACGCGGGTTCGATTCCCGCTCCAGGACGACGAAATTTTCAAGTTTTCGGATATTATCTGGCTTAACATCCATGTTAAGCCAGATAATATCCGGCTTAACATGGAGCAAACGGATTCACATCTTCCAAATTTGTATTGCAACAGAAAGCTTTGGGCCGCCCCGGTAGCGCAGTGGTCTAAGCGATGGCCTCTGATCATTCGTCCGAACGGGGTCCGGGTTCGAATCCCGGTGAGGCATGGATGTTGTGTTTGTCTTACGGCACTGGCTCTCTCCCTTCCCTGGAACCAGTGACCCTAAATTAGGGACGGGCGACTGCTTTATAGCCCATTGAGTTGCTCACGGTGGTCGTTAAACACTCAAAAAAAAAAAAAAAAAAAAAGAAAACTTTGGAACTTGAGATCATTTTTTTTTTCAACTGACGGTAGCTTTCATGTACAGTATCTTTAAGAAATGGTAAAATGTACTAAGTACACTGTAAAATTTTTCTGAAATTCACGGACCACTTTCCGCCATTTCTTTCATAAATTAACGAAGCATATTTTCCTTTTCCGTGAAATGGCCGAAAGAAACCTGAATTTCACGGATTTTTCTTACCACGGGAAAATTCTGAATTTTCAGAAACCTTTTCGCAGTTTCTTTTTTTATATTGACGGTAAATTACCGCCTTAGACATGTGCTGACGGAAAATTCTGAATTTTCAGAAACCTTTCCGCAGTTTCTTTCGAATGTTAACGGGAAAAATCCGTTCTCACTTTTCCGTATCCGTATGACGAGAAATTACCGGTAATAGGAGCGACTAGTGAGAATACTTGAGGGTTGATTAACTTTTAAATTTCAATCGTCTGTATAAGAAAGGAATTGCCCGAAGGTTTTGGAAAATTCAGAATTTTCCGTTAATACCTCTTAAAAACGACAATTTGCCATCAACATAAGGAAGGAATTGCGGAAAGGTTTCAGAAAATTCAGATTTTTCCGTTAATGCCTCTTAAAAACAACAATTTGTCGCAAATATGAGAAAATAATTTCGGAAAGGTTTCTGAAAATTCAGAATTTTCCGGTAGCGCGTCTTAGAAACGGCAATTTGCCATCAATGTAAGAAAGGAATTGCCCGAAGGGCTCAGAAAATCCATAATTTTCCGTTAACACCTCTTAGAAATTGCAATTTATTGTCAATACAAGAAAGGAATTGCGGAACGGTTTCTGAAAATTCAGAATTCTTCGTTAACTCCGCTTAGAAACGGCAATTTGCCGTCAATATAAGAAAAGAATTGCCTGATGGTTTCTCAAATTCAGAATTTACCGTTAACACCTCTTAGAAACGGCAATTTGCCGTCAATATAAGAAAGGAATTGCCTGAAGGGTTCAGAAAATCCATAATTTTCCGTTAACACCTCTTAGAAATTGCAATTTATTGTCAATACAAGAAAGGAATTGCGGAAAGGTTTCTGAAAATTCAGAATTCTTCGTTAACTCCTCTTAGAAACGGCAATTTGCCGTCAATATAAGAAAAGAATTGCCTGATGGTTTCTCAAATTCAGAATTTACCGTTAACACCTCTTAGAAACGGCAATTTGCCGTCAATGTAAGAAAGGAATTGCCTGAAGGGTTCAGAAAATCCATAATTTTCCGTTAACACCTCTTAGAAATTGCAATTTATTGTCAATACAAGAAAGGAATTGCGGAAAGGTTTCTGAAAATTCAGAATTCTTCGTTAACTCCTCTTAGAAACGGCAATTTGCCGTCAATATAAGAAAAGAATTGCCTGATGGTTTCTCAAATTCAGAATTTACCGTTAACACCTCTTAGAAACGGCAATTTGCCGTCAATATAAGAAAGGAATTGCCTGAAGGGTTCAGAAAATCCATAATTTTCCGTTAACATCTCTTAGAAATTGCAATTTATTGTCAATACAAGAAAGGAATTGCGGAAAGGTTTCTGAAAATTCAGAATTCTTCGTTAACTCCTCTTAGAAACGGCAATTTGCCGTCAATATAAGAAAAGAATTGCCTGATGGTTTCTCAAATTCAGAATTTACCGTTAACACCTCTTAGAAACGGCAATTTGCAGTCAATATAAGAAAGGAATTGCCTGAAGGGTTCAGAAAATCCATAATTTTCCGTTAACATCTCTTAGAAATTGCAATTTATTGTCAATACAAGAAAGGAATTGCGGAAAGGTTTCTGAAAATTCAGAATTCTTCGTTAACTCCTCTTAGAAACGGCAATTTGCCGTCAATATAAGAAAAGAATTGCCTGATGGTTTCTCAAATTCAGAATTTACCGTTAACACCTCTTAGAAACGGCAATTTGCAGTCAATATAAGAAAGGAATTGCCTGAAGGGTTCAGAAAATCCATAATTTTCCGTTAACACCTCTTAGAAATTGCAATTTATTGTCAATACAAGAAAGGAATTGCGGAAAGGTTTCTGATAATTCAGAATTCTTCGTTAACACCTCTTAGAAACAGCAATTTGCCGTCAATATAAGAAAGGAATTGCTTGAAGGGTTCAGAAAATCCAAAATTTTCTGTTAACACCTCTTAGAAACTGCAATTTATTGTCAATACAAGAAAGGAATTGCGGAAAGGTTTCTGAAAATTCAAAATTCTTCGTTAACACCTCTTAGAAACAGCAATTTGCCGTCAATATAAAAAAGGAATTGCCTGAAAGGTTCAAAAAATCCATAATTTTCCGTTAACACCTCTTAGAAACTGCAATTTATTGTCAATACAAGAAAGGAACTGCGGAAAGGTTTCTGATAATTCAGAATTCTTCGTCAACACCTCTTAGAAACAGCAATTTGCCGTCAATATAAGAAAGGAATTGTCTGAAGGGTTCAGAAAATCCATAATTTTCCGTTAACACCTCTTAGAAACTGCAATTTATTGTCAATACAAGAAAGGAATTGCCTGAAGGTTTCTGAAAATTCAGAATTTTCCGTTAACGCGTCTTAGAAATGATAATTTGTCATCAATATAAAAAAGGAATTGCCTGAAAGGTTCAAAAAATTCAGAATTTTCCGTTAACACCTCTTAGAAACGACAATTTATTGTCAATACAAGAAAGGAATTGCCTGAAGGTTTCCGAAAATTTAGAATTTTTCGTTAACACCTCTTGGAAACGGCAATTTGCTGTCAATGCAAAAACAGAATTGTCGAAATTTCTGAAATTTTCTGGGGTAAACGAAAAAATCCAAGAAATTCAGGTTTCTTTCCTTCATTTCACGGAAAAGGTTGTATAAAAGATTAATTTACGAAAGTAATAACGGAAAATGACTAGTGAATTTCGGAAAAATTCATATTCGTTCAAAGAACGCTAAGAAAACCGAAATACTGTTCCCAAAATTTCTTTTCATGACTTCATAAATCCTACCGGACGAGCTGAGCTGCTCACGTGATTAGGAAGGAAAAAAGCCTGCCAGGAAATTTGATCAAATAAAAGACTCATTTCTTCTCCCTCTGACTGAGTAAGCGAAGAAATTTCCATAAGCCTTTCTTGTGCATGTAATTACGCGTAATAATCCGCATCCTGTCTTCCTCATTTCCACGATGTCTTCACAGAGAGTCATGGCAGGAAATGCATCTAGTGGGGGGTTTGGCTCGTCAGCACATTTCCTGAAAGTTTCTCCTCCCACCTGCCGCTACGCTCCACCACTTTCACCACTTGCTACTTCCGTTTATTATGATTCAGAAGCAAGAGAACACAACTGCTTATTTTTTAAAACCAAGAAAAAAAGAGAAAAATCGTAAAACAAAAGGCTGTTGTTTTCGCAGAAGTAATTAACTGAAATGCTGTATTGATTTTACTTGTTGTTTTTTATGAAATTGGTTTCCTGTTGTACATGGCCGGTTAAAGTGGCGAAGCGTCAAATGAAGCACGATTACTACTAGATGTCAAACATGTTCAAATTCAGTTATGCTAAAAAACGCATAAGCCCTTGAACTTTTGTTTCATAACAAACAATAGCGCTGACGTAAAAAATAAAAGTACCTTTAAGCAGAACCATCGCAAACTTTTCTTATCTAGGAGGGCGAGACTTGAAATTACGCCCCTCTAAGTTCAAAATTACGCCCCTTCGAGTTCCACTCATATTTTTCTTTTGATTGGAGGTTTAACGACCACCGTGAGCAACTCAATGGGCTACAAGCAGTCGCCCGTCCCTAATTTAGGGTTACTGGTTCCAGGTAATGGCGAGACCCAGTGCCGTAAGACAAGCACAACATCCATGCCTCACCGGGATTCGAACCCGGACCCCTTTCGGTCGAATGGTCAGAGGCCATTGCTTAGTCCACTGCGCCACCGGGACGGCAGTTCCACTCATATAATACGTGGCAGTGTTTATTTCAAGACTTTTTGATCGGGGGGGGGGAGGGCAAAAGGAACCTTAAAGGGGCCATTTTTTTTTATTGTGGCTTTAACGACCACCATGAGCAACTCAATGGGCTATAAGCAGTCACCCGTCCCTAATTTAGGGCTGGTTCCAGGGAAGGCAGAGAGCTAGCGCCGTAGGACAAACACAACATCCCTGCCTCGCCGGGATTCGAACCCGGACCCCTTCCCGACGAATGATCAGAAGCCATCGCTTAGACCACTGCACCACCTGGGCGCCAGGGCAAATTTTCCATTAGCTATATACACCCTGATTCATAAAGAAGTATACAGTTTCCAAATGCTGTAAAACAGTGACAGTTGAAAGACACGGACCACAACTGCGAACCGTTAGGTAGATGTACTCATAAAGTTTGTGTCCCGCTACTGAGGGAAGCGACGTAGGAGATAGCGCGCGTGTGACGTGACTAGTCAGTCAAAATGGCATCGTCTGCAGTGGAGAAGGCGTTTTGTGTTCTTGAATTGAGCAAAACGGAATCTGTAACTGTTTTGCAACGGCATTTTCGATCACGATTCGGAAAAGAACATCCAAACCAGAAAATCTATCTACGATTGGCATCAAAAACTTGAAACTACGGGATGTTTGTGCAAACTTAAAAGTCCTGGACGACCGCGTGTGTCGGAAGAAGTCGTCGATAGTGTCTGCATCGCCATTCAGCGAAGCTCAGGAAAATCAACGTGGAGGGTGAGTCGTGAAGTGCAGACTTCAAAGCCCACTGTCTGGAGAATTTTGAGAAAGAAGCTGAAAATGATTCCATACAAAGTGCAGATGTTGCAAAATCTCACTGACCTTGACAAGACAAAGCGCTTTGGATTTTGTGCCAAAATGCAGCACCGTTTTGAAAATGACGATTTTGCCGCTCACTTAGTTTTCACCGACGAAGCTACATTTCACATGAGAGGTCAGGTAAACAAGCACAGTGTTCGCTTTTGGTGAACGGAGAATCCCAGATTTGGAGTGCAATGATGCCACAGTTGCAGGACGACAGTGACAACTTTATTCTCCAACTGGATGGTGCACCACCGCACTGGTTAGGCGACGTGCGAGTTTATCTCGATGAACATCTTCCTCCCCGATGGATTGGACGAGCCGCGGACTACAACATGCCACTGACCCAATGGCCACCCAGAAGTCCTGACTTTACACCTTGTGAATTTTTCTTGTGGGGTTACGTAACGGACAAGGTATTCGCCCCTCCCCTTCCTGTTGATCTAGCGGAGCTGAAACAGCGTATCACACAGCCACTATCACTGCACTTGATTCAGATATCTTACCTCGCGTTTGGGCGGAAATGGATTACCGGCTCGATGTGTGTCGTGTGACTAAGGGTGCACACATAGAACATCTGTGACTGTCTCTAAAAAACTTGAAACATTCCCCTACAATTCTGTTACAGGTAACATAAAATATCTTATTGTTCTTTTTTTATAGTGCGTTAAAACTGTATACTTCTTTATGAATCACCCTGTATATATATATATACACTATCTACCAACAAGTAATTGGACACCCCTGCAATCGACGATATCTGCGGTCCTGATACACGTCACGGCCGCCGCCGTTAAATATCGTGTGGGAAACAACAACGCAACCAGTCGCATGCAAGATGCCACGCAGTTCGGAGCTCTCTGATTTCGAGAAAGGTGTAATCGTCGGGTATCACAGAAATGGCCGATCCATACGTGACATATCCAGTGAGTTGAAGTACCCAAAATCGACAGTGGCCTACGTGATTTGCAAGTGGAAGATGAGAGATGACTGTCGGAATGTGCCCCGACCCGGCAGACCCACAAAACTGGGAGTTAGAGACCGACGGATGCTGGCCAGAGAAATTTGGAAGAACCGCACCAAATCGATGGGCCACATCCGCGAGGAGTTTCAACAGGCATCCGGGAGTGTTCTTTCGAGGAATACCATCCGTAAGGAAGCCCATCTGCTCGGTTATCATGGACGTGATGCCGCCCACAAGCCTTTGATCACCAAGTCCAATAGCGCTGCTCGGCTAACGTGGTGCAAAGAACGTCGACAGTGGACCGTTGAAGAGTGGAAACAGGTTCTCTGGAGCGACGAATCAAGGTTCACCCTCTCCCGTTCGGATGGCAGGGTCTGGGTTTGACGTCTGCCTGGAGAACGCCTCCTGCCGGAATGTATTGTGCCAACTGTGAAGTTCGGCGGCGGTGGAATTATGCTATGGGGGTGTTTCTCCTGGTATGGCACGGGACCCTTGGTCGCAATTCCTGGTAGACTCAACGCCGAGACCTACTGCACCATTTTGGATGACCATGCGGTTCCTACGTTGTGGCAGTTTTACGGGGTGGACCCATGTTACTTTCAGGATGACAATGCCAGCTGCCATGTTGCGAGGTCCACCATGGCTTGGTATGGTGACAATGGGGTTAATCGAATGGACTGGCCTGCGCAGAGCACGGACCTTAACCCTATCGAGCACCTCTGGGACGAGTTGGAGCGTCGACTTAAGGGGTGCCCCCACCGTCCGAAATCGGTGAAGGAACTGACCTGTCTTCTCCAAGCCGAGTGGAAGAAAATACCGCTAGCCATCGCACAACGCCTGGTGGAGAGTATGCCCCGGAGGGTCGCAGCTGTAATCGCCGCTCGTGGAGGCTCCACCAAGTATTGAAGGTGAACAAACTTCGTTTTTCTTTGCTATCACAGGTGTCCAATTACTTGTTGGTAGATAGTGTATATTCGATTTGAAAGGTTTCTTGCCCCGCTCATGCATACCTGCTAGAATCGATAACACCTGGGCCGGACTTCGGCGCTCCAGGTCTTTAGTACTTTCAAAAAGTGGTCCGAGGAGGGTCAATCCCATGCAGACCGCCGGCAAGGTATAGGCCGATCAGGGCTCAATGATGCTAAATGGGAGCGAAGGCTACCCCGTATGGTAACTAGCCTCCAATTTTCCTGGAGAGCTTGCTTTCTATACATGCAGTAACGTAGATAGTGCAGATAAGCTTATATTCCAGGTTGTAGGCCTCCTGCTGTTCTTTATAAGACATAGTTTACTGAAACTACGTTTTCCCTCAGGAACAGTTACAGGCTGTACTTTTTTGCGTACCGGCACTTTTTTCCGTAAGGTGTTAAAAAATTGCGATTTATTGACAGCAAAATGTATTATAAATATTCCGACAGATGGTACTAGGGGTGTTCAAATGAAAAGGTACGAAACGTCATAAGAACGTAACAGTTAACATATTTGCCTATGCCGCTATGGGAGAACGTAGCGACACATCTAAGGATGCGATTGGAGTCGCCGGCGTGGATCGGAGCATGCGCGGGAGAGAGCAGAGGCTCTTATAAAGAGCGCCGTCCAATTGACGCGGCAGTGCGTGTGAGGACAGGATGGCGAACCATTAACTCCGATCTGTACTGTGAGACACTCCGAAGCCTACGCAGGTCCATCACGAACAAAAGACCGGGGCTGCTCACGGAGGGTGTGGTTCTGCTCCATCATAACGCGCGTCCACACGTCTCCAGGGTCACACACGCGGAACTGGCCAAGTTCCAGTGGGAGCAGCTTGACCATCCGCCCTACAGCCCGGACATGTCGCCCTGCGATTTCCATGTGTTTGGTCCCCTGAAAAAACATCTGAAAGGGAAGCGCTTCCAGTCGGACGACGAACTCATGGACGCTATGCACGACTGGGTCTCGTCACGGCCACAGGAATTCTGGGAACAAGGAATCCTTCGGCTCGTTAATCAATGGGATCGTTGTGCTACGGCCTATGGTCTATACGTTGAATAAAGTCTTCATTTATAGCCACAGTGTCGTTTCGTACCTTTTAATTTGAACACTCCTTGTGCTATGTTCACGAATTGAGCCTAATGCAAGACAAGTTTCCTAGTGTTATTTTCTGGCATTGTGCTACTTGAACTGTCTGTTAGTGACACAGTGAACAATGTGGCAGGAATGAATTCCTTTAAGAGTTTCATGGATAAACTTTATGTTACTTATTATGCTTCACCTAAGAATGCTAGGGAACTACAGGAAAGTGCAGCTACTGTAGAACTTCTTAAATTTGGCAGAATTTTAAGCACTCGCTGAGTTGCATCTAGCTTTCGCACTGTTTCTGCGGTGCAGCAAGACTTTGACGACCTCGTTCATCCCTTTCAGGAGGCAGAAGAAGCAAAACAGATCGCTGTCTTTATGAGGGCCTTTTAAGAAAAATAACATCATGCGAGTTTGTTCTTGATTTGGGCCTTAAGTGTGAAACAAAGTCTAGATTTACAGGAGAGAAATATTGACTTGTACAAAGCAGACAGGAAGATAAAGAGTACAGTTCAACTTTATGAGGAAAGAATTGAAAATCCTGGTCCATACTACAGTATGTCTCTTCAAAGTCAGAAGAACATGAAGTTCAAAGGGATTGAGTTCCACACAAATGAAAGACACAGTCCTGCAAGAAGTTCATCTGCTTTTTATAAAAGTCTGAAAGAGGCTGTTGGAAAGCGTTTGCTTGAAGAAGATGATACTGATTTGCCTGAATATGCCAAGATTTTAGATTCCAAGTCATCATCATCATCATCATTGCCAACCATTATCAATTCACTGCTAAACGAAGGTCTCCCCAAGTTTCTTCCACAACGGTTTGTCTTGTGCCAGTCTCCTCCATGTTACTCCCGCATACTTTAGAATTTCATCCACCCATCTCACAGGTGGTCTTCTTCTGGGTCTTTTCCTGTCCCTTGGAATCCAGTCTAAAATTTCGGCTGTCCATCGATGGTCTGTCCTTCTGGCAATATGTCCAGCCCATTGCCATTTCAGGGATTTTACTCTGATAATGATGTCTTCCACTCTTGTCATTTTTCGGATCCACCAGTTCCTCTTCTTATCTCTCCTGGTTACATCAAACATGCATCTCTCCATGCTGCTTTGAGTTGTCTGTAGTCTTTGCATGTCTCTTTAAGTTAAGGTCCACGTCTCTACACCGTAGGTAAGCACTGTATTGGCCAGAAAATCCTGGGAAGCATCTGACACTTGGTGAAGCTGAAATTAGAAAGTTTGCACGCAAAGTCCGCTTAAATGAAAGAGAAGCAGTTCGTAATATCTTCAAGTAAATAAAGTATCGGGCATACTATTTCATCTAAAGCAGACTTTGAGCACAATTGCAATATCTTCCAGTGAAAGGGGGTTTCTCTCAGATGAATCTTATAGTAACTTCATCTAGGTCATCTCTGGTTGTACGGGCAACTTCTGCACTAGAGACGACGAGGGTACATCGGAGGATATGTTAAAAGTGTGGAAGTTGTTGTAATAACATCTTCATGGTGAGTACCGGCACCCTTTTTTCCAGAGAAAAAGCACTGGTTGCAGGTAATGTGCAGAACATCCTCAGAGCAAAGGATGTTTCACCAAACAGATCATCAGATCATATGTAGAGGATCTTAGGAAGGGAGTGTCTGACCCCAGGTCTTAAACAACCCTTAGAAATAGGGAAGCTAGAAGATTCGTGCTAGAGTGCCTGATAGGAAAGTCACACGAAAGCGAGGTAGAAAGACAGCCTTATTTATTACCCCAGTACCCGGGGCCCGACGGCTTAACATGCCCATCCGACGCACGGCGGATATTTAGTGGCACGTTTAGCAGACACAAACGTTTACCACTAAGCTATCCGCATCCTATTTCACCAAACAGCGTTTGTCATAAATTTCTTTCAAAAGAATGGCTGGTGGTAGCTCAAAATTGTGAAGTTTAAATTTTTTTTCGTAATGTGGATCGAAAGATTTTTTTCAGGTGCAGTATTTTATTGAAGCAGATACGTGGAATACATTTTCACAAGAAGTCACGTTGCTTATTATTGGCAACCGCGAAACTCAGTTTCAAGCCATTTCTAATGCAATCCAGAGTTACATAGAATACGTTAATTCTAAATGAAGATTCATATTTACCATAATTAACATACCGTAACTGCTTCTCCCGAGGCAGCGTGATCACAGAATTTTATTCCTTTCTTTCCTTTTTCCGGGAAGTGGGATGGGAGTCCCACATTACAACTGTGCGTGTTTCTGATATTATTATGCGCCATTCGTCTCTTGTTACATTTTTCTGTCCCAATACAGTAATAAAACTGAATCTAATCGCATCTGCGTCCATCGTCACTTATTCTCAAATAAATGGTAGGGTTTTGTCATTTCTTAATTGCTTCGCAGTCCCACAAGTATGAGGGGGGGGTGCATAATTCCTAAGGAAAATGCACTTTACTGGTCATTTCAAAAAGCACAACTTTCTGGATTTGTACGATTGAAAATTCAGTAAAATGTTTTTTTCAGTTTCTCCCACATTTTTGTTGTTTGTAATTTGAATTGTCACTTGACCTGCTTTTTGCTGAACCACGGCCCTCCTGGAAGCCCGGGCTCCGGGAATCACCCCCGCCCCTCCTCCCGGTTGGGGATTGTTTCCTGTTAACACAAACTACACGATTAGTTTTTCTGAAAACGCTGGTAGTAATTTTATACAATCATAGATGGCAGCACCATGCCAATAATATTTGTTTTCGGAATTAGTTTTTCCGGTGTATCTCATCTTAGTAAATGGCGCCACGATATGTCCCTTAGTGGATCTTTTATTTTAACGTAATACTGCAATAAATATAGGGAATCAGGTAAAAGATATGATATGCTTGTGAAAGTTGTCAAAAATATTCTAGGCAGCAGGGTTTAGATGAACATCGTAGAATAAAAGGTCATTACGTAAGTAGACTTACCAATCCCGCCCCAGGTGCATCTTGTTTTCAATGCATAGTTTGTGACAAATCATTTATCCAAAACATTTTCTCATTTTTCTTGCAGTGTTACGTTAAAATAAAAGATCCACTAAGGGACATACCGTGGCGCCATCTATCGAGCAGGCCGAAGACGGAACCTTAGATAGCACTGATTCTCGAAAATTGTTGAAAATTTTACCCAAAAGCTGAATAACATAATTCGGGTTATTCTGATTTGGCTTGTTTATTTATCTCATGGTATTAGGAATGAACTTACAAACACCTTCTTTTAAACTGGAATCCTTCAAATATTTTCGATTACGTCTATACAGTTTAGTAAAAGGTAGGAAATTGATTTTAACGATCAAACTAATGGACAAAGAAGTATTTTGATTTCTCTAGAGTTGTTTGTAAAATAGTTCCATTTGTTTAAGTTTCAATTTTCAGAAGCGCCATCTAGTGAACACTATATAATATAAATATAACAATTTTTCGTAGTGGGTTTCTGGACAAATTAATTACTTGTTCGAAACAGAGAAAGTGAAAGAATCTTTTGTTACTCACTAAAATAAAAGAAAAAAAAATGCGTAACCACATGTAACCATGTAGTGAAAAATTAATTCCTCTGCAAAATCCATCACATACACTGGGGGAAAGTGAGAAAAGAACACCAAGAAGGAATTGGCGGACGATCATGAAATTTACATATGTTAATTGGGGTCGGGTTTACGTAGGTGTGATGTTAATTTCGGGACCAACCGGTGAGCGCTTACGCCACAGCACGGCATAATATGCAAATTATCGTCGGTGGTATTTAAGGAGTACGGCGAAGTGAATGTAATCAGTCGTCGGCGTACGGACGCGTGCGAAGACCCTGAAGAAACTGCAATGCCTGGACATGGAAGACGTGTACGATTTCAGCAGTTATCGGACTTTGAGCGAGGTCGTCTAGTCGGACTCCGCGAGGCCGGGTGGTCATATCGTCGTATTGCGGAGCGATTTGGACGGGAAGTATCGGTGGTGGTAAGATGGTGGCGTAGATGGTTCGAGGAACATTCCTACACGAGAAGACGTGGAACCGGGAGTCACAGACGGACTGATGAGCGGACCGATCGACGCATAAGAAGAGCGGCGTTGTCAAGCAGAACATCCACTGCGACGCAAATCCGAGCTGCCGTTGCACCTGAGGTGACTGTGCGAACAATCCGCAACCGTCTACTAGATGCAGGAGAACGTGCACGTGTGCCTCTGGCATGTGTACCTCTGCTCCAACCCACCGTCAGAAACGGCTGCAGTGGTGTCGCCAACGTCTTCACTGGAGAACGCAATGGCGATCTGTCGTGTTCAGCGATGAAAGCAGATTCTGCTTGGGAGCCTCCGATGGCTGTATGCGTGTTCGCAGACGCACAAGGGAGCGTCTCCACTCTTCTTGCATCCGCCAGCGACACACAGGGTCTATACCTGGTCTCCTGGTGTGGGAAGCGATCAGCTATCACTCACGTACACAACTAGTGTTTGTACCGGGTACGTTAAACAGCACCTCCTACATCAACAACATCATTCAGCCCGTTGCTGCGCCATTTGCAAGGTCGGTCCATCGTGGTGTTTTCCAGCAAGATAACGCACGCCCACACACGGCACGTGCAAAGCAACATGCACTTCAGGGTGTGAGACAACTTCCATGGCCTGCACGTTCACCGGATTTGCCCCCCCCCCCCCCATTGAGCACGTGTGGGATTTTATGGGACAACGACTTATCCGGTCTCCACGGCCAGCCACGACCATCCCCGATTTACGCGTCCAGGTTGAGGATCCTTGGAACTCAATACCAAAAACTTACATCCAACATCTGTACGACAGACTCCTGCCGCCCCGGTGGCGCAGTGGTCTAAGGCAATGGCCTCTGATCATTCGTCCAAAAGGGGTCCGGGTTCGAATCCCGGTGAGGCATGGATGTTGTGTTTGTCTTACGGCACTGGCTCTCTCCCTTCCCTGGAACCAGTGGCCCTAAATTAGGGAAGGGCGACTGCTTATAGCACATTGAGTTGCTCACGGTGGTCGTTAAACCTCCAATAAAAAAAAAACAAAAAAAAACCGACAGACTCCATGCCAGAATTGCACAGTGTGACGCAGTTCATGTCGGTTCAACCTCGTACTAACCATGTTACATGGAAATGTTATTTTTCAGTTTACCAGCAAATACAGCTGTATTTTGCCATAATGTTTTGATCACGATATCCTCTGTATTCCGTTATTATGCTGTATAAATTTCGTTGGTATCAGACGTCTCCTTCTTGGTGTTTTTTTTTTCACTTTCCGCCAGTGTATATCGTATCTAAAAATATGTCAACGTAAACGTGAAAAAAGAAAATAATAATAATCACGGACCTGGACTATTGTCTTTACTTAAGTGGTTGAATGAATTTGTCAATCAAATAAGGTTTATACTTATTGTCTCATATGAGTCTACTTTTTTCAAAAAAAAAAAAAAAAAAGAAAAAGGACAAAAAAAAAGCTTACCGTCGATTCCCACGGGTGAAGAGTATTCGCAACGCGAATCTCATTCCAACAACGTTTACAAACACAGTTGTGACTTTTTTTTTTTTTTTTTTTTTATTGGAGGTTTAACGACCACCGTGAGCAACTCAATGGGCTATAAGCAGTCGCCCGTCCCTAATTAGGGTCACTGGTTCCAGGGAAGGGAGAGAGCCAGTGCCGTAAGACAAATACAACATCCATGCCTGACCGGGATTCAAACCCGGACCCCTTACGGACGAATGATCAGAGGCCAGTGCCTTAGACCACTGCGCCACCGGGGCGGCACAATTGTGACTGAAGATCAGAGTGAAAGAGTGCGCTATCCAGTTGAATTTTTGCCCACGATCGAGAAAAGTGGACTTCCGCCTCACATTTTAAAAGTGAAAAAGGGTGCAGTCGTGATGCAAATCAAGAACCTGGCCGCCCCGGTGGCGCAGTGGTCTAACAGCTGGCTTATGATGATTTGTTCGTGAAGGGTCCGGGTTCGAATCCCGTGAGGCATGGATATTGTGTTTGTCTTACGGCACTGGTTCTCTCCCTTCCCTGTAACCAGTGACCCTAAATTAGGGACGGGAGACTGCTTATAGTCCATTGAGTTGCTCACGGTGGTCGTTAAACCTTCAGTCAAAAAAAAAAAAAAAATTATGAACCTGGACTATTGTCTTTATTGAAGTGGTTGAATGAATTTGTCAATCAAATAAAATTTACATTTGTTGTTTCATATAAGTTTATTCTTTAAAAAAACAACAACGAGCCGTCGACGACGGGTTTTGTCCAGTTTTAATCATTATAAAAACCTATAATGAATATAGCTTTTACTACTAAGCTAATTATAATGAATACAGCTTCTTCTAAGCTAATGCTTCTTCTAATGCTTGTTGTTTGTTAATTATATCATGAATAAACTTTCCTGCTAGTAGTGTAGTAATAATAATGAACAAGCTTATAACTGGTAGTAATGTTGTAGTAGTAATTAAGATGAATAAAGTCTTATGCTGGTTGTTACTAATAACACTAAATGAAATAAACCTAACAGCCAGACAGAGGTCTGACAGTATTATGAACTGAGAAAGACGTACTTACTTAAAACTCTTTTATTAGATAAACTCTTGAATCATCCAACACACACACACACTAATCGTATCACGATAATGAAGAAAAAAACCTAATCACAACAAACGCTCTCCCTATACAACAACAAACGCTCTCCCTACGTATCGTTGAACGCGCCTATTTATACTGGCTACCACCACGTCATGACTTACACTCATTGCCAGATCTCATTCAGCGGGTGAAATAACATCTCGTTCAGTAAGAAGATAATTTACATAGGAAAATAAAATAACCAGAGATAGTAAAAATCAAAAGGAAAGTGAATCGAGAGTATACGTTACAAACATTTAGGAAATTCTAAGCATTTATTACTGTAATTTTCAAAGATAAATACGTAAATTTTTTACGATGTTGGCCATGCGAAAAGGAAAAACCTGTTTTTGGCAAGGACGGATCCAGAAGTTTACTCTGCGCGGGGTGGGGGGGGTGGCATTCTGGGAGGATTTTTTAGATATACATGATGCACATTGGCTATGTCGCTCCTACATGACGTTCCTTTGCAAAGTCTTTAAAACACTTTCACTTGCTCCAGGAATGTTAAATCGTTAAATACCTGAACTAGAGCAACCAATAGGTGAAAAATCACAATAGTTTCAGTTCGATCGATTGCGCGTTTCCTAAGGAATTGAACTTTATACTTTTTTTGAAATCGGCACAGACTACGTCTGAATGAAATCCTTCAAAATAAATCCCAAGAAGGCTTTATATCCGAAGTTGGGTAATTTAATAAAAACAATGTTTAGTGGTCTCCACCTGACATACACTGAAGTGCCAGAAAAACTGGTACACCATGGTCTAATATTTGGTAGGTCCACCCACGGAAGCGCAGGACTGCAGAAATACGACGGGGCATGGATTCCACTAGCTTCTGGAAATATGCTGTCGCCAATGCACGCCATACTTTCTGCAGAGCGTTCCACAATTCGGGTGTATTTCGAGGTCAGTGTGTTCGATAGCGCGTTGCATGGCATCCCAAATGTGTTCTATCACGCTCAGATCTGGGGACTTGGGTGGGAATGGCAACACCCCAAACTCAGGTGAATGCTCCTCTAACCATAATGTGGAGTCCCGACACTTGTGTGGAGGTGCATTGCCCTGTTGGGACAGGCTCAACCCATCAGCATGAATGCAGGACATGAACGGGTGTACCTCATCAGAATGGATGCGCCCATAGCGTTGGCCGGTCACAGACATTTGTAGACGTACCAGAAGTCCCAGTGAAGTCCAGCTAAACACACTCTATACCATCACGGACCCCCCCCCCCTTCCCACCTGCCGGTACGGTTCCCTGTTGACAGGCGGGATCCATGCACTGTAAAAAATTGCGTGGTCAAATTACGGTAGATACACCGGCAGCTGAGTGGCCAGTCTATAAACCGTAATTTTACAGTACCATACTGTAATGCTCATTAACGGTCTAATGACCGGGAAATAAAAAACGATCAAACTACCAGAAAATGTGGCCTAACACAGTAGATCAACCGTAAATTTAATACGGTAGATAAACCGTATTTTAAAGAAAAATCATGGCAAAGCCTGTTAAATAAATACGGTGCAAAGACCATTTTTTAAAAAAATGTTAAACCACAGTTTTTTAGATTTGGTTTAATGACTTTTTTAATAATTGTTTAATAATTAATTTTTTGGTCTAATTAGGGCTTTACACGCCCAATTTGCCTGCTAACCTGCATATTATGAGAAATAGTTCACTCTTTCAACTACTCACTCAAAGCTGTTCAGTTACATTTTCCCCCTCTTATTTTTGCAAAATTGCATGCGTTAATGTTTTCCCTTATCTATAATGTGCATTTATTATTAGAGTTTTTGTGTTCATAATTTATACAAACTCTATGAAATACAGTGTAATTATGTACACCAATCAGCCAAAACATTAAAATCACCTACCTAATATAATGTATATCCTCCTCTCACCTGATGAGACAGGCTCAACGAGATGTTGATAGGTCTCTCTTGGTATCATGACTGCAACAGAAGATCCCAGTTCCTGTAAATTGTGGTTCAGGTGATGCTGCTCGTACTCCTTCCTCCAACTGAAACCATAACTGTTCAATAGGATTGGGGGCCATGGCAAGTACAGCGAATTCTTCATTGATTCGTGTCTGGCAAATTTGGGGTGGGGGTGGCATGAAAGGGAATTCCTCGTTATGTTCTTGGAACCATTCCAGGATTTTCTGTACAATGTGGCACGGAACTGTCTTGTTGAAAGGCACCATCTCCGCCAGGGAATACAGTTGCCATAAGGTAGTTTTAATGTTGTGGCTGATCGATGTCCATTTATATAAAGATTTCAAATGCGGTCATCACTAGGAGGCAACTCAATCTAACAAAATGGTCAAAATAGAAATACCACTGAACTTGCTTATAAATGAGTAAGAAGTATATCATCCCATACTGTCAATTCATTTTCACCTGATAAACAATTAGGCAATATTTACTATGTAGCAGTGGCGTAACCAAGTTTTAAAATCTGGGGGAGTACGATCACACATACACACATTATATCATCATCATCATCATTGTCAACCATTATCAATCCACTGCTGGACGAAGGTCTCCCCAAGTTTCCTCCACAACGGTCTGTCTTGTGCCAGTCTCCTCCATGTCACCCCTGCATACTTTCGAATTTCATCCACCCATCTCCCATGTGGTCTTCTTCTGGGTCTTTTCCTGTCCCTTGGAATCCAATCTAAAATTTCGGCTGTCCATCGATGATCTGTCCTTCTGGCAGTATGTCCAGCCCATTGCCATTTCAGGGATTTAACTCTGATCATGATGTCTTCCACTCTTGTTATTTTTCGGATCCACGAGTTCCTCTTCTTATCTCTCCTGGTTACACCAAGTATGCACCTCTCCATGCTGCTTTGAGTTGTCTGCAGCCTTTGTATGTCTCTTTTAGTTAAGGTCCACGTCTCTGCACCATACGTAAGCACTGGAAGGATGCATTGATCAAACACTTTTCTTTTAAGACATAATGGCATATTGCTCTTGAAAATTATGCTGTTTCTTCCAAAAGCTCTCCAGGCAAGTTTTGTACGCCGATTAATTTCTTCATCAATGTGACCCTCACTTGATATCTGCTGTCCAAGATAAACGTACGTGTCTGTTATCTCCAGCTTTTCTCCATCAATCGATAAATCTTCATTTCTTGTAAAAGCATTGAACATCACTTTTGTCTTCTGAAAGTTCATTTTTAATCCAACTTCTTTACTCTTGTCAGCAAGTTCCTGGATCATACTCTGCAGCTCTGATGGGGTAGTTGCAAAAATGACTACGTCATCAGCAAAACGAAGGTGGGTTAGATAATCTCCATTAATCTTTATCCCCTTGTTTTCCCAGCTCAGTGACTGAAAAACACCCTCCAATGTGGCATTAAAGAGCTTCGGAGATATGGTGTCACCTTGTCTCACTCCCTTTCCAATTTTTACGTGTGTTGTATTTTCAAACAGCCTAAACTTTGCACTTGCATTTTCATAGATGTTATTAATCATATTAATGTATGCATCTTCAATACCACAGGTTTTCAGAGCCATTGTAACTGCTGATGGTTTCACCGAATCAAAGGCTTTTTTTTAATCGATAAAAGCCATGCACAATGGAAGTTCATATTCCCTCGCTCTTTCAATTAGTTCTCTCAGCACGTGGATATGATCTATTGTGCTGTAGCCACTCCTGAATCCAGCTTGTTCTCTCGGTTGAGCCATGTCCAGTGTTACCTTCAAGCGGTGTGAAAGAACTTTAGTGAAGATTTTATAAACTACTGATAAGAGGCTGATAGGTCTGTAGTTTCCGAGATCCTCAATGTCACCTTTCTTATGTAGCAGGATCATTGTAGCGGTGTTCCAATCCTCAGGAATCTTTCCTTCATTAAGGCATCGAGTGAAAATTTGGGCGAGTACTGTTTCGATTTCTCCACTTGCTTCTTGTATGATGTCTACAGTAATTCCATCTTCTCCTGGAGCTTTTCCTCGCTTCATGTTCTTGATTGCATGTGCAACTTCTGCTGGAAGGACTGGAGGAACTCTGGTACTGGTATCTTTCATGATGTCTGGAGTGCATATATCATCGCTTTCATATAATTTGGAGTAGAAATCTTTCACTCTTGTCAAAATTTCGCCTCTATTTCTTGTTACAGAACCATCTTCTTTTCTCAGTGCCATAATCTGTTTTCTTCCCTTACTGAGATGTCCCTTTGCTATCTTTAGGCTTTGGTTGTTTTCAATTGCTTTCCTCACTAGTTCACAGTTGAATTTCCTTACGTCTTCGGTGATACTTTTTCGTACTGTCTTGCATAGCTCTATATATTCCACTTTGGAAGTCACATCTTCTTTAGTTGTCCTCATCTCTCTTCTTTTTTGCATCAACATTTTGGTTTTTCCTGATAATTTGTTCACATGCAACTTGTTCTTAGACCCAGCTAATTTTGTTGCTGTTTCCATAAGAGCTTTGGTTACTTTTCTGTTAACTTCAGAGATGTCCACTTCTTCCGATGTTAGGCCTTCTAAAGCAGAGAACCTGTTCTTCAGTTCCAACTTGAAGGTATTATGGTGTTTTTTAAGGTTGGTTATGTCAATAGATTTTGTTTGTCTTATGAGCTTGCCACGTTCAAGTTTAGTGTTGAGGTGCATCTTACATCTCACCAATCTATGGTCACTACCTGTGTTGAACTTGTTTAGCACACTGCAGTCTTCTATGACGAATTTTTTGTTACACATAATAAAATCAATTTCACTTGTCGTCCCATTTGGATGTCTCCCTGTCCATTTCCTGTGTGGCTTTTTCTTGAAGAAGGAGTTCAAGATGAAAAACCCTTCTGCCTCTGCAAACTCAACGAGAGTATTTCCACGCTGGTTTCTGTTGCCGTGACCGAATTTACCTTCTGAAGTTTCATTCTGTTGCCGTTGCCCTATTTTTGCATTGAAATCTCCCATAATTATTTTCAAGTGCTGCTTACCTTTATTATTTAGATGACAAATTTCCTCATAAAATTCTTCAATTTCTTCTTCAGGATGACTTGTGGTGGGTGCATAAGTTTGAATAATCTGAGCCTGGTATCTTTTCGAGAGTTGGATAACAAGTCGTGCAGCTCTGTCAGAGGAACTTTCAACTTCTACAACTTTATCCTTCAGTTTCTTGTTTATTATAAATCCAACACCACTAGTTCTGCCAGTATCTGTCCCACGATAGTAGAAGAGATGTCCACTTTTCAGTTCGATGAGATCTTCTCCTTTTCTCCTTACCTCACTTAGCCCCACGATGTCCCACTTGATCCTTTGTAGTTCCTCTTCCAATTCAAGAAGCCTTGAATCAGAAGATAGGGAGCGTCCATTGTAAGTAGCCAAGGTCAGCATCAGATGGCAGCCTAGTCCGGTCCTCCGGGGATTCTTAGCACCCTCTGCCTTCATGTCGCACTGGCCGCTGCCTTGGCCAGGTACATTCCAGCTGCCGGAGACTGAGGGCCAAGATTTAAGTTGTGGAATCATTTTGGAGGGGTTTGGCCATAACTCACCACGCTGGCCAAGCGGGTTGGTGAGTGTGGGATAGAATTTCCTCTAATCCCGATGGTATAGTTATACCGCTATGGGCGGTCGTCAGAGCCCCTTTAGTGGGAACAGGATGCACCACGAGAAGGCGGGGTTGACATTTGTCAAGGAGAGGCTGTGATGTTACGCATCGCCTGACACATTATATATATATATATATATATATATACATGAGGATCCCCGACTATGAAAATCTGGGGGGGTCCTGACCCCCAGTGGTTACGCCTATGCTATGTAGTTTTACTGACATTGGCAGTGCTGCAACACGTAAATTACCCAAAAAACAGAAAAAAAAAGACCCATAATTACAAATTCTACGCATCTTTTGGGACCCCACATTTAATTTGTAATTTTTTTAACATGCCATTTGGCAAAAGTCAAATTCATGAGGATTAGGGAAAGAATGAAAACCCCATGAAGCATAAATGGCTTCATGGGGTTTGCGCTATACACGAATCCTTCCATCTGCCCGGTACAGTTGGAAACGCGACTCGTCAGACTAGGCTACTTGTTTCCAGTCATCAAGTGTCCAGTGACAGTGTTGCCGTGCCCAAGCGAGGCACATAGCTCTGTGTCGTGCACCCATCAAGAGGACTCGAGTTGGGCGTCGGCTCCCAAAGCCCATGCCATTCAGGGTACGTTGCACAGTCCGGACGCTGATGTTTGTTGAGGCTCCAGCATTGAATTCCGATGATACCTGCGAGAGTGTTGCACGCCTATCGCGTGAAACGTTTCTTCACAGCCGACGATGGTCACGTTCACCCAATGTCTTTTTACGGCCACACTGGTATCGTAGGTTGGACGTTTTGTCGGAATTCTTGTAGTCACGGTACACCATTGCAATGGTCGTCCGTGAAAATCAGAACTTCGTTTCTACCTCCGAAATACTATGGCCCATCCCACGAGCGCCAACTATGATACCGCGTTGAAAATCGCTTACATCGTTATTACTTGTCATTCTCATGCCGAAAACAGCTCTGACAGCTGGCAAGGATGTCTATCACTTTATATACGCACTTAAGAACGCAACCGAGTACGCACATATGGGACGTTGCTATGTATTTTGCATAAGCTCGTCTGTACCAGTTTTTCTGGCACTTCAGTGTATATCTGTATTCTAGAAAAAAGTAAATGCCGCTGCCGCTGTTTTAGAAATTTTGCGACACGCGCGCTTTTTTAGCTTGCAGCGCAAAAATCATTGAACACAAAAATATAAAATTTACATCGTTTATAGAGAATTGTACGGAGAACACGCTGAATAGACCGTTTTTCGATTCTGGAGATACTTCTTTCTTTTTTCATTGGAGGTTTAACGACCACCGTGGGCAACACAATGGGCTATAAGCAGTCGCCCGTCCCTAATTTAGGGCCACTGGTTCCAGGGAAGGGAGAGAGCCTGTGCCGTAAGACAAACACAACATCCATGCCTCAACGGGATTCGAACCCGGTCCCTTGCGGACGAATGATCGGAGGCCATCTACCTGGCGATTCTTCAAGAGCTATTGTATTTCAAAGTTAAGGTAAGCAAAAAAGTGCTATCAGTTAGCGTTCCGTACATCCTAAAAGCAACAGAACCACGAAACTTAGTAGACATGTAGGGCCATTGCCGAATTTTTGCACCTCGTCGCAATTTTTTTTTTTTTTTTCGAATTTCGATTTATTTTACGAGAAATTAAATTTTTAAATTTCACAAAATCCTCTATTTCGCGATGGGATCCCTTTTGAAAAACGGATATATGGCAAATTATAAATCATAACGCATTGTAATTTTTAAAGCATAAACTTACAACTATCATCCCTTTTTTTACAAAAAAATAAAGAATAAAGAGGAAATCATTTTCTGATTTTTTAAGCATTTTTTTAAGACGCAGAGGAAAGGAACGAGCGGCTTACTGTGTCTTCAGTGCGTCAACCACAAAGGAAAGTCCTGTTCCCGTGACCTGCTTGCTGCCATGGTACCGCAGTTACTTTTAGCACTCTCTTCTCATTATGTGAAAGGACAGGCTACAATCAAACTGGCAGCAGCGCAATGCTTAATGACGTAGCTACGCTTCTAAAGTTCGGTGTTTTCCGCCGGCATATGTGAATACTTATGTAAATACAGGCTTTCGCCTCGTATATAAAAAACAAACAGGGCAAATGCGAGTGTGTTCGTCCGAGAATTGTTTGAAAACTTCTAAATGACCTAGAGATCCGAAAATTCGCATGCTGATAGGTCTTAAGATCCGTATACTTAGAAATATACGAAAAAAAGTCAAAATGGCGGCTTTGGAACATTGTCTGCTTGAATTTTTTGCAAGTTGTTTGACCACTTCTAAATTACCTAAAGATCTGAAAATTGGCATGTTGCATATAGGTCTTAAGGTTCGTATACCTATAGAAAAGTAGGGGAAAATAATCGGCTTTGGAACATTGTCTGCTTGAATTTTTCGTAAATTGTTTGACCACTTCTAAATTACCTAGAGATCTGAAAATTGGCATGTTGCATATAGGTCTGAAGGTTCGTATACCTATAGAAAAGTAGGGAAAAAAAAAAATTCGGCTTTGGAACATTGTCTGCTTGAATTTTTCGCATCGCAAATTTGTTTGACCACTTCTAAATGATCTAGAGATCTGAAAATTGGCATGTTGCATATAGGTCTGAAGGTTCGTATACCTATAGAAAAGTAGGGGAAAAAAATCGGCTTCGGAACATCGTCTGCTTGAATTTTTCGCGAATTGTTTGACCACTCCTAAATAACTTAGAGATCTAAACAATGGCATCTTACCGGATACCTGCAAAGGCATGACCCCGACCCCCACCAAAAAAAAAAAAAAAAAAGAAAACAGCACTCTGTAACTTTGTCTGCTTGAATTTTTCTGCCACTTCTACACCCAGGAAAAAGTCTGAAAACCAAAAAATCCAAAAGCGTGGCTTAGCTTTAATGTTTCAAAATGCTGATAGGTTTAAAGATAATTTTGTCAGAATCCCTGAAATGCTTTGAAAATTTCAAATTTTGATTTAAAATTAAGGGCCGCCAAAGCCTGCTCCATTTTACGTCAAACCGTATGCATTGACGTCACGACGCTGTTCTAAAACGTAAAACAGTTACGGATTTTAAATTACTTTTCTTTCCCTTAATTACTTTTCCCTTTCTTTAATTTTATGTTCAAAAAATGATTTTATCGATTCACCGTTCGGAGAACGGGCATGATTGCTAGTTCTCATATATTAAAGTAAATACAGCCTAAACATAATGAACACACGGTTTAGTTATAAAACCGCTAAATATAAAACACGGTGACTGGAATCGTGCTCCCCCCACCCACCCACCCACCCTTTTTTTACTCGGCTACAAAAAGAATAATTTTCGACTTCTTTTCATTGGGGCTGAAATAACGGAACTTTACGTCCATTGGAAATCAACGTAAAAAAGGAAAAATAAAGCAGTTCTGATATCAGTCACCGTATTTTTCCGTGTATAAGACGACCCACACTTTTTCGAAACAAAAAGTAAGAAATCAACATTTTTATTACAAAAAACATCACATTTCATATTTTTTAGGAATTAGGTAATACCATTGAAGTACATTTAGAAATTAGGTAATATCACAAAGTCTGTGATAATATATATATATATATATAAAAAAGAAGTTCAGAAATTTATATTATTTAGAAATTAGGTAATATTTTTAAGATACAAACTATGAAATTATGCATCACTTTCTTCAAGCTCAACTGCATCACTGATGTCGCCTGAGTCACTTATACATACAGGGTGCATAGGAAAGTCTCTTTAGCCTGGAATAACTCGCGAACGGATAGAGGTACAGTTATGCAAGTGAGATAACGGTATAGTACAGTGACTACGCCCGATCGACTGCAACCAATAGCAGCGCCCCTAGTGGTGAAATGCGGAAGTTAGCCATTGCAAATCGAAAACGAAAAGAGATGGAGCAAAATTTCCAATTACAAAGTTGCAGAGCATCAATTAATTAATAAAAAAAGACATTTGTTTCACACGGATAAGATAAATTGTCGCCAGAATACCCTAAAATGTCCTGGCAGCCCCGGTGGCGCAGTGGTCTAAGGCGTTGGCCTCTGATCATTCGTCCGTAAGGGGTCCGGGTTCGAATCCCGGTGAGGCATGGATGTTGTGTTTGTCTTACGGCACTGGCTTTCTCCCTTCTCTGGAACCAGTGACCCTAAATTAGGGACGGGTGACTGCTTATAGCCCATTGAGTTGCTCAAGGCGGTCGTTAAACCTTCAATCAAAAAAAAAAATGTCCGAAATTGATGCGCGACCTTTTGTGTGAACGTTTGAACGTTTGATGGGAGTAAGCATAGGTATGAGCAAATACAAGCAATTTATTGCATAAATACCTACTTATGTCAATACAGTTTGATGACGTCAGACAAAACAAAAACAAAAAAAGGCAAATTGGCGCACAGTGATAAAAATTTAATGTCGAGTATGTTCGAAGAGTTCGCCATTGCCCACGATACACATTTATATTCGCGAAAGTAACTCTGCATGCAAATTCCTCAGCATGGAAGGTGTCCTCACACTATTGCAAGCATCTGTAACACGACGACGTAGATCCAGCAGACTTGTAGGCTCTGTTGCATGCACCTGATTTTTTACGTAACCCCAGAAATCCAAGCTCGCCATTCTTACACAGCGTCTGATCAGGGTACATCCTGCTACTGGTTTTTATTTCGTAGGTACGGTACAACATCACAATCTGCATTTGCATACGGCTACATTTGCGAAATGCGAATATGCAAACTCGAATCGTCGCGCATCGATTTCGGACATTGTAGGGTATTCAGGCGACAATTTATCTTATCCGTGTGAAACAAATGTCGTTTTGTACGAATTAATTGATGCTCTGCAACTTTGTAATTGGAAATTTTGCTCTATCTCTTTTCGTTTTCGATTTGCAATGGCTAACTTCCGCATTTTGCCACTAGGGGCGCTGCTATTTGGTTGCATTCGATCGGGCGTAGTCGCTTTACTATACCGTTATCTCACTTGCATAACTGTACCTCTCTCCGTTCGCAAGTTATTCTAGGCTAAAGAGACTTTCCTATGCACCCTGTATATTAGATCATCTTCAGTTCCATCCATGTCGTTGCTGATTCCACATTTCTTGAAGATCTTCACAACCACCTCTTGCATGACTCCATTCCATGAGTTTAGGAGCCAGTAGCAGACCTCAGTAATGGTTGTTTTTTTTTTCACTCTCCCTATCGGTGTCAAGTTATTACCTGCTTTTTGCATCCATTTATTCCATTCTTCTTCATCAGGGCTTTGAAGGGCTTGTTGATGGAAACATCTAGATGTTGTTGCTGACCTGTAAGTCCACCAGGAATAATTACTTGTAAGTCGTAGTGGGGAGAGGGGATAAGAGGTACTGGCAGTTTCGCCGTGGTAACCGCAGGGTTCTCCCATCCTGTTACCCCCCCCCCCCCCCCCCGTGTATAAGACGACCCCCTTTTGGTCTAAAAATTTTGGAAATAAGTACCGTCTTATACACGGAAAAATACGGTACTTTACGTACATGAATGAAAACTCCAATGGCGGACGGTAGACACACGGGCATACTCAGTGTGTGTGTGTTACAATCACACTCGTACAAAAGTGAGATGAAGAGAACTTAGTTTTTCTTTTGAAAAACAATGTTCCCCTAATCTCGTTTGAAGAACTGAAAACTTTCTTTTAATGAGTACGTAATGTGAAACCAAGTAAACAGTGCCTCCTGATATTCGACGATTACCAAATTTAAACAGATTGGAATTATTTTTAGGATATTATAAATATTTTCTCGCGAAACTTTTATACCACAAAAATTCCCAAAAGCTAATAGGAAGTTTCCGTTTTTTGATATTTCAGAGTAGACTACTATCTTAATTACAATTTAGAGACCTATTACCTTTCATTAGAAAAATGAGTAGGCTTGAATTATGGAGTCAGGTTTGTTTTAAATTTTTCACAGACTGTTTCGAGACGTTACAGACGCTAGACAATATGACAATAGCAAAGAAATAACAAAGAATACCCACATTCTTTCCCCCGTTTTCACAGACTGTTTCGAGACGTTACAGACGCTAGACAATATGACAATAGCAAAGAAATAACAAAGAATACCCACATTCTTTCCCCCCGTTTTCACAGACTGTTTCGAGACGTTACAGACGCTAGACAATATGACAATAGCAAAGAAATAAAGAAATAACAAAGAATACCCACATTCTTTCCCCCCGTTTTCACAGACTGTTTCGAGACGTTACAGACGCTAGACAATATGACAATAGCAAAGAAATAACAAAGAATGCCCACATTCTTTCCCCCATTTTCACAGACTGTTTCGAGACGTTACAGACGCTAGACAATATGACAATAGCAAAGAAATAAAGAAATAACAAAGAATATCCACATTCTTTCCCCCGTTTTCACAGACTGTTTCGAGACGTTACAGACGCTAGACAATATGACAATAGCAAAGAAATAACAAAGAATACCCACATTCTTTCCCCCCCCGTTGTCCCTGTCTTTCTTTATCTTTTGCGCTCTCTCTCTCTCTCTCTCTCTCTCTCTCTCTTCTATTCCGTTCTCTTTCTTTTTTTATTGAAGCTAAATCAATGTAATACGTATTTTAAATCCAATTTCGTAGTAAGTTTAATTGTTAATTTTTTTTAGAAAAACTGAAAACAGACTATGCAAAGTTAAATCATTTACGATCTTCGTTAGGGGGGCGGTCGCCCCTCGCTGGATCCGCCACTGGTTTTAGGAGCGCGCGCCCCTCCTCCTTCTTCCGTTACTGGGAGGTGTTTTCCACTTTCCGAGAAAAGATATACCATTGTGTGATATAAACAGAACCCCAAAACATGGTACAACCTCGCACTACGTTATGGTACAAGCATATGTATTATGGTGCAAGGTTTCACCATGTTGTTGGGTTTTGTTTGCACTATGTAATGGCGTGTGTTTTTCTCAGAATGTGGTGCAGCTGATGGTTGGTTGGTTGGTTGGTTGGTTGTTGGATTTTATTGGCGCAAGGGCCAGGTTTGGCCAAAGAGCGCCAGACAAAGAACGATCAGCCACAGATTTTAAAAAAAACGTGGAAAATGATTAAGATCAGACATGCTTGGTAAAAGTTGAAAAAGAGGATGAAGAAAGCAGTGAAGAAAAGGTAGTTAATGAAGTTTATTAAAAGTAATAAATTTACTAATGGAAAAGGACGAACCGTCACTCTC
The DNA here is from genome assembly GCA_039090855.1 of Macrothele yani. Classification (NCBI taxonomy): domain Eukaryota; kingdom Metazoa; phylum Arthropoda; class Arachnida; order Araneae; family Macrothelidae; genus Macrothele; species Macrothele yani. The sequence continues at coordinate 17,670,428 of CM076999.1, read as the reverse complement.
CTCCCCCCACACTCCTCTGCAATGCTGGCAGAGGGCGGGGACGAACTGTCACTCTCCTCCCCCCCATGTTCCTCTGCAATGCTGGTAGAGGCTGGGGACGAACTGTCACTCTCCTCCCCCCGTGTTCTTCTATAATGTTGGGTGAGGGTGGGGACCTCGCTGAGGCCGAGACAGTTTGATGGACACCGCACACCTTTGCGGATTGAGGGCCGGGTCTTCCGCACGTGCAGGCTGTCTGCTGGGAACCGGAAGAGGCGGGCGTCTTCAAAAGAGAAGGCGAAGACGCAGCTGGGCGAATAAGCTGGAGCTCGGTGAAATCCACCTGTGTCGCTTGTTCAGCTGTAGATCGCTTGGCAAGTGCGGCGAGAGCTACAGGGCGCGGAACAAAAGGCTGCACGGGTTGTGGCTGAGACTGAACAACTGCGGCAAAAGTACGCTGTCGGTTGTTGGGAATACCCAACTTGGCCTTGGCAGCAGGGTACGAGAGGCCCTCCAGGGTCTTGAGGCGCTGGATCGCCTTCTCGTCGTTCCACTTCGAACAGGACCTGGCATAAACAGCGTGGGAGTCACCACAGTTTACACAGCAGGGCTCTGAAGTGCATCCAGTCCCTTCGTGGTCGCGGGAACCACAATTGGCGCACCTCGCAACACTGTTACAGGACCGCTGGGAATGTCCATACCTCTGGCACTTAAAACAGCGTAGAGGATTTGGTATATAAGGACGAACTGCACATAACAAGTAACCAGCCTTGATTGTGCAGCTGATGAAGTACCACTTTTTGGTGTAACCTACCACAAAATTTTTAACAGTGTATTGCATCATTTAATCATTGAAGTCGGTTATCTCAAATTAGAATTTGTCAGCAGAGAACAGGAACGTCGCCAAGGGGTGCGAGGGTGGGCTTCAGCCTCATTGGCGCACCCACGGAGGTGGTTTTGGGGGGCTTGAGCCCCCTCCAAGAAGATTAAGAGAGATGTTAGTCACAAATTAAACATTCAAAAACATTATTTAACATGTTCAAAAAATTACATAGTGTCTTCTTCCCAAAGCCCCAAAGAGAATAAGCACGACGGACGTCACAGCCTTATATAAACTATATATATATATATTTGCTAATGACGTAGTCATTTTTGCAACTACCCCATCAGAGCTGCAGAGTATGATCCAGGGACTTGCTGACAAGAGTATAGAAATGGGATTAAAAATTAACTTTCAGAAGACAAATGTGATGTACAATGCTTTTACAAGAAATGAAGATCCATCGATTGATGTGGAAAAGCTGGAGGTAACCAATCCCTATATATACAGTATCTTGGACAGCAGATATCAAGTGAAGGTCACAGTGATGAAGAAATTAATCGGCGTACAAAACTTGCCTGGAGAGCTTTTGGAAGAAACAGCATAATTTTCAAGAGCAATATGCCATTATGTCTTAAAAGAAAAGTGTTTGATCAATGCATCCTTCCAGTGCTTACGTATGGTGCAGAGACGTGGACCTTAACTAAAAGAGACATACAAAGACTACAGTCAACTCAAAGAAGCATGGAAAGGTGCATGCTTGGTGTAACCAGGAGAGATAAGAAGAGGAACTTGTGGATTAGAAAAATGATAAGAGTGGAAGACATCATGATCAGAGTAAAATCCCTGAAATGGCAATGGGCTTGACATATTGCCAGAAGGACAGATCATCGATGGACTCCCGAAATTTTAGACTGGATTCCGAGGGACAGGAAAAGACCCAGAAGAAGACCACACGGGAGATGGGTGGATGAAATTCGAAAGTATGCGGGAGTAACGTGGAGGAGACTGGCACAAGACAGACCGTTGTGGAAGAAACTTGGGGAGACCTTCGTCCAGCAGTGGATTGATACTGGTTGACAATGATGAATGATATATGTTGCCCCCTCCAACAGGAATTCCTGGGTGCGCCACTGTCTGAAGATAAGTGCCTAAATGAGCATTTCCCCAACAGGTGGATTGAGCGTACTGGTCCCATTCCGTGGACTCCTCACTCTCCAAATTTAACTCATTTGGATTATTTCATGTGGGGTTATGTGAAGGATCGTGTCTATGAGACGCCTTGTACTGATTTGTAGGAACTGAAGCAGCGTATCACAGCTGCTATTAATTCCATAACTCCTGAGATGCTTGTCAATACATGGTATGAAATCGAGTATCGCTTGGACGTACTACGAGCAACCAAGGGACCTCACATCAAAATTTATTAACTTGTGTAGTTACTTTGTAAGTTAGTACCGTCAGTTTCTTTCTATCTGTTTAATGTTTTGTTTTATATAATTTTGTAATGTGTCCAATAATTCTCGGTCACCCTGTATTTTAAAAGCCGTAACAGGTAGAAAGTTGAATGTCTGCAATATACAAAGCAATTCGATATGGATTACAAAAAAAAACATGAAGAACTTTGCCACGATAAGCAACCAGCGAAAGTAAAATGTGTTGGATCTCCTGCAAACCGTTTCAAAGCAGCTACAAAAAGGGAAAACAGCATGAAGAGAGCATTTAAAAAACAACATTATCCGTGGATATACCGTCAGAAAAAGGAGAGACTGCAATTTTCTGTCAAACCAACATGGAAGTTTTTAACTGACATAAAATCAAGGAGGTTATATTACGGGAGACACCACTCCTATCCACGCAGCAGTGGCCGCCATATGTCACCGTCTGTGCTGCAAATGACGTCATGAGCAGGCACGACGCAGCCGCAGAACAGAAGCTGCTTGGAAACCAATGGAACAAAAGCTTCTAAGCGTATAAACAGATAAAATGAGTAATTGAATAATCTTTAGCAATGATACACAAGCTTACTGTTTCATCAACGGTATAATTTAGTTCGTTTTTGCCTGCTTGTGACGTCACACCACAGATTAGCTGTGACCAAGGAGGTTATATTACTGAAGACACCACTCCTATCCACGCAGCATTGGCCGCCATATGTCACCGTCTGTGCTGCAAATGACGTCATGAGCAGGCACGACGCAGCCGCAGAACAGAAGCTGCTTGGAAACCAATGGAACAAAAGCTTCTAAGCGTATAAACAGATAAAATGAGTAATTCAATATTCTTTAGCAATGATACACAAGCTTACTGTTTCACCAACGGTATAATTTAGTTCGTTTTTGCCTGCTTGTGACGTCACACCACAGATTAGCTGTGACCAAGGAGGTTATATTACTGAAGACACCACTCCTATCCACGCAGCATTGGCCGCCATAAGTCACCGTCTGTGCTGCAAATGACGTCATGAGCAGGCACGACGCAGCCGCAGAAGAGAAGCTGCTTGGAAACCAATGGAACAAAAGCTTCTAAGCGTATAAACAGATAAAATGAGTAATTCAATATTCTTTAGCAATGATACACAAGCTTACTGTTTCATCAACGGTATAATTTAGTTCGTTTTTGCCTGCTTGTGACGTCACATCACAGATTAGCTGTGACCAAGGAGGTTATATTACTGAAGACACCACTCCTATCCACGCAGCATTGGCCGCCATATGTCACCGTCTGTGCTGCAAATGACGTCATGAGCAGGCACGACGCAGCCGCAGAACAGAAGCTGCTTGGAAACCAATGGAACAAAAGCTTCTAAGCGTATAAACAGATAAAATGAGTAATTCAATATTCTTTAGCAATGATACACAAGCTTACTGTTTCATCAACGGTATAATTTAGTTCGTTTTTGCCTGCTTGTCACGTCACACCACAGATCAGCTGTGACCAAGGAGGTTATATTACTGAAGACACCACTCCTATCCACGCAGCATTGGCCGCCATATGTCACCGTCTGTGCTGCAAATGACGTCATGAGCAGGCACGACGCAGCCGCAGAACAGAAGCTGCTTGGAAACCAATGGAACAAAAGCTTCTAAGCGTATAAACAGATAAAATGAGTAATTGAATAATCTTTAGCAATGATACACAAGCTTACTGTTTCATCAACGGTATAATTTAGTTCGTTTTTGCCTGCTTGTGATGTCACACCACAGATTAGCTGTGACCTATGGCGGCAGAGCCAGTGGTGTCTCCAATAATATAACCTCCTTGCATAAAATCAAATGTGATGAACAAGAATGTAACGGAAGATGCTGGTATCAACAGCAAAGAACCTGAAAATGAGCCACCGTTTTGGAGCTTTACTGTAGACTGGACAAACTGTATAGGTAAGTTTTAAATTTTTCTAAATTATCACGATGACTGTAAGGAAACAATTGCAAAATATCAAGACAGGGAAATATTTAACCCTGATTTAAATTTTGTTGAAATTTTGGAATTTACAGAAATTATTCATAAGCAGTGTGGCAAAATATTAACTTCTTGTAAAGATGCAATAAGAAATCGATCGAAAAACGCAGGAACAGTTAATAGTTCAAACAACGGGTATATGATCCTGGTATGAGAAAAATTAACACAGATGCTGAGAGAAATATTAAATTTTTATTGGACCTCGTCAACCTAACTTAACTATTTTTCCTTCAAACACGTATATTCCTGCTGCCAAGCAGAATTGTTTTTCTCTTCATGGTATAAACGATATCCTCATTTAGAATATGGCATTGTTAAAGGTGCTGCTTATTGCTTTGCTTGTTTTTTTCCCTGAAAGTCCAGGTAGGGAGAAATCAGATTCTACTTGGAATGAAACGGGTGTAAGGCAGTGGCACAAAATAAAGAGTGTCGGTAAAGATGAATTGGGAAAATTATCCCAGCATTTCTCTTCTAAAGCTCACAAAGCTGCGCTAGTTGATTTTTGCTGTTATTCGCAAAAAGATAAACATGTCGATATTCTTAATAAAATGAATTTATGTTAATCAAATATTCTAAAATTCAAAATTGACGGCATACCTCACATGAAATTAAGTCGATCTAATTTAATTGGAAGAATTCGGTAATTTTCATCAATACCCGCCCCCCCCCATATAAACTTTAGCTGTTATTCGCAAAAAGATAAACATGTCGATATTCTTAATAAAATGAATTTATCTTAATCAAGTATTCTAAAATTCAAAATTGACGGCATGCCTCACATGAAATTAAGTCGATCTAATTTAATTGGAAGAATTCGGTAATTTTCATCTATCCCCCCCCCCCCATATAAACTTTAGCTGTTATTCTCAAAAAGATAAACATGTCGATATTCTTAATAAAATGAATTTATCTTAATCAAGTATTCTAAAATTCAAAATTGACGGCATGCCTCACATGAAATTAAGTCGATCTAATTTAATTGGAAGAATTCGGTAATTTTCATCTATCCCCCCCCCCCCCATATAAACTTTAGCTGTTATTCGCAAAAAGATAAACATGTCGATATTCTTAATAAAATGAATTTATCTTAATCAAGTATTCTAAAATTCAAAATTGACGGCATGCCTCACATGAAATTAAGTCGATCTAATTTAATTGGAAGAATTCGGTAATTTTCATCTATCCCCCCCCCCCATATAAACTTTAGCTGTTATTCGCAAAAAGATAAACATGTCGATATTCTTAATAAAATGAATTTATCTTAATCAAGTATTCTAAAATTCAAAATTGACGGCATGCCTCACATGAAATTAAGTCGATCTAATTTAATTGGAAGAATTCGGTAATTTTCATCTACACCCCCCCCCCCCCCCCCCATATAAACTTTAGCTGTTATTCGCAAAAAGATAAACATATCGATATACTTAATAAAATGAATTTATCTTAATCAAATATTCTAAAATTCAAAATTGGCGGCATGCCTCACATGAAATTAAGTCGATCTAATTTAATTGGAAGAATTCGGTAATTTTCATCTATCCCCCCCCCCCCCATATAAACTTTAGCTGTTATTCGCAAAAAGATAAACATGTCGATATTCTTAATAAAATGAATTTATCTTAATCAAGTATTCTAAAATTCAAAATTGACGGCATGCCTCACATGAAATTAAGTCGATCTAATTTAATTGGAAGAATTCGGTAATTTTCATCTATCCCCCCCCCCCCCCCATATAAACTTTAGCTGTTATTCGCAAAAAGATAAACATGTCGATATTCTTAATAAAATGAATTTATCTTAATCAAGTATTCTAAAATTCAAAATTGACGGCATGCCTCACATGAAATTAAGTCGATCTAATTTAATTGGAAGAATTCGGTAATTTTCATCTATACCCCCCCCCCCAATAAACTTTAGCTGTTATTCGCAAAAAAAAAGATAAACATGTCGATATTCTTAATAAAATGAATTTATGTTAATCAGATATTCTAAAATTCACAATTGACGGCATGCCTCACATGAAATAAGGTCGATCTAATTTAATTGGAAGAATTTGGTAATTTTCATCAACACCCCCCCCCCCCCATATAAACTTTAACTGTTATTCGCAAAAAGATAAACATGTCGATATTCTTAATAAAATGAATTTATCTTAATCAAGTATTCTAAAATTCAAAATTGACGGCATGCCTCACATGAAATTAAGTCGATCTAATTTAATTGGAAGAATTCGGTAATTTTGATCTATACACCCCCCCCCATATAAACTTTAGCTGTTATTCGCAAAAAGATAAACATGTCGATATTCTTAATAAAATGAATTTATCTTAATCAAGTATTCTAAAATTCACAATTGACGGCATGCCTCACATGAAATTAAGTCGATCTAATTTAATTGGAAGAATTCGGTAATTTTCATCTTACACCCCCACCCCCCCCCCAATATGAACTTTAGCCGCGCTACACTGACGTCCAGTGTTTACAGATGGGCAGTCAAATTGTATGGTGCAGTACGAATTCGTTAAGGAGTAGATTTAGAAAGCTCAAAAGTGGAAACAACTATGTATAACCGTGAGCACTGTTCTTTCAGAGCACTTGAATTGGTGGCAAAATTCAATCAGAATTTGTATTTTCCTGTTAAAGCAAGCTGCAAGATTCGTTTTTCTGTAACGCTGGTAGTTTATATTATACAATCACAGATGGCACCACCATGCCTATGATTTTTCATTTCGGAATAGCTTTTCCGTTGTATGTCATCTTAGTAAATATTCTTTACGTTGGAAAAAACAAACAGAAGAATAAAACCAAAAGCACACATTTTACTAAAATCGAAAATTATTTATATTTGCGACACAGTATTCATGAATATGTGCTTTAAGATACTGGTTGTTCTTCCAAATTCCGCCGCCGCCCCGGTGGCGCAGTGGTCTAAGCGATGGCCTCTGATCATTCGTCCGAACGGGGTCCGGGTTCGAATCCCGGTGAAGCATGGATGTTGTGTTTGTCTTACGGCACTGGCTCTCTCCCTTCCCTGGAACCAGTGACCCTAAATTAGGGACGGGCGACTGCTTATAACCCATTGAGTTGCTCACGGTGGTCGTTAAACCTCCAATCAAAAAAAAAATTCCGCCCGGTCACTAGTATTCGTGTAATAGGAAGTTATTCAACTCAATCAGAAATTAAATTTTAGTTAATACGATGAAATATAAAATTTAGGTGGCGCAGTGGTCTAAGCGATGGCCTCTGATCATTCGTCCGAAAGGGGTCCGGGTTCGAATCCCGGTGAGGCATGGATGTCGTGTTTGTCTTACGGCACTGGTTCTCTCCCTTCCCTGGAACCAGTGACCCTAAATTAGGGACGGGCGACTGCTTATAGCCCATTGAGTTGCTCACGGTGGTCGTTAAACCTCCAATGAAAAAAAATATATATAAAATTTATAAACTGATTCAAAACCGTTTTAAATTCATTTCTTTTTCAAACACTTACCTGTCATTAGTAAAATAATTACAAAAAAAAATCTTTGGAGAAAATTTAAAATGTTCAGAATTTCAGTGCAAATTTATAAAGCGAGAGAAATGAAAGAATACGAAAACTAATTTTTATTCAATTACTTTCGAATCAGGCGAAACCCTTTGGTGTAGCTGAAATAGACTGTCTACAATTGCAGTTCAAGAATCCATGTGACTGTAAGGCCCAAAAAGTAGTAAATCAGATGCAGATCTCGTTAAAACAAACAAACAAGCAAACAAAAATATAAGTATACTACATATAAAAAAAGAAGCAACCCAAAATTGTAGGTAACCCTCAGTGCCTTAACGTACATAATGAATTTCATTTCATTAACATTTTAGTTGCCACAACATTAATACAAAATCAAAAAAGAAATGCGAAATAAATTGCAGTGTAAGCAACTGGAATGGAGAGGAAAAAGGCCTAAAAGGCCTGACTGCTCCCTTTTCCCAACAAGAAGAAAATAATAGATATACAAGAGAGTTGGCATGCTATAAATATACAATAACGACCACTAGGAGAGGTAATTTATTTAGCATACATTTAGTAAGTAGTGTTTCAATTTATATTTAAAAAGATCAGTATCATTAATAAGATGTAAGGTTTCCAGGGAGTGAGTTCCATAAGGAGGGACCCGAATAATTAAGGGAGGTTCTGGAACCTTCCTCGTACAGGAAACATAGGAAGTAGTAAGTCTTTATTTCCGATGTCATAAATATGAGAATGAAATGGATTACGTCATGATATACATTTTTATTCTTTTAAACATCAATTTACCAATATTGTACTATACTGCTGTGCAAAAATTAAGGACGAAAAGGAGAAATTAGCATAACAGCGGAACGAGCAGGCAGAACGGACCGAAAGACCGCTCAGGAGATAGACTAGGGTCCGGTACGGTAGGGCATGCACATATCTGATCTTTTTAAATATAAATTAAATGCAGCATGACATTGGGGGGGGGGGTGTCAGAAGCGTATAAAGCACACGGGCGGTGTACGCTCAGCAATTTGGCGAAAGCTATTGCACGGTGTACATCGGTTTGAACGACGTCGAGTTGCTGCCACCGAGTGATATGGCCACCAGGCAATCCAGTAGACGACATCTGGATGACTTTACTCGAGGTCGCGTCATTGGGAAGTTGGAAGAAGGTCGAAGTGTGACTAGTGTGGCCGAGGAGTTCGGGATCGCTCACAGCATCGTTTCACGAGCTTGGAGAGCATTTCAAACGACAGGAACAGCTGTCCGAGGGTTTAGCAGTGGTCGTCCACGAGCAACCACGGCGGCGGACGACCGGTATATTGTCCTACAGGCGAGAAGAGACAGACGGCAGACAGCGGAAGAAATCGCAAGGTACATGCAACAGACAACTGGACATCTGTTATCGCGTTTTCCCGTGGCCAGGAGGCTGCACAAAGGTGGTCTATTTGGACGATGACAAGTACGGTGTGTGCCATTAACGCCTGCTCATCGGAGACGGCGGTTTCTGTGGTGACCAGTAACCCAAGAACTGGACACATCAGCAATGGGGTCGAGTTCTCTTTACGGATGAGAGCCGATTTAGTCTGACGAGCGACTCTGGACGTATACACATTTGGAGAGAGATCAGGGAACACGCCATCACACCTCCAACATCATCGAAAGGGACCGGTTTGGAGATGGCGGAGTTCTGGTTTGGGGAGGTATCATGCTTGGTAGCCGTACTGACCTCCACATCTCCCAAGGAGATTCAGTCACTGGTGTCCTCTATTGTACCGATGTTCTCCTGCCTCACGTGCGTCTGTTTAGAGGTGCTGTGGGTCCTGAGTTCCTCTTCATGGACTACAACGCTACACCTCATCGTACAGTGGCTGTCGCAGAGTTGTTGGAGAGTGAAGATATTCAACGCATGGAATGACCCGTAAGGTCCCCGGACCTAAATCCAATCGAACACGTGTGGGACCTTCTCGGGAGATGCTTGGCAGCACGTCACCAGCCGCCAGCAACGATTCCGCAGCTGCGATTGGCGCTATAAGAGGAATGGGCCGCGATGCCTCAACAGCTCCTTGACAACCTCGTCCTTAGCATGGACAGACGTTGTAAATCCTGCAAAGCAGTCAGGGGTGATCATATCCCCTACTAAAGACTGGATTTTTCTTGGTAGCCGCCTTTCACATGGACGTTTCCGTCTTCTGTTCAGTTGTGCTCGAAGCTACCTTTTCCAATAAAGTGCCTTTGTATCCTTTGGATTCCTTGTTTGGACGGTTTTGCTCACTTGTCCCATATTCTTACATCTTGGGGATCTTATGGTATCATTTGAGTCGATGTGAAGCACTTCTGCACGACGTTACATTCGAAAAACCGTATCGTCCTTAACTTTTGCATGCCTGTGTAATACAGTTGTTTAATTCATAGAATATTAAAATTCCTGGGGGTAAGAGAAGATCGAAAATTAGGGCAAGAATATCGATTGTGTAATAATTTAAGATCAAGAAGTCTAATGAATTTGTTTTGTAATCTTTGTAGCTTATTCAAATTAAAGTTGGTTGTGTTTTCCCAGATTGAGATACATTAATTAAAGTTTGTTTGGATTAAAGAAAAATAAAGCAGCATCGTTATTTTAGGAGAAAAGTTTGTCATTACAGAGCTGATAACCCATATAGTCCTTGATATCTTATCATAGAGATAATCAAAGTATGAATTTGATTTAAGATCATGTTGAAAAATGGTTCCCAAATAAATCTGACTCTTAACAATTGCATTTCGAGTTTCTATCCCGGAATATTAATAGCATATTTGATTAAATTGTATTGATTATTTAACTGCCCCTGCAGCTGCCAAAAGCGTATATCAGCTCAAGGGGACGGGGCTTAAATTTGAATGTCGAGAAAGGGAAAAGGTATGTGCACTAAAACAGTGTTTGGCTTAATAGAACGTGGGTTTTTTTAAATTTTTTTTTAAGTAATTCATTTCATTTCATTTATTAGCATTTTAGTTGCCACAGCATTTATACAAAATTAAAAAAGAAATACGAAATAAACTGTAGTGTAATAAACACTACAGTTTACGGATTTTTATTTATTTATTTAATTATTTGATAAAAAACTTACGTTTAAAAAGATTTCTATATGTGTTTAATTTTTTTAATCCGTCATTTTCTTCTGTAAGAATATTGAAATACAAGCAACGGGTGTATATAGATTTTTCCGGGTGTGTGTGTGTGAAAGGGGGTGGGGGGGGGGTACAAAAATGGAATTTTTGAAATCTATCAAGACAAAATAAAAGTTAATGAAAACTAGAAGAAAAAGTTAAAGCATTATTTTCTAAGTTGCATTTTTAGTGAATGGATATTAAAAAGGAGGAAAAAAGAAAGATCCGATTATTTCTGAAATTTATTCATGTTTTAAAAATTTAGTAGATCCAATGTTTTGAAAACGTGGTGAACCTGCATGTAAAAAAAGTTAAAAAAAAAAAGTAAAAAAAAAATTATGGAACGGGGTCTGAATATCACAGTTGAGCTGCTCAGTGATTGTCATTCACACATGGGTGTTCCCATCCCAACGATTAAATACGCTCATTTTAGAAATTTATGTTTAACACTGCTAAACAAAGATTTCCAAAATTTAAGGAGTGAACAAAAACTCATAGTAATAAATTTATTCCTCCCTTTTTTCCCCTTTTCTTTTCGAAAAGTGATATAATTGAATATTTAACTCTGTTTATTTTAAATCACATTTCAAGCGTATTTTTCGTTTTGAGCGCCATCTGTCGCTCATTTTTAAAACGAAACTTTGCGAATTTGTAGCTGTAGAACACAATATTAAAATTTTATGATGAAATCTCAAATCTAGAGTAATAATTGCAGGCGTAATTAGCACTGATTCTCGAAAATTGTTGAAAATTTCACCCAAAAGCTGAATAACATATTTTGGGTTATTCTTATTTAGCGTATTTATTTATCTCATGGTATTAGGAATGAAATCCTTCAAATATTTTCGATTACGTCTATAAAGTTAAATAAAAGATAGGTAATTGATTTTAACGATCAAACTAATGGACAAAGAAGTATTTTGATTTCACTAGAGTTGTTCGTAAAATAATTCTATTTACTTAATTTTCAATTTTCAGAGGCGCCATCTAGTGAACACTATGTAATATAAATATAACAATTTATCGTATCGGGTTTCTGCACAAATTAATTACTTGTTCAAAACAGAGAAAGTGAAAGAATCTTTTGTTAATCACAAAAAAACAAATAAATGCATAACCACATCTAATCATGTAGTGAAAAATTAATTCCTCCGCAAAATTCATCGTATGTTTATATATCGTAACTAAAAATATGTGAACGTTAAACGTGAAAATAAAAAAATCCAAGAAAACATTAAAACAAACTAAAACGATCTGAGAAATCCAATTAAGTGCGATTTAAATAGGGTTCAGCGTCGTCATCTAACAGGCACAAAATTTATTTGTTTCGAAAAGCTTGATTCCAAGCACGTGTCCAGGAATTTTGTGCGGGGAGAAGTGGGGTGTCCAAACCCGAACAAAAGACAAGAATAATTTATATACAGAGGTGGAGTCGTAAGTTTTGCAATATTAGGATCACTTTATTTCTTCATACGTACCTTTACGACGAAAGCTGACTAGCATTCAAAGTATAGGCCATCGTGTTGCACCGTCTTTAGCCATCTGTCTGCCAGTTCTTCGATTCCGCGGCGGTACAGGTTCTTGTCCTTCGAGGCGAAGAACTCCTTCACCCCAGCTGCCACCTCCTTCTGGTTGTTGAAGTGCCGCCTGAGAAGGAAGTGGGTCATGGACCGGAACAAGTAGTAATCTGATGGGGCAAGATCCGGACTATATGCTGAGGGTGGCATCAGTTCGACGCCCTCAAGTTCCTGGAGTCTTACCTGGGTCGTTCGCTCGGTATGAGGCCGAGCGTTTTCCTGCTGTAGGTGAGCGCGCTTTCTGTTCACCTGTGCCGGTGACTTCTTCTCCAAAACGGCATGCATCCGCTCCAGCTGTCCAGAGTAGAGGTTGGCGCTGAGGGTCCGACAGTCTGGAACAAATTCGTAATGGATTATCCCCTCGAAATTCCACCAGACGCAGAGCATCACCTTGTGCTCGAATCGCCAAGCAACAGGTTCAGGAAGCTGTCCCGGGCTCAACCACTGCCGCTGTATGCTAGGATTACGGAAATAGACCCACTTTTCATCGCACGTAACAATTCTCTCGATGAAACATACGTTGCGCGGATTTTCTAGGAGTTTCGTGCACACTTCCACTTGGCGGTTTGCTTCAGCTGGCGTCAATTCGTGAGGGACAGTGCGGCAGTTCCTGTAGACCTTGCCGAGGTCCTGAAGTTGATGAACCACGGAGGTCTGTGATATGCTCAGCTCACCTGATAATCTCCGAGTGCTGGTTGTCGGATTTGCCTCTACGGCCAGGGTCACGACCTCCGAATCCACAGTTCGTGGTTTACCTGACCTCGGCTGATTGTCGAGGTTTCTGCCACCTGAGCGAAATTTCTTGAACCGTCTGGTTGCGGTGCTGTGGTCCACGGAACCTTCTCCTTTCCCATGGCAAATATTTCGCGTTGCTTGAGCAGCGCTATGGCCGAGTTCAAACTCGTAAAGCAAAGGTTCCCTAATTAGCCACAACCGGCTAATTAGTGAACATTTGCTTTACCTTCTTCGACAAGAATAGGGCCCGCAGTACTTCTTTACTTGGATGAACTGCACGTACGTTTTGGGGGAGGGGATGGGTATTTAACCCCCACCGTGAGCGACACGACGGGATATAAGGAGTCGGTCGTCCGTAATTTAGTGACACTGGCTCCAGGGAAGGGAGAGAGCCAGTACCATAAGACAAACACGGCATTTCTGCTTGACCGGTTTTCGAACCCAGACCCATCTCGGACGAATTATCAGTAGCCAGTGCTTAAACCGTTGCGCCACAGGGGCGGCGTGCGTACGTTGCAAAGATAAGGATGTTCACATTACTGAAGATTCTTTGTTTCTACTCAAACATTACTGTGGCTGCATCTGGATGCTACGACTCGGTACGTTTGATGTTGTATCAAAGGTCCGAACTGCGAGCAGCTTTCAAAACACTCGCATTTTGATTGTGCCTTATTTATGCCTAGTTCCGTTCGAAATTAGAAATGCATTTTCATGCGTAGTTTCATTAGAAAGTATTTGCGGCACTGTTATATTTTTGAAACTGCGCTTGCTTTTTTTACGCTTTCCAGCCGTAGGTTGAAGAAGGGTATATGCTCCAACTTTGTCCGTCCGTCCCTCCGCACGATTACTCACGTGAAAATGGTTCGATTTCGACGAAATTTCAGTATGTGGTAGGGGACCACCTGGGGACGAACCCTGTTGAAAATGGGCGAAGCAGAGTCAAAGGTCAGGACATAGGAGCGGGATCCATTCCATCGCTCTTATGCGTCACAACTTGCGTAAAAATTGTTCGATTTCGACGAAATTTTAGTATGTGGTAGGGAACCAATGGGCACGAGCCCTATTGAAAATGGGCGGAATGGGGTCAAAGGTCACGCAGGGCATAAGAGCGGGATATATTCCATTGCCCTTATGCGTCATAACTTGCGTAAAAATGGTTCGATTTCGATCAAATGTTAGTATGTGGTAAGGAGCCACATGGGGGCGAACCCTATTGAAAATGGGCGAAATGGGGTCAAAGGTCAGGACATAAAAGCGGGATCCATTCCACTGCCTTTATGCGTCATAACATGCGAAAATATGGTTCGATTTCGATGAAATTTTAGTATGTGGTAGGGAACCACGTGGGCACGAACCCTTTTGAAACTAGGCGAAATGGGGTCAAAGGTCAGGCAGGGCATAAGAGCGGGATATATTCCATTCCCTTATGCGTCATAACTTGCGTAAAAATCACATTGGGAACTAACCCTATTGAAAATGGGCGAAGCAGGGTCAAAGGTCAGGACATAGGAGCGGGATCCATTCCATCGCTCTTATGCGTCACAACTTGCGTAAAAATTGTTCGATTTCGATGAAATTTTAGTATGTGGTAGGGAACCAATGGGCACGAGCCCTATTGAAAATGGGCGGAATGGGGTCAAAGGTCACGCAGGGCATAAGAGCGGGATATATTCCATTGCCCTTATGCATCATAACTTGCGTAAAAATGGTTCCATTTCGACCAAATGTTAGTATGTGGTAAGGAACCACCTGGGGACGAACCCTATTGAAAATGGGCGAAATGGGGTCAAAGGTCAGGACATAAAAGCGGGATCCATTCCATTGCCTTTATGCGTCATAACATGCGAAAATATGGTTCGATTTCGATGAAATTTTAGTATGTGGTAGGGAACCACCTGGGCACGAACCCAGTTGAAAATAGGCGAAATGGGGTCAAAGGTCAGGCAGGGCATAAGAGCGGGATATATTCCATTGCCCTTATGCGTCATAACTTGCGTAAAAATGGTTCGATTTCGATGAAATTTCAGTATGTGGTAGGAGACCACCTGGGCACGAACCCTCTTGAAAATGGACGAAATGGGGTTAAATTTCAGGACATAGGAGAGGGATTCCTTCCATTGACCTTATGCATCATAACTTACGAAAAAAATGCTTCGATTGCGACAAAACTTTAGTATGTGGTTCCGGAGATATACTGAACCGGTTCTGTTTAATATAATCGAAATGGGGTCAAAGGTCAGGACACAGGAGCGAGATTTATTCCACAGCCATTATCCTCATAACTTGAGGAAGGATTTCGGGTATGTTGGAAAGCGTATCATAATCAATGCATTGCATGATTTTACTAACTTGTTACGCTTTCCAACCGTGAGTTGAAGAAGCGTATATGCTCCAGCTTTGTCCGACTGTCTGTCCGCACTATAATTCGCGTAAAAATGGTTCGATTTCCATGAAATTTTAGTATACGGTAGGGGACAGCCTGGGGACAAACCCTATTGAAAATGGGCGAAATGGGATCAAAGGTCAGGACGAAGGAGCAGGATCCATTCCATCGCCCTAATGCGTCATAACTTACGTAAAAATGCTTCGATTGCGACAAAACTTTATCATGTTGTTCCGAAGGTATACTGAACCGGTTCTGTTGAATATCGTCGAAATGGGGTCAAAGGTCTGGGCACAGGAGCCAGATTTATTCCACAGCCATTATCCTCATAACTTGACAAAAAGTGCTTCTATTGCGACAAAACTTTAGTATATTGTTCCGGAGGTATACCGAACCAATTCTGTTTAATATCATCGAAATGGGGTCAAAGGTCAGGACACAGGAGCGATATTTATTCCACAGCCATTATCCTCATAACCTGACTTAAAGTGCTTCTATTGCTACAAAACTTTAGCATGTTGTTCCGTAGGTATACCAAACCAATTATGTTTAATATAATAATCGAAATGGGGTGAAAGGTCAATGTTCAGGAGCAAGATTTATTCCAGAGCCATTGTCCTCATAACTCGACTAAAAGTACTTCTATTGCAACAAAACTTTAGTATGTTGTTCCGGAGGTATACTGAATCGGTTCTGTTGAATATCATCGAAATGGGGTCAAAGGTCAGGACACAGGAGCGAGATTTATTCCACAGCCATTATCCTCATAACTTGACAAAAAGTTCTTCTATTGCGACAAAACTTTAGTATGTTGTTCCGGAGGTCTACCGAACCAATTAGTTTTAATATCATCGAAATGGTGTCAAAGGTCAGGACCCAGGAGCGATATTTTTTTCACATCCATTATCCTCATAACTTGACTAAAAGTGCTTCTATTGCTACAAAACATTAGTATGTTGTTCCGGTGGTATACCGAACCAATTCTGTTTAATATAATAATCGAAATGGGGTGAAAGGTCAATGCTCAGGAGCGAGATTTATTCCACAGCCATTGTCCCCATAACTCGACTAAAAGTGCTTCTATTGCGACAAAACTTTAGTATGTTGTTCCGGAGGTATACGTAATCGGCTGCGTTGAATATCATCGAAATGGGGTCAAAGGTCAGGGCACAGGAGCGAGATTTATTCCACAGTTATTATCCTCATAACTCGACTAAAAATGCTTCTATTGCGACAAAACTTTAGTATGTTGTTCCGGAGGTATACGTAATCGGCTGCGTTGAATATCATCGAAATGGGGTCAAAGGTCAGGGCACAGGAGCGAGATTTATTCCACAGTTATTATCCTCATAACTCGACTAAAAAATGCTTCTATTGCGACAAAACTTTAGTATGTTGTTCCGGAAGTATACCGAACCAATTCTGTTTAATATCATCGAAATGGGGTCAAAGGTCAGGACCCAGGAGAGATATTTATTCCACAGCCATTATCCTCATAACTTGACTAAAAGTGCTTCTATTGCTACAAAACTTTAGTATGTTGTTCCGGAGATATACCGAACCAATTCTGTTTAATATCATCGAAATGGGGTCAAAGGTCAGGACACAGGAGCGATATTTTTTTCACATCCATTATCCTCATAACTTGACAAAAAGTGCTTCTATTGCGACAAAACTTTAGTATGTTGTTCCGTAGGTATACCAAACCAATTATGTTTAATATAATAATCGAAATGGGGTGAAAGGTCAATGTTCAGGAGCGAGATTTATTCCAGAGCCATTGTCCTCAGAACTCTACTAAAAGTGCTTCTATTGGGACAAAACTTTAATGTGTTGTTCCGGAGGTATACTGAATCGGTTCTGTTGAATATCATCGAAATGGGGTCAAAGGTCAGGACACAGGAGCCAGATTTATTCCACAGCCATTATCCTCATAACTTGACAAAAAGTGCTTCTATTGCGACAAAACTTTAGTATGTTGTTCCGGAGGTATACCAAACCAATTATGTTTAATATCATCGAAATGGGGTCAAAGGTCAGGACCCAGGAGCGATATTTTTTTCACATCCATTATCCTCATAACTTGACAAAAAGTGCTTCTATTGCGACAAAACTTTAGTATGTTGTTCCGGAGGTTTACTGGACCAATTATGTTTAATATCATCGAAATGGTGTCAAAGGTCAGGACCCAGGTGCGATATTTTTTCCACAGCCACTTTCCTAATAATTTGAGTAATGATTTCTGGTATGTTGGAAAGCGTATCACAATCAATGCATTGCATGATTTCACTAACTTGTTTGGAGACATAAACAACGCATTTCCTAGGGTGAAATACTTAGTGCTACAGGAAATAAAACGCAAGATTCATTATTACTTGGCAAAGTCCAGATCATATTTTAGAGTTAACCATGGTTCTTTAGTAGTCCCAATAAAGTTTTATTTGCCTCAGGCTAAGTGATTTTCACCGTGTTCTGTAGCCGGCCACGTGACCAAGCAAAAGGCGGTGAACATTATTACTTATTTTTCCCCGATTCAAATCTTTGTTTGCTTTTTTTATCTTGTTTACAGTTGATACAGATATTTTTAACTACTCAGCAATTGCTCTTTGGGTTGGTGGATTTTTTGAAGACCAGATGTCTTGGTTTTCAAATAAACGTAAAAGTACGTACCTTCTTAGGATATTCGTTTGGTGTTCTTTTTTCTATGAGAAGCAAAGCTTGACAATATTTCTTCTATTATTAAAAATATTACTTATTTTAAATTGCTACTTCCCTGATTTTTACAGCGTTCCTTAATTACAGAATACGAGTATTTCTCTTCGTGAAGAGCAAAAACATAACCTTCTCTCCACAACTTGTTTACCTGCGCCATTTTCTTAGCAGACGATATTTAACTGCAGCAGATGTTTCTTTCGTGTTCATCGAACACGCTGTTGCCAGTTTCAATTCTTTGAACTTCTTTTTTTTCTGTAATTTATTATCAAAGACGTTCTAAATATATATATTAAGATACAACGTAGTTTGCGACAAATATTTATTTTTTAAAGTCGACCATGGTTTCGCTGGGTATTTGGCCTAGCTTCATCAGGACGAATGGCACGCAAATTTTCAAATTGTATATGATATCATAAATGGTGTTTACAGTCACGAATTTTGGTTGGTTGTTTCCACGCGCTTGATAGAAATGGGGTGGATGCCATGTCATTAACAAGTTGCGAAGACTTCTGATATATTAGGTGTGCGACTTAATTCTCGGACCCTAACCGCAAGTGATCATAGAACGTCGGCAAATGCAAATAGCTGTGTGCAATAACGGCTGATTGCAGCGCCATCCAACAGTTTTCCAGGCAACCGTAACCGCTCACAGTTGTAGTGACAGAAGGGACGAAAGTCGACGGTGAAAGCAATGTCGTTTGAGAAGCAACATTTGAGGCACTGCCTCCTGTTCGCGTTTCAGCTGAAAAAAAGTGTCCAGCAAATGATCTGTTTTGCTTTGGATTAGGCTGCCGTGTCCTACAGTACGTGTAAGAAGAGGTTCCAGCGGTTTAAGCAGGGAAATTTCGATCTCCGTGATGCAGAACGTTCGGGACAGCCACAGAAAGTTGACGATGAGGAACTGGAACAACTGTTGGACGCGGATCCCTGTCGCACACAGTCTGAGCTCGCCCAGGAACTCGGAGTAACACGGCAAGCCATTGCAAAGCGCCTGCACAAGCTTGGATGGATTCACAAGGAGGGCAGTTGGGTGCCCCACCAACTCACAGCTGCAAACAAGTCTAGGCACTCTGATTTTGCTGTGTCCTTGCTCTCCAGATTCAAGAAGAAGGATTTCCTGCACAAGATTTTGACCTGTGATGAGAAGTGGATCCTCTACGATAATCCTAAGCGGCGCAAATCGTGGGTTTATCCAGGTCAACCTACCAACCGCCAAACCGAATATCCATGCCAGGAAGTTGTTGCTGTGCATATGGTGGGATCAGCGCGGTGTCGTACACTATGAGTTGCTTAAACCTGGTGAAACGATCAATGCTGAGCGTTATTGTCAGCAACTCATGCGTGTGAGTGACGCAATGGAGGCGAAAAGGCCATACACCGGCAAGGGCAGAAGGTCGGTCCTGTTGCTTCAGCATAACGCGCGTCCTCACACCGCGAAAACGACTTTAAACACGATCACCGACCAGGGATGGGTGATTTTGTCCCACCCGGCGTATTCTCCAGACTTCGCCCCGTCGGATTATCACCTCTTTCGCTCCCTGCAACATCGCCTGAGTGATACGCACTTCACTTCTGTCGAGGAGGTCCACGCAAGTATTGATGAGTTTATCAACTCGAAACAGCCCTCTTTTTTCCGCAGTGGCATTCGGCAGCTCCCTGACCGATGGCTCAAATGTATCCAACACGACGGGGATTATTTCCCTGATTAGGTACGTATCCGATTTGCTATAATTTGCTGCAAACGTGTCGTGCCTGTGGCCCAGAATTAAGTTGCACACCGAATATATGAAAAGCTTCCAAAGTATCAAGTTTGGTGGTTGAATCTGGCTTGTCGATTAGTTTTGCTTCTTCAAAGAGAAATTTGTGGTCCTTTTCGTAACAGTGTTTAGCCATCGATGACTTCTTTAGGTCACAATTCCGAATGTAAGTCTTGTGCTCCTTTAATCGAAAACGCAAGGCTCTACGGGTCTGTCCTATATACGAAGCGCCGCATTCACATGGAATCTGATAAATTCCCCACGAGTTTTTGTCTTCAACATAGTCCTTTGATCCTAAAAAGTTCATTCTGTTTATCGGTTTAAAATTCACTTTAAAATTAAAGGTTTTGAGAATTTTTGAAGGCAATGTCACGGGAAACTGAAATAATGGCAAAATTCTATCGCAATGGGCGCATCACAGGAGTTAACATGGAAACAGGCTTCGGTTTCCGGAATTTTGTTAGAGCCTTGTCTAAATTGGAAAGGTTGTATCCTTGCTGTACTACAACACGTTTAAGAAAATAAAGTTCTTTTTCCAAACGGTTTTTATTTGAAAATATACACTGACGGAAAAAAATCCCAACACCACGAAAAAATAGTTGTAGAGGAATGAAATGACGGCAATACATTTGTATAGGTAATATATTTAATCCATTAAGGTTTCAAGATCACAGCTTAATGTAAGCGCGAGAAGAGCCATTTTAAATGTGAAATGCTGGTACATTAATAACCGGTTTAACCGCCAGAATGTTGAATGCAAGCACGAAAACGTTCATGCATTGTGTCGTACAGGTGCTGGATGTCAGTTTGTGGGATGGAGTTCCATGCCTGTTGCTCTTGGTCGGTCAATACAGGGACGGTTAATGCTGGTTGGGGGTGACGCTGGAGTTGTCGTCCAATGATGTCCCATACGTGCTCGATTGCTGAAAGATCTGGTGATCTAGCAGGCCACGGCAACTTGTCGACACTCTGTAGAGCATGTTGGGTTACAACAGCGGTATGCGGGCGAGCGTTATCCTGTTGCAATGCAGCCCCTGGAAAGCTGTTCATGAATGGCAGCACAACAGGTTGAATCACCAGACCGACGTACAACTGTGCCGTCAGGGTGCGTGGGATAACCACGAGAGTGCTCCTGCTGTCATAGGAAATTGCTCCCCAGACCATAACTCCAGGTGTAGGTCCAGTGTGTCTCGGCCGCAGACAGGTTGGTTGCAGGCGCTCACCTGGCCTCCTTCTAACCAACACACGGCAATCACTGGCACCCAGGCAGAACCGACTTTCATCAGAAAACACAACAGATCTCCACTCCGTCCTCCAATGAGCTCTAGCTTGACACCACTGACATCGCAAACGGCAGTGGTTTGGAGTAAGTGGAATGCACGCTACAGGGCGTCTGGCTCGGAACTGTCCTTCAAGTAACCGATTTGTAACAGTTCGTTGTGTCACTGTGGTGGCAACTGCAGCTCGAATTGCTGCCGCAGACGCGGTACGATGCGCCACGGCAATACGCCCTACACGGCGGTCTTCCCTCTCAGTAGTGCCACGTGGCCGGCAGGAACCCGATCTTCTTGAGGCAGTACCTTCGCTTGACCATCGCTGCCATCAATCATGCACAGTGGCTACATTCCTGCCAAGTCGTTCTGCAGTATTGCGGAACAAAAATCCACCTTCTCGTATCCCTATTACACGACCTCGTTCAAACTCCGTGAGCTGTTGATAATGGCTTCTTCGTCTTCTTAAAGGCATTCTTGACTAACATCAACACCCTACGTCGAATATCAACGATAACTAACGCTCACGAACGTTACAGCGCGTATTTACAGCAAACCTGCTTTGCATGTTCCGAGGGGCGCTACTAGCGCCACACGTATGCATGCGCCGAGCGCGAAATTTGCATAGACGTCATCTTACAGATGTACTCTCACCGCCTACCAACTGTCGTTTATCTAACACAACCCCTTCTTGGTGTTGGGATTTTTTCCCCGTCAGTGTATGTATCGCACGATATATGCAACTGTAAAAGGCGCTGATTTCTTGTTTCCAAGGGTAATTGGACTTGGCATGTGGAGGTGAGAAAACAGCGAAAAGCTTTCGATAAATTCTGGTTGTGAGAGATCCAATTGAGCGAGTTACCAGGACGTCAAGGAATGGTAGGTAGCCGTTATTTTCAGTTTCATAGCGGAATTGAATGTGAGGATCAATGGAATTTATAAGTTTGACTAATTCCGGAATTTCAGAATTACAGTATTTCCTTTCCATAGAACGAAAGTATCGTCTACATATCGTATCCATAAGATATGTAAACGATACGATACATACATAAATACGTACATACAAGATACATATCATTGCGTTTTCGATTGAAGGAGCAGAAAACCTACGTTCGGAACTGTGACCTAAAGAAGTCATCGATGGCTAAACACTGTTACGAAAAGGACCAC
This sequence comes from Macrothele yani, assembly GCA_039090855.1. Lineage (NCBI taxonomy): Eukaryota > Metazoa > Arthropoda > Arachnida > Araneae > Macrothelidae > Macrothele > Macrothele yani. The sequence goes on along the minus strand of CM076999.1, from coordinate 17,647,919 downwards.
AAATTTCTCTTTGAAGAAGCAAAACTAATTGACAAGCCAAATTCAACCACCAAACTTGATATTTTGGAAGCTTTCCATATAAACAGTGCGTCATATAATTTTTAAGACTGGCGCTAGATTTCAGCCTACGGTGGCGCCACCAGTGTAATCGCGAATGCGTCATAAACCGTGACCATCTGCTTGCTTTCTGCCAAAAGTACTGCGCAGTTGTTAAAGTAACTCAAACAAAACGGCCGTTCATTAGAGAAGTAAAATTTTTTTCATGTTGAATTATTAAGATGGAACAAAGGGCTGTTATTAAATGTAACGCAAAACTTGGTAAAAGTGCCTCAGAAACGTACCAAATGATGAAACAAGTTTACGGTGAGTTTTGTTTAAGTAGATCAAATGTTTTCCTGTTGCTGAGACGTTTTTTAGACGGAAGAGATAGCTAGAAGATGAATAAGCATACCGAAAGACCAAGTTCATCTAGGACACCTGAGATTATTGAAAAAGTGCGTGATTTCGTGGCAAACAATCGACCTGCGTCACTAAGAATGATGGAAGAGTCTTTAAACATCAACAAAGAAACGATTCGAACCATCCTGCATGAAGATTTGGGCAGAACAAAAGTCTGTGCTAAATTTGTTCCACACACGTTAACCAATGAACAAAAATCAAGGAGAAGTGCACATTGCAGAGACATCATTTTAGCCGCTGAAAACGATCCAAACTTCTTAAAATCGACTGTTACAGGTGATGAAACATGGTGTTTTAAATATGACCCTAAAACAAAGCGACAAAGTGCGGAATGGAAGTCAAAAAACTCGCCACAAGCCTAAAAAAACAAGAAAAGTTCCATCGAAAATCAAAACAATGCTCATTACATTCTTCGATAGTAAGGGTATTATCCACAAAGAATTTGTTCCAAGTGGACAAACAATTACTGGTGAGTTTTATTTAAATGTTTTGAGGCGTTTGATGGGCAGAATTCGTCGCATTCGTCCAGAATATCGGGATGAAAACAGTTGGTGTTTGTTGCACGATAATGCACCTAGTCACACCTCACTTCTTGTTCGTAGATTTTTGGCGAAAAATGACTTCTGTGTGTGTTGAATCATCCACCGTATTCGCCTGATTTAGCACCCTGCGACTTTTTCTTGATTCCTAAAACTTAAAATGACGTTAAAAGGGTGTTATTTTGATGATATTGCGACCATACAAACAGCTTCGACGCGTGCTTTTAAGGCAATTTTGCAAAGTGAACTGGAACAGGCATTCGAATCATTATTAAATCGCTATAAAAAGTGTATTGAAGCCGGAGGGACTTATTTTGAATAACAAACCAAAACAAATTATAATTTCTTGTTTCTATTTCATTTTACAGATCCAGTCTTAAAAATTCTTTGCCGCACTGTGTATATCAGAAGTCTTCGCAACTTGTTAATGACATGGCATCCACGCCATTTCTATCAAACGCGTGGAAGCATCTAACCAAAACACGTGACTTTAAACACCATTTATGATATCATGTTACAATGGCTTTGAAATCCTGCGGTATTGACGATGGATACATTAATGTTATTAATAACATCTATGAAAATGCAAGTGCAAAGATTCGGCTATTTGAGAATACAGCACCCATAAAAATTGGAAAGGGAGTGAGACTAGGTGACACCGTATCTCCGATGCTCCTTAATGCCACATTGGAAAATGTCTTTCAATCACTGAACTGGGAAAACAAAGGGATAAAGATTAATGGAGATTATCTAACTCACCTTCGTTTTGCTGATGACGTAGTCATTTTCGCAACTACCCCATCAGAGCTGCAGAGTATGATCCAGGAACTTGCTGACAAGAGTAAAGAAGTGGGATTAAAAATGAACTTTCAGAAGACAAAAGTGATGTACAATGCTTTTACTAGAAATGAAGATTTATCGATTGATGGGGAAAAGCTGGAGACAACCAATACCTACATTTATCTTGAACATCAGATATCAAGCGAAGGTCACATTGATGAAGAAATTAATCGGCGTATAAAACTTGCCTAGAGAGCTTTTGGAAGAAACAGTATAATTTTCAAGAGCAATATGCTATTATGTCTTAAAAGAAAAGTGTTTGATCAATGCATCCTTCCAGTGCTTACGTATGGTGCAGAGACGTGGACCTTAACTAAAAGAGACATACAAAGGCTGCAGACAACTCAAAGCAGCAGGGAGAAGTGCATGCTTGGTGTAACCAAAGAAGAGGAATTCGTGGATCAGAAAAATGACAAGAGTTTAAGACATCATGATCAGAGTAAAATCCTTGAAATGGCAATGGGCTGGACATATTGCCAGAAAGACAGCCCATCATTGGAAAGCTGAAATTTCAGATTGGATTCCAAGAGACAGGAAAAGACCCAGAAGAAGACCGCATGGGAGATGGTTGGATGAAATTCGAAAGTACGCGGGAGTGACATGGAGGAGACTGGCACAAGACAGACCGTTGTGGAGGAAACTTGAGGAGACCTTCGTAAAGCAGTGGATTGATAATGGTTTACAATGATGATGATGATACATTTTGAGTATTTACGCGCCAGTCGTCCTGATGAAGCTAGGTCAATACCCAGCGAAAAGACGGTCGCCTTGAAAAAATAAATATTTGTGACAAACTACGTTGTATTATATTAATATATATAATCGTCAATAGACTTGAAATCAAGAAAGTTCTGAAAATGTTAGAACATCCTCTCCTCCGTTATACTGTCCGGAATTTTCGAGGCTTGCTTTGATCTATGACGATATCAATAATTAAGCTTTAAGAATTACGAAATACAGTGCCCTTACTGGTGTTAAAATGGGCGTTAACACGTTAAATTTCCCGTGCCCTTATTTGGCATAACTTGGGGCTTTTTCCACATCAATGCTGACGGCAGCGAGTCAGGAATGCGATCAGATTGTTAAGAAACATCTGATAAAGAAAAGATACTGCGCTCTGAATGCTGAATTAGGGATAAATCAAAGAAGAAAAAGCGAGAATTAGAAAATCCCCCACTAGTCGCCGATGGCCTTAAAAAAAGTGGAATGTCTAGCTTGGCTGTCTGTTGGCAGAAGTTCTGCTCTGCAGTTGGTTGTTGCCTTCTAACTTCCTTGACCGATTTCGGATCTAAATAGGGCACAGAGACAAGTTTGACTGGAAAACTCGACGTCAACTCGTTCTCCGACCTTTCATTCTTGCATGACGATTTCCCGCTGTTGGTAAACATTTACCAAATAAGTGTTCTTTACTACCTTCACTGTTTACAAACATACCTACCCCGTAATGGGGTGGAAGCGAATGATACATGGTACATCTGAGGGGAGTGCCGTATAGCTGTAAGCTATAGGGCATATGTAAAACATTTCCCGCCTAAAACTAGGAAGCCTTCAATGCGTGTTATCGGGGATTATCCGATTCGCAATCTTAAGATAATACGTTATGATAATATCCTCCAGGTAATATACAAAATATCATTTCTGAACGATAATTGCAAAGCAAGCTAGCAAAATAACTCAAAGGCGAATTTGAGTTTTTGTTGCCATACATGGACGTCTCCAGACTGAAAATACTGAAGGTTGATTTTTTTATGCGATGCCATAGACGCCGACTATAGGGGGACAAGACGAATCCCCCTCAATAATATTACGGGAGGGGGAGGGGTCCCACCTAATATTTTTGGTCCTGTTTAATTAAAATAAGTTTTTTTTTGTGTGTGTGTATGCAGCAGAGTTGGGCAAAGTCGTAATTGAATTCATCGGTAATGCATTACAGCGTAATGGTAATGCGAACAAGAACTTAGCGTTACCAATTTATGGTAATGGCGAACTGGCCATTAGAATTAATGGGAATGGTAATGACATGTAGCACTTGCCCATTATAATCGTAATGGTTAACTATATGTTGGTAATTACCTGTAACTTATGGGTAACAATACAACGTGAATAAACCAACAACCAGTACACCCTTACACGTTGTGTATAGGTTATTCGACAATTGTTCCACCTCTCGGACCTCAAATGCGTGCATGTAGGTATTGGAGATTGTACGTGTATTACATGAGTAGTTGTCCCGTCTTCGCCGCAAGTAAAGTGATTTGAACGAAATAATACATATGAAGTAAGTACGAATGGTTTCGGTTAGAGAATAGTACAAAAATGAAAGAAAGATCAATGTCGTTGAATGTGATCTTAGTCTTCATCAAAGAACAATTCACTGAAACATACAAAAATATTAGTAGTAATAAACTATTAGTATGTAATTATTATTTGCAAATTGTGTAATTTCATTACCAAATAATTCTATTGCGTTTGAATGGCATCATTAAATAATTAAATTATATCCTCTTTATCGTAATGCATTACAGATTAATTCAATTACCTTGTGCAAACCATACTAGGGATTACCTTGTAATGCATTACAGATTAATTACATTACCTTGTGCAAACCATACTTGGGATTACCTTGTAATGCATTACAGATTAATTCCATTACCTTGTGCAAACCATACTTGGGATTACCTTGTAATGCATTACAGATTAATTCCATTACCTTGTGCAAACCATACTTGGGATTACCTTGTAATGCATTACAGATTAATTCCATTACCTTGTGCAAACCATACTTGGGATTACCTTGTAATGCATTACAGATTAATTCCATTACCTTGTGCAAACCATACTAGGGATTACCTTGTAATGCATTACAGATTAATTCCATTACCTTGTGCAAACCATACTTGGGATTACCTTGTAATGCATTACAGATTAATTCCATTACCTTGTGCAAACCATACTTGGGATTACCTTGTAATGCATTACAGATTAATTCCATTACCTTGTGCAAACCATACTTGGGATTACCTTGTAATGCATTACAGATTAATTCCATTACCTTGTGCAAACCATACTTGGGATTACCTTGTAATGCATTACAGATTAATTCCCTTACCTTGTGCAAACCATACTTGGGATTACCTTGTAATGCATTACAGATTAATTCCATTACCTTGTGCAAACCATGCGTGGGATTACCTTGTAATGCATTACACGTTACTTGTTATCTGTACTTCCATTACTTTGTAATGCATTACACGTTAATTGTAATCTGTACTTCCATTACTTTGTAATGCATTACACGTTAATTGTAATCTGTACTTCCATTACTTTGTAATGCATTACACGTTAATTGTAATCTGTACTTCCATTACTTTGTAATGCATTACACGTTAATTGTAATTTGTACTTCCATTACTTTGTAATGCATTACACGTTAATTGTAATCTGTACTTCCATTACTTTGTAATGCATTACACGTTAATTGTAATCTGTACTTCCATTACTTTGTAATGCATTACACGTTAATTGTAATCTGCACTTCCATTACTTTGTAATGCATTACACGTTACTTGTAATCTGTACTTCCATTACTTTGTAATGCATTACACGTTAATTGTAATCTGTACTTCCATTACTTTGTAATGCATTACACGTTACTTGTAATCTGTACTTCCATTACTTTGTAATGCATTACACGTTAATTGTAATCTGTACTTCCATTACTTTGTAATGCATTACACGTTAATTATAATCTGTATTTCCGTTACTTTGTAATGCATTCCTGCCCGACTCCGGTATTCAGTGGATTAACTAGAACAACTTGCGCCCCACCCCGCAAGTTTTACTTCAGCGCCCCCTAGCACAGTAATTTTCCCAGTATTTCGAACACCTGGGAGTATATGTATTTTCGCTGTGTGTGTGTGTGTGTTAATGGATGGGGAGGAGGAAGTCAGAGAGAGTGTCTCGAAAAGTGGGGGCGGGGGTCCTAGAACCCTGTAGTTTTAATTTTTTAAGTAATTTTTGGAACAGAAGTACACATAAAACGCTAGGTTATCAATCAGCCAAGCAGGATTAACACGGATGCGCGGATCGGTGCATGAACATGAATATACGCTGAAGAGCAATTGAATTAGAGAGACAGTTGGCGTTATGCAAATGTGGCGCTCTAGGCGGCCCTGTAAACGGAAACGACATGACGTATGCAGCGATCCGACAATATAAGGAGTGATGCGACGGGAATCAGTAAAAGTCGGACGCAGTAAGGGTAAGACGAAGGATCTAAGCGCATTTGATCGTGGGCAAATTGTCGGGGCCCGACAAATGGGTCACTCCATCTCGGAAGTCGTGCAGGCACTGGGATTTTCACGAGGCACTGTGTCACGGGTGCACCGTGAGTACATCGAATCCGGTAAAACCATCCATGCAAGGGCCAACTGCCGTGGACAACAGCGTGTGGAAGAGCGGGGTCATCGTCGGCTAGTTCGTATTGTAACAGCGGATAGACGGGCCACAGTGCAAGAAATCACTCGGCAATTTAACGCTGGTGCACAAAAACGTGTAAGCAGCCACACCATCCAGAACCATCTCCTCGCTATGGGGTACAGAAGCCAACGTCCCACGATGGTACCGCTACTGACCGCACATCACAGGGTGCAAAGATTAGCATGGGCGCGGGAACATTGCCACTGGACCGTAGACATGTGGAAAAATATTGCCTGGACTGATGAGTCGAGATTCACGTTGGTACATGCGGATCGCAGGATACGAGTACGGAGCAACATGAAGCGATGGATCCTTCTTGCCAGCAGGGTACTCTTCAAGCTGCTGGTGGTGGTGGTGGGGGGATTCTCATCTGGGGACTGTTTACGTGGACTGAAATGGGACCCCTGGTACGTGTGACATCGTCCCTCACAGGTCAACGTTACCGGGATATCCTGGACGACCATTTGCTCCCATTTGTGCGTCTTCAACATCCCACTGGGAACCTCATTCTGCAACAAGACAATGCAGATCCCGAATTGTATCCGAATGGTTGGATGAACACTCCACCGACGTGACCTTGCTTCCTTGGCCAGCTAGGTCATCTGACCTTAATCCCAGCGAGCACATCTGGGATGCCATGGAGAGAGATGTTCGAGGCTCTGACCCCCTCCATCAAATCTTCGTGAACTGTGGGAGCTTGTTCAGGGTCGTATATCCGTATGGCTTCCCAACGCTTCCGGTGTCTTGTCGAGTCCATACCGAGACGAATCGCCGCCATGATCAGGGCGAAAGGTGGTGCTACAGTTACTAGACAGGTATCTCTAATTCAATTGCTCTCCAGCGTACATTTCATGGCAAGAAACGAATTCGGAAAAAATATATTTCAATGGTTAAGGTTAATAACTACATGTATAAGACTTTACTGATCGTTACTGGTTATGGCTTCATATACATAGATAATTACGTGTTCTACACTATGAGAATGCAATAAAAACTGCCGTAACCAGAGGTATTTATTCACACACAGTTCCGGATTTAAGGTTTTTGAATCCCTAGGCCAAATTTTCTATGCGCCCCCCTCCCCACACACCCAGCCACTCATATTTGAATTTGCTCCTATAAGATTTTCTAATAAACTTGTCTTTAAGTTAATATAATAATTGGTAGTCTAATTTTATTGTTAATTAAGTATTATTTAAACAAAATTTTTGATTTAACTTGTTATTGAATTAAAGGTTATAAAAAAAATATTTGGTAACATAGACGAAGAGGTTCATGCTTATCCAGGAACAACACTTTACATTTTGAAACTTTAGACCTACATTTAGAACCGACATACGACGCGTTCTTATAACACGAAAGTAAACAATAGTATTTCTTGTTTTGATTCCTTAAAATTGCATTACAACAACAAAAATTAATAAAGTATATACAAATTAATTGTAAGGTGTTTTGGGAAATGATATAAACTGACAATTTTTTTTACAAGTTTGATTTATTAATACATAAGAAAAATGGAATCATAAGCTTAAATAAGTAAACTCCTACTCAAGTATGAACGCTCATTTCTTGCTATACTTTATAAAACGAAACACTTATTTCTAACATTTACAAATACAACTAAACCTAATAGACAAAAGTATTTATGAATAATTAAACAATAAATGAACTGCATGATCTCAGAGCTGGGTATGGATTTAACAATGATCGCACATCAACTTTAAGGGCTTTAATAGGCCCCTGTCATTCTGTCAGAGGTCGCATGCGATCTCTCTCGTACTCGTGCGAATACGGCCGTACTCGCAATAGAGCTATTATTACGTTCTTATTTCTTTAGTTGTCATTCAAGATAAAATAAACAAGAAAGATTACACCGAATTTTCGGGTGTAGAAAGCACGTCTTTTGAATCCGTTCTGACGCAAATTAAATTTATCAAAGCTATTCAAAGTCAATGGAACCGGTATGGAAAACAATAGTATCTGACGGAAGAAAGAAGTTTTTCAATCGAGTTTTTAATCCCTCAGATATTGCCGTAAACGGAATCGTGAGCTTACTCCCTCTAATTGCAGACTTGTGCGTTAAGAAAAATATGAATTTATATGAGAAACATTTCGCACCGGAAACGCTCTCCAACACAGAAAGAATTTTTCAAATCGGACTCTTAGAAACAGAGATATCGACAAAAATAAGATGTGACTTTACGTCCCCTGGTTGGAAAACCATGCATTATTTTAGGAAGAAAGTATGCTCAAAAGGTTTATCCATATGAGCGGTATCGGTCCAAGAAAATAAAAAATTAGTCGAGTTTTCAGGAGTCCAGATTTTGCTACAAGTGCATCAGAAGCAGAAATTAACATTTATGTCCCCTGGTGGCCAAACCATTCTTTATCAAACATTAGAAATTATGTGAAAAATATTTTCCACCAGGTCTTGTATGCGATACAGGAAGAATTTTTTAAATCGGAGTTTTAGAAGCAGAAACAACGCAGAAAACGCATTTTACCTTTGTGCCCAACTAGTGGAAAGTCTATACTTGAAAATTTTTGAATATATAGGAAATACATTTCGCATCGGAAACACTATCCAACGAAGAAGGAATTTTTCAAATCGGACTCCTAGAAGTAGAGATATTGACGAAAATAAAATGTACCTCTACGCCCCCTGGCGTAGAAACCATGCATTATTTTAAGAAGAAAATGTTTCTAAAAGGTTTGTTCCCATGAGTACTAGCGGTCTACAAACGACGTTTTTTTTCAATCGAGAATTTAGAAGCTCATATTTTGCTACAAATACATCAGAAGCGGAAATTAGGATTTACGCCCCCAGGTGGCAAAACCATTTTTTTTTTTTTACAAAAATTAGAAATTATTTGCAAACGATTTCCCACCAGGAGCTGAATCCGGTGCAGAAAGAATTTTTCAAATCGGAGATTCAGAAGCAGAGATATAGGGGGAAACGCAATTTACCTCTACGCCCCTAGCGGAAAGTCTACGAATTACTTGAAAATTTTGAAATTATATGAAAAACGTGTCACACTGAAAACACTATCCAACAAAGAAGGAATTTTTCAAATCGGACTTCTAGAAGTAGAGATATTGACAAAAATAAGATATACATGTACGTCCCCTGGCGGAGAAACTATGGAATATTTTAAGAAGAAAATATTCCGAAAATGTTTATCGGTGTGAGTGGCATCAGTCCACGAAAGAATTTTTTCAATCGATATTTTAGAAGCTCAGATTTTATGGCAAACACATCAGAAGCAAAAATTAACACTTACGCGCCCTGTTGGCCAAAGAATTCTTTCCCAAAAAATTGAAATTATATGCGAAAGACTTTCCATCAGGAGATGTATCCGCTGAAGAAAAATTTTCAAATCGGAGTTTTTGAAGACGAGTTATCGGGAAAAATGCAATTTACTTTTACGCCCCCTAGCGGAAAATCTATGCGTAATTTGAAAAAGAAGCTATATCCAAAATACTCTTCGACATAAATGGAATCGAAAGATAAAATAATTTTTTCAACCATATGTTTAGAAGCAGTGAAATAAAACGTATTTTTGAATTCGACATCATCTGCATTTACGCCCTCTAGCGGCGGCGAAATTGTACATCGTAAAAAAAAAAAAAAAAAAAAAACGAAATAAAGGATCATCATTCGCATATTTCGAGCTTCCCAATGGAAAAAAATTTTACAAATTGGACTAAAAGTTGCAGAGATAACGTGGGTACAGACGGACGGACGGACGGACAAACCGGCAACATAAGCACGATCTTTTTTTGCAAAAGACGTGCTAAAAATTACCACTACTTTATTTTATTCAAGTAAATTAAAATAACAGTACCTCTCTTGTCTAAGTTTTTCTGTTCTGTTCTCTCCGTTTTTCCTGATTCTACACCTGCGACCATCTAGAGCCTGCGGCCCCGTATGCTGCAGCCTAGTTGGCCTAGTGGTAAATCCGCCGCTGCGCGTACACGAAAAAACTTCAGCAGTGCAGACCAGGAAAGAATGGTGGGTGTAGAAATAAAATGTGCATATACGTAATGTGTACAAATATACCATACGATATAATTAATTGTAAGTTATAATTACATGATTACAATACAAATAGAGGAGAAAATTATTTTTTACGATAAGGGAAAATTTTTATGTTTTTAGGCCTAAGTCTTTCTAGCCTTCATTTCTGCGAACTCATTAAGCAGTAGCATCCAGCTCCATTCTTTTAACAAACTTACTTTCTATGCTTAACAGTGACAATCCCTGCTGTCTGTCTTGTAGCATGGTGCTTCCGAAATAGCTTTTAATATGTTTTAATTTGGAAAACGATCTCTCTGCAGATACTACTGTGACGAGTAAGAAAAGCACTAAGGCTGTTAATAGGTTAGTGCAACTACTGGCAATTGTAGGATTTTCCATAACGAGTAGCTTTGCTAATTCCAGAATGGTCGTTTTTTTAGCTATGCGGTTGCAGAGTGACCTTCGTGTGCGTGCGTGTTCGGATTTTTTAAACTTTTCCGTAAAAATACAACTGGTAGCTGCGGTACGCCCCTTTGCTGCCTGCTCCATCCACCCCCCCAGTGTCTGGGGGGCTGCGGGGATGGTAGTTACGCGACTGTGTGTATATCCTTTTCGAAATGCATAAGTTCAAATATTTAATACATTTCTTGCCTTTATAGAAATGTATTATTCTTTAAAAAATGGACCAAGCTCCACCTTATGTACTTTTTGCTGTGCTAATTGCAAAAAAATACATTTCTTTCCTTTATAGAAATGTATTATTCTTTAAAAGACGGACCAAGCTCCACCTTATGTATTTTTCGCTCTGCTAATTGCAAAAAAATACATTTCTTGCCTTTATAGAAATGTATTATTCTTTAAAAAATGGACCAAGCTTCACCTTATGTACTTTTTGCTGTGCTAATTGCAAAAAAAATACATTTCTTTCCTTTATAGAAATGTATTATTATTTAAAAAATGGACCAAACTCCACCTTATGTATTTTTTGCTGTGCCAATTGCAAAAAATACATTTCTTTCCTTTATAGAAATGTATTATTCTTTAAAAGATGGACCAAGCTCCACCTTATGTATTTTTTGCTGTGCTAATTGCAAAAAAATACATTTCTTGCCTTTATAGAAATGTATTATTCTTTAAAAAATGGACCAAGCTCCACCTTATGTACTTTTTGCTGTGCTAATTGCAAAAAAATACATTTCTTTCCTTTATAGAAATGTATTATTCTTTAAAAGATGGACCAAGCTCCACCTTATGTATTTTTTCGCTCTGCTAATTGCAAAAAAATACATTTCTTGCCTTTATAGAAATGTATTATTCTTTAAAAAATGGACCAAGCTTCACCTTATGTACTTTTTGCTGTGCTAATTACAAAAAAAAATACATTTCTTTCCTTTATAGAAATGTATTATTCTTTAAAAAATGGACCAAACTCCACCTTATGTATTTTTTGCTGTGCCAATTGCAAAAAATACATTTCTTTCCTTTATAGAAATGTATTATTCTTTAAAAGATGGACCAAGCTCCACCTTATGTATTTTTTGCTGTGCTAATTGCAAAAAAATACATTTCTTGCCTTTATAGAAATGTATTATTCTTTAAAAAATGGACCAAGCTCCACCTTATGTACTTTTTGCTGTGCTAATTGCAAAAAAATACATTTCTTTCCTTTATAGAAATGTATTATTCTTTAAAAGATGGACCAAGCTCCACCTTATGTATTTTTCGCTCTGCTAATTGCAAAAAAATACATTTCTTGCCTTTATAGAAATGTATTATTCTTTAAAAAATGGACCAAGCTTCACCTTATGTACTTTTTGCTGTGCTAATTGCAAAAAAATACATTTCTTTCCTTTATAGAAATGTATTATTCTTTAAAAAATGGACCAAACTCCACCTTATGTATTTTTTGCTGTGCCAATTGCAAAAAATACATTTCTTTCCTTTATAGAAATGTATTATTCTTTAAAAGATGGACCAAGCTCCACCTTATGTATTTTTTGCTGTGCTAATTGCAAAAAAATACATTTCTTGCCTTTATAGAAATGTATTATTCTTTAAAAAATGGACCAAGCTCCACCTTATGTACTTTTTGCTGTGCTAATTGCAAAAAAATACATTTCTTTCCTTTATAGAAATGTATTATTCTTTAAAAGATGGACCAAGCTCCACCTTATGTATTTTTCGCTCTGCTAATTGCAAAAAAATACATTTCTTCCCTTTATGGAAATGTATTATTCTTTAAAAAATGGACCAAGCTTCACCTTATGTACTTTTTGCTGTGCTAATTGCAAAAAAAATACATTTCTTTCCTTTATAGAAATGTATTATTCTTTAAAAAATGGACCAAACTCCACCTTATGTATTTTTTGCTGTGCCAATTGCAAAAAATACATTTCTTTCCTTTATAGAAATGTATTATTCTTTAAAAGATGGACCAAGCTCCACCTTATGTATTTTTTGCTGTGCTAATTGCAAAAAAATACATTTCTTGCCTTTATAGAAATGTATTATTCTTTAAAAAATGGACCAAGCTCCACCTTATGTACTTTTTGCTGTGCTAATTGCAAAAAAATACATTTCTTTCCTTTATAGAAATGTATTATTCTTTAAAAGATGGACCAAGCTCCACCTTATGTATTTTTCGCTCTGCTAATTGCAAAAAAATACATTTCTTGCCTTTATAGAAATGTATTATTCTTTAAAAAATGGACCAAGCTTCACCTTATGTACTTTTTGCTGTGCTAATTGCAAAAAAAAATACATTTCTTTCCTTTATAGAAATGTATTATTCTTTAAAAAATGGACCAAACTCCACCTTATGTATTTTTTGCTGTGCCAATTGCAAAAAATACATTTCTTTCCTTTATAGAAATGTATTATTCTTTAAAAGATGGACCAAGCTCCACCTTATGTATTTTTTGCTGTGCTAATTGCAAAAAATACATTTCTTTCCTTTATAGAAATGCATTATTCTTTAAAAAATGGACCAAGCTTCACCTTATGTGTTTTTTGCTGTGCTGATTGCAAAAAAATACATTTCTTTCCTTTATAGAAATGTATTATTCTTTAAAAGATGGACCAAGCTCCACCTTATGTATTTTTTGCTGTGCTAATTGCAAAAAAATACATTTCTTGCCTTTATAGAAATGTATTATTCTTTAAAAAATGGACCAAGCTCCACCTTATGTATTTTTTGCTGTGCTAATTGCAAAAAAATACATTTCTTTCCTTTATAGAAATGCATTATTTTTTAAAAAATGGACCAAGCTCCACTTTATGTATTTTTTGCTGTGCTAATTGCAAAAAATACATTTCTTTCTTTTACGGAAATGTATTATTCTTTGTAAGACAGACCAAGCTCCACCTTGTGTATTTTTTGCTGTGCCAATTGCAAAAAATGCATTTCTTTCCTTTATAGAAATGTATTATTCTTTAAAAGATGGAACAAGCTCTACCTTATATATTTTTTGCTGTGCTAATTGCAAAAAAATGCATTTCTTTCTTTTATAGAAATGTATTATTCTTTAAAAAATGGACCAAGCTCCACCTTATGTACTTTTTGCTGTGCTAATTGCAAAAAAATACATTTCTTTCCTTTATAGAAATGTATTATTCTTTAAAAGATGGACCAAGCTCCACCTTATGTATTTTTCGCTCTGCTAATTGCAAAAAAATACATTTCTTTCCCTTTATGGAAATGTATTATTCTTTAAAAAATGGACCAAGCTTCACCTTATGTACTTTTTGCTGTGCTAATTGGAAAAAAATACATTTCTTTCCTTTATAGAAATGTATTATTCTTTAAAAAATGGACCAAACTCCACCTTATGTATTTTTTGCTGTGCCAATTGCAAAAAATACATTTCTTTCCTTTATAGAAATGTATTATTCTTTAAAAGATGGACCAAGCTCCACCTTATGTATTTTTTACTGTGCTAATTGCAAAAAAATACATTTCTTGCCTTTATAGAAATGTATTATTCTTTAAAAAATGGACCAAGCTCCACCTTATGTACTTTTTGCTGTGCTAATTGCAAAAAAATACATTTCTTTCCTTTATAGAAATGTATTATTCTTTAAAAGATGGACCAAGCTCCACCTTATGTATTTTTCGCTCTGCTAATTGCAAAAAAATACATTTCTTGCCTTTATAGAAATGTATTATTCTTTAAAAAATGGACCAAGCTTCACCTTATGTACTTTTTGCTGTGCTAATTGCAAAAAAATACATTTCTTTCCTTTATAGAAATGTATTATTCTTTAAAAAATGGACCAAACTCCACCTTATGTATTTTTTGCTGTGCCAATTGCAAAAAATACATTTCTTTCCTTTATAGAAATGTATTATTCTTTAAAAGATGGACCAAGCTCCACCTTATGTATTTTTTGCTGTGCTAATTGCAAAAAATACATTTCTTTCCTTTATAGAAATGCATTATTCTTTAAAAAATGGACCAAGCTTCACCTTATGTGTTTTTTGCTGTGCTGATTGCAAAAAAATACATTTCTTTCCTTTATAGAAATGTATTATTCTTTAAAAGATGGACCAAGCTCCACCTTATGTATTTTTTGCTGTGCTAATTGCAAAAAAATACATTTCTTGCCTTTATAGAAATGTATTATTCTTTAAAAAATGGACCAAGCTCCACCTTATGTATTTTTTGCTGTGCTAATTGCAAAAAAATACATTTCTTTCCTTTATAGAAATGCATTATTTTTTAAAAAATGGACCAAGCTCCACTTTATGTATTTTTTGCTGTGCTAATTGCAAAAAATACATTTCTTTCTTTTACAGAAATGTATTATTCTTTGTAAGACAGACCAAGCTCCACCTTGTGTATTTTTTGCTGTGCCAATTGCAAAAAATGCATTTCTTTCCTTTATAAAAATGTATTATTCTTTAAAAGATGGAACAAGCTCTACCTTATATATTTTTTGCTGTGCTAATTGCAAAAAATACATTTCTTTCTTTTATAGAAATGTATTATTCTTTGTAAGACGGACCAAGCTCCACCTTGTGTATTTTTTGCTGTGCCAATTGCAAAAAATACATTTCTTTCCTTTATAGAAATGCATTATTCTTTAAAAAATGGACCAAGCTTCACCTTATGTGTTTTTTGCTGTGCTGATTGCAAAAAAATACATTTCTTTCCTTTATAGAAATGTATTATTCTTTAAAAGATGGACCAAGCTCCACCTTATGTATTCTTTGCTGTGCTAATTGCAAAAAAATACATTTCTTGCCTTTATAGAAATGTATTATTCTTTAAAAAATGGACCAAGCTCCACCTTATGTATTTTTTGCTGTGCTAATTGCAAAAAAATACATTTCTTTCCTTTATAGAAATGCATTATTTTTTAAAAAATGGACCAAGCTCCACTTTATGTATTTTTTGCTGTGCTAATTGCAAAAAATACATTTCTTTCTTTTACAGAAATGTATTATTCTTTGTAAGACGGACCAAGCTCCACCTTGTGTATTTTTTGCTGTGCCAATTGCAAAAAATGCATTTCTTTCCTTTATAAAAATGTATTATTCTTTAAAAGATGGAACAAGCTCTACCTTATATATTTTTTGCTGTGCTAATTGCAAAAAATGCATTTCTTTCTTTTATAGAAATGTATTATTCTTTGTAAGACGGACCAAGCTCCACCTTGTGTATTTTTTGCTGTGCCAATTGCAAAAAATACATTTCTTTCCTTTATAAAAATGTATTATTCTTTAAAAGATGGAATAAGCTCTACCTTATATATTTTTTGCTGTGCTAATTGCAAAAAATACATTTCTTTCCTTTATAAAAAATGTATTATTCTTTAAAAGATGGAACAAGCTCTACCTTATACATTTTTTGCTGTGCTAATTGCAAAAAATACATTTCTTTCCTTTATAAAAATGTATTATTCTTTAAAAGATGGAACAAGCTCTACCTTATATATTTTTTGCTGTGCTAATTGCAAAAAATACATTTCTTTCGTTTACAGAGATGTATTATTCTTTGTAAGACGGACCAAACTCCACCTCATTAGGCCAAAGCGACTTACAGTAGTGGAGAAAATTGTGTTAACTTTTTGGAAATAGAGTATTTTTGAGGTTTGGTGGCTCATAACACCACTTTGTTTTGGACTAGTACCATAAAATTATATATCAATGGAAAGATAATTTTATCAAGAATGTATTGCTATAAGTTTTATGAAGGATTATGTATTAGAACAGCAGTTATAAAGAAGAAAAGTGAAACACATAGAAAAAATGAGATATACAAAAATTCTCATCGTGTCAGTTAATACTTAGTTGGGTAACTTTTAGAGTTAATTACGGTCTTACAAAGCCTTCCCATGGAGAGAACCAAATTTTTTAGTTCTGCACTTGTTACAATGTGAAACCAAGATTGAATTATTGCTTCTATTAATTGGGCTTTATTGCTGGGTTGCTTCTGACTAACAAGTTTCTATAGTCGGCTCCATAGATTTTCGATGGGGTTAAGGGTCTGGGCTATTCCCCGGCCATTCCAGCAGTAGAATATGATTATCTTGAAACCACTTTTTGCACACAGCAGCAACATGACATGGAGTTGAATCCTGTTGAAATATAAATGCTACTGAAACGATGAAAGTTTTCCACTTTCATCGTTTCAGTGATTAATGTCGCACGAGTCTTCAATATTTGTTGATAATTGCTACATTATCTTGGAAAAGATCACGTGCGGAAGGCTTCAGTTTGGACTCAAGTATTTCATTAATGCATTTTTGGCCATTTATGCTGTATTCCCATTAATCACGCAAATTCTGCCCACACCTTTTGATGTCATACAACCACAGATCATAACACTAACTGGGTGTTTCACGGTACATGTAATACAATCGGGATGCAAATCTTCTCCGATTCTTCTTACGTTATTTATGCCATCACTACCAAACAGAGATATTTTGGTCTCTTCACTCCAAATAACACTATCCGATTTTCCCGCTGTCCCGTTAACATGGGTATTTCAGTTAACGTCCAGTTAACATGGGTAATTAAGTTAACGTCCAGTTAACGGCGTCCAGTTAACCCAGTTTAATCTTTTCAACCTTTGTTTGAGAAATAAAAATGGCTTTTTTCGTGGAATCCTAGCTTTTAGACCAAATCCCTGCAGCCTGCGCCGAACAGTCCTGCACTCAACTTCACATTTCATTGCGCCATTTCATCTTGTATACACCCAGATGATTTTCTTCTATCACCTAGGCACAGTCTCTTAATTCTTCTATCATCACTTGCTGTTGTGCACCTTTTCCTGCATTTACAAGTCTGGTTTTGTAGTGACCGAGTCTCTTTATACCTTTTCAAAAACTTAGAAACGCCACCTTTGGTTAAGTTTCCACCAATTTTTCTTCTAATTTCTTCATAACTGAAGCCTTGTCCACTTAATAGTACTATTTTACATCGCGTTTTATGTGACCAGTCAACTCTTTGCGCCATTTCTATAATTTTATTACGTTTTACAAGCTCACTAAATGAAAGAACACACAAAAAAGAAAAGCCCGAACCAAATTGATAGCAATCTTATAACACACTGACAAATGCCCTCCTCTCAGCTCCAATACATGACATCAATAGCTGAATCCTACTGTGCCCTGATTGGCTCATTGCCAAAACAAGATGACACCTGATTGGCTCTCTAAACACTCATGCTCATTGGCTACATTCAAATGAAGGAAAGCTACTTCATACCAACCTCAGCAAGTTGTGCATCCTTTTTCTGGTTATTTGGCTTTAACTTTTTATAGAATACAGATAACTAAACAAACTTTATTGCATTGCATTCTTGATGAAATTATCTTTCCATTGGTATATAATTTTATGGTAATACTCTAAAACAAAGGGGTCTTATGAGCCATCAAACCTCAAAAATACACTTTTTCCGAAAGGTTTCCACAATTTTGGCCACTACTGTATTTCCAAAAAATTATGAAAAACAAAATAAGTAAAAACCTTTTCCCTTATCCAGTATTGCTCATTTGATAAGAAACTTGATTACCATCCAGTATTGTGTTTGACATGTTCTCTTGATATGTGGGAAATGTTTAAAACAATTAACAAAAATAAAATAAATAAAAATAAAGATTCGCACAACATCTGGTGCCTTTATTTATCTATTTATTTGTTGCCCTTCTCGTTTTCTGTTTGAGTAACCGCGCTAATTTCTCATATTTTTTATAAACATCTGGAAATAAAATTTCTCTAGATATTTTTATAAAATCACAGGGTAAATTTTATTTAAAAAAATATTAATGTTCAGCAAAAGCATGTTTCTGTTTCTCTGCTGATGAGCAATAGCAATCTGCCCCCCAATGATTTGGTGAAATCGGCGTTCCTGTGCAATGCATCCGACCCTCCAATAGTAAAGTAAATGCCAAGTCAATGGGTAATGGAAGTAATCAAAACCTTCGTTGAAATCTGGTGTTTGAATGCTGTCCCATGAAGTGGCGCAACAATAGTTAATTTTATTGTTACTCAACAATATATTTTACTGAACTATCACCTTTTTTTTTTTTTTTTTTTGAGTGGAGGTTTAACGACCACCGTGAGCAACTCAATGGACTATAAGCAGTCGCCCGTCCCTAATGTAGGGTCACTGGTTCCAGGGAAGGAGAGAGCCAGTGCCATAAGACAAACACAACATCCATGCCTGACCGGGATTCGAACCCGGACCCCTTACGGACGAATGATCAGAGGCCAGCGCCTTAGACCACTGCGCCACCGGGGCGGCTATCACCTTTTACATGAACGTAACAATATCTCATTCCAATCTGCGATCAAAGCTGGCGTCCTTCATTTGCAAGACATAACCTAACTGTTTACACATAGTTTCAAACAGCGCCCCGCCCCGGTGGCGCAGTGGTTTAAGGCAATGGCCTCTGATCATTCGTCCGAAAGGGGTCCGGGTTCAAATCCCGGTGAGACATGGATGTTGTGTTTGTCTTACGGCACTGGCTCTCTCCCTTCCCTGGAACCAGTGACCCTAAATTAGGGACGGGCGACTGCTTATAGCCCATTGAGTTGCTCACGGTGGTCATTAAACCTCCAATTAAAAAAAAAAAAAAGTTTCAAACACAACAAGAAGTTACTTAATTCAAAAATATTTAACTATAGCGCCGTGAGAATTAAGTGGAGCAGCCTTATCATTACTCCGGAGGGGCTCTTCAACTCTCTCAGATGTGTTTGAAAATATCTGTAAAACAGTTAGTAACGAGAAGAACAATTTCAGCTCTTCCTGTAAGTCAGTAAATTATACATTCCCGTAATACACTTGTTTAATTTCTATATAACGTACGATTTGAACACCCTGTATATACACACCGATGACCCATTACATTACGACAACCTACCTGATAATCAGTAGGACCCCTTTTAGCCCGCTCAAAGAGGCATCGATTCGATGAGATAGGTGGCGCTAGGTATCCTGGGGTATCTGGTACCATAATGTCAACAGCCGGTCCTCCAGTTCCCGTACATTTCAGGGTGGTGGTGATTTAGCGCAAACCCGCTTCTTCAAATTAAACCACAAATATTCGATTGGGTTCATGTCAGGTGAATTTGGAATTAACAGAAAGCCATGAGCATATTCCTCGAACCATTCCTTGACGATTCAGGCAGTGGCGCATTATCTTGTTGGTAATAGCCATCTCCAGCAGGGAGCACAGTTGCCATAAACGGATGAACTTGGTCCGCAACGATGTTCAGATGCCTGACAGCCAGTGGCGTATTATCCTGTTGGTAATGGCCATCTCCAGCAGGGAACACACTTGCCATGAATGGGTGAACTTGGTCCGCAACGATGTTCAGATGCCTGACAGCCAGTGGCGTATTATCCTGTTGGTAATGGCCATCTCCAGCAGGGAACACAGTTGCCATGAACGGATGAACTTGGTCCGCAACGATGTTCGGATGCCTGACAGCCAGTGGCGTATTATCCTGTTGGTAATAGCCATCACCAGCAGGGAACACACTTGCCATGAATGGGTGAACTTGGTCCGCAACGATGTTCAGATGCCTGACAGCCAGTGGCGTATTATCCTGTTGGTAATAGCCATCTCCAGCAGGGAACACATTTGCCATGAACGGATGAACTTGGTCCGCAACGATGTTCAGATGCCTGACTGCCAGTGGCGTATTATCCTGTTGGTAATGGCCATCACCAGCAGGGAACACACTTGCCATGAATGGGTGAACTTGGTCCGCAACGATGTTCAGATGCCTGACAGCCAGTGGCGTATTATCCTGTTGGTAATGGCCATCACCAGCAGGGAACACACTTGCCATGAATGGGTGAACTTGGTCCGCAACGATGTTCAGATGCCTGACAGCCAGTGGCGTATTATCTTGTTGGTAATGGCCATCACCAGCAGGGAACACACTTGCCATGAATGGGTGAACTTGGTCCGCAACGATGTCCAGATGCCTGACAGCAAGTGGCGTATTATCCTGTTGGTAATGGCCATCACCAGCAGGGAACACACTTGCCATGAATGGGTGAACTTGGTCCGCAACGATGTTCAGATGCCTGACAGCCAGTGGCGTATTATCCTGTTGGTAATGGCCATCACCAGCAGGGAACACACTTGCCATGAATGGGTGAACTTGGTCCGCAACGATGTTCAGATGCCTGACAGCCAGTGGCGTATTATCCTGTTGGTAATGGCCATCACCAGCAGGGAACACACTTGCCATGAATGGGTGAACTTGGTCCGCAACGATGTTCAGATGCCTGACAGCCAGTGGCGTATTATCCTGTTGGTAATGGCCATCACCAGCAGGGAACACACTTGCCATGAATGGGTGAACTTGGTCCGCAACGATGTTCAGATGCCTGACAGCCAGTGGCGTATTATCCTGTTGGTAGTGGCCATCGCCAGCAGGGAACACTGTTGCCATGAATGGGTGAACTTGGTCCGCAACGATGTTCAGATGCCTGACAGCCAGTGGCGTATTATCCTGTTGGTAATGGCTATCGCCAGCAGGGAACACAGTTGCCATGAATGGGTGAACTTGGTCCCCAACGATGTTCAGATGCCTGACTGCCAGTGGCGTATTATCCTGTTGGTAATGGCCATCACCAGCAGGGAACACACTTGCCATGAATGGGTGAACTTGGTCAGCAACGATGTTCAGATGCCTGACAGCCAGTGGCGTATTATCCTGTTGGTAATGGCCATCGCCAGCAGGGAACACAGTTGCCATGAATGGGTGAACTTGGTCCGCAACGATGTTCAGATGCCTGACAGCCAGTGGCGTATTATCCTGTTGGTAATGGCCATCGCCAGCAGGGAACACAGTTACCATGAATGGGTGAACTTGGTCCCCAACGATGTTCAGATGCCTGACAGCCAGTGGCGTATTATCCTGTTGGTAATGGCCATCACCAGCAGGGAACACACTTGCCATGAATGGGTGAACTTGGTCCGCAACGATGTTCAGATGCCTGACAGCCAGTGGCGTATTATCCTGTTGGTAATGGCCATCGCCGGCAGGGAACACACTTGCCATGAATGAGTGAACTTGGTCCGCAACGATGTTCAGATGCCTGACAGCCAGTGGCGTATTATCCTGTTGGTAATGGCCATCACCAGCAGGGAACACACTTGCCATGAATGGGGGAACTTGGTCCTTAACGATTTTCAGATACCTGACAGCCAATGGCGCATTATCCTGTTGGCAATGACCATCACCCGCAGGGAACACAGTTGCCATGAATGGGGGAACTTGGTCCGCAACGATGTTTAGATACCTGACAGCCAGTGGCGCATTATCCTGTTGGTAATGGCCATCTCCAGCAGGGAACACAGTTGCCATGAATGGGTGAACTTGGTCCGCAACGATGTTCAGATGCCTGACAGCCAGTGGCGTATTATCCTGTTGGTAGTGGCCATCGCCAGCAGGGAACACTGTTGCCATGAATGGGTGAACTTGGTCCGCAACGATGTTCAGATGCCTGACAGCCAGTGGCGTATTATCCTGTTGGTAATGGCTATCGCCAGCAGGGAACACAGTTGCCATGAATGGGTGAACTTGGTCCCCAACGATGTTCAGATGCCTGACTGCCAGTGGCGTATTATCCTGTTGGTAATGGCCATCACCAGCAGGGAACACACTTGCCATGAATGGGTGAACTTGGTCAGCAACGATGTTCAGATGCCTGACAGCCAGTGGCGTATTATCCTGTTGGTAATGGCCATCGCCAGCAGGGAACACAGTTGCCATGAATGGGTGAACTTGGTCCGCAACGATGTTCAGATGCCTGACAGCCAGTGGCGTATTATCCTGTTGGTAATGGCCATCGCCAGCAGGGAACACAGTTGCCATGAATGGGTGAACTTGGTCCGCAACGATGTTCAGATGCCTGACAGCCAGTGGCGTATTATCCTGTTGGTAATGGCCATCACCAGCAGGGAACACACTTGCCATGAATGGGTGAACTTGGTCCGCAACGATGTTCAGATGCCTGACAGCCAGTGGCGTATTATCCTGTTGGTAATGGCCATCGCCGGCAGGGAACACACTTGCCATGAATGAGTGAACTTGGTCCGCAACGATGTTCAGATGCCTGACAGCCAGTGGCGTATTATCCTGTTGGTAATGGCCATCACCAGCAGGGAACACACTTGCCATGAATGGGGGAACTTGGTCCTTAACGATTTTCAGATACCTGACAGCCAATGGCGCATTATCCTGTTGGCAATGACCATCACCCGCAGGGAACACAGTTGCCATGAATGGGGGAACTTGGTCCGCAACGATGTTTAGATACCTGACAGCCAGTGGCGCATTATCCTGTTGGTAATGGCCATCTCCAGCAGGGAACACAGTTGCCATGAATGGGTGAACTTGGTCCGCAACGATGTTTAGATACCTGACAGCCAGTGGCGCATTATCCTGTTGGTAATGGCCATCTCCAGCAGGGAACACAGTTGCCATGAATGAATGAACTTGGTCCGCAACGATGTTTAGATACCTGACAGCCAGTGGCGCATTATCCTGTTGGTAATGGCCATCACCGGCAGGGAACACACTTGCCATGAATGAGTGAACTTGGTCCGCAACGATGTTCAGATGCCTGACAGCCAGTGGCGTATTATCCTGTTGGTAATGGCCATCACCAGCAGGGAACACACTTGCCATGAACGGGTGAACTTGGTCCGCAACGATGTTTAGATACCTGACAGCCAGTGGCGCATTATCCTGTTGGTAATGGCCATCACCGGCAGGGAACACACTTGCCATGAATGAGTGAACTTGGTCCGCAACGATGTTCAGATGCCTGACAGCCAGTGGCGTATTATCCTGTTGGTAATGGCCATCACCAGCAGGGAACACACTTGCCATGAACGGGTGAACTTGGTCCGCAACGATGTTTAGATACCTGACAGCCAGTGGCGCATTATCCTGTTCGTAATGGACATCGCCAGCAGGGAACACAGTTGCCATGAATGGGTGAACTTGGTCCGCAACGATGTTTAGATACCTGACAGCCAGTGGCGCATTATCCTGTTGGTAATGGCCATCTCCAGCAGGGAACACAGTTGCCATGAATGGATGAACTTGGTCCGCAACGATGTTTAGATACCTGACAGGCAGTGGCGCATTATCCTGTTGGTAATGGCCGTCGCCAGCAGGGAACACAGTTGCCATGAATGTGTGAACTTGGTCCGCAACGATGTTCAGATGCCTGACAGCCAATGGCGCATTATCCTGTGGGCAATGACCATCACCAGCAGGGAACACAGTTGCCATGAATCGGGGAACTTGGTCCGCAAAGATGTTCAGATAACTGACAGCCAATAGCGCATTAACCTGTTGGCAATGACCATCACCAGCAGGGAACACAGTTGCCATGAATGGGTAAACTTGGTCCACAACGATGTTCAGATACCTGACAGCTGTCAGGGATTGTGCTGTTGTGATAACGGGCCCTCTAAAGTGTCTCAAGAAATCATCGCCCACAGCATAAGACCGCCGGCCTGTTTCCGCCCGACAGTGCATCCAGGTGCCACAGCCTTCTTTGGTAATCGGTGTGTCCGCGCTCGGTTGTCAACGTGATGCACCAGGAGTTTTGATTTCCCAGACCATGCCACTTTCTTCCAATCATCCAATCTCGATGTTGGCTATGACGTGCAGTGGAGCATGGGGACCCGACTAGGTCTTTGACTACGCGATGAACTGTATGCTGTGACACATTGCCCTAATCACCACCGTTGTAGGTGCGGGTGATTATTCGCAAAGTGGCCCTGCGGTCGCTGGGGACAATGCGCGATAGTCTCCTCTCACCTCTGGCATCAATAAACTGCGGACGACAATTCGTCGTTAAGCTATCTGTGCACCACTTTTGATACGTACTCGCTACAACGGCACGGAACAACCCACAAGCCGCGCCGTTTACGAGATCGTAGTTCCGAGGTGCGCCGTGCCATCACAATTTGTCCTTTATCAAAGTCCGATAAATCGGCAGTTTTTCCCATTCTGACTCCGAACACTCTACTAACGGAAAGCCGGTCGGCGGGTTGTACGTATGCATGCTGCTCTATGTACTACACCTGGGCTACTATTCGTTCTCCAGGCGCACTCATTTCTCCAGTTTGGGAGTAGTCATAATGTAATGAGTCATCGGTGTGTTTTGAAAGGCGGTTCAGCGAGGAATTCTCTGATGTGAAACATGAAGATGTCGGTAGAATGTCCTGGCTGATGGCGGTATGTGATGTGGCAGTTTAAGTGGGGTGAATTTCCATTTAGTGGAATGGGATAATATTTGTAACACGTGAGCAATGAGACGAAGGCTGGGATGTCGGCTTATAGAGGTTCAACAATATAATATGTATTGGTTAAATGCACAGATATGAAAATCTGGGAAAGACTGATAACTCTCCCATTTCATTTCTGGGTATTTTCAAATTCAAACTACACTGCTCTCCACCCAAAATGCAACACCAAGAAGGACACGAGACAGCAAAGCCAGATTTACTGGACACATAACAACAGATACAAAGATGAAACGATTGAGCTTACAGGCCCGTGCGACTTGCGGAACACACATACATCAATAGTTCGTGTGGCCCCCATGGCTGGCACTAACGGCCTCTACACGCCGCGGCATCGAACGAAAGAGGCTTTGGATGTGGGCTTGGGGTATGTCGGTCCAGGCTGCTTCCACACGTTGCCACAGTTCATCAGGCGTAGCCGCGGGTGGTGCTTGCCGGGCCACTCGGTTGCCGATCAGCGACCAGACGTGTTCGATGGGCGACATATCGGGAGAACAGGCGGGCTACGGCAGCAACGACACCTGGTGGGCCGTAAGGAATTGTTACACGATGCGTGCCACGTGCGGGCCCGCATTGTACTGTCGAAACGTGGCCGCTGGCAGGTCCTGCAGGTCAGAGAGGATTACAGGCTCCAAAACGTCGGAGATGGTGCGGTGGTTGTTGAGTGTACCGGCGATGCGTACCAGAGGGGTGAGGGTGTCATATTCAATTGCGCCCCCAAACCATAACGCCAGGCGACGGACCCGTATGGCAATGCATAATGCAGGCGTCATACAGTCTCTCGCCGCGGTGCCGCTACACGCGGATCCGACCATTGTGGTTTTGCAGGCAGAAGCGGGATTCGTCGGAGAAGACAATGTCCTGCTATTCGGCGTTCAGCGGCCCACTGCCGCCGCACTCGCCGGTGGTGTAACGTCAATGGTAATCGGAGCAATGGGCGCCGTGCGACAAGTCCCCGCTCCTGCAGACGACGTCGAACAGTACGTGCTGACACAGGTTATTGCGCAACACACCCTAATTCCCGCGCTAACGTTCGTGATGTGGCGGTGAGAGCCGTCAATGCTCGCCGCACAACATGCCGGTCCTCTTCTTCGGTGGTGTGCCGCGGCTGCGGCATTCGCTCATGTCGGTCCGTCCGTCCCTCCTACACCAACCGAATCCATACTCGCATCACTGTGACTGGATGTCGTCCCACACGGGCGCCGATATCTCGGTACGATAAACCGCTGTCGCGATAAACCACTATTCGTCCTCTGTCGAACTCCGAAACGTGCTGGAATGACTGCCGTATTCTGCGACGAGGCAGCAGGAAGCTTCCCACGTACAGGTGCGGGAGCACAACACACTTCCACTACTTACACCCCGCCTTCTATGCACCCTTCTTATAGTGCTTCTCGGTGGCGTGCCGGGTGCACATGATTTGCATATGCCCTGCAATGCTAATCGTTTGCATGTCCTCTCGCGGGCGACGCATGCTGCGAATTTCAGGCCAATCGGATGCTTCCTTCTTAGCGTTGCATTTTGGGTGGCCAGCAGTGTATTTTCATACGATTGAAGAGTTTGATAAAGGACAATTTGTCTTTTGTCAAACTCCGATAAATCGGCTGCTTTGATAAAAGACAAATTGTCGTTTATCATACTCTTCCTTCTTCCTTATAATCATATGAAATAGTTTGAATTCTGCACAAAAAAATGCAGGCTAGCGGGAAATTTTTACTGTTAAAAATTTCGTAGGTGTGGCGAAATGAATTCTGTTATAAAAATTTCTCAAGCTGGTGGAATAAATTCTAACAAAAAATTTCCTAGCGGCGGCAAAATAAATTATGGTATAATAAATTTTGTTGGATGGTAGAATCAATTCTAGTAAAATATTTCGTAGGAGTGGTGGAATGCATTAGAGCATAGAAAATGCTGGCTGGTGGAAAAAACTTCACTATTAAAAATTTCGTAGGAATTGCGGAACGAATTCTAGTAATATAAAAATTACTTAGACGGGTGGAATAAATTCTAGCGTACAAGACTTTATTCCAAAAGAAAAAAAAAATCTCAGGCTGGTGGAATAAATTGTAACAAAAAAATTTCCCAGAGGGAGCAAAATAAGTTATGGTATATACATATCGTAGGAAAGTGGAGAAAAATTCGGAGGAGTGGGGAATGCATTGCAGTAAAGAATAATTGCAGGCTGGTGAAAACTTTTTTACTATTAAAATGTTCATAGGAGTGGCTGAATGAATTCTGGTATAAAAATTTCTTTGGCTGGTGGAATAAATTCTACCATAACAATTTTCGTAAGAGTGGTGAAATAAATTGATATAAAAAATCTCGACGGCTGTGAGAATGAATTCTAGTGTAATACTTTTCGTAGGACTGGGGAATAAATTTTAGCATAAAAAATTCGTACGAATGGCGGAATAAATTCTAAAGGAAAAAAATTTCATTGGAGGCAAGGAATAAATTCCAGTATAAAATTTCCACCGGCACACTGAAATAAATTCTCCTTTAAACAATTTTGTAGGGTGATGGAATAAATACTCCTTTAAACAATTTTGTAGGCTGATGGAATACACTCTATTATAAAAAAATTCATAGACTGGTGTAATAAATTCTAGTATATAAACTTCGTTGGCAGGAAATATAAATTTTAGTATAAAAATGTCGTGTGAGTGATGGAATAAATTCTATTATAAAAAATTTCGTAGGAGTGATGTTATAAATACCGATGTAGAAAATTCGCAGGAGTTACGGTATAAACGCTTGTACAACATTTTTGTTGCTGGGCTGGAATATAAATTCTGATATAATAAAAATTCGTAGGACTGCTGCAGTAAATTATTCTATGAACAATTTAGTAGGCTGATGGAATAAACTCTAGTATGAAAAACTTCGTTTGCTGGTGGAAGAAATTCCAGTGTAAAAAATTCTTACGCTGATAGAATAAATTATGGTACAAGAAATTCCGTTGACAGATGGATTAAATTACAGTGTAAAAAAAAATCGTACGACTTATGAAGAACCTTTTGTTGGTGTGCTAGAAGAAATTCTAATATAAAAGATTTCGTAGGTGTAGTGGTGTAATAAATTCTCCTGTAAACAATTTCGTAGGCTGATGAAATAAACTCTAGTATGAAAAACTTCGTTGGCTGGTGGAAGAAATTCTAGTGTAAAAAAATATTTCGCTGATAGAATAAATTATGGTATAAGTATTACCACCCCCTACTCGATGTGAGGGCGAACCATCTGCTGCGTCCTATTCGCTGCAGTGGGATTAATTATTAAAAAGACCGTTAATTTTCGTAACTCTTTATCTTCTATTATCTTCCGCCTATGGGTGTCTACCGTGAAGTTGGGTTCCCTAATTGAGGGTCTCCAAGCTCAGGGTTGACGGGTGCATTGCGTTGTGTTTCATATGGGAGAACATGGGAAACCCATATTCCTCCATATGCCGCTTGAAATTTAATAAACTCATGATGTCAGATTTGGACCTTTTATCCTGCGACTGGGCTTGCTAAATGCTAAAAGTTATTTTCTTCTTAAAATCTTGGAGTTGCTACTCTATCAAAACTTTACGATTGTTCTACTTAATTATTCAGGTTAAAATCAACAAAGATTCACTTATTTTGAATTTTCAAAGATTGGAGAAACTCGGGTAAATTTCATTATAAAATACATAGTTTATTTTCATTAGTGTTTCCGTAAAATCTATTACACTGATCGGTGGAGATTTCTATTAATTTAAACCAAAATATATTTTAAGTTCATTATGCTTTTTGATATTCGCAATCATATTTTAAAGTTCACCTTTCGCAAAATATAAGACACATTATGTTATTCAGCACTTGCAAGAGATTTAAAATATCTTTTCTACCGAGGATGTATAGGAGACAAAATCATGATCATGCTAACGAGATATTGGGAATTATGAAATTTTTCTCACCAAATCCTTTTCTGTTCATCACATTCGTTGTCGTCCGGTATTACTTATAGGTATAAAGTCTATGGTTGGGACCTCATCCGGTCCTGCTGGATGTACACTGCCCGCATGAGATCACTCGATGCTTCACCCAAAAAATGTGTAAAACCTCTCAGGGAAAAACATCATACTTCCCTTCACCTGGAAATCATCTTGCTCAATTTTGAGCGTCCTCTCAGCAAAACCTCCTAACTTAATTCTCTCTGCGATATTCTGCCCAGGATTCATCTAGAGTCCATTCTGTCCTCTCTGCAAAATCTTGTCAGCTTCCCTCTGCAAAATCAAATCTTCTCCTCGCTTATTGTCAAACTCTTGCAGGCGTTCACCCAGAATCAGAAGTCATCATTCAATTCCGTGTTCTCTCTTAAAAAAAAGATATCTCTCTCTCGTCTATGTTTAAGGGGTTCGGGGGTGTTCCTGTCCTACCCAAATGGCTCTCCCCTTATTGGTTGGGCCTCTTTTCCTCGCTTCGGCATTGGTTTACATCCCTGTATAGGAATCCCTCCGATTCGTTGGCAAAGGCTTGAGAACATGGAGTTTTCTTGAAGATGAATATTCCTTTATCTTGTCAACTGCTCCGCGGGAAGTTCGCGTTGCCTTAGAATTTTCACGTACGCTTCCTGTGTGACTCCTTCTGTTGGTGTCAACCAGTTACGCCCACTACGAGAAATATGCCCTGTTCGTTCCCCGCTAGCGTGCGTAAAACGTGACTTCGTTAATAGAAAATGGTCCAGTAAATTGGCCCCCACCTGTGATTGCGAGCATTTCACTCTCGTAGCGTTGCTTGTTGTAACCTCCGAGTTTTCTCTTTACTAACCAAGGGGTGTGTTTCGTGCGTATCCCTACTTGAATTCCGGCGAGCTCTGGGAACACAAAAAAAAAAAAAAAAAAAAAACAGCAATTCGAAAGAATGATGAAAAAAAATAAGGAATTTCCTCTTCAAGAAAGAAATCTGCTCAGCCAGGTCTTAGAATAATTATGAAATATGTAATATAATTATCCTCTTAGAATGCCTGTCCGCATTATGCTTCTCGGATTTTCTTTCCCAATTCCCGCGCTCTCTAAATTGTTTACTTGGTAACTACTCTTCCTCGTTTAACTATTTCCTCGTACTACGTGATACCGCTGGAATTATTTGGCGAATAAAATGCTTTCCTACACTTACTAATTCGTAGGCCCCCTTTCCGAAATTCATACCTACGAAATCATGGTCCTCCAATGTTACACGATATTCCGGAGGACATACGGGTAACATAAGTTCTGTCGACTAAAGGAAAAAAATTCCAGTGAAAAAAAAACTTGTATGAATTATGGGGTAAACTTTTGTTGGTGTGCTAGAATAAATTCTGACATAAAATACTTCGTAGGAGTAGTGGAATAAATTCTACATCTAAAATAATATGGATGTGTGCCGCATCATTGATGGAAAGTTAGAACTCTGCTTCGTTTCGGAAAACCCGATGCACGCTCGATAATGTCGACATGGCCGTTAACATTGACGTCAACCAGTTCCCCGCAAACGCAGACCAGCTGATCACTCAAGAGTTTTCGCCAGGCACTCTTCCAGAAACAGAGACTATTTAAGCAGCAAGGAATGAACAGAAACTTGACGTCATCGTGTATTGACTTAACGACAGCGGCCCAAATTTCTGATTCAACAAAGGAGGACTGTCAGGGGATTGAAACCTATTTTTCCAGCTGCAGGCGATGAGGCAGAAATCTCGGCGTTAGCAAAAAAGACCCGAAACTAGAATGTCCAACACTATTTTAGAATCACTTGAAACATCGTTGATACTTACAAGGCAACACAAACACCTATAACGTAAATGTCTTTTAGTACTGCTACGTTATTTTAAAAAAATCACCATGCGATGAAATAGTTCCTAAATTAAACTTTAACGGCCAGACGAAACATTTAAAAACAGAAGTCAAACTTACGGAAATGATGCTTTATTTCTCCAGCACAGGTACAGTACTTCAAATAACAAATCGGTATCAACACTCCACATTAAACGCTCCACACACCACACTCTACACACTCCACATTAATCGCTCCACACACCACACACCACATGAGCAACTGTTTTTTCGTAGTTTATATCTCTCGTTCTTATCTAATAACAGGCATACGTCACGTTCATTCAACCTCAGTTATGTTGCCAAACGTATTCGTTTGAGAGAAAAGATATCACGCTAAGTGTGAAGTATACCTGAGAACAAAGTCGAGATTTACATAGGGAAGGAAACTAAAAAGGAAAGTTAATTTAGAATATACGTCACACACCATACCACGTGCTTTCTCCAAATGTAAGCACCTATACACTGTCTTATTCGAATAATATTTCCACCCCCGGAATCACAGTGTAACCCCCCCCCCCCAGATGTGTTACAGAGTGTACGTAGACCACACGAGATATAAGCGGCCGGCTAGGACAGGCGAGCCATAGTGCGTCACATGAGCACATTGGATAGAGGTAGTGATCTGACGGACGTGTAAAAAGGAATGATCATCGGCGACGGCGCCAAGGGTGGAAGCATCTCACAAACAGCAGACTTCGTGGGCTTTTCTCGAGGTGCTGTAGTAAGGGTGCACCAAGAATGGACCACTGGCCCACCGAGTACCTCCCGACGTCATAACTGTGAAGCCCCAAAAATCCATCGATCTCTGAGGAGAACGCCGCCTCCGTTGATTGGTAAAGGGCAATCGACGAGTAACAGTGCAAAAAATTGACCACGCAAATGAACGCCGCGGAGCACCCAGGTACGTGTTCCCGATAGCAGTAGAGCCAACTCTATTACGCATCGACGTTGCGTAAAGGCGCCTATGTTGACCCATGTCCATCGGCAACGACGCCTGCAGATCACGTGGGACTACCGTCATTGGACGGTGAAAAAATGGGAAAAGGTAGATTTCTCTGACGAATCGAGGCTGCTACACATGAATGACAGACGGTGGCGGATATGACGTCAGACACTAGAGAACCAACATCCGGACACGCTTGTCGGTTAAGTACAGGCGGGAGGTGGCAGCGTGCATGTCTGGCGGATGTTGTTTTCCTTTTGTGACCTCGGACAGCTAATACCACTGGATGGGTTCTTGAACGCCAGTGGCTACCTGTCCATCCTAGCTGACCACATGCATCCCTCCTTTTTTTTTTTTTTTTTTTTAATTGGAGGTTTAATTACCACCGTGAGCAACTCAATGGGCTATAGCAGTCGCACGTCCCTAATTTAAGGTCACTGGTGGGGGCGGAGGAATTTAAAATTTCGAGGGGGCTAAAACTTGCTGACTGATTATATACACTGAAGAGCAATTGAATTAGAAACACCTCTCTAGTAACGTGTAGCACCACCTTTCGCCCTGATGACGGCGGCGATTCGTCTCGGCATGGACTCGACAAGACACCGGAAGCGTTAGGAAGCCATACGGATCCGCGACCCCTGAACAAGCTCCCACAGTTCACGAAGATTTGATGGAGGGGGGAACATCTCTCTCGATGGCATCCCAGATGTGCTAGGTCAGGTGACCTAGCTGGCCAAGGAAGCGAGGTCACGTCGGTGGAGTGTTTATCCAACCATTCGGATACAATTCAGGAGCTGCATTGTCTTGTTGCAGGATGAGGTCCCCAGTGGAATGTTGAAGACGCACAAACGGGAGCAAATGGTCGTCCAGGATATCCCGGTAACGTTGACCTGTGAGGGACGATGCCACATGTACCAGGGGTCCCATTTCAGTCCACGTAAACAGTCTCCAGACGAGAATGCCACCCCCACCAGCTTGAAGAGTACCCTGCTGGCAAGAAGGATCCATCGCTTCATGTGGTTTGCGCCGTACTCGTATCCTGCCATCCGCATGTACCAACGTGAATCTCGACTTCAGTCCAGGCAACATTTTTCCACATGTCTAGGGTCCAGTGGCGATGTTCCCGCGCCCATGCTAATCTTTGCACCCTGTGATGTGCGGTCAGCAGCGGTACCCTCGTGTGACGATGGCTTCTGTACCCCATAGCGAGGAGATGGTTCTGGATGGTGTGGCTGCTTACACGTTTTTGTGCACCAGCGTTAAATTGCCGAGTGATTTCTTGCACTGTGGCCCGTCTATCCGCTGTTACAATGCGAGCTAGCCGACGATGACCCCGCTCATCCACACGCTGTTATCCACGGCAGTTGTCCCTTGCAGGGATGGTGTTACCGGATTCGATGTAGGCTACTCACGGTGCACCCGCGACACAGTGACTCGTGAAAATCCAAGTGCCTGCACGACTTCCGAGATGGAGTGACACATTCGTCGAGCCCCGACAATTTGCCCACGATCAAATGCGCTTAGATCCTTCATCTTACTCATACTGCGTCGGACTCTTACTGATTCCCGTCGCATCACTCCTTATATTGTCGGATCGCTGCATAAGTCATGTCGTTTCCGTTTACAGGGCCGCCCACAGTGCCACATTTGCATAACGCCAGTGGTCTCTAATTCAATTGCTCTTCAGTGTACACATAATCACAATTTTGTTATTTATATTTATATATATAAAAGCCAACTCAAAGCAGCATGGAGAGATGCATGCTTGGTGTAACGAGGAGAGATAAGAAGAGGAATTCGTGGATCAGAAAAATGACAAGAGTGGAAGACATCATGATCAGAGTAAAATCCCTGAAATGGCAATGGGCTGGACATATTGCGAGAAGAACAGCCCATCGATGGACAGCTGAAATTTTAGATTGGATTCCAAGAGACAGGAAAAGACCCAGAAGAAGACCACATGGGAGATGGGTGGATGAAATTCGAAAGAATGCGGGAGTGACATGGAGGAGACTGGCACAAGACAGACCATTGCGGAAGAAATTTGGAGAGACCTTCGTCCAGCTGTGGATTGATAATGGTTGACAATGATGATTATGAATGATATAAACATTTTAAATAGAGTAAAACAAAAAATTCTAATGCTGTTATACCGCAAATGCAGATTCCAAGAAATGTACACATGCAAGTGATTAGAAATGTAAAAAATGTTATACCTTTGCTTTAATTCAGTAATGGACTACGGATTTCACAGGGGGGGGTGTAAAATATTGAGGATGTTAGTAAGGCAAAGCTGTGCTGGAGAAATTCCCCCCAAGACATTAGAAGTGGTAAAAATGTCCTAGCTTTACTACAAGCGTGTTTCTGATTATTGAGGAATCATTACAGTGTTACCTGAAAATGGTATTGTGTAAGCCATTCCCCTGGCATTTGGTTTCAGCCCCTTTAGATTATTTAGATTAGCAATTAGTAGTAAAAAAAAAAAACGAAAACTAACTAACCGTTTGGATGCCAGTTTAAGGTGACTCGATGGTTTTTTTGTTGTTGTTTTTTGTCAGGGTCTGTAAATAAACCACCACCGCCAGAAAAAAAAACACACCTTATTATAGGAGCAATTTCTAATAATTTCCTGTTGTAAAAAAAAATTTTTTTTTTTTTTTTTTTTTTTTGATTGGAGGTTTAACGACCACCGTGAGCAACTCAATGGGCTATAAGCAGTCGCCCGTCCCTAATTTAGGGTCACTGGTTCCAGGGAAGGGAGAGAGCCAGTGCCGTAAGACAAACACAACATCCATGCCTGACCGGGATTCGAACCCGGACCCCTTACGGACGAATGATCAGAGGCCAGCGCCTTAGACCACTGCGCCACCGGGGCGGCTGTAAAAAATTAAGTAGCAAATATTTTGTTGTATTGGTAACACTAACGTCACGTTAACTACACTGAGGCTTAACGGTATACATGGAAAGTTGGCATCTAGAAGACTGATATACACTAGTGAGCAAAAATATTAAGGACGAAGAGGAGAAATTAGCATAACAGCGGAACGAGCAGGCAGAACGGACCGAAAGGCCACTCAGGAGATGACTAGGGTCCGGTACGGCACGGCATGCGCATATATGCAGCCTGACGTAGAGGGGGGGGTGTCGCAAGGGTATAAAGTACACGGGCGGTGTACGCTCAGCAATTCGCCGCGGATGGCTTAGTATTTAGCAGTTCAGACTATCGATACAAGGTCTCCAGGTTCAAGCCTGGGCTGATCTTTCGGAGATGGTGTGATTTACTAACAATCGCTGAATATCCGCCGTGCATCGGACGAGCACGTTAAGTGACGGCCCCCAGGTTGGACCCACTGGTTAAATGGGTATCTTTTCCTATGCCCCCCCCCTGAAATTCTCTCACCCCTCTATGTGCAATATCGTACTTGTACGGTGGCGTCATCTACTGTACTCTAATCTCATTACAAACTGTTCTATCAAAGTCGCTAGACTTGCTCTCATTCCTTCCGTTTCTGTCTCATGCCCAAAGGCGATCTCGCTGTGGGTGGCTGGGACCTAAACTCTACTTACTGTGGACGGAAGTCCTACAAGAAAATGACAAATTGATCATCACGCTCAGCAATTCGGTGAAAGCTATTGCACGGTGTACATCGGTTTGAACGACGTCGAGTTGCTGCCACCGTGTGATATGGCCAACAGGCAATCCAGTAGACGACATCTGGATGACTTTACCCGAGGTCATGTCATTAGGAAGTTGAAAGAAGGTCGAAGTGTGACTAGTGTGGCCGAGGAGTTCAAGATCGCTCACAGCATCGTTTCACGAGCTTGGAGAGCATTTCAAACGACAGGAACAGCTGTCCGAGAGTTTAGCAGTGGTCGTCTATGAGCAACCACGGCGGAGGACAACCGGTATATTGTCCTACAGGCGAGAAGAGACAGACGGCAGACAGCGGGAGAAATCGCAAGGCACAGACAACTGGACGTCCGTTATTGCGTTTTACCGTGGCCAGGAGGCTGCACAAAGGTGATATATTTGCACGACAATCAGCAGTACGGTGTGTGCCATTAACGCCTGCTCATCGGAGACGGCGGTTTCTGTGGTGCAAGGAACACCAGAACTGGACACATCAGCAATGGGGTCGAGTTCTCTTTACGGATGAGAGCCGATTTAGTCTGACGAGCGATCCTGGACGTATACACATCTGGAGAGAGCAGGGAACACGCAATCACACCTCCAACATCAGCGAAAGGGACCGGTTTGGAGGTGGCGGAGTTCTCATTTGAGGCGATATCATGCTTGGTAGCCGTACTGACCTCCACATCTTCCTAGGAAGTTCAGCCACTGGTGTCCGCTATTGTACCGAGGTTCTCCTGCCTCACGTGCGTCTGTTTAAAGGTGCTGTGGGTCCTGAGTTCCTCTTCATGGACGACAACGCTACACCTCATCGTACAGTGGCTGTTGCAGAGCTGTTGGAAAGTGAAGGTACTCAACGCATGGATTGGCCCGCAAGGTCCCCGGACCTAAATCTAATCGAACAAGTGTGGGACCTTTTTGGGAGACGTTTGGCCGCACGTCACCAGCCGCCAGCAAGGATTCCGCAGCTGCGATTGGCGCTACAAGAGGAATGGGCCGCGATGCCTCAACAGCTCCTTGACAACCTCGTCCTCAGCATGGACAGACGATGTAAATCTTGCAACGCAGTCAGGGGTGATCATATCCCCAACTAAAGACTGGATTTTTCTTGGCAGCCGCCTGTTACATGGGCGTTTCTGTCTTCTGTCCAGTTGTGCTCGAAGCTACCTTTTCAATAAAGTGCCTTTGTATCCTTTGGATTCCTTGTTTGGACGGTTTTGCTCACTTGTCCCATATTCGTACATCTTGGGGATCTTATGGTTTGGTTTGATTTGAGTCGATGTGGAGCACTCCTACACGACGTTACATTCGAAAAACCGTCTCGTCCTTAATTTTTGCACGCCAGTGTGCAACTGAATGCTAGCTTCCAAAATATGACGATGTATTGCAGTGCAAACATTTCTATTGTGTGGAATTAGGTTTTTATTGCGGAAGTAGTCGAGCTATCAGTGCTTGAAAAATTGCCCTCCAGCGAGGACTGTTTAATGTTTTGTTGAATGATGCCAGAAATTTCAGACTAAAGTCTACATTTGGATGGGGTTTTTCATCTTATTATAATATGTTCCCTCATTTTCTTAATTTTTTACATTAATTTCTCCAAATATTCAGCTATAAACGAACACAATTAAACTAAATATAAGGGGAGATCGCCCCAAAACCTACGGGGGGCGGGGGGGGTCATGGATTTCCCGGGCGACTAAGCACCCCCGAGAAGATGCCTGAATACCTCACTGCGTAAGACAAACACAACATCTATGTCTCACGGGATTCAAACCCGGACCCCTTTGGGACGGATGATCAGACGCCATCGCTCAGACCACTGCGCCACCTGGACGGCCATGAATCCCTTCATGTTGGACGTTTACCCTGCTGGTGATGGCGTCTATCAACAGGGCAATGCGCCGTGCTACGTCAATAAAGGGGTGCGTGGCTGGTTCCAGGAATACGACAGCGATGTCTCTTCTCCCTTAGCCGGAGAAATCGCCCGACCTGAATCCCATAGAGCACTTGTGGGACTATTTGGATCGATAGGCTCGATGTGACGGCACACAACCACGACATCTTCGTGCTCTGCTGCAGTCCGAATGGGCACCTGTGCACCCGGCAACCTTCCAGGGTTCCATTGCGTCATCTCGTCTGGGCCAAGGGTGGTTATTCCCATTATTTGGTAGGTGGTGATATTATTCTGATACGACTATGTATAGCGATCACTGAATTTTGACTATCCTTATGAAAAGTGGATGCGACCCGTTCGCCACGTGATTTTCGAGAGGGCACGATTAGTTGACCGACGTAGAATATACACTGAGTCGCCACTTTATTGTGACCACCTGACAGTTTTAAGCAGATGAGCTATGGCTGCACGCTGTTGCCACCAGAGGGCGAGGCTAGTATAAAAAAGGAAAGCTTAGTGCTTGCGACAGTAGTAGAAGTGATTTTTGGGTGACGAGATGGGTAAAAAATGCGATTTGACGGACTTTCAACGTGGGATGATTGTAGGAGCTCGGAGCAATGGAGCGAGTATCACCGAAACCGCCGAATTCGTGAAATGTTCCAGAGCAGCTGTTGTTAAAGTGTTTAAAGACTGGACTGTCAGCCAAAAAACTGGGTCTCTACGTGCAACGTGTGGTCGTCATCGACTAGTGACTGCTCGGGCGGAACGGAGAGTGTCCAGACTGGCAACAGACAACAGAAGGGCAACAGTGCAGGAAATTACAGATCATCTTAATCAAGGAGCCCCTGAAATGATCTCTGCACGAACTGTTCGCCGTACACTGCATCGGATGGGATATGGCAGCCGAAGGCCTGTTCGAACACCTTTGCTGTTTGCAGTTAACAAGAAAAAAACGTCTCCAGTTCGCACAGGTGGACAAGGATTGGACAGGCCATACTTGGAAACAAATTATGTGGTCCGATGAATTACGTTTTCAGTTGCACCATGCCAATAGCCGAGTGAGAATTTGGCGGAAACAGCACGAAAGCGTAGACCCCAAATGCATTGCTACAACCCTTCAAGCTGGTGGAGGTAAGGTTATGGTTTGGGGAATGTTTTCCTGGCATGCTTTGGGCCCTTTAATTCGTGTTGAGCAATGTCTGACTGGCATATCATATCTAAACATCGTTGCGGACCAAGTGCATCCTGTCATGTGGATGGTTTATCCCAATTGCGATGGCTACTTTCAACAAGATAATGCGTCCTGCCATAGTGCTCGTATTGCACAGGTTTACTTTGCTTAGGTGGCACCCACAATCTCCAGATCTCAACCTCATTGAGAATTTGTGGGATGAAGGTGAACAAGCCATCAGACAGCTGGATCCATAACCCTGCAATCTCACACTCCTGGAAAGTGCTATTCATCAAGCATGGTCTCAGATTCCACAAACCACCTATCAACATCTCGTGGAGTCCATGCCACGAAGAATCGACGCAGTATTAAAGGCAAAAGGTGGCCCAACAAAGTACTGAGGGGGTGGTCATAATAAAGTGGGCAATCAGTGTATAAGGTGTGAGTTGAGCAGTAGGTAGTAAAATTCGGAGCGTGATGAGTAAACGGAAGGATTTATCGGACTTTGAGCAAGGACAGATTGTGGGAGCTATGAGAGCGAGTGCCTCGATTTCCCAAACGGCTGAACTGGTGGAGTGCACGAGGTGCCGTAGCTAAAGTGTATCAGGACTGGCGTGAAAATGGTCAAACAACGACCCGGAGGTAAAACTGCACAGGACAGTGAAATGTTGAAGTGAGAGGTGAGCGCAGGGTCCGACGGCTCGTACAGGGCAACAGACGCAGCACTGCTAAACAGCAATAGTCACTGTAACATACCTTGGGCAATGCCCGCCTGACCCAATGAGCTGGGCAGACATCAAAACCACTTGGGCAACCTGATTCATGAAGAAGTATACAGTGTCCAGATGCTGTAAAACAGTAAGCGTTGAACACACGGACCACAGCTGCGAACCGTTTGGTAGATGTACTATAATGTGCAAATTAATTGGGACAAAGTAAAACAACACTCTTTTTTCCAAAACTATGCCTTTATATCATTCTATGCCTTGATATACACTGATAAATACCTGTATTTGTATGAAGTATGTCCTCCTTTAGCAGAAATGACCTCTTGAATCCGTTTTGGCATTGACTCCACTAATTGAGTGCACATATTTTTGACTTCATAGACCACACTTTTATAGCATTCGTTATCATGCGTTCTTTGGTTGTACAGTCCATTTTACCTAAACGTCTCTTCAAAATATTCCGCAAGTTTCTATGGGATTTAAGTCTGGTGAATTTCCAGGCCAATCAAGCAAATGAATTTGATTTTCCAGCTTGACCAATTTCGAATTGTGACATGGGGCCAAGTCATGTTGAAATGCCCCGTCAAAAGTTTGCAAGAAAGGAACAATTCTACGTTGTAATATTTCTATGTACTTGGCTGAATTCATCATACCTTGAACAAGAACTAAGCTTCCAGTGCCATTTGATGGGAAAAAAAAAACAACAACATCTGTTTCAGAGGGTGTTTTACAGTTTGTTTGACATGCTCAGGTCTTAAGGGTTCACAGTTGCTTCGTCTAACGACATTTGCTTGGTAACCCTGCACAAATAAATGAGTTTCATCACTGAAAATTATCTTTTTCCAGTCATCAGCAGTCCATGATTTATATTTATTGGCCCATGCTAAACGTTTTATCTTCATTTTCGCATTCAAATATTATTTTTTCGTTGGTCTTCTTGCCTTCCGTCCAACTTCCAGAAGCCTATGGCGTACAGTTGAATCACTAACATCACAACCACTAGCCAATAAATCTCTTTGAAGGTCGGTGCTTTTTTTTTTTTTTTTTTGGATTCATTTTAGTATTTCTGATTAGATATCTATCGGTTCGTGGAGTTGTTTTTCGTTTTCTTCCACATTTACCTCTCCTTTTTGGAGACGGTGATCCAGATACATTGTATCGCGTAAGCAGTCTTGATACACTTGATTTGCCTACGCCAACTGCAGAAACGATATCTCTCACTGTCATAGAAGTGTGATCCTTCAGAGCAATTATTTTTGCACGCTTCCTCGGGGAAATATCCATTTTTCAATACACGAAAGCAACACGTACTCACAGAGAGCAAAAACTAACATCCACCTGTCACACACGAAAGCTCACAACTGAAGCTGAAGTGCCTATTTCCTGTTTAAAACCGGTACAAACCACACATTCTTACTATCAAGTTCTAACAGTCACACCACCTCACAGCTGATAATACGTGGGTTTCCGACATCAACTGGCGATCACATTACAATTCTGAGAATAAAATAGCTTGTCCCAATTAATTTGCACGGTATAGTATTCATTAAGTTTGTGTCCCGCTACTGAGGGAAGTGACGTAGGCGACAGCGCGCGTGTATGCAGTGGAGAAGGCGTTTTGTGTTCTTGAATAGAGCAAAACGGAATCTGTAACTCTTGTGCAACGGCCTTTTCGATCACGATTCCGAAAAGAACCTCCAACCAGAAAATCTATCTACGATTGGCACAAAAATTTGAAACGATCACGTGTATCGGAAAAAAGTCGTCGATAGTGTTTGCACCGCCATTCAACTCAGCCCGGGAAAATCAACGCGGAGGGTGAGTCGTGAAGTGCAGATTTCACAGCCCACTGTCTGGAGAATTTTGAGAAAGAAACTCAAAATGATTCCATACAAAGTGCAGATGTTGCAAAATCTCACTTGAGAAAGAAACTCAAAATGATTCCATACAAAGTGCAGATGTTGCAAAATATCACTGACCTTGACAAGACAAAGCGCTTTGAATTTTGTGCCAAAATGCAGCACCGTTTTTGAAAATGACGATTTTTGCCGATCACTTAGTTTTCACCGAGGAAGCTACATTTCACGTGAGTGGTCAGGTAAACAAGTACAATGTTCGCTTTTAAGGAACGGAGAATCCTAGATTTGCAGTGCAACACACGGGGAATCCCAGATTTGCAGTGCAACTGTGTCCAAAAAGAAAGTGTACGGCCCCTTCTTTCTTCACGAGAAAACTGCCACGGGAGGCTCTTTTCAGGATATTTTATGTCTTTGGTTGATGCCACAGTTGCAGGACGACAGTGACAACTTTATTCTCCAACTGGATGGTGCACCACCGCAGTGGTTAGGCAACGCGCGAGATTATCTCGATTAACATCTTCCTCCCCGATGGATCGGACGAGCCGCGGACTACAACATGTCACTGACCCAATGGCCACCCAGAAGTCCTAACTTAACACCTTGTGACTTTTTCCTGTGGGGGTACGTAAAGGACAAGGTATTCGCCCCTCCCTTTCCTGCTGATCTAGCGGAGCTGAAACAGCGTATCACAGCCACTATCACTGCACTTGATTCAGATATCTTACCTCGTGTTTGGGTGGAAATGGATTACCGGCTCGATGTGTGTCGTGTGACTAAGGGTGCACACATACAACATCTGTGGCTGTCTCTAAAAAAAAAACTTGAAACATTCCCCTACAATTCTGTTACAGATAATACAAAATATCTTACACTGTTCTTGTTTCATAATTCGTTGAAATTGTATTCTTCTTTCTGTATACCCTGTATTTCCTCAGCTTCTCTTACTAATGCAGTAGAAGTTGCAACTTATATTGGAACACTTATTTTTTTGTAATCCTCCCATTTTTATCACCGCTCTTTCCGCAACTGATTTTAAATAAACAAGTTAATAAAATCATGCAATGCATTGATTATGAAACGCTTTCCAACATACCAGAAATTATTACTCAAGTTATTACTCAAGTTATGAGGATAATGGCTGTGAAATAAATCTCGCTCCTGTGCCCTGACCTTTGACCCCATTTCGATGATA
The DNA here is from genome assembly GCA_039090855.1 of Macrothele yani. Lineage (NCBI taxonomy): Eukaryota > Metazoa > Arthropoda > Arachnida > Araneae > Macrothelidae > Macrothele > Macrothele yani. The sequence goes on along the minus strand of CM076999.1, from coordinate 17,605,543 downwards.
TTAAACAGAATAGGTTCACTATACCTCCGGAACAACATACTAAAGTTTTTGTCGGAATAGAAGCATATTTACGTAAGTTATGATGCAATAAGCGCTATGGAATAGATCCCGCTCCTGTGTTCTAACCTTTTACCACATTTCGCCCTTTTCAAAAGGATTCGTACCAAGGCAGGCCACGACAACATACTAACATTTCATCCAAATCGAAGCATTTTTACGTAAGTTATGACGCATAATGGCGATGGAAGTGATTCCGCTTCTATGTCCTGACCATTGACACCATTTTGCCCATTTTCAATAAGAACTGTCCGCAGGTGGTCCCCTACAACGTACTAAAATTTCATCGAAATCAAACCTTTTTTACGTTAGTTATGACGCATAAGAGCAGTGGAATGGTTCCCGCTCCTATGTCCTGGCCTTTGACCCCATTTCGTTTACTTTCAATAGAGTTCCTTCCCAGGTGTTCCCCTACCACATACTAAAATTTCATCGAAATCGAACGATTTTTACGCCAGTTATCGTACGGACGGACATACGCACACAACGCGTAACGTAATGAGGCAGATGGGAATCGCGACCATCTGCTCGCGAGAGTGGCGTCATAGAACTTTAATAGGATCCACACACAACGCGTGACGTAATGAGGCAGATGGCGTGACCGCGCGCCAACATCTCAATCGCGAGAATGTGACGTCATAAGATTTCTAAGCATGGGTCACATTAATGGGACGACGCCATGACAGTAAAACCGTAGTAATTTGGGTTGGTTATTTAACCCACTAAACGAATTTTTCTAAAGTCGAGATCAAGCCAAATCGATTTCTAGTACCAGAAAACGGTAGGTTAACGACTTTCATCAAAATCCTTAGAGCCGTTTTCAAAATGAAATTTACATACATACAAGAATTGCTCCTTTAAAGGACGGGAAAAGGGCGATGGAATGGATCCCGATCCTATGTCGTGACCTTTGACCCCATTTCGTCCATTTTCAAAAGGGTTCGTCCGCAGCCACTACCACATACTACAATTTCATCGAAATCGAACCATTTTAACGCTAGTTATCGTGCGGACAGACAGACAGACGGACGGACTGACAAAGCTGGAATTTCGCCGCTAGAGGGCGTAAATGCAGAGATGTTAAATTCAAATATACGTTTTATTCCACATACTTGCTTCTGAACATCCGATTGAAAAAATGCTTTTATCTTTCGATTTCATTTATGTCGGAGAGTATTTTAGATATAGTTACTCTTTTAAATTACGCATGGAGTTTCCGCTAGGGGGCGTAAAAGTAAATTACATTTTTTCTGATAAATCTTTTTCTAAAACTCCGATTTGAAAATTGTTTTCTTCAGCGGATACATCTCCAGATGGAAAATCTTTTGCATATAATTTAAAATTTTTGGTAAAGAATACTTTGGCCACCAGGGGCGTAAGCGTTAATGTTTGCTTATGATGTATTTGCCATAAAATCTGAGATTCTAAAATATCGATTGCAAAAATTCTTTCGTGGACTGATGACCCTCACATCGATAAACCTTTTCGGAATATTGCCTTTTTAAAATATTGCACAGTTTCTCCACCAGGGGGCGTAGATGTATATCTTATTTTTGTCAATATCTCTACTTCTAGGAGTCCGATTTGAAAAATTCCTTCTTTGTTGGAGAGTGTTTTCAGTGTGACGTATTTTTTCATATAATTTAAAAATTTTCAAGTAATTCATAGACTTTTCACTAAGGGGCGTAGAGGTTAATTGCGCCCCCCCCCTATATCTCTGATTTGAAAAATTCTTTCGGCACCGGATACAGCTCCTCATGGAAAATCCTTTGCACAAATTTCTAATTTTTGTAAAAAATGGTTTTGCTACCAGGTGGCGTAAGTCTTAATTTCCGCTTCTGATGTATTTGCAGCAACTAAAATCTCGATTGCAAAAAAAGTCGTTTATTGACCGATACTACTCATGTCGACAAACCTTTTAGAAACATTTTCTTCTTAAAATAATGCATGGTTTCTACGCCAGGGGCGTAGATGTATATCTTATTTTTGTCAATATCTCAACTTCTAGGAGTCCGATTTGAAAAATTCATTCTTTGTTGCACAGTGTTTGCGATGCGAAATGTTTTTCTATATATTCAAAAATTTTCAAGTATAGACTCCGCTAGAGGGCACAAAGGTAAATTGCGTTTTCTGCGTAGTTTCTGTTTCTAAAACTCCGATTTGAAAAATTCTTCCTGTATCGCATACAAGCCTTGATGGAAAACATGTTTCACATAATTTCTAATGTTTGGTAAAGAATGGCTTGGCCACCAGGGGGCATAAGTGTTAATTTGTGCTTCTGATGCATTTGTAACAATATCTAGGCTCTTGAAAACTCCACTAAATTTTTTTTTCTTGGGCCGATACCGCTCATATCGAAAAACCTTTTGAGAATACTTTCTTCCTAATATAATGCATGGTTTTCCCACCAGGGGACGTAAAGTCACATCTTATTTTTGTCGATATCTCTGTTTCTAAGAGTCCCATTTGAAAAAATCTTTCTGTGTTGGAGAGCGTTTCCGGTTTGAAATGTTTCTCATATGAATTCATGTTTTTCTTAACGAACAAGTCTGCAACCAGAGGGCGTAAGCTCACGATTCCGTTTACAGCAATATCTGAGGGATTAAAAACCTGATTGAAAAACTTCTTTCTTTCGTCAGATCTATTGTTTTCCATACCGGTTCCATTGACTTTGAATAGCTTTGATAAATTTAATTTGCGTCAGAACGGATTCAAAAGACGTGCTTTCTACACCCGAAAATTCGGTGTCATCTTTCTTGCCATTAACTGACAGAGGTCGTTCAATTTGCATATGTTAGTTGAGCAACCCTTCCTCTACAGTAACCCTTTATCTTTATTGCAGGTAAATACGAGGGTTGTACCGAAAGTAATGCAAAAGTCGACATAATGTTTTTATTAACTGACTAACTGACAGAGGTCGTTAAAATTGCGCATGTTGGTAGAGTAACTTTTCCTCTATAGTAACCCTTCTTCTTCATTGCAGGTAAATACGATGGTTGTGCCGAAAGTAATGCAAAAGTGGGCATAAAATTTTTATTAACTGACAGAGGTCGTTCAAATCGCACATGTTGGTAGAGTAACTCTTCCTCTATAGTAACCCTTCTTCTTCATTGCAGGTAAATACGAGGGTTGTACCGAAAGTAATGCAAAAGTGGGTATAACTATTTATTAACTGACAGAGGTCGTTCAAATCGCACATGTTGGTAGAGTAACTCTTCCTCTATAGTAACCCTTCTTCTTCATTGCAGGTAAATACGAGGGTTGTACCGAAAGTAATGCAAAAGTGGGTATAACTATTTATTAACTGACAGAGGTCGTTCAAATTGCACATGTTGGTAGAGTAACTCTTCCTCTATAGTAACAATTCTTCTTCATTGCAGGTAAATACGAGGGTTGTACCGAAAGTAATGCAAAAGTGGGTATAACTATTTATTAACTGACAGAGGTCGTTCAAATTGCACATGTTGGTAGAGTAACTCTTCCTCTATAGTAACCCTTCTTCTTCATTGCAGGTAAATACGAGGGTTGTACCGAAAGTAATGCAAAAGTGGGTATAACTATTTATTAACTGACAGAGGTCGTTCAAATTGCACATGTTGGTAGAGTAACTCTTCCTCTATAGTAACCCTTCTTCTTCATTGCAGGTAAATGCGAGGGTTGTACCGAAAGTAATGCAAAAGTGGGTATAACTATTTATTAACTGACAGATGTCGTTCAAATTGCACATGTTGGTAGAGTAACTCTTCCTCTATAGTAACACTTCTTCTTCATTGCAGGTAAATACGAGGGTTGTACCGAAAGTAATGCAAAAGTGGGTATAACTATTTATTAACTGACAGAGGTCGTTCAAATTGCACATGTTGGTAGAATAACTCTTCCTCTATAGTAACCCTTCTTCTTCATTCCAGGTAAATACGAGGGTTGTACCGAAAGTAATGCAAAAGTGGGCATAACTTTTTTATTAACTGACAGAGGTCGTTCAAATTGCACATGTTGGAAGAATAACGCTTCCTCTATAGTAACCCTTCTTCTTCATTGCAGGTAAATACGAGTGTTGTACCGAAAGTAATGCAAAAGTGGGCATAACTTTTTTATTAACTGACAGAGGTCGTTCAAATTGCACATGTTGGTAGAGTAACTCTTCCTCTATAGTAACCCTTCTTCTTCATTGCAGGTAAATACGAGAGTTGTACCGAAAGTAATGCAAAAGTGGGCATAACTTTTTTATTAACTGACAGAGGTCGTTCAAATTGCACATGTTGGGAGAATAACTCTTCCTCTATAGTAACATTTCTTCTTCATTGCAGGTAAATACGATGGTTGTGCCGAAAGTAATGCAAAAGTGGGCATAAAATTTTTATTAACTGACAGAGGTCTTTCAAATCGCACATGTTGGTAGAGTAACTCTTCCTCTATAGTAACCCTTCTTCTTCATTGCAGGTAAACACGAGGGTTGTACCGAAAGTAATGCAAAAGTGGGTATAACTATTTATTAACTGACAGAGGTCGTTCAAATTGCACATGTTGGTAGAGTAACTCTTCCTCTATAGTAACCCTTCTTCTTCATTGCAGGTAAATACGAGGGTTGTACCGAAAGTAATGCAAAAGTGGGTATAACTATTTATTAACTGACAGAGGTCGTTCAAATTGCACATGTTGGTAGGGTAACTCTTCCTCTATAGTAACCCTTCTTCTTCATTGCAGGTAAATACGAGGGTTGTACCGAAAGTAATGCAAAAGTGGGTATAACTATTTATTAACTGACAGATGTCGTTCAAATTGCACATGTTGGTAGAGTAACTCTTCCTCTATAGTAACCCTTCTTCTTCATTGCAGGTAAATACGAGGGTTGTACCGAAAGTAATGCAAAAGTGGGTATAACTATTTATTAACTGACAGAGGTCGTTCAAATTGCACATGTTGGTAGAATAACTCTTCCTCTATAGTAACCCTTCTTCTTCATTGCAGGTAAATACGAGAGTTGTACCGAAAGTAATGCAAAAGTGGGCATAACTTTTTTATTAACTGACAGAGGTCGTTCAAATTCCACATGTTGGGAGAATAACTCTTCCTCTATAGTAACCCTTCTTCTTCATGCAGGTAAATAGGAGGGTTGTACCGAAAGTAATGCAAAAGTGGGCATAACTTTTTTATTAACTGACAGAGGTCGTTCAAATTGCACATGTTGGTAGAGTAACTCTTCCTCTATAGTAACCCTTCTTCTTCATTGCAGGTAAATACGAGAGTTGTACCGAAAGTAATGCAAAAGTGGGCATAACTTTTTTATTAACTGACAGAGGTCGTTCAAATTGCACATGTTGGGAGAATAACTCTTCCTCTATAGTAACCCTTCTTCTTCATTGCAGGTAAATACGAGGGTTGTACCGAAAGTAATGCAAAAGTGGGCATAACTTTTTTATTAACTGACAGAGGTCGTTCAAATTGCACATGTTGGTAGAGTAACTCTTCCTCTATAGTAACCCTTCTTCTTCATTGCAGTTAAATACGAGGGTTGCACCGAAAGTAATGCAAAAGTGGGTATAACTATTTATTAACTGACAGAGGTCGTTCAAATTGCACATGTTGGTAGAGTAACTCTTCCTCTATAGTAACCCTTCTTCTTCATTGCAGGTAAATACGAGGGTTGTACCGAAAGTAATGCAAAAGTAGGCATAACTTTTTTATTAACTGACAGAGGTCGTTCAAATTGCACATGTTGGTAGAGTAACTCTTCCTCTATAGTAACCCTTCTTCTTCATTGCAGGTAAATACGAGAGTTGTACCGAAAGTAATGCAAAAGTAGGCATAACTTTTTTATTAACTGACAGAGGTCGTTCAACTTCCACATGTTGGGAGAATAACTCTTCCTCTATAGTAACCCTTCTTCTTCATGCAGGTAAATACGAGGGTTGTACCGAAAGTAATGCAAAAGTGGGCATAACTTTTTTATTAACTGACAGAGGTCGTTCAAATTGCACATGTTGGTAGAGTAACTCTTCCTCTATTGTAACCCTTCTTCTTCATTGCAGGTAAATACGAGAGTTGTACCGAAAGTAATGCAAAAGTGGGCATAACTTTTTTATTAACTGACAGAGGTCGTTCAAATTGCACATGTTGGGAGAATAACTCTTCCTCTAAAGTAACCCTTCTTCTTCATTGCAGGTAAATACGAGAGTTGTACCGAAAGTAATGCAAAAGTGGGCATAACTTTTTTATTAACTGACAGAGGTCGTTCAAATTGCACATGTTGGGAGAATAACTCTTCCTCTATAGTAACCCTTCTTCTTCATTGCAGGTAAATACGATGGTTGTGCCGAAAGTAATGCAAAAGTGGGCATAAAATTTTTATTAACTGACAGAGGTCTTTCAAATCGCACATGTTGGTAGAGTAACTCTTCCTCTATAGTAACCCTTCTTCTTCATTGCAGGTAAACACGAGGGTTGTACCGAAAGTAATGCAAAAGTGGGTATAACTATTTATTAACTGACAGAGGTCGTTCAAATTGCACATGTTGGTAGAGTAACTCTTCCTCTATAGTAACCCTTCTTCTTCATTGCAGGTAAATACGAGGGTTGTACCGAAAGTAATGCAAAAGTGGGTATAACTTATTTATTAACTGACAGAGGTCGTTCAAATTGCACATGTTGGTAGAATAACTCTTCCTCTATAGTAACCCTTCTTCTTCATTGCAGGTAAATACGAGGGTTGTACCGAAAGTAATGCAAAAGTGGGCATAACTTTTTTATTAACTGACAGAGGTCGTTCAAATTGCACATGTTGGTAGAGTAACTCTTCCTCTATAGTAACCCTTCTTCTTCATTGCAGGTAAATACGAGAGTTGTACCGAAAGTAATGCAAAAGTGGGCATAACTTTTTATTAACTGACAGAGGTCGTTCAAATTGCACATGTTGGGAGAATAACTCTTCCTCTATAGTAACCCTTCTTCTTCATTGCAGGTAAATACGAGGGTTGTACCGAAAGTAATGCAAAAGTGGGCATAACTTTTTTATTAACTGACAGAGGTCGTTCAAATTGCACATGTTGGTAGAGTAACTCTTCCTCTATAGTAACCCTTCTTCTTCATTGCAGGTAAATACGAGGGTTGCACCGAAAGTAATGCAAAAGTGGGTATAACTATTTATTAACTGACAGAGGTCGTTCAAATTGCACATGTTGGTAGAGTAACTCTTCCTCTATAGTAACCCTTCTTCTTCATTGCAGGTAAATACGAGGGTTGTACCGAAAGTAATGCAAAAGTGGGCATAACTTTTTTATTAACTGACAGAGGTCGTTCAAATTGCACATGTTGGTAGAGTAACTCTTCCTCTATAGTAACCCTTCTTCTTCATTGCAGGTAAATACGAGAGTTGTACCGAAAGTAATGCAAAAGTGGGCATAACTTTTTTATTAACTGACAGAGGTCGTTCAAATTCCACATGTTGGGAGAATAACTCTTCCTCTATAGTAACCCTTCTTCTTCATTGCAGGTAAATACGAGGGTTGTACCGAAAGTAATGCAAAAGTGGGCATAACTTTTTATTAACTGACAGAGGTCGTTCAAATTGCACATGTTGGTAGAGTAACTCTTCCTCTATAGTAACCCTTCTTCTTCATTGCAGGTAAATACGAGAGTTGTACCGAAAGTAATGCAAAAGTGGGCATAACTTTTTTATTAACTGACAGAGGTCGTTCAAATTGCACATGTTGGGAGAATAACTCTTCCTCTAAAGTAACCCTTCTTCTTCATTGCAGGTAAATACGAGGGTTGTACCGAAAGTAATGCAAAAGTGGGCATAACTTTTTTATTAACTGACAGAGGTCGTTCAAATTGCACATGTTGGTAGAGTAACTCTTCCTCTATAGTAACCCTTCTTCTTCATTGCAGTTAAATACGAGGGTTGCACCGAAAGTAATGCAAAAGTGGGCATAATTTTTTATTAATTGACAGAGGTCGTTCAAATTGCACATGTTGGTAGAATAACTCTTCCTCTATAGTAACCCTTCTTCTTCATTGCAGGTAAATACGAGAGTTGTACCGAAAGTAATGCAAAAGTGGGCATAACTTTTTTATTAACTGACAGAGGTCGTTCAAATTGCACATGTTGGGAGAATAACTCTTCCTCTATAGTAACCCTTCTTCTTCATTGCAGGTAAATACGAGGGTTGTACCGAAAGTAATGCAAAAGTGGGCATAACTTTTTATTAACTGACAGAGGTCGTTCAAATTGCACATGTTGGTAGAGTAACTCTTCCTCTATAGTAACCCTTCTTCTTCATTGCAGGTAAATACGAGGGTTGTACCGAAAGTAATGCAAAAGTGGGTATAACTATTTATTAACTGACAGAGGTCGTTCAAATTGCACATGTTGGTAGAGTAACTCTTCCTCTATAGTAACCCTTCTTCTTCATTGCAGGTAAATACGAGGGTTGTACCGAAAGTAATGCAAAAGTGGGTATAACTATTTATTAACTGACAGAGGTCGTTCAAATTGCACATGTTGGTAGAGTAACTCTTCCTCTATAGTAACCCTTCTTCTTCATTGCAGGTAAATACGAGGGTTGTACCGAAAGTAATGCAAAAGTGGGTATAACTATTTATTAACTGACAGAGGTCGTTCAAATTGCACATGTTGGTAGAGTAACTCTTCCTCTATAGTAACCCTTCTTCTTCATTGCAGGTAAATGCGAGGGTTGTACCGAAAGTAATGCAAAAGTGGGTATAACTATTTATTAACTGACAGATGTCGTTCAAATTGCACATGTTGGTAGAGTAACTCTTCCTCTATAGTAACACTTCTTCTTCATTGCAGGTAAATACGAGGGTTGTACCGAAAGTAATGCAAAAGTGGGTATAACTGTTTCTTAACTGACAGAGGTCGTTCAAATTGCACATGTTGGTAGAATAACTCTTCCTCTATAGTAACCCTTCTTCTTCATTCCAGGTAAATACGAGGGTTGTACCGAAAGTAATGCAAAAGTGGGCATAACTTTTTTATTAACTGACAGAGGTCGTTCAAATTGCACATGTTGGAAGAATAACGCTTCCTCTATAGTAACCCTTCTTCTTCATTGCAGGTAAATACGAGTGTTGTACCGAAAGTAATGCAAAAGTGGGCATAACTTTTTTATTAACTGACAGAGGTCGTTCAAATTGCACATGTTGGTAGAGTAACTCTTCCTCTATAGTAACCCTTCTTCTTCATTGCAGGTAAATACGAGAGTTGTACCGAAAGTAATGCAAAAGTGGGCATAACTTTTTTATTAACTGACAGAGGTCGTTCAAATTGCACATGTTGGGAGAATAACTCTTCCTCTAAAGTAACCCTTCTTCTTCATTGCAGGTAAATACGATGGTTGTGCCGAAAGTAATACAAAAGTGGGCATAAAATTTTTATTAACTGACAGAGGTCTTTCAAATCGCACATGTTGGTAGAGTAACTCTTCCTCTATAGTAACCCTTCTTCTTCATTGCAGGTAAACACGAGGGTTGTACCGAAAGTAATGCAAAAGTGGGTATAACTATTTATTAACTGACAGAGGTCGTTCAAATTGCACATGTTGGTAGAGTAACTCTTCCTCTATAGTAACCCTTCTTCTTCATTGCAGGTAAATACGAGGGTTGTACCGAAAGTAATGCAAAAGTGGGTATAACTATTTATTAACTGACAGAGGTCGTTCAAATTGCACATGTTGGTAGGGTAACTCTTCCTCTATAGTAACCCTTCTTCTTCATTGCAGGTAAATACGAGGGTTGTACCGAAAGTAATGCAAAAGTGGGTATAACTATTTATTAACTGACAGAGGTCGTTCAAATTGCACATGTTGGTAGAGTAACTCTTCCTCTATAGTAACCCTTCTTCTACATTGCAGGTAAATACGAGGGTTGTACCGAAAGTAATGCAAAAGTGGGTATAACTATTTATTAACTGACAGAGGTCGTTCAAATTGCACATGTTGGTAGAGTAACTCTTCCTCTATAGTAACCCTTCTTCTTCATTGCAGGTAAATACGAGGGTTGTACCGAAAGTAATGCAAAAGTGGGTATAACTTATTTATTAACTGACAGATGTCGTTCAAATTGCACATGTTGGTAGAGTAACTCTTCCTCTATAGTAACCCTTCTTCTTCATTGCAGGTAAATACGAGGGTTGTACCGAAAGTAATGCAAAAGTGGGTATAACTTATTTATTAACTGACAGAGGTCGTTCAAATTGCACATGTTGGTAGAATAACTCTTCCTCTATAGTAACCCTTCTTCTTCATTGCAGGTAAATACGAGAGTTGTACCGAAAGTAATGCAAAAGTGGGCATAACTTTTTTATTAACTGACAGAGGTCGTTCAAATTCCACATGTTGGGAGAATAACTCTTCCTCTATAGTAACCCTTCTTCTTCATTGCAGGTAAATACGAGGGTTGTACCGAAAGTAATGCAAAAGTGGGCATAACTTTTTTATTAACTGACAGAGGTCGTTCAAATTGCACATGTTGGTAGAGTAACTCTTCCTCTATAGTAACCCTTCTTCTTCATTGCAGGTAAATACGAGAGTTGTACCGAAAGTAATGCAAAAGTGGGCATAACTTTTTTATTAACTGACAGAGGTCGTTCAAATTGCACATGTTGGGAGAATAACTCTTCCTCTATAGTAACCCTTCTTCTTCATTGCAGGTAAATACGAGGGTTGTACCGAAAGTAATGCAAAAGTGGGCATAACTTTTTTATTAACTGACAGAGGTCGTTCAAATTGCACCTGTTGGTAGAGTAACTCTTCCTCTATAGTAACCCTTCTTCTTCATTGCAGGTATATACATATAAGGGTTGCACCGAAAGTAATGCAAAAGTGGGTATAACTATTTATTAACTGACAGAGGTCGTTCAAATTGCACATGTTGGTAGAGTAACTCTTCCTCTATAGTAACCCTTCTTCTTCATTGCAGGTAAATACGAGGGTTGTACCGAAAGTAATGCAAAAGTAGGCATAACTTTTTTATTAACTGACAGAGGTCGTTCAAATTGCACATGTTGGTAGAGTAACTCTTCCTCTATAGTAACCCTTCTTCTTCATTGCAGGTAAATACGAGAGTTGTACCGAAAGTAATGCAAAAGTGGGCATAACTTTTTTATTAACTGACAGAGGTCGTTCAAATTCCACATGTTGGGAGAATAACTCTTCCTCTATAGTAACCCTTCTTCTTCATGCAGGTAAATACGAGGGTTGTACCGAAAGTAATGCAAAAGTGGGCATAACTTTTTTATTAACTGACAGAGGTCGTTCAAATTGCACATGTTGGTAGAGTAACTCTTCCTCTATAGTAACCCTTCTTCTTCATTGCAGGTAAATACGAGAGTTGTACCGAAAGTAATGCAAAAGTGGGCATAACTTTTTTATTAACTGACAGAGGTCGTTCAAATTGCACATGTTGGGAGAATAACTCTTCCTCTAAAGTAACCCTTCTTCTTCATTGCAGGTAAATACGAGGGTTGTACCGAAAGTAATGCAAAAGTGGGCATAACTTTTTTAAACACTGACAGAGGTCGTTCAAATTGCACATGTTGGTAGAGTAACTCTTCCTCTATAGTAACCCTTCTTCTTCATTGCAGTTAAATACGAGGGTTGCACCGAAAGTAATGCAAAAGTGGGCATAATTTTTTATTAATTGACAGAGGTCGTTCAAATTGCACATGTTGGTAGAATAACTCTTCCTCTATAGTAACCCTTCTTCTTCATTGCAGGTAAATACGAGAGTTGTACCGAAAGTAATGCAAAAGTGGGCATAACTTTTTTATTAACTGACAGAGGTCGTTCAAATTGCACATGTTGGGAGAATAACTCTTCCTCTATAGTAACCCTTCTTCTTCATTGCAGGTAAATACGAGGGTTGTACCGAAAGTAATGCAAAAGTGGGCATAACTTTTTTATTAACTGACAGAGGTCGTTCAAATTGCACATGTTGGTAGAGTAACTCTTCCTCTATAGTAACCCTTCTTCTTCATTGCAGGTAAATACGAGGGTTGTACCGAAAGTAATGCAAAAGTGGGTATAACTATTTATTAACTGACAGAGGTCGTTCAAATTGCACATGTTGGTAGAGTAACTCTTCCTCTATAGTAACCCTTCTTCTTCATTGCAGGTAAATACGAGGGTTGTACCGAAAGTAATGCAAAAGTGGGTATAACTATTTATTAACTGACAGAGGTCGTTCAAATTGCACATGTTGGTAGAGTAACTCTTCCTCTATAGTAACCCTTCTTCTTCATTGCAGGTAAATACGAGGGTTGTACCGAAAGTAATGCAAAAGTGGGTATAACTATTTATTAACTGACAGAGGTCGTTCAAATTGCACATGTTGGTAGAGTAACTCTTCCTCTATAGTAACCCTTCTTCTTCATTGCAGGTAAATGCGAGGGTTGTACCGAAAGTAATGCAAAAGTGGGTATAACTATTTATTAACTGACAGATGTCGTTCAAATTGCACATGTTGGTAGAGTAACTCTTCCTCTATAGTAACACTTCTTCTTCATTGCAGGTAAATACGAGGGTTGTACCGAAAGTAATGCAAAAGTGGGTATAACTGTTTCTTAACTGACAGAGGTCGTTCAAATTGCACATGTTGGTAGAATAACTCTTCCTCTATAGTAACCCTTCTTCTTCATTCCAGGTAAATACGAGGGTTGTACCGAAAGTAATGCAAAAGTGGGCATAACTTTTTTATTAACTGACAGAGGTCGTTCAAATTGCACATGTTGGAAGAATAACGCTTCCTCTATAGTAACCCTTCTTCTTCATTGCAGGTAAATACGAGTGTTGTACCGAAAGTAATGCAAAAGTGGGCATAACTTTTTTATTAACTGACAGAGGTCGTTCAAATTGCACATGTTGGTAGAGTAACTCTTCCTCTATAGTAACCCTTCTTCTTCATTGCAGGTAAATACGAGAGTTGTACCGAAAGTAATGCAAAAGTGGGCATAACTTTTTTATTAACTGACAGAGGTCGTTCAAATTGCACATGTTGGGAGAATAACTCTTCCTCTAAAGTAACCCTTCTTCTTCATTGCAGGTAAATACGATGGTTGTGCCGAAAGTAATACAAAAGTGGGCATAAAATTTTTATTAACTGACAGAGGTCTTTCAAATCGCACATGTTGGTAGAGTAACTCTTCCTCTATAGTAACCCTTCTTCTTCATTGCAGGTAAACACGAGGGTTGTACCGAAAGTAATGCAAAAGTGGGTATAACTATTTATTAACTGACAGAGGTCGTTCAAATTGCACATGTTGGTAGAGTAACTCTTCCTCTATAGTAACCCTTCTTCTTCATTGCAGGTAAATACGAGGGTTGTACCGAAAGTAATGCAAAAGTGGGTATAACTATTTATTAACTGACAGAGGTCGTTCAAATTGCACATGTTGGTAGGGTAACTCTTCCTCTATAGTAACCCTTCTTCTTCATTGCAGGTAAATACGAGGGTTGTACCGAAAGTAATGCAAAAGTGGGTATAACTATTTATTAACTGACAGATGTCGTTCAAATTGCACATGTTGGTAGAGTAACTCTTCCTCTATAGTAACCCTTCTTCTTCATTGCAGGTAAATACGAGGGTTGTACCGAAAGTAATGCAAAAGTGGGTATAACTATTTATTAACTGACAGAGGTCGTTCAAATTGCACATGTTGGTAGAATAACTCTTCCTCTATAGTAACCCTTCTTCTTCATTGCAGGTAAATACGAGAGTTGTACCGAAAGTAATGCAAAAGTGGGCATAACTTTTTTATTAACTGACAGAGGTCGTTCAAATTCCACATGTTGGGAGAATAACTCTTCCTCTATAGTAACCCTTCTTCTTCATGCAGGTAAATAGGAGGGTTGTACCGAAAGTAATGCAAAAGTGGGCATAACTTTTTTATTAACTGACAGAAGTCGTTCAAATTGCACATGTTGGTAGAGTAACTCTTCCTCTATAGTAACCCTTCTTCTTCATTGCAGGTAAATACGAGAGTTGTACCGAAAGTAATGCAAAAGTGGGCATAACTTTTTTATTAACTGACAGAGGTCGTTCAAATTGCACATGTTGGGAGAATAACTCTTCCTCTATAGTAACCCTTCTTCTTCATTGCAGGTAAATACGAGGGTTGTACCGAAAGTAATGCAAAAGTGGGCATAACTTTTTTATTAACTGACAGAGGTCGTTCAAATTGCACATGTTGGTAGAGTAACTCTTCCTCTATAGTAACCCTTCTTCTTCATTGCAGTTAAATACGAGGGTTGCACCGAAAGTAATGCAAAAGTGGGTATAACTATTTATTAACTGACAGAGGTCGTTCAAATTGCACATGTTGGTAGAGTAACTCTTCCTCTATAGTAACCCTTCTTCTTCATTGCAGGTAAATACGAGGGTTGTACCGAAAGTAATGCAAAAGTAGGCATAACTTTTTTATTAACTGACAGAGGTCGTTCAAATTGCACATGTTGGGAGAATAACTCTTCCTCTATAGTAACCCTTCTTCTTCATTGCAGGTAAATACGAGGGTTGTACCGAAAGTAATGCAAAAGTGGGCATAACTTTTTTATTAACTGACAGAGGTCGTTCAAATTGCACATGTTGGTAGAGTAACTCTTCCTCTATAGTAACCCTTCTTCTTCATTGCAGGTAAATACGAGGGTTGTACCGAAAGTAATGCAAAAGTGGGTATAACTATTTATTAACTGACAGAGGTCGTTCAAATTGCACATGTTGGTAGAGTAACTCTTCCTCTATAGTAACCCTTCTTCTTCATTGCAGGTAAATACGAGGGTTGTACCGAAAGTAATGCAAAAGTGGGTATAACTTATTTATTAACTGACAGAGGTCGTTCAAATTGCACATGTTGGTAGAGTAACTCTTCCTCTATAGTAACCCTTCTTCTTCATTGCAGGTAAATGCGAGGGTTGTACCGAAAGTAATGCAAAAGTGGGTATAACTATTTATTAACTGACAGATGTCGTTCAAATTGCACATGTTGGTAGAGTAACTCTTCCTCTATAGTAACACTTCTTCTTCATTGCAGGTAAATACGAGGGTTGTACCGAAAGTAATGCAAAAGTGGGTATAAACTGTTTATTAACTGACAGAGGTCGTTCAAATTGCACATGTTGGTAGAGTAACTCTTCCTCTATAGTAACCCTTCTTCTTCATTGCAGGTAAATACGAGGGTTGTACCGAAAGTAATGCAAAAGTGGGTATAACTATTTATTAACTGACAGAGGTCGTTCAAATTGCACATGTTGGTAGAGTAACTCTTCCTCTATAGTAACCCTTCTTCTTCATTGCAGGTAAATACGAGGGTTGTACCGAAAGTAATGCAAAAGTGGGTATAACTATTTATTAACTGACAGAGGTCGTTCAAATTGCACATGTTGGTAGAATAACTCTTCCTCTATAGTAACCCTTCTTCTTCATTGCAGGTAAATACGAGGGTTGTACCGAAAGTAATGCAAAAGTGGGCATAACTTTTTTATTAACTGACAGAGGTCGTTCAAATTGCACATGTTGGTAGAGTAACTCTTCCTCTATAGTAACCCTTCTTCTTCATTGCAGGTAAATACGAGGGTTGTACCGAAAGTAATGCAAAAGTGGGCATAACTTTTTTATTAACTGACAGAGGTCGTTCAAATTGCACATGTTGGTAGAATAACTCTTCCTCTATAGTAACCCTTCTTCTTCATTGCAGGTAAATACGAGAGTTGTACCGAAAGTAATGCAAAAGTGGGCATAACTTTTTTATTAACTGACAGAGGTCGTTCAAATTGCACATGTTGGGAGAATAACTCTTCCTCTATAGTAACCCTTCTTCTTCATTGCAGGTAAATACGATGGTTGTGCCGAAAGTAATGCAAAAGTGGGCATAAAATTTTTATTAACTGACAGAGGTCTTTCAAATCGCACATGTTGGTAGAGTAACTCTTCCTCTATAGTAACCCTTCTTCTTCATTGCAGGTAAACACGAGGGTTGTACCGAAAGTAATGCAAAAGTGGGTATAACTATTTATTAACTGACAGAGGTCGTTCAAATTGCACATGTTGGTAGAGTAACTCTTCCTCTATAGTAACCCTTCTTCTTCATTGCAGGTAAATACGAGGGTTGTACCGAAAGTAATGCAAAAGTGGGTATAACTATTTATTAACTGACAGAGGTCGTTCAAATTGCACATGTTGGTAGAGTAACTCTTCCTCTATAGTAACCCTTCTTCTTCATTGCAGGTAAATACGAGGGTTGTACCGAAAGTAATGCAAAAGTGGGTATAACTATTTATTAACTGACAGAGGTCGTTCAAATTGCACATGTTGGTAGAGTAACTCTTCCTCTATAGTAACCCTTCTTCTTCATTGCAGGTAAATACGAGGGTTGTACCGAAAGTAATGCAAAAGTGGGTATAACTATTTATTAACTGACAGAGGTCGTTCAAATTGCACATGTTGGTAGAGTAACTCTTCCTCTATAGTAACCCTTCTTCTTCATTGCAGGTAAATACGAGAGTTGTACCGAAAGTAATGCAAAAGTGGGCATAACTTTTTTATTAACTGACAGAGGTCGTTCAAATTCCACATGTTGGGAGAATAACTCTTCCTCTATAGTAACCCTTCTTCTTCATGCAGGTAAATACGAGGGTTGTACCGAAAGTAATGCAAAAGTGGGCATAACTTTTTTATTAACTGACAGAGGTCGTTCAAATTGCACATGTTGGTAGAGTAACTCTTCCTCTATTGTAACCCTTCTTCTTCATTGCAGGTAAATACGAGAGTTGTACCGAAAGTAATGCAAAAGTGGGCATAACTTTTTTATTAACTGACAGAGGTCGTTCAAATTGCACATGTTGGGAGAATAACTCTTCCTCTATAGTAACCCTTCTTCTTCATTGCAGGTAAATACGAGAGTTGTACCGAAAGTAATGCAAAAGTGGGCATAACTTTTTTATTAACTGACAGAGGTCGTTCAAATTGCACATGTTGGGAGAATAACTCTTCCTCTATAGTAACATTTCTTCTTCATTGCAGGTAAATACGATGGTTGTGCCGAAAGTAATGCAAAAGTGGGCATAAAATTTTTATTAACTGACAGAGGTCTTTCAAATCGCACATGTTGGTAGAGTAACTCTTCCTCTATAGTAACCCTTCTTCTTCATTGCAGGTAAACACGAGGGTTGTACCGAAAGTAATGCAAAAGTGGGTATAACTATTTATTAACTGACAGAGGTCGTTCAAATTGCACATGTTGGTAGAGTAACTCTTCCTCTATAGTAACCCTACTTCTTCATTGCAGGTAAATACGAGGGTTGTACCGAAAGTAATGCAAAAGTGGGTATAACTATTTATTAACTGACAGAGGTCGTTCAAATTGCACATGTTGGTAGAGTAACTCTTCCTCTATAGTAACCCTTCTTCTTCATTGCAGGTAAATACGAGGGTTGTACCGAAAGTAATGCAAAAGTGGGTATAACTATTTATTAACTGACAGATGTCGTTCAAATTGCACATGTTGGTAGAGTAACTCTTCCTCTATAGTAACCCTTCTTCTTCATTGCAGGTAAATACGAGGGTTGTACCGAAAGTAATGCAAAAGTGGGTATAACTATTTATTAACTGACAGAGGTCGTTCAAATTGCACATGTTGGTAGAATAACTCTTCCTCTATAGTAACCCTTCTTCTTCATTGCAGGTAAATACGAGAGTTGTACCGAAAGTAATGCAAAAGTGGGCATAACTTTTTTATTAACTGACAGAGGTCGTTCAAATTCCACATGTTGGGAGAATAACTCTTCCTCTATAGTAACCCTTCTTCTTCATTGCAGGTAAATACGAGGGTTGTACCGAAAGTAATGCAAAAGTGGGCATAACTTTTTTATTAACTGACAGAGGTCGTTCAAATTGCACATGTTGGTAGAGTAACTCTTCCTCTATAGTAACCCTTCTTCTTCATTGCAGGTAAATACGAGAGTTGTACCGAAAGTAATGCAAAAGTGGGCATAACTTTTTTATTAACTGACAGAGGTCGTTCAAATTGCACATGTTGGGAGAATAACTCTTCCTCTATAGTAACCCTTCTTCTTCATTGCAGGTAAATACGATGGTTGTACCGAAAGTAATGCAAAAGTGGGCATAACTTTTTTATTAACTGACAGAGGTCTTTCAAATTGCACATGTTGGTAGAGTAACTCTTCCTCTATAGTAACCCTTCTTCTTCATTGCAGTTAAATACGAGGGTTGCACCGAAAGTAATGCAAAAGTGGGTATAACTATTTATTAACTGACAGAGGTCGTTCAAATTGCACATGTTGGTAGAGTAACTCTTCCTCTATAGTAACCCTTCTTCTTCATTGCAGGTAAATACGAGGGTTGTACCGAAAGTAATGCAAAAGTAGGCATAACTTTTTTATTAACTGACAGAGGTCGTTCAAATTGCACATGTTGGTAGAGTAACTCTTCCTCTATAGTAACCCTTCTTCTTCATTGCAGGTAAATACGAGAGTTGTACCGAAAGTAATGCAAAGTGGGCATAACTTTTTTATTAACTGACAGAGGTCGTTCAAATTCCACATGTTGGGAGAATAACTCTTCCTCTATAGTAACCCTTCTTCTTCATGCAGGTAAATACGAGGGTTGTACCGAAAGTAATGCAAAAGTGGGCATAACTTATTAACTGACAGAGGTCGTTCAAATTGCACATGTTGGTAGAGTAATTCTTCCTCTATTGTAACCCTTCTTCTTCATTGCAGGTAAATACAGTTGTACCGAAAGTAATGCAAAAGTGGGTATAACTTGTTAACTAGAGGTCGTCTTCCTCTACTCTTCCTCTAAAGTAACCCTTCTTCTTCATTGCAGGTAAATACGAGAGAGTTGTACCGAAAGTTGTACCCGAAAGTAAATGCAGGTAAATACGATGGTTGTGCCGAAAGTAATGCAAAAGTGGGCATAAAATTTTTATTAACTGACAGACTGAGGCGTAACCCTTCTTCTTCATTTGCAGGTAAACACGAGGGTTGTGCACAGGTGGGTATGCACGTTCAGAGTCAAATTGCACATGTTGGTAGAGTAACTCTTCCTCTATAGTAACCCTTCTTCTTCATTGCAGGTAAATACGAGGGTTGTACCGAAAGTAATGCAAAAGTGGGTATAACTATTTATTAACTGACAGAGGTCGTTCAAATTGCACATGTTGGTAGAGTAACTCTTCCTCTATAGTAACCCTTCTTCTTCATTGCAGGTAAATACGAGGGTTGTACCGAAAGTAATGCAAAAGTGGGTATAACTATTTATTAACTGACAGATGTCGTTCAAATTGCACATGTTGGTAGAGTAACTCTTCCTCTATAGTAACCCTTCTTCTTCATTGCAGGTAAATACGAGGGTTGTACCGAAAGTAATGCAAAAGTGGGTATAACTATTTATTAACTGACAGAGGTCGTTCAAATTGCACATGTTGGTAGAATAACTCTTCCTCTATAGTAACCCTTCTTCTTCATTGCAGGTAAATACGAGGGTTGTACCGAAAGTAATGCAAAAGTGGGCATAACTTATTTATTAACTGACAGAGGTCGTTCAAATTGCACATGTTGGTAGAGTAACTCTTCCTCTATAGTAACCCTTCTTCTTCATTGCAGGTAAATACGAGAGTTGTACCGAAAGTAATGCAAAAGTGGGCATAACTTTTTTATTAACTGACAGAGGTCGTTCAAATTGCACATGTTGGGAGAATAACTCTTCCTCTAAAGTAACCCTTCTTCTTCATTGCAGGTAAATACGAGAGTTGTACCGAAAGTAATGCAAAAGTGGGCATAACTTTTTTATTAACTGACAGAGGTCGTTCAAATTGCACATGTTGGGAGAATAACTCTTCCTCTATAGTAACCCTTCTTCTTCATTGCAGGTAAATACGATGGTTGTGCCGAAAGTAATGCAAAAGTGGGCATAAAATTTTTATTAACTGACAGAGGTCGTTCAAATTGCACATGTTGGTAGAGTAACTCTTCCTCTATAGTAACCCTTCTTCTTCATTGCAGGTAAATACGAGGGTTGTACCGAAAGTAATGCAAAAGTGGGTATAACTATTTATTAACTGACAGAGGTCGTTCAAATTGCACATGTTGGTAGAGTAACTCTTCCTCTATAGTAACCCTACTTCTTCATTGCAGGTAAATACGAGGGTTGTACCGAAAGTAATGCAAAAGTGGGTATAACTATTTATTAACTGACAGAGGTCGTTCAAATTGCACATGTTGGTAGAGTAACTCTTCCTCTATAGTAACCCTTCTTCTTCATTGCAGGTAAATACGAGGGTTGTACCGAAAGTAATGCAAAAGTGGGTATAACTATTTATTAACTGACAGATGTCGTTCAAATTGCACATGTTGGTAGAGTAACTCTTCCTCTATAGTAACCCTTCTTCTTCATTGCAGGTAAATACGAGGGTTGTACCGAAAGTAATGCAAAAGTGGGTATAACTATTTATTAACTGACAGAGGTCGTTCAAATTGCACATGTTGGTAGAATAACTCTTCCTCTATAGTAACCCTTCTTCTTCATTGCAGGTAAATACGAGAGTTGTACCGAAAGTAATGCAAAAGTGGGCATAAATTTTTTATTAACTGACAGAGGTCGTTCAAATTCCACATGTTGGGAGAATAACTCTTCCTCTATAGTAACAATTCTTCTTCATGCAGGTAAATACGAGGGTTGTACCGAAAGTAATGCAAAAGTGGGCATAACTTTTTTATTAACTGACAGAGGTCGTTCAAATTGCACATGTTGGTAGAGTAACTCTTCCTCTATAGTAACCCTTCTTCTTCATTGCAGGTAAATACGAGAGTTGTACCGAAAGTAATGCAAAAGTGGGCATAACTTTTTTATTAACTGACAGAGGTCGTTCAAATTGCACATGTTGGGAGAATAACTCTTCCTCTATAGTAACCCTTCTTCTTCATTGCAGGTAAATACGAGGGTTGTACCGAAAGTAATGCAAAAGTGGGCATAACTTTTTTATTAACTGACAGAGGTCGTTCAAATTGCACATGTTGGGAGAATAACTCTTCCTCTATAGTAACATTTCTTCTTCATTGCAGGTAAATACGATGGTTGTGCCGAAAGTAATACAAAAGTGGGCATAAAATTTTTATTAACTGACAGAGGTCTTTCAAATCGCACATGTTGGTAGAGTAACTCTTCCTCTATAGTAACCCTTCTTCTTCATTGCAGGTAAACACGAGGGTTGTACCGAAAGTAATGCAAAAGTGGGTATAAC
Source organism: Macrothele yani (assembly GCA_039090855.1). Taxonomy (NCBI): domain Eukaryota; kingdom Metazoa; phylum Arthropoda; class Arachnida; order Araneae; family Macrothelidae; genus Macrothele; species Macrothele yani. The sequence continues at coordinate 17,584,212 of CM076999.1, read as the reverse complement.
TATTTATTAACTGACAGAGGTCGTTCAAATTGCACATGTTGGTAGAGTAACTCTTCCTCTATAGTAACCCTTCTTCTTCATTGCAGGTAAATACGAGGGTTGTACCGAAAGTAATGCAAAAGTGGGTATAACTATTTATTAACTGACAGAGGTCGTTCAAATTGCACATGTTGGTAGGGTAACTCTTCCTCTATAGTAACCCTTCTTCTTCATTGCAGGTAAATACGAGGGTTGTACCGAAAGTAATGCAAAAGTGGGTATAACTATTTATTAACTGACAGATGTCGTTCAAATTGCACATGTTGGTAGAGTAACTCTTCCTCTATAGTAACCCTTCTTCTTCATTGCAGGTAAATACGAGGGTTGTACCGAAAGTAATGCAAAAGTGGGTATAACTATTTATTAACTGACAGAGGTCGTTCAAATTGCACATGTTGGTAGAATAACTCTTCCTCTATAGTAACCCTTCTTCTTCATTGCAGGTAAATACGAGAGTTGTACCGAAAGTAATGCAAAAGTGGGCATAACTTTTTTATTAACTGACAGAGGTCGTTCAAATTCCACATGTTGGGAGAATAACTCTTCCTCTATAGTAACCCTTCTTCTTCATGCAGGTAAATAGGAGGGTTGTACCGAAAGTAATGCAAAAGTGGGCATAACTTTTTTATTAACTGACAGAAGTCGTTCAAATTGCACATGTTGGTAGAGTAACTCTTCCTCTATAGTAACCCTTCTTCTTCATTGCAGGTAAATACGAGAGTTGTACCGAAAGTAATGCAAAAGTGGGCATAACTTTTTTATTAACTGACAGAGGTCGTTCAAATTGCACATGTTGGGAGAATAACTCTTCCTCTATAGTAACCCTTCTTCTTCATTGCAGGTAAATACGAGGGTTGTACCGAAAGTAATGCAAAAGTGGGCATAACTTTTTTATTAACTGACAGAGGTCGTTCAAATTGCACATGTTGGTAGAGTAACTCTTCCTCTATAGTAACCCTTCTTCTTCATTGCAGTTAAATACGAGGGTTGCACCGAAAGTAATGCAAAAGTGGGTATAACTATTTATTAACTGACAGAGGTCGTTCAAATTGCACATGTTGGTAGAGTAACTCTTCCTCTATAGTAACCCTTCTTCTTCATTGCAGGTAAATACGAGGGTTGTACCGAAAGTAATGCAAAAGTAGGCATAACTTTTTTATTAACTGACAGAGGTCGTTCAAATTGCACATGTTGGGAGAATAACTCTTCCTCTATAGTAACCCTTCTTCTTCATTGCAGGTAAATACGAGGGTTGTACCGAAAGTAATGCAAAAGTGGGCATAACTTTTTTATTAACTGACAGAGGTCGTTCAAATTGCACATGTTGGTAGAGTAACTCTTCCTCTATAGTAACCCTTCTTCTTCATTGCAGGTAAATACGAGGGTTGTACCGAAAGTAATGCAAAAGTGGGTATAACTATTTATTAACTGACAGAGGTCGTTCAAATTGCACATGTTGGTAGAGTAACTCTTCCTCTATAGTAACCCTTCTTCTTCATTGCAGGTAAATACGAGGGTTGTACCGAAAGTAATGAAAAAGTGGGTATAACTATTTATTAACTGACAGAGGTCGTTCAAATTGCACATGTTGGTAGAGTAACTCTTCCTCTATAGTAACCCTTCTTCTTCATTGCAGGTAAATACGAGGGTTGTACCGAAAGTAATGCAAAAGTGGGTATAACTATTTATTAACTGACAGAGGTCGTTCAAATTGCACATGTTGGTAGAGTAACTCTTCCTCTATAGTAACCCTTCTTCTTCATTGCAGGTAAATGCGAGGGTTGTACCGAAAGTAATGCAAAAGTGGGTATAACTATATATTAACTGACAGATGTCGTTCAAATTGCACATGTTGGTAGAGTAACTCTTCCTCTATAGTAACACTTCTTCTTCATTGCAGGTAAATACGAGGGTTGTACCGAAAGTAATGCAAAAGTGGGTATAACTGTTTCTTAACTGACAGAGGTCGTTCAAATTGCACATGTTGGTAGAATAACTCTTCCTCTATAGTAACCCTTCTTCTTCATTCCAGGTAAATACGAGGGTTGTACCGAAAGTAATGCAAAAGTGGGCATAACTTTTTTATTAACTGACAGAGGTCGTTCAAATTGCACATGTTGGAAGAATAACGCTTCCTCTATAGTAACCCTTCTTCTTCATTGCAGGTAAATACGAGTGTTGTACCGAAAGTAATGCAAAAGTGGGCATAACTTTTTTATTAACTGACAGAGGTCGTTCAAATTGCACATGTTGGTAGAGTAACTCTTCCTCTATAGTAACCCTTCTTCTTCATTGCAGGTAAATACGAGAGTTGTACCGAAAGTAATGCAAAAGTGGGCATAACTTTTTTATTAACTGACAGAGGTCGTTCAAATTGCACATGTTGGGAGAATAACTCTTCCTCTATAGTAACATTTCTTCTTCATTGCAGGTAAATACGATGGTTGTGCCGAAAGTAATGCAAAAGTGGGCATAAAATTTTTATTAACTGACAGAGGTCTTTCAAATCGCACATGTTGGTAGAGTAACTCTTCCTCTATAGTAACCCTTCTTCTTCATTGCAGGTAAACACGAGGGTTGTACCGAAAGTAATGCAAAAGTGGGTATAACTATTTATTAACTGACAGAGGTCGTTCAAATTGCACATGTTGGTAGAGTAACTCTTCCTCTATAGTAACCCTTCTTCTTCATTGCAGGTAAATACGAGGGTTGTACCGAAAGTAATGCAAAAGTGGGTATAACTATTTATTAACTGACAGAGGTCGTTCAAATTGCACATGTTGGTAGGGTAACTCTTCCTCTATAGTAACCCTTCTTCTTCATTGCAGGTAAATACGAGGGTTGTACCGAAAGTAATGCAAAAGTGGGTATAACTATTTATTAACTGACAGATGTCGTTCAAATTGCACATGTTGGTAGAGTAACTCTTCCTCTATAGTAACCCTTCTTCTTCATTGCAGGTAAATACGAGGGTTGTACCGAAAGTAATGCAAAAGTGGGTATAACTATTTATTAACTGACAGAGGTCGTTCAAATTGCACATGTTGGTAGAATAACTCTTCCTCTATAGTAACCCTTCTTCTTCATTGCAGGTATATACGAGAGTTGTACCGAAAGTAATGCAAAAGTGGGCATAACTTTTTTATTAACTGACAGAGGTCGTTCAAATTCCACATGTTGGGAGAATAACTCTTCCTCTATAGTAACCCTTCTTCTTCATGCAGGTAAATAGGAGGGTTGTACCGAAAGTAATGCAAAAGTGGGCATAACTTTTTTATTAACTGACAGAGGTCGTTCAAATTGCACATGTTGGTAGAGTAACTCTTCCTCTATAGTAACCCTTCTTCTTCATTGCAGGTAAATACGAGAGTTGTACCGAAAGTAATGCAAAAGTGGGCATAACTTTTTTATTAACTGACAGAGGTCGTTCAAATTGCACATGTTGGGAGAATAACTCTTCCTCTATAGTAACCCTTCTTCTTCATTGCAGGTAAATACGAGGGTTGTACCGAAAGTAATGCAAAAGTGGGCATAACTTTTTTATTAACTGACAGAGGTCGTTCAAATTGCACATGTTGGGAGAATAACTCTTCCTCTATAGTAACATTTCTTCTTCATTGCAGGTAAATACGATGGTTGTGCCGAAAGTAATACAAAAGTGGGCATAAAATTTTTATTAACTGACAGAGGTCTTTCAAATCGCACATGTTGGTAGACTAACTCTTCCTCTATAGTAACCCTTCTTCTTCATTGCAGGTAAACACGAGGGTTGTACCGAAAGTAATGCAAAAGTGGGTATAACTATTTATAAACTGACAGAGGTCGTTCAAATTGCACATGTTGGTAGAGTAACTCTTCCTCTATAGTAACCCTTCTTCTTCATTGCAGGTAAATACGAGGGTTGTACCGAAAGTAATGCAAAAGTGGGTATAACTATTTATTAACTGACAGAGGTCGTTCAAATTGCACATGTTGGTAGGGTAACTCTTCCTCTATAGTAACCCTTCTTCTTCATTGCAGGTAAATACGAGGGTTGTACCGAAAGTAATGCAAAAGTGGGTATAACTATTTATTAACTGACAGATGTCGTTCAAATTGCACATGTTGGTAGAGTAACTCTTCCTCTATAGTAACCCTTCTTCTTCATTGCAGGTAAATACGAGGGTTGTACCGAAAGTAATGCAAAAGTGGGTATAACTATTTATTGACTGACAGAGGTCGTTCAAATTGCACATGTTGGTAGAATAACTCTTCCTCTATAGTAACCCTTCTTCTTCATTGCAGGTAAATACGAGAGTTGTACCGAAAGTAATGCAAAAGTGGGCATAACTTTTTTATTAACTGACAGAGGTCGTTCAAATTCCACATGTTGGGAGAATAACTCTTCCTCTATAGTAACCCTTCTTCTTCATGCAGGTAAATAGGAGGGTTGTACCGAAAGTAATGCAAAAGTGGGCATAACTTTTTTATTAACTGACAGAAGTCGTTCAAATTGCACATGTTGGTAGAGTAACTCTTCCTCTATAGTAACCCTTCTTCTTCATTGCAGGTAAATACGAGAGTTGTACCGAAAGTAATGCAAAAGTGGGCATAACTTTTTTATTAACTGACAGAGGTCGTTCAAATTGCACATGTTGGGAGAATAACTCTTCCTCTATAGTAACCCTTCTTCTTCATTGCAGGTAAATACGAGGGTTGTACCGAAAGTAATGCAAAAGTGGGCATAACTTTTTTATTAACTGACAGAGGTCGTTCAAATTGCACATGTTGGTAGAGTAACTCTTCCTCTATAGTAACCCTTCTTCTTCATTGCAGTTAAATACGAGGGTTGCACCGAAAGTAATGCAAAAGTGGGTATAACTATTTATTAACTGACAGAGGTCGTTCAAATTGCACATGTTGGTAGAGTAACTCTTCCTCTATAGTAACCCTTCTTCTTCATTGCAGGTAAATACGAGGGTTGTACCGAAAGTAATGCAAAAGTAGGCATAACTTTTTTATTAACTGACAGAGGTCGTTCAAATTGCACATGTTGGGAGAATAACTCTTCCTCTATAGTAACCCTTCTTCTTCATTGCAGGTAAATACGAGGGTTGTACCGAAAGTAATGCAAAAGTGGGCATAACTTTTATTAACTGACAGAGGTCGTTCAAATTGCACATGTTGGTAGAGTAACTCTTCCTCTATAGTAACCCTTCTTCTTCATTGCAGGTAAATACGAGGGTTGTACCGAAAGTAATGCAAAAGTGGGTATAACTATTTATTAACTGACAGAGGTCGTTCAAATTGCACATGTTGGTAGAGTAACTCTTCCTCTATAGTAACCCTTCTTCTTCATTGCAGGTAAATACGAGGGTTGTACCGAAAGTAATGCAAAAGTGGGTATAACTATTTATTAACTGACAGAGGTCGTTCAAATTGCACATGTTGGTAGAGTAACTCTTCCTCTATAGTAACCCTTCTTCTTCATTGCAGGTAAATGCGAGGGTTGTACCGAAAGTAATGCAAAAGTGGGTATAACTATATATTAACTGACAGATGTCGTTCAAATTGCACATGTTGGTAGAGTAACTCTTCCTCTATAGTAACACTTCTTCTTCATTGCAGGTAAATACGAGGGTTGTACCGAAAGTAATGCAAAAGTGGGTATAACTGTTTCTTAACTGACAGAGGTCGTTCAAATTGCACATGTTGGTAGAATAACTCTTCCTCTATAGTAACCCTTCTTCTTCATTCCAGGTAAATACGAGGGTTGTACCGAAAGTAATGCAAAAGTGGGCATAACTTTTTTATTAACTGACAGAGGTCGTTCAAATTGCACATGTTGGAAGAATAACGCTTCCTCTATAGTAACCCTTCTTCTTCATTGCAGGTAAATACGAGTGTTGTACCGAAAGTAATGCAAAAGTGGGCATAACTTTTTTATTAACTGACAGAGGTCGTTCAAATTGCACATGTTGGTAGAGTAACTCTTCCTCTATAGTAACCCTTCTTCTTCATTGCAGGTAAATACGAGAGTTGTACCGAAAGTAATGCAAAAGTGGGCATAACTTTTTTATTAACTGACAGAGGTCGTTCAAATTGCACATGTTGGGAGAATAACTCTTCCTCTATAGTAACATTTCTTCTTCATTGCAGGTAAATACGATGGTTGTGCCGAAAGTAATGCAAAAGTGGGCATAAAATTTTTATTAACTGACAGAGGTCTTTCAAATCGCACATGTTGGTAGAGTAACTCTTCCTCTATAGTAACCCTTCTTCTTCATTGCAGGTAAACACGAGGGTTGTACCGAAAGTAATGCAAAAGTGGGTATAACTATTTATTAACTGACAGAGGTCGTTCAAATTGCACATGTTGGTAGAGTAACTCTTCCTCTATAGTAACCCTTCTTCTTCATTGCAGGTAAATACGAGGGTTGTACCGAAAGTAATGCAAAAGTGGGTATAACTATTTATTAACTGACAGAGGTCGTTCAAATTGCACATGTTGGTAGGGTAACTCTTCCTCTATAGTAACCCTTCTTCTTCATTGCAGGTAAATACGAGGGTTGTACCGAAAGTAATGCAAAAGTGGGTATAACTATTTATTAACTGACAGATGTCGTTCAAATTGCACATGTTGGTAGAGTAACTCTTCCTCTATAGTAACCCTTCTTCTTCATTGCAGGTAAATACGAGGGTTGTACCGAAAGTAATGCAAAAGTGGGTATAACTATTTATTAACTGACAGAGGTCGTTCAAATTGCACATGTTGGTAGAATAACTCTTCCTCTATAGTAACCCTTCTTCTTCATTGCAGGTAAATACGAGAGTTGTACCGAAAGTAATGCAAAAGTGGGCATAACTTTTTTATTAACTGACAGAGGTCGTTCAAATTCCACATGTTGGGAGAATAACTCTTCCTCTATAGTAACCCTTCTTCTTCATGCAGGTAAATAGGAGGGTTGTACCGAAAGTAATGCAAAAGTGGGCATAACTTTTTTATTAACTGACAGAGGTCGTTCAAATTGCACATGTTGGTAGAGTAACTCTTCCTCTATAGTAACCCTTCTTCTTCATTGCAGGTAAATACGAGAGTTGTACCGAAAGTAATGCAAAAGTGGGCATAACTTTTTTATTAACTGACAGAGGTCGTTCAAATTGCACATGTTGGGAGAATAACTCTTCCTCTATAGTAACCCTTCTTCTTCATTGCAGGTAAATACGAGGGTTGTACCGAAAGTAATGCAAAAGTGGGCATAACTTTTTTATTAACTGACAGAGGTCGTTCAAATTGCACATGTTGGTAGAGTAACTCTTCCTCTATAGTAACCCTTCTTCTTCATTGCAGTTAAATACGAGGGTTGCACCGAAAGTAATGCAAAAGTGGGTATAACTATTTATTAACTGACAGAGGTCGTTCAAATTGCACATGTTGGTAGAGTAACTCTTCCTCTATAGTAACCCTTCTTCTTCATTGCAGGTAAATACGAGGGTTGTACCGAAAGTAATGCAAAAGTAGGCATAACTTTTTTATTAACTGACAGAGGTCGTTCAAATTGCACATGTTGGTAGAGTAACTCTTCCTCTATAGTAACCCTTCTTCTTCATTGCAGGTAAATACGAGAGTTGTACCGAAAGTAATGCAAAAGTGGGCATAACTTTTTTATTAACTGACAGAGGTCGTTCAAATTCCACATGTTGGGAGAATAACTCTTCCTCTATAGTAACCCTTCTTCTTCATGCAGGTAAATACGAGGGTTGTACCGAAAGTAATGCAAAAGTGGGCATAACTTTTTTATTAACTGACAGAGGTCGTTCAAATTGCACATGTTGGTAGAGTAACTCTTCCTCTATTGTAACCCTTCTTCTTCATTGCAGGTAAATACGAGAGTTGTACCGAAAGTAATGCAAAAGTGGGCATAACTTTTTTATTAACTGACAGAGGTCGTTCAAATTGCACATGTTGGGAGAATAACTCTTCCTCTAAAGTAACCCTTCTTCTTCATTGCAGGTAAATACGAGAGTTGTACCGAAAGTAATGCAAAAGTGGGCATAACTTTTTTATTAACTGACAGAGGTCGTTCAAATTGCACATGTTGGGAGAATAACTCTTCCTCTATAGTAACCCTTCTTCTTCATTGCAGGTAAATACGATGGTTGTGCCGAAAGTAATGCAAAAGTGGGCATAAAATTTTTATTAACTGACAGAGGTCTTTCAAATCGCACATGTTGGTAGAGTAACTCTTCCTCTATAGTAACCCTTCTTCTTCATTGCAGGTAAACACGAGGGTTGTACCGAAAGTAATGCAAAAGTGGGTATAACTATTTATTAACTGACAGAGGTCGTTCAAATTGCACATGTTGGTAGAGTAACTCTTCCTCTATAGTAACCCTTCTTCTTCATTGCAGGTAAATACGAGGGTTGTACCGAAAGTAATGCAAAAGTGGGTATAACTATTTATTAACTGACAGATGTCGTTCAAATTGCACATGTTGGTAGAGTAACTCTTCCTCTATAGTAACCCTTCTTCTTCATTGCAGGTAAATACGAGGGTTGTACCGAAAGTAATGCAAAAGTGGGTATAACTATTTATTAACTGACAGAGGTCGTTCAAATTGCACATGTTGGTAGAATAACTCTTCCTCTATAGTAACCCTTCTTCTTCATTGCAGGTAAATACGAGAGTTGTACCGAAAGTAATGCAAAAGTGGGCATAACTTTTTTATTAACTGACAGAGGTCGTTCAAATTCCACATGTTGGGAGAATAACTCTTCCTCTATAGTAACCCTTCTTCTTCATGCAGGTAAATAGGAGGGTTGTACCGAAAGTAATGCAAAAGTGGGCATAACTTTTTTATTAACTGACAGAGGTCGTTCAAATTCCACATGTTGGGAGAATAACTCTTCCTCTATAGTAACCCTTCTTCTTCATTGCAGGTAAACACGAGGGTTGTACCGAAAGTAATGCAAAAGTGGGCATAAAATTTTTATTAACTGACAGAGGTCGTTCAAATTGCACATGTTGGTAGAGTAACTCTTCCTCTATAGTAACCCTTCTTCTTCATTGCAGTTAAATACGAGGGTTGCACCGAAAGTAATGCAAAAGTGGGTATAACTATTTATTAACTGACAGAGGTCGTTCAAATTGCACATGTTGGTAGAGTAACTCTTCCTCTATAGTAACCCTTCTTCTTCATTGCAGGTAAATACGAGGGTTGTACCGAAAGTAATGCAAAAGTAGGCATAACTTTTTTATTAACTGACAGAGGTCGTTCAAATTGCACATGTTGGTAGAGTAACTCTTCCTCTATAGTAACCCTTCTTCTTCATTGCAGGTAAATACGAGAGTTGTACCGAAAGTAATGCAAAAGTGGGCATAACTTTTTTATTAACTGACAGAGGTCGTTCAAATTCCACATGTTGGGAGAATAACTCTTCCTCTATAGTAACCCTTCTTCTTCATGCAGGTAAATACGAGGGTTGTACCGAAAGTAATGCAAAAGTGGGCATAACTTTTTTATTAACTGACAGAGGTCGTTCAAATTGCACATGTTGGTAGAGTAACTCTTCCTCTATTGTAACCCTTCTTCTTCATTGCAGGTAAATACGAGAGTTGTACCGAAAGTAATGCAAAAGTGGGCATAACTTTTTTATTAACTGACAGAGGTCGTTCAAATTGCACATGTTGGGAGAATAACTCTTCCTCTAAAGTAACCCTTCTTCTTCATTGCAGGTAAATACGAGAGTTGTACCGAAAGTAATGCAAAAGTGGGCATAACTTTTTTATTAACTGACAGAGGTCGTTCAAATTGCACATGTTGGGAGAATAACTCTTCCTCTATAGTAACCCTTCTTCTTCATTGCAGGTAAATACGATGGTTGTGCCGAAAGTAATGCAAAAGTGGGCATAAAATTTTTATTAACTGACAGAGGTCTTTCAAATCGCACATGTTGGTAGAGTAACTCTTCCTCTATAGTAACCCTTCTTCTTCATTGCAGGTAAACACGAGGGTTGTACCGAAAGTAATGCAAAAGTGGGTATAACTATTTATTAACTGACAGAGGTCGTTCAAATTGCACATGTTGGTAGAGTAACTCTTCCTCTATAGTAACCCTACTTCTTCATTGCAGGTAAATACGAGGGTTGTACCGAAAGTAATGCAAAAGTGGGTATAACTATTTATTAACTGACAGAGGTCGTTCAAATTGCACATGTTGGTAGAGTAACTCTTCCTCTATAGTAACCCTTCTTCTTCATTGCAGGTAAATACGAGGGTTGTACCGAAAGTAATGCAAAAGTGGGTATAACTATTTATTAACTGACAGATGTCGTTCAAATTGCACATGTTGGTAGAGTAACTCTTCCTCTATAGTAACCCTTCTTCTTCATTGCAGGTAAATACGAGGGTTGTACCGAAAGTAATGCAAAAGTGGGTATAACTATTTATTAACTGACAGAGGTCGTTCAAATTGCACATGTTGGTAGAATATTTCTTCCTCTATAGTAACCCTTCTTCTTCATTGCAGGTAAATACGAGAGTTGTACCGAAAGTAATGCAAAAGTGGGCATAAATTTTTTATTAACTGACAGAGGTCGTTCAAATTCCACATGTTGGGAGAATAACTCTTCCTCTATAGTAACCCTTCTTCTTCATGCAGGTAAATACGAGGGTTGTACCGAAAGTAATGCAAAAGTGGGCATAACTTTTTTATTAACTGACAGAGGTCGTTCAAATTGCACATGTTGGTAGAGTAACTCTTCCTCTATAGTAACCCTTCTTCTTCATTGCAGGTAAATACGAGAGTTGTACCGAAAGTAATGCAAAAGTGGGCATAACTTTTTTATTAACTGACAGAGGTCGTTCAAATTGCACATGTTGGGAGAATAACTCTTCCTCTATAGTAACCCTTCTTCTTCATTGCAGGTAAATACGAGGGTTGTACCGAAAGTAATGCAAAAGTGGGCATAACTTTTTTATTAACTGACAGAGGTCGTTCAAATTGCACATGTTGGTAGAGTAACTCTTCCTCTATAGTAACCCTTCTTCTTCATTGCAGTTAAATACGAGGGTTGCACCGAAAGTAATGCAAAAGTGGGTATAACTATTTATTAACTGACAGAGGTCGTTCAAATTGCACATGTTGGTAGAGTAACTCTTCCTCTATAGTAACCCTTCTTCTTCATTGCAGGTAAATACGAGGGTTGTACCGAAAGTAATGCAAAAGTAGGCATAACTTTTTTATTAACTGACAGAGGTCGTTCAAATTGCACATGTTGGTAGAGTAACTCTTCCTCTATAGTAACCCTTCTTCTTCATTGCAGGTAAATACGAGAGTTGTACCGAAAGTAATGCAAAAGTGGGCATAACTTTTTTATTAACTGACAGAGGTCGTTCAAATTCCACATGTTGGGAGAATAACTCTTCCTCTATAGTAACCCTTCTTCTTCATGCAGGTAAATACGAGGGTTGTACCGAAAGTAATGCAAAAGTGGGCATAACGTTTTTATTAACTGACAGAGGTCGTTCAAATTGCACATGTTGGTAGAGTAACTCTTCCTCTATAGTAACCCTTCTTCTTCATTGCAGGTAAATACGAGAGTTGTACCGAAAGTAATGCAAAAGTGGGCATAACTTTTTTATTAACTGACAGAGGTCGTTCAAATTGCACATGTTGGGAGAATAACTCTTCCTCTAAAGTAACCCTTCTTCTTCATTGCAGGTAAATACGAGGGTTGTACCGAAAGTAATGCAAAAGTGGGCATAACTTTTTTATTAACTGACAGAGGTCGTTCAAATTGCACATGTTGGTAGAGTAACTCTTCCTCTATAGTAACCCTTCTTCTTCATTGCAGTTAAATACGAGGGTTGCACCGAAAGTAATGCAAAAGTGGGCATAACTTTTTTATTAACTGACAGAGGTCGTTCAAATTGCACATGTTGGGAGAATAACTCTTCCTCTATAGTAACCCTTCTTCTTCATTGCAGGTAAATACGATGGTTGTGCCGAAAGTAATGCAAAAGTGGGCATAAAATTTTTATTAACTGACAGAGGTCTTTCAAATCGCACATGTTGGTAGAGTAACTCTTCCTCTATAGTAACCCTTCTTCTTCATTGCAGGTAAACACGAGGGTTGTACCGAAAGTAATGCAAAAGTGGGTATAACTATTTATTAACTGACAGAGGTCGTTCAAATTGCACATGTTGGTAGAGTAACTCTTCCTCTATAGTAACCCTTCTTCTTCATTGCAGGTAAATACGAGGGTTGTACCGAAAGTAATGCAAAAGTGGGTATAACTATTTATTAACTGACAGATGTCGTTCAAATTGCACATGTTGGTAGAGTAACTCTTCCTCTATAGTAACCCTTCTTCTTCATTGCAGGTAAATACGAGGGTTGTACCGAAAGTAATGCAAAAGTGGGTATAACTATTTATTAACTGACAGAGGTCGTTCAAATTGCACATGTTGGTAGAATAACTCTTCCTCTATAGTAACCCTTCTTCTTCATTGCAGGTAAATACGAGAGTTGTACCGAAAGTAATGCAAAAGTGGGCATAAATTTTTTATTAACTGACAGAGGTCGTTCAAATTCCACATGTTGGGAGAATAACTCTTCCTCTATAGTAACCCTTCTTCTTCATGCAGGTAAATACGAGGGTTGTACCGAAAGTAATGCAAAAGTGGGCATAACTTTTTTATTAACTGACAGAGGTCGTTCAAATTGCACATGTTGGTAGAGTAACTCTTCCTCTATAGTAACCCTTCTTCTTCATTGCAGGTAAATACGAGAGTTGTACCGAAAGTAATGCAAAAGTGGGCATAACTTTTTTATTAACTGACAGAGGTCGTTCAAATTGCACATGTTGGGAGAATAACTCTTCCTCTATAGTAACCCTTCTTCTTCATTGCAGGTAAATACGAGGGTTGTACCGAAAGTAATGCAAAAGTGGGCATAACTTTTTTATTAACTGACAGAGGTCGTTCAAATTGCACATGTTGGTAGAGTAACTCTTCCTCTATAGTAACCCTTCTTCTTCATTGCAGTTAAATACGAGGGTTGCACCGAAAGTAATGCAAAAGTGGGTATAACTATTTATTAACTGACAGAGGTCGTTCAAATTGCACATGTTGGTAGAGTAACTCTTCCTCTATAGTAACCCTTCTTCTTCATTGCAGGTAAATACGAGGGTTGTACCGAAAGTAATGCAAAAGTAGGCATAACTTTTTTATTAACTGACAGAGGTCGTTCAAATTGCACATGTTGGTAGAGTAACTCTTCCTCTATAGTAACCCTTCTTCTTCATTGCAGGTAAATACGAGAGTTGTACCGAAAGTAATGCAAAAGTGGGCATAACTTTTTTATTAACTGACAGAGGTCGTTCAAATTCCACATGTTGGGAGAATAACTCTTCCTCTATAGTAACCCTTCTTCTTCATGCAGGTAAATACGAGGGTTGTACCGAAAGTAATGCAAAAGTGGGCATAACTTTTTTATTAACTGACAGAGGTCGTTCAAATTGCACATGTTGGTAGAGTAACTCTTCCTCTATAGTAACCCTTCTTCTTCATTGCAGGTAAATACGAGAGTTGTACCGAAAGTAATGCAAAAGTGGGCATAACTTTTTTATTAACTGACAGAGGTCGTTCAAATTGCACATGTTGGGAGAATAACTCTTCCTCTAAAGTAACCCTTCTTCTTCATTGCAGGTAAATACGAGGGTTGTACCGAAAGTAATGCAAAAGTGGGCATAACTTTTTTATTAACTGACAGAGGTCGTTCAAATTGCACATGTTGGTAGAGTAAATCTTCCTCTATAGTAACCCTTCTTCTTCATTGCAGTTAAATACGAGGGTTGCACCGAAAGTAATGCAAAAGTGGGCATAACTTTTTTATTAACTGACAGAGGTCGTTCAAATTGCACATGTTGGTAGAATAACTCTTCCTCTATAGTAACCCTTCTTCTTCATTGCAGGTAAATACGAGAGTTGTACCGAAAGTAATGCAAAAGTGGGCATAACTTTTTTATTAACTGACAGAGGTCGTTCAAATTGCACATGTTGGGAGAATAACTCTTCCTCTATAGTAACCCTTCTTCTTCATTGCAGGTAAATACGAGGGTTGTACCGAAAGTAATGCAAAAGTGGGCATAACTTTTTTATTAACTGACAGAGGTCGTTCAAATTGCACATGTTGGTAGAGTAACTCTTCCTCTATAGTAACCCTTCTTCTTCATTGCAGGTAAATACGAGGGTTGTACCGAAAGTAATGCAAAAGTGGGTATAACTATTTATTAACTGACAGAGGTCGTTCAAATTGCACATGTTGGTAGAGTAACTCTTCCTCTATAGTAACCCTTCTTCTTCATTGCAGGTAAATACGAGGGTTGTACCGAAAGTAATGCAAAAGTGGGTATAACTATTTATTAACTGACAGAGGTCGTTCAAATTGCACATGTTGGTAGAGTAACTCTTCCTCTATAGTAACCCTTCTTCTTCATTGCAGGTAAATACGAGGGTTGTACCGAAAGTAATGCAAAAGTGGGTATAACTATTTATTAACTGACAGAGGTCGTTCAAATTGCACATGTTGGTAGAGTAACTCTTCCTCTATAGTAACCCTTCTTCTTCATTGCAGGTAAATGCGAGGGTTGTACCGAAAGTAATGCAAAAGTGGGTATAACTATTTATTAACTGACAGATGTCGTTCAAATTGCACATGTTGGTAGAGTAACTCTTCCTCTATAGTAACCCTTCTTCTTCATTGCAGGTAAATACGAGGGTTGTACCGAAAGTAATGCAAAAGTGGGTATAACTATTTATTAACTGACAGAGGTCGTTCAAATTGCACATGTTGGTAGAATAACTCTTCCTCTATAGTAACCCTTCTTCTTCATTCCAGGTAAATACGAGGGTTGTACCGAAAGTAATGCAAAAGTGGGCATAACTTTTTTATTAACTGACAGAGGTCGTTCAAATTGCACATGTTTAAAGAATAACGCTTCCTCTATAGTAACCCTTCTTCTTCATTGCAGGTAAATACGAGTGTTGTACCGAAAGTAATGCAAAAGTGGGCATAACTTTTTTATTAACTGACAGAGGTCGTTCAAATTGCACATGTTGGTAGAGTAACTCTTCCTCTATAGTAACCCTTCTTCTTCATTGCAGGTAAATACGAGAGTTGTACCGAAAGTAATGCAAAAGTGGGCATAACTTTTTTATTAACTGACAGAGGTCGTTCAAATTGCACATGTTGGGAGAATAACTCTTCCTCTATAGTAACCCTTCTTCTTCATTGCAGGTAAATACGATGGTTGTGCCGAAAGTAATGCAAAAGTGGGCATAAAATTTTTATTAACTGACAGAGGTCTTTCAAATCGCACATGTTGGTAGAGTAACTCTTCCTCTATAGTAACCCTTCTTCTTCATTGCAGTTAAATACGAGGGTTGCACCGAAAGTAATGCAAAAGTGGGTATAACTATTTATTAACTGACAGAGGTCGTTCAAATTGCACATGTTGGTAGAGTAACTCTTCCTCTATAGTAACCCTTCTTCTTCATTGCAGGTAAATACGAGAGTTGTACCGAAAGTAATGCAAAAGTGGGCATAACTTTTTTATTAACTGACAGAGGTCGTTCAAATTCCACATGTTGGGAGAATAACTCTTCCTCTATAGTAACCCTTCTTCTTCATGCAGGTAAATACGAGGGTTGTACCGAAAGTAATGCAAAAGTGGGCATAACTTTTTTATTAACTGACAGAGGTCGTTCAAATTGCACATGTTGGTAGAGTAACTCTTCCTCTATTGTAACCCTTCTTCTTCATTGCAGGTAAATACGAGAGTTGTACCGAAAGTAATGCAAAAGTGGGCATAACTTTTTTATTAACTGACAGAGGTCGTTCAAATTGCACAGTTTGGGAGAATAACTCTTCCTCTAAAGTAACCCTTCTTCTTCATTGCAGGTAAATACGAGAGTTGTACCGAAAGTAATGCAAAAGTGGGCATAACTTTTTTATTAACTGACAGAGGTCGTTCAAATTGCACATGTTGGGAGAATAACTCTTCCTCTATAGTAACCCTTCTTCTTCATTGCAGGTAAATACGATGGTTGTGCCGAAAGTAATGCAAAAGTGGGCATAAAATTTTTATTAACTGACAGAGGTCTTTCAAATCGCACATGTTGGTAGAGTAACTCTTCCTCTATAGTAACCCTTCTTCTTCATTGCAGGTAAACACGAGGGTTGTACCGAAAGTAATGCAAAAGTGGGTATAACTATTTATTAACTGACAGAGGTCGTTCAAATTGCACATGTTGGTAGAGTAACTCTTCCTCTATAGTAACCCTTCTTCTTCATTGCAGGTAAATACGAGGGTTGCACCGAAAGTAATGCAAAAGTGGGTATAACTATTTATTAACTGACAGAGGTCGTTCAAATTGCACATGTTGGTAGAGTAACTCTTCCTCTATAGTAACCCTTCTTCTTCATTGCAGGTAAATACGAGGGTTGTACCGAAAGTAATGCAAAAGTAGGCATAACTTTTTTATTAACTGACAGAGGTCGTTCAAATTGCACATGTTGGTAGAGTAACTCTTCCTCTATAGTAACCCTTCTTCTTCATTGCAGGTAAATACGAGAGTTGTACCGAAAGTAATGCATAAGTGGGCATAACTTTTTTATTAACTGACAGAGGTCGTTCAAATTGCACATGTTGGGAGAATAACTCTTCCTCTATAGTAACCCTTCTTCTTCATTGCAGGTAAATACGATGGTTGTGCCGAAAGTAATGCAAAAGTGGGCATAAAATTTTTATTAACTGACAGAGGTCTTTCAAATCGCACATGTTGGTAGAGTAACTCTTCCTCTATAGTAACCCTTCTTCTTCATTGCAGGTAAACACGAGGGTTGTACCGAAAGTAATGCAAAAGTGGGTATAACTATTTATTAACTGACAGAGGTCGTTCAAATTGCACATGTTGGTAGAGTAACTCTTCCTCTATAGTAACCCTTCTTCTTCATTGCAGGTAAATACGAGGGTTGTACCGAAAGTAATGCAAAAGTGGGTATAACTATTTATTAACTGACAGAGGTCGTTCAAATTGCACATGTTGGTAGAATAACTCTTCTTCTATAGTAACCCTTCTTCTTCATTGCAGGTAAATACGAGGGTTGTACCGAAAGTAATGCAAAAGTGGGCATAACGTTTTTATTAACTGACAGAGTTCGTTCAAATTGCACATGTTGGGAGAATAACTCTTCCTCTATAGTAACCCTTCTTCTTCATTGCAGGTAAATACGAGGGTTGTACCGAAAGTAATGCAAAAGTGGGCATACCTTTTTTATTAACTGACAGAGGTCGTTCAAATTGCACATGTTGGTAGAGTAACTCTTCCTCTATAGTAACCCTTCTTCTTCATTGCAGGTAAATACGAGGGTTGTACCGAAAGTAATGCACAAGTGGGCATAACTTTTTTATTAACTGACAGAGGTCGTTCAAATTGCACATGTTGGTGGAGTAACTCTTCCTCTATGGTAACCCTTCTTCTTCATTGCAGGTAAATACGAGGGTTGTACCGAAAGTAATGCACAAGTGGGCATAGCTTTTTTATTAACTGACAGAGGTCGTTCAAATTGCACATGATGGTAGAGTAACTCTTCCTCTATAGTAACCCTTCTTCTTCATTGCAGGTAAATACTAGGGTTGTACCGAAAGTAATGCACAAGTGGGCATAACTTTTTTATTAACTGACAGAGGTCGTTCAAATTGCACATGTTGGTAGAGTAACTCTTCCTCTATAGTAACCTTTCGTCTTCATTGCAGGTAAATATAAGGGTTGTACCGAAAGTAATGCAAAAGTGGGCATAACTTTTTTATTAACTGACAGAGGTCGTTCAAATTGCACATGTTGGTAGAGTAACTCTTCCTCTATAGTAACCTTTCGTCTTCATTGCAGGCAAATACAAGGGTTGTACCGAAAGTAATGCACAAGTGGGCATAATATTTTTATTAACTGACAGAGATCGTTCAAATTGCACATGTTGGTAGAGTAACTCTTCCTCTGTATTAAACCTTCTTCTTCATTGCAAGTAAATACGAGGGTTGTACCGAAAGTAATGCAAAAGTGAGCATAACTTTTTTATTAACTGACAGGGGTCGTTCAAATTGCACATGTTGGTACAGTAACTCTTCCTCTATAGTAACTCTTCTCCTTCATTGCAGGTATATACATATAAGGGTTGTAACGAAAGTAATGCAAAAGTGGGCATAGTGCAGTATGGAATCATTCTCATACACTTGATTCAGATATCTTACCTCGCGTTTGGGCGGAAATAGATTCCAGGCTCGATGTGTGTCGTGTGAGTAAGGGTGCACACATAGAACATTTGTGACTGTCTCTAAAAAAAAAATTGAAACATTCCCCTACAATTCTGTTGCAGGTAACATTAAATATCTTACATTGTTCTTGTTTTATAGTGCGTTGAAACTGGATACTTCTTTATGAATCACCCTGTATTTCTTCTGAAAAAGGAGATTCACGGCTGCAGATAGAGCTAGGAATCGGCTTTTAGCTGAAACGCGTAAGTCAGATCGCGTGCAAAAAAGGACAGACGTCAAACTCACTTGCATTACGTCCCTTCTATCACGAATAAGGAGATTTATCGGTGCAGACAGGTCATTCTGAAACAGAAGAAGCAAACTGTCAGAGAAAAAAGATCATTTTGGCACTGAATGGGAAGACGTATAAAGAGGCGATACCAACTTATATTTTTTTCCATGTTCGCTTCTTTTAGAGACATTATTACGTACTGCTAACAAGGCTTAAGCACACATAGAGTGTATAAGAAAGGGGAATATTTTTTGTGTTAGGTTGTTCAATTCAAAAGGTGATGGGATTGTGTAGCACAATCATTTGTAGCACATACAGTATCTCCGTCATTATACACGGTCAGAGTCGGGTACAATTTCTTTAGTACTATATAATAAGCAAACTGCGTCTTTTCTTTTTCAAATGACGTTCTAATGTTTCCATTCAAAAGAACACTTTTGAAGATTTATTTAACCACCCTTTCCTTTTGTGATGCGCAAAAGAAGGGAAAGTAATCCCAGCTGAATGCATTTTTTTCTGAAAGAAAGAATTTAACGCAATAACTTTTCTTTTCTATTCTTGTTTTTTTTTTTTTTTTTGAAAGGTCTCTAATCAAAAACTGTTTGGTCCTTTTAAGTGGTCAAACCTGGAAACTAGAACACAGCCCGCGTCTCCTTGGAACAGTGCCAAGTAAAGGCATTGAACTGTGGACGGCCATGGAAGTCTTACCATCTGCGTTTTGTTACTTAAGCTGAATAACGCAATAAAAATTCTTGAATGAACGCATTATAAGGTGACGAAATACTTCTGGATCTTGCCAGCGAGAAATCAGAAGATTAAAACATAAATTCAGATTGTAAATTTTTATATAGAACACAGTAAAAGAAAAAGATTAAAACTTGGATAATGTGTGTCAAGAAATATTCTGCTGAACTACTGAAATTAAAAACAAGACGCCATCATGTGTACTGCAATACGCTACGAAGCATAGACAAAATCAGACTTACGTTACAGTCTGGTGACAACTAGTGAAAGAGCACGGTCCGGCTCAGAATTTCCATTTTAAAACTTGGCCCGACCCAAGTACCTGGTCCAACCCGTTTCAGACTTTCCTCAAGCGTTCTTGCGGCTCCGGTAGCGCAGTTGTCTAAGCACTGGCTTATGATAATTCGTCCGGCAAGGGTCTGGGTTCAAATCCCAGTGAGGTGCGGATGTTGTGCTTGTCTTACTGCACTGACTCTTTCACTTCCAGAGGGTCAGAGCATTTCCGAGGCTGCAAGGTGTAAATAACACCTGGTACTGAGCTCTGTTAATTAGTGTTATTGTTGTTCTGCAGATGTGAAAGGAGTGAGTTTGACAAAGGCCAAATTGTAATGGCCAGACGATTGTGTCAGAGCATTTCCGAGACGGCAAGGTATAAATAACACCTGATACTGAGCTCTGTTAATCAGTGTTATTCTTGTTCTTCAGATGGGAAAGGCCGCGAGTTTGACAAAGGCCAAATTGTAATGGCCAGACGACTGTGTCAGAGCATTTCCGAGACGGCAAGGTAAATAACACCTGATATTGAGCTCTGTTAATCAGTGTTATTCTTGTTCTTCAGATGGGAAAGGCCTCTAGTTTGACAAAGGCCAAATTGTAATGGCCAGACGACTGTGTCAGAGCGATTCCGAGGCAGCAAGATATAAATAACACCTGATACTGAGCTCTGTTAATCAGTGTTATTCTTGTTCTTCAGATGGGAAAGGCCGCGAGTTTGACAAAGGCCAAATTGCAATGGCCAGACGACTGTGTCAGAGCATTTCCGAGACGGCAAGGTATTAATAACACTTGATATTGAGCTCTGTTAATCAGTGTTATTCTTGTTCTTCAGATGGGAAAGTCAGCGAGTTTGACAAATTGTAATGGCCAGACGACTGTGTCAGAGCATTTCCGAGACGGCAAGGTATTAATAACACTTGATATTGAGCTCTGTTAATCAGTGTTATTCTTGTTCTTCAGATGGGAAAGGCCGCGAGTTTGACAAGGGCCAAATTGTAAAGTATAGACGACTGTGTCAGAGCATTTCCGAGACGGCAAGGTATAAATAACACCTGATACTGAGCTCTGTTAATTAGTGTTATTCTTGTTTTTCAGATGGGAAAGGCAGCCAGTTTGACAAAGGCCAAATTGTAATGGCCAGACGACTGTGTCAGAGCATTTGCGAGACGGCAAGGTATTAATAACACTTGATATTGAGCTCTGTTAATGAGTGTTATTCTTGTTCTTCAGATGGGAAAGGCCGCGAGTTTGACAAAGGCCAAATTGTAATGGCCAGACAACTGTGTCAGAGCATTTCCGAGACGGCAAGGTATAAATAACACCTGATACTGAGCTCTGTTAATCAGTGTTATTCTTGTTTTTCAGATGGGAAAGGCAGCGAGTTTGACAAAGGCCAAATTGTAATGGCCAGACGACTGGGTCAGAACATTTCCGAGACGGCAAGGTATATCAGTGGGCTATAAGCAGTTGCCAGTCTCTAATTTAGAGCCACTGTTTCCAGGGAGGCGAGAGAGAGCCAGTGCTCTGAGACAAACACAACATCCATACCTCACCATAATTCGAACCTGGACACATAACGCAAGAATGATTAGAAGGGGGTTAACGACCATCGTGAGCTACTCAATGGATTATAAGCAATCGCCCGACCCTATTTTGGGGCCACTGGTTCCAGGGAGGGGAAAGTAAAACAAACACAACATTCATAACTTCCCAGGATTCGAACCCTGACCCGTCTCGGTCAAATGGTCAGGAGTCAGAGCATAGACCACTGCGCCGCCGGTGCAGCGAGGGCACGTTTCCAAACGGCTGAAAAGCATGTTACGAAAATGAACAAATGGTGCATAAAAAGGTTCTTATAGCAGAAGGAAGTATCTAAGACAAGAAAATTTTCAAATCGAACAGTTAAAAGAAAAAATATAGAAGGAAACATAATATAGATCATGATTCCTTTCATACGCCCTCTAGTGGAAGCATCTTGCGTAATAGAAAATTTGAAAATATAGGAAAAGTATTCATGGCAAAAGCTATGCTAAGGAAAAAGAAATTTTCAAGAACGTCGCTCGGAAGAAGAGATAGCGAAAAAAGATTTTGATCTGTACTCCCCCTAGCGGGGAAGCTGTGCGTTATTTAAAGTGGATAATTTTTAATGTTCCTCTTTATCGTAGCGAATGGCATACAGTAAAAAAACAAATTTTCCAATGGGATTTTTACAACTGGAGATATAGCTGCAAACAAATGTACACAAACACCACATAGCGGCAAAACTAGGAACTAAAAACAAAAAAAAAAAAACCCCGCAAATATAAGCTTAGGTAAATGGCATATATAAGCTTAGGAATTTTTAAATCGGAAATCTAGAAGCAGAGAGATCGAAAAAAACAGATTAAACATTTATTCCTTCCTAGGACGAAATTATGTATTATTTTGGAAAGGAAATATACCCAAAAAAATGTTTTCAAAGTTGGTAGTACCTGTCCGAAAAAGATTTTTTCCTGTCGGGTTTTTAGAGCCGCAGATACTGCTGCATATATTGCAAACGGTAACGCGAACTTACGCCCTCTATTGGCACACCTATGAGTTAGCAAAATATGATATTATATGCCAAACATTTATCTCCAAAAACACTCTCCGATAAAGAAAAATTTTTCTAAATCGCAGTCTTAGAAGCACAGATGTCGACAAAAACAGTATGTATATCCATGTCCCCTGCTGGAAAAACTATGCACATAAGCATAAGGTATATATATTAAGCAGAAGGTATATTCTCAAACGCTTTAGCGAGGTGACCAGTATCGGTCCGCGAAATGGAAATCTAGACGTAGGTTCAAATCCAGACAATGATTGTAATATGGAAAGCAGTGGAAGAGGAGTGGAATAAAATACCACTACCAATTTTAAGAAATGCTCTATTATCTTGGAAATCTAGACGCAGGTTCAAATCAAGACAATGATTGTAATATGGAAAGCAGTGGAAGAGGAGTGGAATAAAATACCACTACAAATTTTAAGAAATGCTCTATTATCTTGGAAATCTAGACGTAGGTTCAAATCCAGACAATGATGGTAATATGGAAAGCAGTGGAAGAGGAGTGGAATAAAATACCACTACCAATTTTAAGAAATGCCCTGTTATCTTGGAAATCGAGACGTAGGTTCAAATCCAGACAATGATGGTAATATGGAAAGCAGTGGAAGAGGAGTGGAATAAAATACCACTACCAATTTTAAGAAATGCCCTGTTATCTTGGAAATCTAGATGTAGGTTCATATCCAGACAATGATTGGACTATGGAAAGCAGTGGAAGAGGAGTGGAATAAAATACCACTACCAATTTCAAGAAATGCCCTAAATCTTGGAAATCTAGATGTAGGTTCATATCCAGACAATGATTGGACTATGGAAAGCAGTGGAAGAGGAGTGGAATAAAATACCACTACCAATTTCAAGAAATGCCCTGTTATCTTGGAAATCTAGATGTAGATTCATATCCAGACAATGATTGGACCATGGAAAGCAGCGGAAGAGGAGTGGAATAAAATACCACTACCAATTTTAAGAAATGCCCTGTTACCTTGGAAATCTAGATGTAGATTCATATCCAGACAATGATTGGACTATGGAAAGCAGTGGAAGAGGAGTGGAATAAAATACCACTACCAATTTTAAGAAGTGCTCTGTTATCTTGGGAATCTAGTTGTAGGTTCATATCCAGACAACGATTGGACTATGGAAAGCAGTGGAAGAGGAGTGGAATAAAATACCACTACCAATTTTAAGAAATGCTCTATTATCTTGGAAATCTAGACGTAGGTTCAAATCCAGACAATGATGGTAATATGGAAAGCAGTGGAAGAGGAGTGGAATAAAATACCACTACCAATTTTAAGAAATGCCCTGTTATCTTGGAAATCTAGACGTAGGTTCAAATCCAGACAATGATGGTAATATGGAAAGCAGTGGAAGAGGAGTGGAATAAAATACCACTACCAATTTTAAGAAATGCCCTGTTATCTTAGAAATCTAGACGTAGGTTCAAATCCAGACAATGATGGTAATATGGAAAGCAGTGGAAGAGGAGTGGAATAAAATACCACTACCAATTTTAAGAAATGCCCTGTTATCTTGGAAATCTAGATGTAGGTTCAAATCCAGACAATGATTGGACGATGGAAAGCAGTGGAAGAGGAGTGGAATAAAATACCACTACCAATTTTAAGAAATGCCCTGTTATCTTGGAAATCTAGATGTAGGTTCATATCCAGACAACGATTGGACTATGGAAAGCAGTGGAAGAGGAGTGGAATAAAATACCACTACCAATTTTAAGAAATGCTCTATTATCTTGGAAATCTAGACGTAGGTTCAAATCCAGACAATGATGGTAATATGGAAAGCAGTGGAAGAGGAGTGGAATAAAATACCACTACCAATTTTAAGAAATGCCCTGTTATCTTGGAAATCTAGACGTAGGTTCAAATCCAGCCAATGATTGGACTATGGAAAGCAGTGGAAGAGGAGTGGAATAAAATACCACTACCAATTTTAAGAAATGCTCTATTATCTTGGAAATCTAGACGTAGGTTCAAATCCAGACAATGATGGTAATATGGAAAGCAGTGGAAGAGGAGTGGAATAAAATACCACTACCAATTTTAAGAAATGCCCTGTTATCTTGGAAATCTAGACGTAGGTTCAAATCCAGACAATGATGGTAATATGGAAAACAGTGGAAGATTAGTGGAATAAAATACCACTACCAATTTTAAGAAATGCCCTGTTATCTTGGAAATCTAGATGTAGGTTCAAATCCAGACAATGATTGGACTATGGAAAGCAGTGGAAGAGGAGTGGAATAAAATACCACTACCAATTTCAAGAAATGCCCTGTTATCTTGGGAATCTAGTTGTAGTTTCATATCCAGACAACGATTGGACTATGGAAAGCAGTGGAAGAGGAGTGGAATAAAATACCACTACCAATTTTAAGAAATGTCCTGTTTTCTTGAAAATCTGGATGCAGGGTTTTATCCAGAGAAATGTTTATCAGATAGAACATTTAAGAAAGGAATTATTTTATTTTAAACATTAATTATATTGATGGAGAATCGTTCTGAAAATGTGTAAACATCCTTTGTATACGTTTGTTGAATGAGGCGCTGAATTTCACAATATCTCACTTCGCACCAGTTGTGGGCTGTATGAATCGATTTCTTTGAAAGGCTGCTAGCTAGTTAAGAAGACTCACGTGAACTAGGGGATGCAGCGTTCATTTGATTTGGTTGTTCCACGTAAGATTCCGGAAAACGCGCGTCTGTCACCAGAATTTCTGCTTCCCTGAATTCGTTCCATTCGTCCTCTTCTTCCGCTCGGCTGCACGTGCCGAGGATGGACTGGAAGTGGGCGTGTTTCCAGTTTCCGCTCTATTACAAGGTCTACGACCTCCTTCCTTCCCAGTGCAGACGATACGTCTGTTTCGGCCTTTACATAAATAATTCCCTTCATAAATAAAATGATGCCGGAGTTGTTAGGGTCACTCGCTGACAGCGATAGTATATGTAACTGGAAAGGCTGCAACAGTCTGTTAGCACACACATCTATTACATGTGCGACATTTTGCATATATGTTTTTTTTTTTTTTTTTAAAGAATTTGAAGTGGGAGAGGACAGTCACGTGACGCAGACCAAAGGAATTCCTTCATAAATCTGAAAGTCGCCCACGCGGCGCAGTAGTCTCCGCACTCGCTTCTGAATATTTGTCCGAAATGATTTCGCGTTCGAATTCCGGCTGAGGCATCCATATTCTGTTTGTCTTACGGTACTGTCTCTCTCACTTCCCTGGAGTCAGCGGGACTCCATTTTTTGTTGTTGTTGGAGGTAAAAGCAGTCGCACGACCCTAATTTAGGGTCACTGGTTCCAGGGAAGGGGGTGAGCCAGTGCCGTAAGACAAACACAACATCCATGCCTCGCTGCACTATTACAAAAACCTACTTTTTTTTTGATTGGAGGTTTAACGACCACCGTGAGCAACTCAATGGGCTATAAGCAGTCGCCCGTCCCTAATTTAGGGTCACTGGTTCCAGGGAAGGGAGAGAGCCAGTGCCGTAAGACAAACACAACATCCATGCCTGACCGGGATTCGAACCCGGACCCCTTACGGACGAATGATCAGAGGCCAACGCCTTAGACCACTGCGCCACCGGGGCGGCACAAAAATCTACTTAAAAATGAAAACCTGAACCTACTCGCTTTTTTTTAAGTACAATTGTATCGCAAACAAGTACATGACCTGCTCAAATATAAGTAACCATACGCACTTACAAATAACTGCATCAATAAATATAAATATAATCTCGTAGTACTTCATTTTAGATATTATAGCTTTCAAGAGAAATTGTTTAATAAATATGTAAAGTGACACACATAAGTAATTAGTTCACCAAAGTCAGTGATCACAAGTAATTCAATTATGCATTAAGTACCTTTGTGTACGCTTTTACATTAACTACACTGCTGGCCACCCAAAATGCAACACCAAGAAGGACACGAGTTAGCAAAGTCAGATTTACTGGACACATAACAACAGATACAAAGATGAAACGATTGAGCTTACAGGCCCGTGCGACTTGCGGAACACGCAGACATAAATAGTTCGTGTGGCCCCCATGGCTGGCAATAACGGCCGCTACACGACGCGACATCGAACGAAAGAGGCTTTGGATGTGGGCTTGAGGTATGTCGGTCCAGGCTGCTTCCACACGCTGCCACAGTTCATCACGGGTGGTGCTTGCCGGGCCACTCGGTTGCCGATCGGCAAACAGACGTGTTCGATGGGTGACATATCGGGAGAACAGGCGGGCCACGGCAGCAATGACACCTGGTGAGCCGTGAAGAATTGTTGCACGATGCGTGCCACGTGCGGGCGCGAGTTGTCCTGTTGAAACGTTGCCGCTGGAAGGTCCTGCAGGTAAGGGAGGACTACAGGCTCCAAAACGTCGGAGATGTAGCGGTGGCTGTTGAGTGTACTGGCGATGCGTACCAGAGGGGTGCGGGTGTCATATCCAATTGCGCCCCAAACCATAATGCCAGGCGAAGGACCGGTATGGCGATGCATAATGCAGGCGTCATACAGTCTCTCGCCGCGGTGCCGCCACACGCGAATCCGACCATCGTGGTGTTGCAGGCAGAAGCGAGATTCGTCGGAGAAGACAATGACGTGCCATTCCGTAGTCCAGGTGCGGCGTTCAACGGCCCTCTGCCGCCGCACTCGCCGGTGGCGTTACGTCAATGGTAATCGGAGCAATGGGCGCCGTGCGACAAGTCCCCGCTACTGCAGACGACGTCGAACGTTACGTGCTGACACAGGTTGTTGCTCAACACACCCTAATTCCTGCGCTAACGTTCGTGATGTGGCGGTGCGAGCCGTCAATGCCCGCCGCACAATATGCCGGTCCTCCCTTTGGTGGTGTGCCGCGGCTGCGGCAATCGCTCACGTCGGTCCGTCCGTCCCTCGTGCACCCACAAAATCCATACTCGCCTCACTGTAGCTGGAGTCGTCCCACACGGGCGTCGACGTCTCGGTGCGATAAACCGCTGTCGCGATAACCCACTATTCGTCCTCTGTCGAACTCCGAAACGTGCTGGAATGACTGCCGCATTCTGCAACGAGGCATCAGGAAGGTTCCCACGCACAGGTCCGACAGCACAACACACTTCCACTACTTACACTCCGCCTTCTGAGCACCCTTCTTATAGTGCTTCTCGGTGGCGTGCCGAGGGCACATGATTTGCGTATGCCCAGCAATGCTAATCGTTTGAATGTCCTCTCGCGGGTGATGCATGCTGCGAATTTCAGGCCAATCAGATGCTTCCATCTTAGTGTTGCATTTTGGGTGGCCAGCAATATATATATATATATATATATATATATATATATGCCGCCCCGGTGGCGCAGTGGTATAAGCGATGGCCTCTGATCATTCGTCCGAAAGGGGTCCGGGTTTGAATACCGATGAGGCATGGATGTTGTGTTTGTCTTACGGCACTGGCTCTCTCCCTTCCCTGGAACCAGTGGCCCATTGAGTTGCTCACGGTGGTCTCGTAAAACCTCCACTCAAAAAAAAAAAATATTTTTTTTTTTTTTTGGATATTCGTTTGGTGTTCTTTTTCCTGTTCAAAGCACTGCTTGAAGATTCCGCCCTCTATTAATAATAATTATTAATAATATTGCTCATATTACATTTAGAAATGCTAACTCCATGACTTTCACAGCGGTTTTTGAGTACAGAATACAAATATTTCTCTTTGTAAAGAGCAAAAAGCGTAGCATCTCATCCACACACACGTGCGCCATTTTCTTAGCAGACGATATTTAACTGCAGAAGATGTTTCTTTTGTGTTCATTTAAGAAGCTGTTTAGGGGCGTATTGATAGCCCCCGCAGCCCTTTACAAATGTTTTTTGAGGAAATTTCGTTTGAAGATAGCTAAGAAATAGCAAGGGATTTTTGACGGCATCAATGAAGTATTAGAAAGAAAAGGAGTCTTTGGTATTTTATTAAAAAATGACTAAAATATCTGAAAGTCATCTTCGCGATTGTAGTTTATAAAAACATGATTGCGGGAGGGCAGCTGTTCGAAACGACTTGAGACCCTTTTCACAGCCACATAATAGTCCCTACACACGTGCATTAAAAACAGAATTTGAAAGAAATATCAGCTGGATTAATGACATGTTTATACCAATGAGGACAAGGTGATATTTATTACAGTTGTTTGCGCATGACTTCTTCTCATCCTTCAGAATACGAGTGTTCTACTGAAAGTAATGCAAAAGTACGCATAACTTTTCTATTAACCGACAGAGGTCGTTTAAATTTCACATGTTGGTAGAGTAACTCTTCCTCTATACACTGAGTGGCCACTTTATCATGACCACCCCACTCAGTGCTTTGTTAGGCCACCTTTCGCCTTTAATACTGCCTCGATTCTTCGTGGCATGGACTCCACGAGATGTTGATAGGTGGTTTGTGGAATCTGAAACCATGCTTGATGAATAGCACTTTCCAGGAGTGTAAGATTGCAGAGTTGTGGATCCAGTTGTCTGATGGCTCGTTCAACTTCATCCCACAAATTCTCAATGGGGTTGAGATCTGAAGATTGTAGAAAGCCACCTAAGCAAAGTAAACTCACCGGCATGTTCCTGAAACCAATCCTGTACAATACGAGCACTATGGCAGGACGCATTATCTTGTTGAAAGTAGACATCGCCATTGGGATAAACCATCCACATGACAGGATGCACTTGGTCCGCAAAAATGTTTAGATATGATGTGCCAGTCAGACGTTGATCAACACGAATCAAAGGGCCCAAAGCATGCCAGGAAAACATTCCCCAAACCATAACGTTGCCTCCACCAGCTTGCAGGGTTGTAGCAATGCATTTGGGGTCCATGCTTTCGTGCTGTTTCCGCCAAATTCTCACTCGGCCATCAGAGTGGTTCAACTGAAAACGTGATTTATCGGACCACATAATTTGTTTCCAATTATCGACTGTCCAATACTTGTGCTCCTGTGCGAACTGGAGACGTTTTCTCTTGTCAACTGCAGACAGCAAAGGTGTTCGAACAGGCCTTCGCCTGCCATATCCCATCCGATGCAGTGTTCGGCGAACAGTGCGTGCAGAGATCATTTGAGGGGATTCTTGATTAAGATGGTCTGTAATTTGCTGCACGGTTGCCCTTCTGTTGTCTGTTACCAGTCTGGACACTCTCCGTTCCGCCTGAGCAGTCACTAGTCGATGACGACCACACGTTGCACGTAGAGACCCAGTTTTTTGGCTGATACCAGCTTGCAGGGTTGTAGCAATGCATTTAAACAATTTAAACAATCTTTAAACAATTTAACGACAGCTGCTCTGGAACATTTCACGAATGCGGCGGTTTCGGTAATACACGCTCCATGGCTCCCAGCTCCTACAATCATCCCACGTTGAAAGTCCGTCAAATCGCATTTTTTTACCCATCTCGCCACCCAAAAATCACTTCTGCTACTGTCACAAGCACGAAGCTTTCCCTTTTTATACTAGCCTCGCCCTCTGGCGGCAATAGCGTGCAGCCATAGCTCATTTGCTTAAAACTGTCAAGTGGTCATAATAAAGTGGCCACTCGGTGTAGTAACCCTTCTTTTTCATTGCAGGTAAATACGAGGGTTGAACCGAAAGTAATGCAAGCGTGGGCATAACTTTTTTATTAACTGCCAGAGGTCGTTCAAATTGCACATGTTGGTAGAGTGACTCCTCCTCTATAGTAACCCTTCTTCTTCATTGCAGGCTAATTCGAGGGTTGTACCTAAAGTAATGCAAAAGTGGGCATAACGTTTTTATTGGCTGACAGAGGTCGTTCAAATTGCACATGTTGGTAGAGTAACTCTTCCTCTATACAAAGATACTACTCAGCATAGTCTCCATCACAAGCGATGCATTTGCGCCATCGTTGAACTCAACTCTCGAATCCTCTTTCAAATAATTCAGGTGTGGACTGTTGTACTTACTTCCTCACGGCAACTTTCACCTCCTCTGTGTCATCAAATCGTTGTCCCCAGAGACTATCCTTCATTCGACGGAACAGGTGGTAATCGGAGGGTGCCAGATATGGGCAGCACGGTGGGTGGGGACCACCGACCAGACTAATTTGCTGATCCGCTGATTTGTTGCCAAATATGTATGTGGTCTCGCATTGTCATGGTGAATGCGGATCCTTTTCAGATTTTTGCTCGGTCTCTTACTTCTTATGGGTTCTCTAAGTTTCTTGAGTGTCTCAATATACCGTTGGCTGATCGCGGTACGGCCACGTTCCAGAAAACCAAGGAGAATGACACCCCTGTCACCCCCCCCCCCCCAAATACAGTCATCATGACTTTCTGTGCTGATTGCTGGCTTTTGAACTTATTAGGCATTACGAAGAGCTGTGACGCCATTCCATGGACTGGTTATTCGTTTCCGGATAGTAACAATACGGCTAAGTTTCAACCCCTGTCAACAGATCGGAACGAACGTCTCTAATTTGGCTTCAATCACTTCCAGCAAATAAGAGCAGACTTCCACCTTTCTCTCCTTCAAATCGTGTATCAACTGCCGAGGTACCCACTTTGCACACACTTTCCGATACCCTAAATCTTCCACCATATTTGTATGGCAATGTGGCAACAGTCCAGTTGTGCCACAAGCTCACGGATTGTGACTCGTCTCTCTGCGCGAATCAATTCATTCACTCGCTGACGATTCGTGTCAGCGGTCGCAGATGATGGTGTACCACTGCGTGGTTTGTCTTCTTCTATAAACTTCCTCATCCATCTGTGTACATTGCTCTTGTCAATGGTGTCATCTCCTTAAACATTCTGTAACCTTCTGTGGATGTCGGACGGACTGCACCATTCCTTCGTCAGGAACTCAATGACGGCACGTTGCTTCTGCTTGGAATCCATTATTTACCAGCAATGAAGAAGAAGAATTATTATAGAGAAAAAGTTACTCTACAAACATATGCAATTTGAACGACCTCTATCAATTAATAAAAACGTTATGCCCGCTTTTGCATTACTTTCCGTACAACCCTCGTATTTACCTGCAATGAAGAAGAAGGGTCACTATAGAGGAAGAGTTATTCTACCAACATGTGCAATTTGAACGACCTCTGGCAGTTAATAAAAACGTTATGCCCACTTTTGCATTACTTTCGGTACAACCCTCGTATTTACCTGCAATGAAGAAGAAAGGTTACTATAGAGGAAGAGTTACTCTACCAACATTTACTATTTCAAAGACCTCTGTCAGCTAATAAAAACGTAATGCCCACTTTTGCATTACTTTCGGTACAACGCTCGTATTTACCTGCACTGAAGAAGAAGGGTTACTATAGAGGAAGAGTTATTCTACCAACATGTGCAATTTGAACGTCCTCTGTCAGTTAATAAAAAAGTTTTGCCCACTTTTGCATTACTTTCGGTACAAACTACGTACTTGTCTGCGATGAAGAAAAAAGGTTACTATAGAGGAAGAGTTACTCTACCAAAATGTGCAATTAGAACGACCTCTGTCAGTTAATAAAATAATTATTCCCATTTTTGGATTGCTTTCGGTACAACCCTCGTATTTACCTGCAATGAAGAAGAAAGGTTACTATAGAGGAGGAGTCACTCTACCAACATTTACTATTTCAAAGACCTCTGTCAGCTAATAAAAACGTAATGCCCACTTTTGCATTACTTTCGGTACAACCCTCGTATTTACCTGCACTGAAGAAGAAGGGTTACTATAGAGGAAGAGTTATTCTACCAACATGTGCAATTTGAACGTCCTCTGTCAGTTAATAAAAAAGTTTTGCCCACTTTTGCATTACTTTCGGTACAAACTACGTACTTGTCTGCGATGAAGAAAAAAGGTTACTATAGAGGAAGAGTTACTCTAATAACATGTGCAATTTGAACGACCTCTGTCAGTTAATAAAATAACTATTCCCATTTTTGGATTGCTTTCGGTAGAACCCTCGTATTTACCTGCAATGAAGAAGAAAGGTTACAATAGAGGAAGAGTTACTCTACCAACATTTACTATTTCAAAGACCTCTGTCAGCTAATAAAAACGTAATGCCCACTTTTGCATTACTTTCGGTACAACCCTCGTATTTACCTGCACTGAAGAAGAAGGGTTACTATAGAGGAAGAGTTATTCTACCAACATGTGCAATGTGAACGCCTTCTGTCATTTAATAAAAAAATGTATGCCCATTTTTGTTTTTTACTTTTGGTATAGCTATCGTATTTACTTTGCGGAACCTTTTTGCTCAAACTCATAGGGGTTTTGTAGTTCACAGTTCTGTTGTTAGGTGGTGTTAGCGTGCACTTCGTTATGATGCCGTATTTCCGCTTCTGAAAAACGTAATGCCCACTTTTGCATTACTTTCGGTACAACCTCGTATTTACCTGCACTGAAGAAGAAGGGTTACTATAGGAAATAGTATATTTTTAAAATCGTGCACGGTTTACCCAATAGGAGCAGAAATCTCATAATCTTTTTCCGCTATCTCTGCTTCCAAGCGACTTTTGAAATAATTCTTTTTCTATTTTTATTGCTTTCAGGGTGACTGTAAACTCCTTCAACAGAACAAGAGGGGTGATAGTGCACATCAAGACAAACAATATTTTCCTTGGAACCTAGGGCAACAATCCACTCCTAGTGCCAGAAAAGAGCACGTTCGAAAAACATCCAGCAGGCACACGGAGTTACAACCAGTGCATGAGAAGAACAACATGCAAATCAATCAATAATACAGGGTGATTGTAAACTCCTTCAACAAAACAAGAGGGGCGATAGTACACGTCAAGACGAACAATATTTGCGATTGAACCTAGGCCGCATTCCTCTCCTAGTGCAAGAAAAGAGCACGTTCGAAAAACGTCCAGCAGGCACACGGAGTTACAACCAGTGCATGAGAAGCACAAGATGCAAATCAGTCAATAATACAGGGTGATTGTAAACTCCTTCAACAAAACAAGATGGGTGATATTACACATCAAGACGAACAATACTTAAAATGGAACCTAGGGCCACATTCCACTCCTAGTGCCAGAAAAGAGCACGTTCGAAAAACGTCCAGCAGGCACACGGAGTTACAACCAGTGCATGAGAAGAACAAGATGCAAATCAGTCAATAATACAGGGTGATTGTAAACTCCTTCAACAAAACAAGAGGGGTGATAGCACCCATCAAGACGAACAATACTTGCAATGTAACCTAGGGCCGCATTCCACTACTAGTGCAAGAAAAGAGCACGTTCGAAAAACGTCCAGCAGGCACACGGAGTTACAACCAGTTCATGAGAAGAACAAGATGCAAATTAGTCAATAATACAGGGTGATTGTAAACTCCTTCAACAAAACAAGAGGGGTGATAGTACCCATCAAGACGAACAATACTTGCAATGTAACCTAGGGCCGCATTCCACTCCTAGTGCAAGAAAAGAGCACGTTCGAAAAACGTCCAGCAGGCACACGGTGTTACAACCAGTTCATGAGAAGAACAACATGCAAATCAGTCAATAATACAGGGTGATTGTAAACTGCTTCAACAAAACAAGAGGGGTGATAGCACGCATCAAGACGAACAATACTTGCAATGTAACCTAGGGCCGCATTCCACTCCTAGTGCAAGAAAAGAGCATGTTCGAAAAACGTCCAGCAGGCACACGGAGTTACAACCAGTGCATGAGAAGAACAAGATGCAAATCAGTCAATAGTACAGGGTGATTGTGAACTCCTTCAACAAAACAAGAGGGGTGATAGTACACATCAAGACGAGCAAAGTTTGCAATGGAACCTAAGGCCGCAATCCACTCCTAGTGCCAGAAAAGAGCACGTTCGAAAAACGTCCAGCTGGTACATGGAGTTCCAACCAGTGCATGAGAAGCAAAAGATGCAAATCAGGTACGCAGACCACATGCGTAGACGATGAGGAGCAAACATTTAAAAACGCAGCGGAACCCGTTCAGCGATATTGCCGTGCGAACATCACGTGAGAATTGACGTATTCGTGAAGGGCATAGAGGACTACACATACGACATATCCCGGGTGGTGGATAGAACGCGGTGGACCTGTGTTCTCGCCTCCACACTCCCCGGAACTTAATCCACAAGACTTTTTTTTCCTGGGTGTACATGAAAGCATTTGTGTACGAGACACCTGTGGACTTCGTGGAAGATCTCGTCGCGCGAATCGTTGTTGCTGCGGGCAAGATCAACACCACACCGAGAGTCTACGAGAGGGTGCGACAGATTAGAATAAAGCGATTTTGAAACCTTCGTTCGCCGGTGCCGTCTGCGCAACGACGCCCTTGGACGCTAGTTTGAGTAGCTCCTTTGAGTCTTTCTTTGATACGATTGAAATTGTGCAACTCATAAATTAGGTATCTCTCTTTGTTTTCACTCTTGAAGGTTCAACGTGGATATGTAACTTTACTCTTTTCTGGCACTAGGAGTGGAATGCGGCCCTAGGTTCAATTGCAAATTTTGTTCGCCTTGATGTGTACTATCGCCCCTCTTGTTTTGTTGAAGGAGTTTACAATCGCCCTGTATAGCCACTGCTTCAGAAGTTTCATGTTGGTTCACCAGCCAGGCAAATATCTCACTCTCCAGCTGTAAATTCACAGCTCCGCAGTGCTGTCGCTTTTGTTTCACGTTTTAAAATTTGATTTGTTAAAAATGTGTACACATCCCTTGAAAATATATTTTATCGCTGACCTGATTTAATCGATTAACCATCTTACTATACATAAAAGGCAAGACTTGCGTCGACGTGGATCACTTTTTAACCATGAACAAACAACTATGTACGCTGTTTAACAGAAGAAGACGAACATTTATATTCCGGTGTTCACACAGTGCTATCCGTAACCATTCTTGTATAATGTTTTCTGTACATCTTTTTTCTTCTTTCGAAGTTAGATTTTTTCCCAGTGCGATGGAAGTGGAAGCAAGCACGCAGTTGTAGGTTGTAAGATATTTTACTTTCCTGGCGCTGAGAAAGTCAAGGACGAACGCTGCTGTCCTTCGCGAACTTTACTGTTGTTTCAAAGCTCGCCTATGCCGCGTCAAAGAAAAAAGTTACCTCTTTCATTAGATGAAGAGATTGAAGCTAAACACCGCAAAGCCGATTAAGATCGAGCAAGGCATCAACAACGCACTGCAGTCGAAAGACAAGAAGTTAACCGCCGCAATGCAGAACGTGCCAGAAAAAAAAAAGAGACAAAAATGCAGTACAGTTGGAAAGAAATGCTGATATTCGACGTTTGCGTGAACGTCGAAGTAATATGACGCCGCAACATATTGAAGCTGAATCTCAGTGCATGAGAAATGTTCGACGATTTGATGACGTCACAGTTAAAGTAGTCCACTGGCCAGAACAAGGAAAAATACTTCCAGCAAAGTTATTTTCCAACGTCTTTGACTTAAGGGATAAATGATAAAAATAAATATCACAAAAAAAAAAAAAAAAAACAAAGTAATACGAAAAACAAAGCAAAACACCATCATGGAAAAAAACAAGGAGCAGCCCGTGAAACGGAGTCCACGTCCCTTACCAAAAGAGGATCATCATCCAGCAAACACTTCCTCATCTTGTATTTCTATGCATGGACAATGAAGCACATGAAGCAAATGTTTCAATGCACACGCATTATTTACGATGACTCCGCCAAAGATAATGAAAAACGCTTGAATAGTGATTTCTAGGACCCGTTGTATTCTTATCTCAGCGGGCTTTACATCTACTTGTATAATAACCCAACTCAGTTTTCTCCCTCTAGAGTAGATGATGCAAAAATCTTTTTACGTTTTAAAACTTTCCTAACAGCTCCGCGGAAGCATGGGTTTGCCCTTTGACCTACGACAGCAATTGGCTAAGCGGCAGCTCGCGAGGCGCATGTGACTCTTGCAATGTCTATCTTTTCACACTGCCTTTGGGGAAGTCATTCTACCAGGCTTGCGGCTCCTTGCCTCGTGTTTCTTCTTAAGCGCACCGTGCCCGGATGTTTTGACTCACGGCACTCGCTGTCCGATTTCTTTTGCACTGCCTCCATGCTGGCGCACAATCACGCTTCACTTCCGTGAATTAAAATAAGCTTTACTAACAAGTTAGTAAAATGATGAAATGCATTGATCGTGATACGCTTTCCAACATACCAGAAATCATTACTCGAGTTATCAGGATAATAGCTGTGGAATAAATCTCGCTTCTGTGCCATGATCTTTGACCCCATTCGATGATATTCAACAGAATTGGTTCAGTATACCTACGGAACAACATACTAAAGTTTTGTCGTAACAGAAGCATTTTTAGTCAAGATATGAGGATAATGGCTGTGGAATAAATCTCGCTCCTGTGCCCTGACCTCTGACCCCATTTCGATGATATTCAACAGAATTGGTTCAGTATACCTCCGGAACAACATACTAAAGTTTTGTTGTAACAGAAGCATTTTTAGTCAAGATATGAGGATAATGGCTGTGGAATAAATCTCGCTTGTGTGCCCTGACCTTTGACGTCCATCTCGATGTTATTCAACACAACCGGTTCAGTATACCTCCGGAACAACATGATAAAGCTTTGGCGAAATCGAAACATTTTTACGTAAGTTATGACGTATAAGGGCGATGGAAAGGATCCCGCTCCTTTGTCCTGACCTTTGATCCCATTTCGCCCATTTTCAATAGGGTTCGCCCCCAGGTTGTTCTCTAGCACATACTAAAATTTCGTCCAAATCGAACCATTTTTACGCGAGTTATCGAGCGGACAGACAGACAGACGGACAAAGCTGTAGCATATACGCTTCTTCAACCTACGGTTGGAAAGCGTAAAAAAATGGTAGTTTTACGTATCCCACAACTGGCATAATAAAGTATAAATACCCGCCCTGGTGTCGCTGTGGTCTAAGCGATGGCCTGCGACCCTTTGTCCGTAAGGGGTCTGGGTTCGAATCCCGGTGAGGCATGGATTTTGTGTTTGTCTTAAGGCACTGGCTCTCTCCCTTCCCTGGAACCAGTGACCCTAAATTAGGAACGGGCAACTGCTTATAGTCCATCAAGTTGCTCACGGTGGTCGCTAAACCTCCAATAAAAAAAAAAATAGAAGTTAATTGACGATTGAATTTAAATTGCTCTGGGCGCACCGGTGGCGTAGTGGTCTAAGCGATGGCCTCTGATGATTAGTCGGTAAAGAGTCTGGGTTCGAATCCCGGTGAAGCATGGATGTTGTGTTTGTCTTACGGCACTGGTTTTCACCCTTTTCTGGGACCAGTGGCCCTAAATTAGGGACGGACGACTGCTTATAGCCCATTGTGTTACTCACGGTGGTCGTCACTGGTTTTGACCCTTTTCTGGGACCAGTGACCCTAAATTAGGGGCGGACGACTGCTTATAGCCCATTGTGTTACTCATGGTGGTCGTTAAACCTCCAATCAAAAAACAAAACTGTTCTGCTGAAATTTTTTACTTGTAGTCTGAAACATTTAGCTCGTCACAGACGAACAGGCGACCACATTTTTCAAGCCCTGTATAATACCTTTTGCTGTGAAGATTAGGTTTTACATATTTTCTACTTTTTCATCTTTCGACATTTTTCTGCTAGAGGGTGTAAAGTTTGATAGATGTCCTGGGCCGCAGTGGTCTAAGCTTTGACTTATGACCATTCGTCCGGTAGGGGTCCGGGTTCGAATCCCACCCAGTGAGGTATAGATGTTGTGTTTGTTTTACGGCACTGGCTGTCTTTGCTGGAGGGCCGCGGGTGGCCTAGCGGGCAACGTTTGTGACTGCCACGGAAAGGACCTCGATCCACTAAATATCCGCCGTGCGTCGGATGGGCACGTTAAGCCGTCGGACCCCGGGTCCTGCCCACCACTATCCCGGTAATAAACAAGGGCGTCTTCCTCCTCCTTTCTACTTCGCTTCCGTGTCACTTTCCTAGTTTCCTATTTCTAAGGGTTGTTTAAGACATGGGGTCAGACACTCCTTCCTAAAATCCTCTACTTATGATCATTCATGATCATTCTCTTTGCTGGAACCAGTGGCCCTAAATTAGGGACGGGTGACTGCTTATAGCCCATTCAGTTGCTCACGGTGGTTGTTAAACCTAAACAAAATTAAAAAAACGAAAAAAAAAAAAAACGTGTTTGACAAAAAAATCGCACTGCCTCTCATATTCAGCCAAGAGAAAAAAGTTTGAACACAGTTTGTTAATTTTCGTAATGTGATTTTCAACAACTAGTGGCTGTTTTTAAATGTTTTACCGATTGTAGAAATGTCGCTGCTTTTTTTTTTTTTTTTTTTTTTTGACGTAGAACTGCTTTTATTTCCTCGGTTAGTATTGGGCGTTTAACGACCACCGTGAGCAACTCAATGGGCTATAAGCAGCCGCCCGTCCCTAATTTAGGGTCACTGGTTCCAGGAAAGGGACAGAGCCAGTGCTGTAAGACAAACAGCCTCACTGGGATTCGAACCCGAACCCCTTCCGGACGAATGATCAGAAGCCATCGCTTAGACCACTGCGCCACCGGGCGGCCAATGTGTTACTTGGTCAATATGTCTATATCTGTGTAACACTGTCTATATCTGTGCACATTTATTTATTATTTTTTATTATTGGAGGTGTAATGACCACCGTGAGCAACTCAATGGGCTATAAGCAGTCGCCTGTCCCTAATTAAGGGTCACTGGTTCCAGAGAAGGGAGAGAGCCAGTGCCGTAAGACAAACACAACATCCATGCCTCATCGGTATTCGAACCCGGACCCCTTTCGGACGAATGATCAGAAGCCATCGCTTAGACCACTGCGCCACCGGGCGGCCAATGTGTTACTTGGTCAATATGTCTATATCTGTGTAACACTGTCTATATCTGTGCACATTTATTTATTATTTTTTATTATTGGAGGTGTAATGACCACCGTGAGCAACTCAATGGGCTATAAGCAGCCGCCCGTCACTAATTTAGGGTTACTGGTTCCAGGAAAGGGACAGAGCCAGTGCGGTAAGACAAACAGCCACACTGGGATTCGAACCCGAACCCCTTCCGGACGAATGATTAGAAGCCATCGCTTAGACCACTGCGCCACCGGGCGGCCAATGTGTTACTTGGTCAATATGTCTATATCTGTGTAACACTGTCTATATCTGTGCACATTTATTTATTATTTTTTATTATTGGAGGTGTAATGACCACCGTGAGCAACTCAATGGGCTATAAGCAGCCGCCCGTCACTAATTTAGGGTTACTGGTTCCAGGAAAGGGACAGAGCCAGTGCGGTAAGACAAACAGCCACACTGGGATTCGAACCCGAACCCCTTCCGGACGAATGATTAGAAGCCATCGCTTAGACCACTGCGCCACCGGGCGGCCAATGTGTTACTTGGTCAATATGTCTATATCTGTGTAACACTGTCTATATCTGTGCACATTTATTTATTATTTTTTATTATTGGAGGTGTAATGACCACCGTGAGCAACTCAATGGGCTATAAGCAGTCGCCTGTCCCTAATTAAGGGTCACTGGTTCCAGAGAAGGGAGAGAGCCAGTGCCGTAAGACAAACACAACATCCATGCCTCATCGGTATTCGAACCCGGACCCCTTTCGGACGAATGATCAGAAGCCATCGCTTAGACCACTGCGCCACCGGGCGGCCAATGTGTTACTTGGTCAATATGTCTATATCTGTGTAACACTGTCTATATCTGTGCACATTTATTTATTATTTTTTATTATTGGAGGTGTAATGACCACCGTGAGCAACTCAATGGGCTATAAGCAGCCGCCCGTCACTAATTTAGGGTTACTGGTTCCAGGAAAGGGACAGAGCCAGTGCGGTAAGACAAACAGCCACACTGGGATTCGAACCCGAACCCCTTCCGGACGAATGATAAGAAGCCATCGCTTAGACCACTGCGCCACCGGGGCGGCCAATGTGTTATTTGATCAATATGTCACTGGCTCTTTCCTGTCTATATCTGTGAACATTTATTTGTTAATTTTTATTATTGGAGGTTTAACGACCACCGTGAGAAACTCAATGGGCTATAAGCACTCGCCAGTCCCTAATTTAGGGTCACTGGTTCCAGGAAAGGGAGAGAGCCAGTGTCATAAGACAAACACAACATCCATGCCTTACCGGGATTAGAACCCGAACGCATTTCGGACGAATGATCAGAGGCCGGTTCGGCCCCCGCGTTTGACTCAGTGTATCTCGGCAAACGTGAGCGCAACACGACTGCGCGTGGTATCGTTTTAAAGCTCTCGACGAGATCTATTCAAATATATGAAGAACATTACGCAGTGGTTTGAACTGAACATTTTAAACATTGTTTTCTTGTGAACCAGAAGACACTTTTGGCAATATCGCGGGTTATCTGGACAACCGTGAGTGCAAAACGGCTGTGCGTGGTATCGTTTCAAAGCTCTCGACGAGATCTATTAAAATATATAAAGAACATATCGCAGCGGATTAAACTAAAATTTTTAAAAATTGTTTTCGCGTGAACGGGTTAACATTTTCGACAATTCGCAGAATGAACGCAAGCAAAAGTGGAGAAAATCAAAATGAGAGGCAAGAGCAAGTGATGAGGAATGTATGAAGCCAAAGAAGACAGAGCACCACGTTGGGTTTTTCGTGTATGGATCTGCTTTGTGTTCGCAATGTATCCAGCATTATTTGTAAAAATTGTGTAAGCTACTTTTCATTTCACAGACCTGTGTTGGCTGTAACAAATTAAATAAGAGCTTTGAAACCATACTCGACTAGCTCATTTCAACTCTCTGATCTGCAAGTCGTAGTCCTACGTTCAAAACTGA
Organism: Macrothele yani; assembly: GCA_039090855.1. Lineage (NCBI taxonomy): Eukaryota > Metazoa > Arthropoda > Arachnida > Araneae > Macrothelidae > Macrothele > Macrothele yani. The sequence continues at coordinate 17,543,171 of CM076999.1, read as the reverse complement.
CGGCTCAATCAGAACTGGGCCCACCTGTTCTTTTTTGTTTTGTTTTTTGTAATAGATTCCGTTGACCAACTTTAAAATATTTTATTCGAGTCGAAATGGATTCAAAAGACGTGCTCATTGCAACCGAAAATTCGGTATCATCTTTCCTGTTATTTTGTTAAGGTTCAACGTGACTGTGGAGTAAATGAGGTCACTTTAAAATTGGATCTGCTTCGTCAAAAGACGTGTTCAGCCCACCCAAGAATTCTTCTGTGTTATTATTCTCATTTTATTTTTTTTTTTTTTTTTTTTTTTTAGTTTTGCAATATTATTTTTAGAAATTTCCAGAACAGTCACGATTTGTTCAGGAAAACTCCGGCGGGAAAGTGAGGGGTTGTGGAGTGGAGGTGATAGCGACCTTTTAATTCTATCAGCGTAGAAACATCTTTTAGAGGTCAATGACTTTTCCATGAACCATTTTAGGATACAGACTGGGACAAAAACAGATGAAAAACAAGGGAGATTTAAAATCACCAGTCTAAACAAACGTCTGGAAAACGCTGCGAAAATCAAACACTTTGCCGTATAAACTGAACTACAACGTCAGCAGTAAGGCACGTGATTGACACTAACACAGATTGTTCGATAACAACAACCAGCCGTAGTGAAATATATTTTAATGAAGATAAGCGATTTAAAAATTTCTCCCTGTGAGAGTTTTTTTCTAAATATTAAATTTTATTCAGAAGTTTCTCAATTTTTCACGCTACATTTACCATTAAAATAAAAAAAATACACAGTCGAGTCACTTTATAGTGACAACCTCCTATTTTTGACGTCAACAGCGCGTAGTCGATGAGAGAAAGCACGTATCGTGAGCTGGCTTAGAGATTATACACTGGCGTGCAAAAATTAAGAACGAGACGATTTTTTCAAATGTAACGTCGTGCTCCACATCGACTCAAATCATACCATAAGATCCCCAAGATGTAAGAATATGGGACAAGTGAGCAAAACCGTCCAAACAAGGAATCCAAAGGATACAAAGGCACTTTACTGAAAAGGTAGCTTCGAGCACAACTGGACAGAAGACAGAAACGTCCATGTGACAGGCGGCTGCACACACCGTACTGGTCGTCGTGCAAATAGATCATCTTTGTGCAGCTTCCTGGACACGGTAAAACGCGATAACGGACGTCCAGTTGTCTGTTGCATGTGCCTTGCGATTTCTCCTGCTGTCTGCCGTCTGTCTCTTCTCGCCTGTAGGACAATATACCGGTCGTCCGCCGCCGTGGCTGCTCGTGGACGACCACTGCTAAACTCTCGGACAGCTGTTCCTGTCGTTTGAAATGCTCTCCAAGCTCGTGAAACGATGCTGTGAGCGATCCCGAACTCCTCGGCCACACTTGTCACACTTCGACCTTCTTCCAACTTCCCAATGACGCGACCTCGGGTAAAGTCATCCAGATGTCGTCTACTGGATTGCCTGTTGGTCATATCACACGGTGGCAGCAACTCGACGTCGTTCAAACCGATGTACACCGTGCAATAGCTTTCACCGAATTGCTGAGCGTACACCGCCCGTGTGCTTTATACCCTTCCGACACTCCCCTTCTTTCGTCATGCTGCATATATGCGCATGCCCTACCATACCGGACACTAGTCTATCTCCTGAGTAGTCTTTCGGTCCGTTCTGCCTGCTCGTTCCGCTGTTATGCTAATTTTTCCTCTTCGTCCTTAATTTTTACACACCAGTGTATAAGGTGTGCTGTTGGCATTCTGAAAACATATCACTCGTTGCTGTCATGGATAAAAGGAGCGATTTTTCAGATTTGCAAAAAGGGATGATTATTGGCTTTCGCCCCAAGGGTGGCAGTATTTCTGAAACAGCGTAGTTTGTGAACTCTTCGCGGCCGCCCCGGTGGCGCAGTGGTCTAAGCGATGGCCTCTGATCATTCGTCCGAAAGGGGTCCGGGTTCGAATCCCGGTGAGGCATGGATGTTGTGTTTGTCCTACGGCACTGGCTCTCTCCCTTCCCTGGAACCAGTGACCCTAAATTAGGGACGGGCGACTGCTTATAGACCATTGAGTTGCTCACGGTGGTCGTTAAACCTTCAACCAAAAAAAAAAAAAAAAAAAAAAAAAGAACTCTTCGCGTGCTGCTGTTGTTAAAGTGTATCGCGATTGGAGAAAAGGCGCCATAGCGAATAAGCGACGTGAAAACTGCGGAGCACCACGTGCCATTGATGCGAGAGATGAACGTCGGCTGCAAAGGTGCGTGAGGGCCGATCGACACGCTACAGTGGAGCAACTCAACTGGCCAAATGAACCAGGGGGCTACCGGAAGTGTGTCTAAAACGACAGTTTAGCGAACCCTGCTGCGTATGGGAGCTCCGATGCCGACGGATGGTCACTGAACCTATGCTAACGAAGGTGCATCTGCCGAAAAGGCTTATATTTGCAAAGCAGTATCGGAATTGGACCTCCGCTGATTGGCAAAGGATTGCCTTCTCCGATGAGCCACGTTTTCTGCTTCATCGAACAGATGGACGCTAGCGTATAAGGCAAGAAACATCGGAGAACAAACACTCTTCAACCATTGCTGGAACACAAGCTGTTGGGGGCAGCGTTACAGTCTGGGGAATGTTTTCGTGGCATTCCCTGGGTCCACTCATACCTGTGGAGGGCACTATGTACCGAATTCGTTATAAACCCATCCTTGCAGACCACCACGTACACCCATACATGCTGATTGTCTTCCCTGGGGCGGATGGGATCTTCCAGCATGACAATGCGACGTGTCACACAGCTAGAAATATCCGAGAGTGATTGATAGAGCACGACGAAGACTTCAAAGTACTTCCCTGGCCTCCTAATTCCCCAGATTTAAACCCAATTGAGCATCTGGGGGACCACTTAGATCGTGTTGTTCGCTCTATATATCCTCCACGACGCACCCTGTAGCAGCTGTCAGACGCCGTGCAGTCAGCATGGCTCCACATACCTGTGAACAACTTCCAGCACCTTATTGAGTCACTCCCAGCCCGCCTAGCTGCTGTCCGCGCTGCACACGGCGGTTACTCTGGATATTAGCTGGTGGTCACAATAATGTGACTCGACCGTGTATTTATTGGTATTGTCCGTCGAAAATGAACTAACGCAAGAATTATACTTTTTTGCTGTGATTAAAGAATTCGCTGCTCCCCAATCAAGAAAAGGAAACATTTAAATGGGGAAACAAGTGTGAGAAGCAGAAATTCCGGTACGTTCATATTCTTCATTTATAGATCTTTATTTATACTTTGACGCGCAATCACTGAATGACGCTTAGCTTTAGGCAACACATTTCTGTGTCGTTTTGATTTTCGATATAACGCTATTATTATTTATTGCCGAAAATGTCAATTTTAGTTTCAGTTTCCTCAAATTTAAATTTCGTTCCTTATTTCTTGAGTTTGCTTTTACCAACAAATTAGTGTTTGTTAAAGCAACATATTTTTTTCATTGCAAAAATTTGGAAATTTAAAAGTTCGTGTGAAAGGGCCCCCAAAAATGATCGGGCCCAGGTCACCAGATTGCGTTAAGAAGCCCTTGCTCATACTTATTTAAATCATCCTCCAGGTCTCCATCTCCCATTTTCCAGTAATTGAGTTTACTTTGTTTTTCATAAATAAGGTTTTTCATCGTACCCTGTTTGAAAAATGGTTCCACTTTCATTTCCCCCACATTTCCCTTTCTTGTTTTTCAAAAATTACACTTTTCGGATAGTCTCGTTGTTTCATTTCTCATTTCCTTTTTTCTTTCTTTTTTTTTAATTTTCTGTTGCTATTTGGAAGAAATTGCTCATTTACTTTTTCTTTCTTTTTTTTTTTTTTTAATTTTCTGTTCCTATTTGGAAGAAATTGCTCATTTCCTTTTTTTTCCCCTTTTTAAAAACTTCTGTTCTATTTGGAAGAAATTGCTCATCTCCTTTTTCCTTTTTTTTTTTTTTTTTTTTATTTTCTGTTCCTATTTGGAAGAAATTCCTCGTTTCCTTTTCCTTTCTTTTTTTAATTTTCTGTTGCTATTTGGAAGAAACTGATTTCCTTTTTCTTGCTTTTTTTTTTAATTTTCTGTTCCTATTTGGAAGAAATTGCTCATTTCCTTTTTTTTTCCTTTTTTTAAATTTTCTGTTCCTATTTAGAAGAAATTCCTCGTTTCCTTCTACTTTCTTTTTTTTTATTTTCTGTTGCTATTTGGAAGAAATTGCTCATTTCTTTTTTCTTTCTTTTTTAATTTTCTGTTGCTATTTGGAAGAAATTGCTCATTTCCTTTTTCTTCCCTTTTTTTTTAATTTTCTGTTCCTATTTGGAAGAAATTCCTCGTTTCCTTCTCCTTTCTTTTTTTTATTTTCTGTTGCTATTTGGAAGAAATTGCTCATTTCTTTTTTCTTTCTTTTTTAATTTTCTGTTCCTATTTGGAAGAAATTGCTCATTTCCTTTTTTTTTTCCTTTTTTTAAATTTTCTGTTCCTATTTAGAAGAAATTCCTCGTTTCCTTCTTCTTTCTTTTTTTTATTTTCTGTTGCTATTTGGAAGAAATTGCTCATTTCTTTTTTCTTTCTTTTTTAATTTTCTGTTCCTATTTGGAAGAAATTGCTCATTTCCTTTTTTTTCCTTTTTTTAAATTTTCTGTTCCTATTTAGAAGAAATTCCTCGTTTCCTTCTTCTTTCTTTTTTTTTTTTTTTCTGTTGCTATTTGGAAGAAATTGCTCATTTCTTTTTTCTTTCTTTTTTAATTTTCTGTTGCTATTTGGAAGAAATTGCTCATTTCCTTTTTCTTCCTTTTTTTTAATTTTCTGTTCCTATTTGGAAGAAATTCCTCGTTTCCTTCTCCTTTCTTTTTTTTATTTTCTGTTGCTATTTGGAAGAAATTGCTCATTTCTTTTTTCTTTCTTTTTTAATTTTCTGTTGCTATTTGGAAGAAATTGCTCATTTCCTTTTTCTTTCTTTCTTTCTTTTTTAATTTTCTGTTCCTATTTGGAAGAAATTGCTCTTTTTTTAGTTTCATGTCTCATTTCCCGATATTTTTCTTTCCTATTTTTCAAAAATTACACGTTTCAGCTGGTCTCACTGCCTCATTTTCCTTCCCTAGATTTTGAAATTGACATATTTTAAAAATTTTCCTTCAAGAATCTCACATTTTAAAATGTCAACATACTAACATTTTTCTTCCCTATTTTTCAAAAATTGCACTTTTCAGCTGCATGGTCTCATTTCGCTACATTTTCCTCTGTTAAGTTTTCTGACAACGGATAGGCAAGGAGTATTGAAACCTTGGATACTTATGGTATCCGCGGAGACTCGCCAGATTTACACCCATGAGTCATTACATTATGACCACCTACCTAATAAGCTGTAGAACCCCTTTAGCCCACAAAACAGCGACCACTCGCGAGGCATCGATTCGATGAGGTGCCGATAGGTATTCTGGGGTATCTGGTACCAAAATGTCAACAGCAGGTCCTCCAGTTCCCGTACATTTCAGGGTGGTGGTGATTTAGCGCGAACCCGCTTTTCCAAGTCGAACCACAAATGTTCCATTGAGTTCATGTTAGGAATCCAGAGCTTTAACACAAAGTCACCAGCATGTTCCTTGAACCACTCCTCGACGATTCTGGCAGTGACGCATTATCCTGTTGGTAATGGCCATCACCAGCAGGGAACAGAGTTCCCATGAATGGGTGAACTTGGTCAGCAACAATGTTTAGATACCTGAAAGTTGTCAGGGATTGTGCTATTGTGATAATGGGGCATAGTGTGTCCCAGGAAAGCATCACCCACAGCATAACACCGCCGCCGCCGGCCTGTTTCCGCCCAGTAGTGCATCCAGGTGCCTAACCCTCCGTTGGTAATCGGCGTATCCGCGCTCGGCCGTCTACGTGATGCACCAGGAATCTTGATTCGTCAGACCAGGCTACTTTCTTCCAATCATCCACGGTCCAATCTCGATGATCTTGGGCCCATTTCATGCGCTGTTGGCGATGGGGTGCAGCTGGGTCTTCGGCTACGCAGACCCATGCGCAGAAGGTTGCGATGAACTTTGTGCTGTGACACATTGCCCTGATCACCATTGTTGTAGCTGAGGGTGATTTGTCGAACTGTGGCCCTGCGGTCGCTGTGAACAATGCGCGACAGTCTCCGCTCCCCTCTGGCATCAATGAACTGCGGACGACACACGGCTGAACAACGGTTCGTCGTTTGGCCACCTGTGCACCACTTTTGATACGTACTCACTACAGCTGCACTTGAACAACCCACAAACCGCGCTGTTTTCGATATCGTAGTTCCGAAGCGCCGTGCCACCACAATTTCTTCCTTTATCAAACTCCGATAAATCGGCAACTTTTCCCATTCTGACGCCGAACACTCTACTAACCGAAAGCCGGTCCTCGGGTTGCATATCTACTTCACTGTGAGCTTCACCTGCGCCACAGTTCGGTCTCCAGGCGGGCTCATTTCTCTAGGCTTGGGGTGGTCATAATGGAATAGCTCATCGGTGTATATGCTATGGACGGAGCTGTGCCTGAAGATGTACAACTTGAAGATTTTCTGGAAGCAGATAAAGTTGCTCAAGTTGCAGCCTGGGTGGTGTTGCGCCCTACTGGGCCTCAAATTACATATTTTAATATTTTTCCTACAAAAATTACACATTTTAAAATTTCAACATTTTCCTTTCCTATTTAAAAAAAAAAAAAAAAAAAATTGCACTTCTCAGCTGATCCCACAATTTCATTTCCCCGCAAATTAGGTATATAAATTTAACTTGGGCAAAAAAACAATGAATTGCTTAAAAGTGATTTTAACTTACACTCTTAACTTTTCAAGAAAGAAAAAAAAATTAATAAGAAAAGAAAGAAAGATAAGTTAGAAATTGTGAACCGCAAGAACGGTGGCATCGTTTGCTCCTGATCACAGGGGCGTATAATATGAAATTTCTTTTTTGGGGAGGAGGAGCTGGAAGTTTTTTAAACCCATCAGGAAAGAATAAAAGTTAATGAAAAATAGAGAAAAGATAAATGTTAATGAAAAATAGCACACATTTTTTTTTCTGTAAAGTGATTTGGCAGCCAGGTGGCGCAGTAATCTAAGCGCTGGCTACTGACCATTCGTCCGGTTTGTGTCCGGGTTCGAATCCCGGTCAGGCATGGATGTTGTGTTTGTCTTACGGCACTGGCTGTCTCCCTTCCCTGGAACCAGTGACCCTAAATTAGGGACGGGGGACTGCTTATAGCTCATTGAGTTGCTCACGGTGGTGTCGTTAAACATCCATTCAAAAAAAAAAATGTAATTTGATGCATTTTATTAAATTGAAGTTTTTTTCCCTGTGTAAGTCGCATTTAACAAAAAGAAACTGAAACACTTTCAGGGGCAGGTCTCCTTCCCCCTCACCTCTAAGTAAGCTCCTGCCTGATCATTTTTTCGCTGAAAGCAACAACAATTTACAATTGGGGGAAGGGGGGTAACGTGAGCAACTCAATGTGCTATAAGAATTTGCTTATCACTAATTTGGGGCCACTGGTTCCAGGGAAGGGAGAGAACCAATGCCGTAAGACAAACACAGCATCCATGCCTCACCAGGATTCAAAGCCGAACCCATAGAAATGGTCACAAGCTGAGGTTACTAGCCAGTAAGGTTTGCTCATCCCGCCTTCCTCGTAGACGAATAATCGTGACGTCACTGAGTGACATCACCGTCCTAACATGTGAATCGTAGATCCGAACTGTAGCTATGGAGGAAAATGTCTTGTCAACAATTTCTATAACTCAAATACAGAACAAAAGCACATTTACTTTAAATACAGAAGAAATTCACAGGCATGTGAACATTTTAGTAATGGAGAATGCAAAAATACCTCCCGCACATTTTGGTTACGTAAAGGGCGGGAAAATGGTTGTGCTTTTAAATGTTAATTTAGTTACAAGGTGTTTTTTTTTTTTTGCTGTTTTATATAAATTTAAAAGGAAATACGCACAGGAGGATATATTATTATCATATAAGAAAGAATTTCTTTATGAGGAATAGGAAAAGCAACTTGGCAACATTCCCCAAATTTTTTAATTAAAATTATTATGCATTAAAACATCTGGTATAAGTTATGAAGATCATTCCAGCTGGTTTACGAATAATAATTCCGACACGCTGTTATAGTGCAAATACAAAGAAACGTGGCGATTAGGTAATATTACAATGGCGATTTGGACAGTGACGTCATAAAGCAACCACCGGAACAGCAGGATAAGCAAATCTTGTCTTCTACTAACATTGAATTTTTTTATTTTTTTTTTTTTTTTTTGAATGGGGGTTTAACGACCACAGTGAGCAACTCAGTGGGCTATAAGCAGTCGCCCGTCCCTAATTTAGAGCCGTTGGTTTCAGGGAAGGGAGACAACCAGAGCCGTAAGACAAACACAACAACCATGCCTCACCGGGATTCGAACCCGGACCCATCTCGGACGAATGATCATAAATCATTGCTTAGACCACTGCGCCACCGGGATCGGTCTTACGATGGCGATTTGGACAGTGACGCCACAAAGTGACCACCGGAAATGCAGGATTAGCATAACCTCGTCGTTAACTAACCTTGGTCTTACGATGATGATTTGCAAAATGACGTCACAAAAAAATCACCGGAAGTGCAGGATTAGCATAACTTTGTCATTTACTAACCTTGGTCTTATGATGACGATTTGGAAAGTGACGTCACAAAGAAATCATCGGAAGTGTGCAGGATGAGCATAACCTTGTCATCTACTAACCCTGGTCTTAAGGTGGTGATTTCGACAGTGACGTCACAAAGCAATCACCGGAAGTGCAGGATGAACGTAACCTTTTCATTAACTAACCCTGGTCTTATGATAGCGATTTCGACACTGACGCCATAAAGCAATCACCGGAAGTGCAGGATGTGAATAAGCAGCCCCGGTGGCGCAGTGGTCTAAGCGATGGCCTCTGATCATTCGTCCGTAAGGGGCCCGGGTTCGAATCCCGGCGAGGCATGGATGTTGTGTTTGTCTTTCGGCACTGGCTCTCTCCCTTCTCTGGAACCAGTGACCCTAAATTAGGGACGGCCCTAATTTATAGCCCATTGAGTTGCTCACGGTGGTCGTTAAACCTCCAATCAAAAAAAAAAAATGGCGATTTGGACAGTGACGTCACAAAGCAATCACCGGAACTGCAGGATAAAAATAACCTTGTTATCTACTAACCTTGGTCTTACGATGGCGATTTGGAGAGTGACGTCAGAAAGCAATCACCGGAAGTGCAGGATGAGAATAAGCTTTTCATCTATTAACCTTGGTCTTACGATGGCGATTTGGAGAGTGACGTCAGAAAGCAATCACCGGAAGTGCAGGATGAGAATAAGCTTTTCATCTATTAACCTTGGTCTTACGATGGCGATTTGGACAGTGACGTCACAAAGCAAAAACCGGAAGTGCAGGATGAGAATTAGCTTGTGATCTACTAACCTTGGTCTTACGATGGCGATTTGGATAGTGACGTCACACGATGGCGATTTGGATAGTGACGTCACAAAGCAAAAACCGGAAGTGCAGGATGAGAATTAGCTTGTGATCTACTAACCTTGGTCTTACGATGGCAATTTGGACAGTGACGTCACAAAGCAAAAACCGGAAGTGCAGGATGAGAATTAGCTTGTAATCTACTAACCTTGGTCTTACGATGGCGATTTGGATAGTGACGTCACAAAGCAATCACCTGAAGTGCAGGATGAGAATTAGCTTGTGATCTACTAACCTTGGTCTTACGATGGCGATTTGGACAGTTACGTCACAAAGCAATCACCTGAAGTGCAGGATGAGAATAACATTGTCGTCTACTAACCTTGACCACAAGTCAGTGATTAGACCACGGCGGCGAATGACGATTGGTACGCACATATAATTTGAAAGCGAATAATTAATTATTTGGAAATTATTTTAACTTTCATGCGTACTCCCCAAGGGATGAAAAAAGAAGGGCAAGGGGGAAGGAGAAGGAAAGAAAGAAAAGGTCTTGATGGCCATAAAAAATGGTGCTACTATCTGGTCGTATTTCTCTTTTAAAATATCAGCTTTATTTCGTCTAATGAATTTGGAATTTTTTAAAGATGACTTTCGCCTTTTCTTTTCTTTTTTTTTTTTTTTTTTTGCTATTTTTGTCCCCTCGGATGTTACCGAATTTTCTCCCCCGCGCTACCTATTTTTGAAGTTGAGACACATCATCGCATATTAACAGCAGCCCACATGGTGAGATGAAAGCCAGCTTCGAGGTCTAAATTTGGGGACGAGACTTTCCCAAGAAGAACAGCAGTTAAAAAAAAAAAAAAAGTGTGCTCTCAGACAGCGGCAGGTAGGCCGTTAATTCCAGCCAAGTGCATTCGTCGCGGGCGATATGCCAAATTCCGGTTACACCAGGAAGGTTTCACTTCTCTTTTTCCATCGGATCTATTCGCAGGTGGCGCCTTCAGGTCTATGAATGTAACGCTGTTGTCTCCGCCCACTGAGAGTTAGTTGCCAATACTTCGTTTTTAAAATATCGACTGCCAACGCAGTCCTTTTCTTAAGTTTCGGATGCGATCTACTGGCAGTTACATAATAATGCCTGAGTTTTTGTTTTATTTTTTCAAACTGAAGCCTGACGCAGATGGATAACATATTTTACTACACATTTTTCTTTATTTTGCACTTTTCGAAACAACGGACAACTTTTGAAGCCTGAATAATTTTCAGTTGCGCAGCCACAAGCAGTCCTGTTATCTATATGTATATACACAGGGCCGGATGGATTTTTTGCGAGGCCCGGGGTGAAATTTCATTGCTTGCACTAGGAAATAAATCTCATATTTTAATAAAGTCGTTAAGTAAAAGATGTCCGTAAAGAATACACAAAATGTGAAACCCACAAATTTGCCTGTGACGGCGACGAATTCGCATTCCCCCTGCGCTCTGGAGCTGTATGCTTTACGATTAAAGTACACCGACGGAATTTATCTCTGTAAATTTTCCTTTTTGACCTCTGTAGTACTTCAAAGCGAAAACTATCGTAAAGACAAAATGATTATCTCAAAGAAGCATTTGCTTTAACCTCAAGAAAAAGACGAGAATATGCATTGAAAGTTCAGAGAGAGAGAGAGAGAGAGAGAGAAAGTAAAAACTGTTAAAATCTACGATTTTCTTTCCGGGGAGATGGGGTTGAGGTTGAATTTTTACTTATTGTATAAAAACTGCTTCACAAAATGATAAAAAGCTACGTGTGTAGCCAACATTTTTGGATTGCGAATATTTTAGTGTAGAAATAACAAATAATAAATTCGTATAAATAGTTTTTTTTCTCCTGATACATGTTTCAGTGATTGACGTTTAATGCAAAATGGAGTAACTGACAAAGTAGTGAGTTTTTAAATATTTATACGAGTTGATATGTGTTATTTTTTAAAGAAAAATCCCAGTAATGTTTTTAAAGTCACTGAATAAATGGCATCCATGTGAAGCCCGAAACCAACTTTGATATTGTTCTTTTTTATTTACGCTTTCCAACTGTAGGTTGAAGAAGCGAATATGCTCCAGCTTTTTCCGTCCGTCTGTCTGTCGGCCCGATAACTCACGTAAAAATGGTTCGATTTCGATAAAATTTTAGTATGTGGTAGGGGACCACCAGGGGACGAACCCTATTGAAAATGGGTGAAGTGGGGTCAAAGGTCACGCCATAAGAGTGGGATCCATGCAATTGCCCTTATGCGTCATAACTTGCGAAAATATGGTTCGATTTCAATGAAATTTTGGTATGTGGTAGGGGACCACCTGGGAACGAACCCTATTGAAAATAAATCAAATGGGGTCAAAGGTCAGGACATAGGAGCGGGATCCATTCCATTGCCTTTATGCATCATAACTTGCGTAAAAATGGTTCGATTTCAATGAAATTTAAGTATGTGGTAAGGAACCCTCTGGGAACGAACCCTGTTGAAAATGGGCGGAATGGGGTCGAAGGTCAGGACATAGGAGCGGGATCCATTCCATCGCCCTTAACCCATATTATTAAGGTGGACGTCAAGTAATTTTGCTTCCTAAACTTCCAATGGAAAACCTTTTGTACACATTTCCTTCCCAATTAATGTGTTCCCAAGGATGAAAATTTGAAAATCGATTAAAATAACTTCATATTATAACTTGGAGTACTTAATATTTTCTAAAACATAACCATAATTATATTAAAAATCAATAACTTTTCCTTTGGTGGTGTTGAAACCAGAAAAAGAATGGCGCGACCTGTACTTTGATGACGTCATAATTATGGTTATGTTTCAGAAAATATTAAGTACTCCAAGTTATAAAATGAAGCTATTTTAATCGATGTTCAAATTTTCATCCTTGGGAACGCATTAATTGTCCAGAAAAAAGATGGCGCGACCTGTATTTTCATGACGTCAGTAAACAAACAAATGTTGAATTGCATATTTATATAAGCCGCCTCGGTGGCGCAGTGGTCTAAGGCGCTGGCCTCTGATCATTCGTCCGTAAGGGGTCCGGGTTCGAATCCCGGTCAGGCATGGATGTTGTGTTTGTCTTACGGCACTGGCTCTCTCCCTTCCCTGGAACCAGTGACCCTAAATTAGGGACGGGCGACTGCTTATAGCCCATTGAGTTGCTCACGGTGGTCGTTAAACCTTCAATCAAAAAAAAAAAAATTGCATATTTATGGTTATGTTTTAGAAAATATTAAGTATTGCAAGTTATAAAATGAAGATATTTTAATCGATGTTCAAATTTTCATCTTTGGGAACGCATTAATTGGGAAGAAAAAAGATGGCGCGACCTGTATTTTCATGACGTCAGCAGTCAAACAATTGTGCGGATCCTATTAAAGTTTTATGAGGTCACACTTTTGCTGGCAGATAGCCGCGATTCCTATCTGCCTCATTACGTCACGCGTTGTGTGCGTATGTTCGTCTGCACGATAACTCGCGTGAAAATCGTTCGATTTCGATGAAATTTTAGTATGTGGAAGGGAATCACCTGGGAAGGAACCCTATTGAAAGTGAACGAAATGGGGTCAAAGGTGAGGACATACGAGCGGGATCCATTCCACTGTTCTTATGCGTCATAACTAACGTAAAAAAGATTCGATTTCGATTAAATATTAGTATGTGGTAGGGGATCACCTGGGGACAAATCCTATTGAAAATTGGCGAAATGAGATTCAAAGGTCAGGACATAGGAGCGGAATCACTTCCATCGCCATTATGCGTCATAACTTACGTAAAAATGTTTCGATTTGGATGAAATGTTAGTATGTTGTAGGGGCCTGCCTGGGGACGAATCCTATTGAAAATGGACGAAATGGGTCAAAGGTTAGGACACAGAAGCGGGTTCTATTCCATAGCCCTTATACATCATAACTTACGTAAAATTGCTTCGATTGCCACAAAACTTTATCATGTTATTTCGGAGGTATACTGAACCAGTTCTGTTGAATATCATCGAAATGGGATCAAAGGTCAGGGCGTAGGAGTGAGATTTATTCCACAGCCATTTTACGATTTCTAGTATGTTGGAAAACGTATCATAATCAATGCATTGCATGATTTTACTAACTTGTTTCATTTAAATTTAAGTATCTGGTTTGCACGCAAATTGTTAAATATATAAAAGCAAGGGCCACAAAATGATGAAATTAAATTTGCGATTTCATGAATTCGAAAAATATCAAGGTCGTTACAATAATCACTTGAAATCAACAGATCTCCGTATTTGTACGGCGAAGGGCGATAACCTATTCGAAAACCGGGGATTGGAAACAAACAAACAAAAAAAAAAAAAAACTTAAAAAAGGAAGAAACATCTTTTTAAGGGCTTCGCACCCGAAAACTTACACACACACAAAAAAAATAATTGTAAAAATTTCTAACTAAATTTTTTTTTCATAAACTGCGGGGCCCCTTAACGGCGCGAGGCCCGGGGCCATTGCCCCGGTTGCCCCTATGGTCCAGCCGGCAAGGGTTAGATAGCAGAGCTGAGTTCGGGCTCAATTTTAAGAGCCCGAACTCGCCCGTACATCGCAAAACGTTTCAGATGTGTATCAATAATGTTACAATCTCTCATTTTCGATACACATTCAGAGATATCTTACAATTACGTTTCAGCAACAGCTACTTTGGAACATAACTCTTTGTACATTACGGTTACGTTAAAAATGCCATTCCCCGATACTACTGTTTTATGGTTTCCATTGTACATTGCTACCTTGATGTTACATTCCGGCGATATTTAAGATTTTTGGTTTGGCAACGGCGTGGATGTGCATGCGCATTATAACCGAAGCACTCTCGTAGTCGTTCCATGTGCTACTGGGATATTCTTTAGTGATACTGTCGTACTCCAGTTAGTGTACACTAGTGTCCGTCCTTAAGTTTTGCACGCCAGTATATATTATCTTAGTACGTTTGTTGGTTTTGAATAAAAAAATTCTCAATAAAAGTAGTTGTTAATTTGTAAAGGTAGAAAAAAATATAATGTTGGTATATTGAGAAGCTTAACGACTACGCAAGTTCAGAAAAAAATAGAGTAAGATATGCATTACATTTACGTTGATTAATCATGAAGAAATTTAAGTCATCCTGCAGAAAAATTAAATGATCTATGGAAAAAATAAAATTTATTTCTATTAAATAACATATTCGCAAAGTTAGTTCCTACAGAACGCTGTAAGAGCTAGGCGACACGTGGTCGAGTGGGATAGTACATCTGCCAAGAAACCCGCTGGATGGGGGTTGGAGCCTAGCGTGGATCTTCGAGGATTTATATTTCCTTGGAAAGAAAATTTCCCCAGCGTCGTGACGTCACACTGTAAAATTTCCTGATGGTGAAAAACAAAATGGCGTGCAGATTTTATATCGCTGAGACCATGTGAGGAGGTAAAAAAAATGTTGAACATGGTCGGGTCGCCCCGGTGGCGCAGTGGTCTAAGCGATGGCCTCTGATCATTCGTCCGAAAGGGGTCCGAGTTCGAATCCCGGTGAGGCATGGATGTTGTGTTTGTCTTACAGCACTGGCTCTCTCCCTTCCCAGGAACCAGTGACCCTAAATTAGGGACGGGCGCCCATTAAGTTGCTCACGGTGGTCATTAAACCTCCAATCGAAAAAAAAAAAAAAAAATAATGGTGAACATGTTCGGTAAGACCACGTGGTACACAAAGTGTTATGGTTGAACCCACAGAGAAAATGGCGGATAAAAGACGGTCGGAAAAATTACGTGGAAAAAAAAAATGCCGGCGACTGACGTCATGATTGACCAGGAATCGATCACATCCGTCTTTGAGGCAACACGTGGACGGCTTCCTTTGTTACAGAAACCCTCTATTATGACGTAACAGTAATATGATGACGTCACAAATATCTTTCAAATACCTAACAGCCGTGGCGGCTCGTGGCAACTGAAACAGGTGGGGGCCAGTAGTCGAAGTCAAACAATGAAATAAAAAAAAAACTGTCATCATTAGGCCAACTATTCGGACCCCCACCCCACCCCCAAGATTCCTTTACTCTGCCTCTGTTTACCCATTTAACTCACAATAATGCCCAAATCAGGTAGGAATGTGTCAACTATTGTATTGCACACGAAAAACATTTCCTCAGAATAGAATTTAACAGAAAAATGTTAAACCTCCTTAAATAAAATTTTTTTACCTTAAAGCATATGAGGCTGTCGACATCCACAGAAGGCTTCAGCATGTTTACGGAGCTGACGCCATTGACAAGAGCAATATGTACAGATGGATGAAGAAGTTTAAAGAAGGGTAAACCTTTTTGAAGGCAAACCACGCAGTGGGAGACCATCATCTGCGACCACAGCGAGTGAATGAATTGATTCGCGCCGAGAGATGAGTCACAGCCCGTGCGCTTGTTTCACAACTGGACTGGGGTCACATTGCCACACAGAAGATGGTGGAAGATTTAATGTATCGAAAAGTGTGTGTAAATTGGGTACCTCGGCAGTTGACATCCTATTTGAAGAAGATAAGGGTGAAAGTCTGCTCTGATCTTCTGGAAGCGTTTGATGCCAATGAAGACACGTTTTTTTCCGATCTGGTGACAGGGGATAAAACGTGGGCGTAACTTTACTATCCCGAAACGAAGAATCAATCCTTGGAATGGGATCTCACCTATTCACCAAGGCCTAAGAAATTCAAGAGCCAGTGGATCAGCACAGAAAGTCATGATCATTTTTTTTGGGGGGATGGCAACCCTCGTATTTACATGCAATGAAGAAGAAAGGTTACTATAGAGGAAGAGTTACCCTACCAACATGTGTAATTTGAACGTCCTCTGTCAGTTAATAAAAAAGTTATGCCCACTTTTGCATTACTTTCGGTACAACCCTCGTATTTACATGCAATGAAGAAGAAAGGTTACTATAGAGGAAGAGTTGCCCTACCAACATGTGCAATTTGAACGACATCTGTCAGTTAATATAAAAGTTATGCCCACTTTTGCATTACTTTCGGTACAACCCTCGTATTTACATGCAATGAAGAAGAAAGGTTACTATAGAGGAAGAGTTGCCCTACCAACATGTGCAATTTGAACGACATCTGGCAGTTAATATAAAAGTTATGCCCACTTTTGCATTACTTTCAGTACAACCCTCGTATTTACCTGCAATGAAGAAGAAGTGTTACTATAGAGGAAGAGTTACTCTACTAATATGTGCAATTTGAACGACCTCTGTCAGTTATTAAAAATGTTATGCCCACTTTTGCATTACTTTCGTACAATCCTCGTAATTTCATCGAAGCTTAGGGCTAGAAGCTGATTAATGTAGTGTTTGTTAAATTCGGGCAACGCCGGGACTCTTTGTTCGTTACTAAATCAAATGATTTCCGGGAATAAGTCCTATACTGTACAAAAAACACACATACCCCAATAAACGTTTACAATGACGCTGATGAAGCCTACGATGTTCATTAAATTTATAAGGTGTTCCTCAGATACACAATAACTGTGGGAAGAAATGAGCCGGAGAAGAAAAACAAGTAATTTTCGCGAAGCGGGTGTCTTTCCTGACAAGAAAGAAACTCGAAAGGTATAAGTGATCAGTCGAGCGTAGAGGTTCGAGAAACATCTGTGGAGTTTGCAAACATGGCCTCCGGGGCAGCCCCTCCCCGACTCTCTATTCTTCTTCCCCCATAGGGAAAGGAATTAACAAAGAAAAAGGAATTCTTGTTTCCGCTTCGACAGTTTCATTACTTCCATTTCTTTCTTTTGTCTGTTGCAGAAATGTGTTGTACAGGAACGGTAACAGAAAGGAGTATGAAAAGAAAAATAACTTCTAAAGTTCATTTCGAATTTCAGAGGCAGTGGATCACCAATGCGGTAAGAGAAATTTTGCGTGAGTACAAATTTGCATAATCATAAACCATTATTAATACACTGCTGCGTGAAGGTCTCCCAAATCTATTCCGCAACTCTCAGTCCGGAGTCATTCTCTTCCGTTTGACTTCTACATACGTTCAAATTTCATCCGCCCATCACCCACGTGGTCTTCTTCTCAGTCCTTTCGTGTTCCTTGGCATCCAGTCTAGCATTTCAACTGCCATATGATCATCAACCATTCCTAATCCATTCCTGGATGAAGGTGTCCCCCAAGTCTCTTCCACAACTCTTTCTCTTGAGCAATTCTCTTCAACACTTGAGAATTTCATTCACACCGTGGTCTTCTTTACTGTCCTTTCGTATCCCTTCACATCCACTCTAGCATTTCAGTTGCCAAATGATCATCATAATCATCAACCATTCTTAATCTCTTGCTGGATGATTGTGTCCCCCAAGTCTCTTTCTCAATTCTTTCTCTTGAGCAGTTCTCTTCAATGTTAGTCAGATTTTCGAATAAATTCCACACACGTGATCCTTTCTTTCCTTTCGTGTCCTTGGCATCCAGTCTATTATTCCAGATGCCATACGATCATCATAATCATCAACCACTCTTAATCTCTTGCTGGATGACTGTCTCCCCCAAGTCTCTTCCTCAACACTTTATCTTGAGCAATCCTCTTCAATGTTAGTCAGATTTTAGAATTTCATTCGCACACGTGGTCTTATTTTCTCTCCCTTCGTGTCCCTTGGCACCCAGTCTAGTATTTCAGCTGCTATTTAGTGTTTCCGCTGATCATCATAATCATCAACTATTCTTAATATCTTGCTGGATGATAGTGGTCCCCAAGTCTCTTCCTCAATACTTTCTCTTGAGCAATCCTCTTCAATGTTAGTCAGATTTTAGAATTTCATTCGCACACGTGGTCTTATTTTCTCTCCTTTCGTGTCCCTTGGCACCCAGTCTAGTATTTCAGCTGCTATTTAGTGTTTCAGCTGATCATCATAATCATCAACTACTCTTAATATCTTGCTGGATGATAGTGCTCCCCAAGTCTCTTCCTCAATACTTTCTCTTGAGCAATCCTCTTCAATGTTAGTCAGATTTCTGAATTTCATTCGCACACGTGGTCTTATTTTCTCTCCTTCCGTGTCCCTTGGCACCCAGTCTAGTATTTCAGCTGCTATTTAGTGTTTCAGCTGATCATCATAATCATCAACCACTCTTAATCTCTTGCTGAATGATGGCGCCTTCCGAGTCTCTTCTTCAGTACTTTCTCTTGAGCAATTCTCTTCAATGTTAGTCGGATTTTAGAATTTCATTCGCACACGTGGTCTTATTTTCTATCTGTTCGTAACATTTGGCATCCAGTCTAGAATTTCAGCTTCTGTTTAGCATTTTAGCTGATCATCATAATCATCAAACACTCTTAATCCCTTGCTGGATGATGGTGCCTTCGAAGTCTCTTCCTCAATACTTTCTCTTGAGCAATTCTCTTCAATGTTTGTCAGATTTTCGATTTTCATTCCCACAAGTGGTCTTATTTTTTCTCCTTTCGTGTCCCTTCGCATCCAGTCTGGTATTTCAGCCGCCATACGATCATCATAATCATTAATCATTTATTATCTCTTGCTGAATACGGGTATATGACGTGTTTCAACTAGTTCAAATCGCGCACTGCAGTCAGTCGAAAGGGATGCACAGTGTTAGTCGCTGCATGTCGTCGTCCTCTCTGTGGTTGGGACGCCTAAAAGGTGAACAGCCAGAACCGGCTAACTACGAAACTTTTGCTTTACGAGTTTGAACTCGGCCATAACGCTGCTCAAGCAGCACGAGACATTTGTCATGCGAAAGCGGAATGTTCCGTGCACCACAGCACCGCAACCAGATGGTTCAAGAAATTTCCATCAGGTGACAGAAACCTCGACGATCAGCTAAGGTCAGGTAGGCCCCGAACCGTGGATTCGCTCAGGTGACAGAAACCTCGACGATCAGCCAAGGTCAGGTAGGCCCCGAACCGTGGATTCGCTCAGGTGACAGAAATCTCGACGATCAGCCAAGGTCAGGTAGGCCCCGAACCGTGGATTCGCTTAGGTGACAGAAACCTCGACGATCAGCCAAGGTCAGGTAGGCCCCGAACCGTGGATTCGCTCAGGTGACAGAAACCTCGACGATCAGCCAAGGTCAGGTAGGCCCCGAACCGTGGATTCGCTCAGGTGACAGAAACCTCGACGATCAGCCAAGGTCAGGTAGGCCCCGAATCGTGGATTCGCTCAGGTGACAGAAACCTCGACGATCAGCCAAGGTCAGGTAGGCCCCGAACCGTGGATTCGCTCAGGTGACAGAAACCTCGACGATCAGCCAAGGTCAGGTAGGCCCCGAACCGTGGATTCATTCGCTCAGGTGACAGAAACCTCGACGATCAGCCAAGGTCAGGTAGGCCCCGAAAGTGGATTCATTCGCTCAGGTGACAGAAACCTCGACAATCAGCCAAGGTCAGGTAGGCGCCGAACCGTGGATTCGGAAGCTGTGCGCCAGACCGTAGAAATGAATCCGACAACCAACACTCGCAGGTTATCAGACGAGCTGGGCATATCACAGACCACCGTGGTTCGTCACCTTCAGGACCTCGACAAGGTCTACAGGAGCTGCCGCATTGTCACTAAGGAACTGACGTCAGCTGAAGCAAACCACCGAGTGTAAGTGTGCACGAAACTCCTAGAAAACCCGCGATGTACAGTTCATCAAAATAATTGTTACATGCGATGAAAAGTGGGTTTATTTCCGTAATCCTAACACACAACGGCAGTGAGATTGATTAAAATGCCGTCTCCAACAGAATAATATAAAACTTGAGATGATGGCATTTACAAGTTAAATACCTTTAATGAGTTAAAGAACACAAAAACACAAGATCTTTCGGACCCTGCAAAACAGGCCCATCATCAGGTGAAACTAATACAATTAGTAGTGCGAATGTCTTAAGTAGGAGTTTAAAATGACGTATAGCTCCTGCGCAGAAGGGCGAAAACTGAAAAGGTTCCCCGAACATAAAACTAATTTGAAAGAGGGCCCTCAGGAGGATCTCGTATTAAACGGGGGATGCTTGTATACCATACTTGAGGAACTCTAGATGGTACATAGTCGTCGCAACACAGATTTCCAAACCGTAAAACGAATAAGCTTTCAGTAAGAAGTAAATCGGATTGATAGGATGGCGTATCCAAAATAGTAGCGCTTGACCAGTCGGGATAGGGAGTTCCTCCATGAACAAGGCGTTCAAGAGCTGGAGTCGACACGAATATTATATTGGTGTTCCCTTAATCTGATGATTGGTGTTCGGGGAACCTTTTAAGTCTTCGCCCTTCTGCGCATGAGCTATACGCCATTTTGACTCCTACTTAAGACATTCGCACTTCTCATTGTATTAGTTTCACCTGATGATGGACTTGTTCGACAGGGCCCAAAATATCTTGTGTATGGGTGCTCATTAAAGGTTTTTACCTTGTAAATACCATCATGTCAAGTGTTAAATTATCGTGTTGGAGACGGCTCTTTAATCAATCTCATTTTCAGCCCGAATTTTTCATTGTCTTCACAACGGGAGTGGTTGAGCCACGGCAAGCATCCAGAACCTGTTGCCAAACGTGGACGATTCCAGCACAAGGGGGAATTTCTGGGAGATAATCCATTACGAATTTGTTACAGACGGTCGGACCATCAATGCCAACCTCTACTCTGAACTGCTGGAGCGGATGTATGCCGTTTTGGAGGAGAAGTACCCCACACTGGTGAACAGAAAGCGAGCTCTCCTACGTGGTGCCAGAGCCAGGAAGGATTTATTTACCCCAGCGAGTGCAAAAGCTTTGTAAATGTTCGGTTGTCGGAAAAGTCATGACGTATTTTGGCACCCGATGGCGGTTGGGCGGTTTTGGAAGTACTAGAGGCATGCGCAGCTCTGTTATCGCTATGGCATTCGACAGGTGCCAGTTCTAGCTGCAGTCTAGAAGGAATTTGACATCAAGTTGAAGATGGAAGACCAAACTGTGCATTTTCGCCATATTTTACTCTTTTACTTCCGTAAAGGGAAGAACGCGCGTCAAGCTTGTGAAAAGTTGCGGTGATAATGCTCTACAAGAACGTCAGTGCCAGCGGTGGTTCGCAAAATTCCGTGCTGGTGATTTTGACCTCAACGATGCTCCTCGGTCCGGGAGGCCAACCGAGGCTGATGACGACCAAATCAAGTCATTGATCGAGTCAAACCCACGCTACACGACACGAGAGATTGCAGACACATTGCACATCCATCATTCAAGCGTTCACGACCATCTGAAGAAGCTGGGATACGTAAGCAAGCTCGATGTGTGGGTTCCTCATGAACTCAAAGAAGCTCAATTGACGGCGCCTTTAAACATCTGCGATATGCTCATTAAACGTGAGGAAAACGATCCTTTTTTTGAAGCGACTGCTAACTGGTGACGAAAAGTGGATTGTGTACAACAATGTGCTGCGCAAATGATCTTGATCCCGACGTGCTGCTTCGCCTCAAACGACATCCAAAGCAGACATTCCTCAGCGGAAGGTTCTGGTCTTAGTGTGGTGGGATTTTAAAGGTGTCGTGCTTTTAGAGCTCCTACCACGGAACCAAACAATCAATTCGAATGTGTACTGTCGGGAATTGGACATTTTGAACGAATCCATCATCCAGAAACGTCCTGAGCTCGTTCATCGTAAAGGTGTTGTGTTCCATCACGACAACGCGAGACCACACACAAGTTTGATCACCCGCCAAAAATTATTGGAGCTTGAGTTGGATGTGTTGCTACACCCAGCATACTCGCCTGACCTTGCGCCGTCAGTCTTCCACTTGTTTCGCTCTCTTCAACAGTCCTTGAGTGGTATAACGTTCAATTCAGATGAGGCTGTAAATCAGCACCTTGTACAGTTTTTCGCCACAAAAGACAGGTTCTTCTATGAACGAGGCATTCTGCAGCTCACTGAAAGATGGCAAAAGGTTACCGAACAGAACGGGCATTATATCATTGGTTGATCTTTGTTCTTTCTATCAATAAATGACCTTTGCAAAACATGGCTAAAATACGTCATGACTTTTCCGACAACCCAATATTTTTTGTTTATATATGACAAAAGTGTCTCAGAAAAGTGACTCTTGCAAAATTCCACTGGTGGGTTGCTGCGTGATGACGTCATCAATATGGCTACCGGCAATTACGTAGTTGCCACATTTATATGTGCATAACTTCTCACCCGTTTATGTCACACTTTTTTTTTTTTTTCTGAAATGTTTCAAATTTAATGAAAAGTCTTTTTTTTGTGTGTGTGATTACACATTTTTGAGATAATTGCATGTGAACGCGTAAAATCAGTGTTCACATTGGCTATGTGTGACATTTAAACCATGATTTATTCAAAAACTATACGAATTTCGAAAAAATGCTACCGAACAATAAAGTTCCATTTCTTAATGAGGATTCCAAAAATGTATAAAAACATGGGGCTTATTCCAACGCTTAGAGAATTATGAGTGATAACTCGTTATAAGTCCACTTTCTCATCAATATGGTTCCCGCGCTATTATGTTTTGCCCCATTAAATATGCAAATCTTCTCACCCATTTATGCTACAGAGGTGATATTTTTTAACGCAATGTTTCAGATTTAATGACAAATACTTACTGTAATCCTCAGGAATCTTCCCTTCATTAAGGCATCGAGTGAAAATTTGGGCGAGTACTGTTTCAATTTCTCCACTTGCTTCTTGTATGATGTCTATAGTAATTCCATCTTCTCCTGGAGCTTTCCCCCGCTTCATGTTCTTGATTGCATGTGCAACTTCTGCTGGGAGGACTGGAAGAACTCTGGTACCTTTCATGATGTCTGGAGTACATGTAACATTGAGGATCTCAGGAACTACAGACCTATCAGCCTCCTATCAGTGGTTTATAAAATCTTCACTAAAGTTCTTTCACACCGCTTGGAGGTAACACTGGACATGGCTCAACCGAGAGAACAAGCTGGATTCAGGAGTGGCTACAGCACAATAGATCATATCCACGTACTGAGAGAACTAATTGAAAGAGCGAGGGAATATGAACTTCCATTGTGCATGGCTTTTATCGATTATGAAAAAGCCTTTGATTCGGTGAAACCATCAGCAGTTACAATGGCTCTGAAAACCTGCGGTATTGAAGATGCATACATTAATATTATTAATAACATCTATGAAAATGCAAGTGCAAAGATTAGGCTGTTTGAAAATACAACACACGTAAAAATTGGAAAGGGAGTGAGACAAGGTGACACCATATCTCCGAAGCTCTTTAATGCCACATTGGAGGGTGTTTTTCAGTCGCTGAGCTGGGAAAACAAGGGGATAAAGATTAATGGAGATTATCTAACCCACCTTCGTTTTGCTGATGACGTGGTCATTTTTGCAACTACCCCATCAGAGCTGCAGAGTATGACCCAGGAACTTGCTGACAAGAGTAAAGAAGTGGGATTAAAAATGAACTTTCAGAAGACAAAAGTGATGTTCAATGCTTTTACAAGAAATGAAGATTTATCGATTGATGGAGAAAAACTGGAGATAACAGATACGTATGTTTATCTTGGACAGCAGATATCAAGTGAGGGTCACATTGATGAAGAAATTAATCGGCGTACAAAACTTGCCTGGAGAGCTTTTGGAAGAAACAGCATATTTTTCAAGAGCAATATGCCGTTATGTCTTAAAAGAAAAGTGTTTGATCAATGCATCCTTCCAGTGCTTACGTATGGTGCAGAGACGTGGACCTTAACTAAAAGAGACATACAAAGGCTGCAGACAACTCAAAGAAGCATGGAGAGGTGCATGCTTGGTATAACCAGGAGAGATAAGAAGAGGAACTCGTGGATCCGAAAAATGACGAGAGTGGAAGACATCATGATCAGAGTTAAATCCCTGAAATGGCAATGGGCTGGACATACTGCCAGAAGGACAGACCATAGATGGACAGCCGAAATTTTAGATTGGATTCCAAGGGACAGGAAAAGACCCAGAAAAAGACCACATGGGAGATGGGTGGATGAAATTCGTAAATATGCGGGAGTGACATGGAGGAGACTGGCACAAGACAGACCGTTGTGGAGGAAACTTGGGGAGACCTTCGTCCAGCAGTGGATTGATAATGGTTGACAATGATGATGATGATGATGACTTACTGTAATTACACATTTTTTTTTCTGTTTTGTTTCAAGTTAGCGCATTTGGGGTTGAAATTCAAAATGACTGCAGAGGAAATGTCTTGCATCACCCACACGGGAAATATTCAAGGACCCATCTTCGGCTTGACTGATCCGACATGGAAGAAAATATTAGATGCATCTTCGGCTATGACCGAGCTTGCAACGAAAATTTCAACGCAGTCCAGCAGACGGGAGATACTGAAACTCCTCAAGTAAAAGCTTCAGAATACCCTTTGCGATCAAACCATTCAGCTGACGTTTCTGTGAAAATAGCAACAAACACAGGTGTTGTGGACAAAATTTGTATTTTTTGTGGAGTTAAAAGGAAAAAAAAGTCAAAGGGAAAGAAGAAGCGCTGAGCAAATCTCAAACCCAGGACGCCTCTAGAAGGGTACGAATGATGCAGCAAAATTTCTTCAAGATCAGAGTTTATTGTTAAAACTTGGTGACGAAAATTTCATAACAAAGGAGAAATGGTACGATCACTCATGCCGCAAACAGTACCTTAACCCTTCAAGCGGCCTAAGTACCCGAAAGAAAAGTTGCTCATGTTTTCCTACGCTCCTCAAACAGAAGTGTTCCCATAGCGACCGGGTTATACCAAAATCCACGGCAAAACAATTTCTTTCCCTTCTTTCATCTCAGCAGTATCGACTATAAATCCGTCGCTGGTTGTAAGTGGTCCCTTATAGTCCTTACACTTACAGTACGTAGTCTGATTCCTTTACAGTTATTTACTCTCTGTTCCATTACCCAAGGAATGATTCGGAAGCATTAGTCTCCCGGAGACGGACATCATACTGCTGTGTAGAAACAAGTTACTCAAACATCTTCCTTCTTTGGTTCGTAGCCTTTTGTACAGCATTCTTAGCGGAAAAGATAATCAAACACAATGACAATCATATCCCCAAATGACAACTTAGAATTATAACGAAGTAAATTTCTCCGTCATTTTTATCCGCGCCAGGATTCGAACCCGGATCCCCTCATTCCGGAATAAGTCACTCTACCAATTGAGCTAGGTGGACGTTTTATTCTGATTCCTATCTGTCTTTATGTCGTGTGCGTCCTTCGGGCAGGTACGTCACATCTCCTGGTACGTTACATCATCTTCCCCCTTTTTTTTTTTTTCTTTTTTTTTTTCGAAGTGCTGGAGAAGGGATTTTCTTATTTTTCCCATCTCGCGGTGTGGAAAGAACATCACACCAATGCGAGATTTTGAACGGTCGGGTCATCCGGATAGTTCGGGCGCCATTATAACGAAGTAAATTTCTCCGTCATTTTTATCCACGCCAGGATTCGAACCCGGATCCCCTCATTCCGGAATAAGTCACTCTACCAATTGAGCTACGCGGACGTTTTATTCTGATTCCTATCTGCCTTTATGTCGTGTGCGTCCTTCTGGCAGGTACGTCACATCTCCTGGTACGTTACATCATCTCCCCCTTATTATTATTATTTTTATTTTTTTAAGTGTTGGAGAAGGGATTCTCTTATTTTTCCTATCTCGCGGTGTGGAAAGAACATCACACCAATGCGAGATTTTGAACGGTCGGGTCATCCGGATAGTTCGGGCGCCATTATAACGAAGTAAATGTCTCCGTCATTTCTGTCTACTCCAGGATTCGAACCCGGATCCCCTCATTCCGGAATAAGTCACTCTACCAATTGAGCTACGCGGACGTTTTATTCTGATTCCTATCTGCCTTTATGTCGTGTGCGTCCTTCGGGCAGGTACGTCACATTTCCTGGTACGTTACAGAATGAGAAACCTAAGGTAAAAGCTACGCTTTCTGATGTGCAGGTTCACTCGTTTCTGTCGCGTTCCGCCCACTTTTTAGATACAGGATATATCCTTTCGAGATGATTTCAGCCTATTTTGTTAACCCCGAGTTAATCCGTTCCAGCCGGTTAAAGGGTTAAGACTCCACCGTCCCGAGAGACAGAGAATAAAAGAGAAACAACCACTTTAGAAAAGTTTATCAAGTAAAACCCGACAGAGCATTTAGTAAAATAGTAGAGTATGTCAATGAATACATAATTATATCAAATATGGTTCAAAAACTGACTTTGGTTCATTCCCGACATTGTGTTTATCTTTCTGAAGGAGGAATTGAGGGTCCTATGTATGCAACTCAAAAGTCAGTTGCCAAACTGATGAGTCACTTTGGTCCTGCCTTAAAAACAACAAAATCGAGCAACAAACAGGGAATAATACTATATTCAAACCGTATGTCATCATTGAAGCTGAAGCAATAGCCAATGATTATGCATCTCAAACTGAGGCACAGATTGAAGAAGTGGCTTTATATTTGCACAGACAGATTTTTAAACATTCAGTGTGTCTGGAATTTTATCAGTTTCTTAATGTTCACGATATTATTTCAGGAGAAAATAAAATCCCGAAACGTCTTAAAGTATTTTTTTAAACTTTATACAGTGACACCTCTAAACCAACAAGTGAAAAACTGGAGCGTCGAGCAGGGCCGTAGCTAGAGGTATTGCCGCCCGGGGTAAGCAGTAAAATTGGCGCCCCCCTGCCCCAGTTCAATTGGAACAGGTGACGGTGTCAGATTTTATTATATACCGGTTTGCAGATATATTGTAGTACAATACCTGTATAATAAAAACATTGCGATTTTTATTGTTATTTGTAATTATTGTCCCGTATATAATTTGCTAATTGTATGAAATAGTAACAAAATGTTAATTTTTTATATAAAATATTACTCATAATATAATGTTTTTTTTAAATAACTTATATACGTAATCCTATTCAATAGCCTGTGGTGATTATATGGGCTTCAATAGGGATTGTAGAAGAAAGAAAAAACATTGTACATAGTTTGAATGAAGAATAATTTTTATTTATAATTAATTGCTACCTCAAGTGCTTATGAACAACTGAACAAATATGTACAATTAGCATTTGTTTAAAATTATGCTTAAGCCTTAATAGAAAGATTTTGTATTTACAAATGCACCTTTCGAGCTTTAATAGCAGCAAAATCATTTATTATTTGATCATATTAATATTTTTAGCAATCTTTTTTTCTATTGACAGTATTACCAGGTGCCTTAATCTGGTCACCATTTTATCCTTAAAGCATAATGAAGTTCAAATTTTATACATTTTTTAATTGCGCGTATAAATTAATTTCACATTTTTTTACATTTATAAAAAAAAATCTACGTCTCGATGGCGCACCCCTCCGGCTCGGCGCCCAGAGCGGCTGGCCCTGCTGCCCCCCCCCAGCACCATCGCTACGGCTCTGCGTCGAGTTTCTTCATCTTCACAAGGTGCAATATTTGTTGCAAGCAACGGAAGATTGAAACCAAAAAACATCTTCTGTTGAGTTTAGGCATGAAAAGTATGACAGGATGCAGAAAGGTACTAGAAATTCTCCACAACTTGGGTCACTGTATTGGTTACCACACCATTGAGGAGCTTGAGATAGATTTAGCTTTGTCTCTAATGAAGCAAGTAAGATTCACCCCATATAACATATGTAGAAGACCTAGGCTTTTCGCTGGAGTAGCCTGGGACAACTTCGACTGAAACTTGGAGACATTGTCAGGATAAGAGGAAAAGGGAATTCATATAACACGCTCAGCATTTGGTACTAAAACTTGGAAACTGAACAGCATAGAAATAAAACTATGGAAGCAAAAAGTGAGATAAAATTTGCCAATAGCTGAGAAGAATCCGGTATTCTCATAGATAATACCACGGGATCTTGTAAGTCAATTAGAAAGATGAGATCACTTCAGATTGATTCAAAGGATATTCAGCCATATCCGAAGAAACCAAAATTAGTCAAGCCATTGCGTTTTTTGTTGAGTGATTGTCCTGTTACAAAACATTCCGAAGACTCCATGCAGACATATTTTACTTTTGTGGTTTTTGTATAATGTGCTGAAACAATAACATTGTAGGATGGGAGGAATTCCAAAGTTATACAAGATACATCTGTGACACAGAAGATTGGTTACATGAGAATTATCACTTTGCCCCCTACACAGAATGATGTGGTGCTGGAAACTATGAAGGTATCACAGTAAGTAGCTGCTGAGTGTGGAGAGTCTTCAATTTTGGTTCATTATAGTCTTGCTCTGGCTAAACTTTCAATCATGATGCAAAATCACGAAAGCCCTCGCTTTGACAATATCTTCATTTTATTTGGATCATTCCACATTGTTAGCCTACTTTGAAGCTCTTGTATACTATCTCGATAGTTCAGGGATTGAACATATTCTTTCAGAGAGCGAAGTTCTAGCATCTGGTCCAATACATGTATTTCTCGGAGGAAAGGATTTCAGCAGATGTAAGCGAGTACACATCTTACTTTATCTGTCTCTCGAAAGCTGCCTTTTCCAGAAGTTTATAGAACAACTACAAAACAGTACAATATTAGAACTTGAACACCAGGTGAAAAAACTGAATGATGATCTTTCTCAAGATACTTCGGACAAGTTTATCGAGAGCTCAAATATAAAGCAAGTGTATGATGATTTAAACGAATTCAAAGCGAAAACAAGAACAGAATTTCACGGAACAACAGCTCAGTTCTATCAACAGTACATTGATCTCGTTAACATCTACAAATTCTTAAGCAGAGCCTATAGGACAAGTAACCTTGAAATGTATACGGATGCCCTAGAGAAAATGATTCCGGCTTTTTTCTCAGGTATGCGACTGAACTAAGCGCGATGGATGATTGTGTACCTCGTAAAACTTCTGAAACTAGGAACCGAATGCCCTGAAGTCATGTATGCACAAACGCAAGGTGGTCTAGGTGTAATGCACTCTAGTAACTCATTCTCTAGGGTACCAGTTGACATGACACTAGAGCTGAGTGTAAATGCTGTCGCTTCTTCAAAGTTCACAGGCACACAACATTTTCAAATTCAGTATCCGCTAGACTAGCTAGATGGATGATCACAAGGTTATTGAAAAGTGAGATTACTTGAAAGCAGTGGAATTGAAAAGTGAGATTACTTGAAAGCAGTGGAATTGCAAACGCTCCAGACGCAAGCATGAGTTTGCAAAAAGGATGCGTTGAAAAAGATCACAGAGATATTGAAAAAAATAATTTTAACCTTAATTGGTTTTCCAAACCCATTTCAAGTCTTGGATCCTCAGGCACCTCTAAGGAACATTTCACCTGGACAGACAATCAATGAAAAGGTCACACTGGATCTTTCATTTTCTTCTAAAGGGCAAGAAACTGCTGAAAAGTAAAAAAAAATGTACTGGCTAGATCCAAAGAATGTTGACAAGCCTATATCCCGAAATTTGGTAGCTAACTGTGCACTATCTGTTGCACCAAATAACCTGAA
This sequence comes from Macrothele yani, assembly GCA_039090855.1. Classification (NCBI taxonomy): domain Eukaryota; kingdom Metazoa; phylum Arthropoda; class Arachnida; order Araneae; family Macrothelidae; genus Macrothele; species Macrothele yani. The sequence goes on along the minus strand of CM076999.1, from coordinate 17,513,194 downwards.
AGCTGAACAAAAGAATCTAGTAGTTGCCTAATGCACTTTAGATGCTTTTGATAAAGTATTTCGTATGACTGCTGTCCAAAAATGTGATGTGAAAAAAGTCATGGAGTATCCTCTAACATCCGTGCCATTCTCTCTTGTCTGTGCTATGTGAGGACACCCTTGATACTACTCTATGAGTGAAGTAAGATACAGCCTATTTATGAAGAAAACAACACCTAAGATCCAGTCTAAGGCATTTTCCAAAGTTAAAAGGATTAATCCAACGATGCTGCCACCATCTAAACCTACTCTGATCCAAAAGATTAAAAGAAGCAATTCAGGGGCATGGTTGTGGAAACGAACCCATTGCAGAAAACATAACGAAAAATCTTAAAAACTAATAGAGTTAACAAAAATGTGTAGTTACAGAAAGTACACTGCTGGCCACCCAAAATGCAACACCAATGAGGAAGCATCCGATTGGCCTGAAATTCGAAGCATGCGTCGCCCGCGAGAGGACATGTAAGCGATTAGCACTGCAGGGCATATGCAAATCATGCGCGCTCGGCACGCCACCGAGATGCACTATAAGAAGGGTGCACAGAAGGCGGGGTGTAAGTAGTGGAAGTGTGTTGTGCTGCCGGATCTGTGGGTGGGAAGCTTCCTCATGCCTCGTTGCAGCATACGGCAGTCATTCCAGCACGTTTTGAAGTTCGACAGACGACGAATACTGGCTTATCGCGACAGCGGTTTATCGAACGGAGACATCGACGCCCGTGTGGGACGACATCCACCCACAGTGAGGCGAGTATGGATTCTGTGGGTGCAGGAGGGACGGTCGGACCGACGTGAGCGATTGCCGCAGCCACTGAACTGGAGGACCGGCATGTTTTGCGGCGGGCATTGACGGCTCGCACCGCCACATCACGAACATTAGCGCAGGAAGTAGGGTGTGTTGCGCAACAACCTGTGTCAGCACGTATCGTTTGACGTCGTTTGCAGGAACGGGGACTTGTCGCACGGCGCCCATTGCTCCGATTACCATTAACGTTAAAACACCGGCGAGTGCGGCGGCAAAGGGCCGTTGAACGCCGCTCCTGGATTACGGAATGGCACGACATTGTCTTCTCCGACGAATCCCGCTTCTGCCTGCAACACCACGATGGTCGGATCCGCGTGTGGCGGCACCGCGGCGAGAGACTGTATGACGCCTGCATTATGCATCGCCATAAAGGTCCGTCGCCTGGCATTATGGTTTGTGGAGCAATTGGATACGACACCAGCACCCTCTGGTACGCATCGCCGGTACACTCAACAGCCACCGCTACATCTCCGACGTTTTGGAGCCTGTAGTCCTCCCTTACCTGCAGGACCTGCCAGCAGCCACGTTTCAACAGGACAATGCGCGCCCGCACGTGGCACGCATCGTGCGACAATTCTTCACGACCCACCAGGTGCACTGCTGCCGTGGGCCTCCTGTTCTCCAGATATGTCGCCCATCAAACACGTCTGGTCGCTGATCGGCAACCGAGTGGCCCGGCAAGCACCATCCGCGGCTGCGCCTGATGAACTGTGGCTACGCGTGGAAGCAGCCTGGACCAACATAACCCAAGTCCACATCCAAAGCCTATTTCGTTCGATGCCGCGGCGTGTAGCGGCCGTTATTGCCAGCCATGGGAGCCACACGAACTATTGATGTCTGCGTGTTCCACAAGTCGCACGGGCCTGTAAGCTCAATCGCTTCATCTTTGTATCTGTTGTTATGTGTCCAGTAAATCTGGCTTTGTTAACTCGTGTCCTTCTTGGTGTTGCCTTTTGGGTGGCCAGCAGTGTATTTGTCATTAAATCTGAAAAAAATCGTTAAAAAATATCATCTCTGTAGCATGATGAGAAAATTTGCATATTTAAATGGGGCAACTACATACTATCGCGGGAGCCGTATTGATGAGAAAATGGACTTATAACGAGTTATCACTCATAATTTTCTAAGCGTTGGGGTGAACTGCATGTTTTTATACATTTTCGGAATACTCATTAAAAATGTAGATTTTTTGTTCCGGAGCAGTTTTTCGAAAGTCGTATAGTTTTTGAATAAATCATGGTTAAATGTCACACGTAGCCAATGTGAACACTGATTTTACACGTTCAAATGTAATTATCTCAAACACTAATGGAGTAAACAAAAATGTGCAATTACAAAAATTACTTGTCATTAAATTTGAAACATTTCAGAAAAAATTCATTCGTGTGACATAAACGGGTGAGAAGTTATGCATATTTAAATGTGGCAACTACGTAATTGCCGGCAGCCATGTTGATGACGTCATCACGCAGCAACCCACCACTGGAATTTTGCAAGACTCACTTTTCTGAGACACTTATGTCATATATAAACTAAAAATATTTACAAAGCTTTTGCACTCGCTGGGGTAAATTAATCCTGGTCTGGCTCTTGGACTAACAGCAGGACAACGCTCGGCCTCATACCTTGCGAACTACCTAGGCAAAGTTCTAATAACTTGAGGGTCCTACCCAGCGTATGGTCCGGACCTTACCAAATCGGATTATTACTTGTTCCGGTCCATGGCCCACTTCTCTCGCGGGCGGCACTTCAACAACCAAGAGGAGATGGGAGCTGGCTTGAAGTACAGGATGTTTCACTTGCTACTTTACCCGGTATTTTTGTAGTAACTGTAAGCGGAATGAAGATATCGTAACGAAATCTGAACTGGACTTACCTTAGCCTGTGAGAAAGCAAACGGAAGCGAAGTGCAGTTGCGCCGGCGTCGTGAGCGTGGCCAGAGAGAGGTGGCCGCGCTAGTGTATCGTGATTCCTCATCGCCTGCCGGACGAGCGGGCGTCCATCAGTTTACTGTGTCTGCCGACACAGTACGATCTTTGTTTTGCCGCTCGTGGAACAGTACCGTTGCGTGTGTGTGTGTGTGTGTGTGTGTGTTGTCGGAGAACAGAAAACGTTAAAATGAATCGGTATACTCTAGCAGAGCGAGTTTATATTGTGCCGACGTACTGGCAGACTGAATAGTTGAAGTCGTTTCAAAAAGAATTCGTTAAGAGGTTTGGAGGTCGGAAACCACCATCAAAACCCTGCATTTTGGCCATGTCACGGAAACTGGAAACAACGGGAGGTTTGTGTGACATCATTCAAGGAATTCAGGTAATTCCTGGCGACATGCTGACCCGAACCTTCCAAAATATCGAGCGTTATGTTCAGCTCTGCCTGAACGCAAATGGTGACAGTTTCCAACCCATGTTATGATGCCATCTCTTTTCTCACAACCTAAGGTAAGTCCAGTTCAAATTTCGTTACGATATCTTCATTCCTCTTCCAGTTATTACAAAAATGCCGGGTAAAGGAGCGAGTGAAGCACCCTCTAGTTCTTCGCCTCGAAGGAAGAACTGGTACCGCCGCGGAATAGTAGAACTGGGAGACAGATGGCTAAAGGCGGTTCAACACGATGATCTATACTTTGAGTGCTAGTCAGCTTTCGTCGTAAAGGTAGGTATGAAGACATAAAGTTATCCAAATATTGCAAAACTTTCGACTCATCCTCTGTAATAAAAATAAATATTGTTTTTGAAAAACTGAACAGTCGAAATACTTGCTATTGCTGCCGTCATAGTTTAGTAAATACAGTGGATCCCACTTAAGAAGTTCCCGCTTAAGAAGTTTTCCCGTTTAAGAAGTTCCCGCTTAAGAAGTTTTCCCGTTTAAGAAGTTCCCGATTAAGAAGTTTTCCCATTTAAGAAGTTCCCGCTTAAGAAGTTTTCCCGCTTAAAAAGTTTTCCCGTTTAATAAGTTCCCGCTTAAGAAATGTTTCCCGTTTAAGAAGTTTTATTTTTAAAGTCCGGTTTTCTTTCCATAGTGCTAATGTTAATTTCCCCAACTTAAGAAGTTTTCTCGTTTAAGAAGTTCCCGCTTAAGAAGTTTTCCCGTTTAATAAGTTCCCGCTTAAGAAATGTTTCCCGTTTAAGAAGTTTTATTTTTAAAGTCCGGTTTTCTTTCCATAGTGCTAATGTTAATTTCCCCAACTTAGAAGTAACGATGTTTCAAGTTTTCCCGCTTAAGAAGTTGTAAGTGTCACGGTCAACGCGGGGGGTCATGTTTACTCCTCCCAGTTTTTCTGCGTCTGCCCTTTGTGTATCACAATCACCTTATCTTTGGGGCTGGGGAAAGGCTGGGAAAGGAAACACCTGCTGAAAGTTAGCCATTCTGTCAGAGTTAAGCTCAGATGTTGCACCTCGCATACGTGGAGGTAAACGTTTAGTTTAATTGTTGAAATGCGTAGCCAGAAATATGGCGTTAATGGCATCAAAAGAAAAGCTTTATCTGTGGCTGAGAAACGAAACATTATTACGAAAGTTGACGAAAACCCGCATTTAACTAGGGTGCAGATAGCAAAAGAAGTAAATTTACCTGTCATAACCCTCAACGGTATAGTGGCAAAACGGAACACTGTGCTTGCAAATGCTTCCCATTCATTAAAAATCAAAAAGATTAAGAAGGGTAAATACGAGGATGTCGAAGAAAAACTTCTTGTGTGGTTTAAACAAGCAAGAAATGCTAACATTCCGATCAACGGGACAATTTTTTGTGAGAAAGTAGAAGAGATTTCCAAGAAATTAAATGTTGAATTTAATACTTTATAACGAAGTAAATTTCTCCGTCATTTTGGTCCACGCCGAGAATCGAACCCGAGTCCTCTTATTCCGGAAAAAGTCGCCAACTGAGCTACGCATACGTTCGTTCTTGCTGCTATCTGCCTTAAGGTCGTGTGAGTCCTGCGGAGCATGCACGTCACATTCCCCCCCCCGAAAGAGGCCCGGGGCATGGCCCACCGGTCAGCCGTGACCATGTATCGTTTCAGGTAGCCATCCGCTGTAGAACGTGTACTTGAGAACTCCGAGTCAATCTGGGAGTTCTCGAGTGCATCTCGCGGTGTGGAAAGAACATCACACCATTGCGAGATCTTTAACGGCCGGGTCATCCGGGAAGTTCGGGCGCCATTATAACGAAGTAAATTTCTCCGTCATTTTTGGTCCACGCCGGGAATCGAACCCGAGTCCACTTAATCCGGAACAAGTCGCTCTACCAACTGAGCTACGCAGATGTTCGTCTTGCTGCTATCTGCCATTATGTCGTGTCCGTCCTGAGGGGCATGCACGTCACAACTTCCAATGGATGCATCGACCGTTTTAGGAAAAGAGCAGGGCTGACTTATAAAACTGTTTGTGGAGAATCAAAAAGTGTTAACGTCGAAGAAGTGGATGATTGGAAATCCAATGTTTTACCAGAACTGTTATCAGCATACGAAGCAAAAGATGTTTTCAGCGCTGAGGAGTGTGTTTTGTTTTACAACCTTATTCCTGACAAGACCTACTCTTTCACAGGAGATAGCAGCAACTGAGTCAAAGTAAATAAAGATAGATTGAAAGTTCTGGTAGGAGCTAATATGGATGGAAGAGAAAAGTTGCCTTTATTGGTCATTGGAAAATCGAAGAATCCGAGGTGCTTCAAAAATGTGAAAACTTTTCCCTGCAATTACGGAAATAGCAAAAACGCATGGATGACAGTTCGGAATTTTGAAGATTTTTTTTATTGGAGTTTCAGAAGAAAATCGCCAAAGAAAATAGAAAAGTTTTGTTATTTTGGGATAATTGCACAGCCCATCCAAAGAACATGGATCATCTGGAAAATATAAAAGTAGTTTTCCTGCCACCTAACTCGACTTCAATGGGACAACCAATGGACCAAGGAATAATTCAAACCATGAAACAATTCTACAGGAAACGTTTAGTTTATCGGCTACTGCAGAAGCTTGAATCAGACTCAAGTTACACCAGATGTACATTGAAATTGAATCTATTAGGCGCTATGCATTTTATTGTTTCTTCGTGGGAAAAGGTATCATCTTCAGCGATCACAAATTGCTTCAGGAAAGCTGGTTTCAACGCTGATGAGCTTAGTTTTTCTGATGAAGAAACCAGTCATGACAACAATAAAGCTTGGGAAAGTTTGCACAAAAAAAAAAAAAAAAAACTAAACTTGAAATCTTCCTTTGAAGAGTTTGTAAACGTTGACAAAGATGCTTCCACTTTTGAAATGCAAAATATCGACGATATTTGCGACATCCTACATTTATTATCCTACAGGATTACAAAAATACTGATCTAAAAGCATTTGTTTCTTCTTTTTTTTCCGCTAGATTCACAAAGTACGTGCCCATTTCCCACAAATTTCTCATTATGTCCGCTGGAATACGTTCTCGTGACTTTCTATAAAGCGGAGAAAAGTTTCTAATGCTTTACCAGCAGCTGGAATTGGCTAACATGCACTCATTTTCTTGCTTTTCTGGTTCATCGTCCTCTTGCGTTTCATACATATCACTAAGCTGTTCTCTGAGATTCAGAGGTTAGCTCCAAAATGAAATACAAACTTCCAGATATTTTTACTTATTGCTGTCGTATCAAACTTCTCCATTTAAGTAAAAATATCTGGAAGTTTGTATTTCTTTTTGGAGCTAACCTCTGAATCTCAGAGAACAGCTTAGTGATATGTATGTATGTATGAAACGCAAGAGGACGATGAACCAGAAAAGCAAGAAAATGAGTGTAAGCCAATTCCAGCTGCTGGTAAAGCATTAGAAACTTTTCGCCGCTTTATAGAAAGTCACGAGAACGTATTCCAGCGGACATAATGAGAAATTTGTGGGAAATGGACACGTACTTTGTGAATCTAGCGGGAAAAAAAGAAGAAACAAATGCTTTTAGATCAGTATTTTTGTAATCCTGTAGGATAATAAATGTAGCTTTCAATCCTTATATTCAAGTTTAAATGGGTATACAAATTTTGAAGATGACAATCCGATTTTTGGCGTAAATGTGACAAGGATGGTAAGTCAGATAATTTTTGAAAACTTGAAAATTTTCATCGTCCTGGAGCGGGACGATGAAAACTTTTTTCTGTGATGGTTAAATTCAAATTTATCGGAAACTTGAAACTTGGTCGTTCTGGGTGGTGTAGTGGTTAGCATACCTAGGCGTTTTCTGGGAGACGCGGGTTCGCGTCCCGCTCCAGGACGATGAAAATTTTCAAGTTTTCAAAAATTATCTGACTTACCATCCTTGTCACATTTACGCCAAAAATCGGATTGTCATCTTCAAAATTTGTATTATATGGCGTAATCCCGTATTTCTTTCATTAAATGGGTATGTTGTGAAACCTTTTATGTTACTTTAAAATTAAATAAAATGTAATTTCTGGATTTAATCTATGCAACATTTTTAATTGTTAAAGTATTACAAAACTCAATTAGACACTTCCCGTTTAAGAAGTTCTCTCGCTTAAGAAGTTTTCATCTATTCGTCCGAACGAAAACTTCTTAAGCGGGACCCACTGTATTTACTTTTATGACTCACATATCTTCTATCATTGGTTTTACGACAATAACATTCATTAATCCGCCTACCTATGTATCTTTCAATGCTAGGCAGTGACGTAGGGTGACCTAAAATTTATCCGGGGCTGAATATATTTAAAATTACTCTCAACCTTCTTCCGTTCTGTAAAATGTAATTTCACTGGATTGTGAGGTTTCCAATCGCCACCTACTGAAATCATATTTAATCATATAGAATGTAAGTAGGAATTTTATTTATATGTATACGATTGTATCAGAATAATATGACCACCCCCGGAATCACGGTGTACTCGCCCACGCGCCTCACGAGGTCCACCACACGGAGATATAAGAGGCCGGCCAGGACAGATGAGCCATAGTGTGTCACGTGAGCACAATGGGCAGAGGGAGTGATTTGACGGACGTTCAAAAAGGAATAATCATCGGCTACCGCGCGCCAAGGGTGGAATCATCTCATAAACAGCAGACTTCGCGGACTGTTCGCGAGGAGATGTAGTAAGGGTGTACCAAGAATGGACCGCTGCCACACCGAGTACCTCCCGACGTCATAACTGTGAAGCTCCAAAGGACATCGATCCCAGAGGAGAACGTCGCCTCCGTCGACTGGTAAAGAGCAATCGACGCGCAACAGGGCAGCAATTAACCACGCAAATGAACGCTGGGGCACCCAGATACGTGTGCCTGATAACAGCAGAGCGAACCCTGTTACGCATGGGTCGACGCTGAGTCAAGGCGCTCATACTAAACCAGGTCCGCCGGCAGCGACGCCTGCAGTTCGCTTGGGACTACCATCACTGGACAGTGGAAGAGTGGGAAAACGTTACCTTCTCCGACGAACCGAGGTTTCTACTCCACTGAAGTGACGGGAGGTGGCGGATATGACGTCAGACACACGGGAACCAACACTCGGAGACGCTCGTCGGTCACGTACAGGCCTGCGGTGGCAATGCGCATGCCTGGGGGATGTTTTCCCGGTATGACCTTGGACCGCGAGTACCACTGGATGGGTCCCTGAACGCCAATGACTTCGTGTCCGACCTCGCTGATCACATGCATCCCTTCATGTTGGACGTTTACCCTGGTGGTGATGGACAATGCAACGTCATTAAGGGGGGTGCGTGACTAGTTCCAGCCTTCCAAGAACAGAACAGCGATGTCGCCGTTCTCCCTTGCCCGGCGAATATCCCGACTTCAACCCCATAGAGCACTTGTGGGACTATTGGGATCAGCAGGTTCTACCTGCTGACACCCACAACCACGTCATCGCCGGGATCTCCGTGCTCTGCTGCAGCCCAAATGGGTACGTGTGCCTCGGGTAACCTTGTAGTACCCCACTGCGTCCATGCCACGCTGTCTTGCGGCTATCATCCTGGCAAAGGGAGCTTATTCCCATTTTTAGGTAGGTGGTCATGTAATTCTGGTACGACTGTGTATGCAGTGCTGCATAACGTAGAAAACAAAAGCGGTAGAAACCAAGCAAAGTACGTTCGATTTCCCTATCAGCTAACCAGGATATTATGCTATCGCTCCACACTTTTAAAATGTTCTATGTTTTTGCATCAACGAAATGTTTGGTCGATGCGAGCCCAAGTATTTAATAGATTTTTTCTTCTTCATCCCTTAACTAAAAGGCGGTTTCAATAAGAAGTCCCTTTGCTCATTTTACTTACACGAGTAAACCTTACAGCTTAACTCCACAAACAAAAATCAGCTGCTCACTGTCTGACGACGCGGAAGCAAAATTGCTGCTGTTAAACAGAAAGGAGATCAGCCCCGAATGACAGTTATACGCATGCGCAGTTCAGCACGCATCTGCCCATTCATTACTGTTGCATGTAGCTTCGTCAAGGCGACAAGTTGACGAGTGGCGTTTCAACCACCACGCTGTTTTGATTGCGCTCTAGTAAACGGATATGGAAGGCTGTAATGTGTTACCCACTTACTCAACTACTGTATTAGGTGTGCAACTTAATTCTGGGCCACAGGCACGACACGTTGACATCAAATTAAAGCAAATCGAATACGTACTTAATCAGGGAAATAATCCCCGTCGTGTTGGATACATTTGAACCATCGGTCAGGGAGCTGCCGAATGCCACTGCGAAAAAAAGACGGCTGTTTCGAGTTGATAAAGACATCAATACTTGTGTGGTTCTCCTCTACAGAAGTGAAGTGCGTACCCCTCAGGTGATGTTGCAGGGAGCGAAAGAGGTGAAAATCCGACGGGGCGAAATCTGGAGAATACGCCGGGTGGGACAAAATCTCCCATCCCATGACGGTGATCGTGTTTAATGTCGTTTCCGCGGTGCGAGGACGCGCGTTATGCTGAAGCAACAGGACCGACCTTCTGCTCTTGCCGGTGTAAGGTCTTTTCGCCTCCAGTGCGTCACTCACACGAATGACTTGCTGACAATAACGCTCAGCATTGACCAGGTTCGAGCAACTCGTAGTGTACGACACCGCGCTGATCCCACCATATGCACTGCAACAACTTCCTGGCATGGATATTCGGTTTGGCGGTACTGGTGGTAGGCTGACCTGGAAAAACCCACGATTTGCGCCGCTTAGGATTATCGTAGAGGATCCACTTCTCATCACAGGTCAAAATCTTGTGGAGAAAATCCTTCTTCTTGAATCTGGAGAGCAAGGACACAGCAACGTCGTATCGCCTAGACTTGTTCGCAGCTGTGAGTTGGTGGGGCACCCAACGGCCCTCCTTGTGAATCCGTCCAAGCTTGTGCGGGGGCTTTGCAATGGCTTGCCGAGTTACTCCGAGTTCCTGGGCGAGCTCTGACTGTGTACGAGAGCGATCCAACAGTTGTTCAAGTTTCTCATCACCAACTTTCTGTGGCTGTCCCGGACGTTTTGCATCACGGAGATCGAAATTTCCCTGCTTAAACCGCTGGAACCACTTCTTACACGTACTGTAGGACACAAAAGCCTCACCCAAAGCAGCACACATCATTTGCTGGGCACTTTTGTTTCAGCTGAAACGCGAACAGGAGGCAGTGCCTCAAATGTTGCTTCTCGAACGACATTGCTTTCACCGTCAACTTTCGTCCCTTCTGTCACTACATCTGTGAGTGGTTACGGTTAGTGACTGTCGGAATGTGTCCCTACCCGGCAGACACACAAAACTGGGAGTTAAGAGATCGACGGGTGTTGGGCAGAGAAATTCGGAAGAACCGCACCAAATCGATGGGCCACATCCCCTTGGAGTTTCAACAAGCATCCGGGAGTGTTCTTTTGATGAATACCATCCGTAAGGAAGCCCATCTGCTCGGTTATCATGGACGTGCTGCCGCCCACAAGCCTTTGATCACCAAGTCCAATAGCGCCGCTCGGGTAACGTGGTGCAAAGAACGTCGACAGTGGACTGTTGAATAGTGGAAACAGGTTCTCTGGAGCGACGAATAAAGGTTCACCCTCTACCGTTCGGATGGCAGGTTCTGGGTTTGGCATCTGCCTGGAAAACCCTTCCTGCCGGAATGTATTGTGCCAACTGTGAAGTTCGGCGGTTTTGGAATTATGCTATGGGGGTGTTTCTCCTGGTATGGCACGGGACCCTTTTTCGTAATTCCTGGTAGACTCAACGCCGAGACCTACTGCACCATTTTGGATGACCATGCGCTTCCTACGTTGTGGCAGTTTTACGGGGAGGACCTATGTTACTTTCAGGATGACAATGCCACCTGTCATGTTGCGAGGTCCACCATGGCTTGGTATGGTGACAATGGGGTTAATCGAATGGACTGGCCTGCGCAGAGCACGGACCTTAACCCTATCGAGCACCTCTGGGACGAGTTGAAACGTCGACTTAAGGGGTGCCCCCACCGTCCGAAATCAGTGTAGGAACTGACCCGTCTTCTCCAAACCGAGTGGAAGAAAATACCGCTAGCCGTCGTACAACGCCTGGTTGAGAGTATGCCCCGGAGGGTCGCAGCTGTAATCACCGCTTGTGGAGGCTCCACCAACTATTGAAGGTAAATAAACTTCGTTTTCCTTTGCTATCACAGGTGTCCAATTACTTGTTGGTAGATAGTGTACTAACTATGCAAAATCTGTGTGGGTATTTTCTTCCCAAAATAATGCGTAATTTTGCGTTTAGGAGGCGAAAATGCTTAATCTGTTTTTCTCAATATCTCTCCTTCTACATGTGCGATAGAAAAAAAATCAGAACGGGATGCCATTTACCTTGTAGAACACTTTAGGCTAGCGTATGAGGAATTTTGTCGTTCACAGGTCTGTCGGTAGGTGGTGCTTGTGTACTTCTGTTTGCAGCTGTTTCGCCACCTCTAAAAACACTATTGAGAAATTTCTTCTTTACTGTATGCCATTCGCCAGAATAGATATGGCTGCCCCGGTGGTGCAGTTGTCTAAGCGATGGCCTCTGATAATTCGTCCGAAAGGGGTCCGGGTTCGAATCCCGTTGAGGCATGGATGTTGTGTTTGTCTTACGGCACTGGCTCTCTCACTTCACTGGAACCAGTGACCCTAAATTAGGGACGGGCGATTGCTTATAGCCAATTGAGTTGCTCACGGTGGTCGTTAAACCTCCAATAAAAAAAAAAAAATAGAGATGTGGAGCATTATCTCTTTAAATAATGCAAAGATTTCAAGGTCGTGAACTTTTTTTCCGCTATCTCGGGGTGACGTATCTGAAAAGTTTTTTCTTTCCTTAGCGAAGCTTTTTCAATGAAGAATATTTTTCGCCTATTTTCAAGTTTTCCATTATGAAATGTTTTTTCCTCTAGCAGACGCAGACTTACATCATGTTTCCTTCTATCTGTATATTTCTTCTTATAACTGTTCGATTTGAGAATCTCTTTGCCTCTGATACCTTCTTCGCGCTATGAGAAACCTTTTGTGCGCCATTTGTTAGTCTCCGTAACATGCTTTTAAGCCGCTGGTGGAGCTAAGTAGATGTTTCTATTATTGGGTGTTTTAGAGATTGCAGAAACCTGTTGAGTATTTTTCAAACAGGTTCCATTGACTTTGAATAGCTTTGATGAATTTAATTCGCGTCAGAACGGATTCGAAAGACGTGCTCAGTACAACTGAAAACTTCGTGGTGACATCTTTCTTGCTTTTTTTTTTTCGACAGAGGCGGATTTATAGGGGGGGGGAGGCAAAAGGGGCAATTGTCCCGGGCCCCCAGTCGAAGGTGCCTTCTTTATACGAAAAATGTAATAATTAAAAGATCACTTTATTTCATGAAAATAAAAAAAAAATAAAAATTGTGACAAACAATTTTTAACAATGATCTACTTTTTAATTCTAGTTACTAATGCAGTTATCAACACGAAATTTATTATTTAGCCCAGCTTTTGGAACTTTCCTGTTATCTGCCCGCCACTATTTGACTTCCGAATAAGAACGGTTTCAAGTAGTTCCCGATTTCGAAAGTAGCACACAGAGCCCTCGGCAGCAGATGCGCAGTGATCACGTGCTTCTCTATGCGTATCACCTATGCGCAATGATCACGTTCTTCTGACCGTTTGTCTGCGCTCTAGAATAATATTACGGGTGGCCATTCGGAAGAAATTTTCTTTTAACCGTTTTCGCTGAATTTAAAAATAAAACTCGTTGGGGCACTCTAATAGGAGCATGTTGGATTTGTACCTATGTGAATTTATGTGGCGAAAAAAAAAACAAAAAAGTAATGACGAACCGGTTTTTGAAATTATGAAGAATATCGTAGTGTACTGGCCCCCAGAGTCACCCTGTGTCGTGTGACTACGGGTGCACACATAGATCATCTGTGACTGTCTCTACAAAAACTTTAAAAATTCCCCTACATTTCTGTTACAGGTAAAATAAAATATCTTACATTGTTCTTGTTAGCACGTCTTTTGTAAAAAAAGATCGTGTTTATGTTATCGGTTTGTCCGTCCGCCCGTCAGTCCGTCCGTCCGCCTGTACACACGGTGTCTCTGCAACTATTAATCCGATTTGAAAAATTCTTTCTTGCATTCGAAAGCTTGAAATATGCGAATGATGATCCTTCATTTCGTTTTTTTACGATGTACAATTTCGCCGCTAGAGGGCGTAAATGCAGATGATGTCGAATTCAAAAATACGTTTTATTCCACATATTTGCTTCTAAACATCCGATTGAAAAAAATCTTTTATCTTTCGATTCCATTTATGTCGAAGAGTATTTTGGATATAGTTTCTTTTTCAAATTACGCATAGATTTTCCGCTAGGGGGCGTAAAAGTAAATTACATTTTTTTCGATAACTCTTCTTCTAAAACTCCGATTTGAATTTTTTTTTTCAGTGGATACATCTCCTGATGCACAATCTTTTGCATATAATTTCGATTTTTTTTGTAAAGAATACTTTGGCCACCAGGGGGCGTAAGTTTTAATTTTCGCTTCTGATGTATTTGCCATAAAATCTGAGCTTCTAAAATATCGATTGAAAAAATTCTTTTGTGGACTGATGCCACTCACATCGATAAACCTTTTCGGAATATTTCTTCCTAAAATATTCCACAGTTTCTCCGCCAGGGGCGTAGATGTATATCGTATTTTTGTCAATATCTCGACTTCTAGGAGTCGGATTTGAAAAATTCCTTCTTTGTTCGATAGTCTTTTCTGTGTGACATGTTTTTCATATAATTTCAAAATTTTCAAGTAATTCTTAGACTTTCCGCTAGGAGGCGTAAGGTAAATTGCTTTTTCCCTTATATCTCTGCTTCTAAATCGCCGATCTGAAAAATTCTTTCTGCACCGGATACAGCTCCTGATGGGAAATCGTTTGCACATAATTTCTAATTTTTGTAAAAAAAAAATGGTTTGGCCACCAGGGGGCGTAAACCTTAATTTCCGCTTCTGATGTATTTGCAGCAAAATATGAGCTTCTAAATTCTCGATGGAAAATAACGTCGTTAGTAGACCGATACTACTCATGCCGACAAACCTTTTAGAAACATTTTCTTCTTATAATAGTGCACGGTTTCTACGCCAGGGGGCGTAGATGTATATCTTATTTTTGTCAATATCTCGACTTCTAAGAGTCCGATTTAAAAAATTCCTTCTTTGTTGGATAGTGTTTCTAGTGTGACATGTTTTTCCTATAAATTTAAAATTTTCTAGTAATTCATAGACTTTTCGTTAGGGGGCGTAAAGGTAAATTGCGTTTTCCCCTATATCTCTGCTTCTAAATCTCCGATCTGAAAAATTCTTTCTGCACCGGATACAGCTCCTGATGGGAAATCGTTTGCACGTAATTTCAAATTTTTGTAAAAAAATTTTGATCACCAGGTGGCGTAAGTCTTAATTTCCGCTTCTGATGTATTTGCAGCAAAATATGAGCATCTAAAATCTCGATTGAAAAAACGTTTTTTGTGGACCGATACTAATCATGTCGACAAACATTTTAGGAACATTTTCTTCTTGAAAAAATGCATGGTTTCTACGCCAGGGGCGTAGATGTATATCTTATTTTTGTCAATATCTCTACTTCTAAAAGTCCGATTTGAAAATTCCTTCTTCGTTGGATAGTGTTTCCGATGCGAAATGTTTTTCCTATAAATTCAAAATTTTCAAGTAAATCATAGACTTTCCGCTAGGGCGCACAATGGTAAATTGCGTTTTCTGCTCCTAAAACTCCGATTTGAAAAATTCTTCCTGTATCGCATACAAGACCTCACGGAAAATATTTTTCACGTAATTTCTAATGTTTGGTAAAGAATGGTTTGGCCACCAGGGGTCATAAGTGTCAATTTCTACTTCTGATATATTTGTAACAAAATCTGGGCTCCTGAAAACTCGACTAAATTTTTTTTTCTTTGACCGATACCGCTTATATATAAACCTTTTGTGAATACTTTCTTCCTAAAATAAAGCATGATTTTTCCACCAAGGGACGTAAAATCACATCTTATTTTTGTCGATAACCCTGTTTCTAAGAGTTCGTAAGCTCACGATTCCGTTTACAGCAATATCTGAGGGATTAAAGACCCGATTGAAAAACTTCTTTCTTCCGTCAGATACTATTGTTTTCCATACCGGTTCCATTGACTTTGAATAGCTTTGATAAATTTAATTTGCGTCAGAACGGATTCAAAAGACGTGCTTATTACACCCGAAAATTCGGTGTCATCTTTCTTGTTTTATTGTGTGTTGAAACTGCATACTTCTTTATGAATCATCCTGTATTATTTAAAAGTGTATTACTGTCGTTAATTAATTGGAAGAATTTATAGACATACTAAGAACACTTTTTCATTTTGCGGGAAAATATCAGAAAGGTCTCCGGTTATTCCCGACGCTTACGCCCCCCTCCCCCCATCACGAAAATCCTGGATCGGCCACTGGGGGTGGCGGGGACAACCATTCTGACAAAATAATTCCGTGTTCTCTTTACGCTAGAACCCATGTGAGATAAAGATTATTCCTTTTCGCTGTTAATATTTACCAAGGTCGTTAAACTCTAACGACCTTGGTAAATGTACGTTTTTTTATTACTGTTTTATAAGGCAGAAAGAGAAAGAAGGTAAAAACGCAAGTCGCACTTATATCACTAATGTACGAAGAATTGTTTATTTTCTTGAGATTTAAAGTTGGTGCTCACAATGCCACTTGAAGCAAAACAAGTTCATTCTAAAAGGAAATAAAACCCAGTTGAGAGGTCGTTGTACTGGTAGACAGACGCAACGCCAAAACAACAAACGTCTGCTTCAAAAAACTGACCTTTCTGCGTTGGTTTAACGTTCGTTTAGTAGCATCACTTTGCAGCAGGCAGCTGTAAGAATTAAGAATCAACTTCAACGCATGGCTAGCTCTTGGGAATGCGACAACAAAAATGAGCCTAAAGGCGTTACCTTCTCACATGCGCTTCTGTTTTCTGTTTTCACATCTATCTATGTAACAGAAAAAGTCAAGGAAATAGCGGAAGGGTGAGAAAGTTTCGACTTTAACGCTATGAACCTAAACAAACACAAAAACATCGAATCGAGCGAACTGAGTAATGGAATCTCTGATAATATTACGTTCGAACTTCGAACAACAGCTCCTGTTTCATCAAACGGCATTGCAGGACTGCTCAAAACAAAAACTAGATTCACACACATTCACACGTGATATACATCTACATTGACTGGTCATTATGACGAGAACAAGTCTGTCGTAAAGTACACAAAACTGAAATTGAATCTTCCTTTCGCTAAAGACTTTGTCATTTGTCCACCGAATTAGCTTAAAGTATGTTTGGACAGATCCTAAAAAAATCGCATTTATGCTACAGGGGATGTAAAATACACTATATTGACAAAAGTCACCGGACACCCCTTCAAAAGCAAATGAACGGATCCGCTGCGTAGTTCAGATGCGCGTTACAGCTGCAAACGGTATAAAAGCTGACCGCGATCATATCGCACTATGGGGTTGAGTGAAAATATCACGGCGGGAGAGAACTGACTTCGAGAAAGGAAAGATTGTTGGGTGTTATATTAGTGGGTTGTCCATAAGAGAAACCGAGAGGTGTTTAAACATACTCAAGTCAACTGTTTTGGATGTCCTGAATAAGTGGAAGATACATGGCGTGCCTGAAGCAGCAAAACGTACCGGTAGACCAAAAAAAAAATCAGTGATAGAGGACGTCGAAGCCTCAGGAGAGTCGTTACAGCTAATCGACGGAGTACTGCACAAGACCTCAGTGTACAGGTGAGTAAAAATGCTGGAATCTCGGTATGTACAAGTACCATTAGCAGAGAACTTCATTCCATGGGTTACTGTGGTCGTGCGGCTGCTCATAAGCCTTTCATTTCCATTCGGAATGCTACTCGTCGTTTAGCATGCTGTAAAGAAACATTTATCGTGGACCGCAGATCAATAGAAACGGGTCCTATGGACTGATGAATCCAGATACACTATCCATCAGTCTGATGGCTGTGTGTGGGTATGGCGGCAGCCGGGGGAACGCTATTTACCACAGTGTACTGTTCCTACGGTCAAGCTTGGAGCTGGCAGTGCACTAGTGTGGGGGTGTTTTACGTGGTATGGTCCCGGCCCGTTGGTTATCGTGGACAAACCTGTTAACCAGCACGTCTACCTCGATATTCTGGACAATTATGCCCTACCAATTTTGAGGCAATACTCGAGCGTTGTTGGTATCAGCAGGATAATGCCCCGAGCCATAAAGCAAGGACTGTTACGGCGTGGTTTGACGATAATTCCGTATCGTGTGTGGAATGGCCAGCACAGAGCCCTGATCTTAATCCCATAGAGCACCAATGGTATGAATTAGAGCGCCGCATGAGAAGTTTGGAACCAAGGCCTACTACTAAGCAACAGTTAACAGCAGCATTATGTACTGAATGGAAGCGCATACCTATCGCTGTTTTCCAAAACCTTGTCGAAGCATGTCTCAAAGGGTCAGAGCATGCAATAAGGCCAAAGGTGGACCTACACCGTAGTATGTCAATAAATACTGTGTTGTGTTTCTCTTCTAGGTGTCCGGTGACTTTTGTCAATATAGTGTTTATATATATGTTACCGCTAAAGTGCAGAAATCAGTTATTCTACAGATTATCTAGGTAATGTGCAGATTAACTAGGGTGATCAGTTAAAGTGCCGAAAATTGTTTCATTTCTCAAATTACCTAGGTAATCTGCAAATTACCTAGATAATCTGCACATTACCTACTAGGCACTCGTTAAAGTGAAAATAAGATCTTTGCTGGAACAACAGCAACGTTTCTGTACGCTTAAATTAACATAATGTTATTTATTTTTCGATATATAAAGAATCAAGTTAATACAATCAAACAATCGACAAATTAGTTGATAGAATCAATCATCAATCAATTAAAAAACTATAATAGAAAGAATCAAACGGTTTAAAATATTATTATAATTAAGGAAATGAATTTGCAAAACATGATAAAATTATGCTTACTTATTACTGCAATCTAAAGATTGGTGACACTTTGAATTACACAGCAATTGGTTTTTTGCGACAAGCACACCTATTTGTGGTACATTTAGATTTGCAGACACATTTTCTGAAACCCTGCCCAGTACCAAGGGATTGCTTTATTGCTGTTTGACGTAAAGATATTTCTACAGCAGGGACATCTTCTTTCGTTAAAAATCTCTCTTTGCAAACACTGAATTCAGATTTTGCATAGAATTGTTTTAAAATACCCGTTTTAGTACCAAGTTTATAAAAGCCATCCTCTGTTTTACAAAGAACCACAGCTAAAATCGAGCGGGCATCAGTTTTTGCTCTGTCTACTTCGGGTATTTTAATTCTCACAGTGACACCTTCATCGTCATTTGGGTGCTTTGCATTAGAAACTGCTAACATTTTCTTTGCTTGCTTTTCAAAAACCTTTCTTGGCTTCATCACACTGTATTTTCTGATCCATATTCTTTTTACAGATGTTGCACAATACATTCTTACCATACCCCTTCTCTTTAGGATCGATTTCACCACAAATTACGTGAACGAACATATCACACGAAATCAAACTAAAAGTGGAGGGAGAGGGGGAAGGTGTAGGGAAAGGAAATGAGAGAAACAAGCTTTTGAACTTTAACGATACGGAAGTCGTTAATGTGCACATTACCTAGGTAAACTGCGGAAAACTCTTGATTTCGCACGTTAACGGAGCAAATCAGTTAATCTGCAGATTAGCTAGGTAATGTGCACATTAACGGCTTTCGAGCTTTAGCGGTAACATATACACTGGCGGAAAGTGAAAAAAGAACACCAAGAAGGAATTGGCGGACGATCATGAAATTTACATATGTTAATGGGGTCGAGTTTACGTTGGTGTGATGTAAATTTCGGGACCAACCGGTGAGCGCTTACGCCACAGCACGGCATAATATGCAAATTATCGTCGGTGATATTTAAGGAGTACGGCGAAGGGAATGTAATCAGTCGTCGGCGTACGGACACGTGCGAAGACCCTGAAGAAGCTGCAATGCCTGGACATGGAAGACGTGTACAATTTCAGCCGTTATCGGACTTTGAGCGAGGTCGTCTAGTCCGACTCCGCGAGGCCGGGTGGTCGTATCGTTGTATCGCGGAGCGAATTGGACGGGAAGTATCGGTGGTGGTACGATGGTGGCGTAGATGGTCCGAGGAACATTCTCACACGAGAAGACGTGGAACCGGGAGTCACAGACGGACTGATGAGCGGACCGATCGACGCATAAGAAGAGCGGCGTTGTCAAGCAGAACATCCACTGCGATGCAAATCCGAGCTGCCGTTGCACCTGAGGTGACTGTGCGAACAATCCGCAACCGTCTACTGGATGCAGGACTACGTGCACGTGTGCCTCTGGCATGTGTACCTCAGACTCCAGCCCACCGTCAGGAACGGCTGCAGTGGTGTCGCCAACGTCTGCACTGGAGAACGCAGTGGCGATCTGTCGTGTTAAGCGATGAAAGCACATTCTGCTTGGGAGTCTTCGGTGGCCTTATGCGCGTTCGCAGACGCACAGGGAAGCGTCTCCACCGTTCTTGCACCCGCCAGCGACACACAGGGTCTACACCTGGCCTCCTGGTGTGGGGAGCGATCAGCTATCACTCCCATACACAGCTAGTGTTTGTACCGGGTACGTTAAACAGCACCTCCTACATCAACAACATCATTCAGCCCGTTGTTGTGCCATTTGTAAGGTCGGTCCATCGTGGTGTTTTCCAGCAAGATAACGCACGCCCACACACGGCACGTGCAACGCAACATGCACTTCAGGGTGTGAGACAACTTCCATGGCCTGCACGTTCACCGGATGTGTCCCCCATTGAGCACGTGTGGGATTTTATGGGACAACGACTTATCCGGTCTCCACGGCCAGCCACGACCATCCCCGATTTACGCGTCCAGGTTGAGGATGCTTGGAACTCAATACCCCAAACTTACATCCAACATCTGTACGACAGACTCCATGCCAGAATTGCACAGTGTGACGCAGTTCATGGCGGTTCAATCTCATACTAACCATGTTACATGGAAATGTTATTTTTCAGTTTACCAGCAAATACAGCTGTATTTTGCCATAATGTTTTGATCACGTTATCCTCTGTATTCCGTTATTATGCTGCATAAATTTCGTTGGTATCAGACGTCTCCTTCTTGGTGTTCTTTTTTCACTTTCCGTCAGTGTATTTGTTTCTTTGAACAACGTGTTTTTTCTTCTCGCTGCTCTGCAAATGAGTACGAGTGTCGGTGTTCTGGTTTAATTTAAAGTAATAGTTTTCTGTCTTCAAAGATATACCCTCCACTCAAGCGTAAAACTGAAATGTTAGCTTTTAAATTTAATTTCTTTGCGGCATATGAGTTCCTGTGACAACCTCGCACGAGCTCGTATGAAACACAACGCTTTCAAGTCCCAGCGATGAGACTGGGTCGCCTATACTAGAAAACCTAATGTCATTGTTGCGATTAGATCGAAAATCATTAACAAAATTTATACCCCCCAGTTCCCCAACGGGGCTTGGCGTGGCAACACGGTTTTCAATTTACAACCACCAAATTTGGTATATTATCTCATGACACTCTGACTTACTGTAGACAGTTTTTGGAAGGGGTCGGGGGGGGAGTTTCTCCCCGTACAAAATTTTCGCAAAATGTTCTACAGTTTTCAATTTAGAACAACCAAATTTGGTATTTATCTCATGGTACTCTAACTTAGACCATACACGGTTTTGGGAAGGGGTCAAAGGGCGCCCATGCAAAAGTTACAACCACCAAATTTGGTATAGTATCTCATAATACTCTGACTTAGACCGTAGTCAGTTAGCTCATGGTACTCTAACTTAGACCATACACGGTTTTTGGAAGGGGTCAAAGGGCCCCCATACAAAATTTTTGAAAAAATTCTACAGTTTTCAATTTAGAACCACCAAATTTGGTATTAAAAAAAAAGTTCTACAGTTTTCAATTTTGAATCACCAAATTTGGTATTAACGGGAAAATTACAGGAATATGTTTTTCATTCATGAAATTTCCCACGCTGAACTTGGTAATTCCACGAATATTTACCCGGGAAATACCGGGTACCCCTGCTACTTAAGGAATGAAATTTTCATTGCGTAATTTTTTTGTCCGGTGTGTTTATGTATTTACGTATATACAGAATACTTGAAATATTTCATTTAATAATACCAACCGTGGCCCCAGCGTTTGTGATAAGCCCACGAGGGAACCATTAGCATAATGTTTCCTCCCTCTCTCAACACTAATTAAATTTCCCTTTTCCCCGTTTTCCAAATGAAATAATATCTCCGTACTTTTTTGGGGGTGCGGGGGGAGGGGGCGGGGGCTATGCTGATACACGTACTGGTCGGACGACGTTCTTTTTTAGTGGAAGGCATCAAAATGCAGCAATGTTTTCCTGTTGAAGAGACCAATAAACCCTTTCGGTAATTCGTAAAAGATGCACGTATAGATCTGAAACAAGATATCTCATTCGTACGTTGAATGACCAGACCACCAGACAATAAGCCTCCTTGCGTTCTTCCTTTGAGCGTCTGACGCGAGCGCTAGAAGTCACATGACCTCGCAGACGGCGGCGCGTGCTCCGGTGGCGCCGTTCTGTCGCCTGGTGGCAGCACGTGTTTTGGCAATCTGCCGATATTCTCCTCCTTAGTAGCGCTGATCTCACCTTCACTCCAAGCAAGCAGAAATTTAAAAAAAATGAAAAAAAAAAAAAAAGGAGAAAAAAATCATAAACATTGAAGGCTTCAAAGCAAAAAGAAAGAAAAAGTCTTTGTCGCATGACTTACAATATATCTTCCGCGGTACTTCATACGATGTTGTCCAGCGATTTCTGCGATTGAAATGGGAGTTTAATGCTGGAAGCTTTGTTTGTTTAGTCTGCATGTAAACTTTGGGAAACCGAAACAAAGGCATCGGAATGTACTCCGTTGTACTCTTTTTCTTTAAACTACTTTTAAACTGATGTCGTTGTTGAGGAGCCAAAACGCCGAACGAAAAC
The DNA here is from genome assembly GCA_039090855.1 of Macrothele yani. Lineage (NCBI taxonomy): Eukaryota > Metazoa > Arthropoda > Arachnida > Araneae > Macrothelidae > Macrothele > Macrothele yani. Next base: position 17,490,817 of record CM076999.1, on the reverse strand, counting down.
TGGCGTGAAATCAAAACAGTGAAATAAATGCTCGTAGAATGTACGCTGGCGAAAAACAGAACGAGAGGGTTCAAACATTACTTTATTCACCAAGAAACAATACATGAACAAAACAAATGAATAACAAAACACAATATAACAACAATAAACAAAATACAACTAACACCTATTGGGCGTGCAGAAATCTAAAAGTTCTAAATTTGAAAATTATACGAGAGTAAAGTTTTTTAATGAAACATGAATTCACGAAGTTCTAAAAATTCGGGAGTGCATCGAATAAAAAATACAGCAAAAGATGATTTTTACAAACATTGTTCTGGTGAGAAAAAATTCCAACCCTGTTTAGAATGACCTGAAACCAATGTTCATAAGGTATCCATTTCGGATGTAGGTAAAAATACCCCCGGAGAAAATACCCCTGAAAACTGAAAAGCGGAAAAAATGCCCCCGGAAGAAATACCCCCAGAACAAACGTTTCACTGTTAACTGCCACACAGGAACACTGATGTGTGGCAGTGTTCCGGTGTGGAAATTTACCGGCAACCCTGCCACACATCTTTCAGCAACTTGGCTACAAAAGTTCAAGGGGTGGGTTGGGGGGTATTAAGATGGCCGTTTCCGGGCCTATACTGAGAACTGAATTAGGAACTCCAAACGAATTTCGCGAATTGCACTTTAATTTGAAGAAAAAGATTGCCAAGGATCCGAGGTACACTTTGTTGGGTGGGTGGGGGGAAGGCTCTACCCCTAACCCGTAATATTATATTCTGGGCCGCTGGAGTCCGTCAGTGTAACCAGGAAGTTCCCCTTGAAGTGTACGCGAGGTCCATGATCTTCGAGGGGGATTCCCCCAAATGTTAAAATGGATGCAGAACTGTAACCATTAGTACCAAGCTTTATATAATGATTCTGTATCCGACCACGAATTTTCAGGAGGGTGGGGTAACCCCCATTTCTAAGAGTTATTCAGGTGTGACATCGAGGATACACTGACTGACTTTAGAGGTCCAGATTATAAAATTACGGAAGTTGGGGGTAGAGCCCTCCAAACCAAGCACCTCGTATCCCTCTCACAAGCTTCACCAAATTTCTGGGGGAGGGGGAAGGGCATACATAGTTTACCATTAAACACAACATGAAGCATAGAAATTGCGAGCAAATCCCTTACCTGGAACACTTGTCTGCGCTCTTAGAAACTCGCACCCCACCCTCCTGAAAATTCGTGGTCGTGTAGAGAATCATTATGTAAAGCATCGTTCTAATGTTTACAGCTCTACGTCCTTTTTAACATTTTGGGGACCCCCCCAAAGCTCATGGACCGCGCGGACGCTTCAAGGGGAACAGCCTGGATACACTGTCAGACTCCAGCGGCTCAGAATCTAATATTACGGAACTTGGGGGTTGAGCCCCCCACCAAAAGTGCCTCGCATCCTCGGCAATTCATTTCTTCAAATTAAAGTACAATTCTCGCTTGGCTTACATGGAACGTTTTTTTTTTATTGGAGGTTTAACGACCACCGTGAGCAACTCAATGGGCTATAATCAGTCGCCCGTCCCTAATTTCGGGTCACTGGTTCCAGGGAAGGGAGAGAGCCAGTGCCGTAAGACAAACACAACATCCATGTCTGACCGGAATTCGAACCCGGACCCTTACGGACGAATGATCAGAGGCCAACAACGCCTTAGACCACTGCGCCACCGGGGCGGCATGGAACGTTTTCTCGAAATTCGTTTGGAGTTCCCAATTCAGTTCTCAATATAGGCCCAGAAACGGCAATCTGCCGCCCCGGTGGCGCAATGGTCTAAGCGATGGCCTCTGATCATTCGTCCGAACGGGGTCCGGGTTCGAATCCCGGTGAGGCATGGATGTTGTGTTTGTCTTACGGCACTGGTTCTCCCCGCTCCCTGGAACCAGTGACCCTAAATTAGGGACGGGCGACTGCTTATAGCCCATTGAGTTGCTCACGGTGGTCGTTAAACCTCCAATCAAAAAAAAAAAGAAAAAAGAAAAAGAAACGGCAATCTTTATAGCCCACCCTCCCCCTTGAACTTTTGTGGTCAAGTTGCTGAAAGATGTGTGGCAGGGTTGCCGGTAAATTGCCACACCGGAGTGGCAGTTTACAGTGAACCGTTTGTTCTGGGGGTATTTCTTCCGGGGGTATTTTTTCCGGGGGCATTTTTTCCGCTTTTCAGTTTTGAGGGGGTATTTTCTCCGGGGGTATTTTTTCCCGGGGGTATTTTTACCGTTTACCATCCATTTCTTGTAGAAATCAGAGTTTTTTCCTGATGTAGGTGTTTGATTGAGTTCTGTTTGAAGCACCGAAGATATATAGATAGTTTATACATTTTACAGAGTTTGCATCTTGCAATAATGTAGGATGCTGGAGGGTTAGCGTGATGTTATTTAAGTGAAATCGATATACACTGAAGAGCAATTGAATTAGAGATACCTGTCTAGCAACGTGTATCACCACCTTTCGTCCTGATCACGGCGGTGAGACTCGACAAGACACCGGAAGCGTTCGGAAGTCATACGGATCCACGACCCCTGAACAAGCTCCCACAGTTCACGAAGATTTGATGGAGGGGGTCAGCGCCTCGAACATCTCTCTCGATGGCATCCCAGATGTGCTCGATGGGATTGAGGTCAGGTGACCTAGCTGGCCAAGGAAGCGAGGTCACGTCGGTGGAGTGTTCATCCAACCATTCGGATACAATTCGGGAGCTGCATTGTCTTGTTGCAGGATGAGGTCCCCAGTGGGATGTTGAAGACGCACAAACGGGAGCAAATGGTCTTTCAGGATATCCCGGTAACGCTGACCTGTGAGGGCCGATGTCACACGTACCAGGGGTCCCATTTCAGTCCACGTAAACAGTCCTCAGACGAGAATACCACCCCCACCAGCTTGAAGAATAACCTGCAGGCAAGAAGGATCCATCGCTTCATGTGGTTATACGAGTACGCCGCACTCGTATCCTGCCATGTGCCAACGTGAATCTCGACTCATAAGTCCAGGCAACATTTTCCCGCATGTCTAGGGTCCAGTGGCGATGTTCTCGCGCCCATGCTAATCTTTGGACCCTGTGATGTGCGGTCAGCAGCGGTACCCTCGTGGGACGATGGCTTCTGTACCCCATAGCGAGGAGATGGTTCTGGATGGTGCGGCTGCTTGCACGTTTTTGTGCACCAGCGTTAAATTGCCGAGTGATTTCTTGCACTGTGTCCCGTTTATCCGCTGTTACAATGCGAGCTAGCCGACGATGACCCCGCTCATATACATGCTGTTGTCCACGGCAGTTGGCTCTTGCAGGGATGGTTTTACCAGATTCGATGTACTCACGGTGCACCCGTGATACAGTGGCTCGTGAAAATCCCAGTGCCTGCACGACTTCCGAGATGAGTGACGCATTCGCCGGGCCCCGACAATATGCCCACGATCAAATGCGCTTAGATCCTTCGTCTTACCCATACTGCGTCCGACTCTTACTGATTCCCGTCGTATCACTCCTTATATTGTTGGATCGCTTCATACGCCATGTCGTTTCCATTTACAGGGTCGCCCACAGCGCCACATTTGCATAACGCCAGCTGTCTCTAATTCAATTGGTCTTCAGTGTACATATAAACGTAATATACATATTCATCTTAATAACGGCTTGATATTTAATAATTGAAATCCTTTTTTAATAATAAAATTTGGTTACTTGCTGAATTCTATGCATTTTTAGTGCCACTATTTTTGCGTAATCCAGAAGTAATAGCTAACTATGACCGTGACCATGGAGTATATTACAAATGGGAATCATTATTTACGATTACACAAATCTATTTTTTTAAATGTATTTAGATTGTTCACTCTTTCCACGGTTTGATGGAGGTGCGCATACTTTCATATGGTCCGTTAGATTTTTGGTTCCATAATCTTTTATTACACCGTCAGCATCTTTCTTTATAATTATATACTTTCCACATTTTGAACAACAGGCAAGACTAAATAACACAGAATTATTCACCGATTACTTAACGAGACGAAACGAGTTCCAGTATTAACTCTTCCCCTTGTGGTTTTCAACAAGCACGTATTGGTTGGCCTCGACGCCTTTCTCGACCTCCTTAATATTAAGTCCATCCATATTAACAAATAAGGAGTTAATTTCGACATGACGTGTCATGGGAACGGGATGTTAGCACATTGATCGAAAACCTCTGAATGCTCAATGTAAAAGATGCGATATGAAAAGTAACTCTCAGTCAAACAGTGAACTACGCACGGAGAGAGTGAATCAGCTGAGAAGCAGGCGAATGGCGTTTGCCTGTACCTTGCCCTGGACAATCGCACTGTATCTTTTTACGTTATGGTGTCGGTGTGTCTGACGTCGGTCGGTGGAAATCTTCGTTGCTTTAAGAAAGAGACGACAGTATTTTTGCATGGCAAATCATTATTCACTCCGTGGGCAACAGTATCAACTACAGAATTCTACAGCGCGCATTTTTCTTTGGAATATGTTTTTCTCTTTTCAAAAATAAAAGGGAAATAAAACCGGGTCAAAATTTGGCCAGGAACACCTTGACCTGACCCGTTGGACCCGTAAGAAGTTGTCGACTTGCCGACCCGTGACCCGTTTCCATCTCGTGGCAAACGATGACGACTACATTTTGGACTGATTTGTACATGTACATATGGTAACTAGTATATTTCTGTTGCCTTGCATTTGCTATATTACTCTCTTTCCAACCCAATAAAAAATCCGGCAACTTGAAGTTATAAAGGAAATTCGCTCTCTGTTTCTGTAGAATTTCATGAATTTCCTGCCTTCAATGCAAAATTGAAGCTCCAAAAATTATGTGCCCGGTCAAGGCCGGATGGAACTTTTTCATAGCCCGGGGCAAAATTTTATTGCCAGGCCCATTAGCAAAACTTTATTGCTGGCACCAGAAAATAAATCTGATATTTAAAAAAAAAGTCGTTACGTGAAAAATGTACGCAAAAACACATACACGATGCGAAATTCACAAATTTTCTGGTGACGCATCCCTCTTCTCTAGAGCCAAATGCTTTACCAATTAAGCTACACCGACGGAATTTATTGCTGTAACTTTTCCGTCTTACCATGTGCTTCACTTCTGTAATACCTCATAACGAAAACTGTCACAAAGACAAAATTATTCTCTCAAAGAAGAATTTGCTTCAAGCTTTACGAAAAGACTATAATATGATTGAAAGAGAGAGAGAGACAGAGAGACCAAGAGACCGAAAGAGAGACACAGAAAGTGAGAGAGAGAGAGAGGGAAAGAGAGACAGAGAGAGCGAAGAGAGAGAGAGAGAGAGAGAGAGAGAGAGAGAGTGAGAGAGAAAGAGAGCGAGCGAGAGAGGGAAAGAGAGACAGAGAGAGCCTAGAGAGAGAGCGAAAGAGAGAGAGAGAGAAAGTGAAAGAAAGAGAGAAAGAGAGAGTGAGAGAGAAAGAAAGCGAGCGAGACAGAGAGAGCGCCAGAGAGAGAAAAAGAGAGTGAGAGAGAAAGAGAGCAAGCGAGACAGATAGAGCGCCAGAGAGGGAAAGAGAGACAGAGAGAGAGCGAAAGAGAGAGAGAGAGAGAGCGAAAGAGAGAGAGAGAGAGAGCGAAAGAGAGAGACAGAGCCTAGAGAGAGCGAAAGAGAGAGAGAGCCTAGAGAGAGAGAGAGAGAGAGAGCGAGAGAGAGAGAGAGAGAGAAAGAGCGAGAGAGAGAGAAAGAGAAAAAGAGAGAGTGAGAGAGAAAGAAAGCGAGCGAGACAGAGAGAGCGCCAGAGAGGGAAAGAGAGACAGAGAGAGAACCTAGAGAGAGAGCGAAAGAAAGACAGAGAGAGAAAGCGAAAGAAAGAGAGAAAGAGAGAGTGAGAGAGAAACAGAGCGAGAGAGACAGAGAGCGCCAGAGAGGGAAAGAGAGACAGAGAGAGCCTAGAGAGAGAGCGAAAGAGAGAGAGAGAGAGTCTAGACAGAGAGAGAGAGAGAGAGAGAGAGAGTCTAGACAGAGAGCGAAAGAGAGAGAGAGAGAGTGAGAGTGACAGAGATAGAGAGAGTGACAGAGATAGAGAGAGAGCGAGAGAGAAAGAGAGCGAGCGAGACAGAAAGTGCGAGAGAGAGGGAAAGAGAGACAGACAGAGCGAAAGAGAGAAAGAGCGAGAGAGCAAAAGAGAGAGAAAGCAAGAGAAAGAGAGAAAAAAAGAGTGAGATAGAGCGCGAGAGAGGGAAAGGGAGACAGAGAGAGAGCCTAGAAAGAGAGTGAAAGAGAGAAAGAGCGAGAGAGCGAAAGAGAGAGTGAGAGAGAAAGAGAGCGAGTGAGAGAGAGAGCGAAAGAGAGACACAGAGAGAGCGAGAGAGTGAGAGGGAATGAGAGACAGAGAGCCTAGAGAGAGAGGGAAAGAGAGACAGAGAGAGCCTAGAGAGAGAGAGAAAGAGAGAGAGTGAGAGAGAGAGAGAAAGAGAGAGAGTGAGAGAGAGAGAGAAAGCGAGAGAGAGAGAGAGTGAGAGAGAAAGAGAGCGAGCGAAAGAGAGACACAGAGAGAGCGAGAGACAGGGAAAGAGAGACAGAGAGAGCCTAGAGAGAGAGAGGGAAAGAGCGAGAGAGTGAAAGAGAGAGCGAGAGAGAGAGAGAGAGAGAGCGGGAGAGGGAGCGAGACAGAGAGAGAGAGAGGGAAAGAGCGAGAGAGAGAGAGAGAGAGAGAGAGAGAGAGAGAGAGAGAGAGAGAGAGAGAGAGAGAGAGAGAGAGAGCGGGAGAGGGAGCGAGACAGAGAGACACCGAGAAAGAGAGAGAGGGTCTTAAAATCTGCAATTTTACCTGTGCAGCGAAAACTTTTGGTTTGAGAATATTTTTGTGCGGAAAATAATAAGGATCCCTCCAAAATAAATTTGTATTAACAGTTTTTTCCCCTGATACATATTTTAGTGACTGATTTTTAATGCAAAGTGGATTAATTGACAAATTTTTGACTTTTTAAACTTTTTTACGCGCTGAAATATGATTTTTTTTAACTTTCAGTAATGTTTTTAAAGTCACTGAATAATAGCCTCCACATGTAGCCCTGAAACCAACTCTGATATTGTTCTTTTTATTTCTTTAAAATAAAGTATCCGGTTTGCCGCGAATTGTTAAATACAGGGTGTGGTAGAAAAACGGGCGTTTTGAATGCAACAAAACTGATACTTCGTTTAATGAGAAAAAAATCACAAAGGCATCCATTGCACACATTGCCATTTGTGAAATATGCACAGTCACGTTCATGTTTGAATATTATGTCCAGCAGATGACGATCATTTCGACGTCTACTCCCGGACAATCTGCGACGGAAATCGTTCTAACATTTCAATAGGAATGTTTGTGACTTCTGTTGTGTTTCAGCTCAGCAATGGTGTGTGGGCACCTTGCATGCACCTTAGTTTAAAGGAACCCCCAGAGGAAGTGATCACAAATTCACAAGTCTGGTGACCTGGAAGGCCACGAAATGTCACCATTCCGGGATATGACGCGGTTTCCGAAAAGTCGGTGCACGGCTTCCATGGAAATTCTCGCACAGTGAGACGTAGCGCCGTCTTGCTGAAACCAAAATGTCTCATCTGATGGAAAGCGAGCAAGTTGCGTTGCGACGAATGCGTCTATCATGTCGGCATACTTGTGAGATGTTACCGTTGCGGCTTGTCCTTGTTCATCCTCGAAAAAGTAAGGGCTGATTATTCCCATTAGACACCGCACGCCACACTGTAACTCGCTGACTGTGTAACGGCCGTTCATGCAGTTGACAGGAATTATCCTCTGACCAGTAGCGAAAGTTTTTTCATTCACAAAACCATTAAGATGAAAGTGAACCTCGTTACTCTATTGCCTTGCATTTTAGCCAGAAGCTCAACACACAGACCCATTCAGTGTTCGTAATTATTTTAATTTAACTGCGCTGCTCCGGGTCGCAGTGGTCTAAGAGATGGCTTCTGATCTCTTGTCCGAGATGGTCCGGGTTCGAAACCCGGTGAGGCATGGATGTTGTGTTTGTCTTACGGCACTGGCTTTCTCCCTTCCCTGGAACCAGTGATCCTAAATTAGCGACGGGCGACTGCTTATAGCCCATTGAGTTGCTCACGGTGGTCGTTAAACCTCCAATAATGAAAAATAATAAATAAATGTGCACAGATATAGACAGTGTTACACAGATATAGACATATTGATCAAGTAACACATTGGCCGCCCCAGTGGCGCAGTGGTCTAAGCGATGGCTTCTGATCATTCGTCCGAAAGGGGTTCGGGTTCGAATCCCGGTGAGGCATGGATGGTTTGTCTTACGGCACTGTCTCTCTCCCTTCCCTGGAACCAGTGACCCGAAATTAGGGACGGGCGACTGCTTATAGCCCATTGAGTTGCTCACGGTGGTCGTTAAACCTCAAATAATGAAAAATAATAAATAAATGTGCACAGATATATACAGTGTTACACAGATATAGACATATTGATCAAGTAACACATTTGCCGCCCCGGTGGCGCAGTGGTCTAAGAGATGGCTTCTGATTATTCGTTTCGGAAAGGGTCCGGGTTTGAATCCCGTGCGGCATGGATGTTGCGTTTGCCCTACGGCGCTGGCTCTTTCTCCTCCCTGGAGCCAGTGGCCCTAAATTAGGGACGGGCGACTGCTTATAACCCACTGAGTTGCTCACGGTGGTCGTTAAATCTCCAATAAAAAAAATGGCGTCGTTTGGTGAAACGAATGACGATCCCTACGTGTTGCCAACATCATTAGGGAAACTTTCCTGAAGAAATCAAAAACGCCTGTTTTTGTGCCACATCCTGTACATAAAAGAAAGGGCCTCAAAATTAAATTTCATATAATAAAGTATGATTAAGTTTCATATAATTAAGTATGAAATTTAATTTGGTATTTCATGAATGCAGAAAATATTAAGGTAGTTACAATAATCACTTGAAGTCTGCAAACCTCAGTATTTGTACGGCGAAGGGCAATAACCAATTCTAAAATAAATGGGGGATTGCCAACAACAACAACAAAAAAGTCTTTTAAAGAGCCTCAAAAAATAATAATTGTAAAAAATTCAACCGAAGATGATTTTTTTTCGAAAACTGCGGGGCGCGGGGCAACCGCCCCGATCGCTCCTATTGTCCAGCCCGCCCTGTGTCCGGTTTCTCTGCGGAAACAAAAAAGATCTTTGGGGCATGTGGACTCTTGCACGTGACCTCCTTTTCGGTGAAAAGAATGCTGTTAATAAGGTCACTTGCCATCATTGGATTGGAACCTACTTTCCAAGCGGCAGATGTATTTTGTTTTTCTCCGCCTGTCATGAACAACACACACACACACACACACACACACACACACACATGAATTATATCACCTCTCACTCGAAAATCCTCAAATGCGGTTAAAATATTTCCGCTGTTCTTATGGTCCGGAAATTCCTCAGAAATGATTACCCAACATATGGCAATTCAACGTAAAAGTTTCTTTTTAAATCTGTAAGGCTACGTGAACATTATTAACTAAATCCATCGGAAATTACTATGCGCTTGGGTGATCGCATGTGAGCTCACGCATGAGTTAAACGATTGTTGAAATTCATCGATAAAGTTTTGCATGACCATCGAATTATTCTAGTGAATAACGATGCAGCTTTAAACAAGAAACATGACACCTAACTCTATAGTGTGATGAGCGGTTCTTTTGAACCATTTTCGACACATAAAACATTTTTCGAAGCAGGCTTTTTAGAAAATAAGAGAAAATAAAATGCAGATGAAAGTGATTTATTAGTGCAGGTAGGTGTTATAAAGCTACTTTGCCGTCTAATACACAATTTAAAAGATTTTAATATACACTGGCGGAAAGTGAAAAAAGAACACCAAGAAGGAATTGGCGGACGATCATGAAATTTACATATGTTAATGGCTCGAGTTTGCGTAGGTGTGATGTTAATTTCGGGACCAACCGGTGAGCGCTTACGCCACAGCACGGCATAACATGCAAATTATCGTCGGTGGTATTTAAGGAGTACGGCAAAGTGAATGTAATCAGTCGTCGGCGTACGGACACGTGCGAAGACCCTGAAGAAGCTGCAATACCTGGACATGGAATACGTGTACGATTTCAGCAGTTATCGGACTTTGAGCGAGGTCGTCTAGTCGGACTCCACGAGGCCGGGTGGCTGTATCGTCGTATTGCGGAGCGAATTGGACGGGAAGTATCGGTGGTGGAACGATGATGGCGTAGATGGTCCGAGGAACATTCCCACACGAGAAGACATGGAACCGGAAGTCACAGACGGACTGATGAGTGGACCGATCGACGCATAAGAAGAGCGGCGTTGTCAAGCAGAACATCCACTGCGATGCAAATCCGAGCTGCCGTTGCACCTGAGGTGACTGTGCGAACAATCCGCAACCCTCTACTGGATGCAGAACTACTTGCACGTGTGCCTCTGGCATGTGTACCTCTGACTCCAGCCCACCGTCAGGAACGGCTGCAGTGGTGTCGCCAACGTCAGCACTGGAGAACGCAATGTCGATCTGTCGTGTTCATCGATGAAAGCAGATTCTGCTTGGGAGCCTCCGATGGCCTTATGCGTGTTCGCAGACGCACAGGGGAGCGTCTCCACCCTTCTTGCATCCGCCAGCGACACACATGGCCTACACCTGGTCTCATGGTGTGGGGAGCGATCAGCTATCACTCCCGTACACAACTAGTGTTTGTACCGGGTACGTTAAACAGAACCTCCTACATCAAGAACATCATTCAGCCCGTTGTTGTGCCATTTGTAAGGTCGGACCATCGTGGTGTTTCCCAGTAAGATAACGGACGCCCACACACGGCACGTGCAACGCAACATGAACTTCATGGTGTGAGACAACTTCCATGGCCCGCACGTTCACCGGATTTGTCCCCCATTGAGCACGTGTGGGATTTTATGAGACAACGACTTATCCGGTCTCCACGGCCAGCCGCGACCATCCCCGATTTACGCGTCCAGGTTGAGGATGCTTGGAACTCAATACCCCAAACTTACATCCAACATCTGTACGACAGACTCCATGCCAGAATTGCACAGTGTTACGCAGTTCATGGCGGTTCAACCTCGTACTAACCATGTTACATGGAAATGTTATTTTTCAGTTTACTAGCAAATACAGCTGTATTTTGCCATAATGTTTTGATCACGTTATCCTCTGTATTCCGTTATTATGCTGTATAAATTTCGTTGGTATCAGACGTCTCCTTCTTGGTGTTCTTTTTTCACTTTCCGCCAGTGTATGTTATTAAGTGTACAAATAAGTTTTAAAGAAGTTTTTTGTGTGACGTATATCGCTAATTTACATATCAGACATTCCCTCGCGTTGTTGTCATGTGACCGTAATTAGTCTAGAGTATAAAATGTGACACAGAAGTTTGCCTAACAATCAAACGCACTTGCACATTGGTAGGTGAAAGATGGCAAGCGATACTGCATTCATTACGAATTCCATCAGGGAAAAGTGCTGCATAAGCATGTGCATCAGTCTGTTCTGTTTCAGGGGGAAAATAGAGTATCGAAAAGCACGTGTGAGTTTTGGTTTAGACGGTTCCGATCGGGTGATTTAGATGTTAGCGATCGAGAATGTAGCAGCTCCCCGTAGAAGGTTGCACATGAGGAACTGCAAGCATTGCTGGATGAAGATTCGTCTCAAACGCAAAAAGAACTAGCTGGACAACTGGGAGTAACTAAACAAACCATTTCCAATCGTTTACGCGCAATGGGAAAGATTCAGAAGGAAGGAAAATGGGTGCCACATGACCTGAGCCAGAGGAACAAGGATGGGCGTATCATGAAGTGCTTGAATCTGTTGAATAAACAACACAGAAAGTCTTTCCTGCGGAAAATCGTTACGATTGATGAAAAGTGGATCTGCTACGACAATCCCAAACGCAAAAAAAAAAAAAAAACTGGGTAGACCCCGGTGAAGCAACGACTTCGACACAGAAACGCAATATTTACTCCAGGAAAGTTCTGCTGTGCATCTGGTGGGATATATAGACTGTGCTCTATTATGAACTACTGGAACAGGGTCATACTGTTACTGCTGATCGTTACAAGGAACTATTGCTGCGATTGAACCAGAAAATCTGTCGGAAACGTTCATTGACAGGCAAAGGATTGCGTCCCGTTAAATTACTGCATGACAACGCTCGTCGCGAAATCGGTCAAGGAACGTTATCGACGATTGGCTGGGAAGTTTTGGAGGACCCGGCGTATAGTCCCGACATAGCCCCTTCAGACTATCATTTGCTCCGATCGATGCAACATTTTTTGTCTGCTGTACGGTTCCGGACATGTGACGAAGTGCAAAAATGGGTTGACGACTTCATCGCGTCACACGGCGAAGTATTCTTCATGGCTGGAATCCGTCAGCTGCACAACCAATGGTGGAAGGTGATAGCTAATGACGGCGGGTATTTTGATTCGTTTAGGGGAATTGTCGTTTTCTCTCAAATTACACGTTGCGTTGTCTTAAAACGCTTTAAAACTTGTACATCTAATATACACCATCTACCAACAAGTAATTGCACACCCCTGCAATCGAAGATATCTGCGGTCCTGATACACGTCACGGCCGCCGCCGTTAAATATCGTGTGGGAAACAACAACGCAACCAGTCGCATGCAAGATGCCACGCAGTTCGGAGGTCTCTGATTTCGAGAAAGGTGTAATCGTCGGGTATCTCAGAAATGGCCGATCCACATGTGACATATCCAGCGAGTTGAAATACCCAAAATCGACCGTGGCCTACGTGATTGGCAAGTGGAAGATGAGAGGTGACTGTCGGAATCTAACTCCAACAAAACTGGGAGTTAGAGACCGACGGATGCTGGCCAGAGAAATTCGGAAGAACCGCACCAAATCGATGGGTCACATCCGCGAGGAGTTTCAACAGGCATCCGGGAGTGTTCTTTCAATGAATACCATCCGTAAGGAAGCCCACCTGCTCGGTTATCATGGACGTGCTACCGCCCACAAGCCTTTGATCACAAAGTCCAATAGCGTTGCTCGGCTAACGTGGTGCAAAGAACGTCGACAGTGGACCGTTGAACAGTGGAAACAGGTTCTTTGGAGCGACGAATCGAGGTTCACCCTCTACCGTTTAGATGGCAGGGTCTGGGTTTGGCGTCTACCTGGAGAACGCCTCCTGCAGGAATGCATTGTGCCAACTGTGAAGTTCGGCGGCGGTGGAATTATGCTATGGGGATGTTTTTCCTGATATGGCACGGGACCCTTGGTCGCAATTCCTGGTAGACTCAAAGCCGAGACCTACTGCTCTGCCAGCAGGGTAGTCATCACCTCGACAGGCAAAATGCAAAAATTCCCAATACCCCAAGTGACTGTTCATCCTTGTTTTTGGTAGAAAGTCTGCTAATACTAAAGCATAGAGAGAACTGATGCTGTAATGATGACACTCCTATAGCTTTTCAGTCACCATGGAAAATACTGTGCAAAAACTTGGAATATTGCCAGACCACTTGCAGTGAATAATTTAGCACCTTTCTCACTGCGCATGTTCATAAGAAATACCTCCCACATATACGCCACATTGACAAAAGTCACCGGACACCCCTTCAAAAGCAACTGAACGGAACCGCTGTGTTGTTAAGATGCGCGGTACAGCAGCAAATGGTATAAAAACAAGCCTGTAGCTGACCGCGATCATATGATCCGCAGATGGCTTAGTGGTTAGCGAGTCAGACTATCAATGCAAGGTCCTCAGGTTCGAACCTGGGCTGATCTTTCAGAGATATTGTGATTTACTAACAATCGCTGAATATCCGCCGTGCATCGGACGAGCACGTTAAGTGACGGCCCCCTGGCTGGACCCACTGGTTAAATGGGTATTCTTTCTTATGCCCCCCTGAAATTCTCTCACCCTTCCTCTGTGTGTGCAACAGCGTACTTGTACGGTGGCGCCATCTACTGTACTCTAATCTTACTACAAACTGTTCTGTCAAAGTCGCTAGACTTGCTCTCATTCCTTCCGTTTCTGTGTCCTGCCCAAAAGGCGATCTCGCTGTAGGTGGCTGGGACCTAAACTCTACTCACTGTGGACGGAAGTCCTACAAGAAAATGACAAATACCGCGATCATATCACACTGTGAGGTTGAGTGAAAATGTCGCAGCGGGAGAGAACTGATTTTGAGAAAGGAAAGATTGTTGGGTGTTATATTAGTTGGTTGTCCATAAGAGAAACCGAGAGGCGTTTAAACATACCCAAGTCAACTGTTTCGGATGTACTGAATAAGTGGAAGACACGTGGCGTGCCTGATGCAGCAAAACGTAAGAAAATTAGTGATAGAGGACGTCGAAGCCTCAGGAGAGTCATTACAGCTGATCGGCAAGACTTCAGTGTACAGGTGAGTAAAAGTGCTGGAACCTCGGTATGTACACGTACCATGCCCAGGGAAATGCATTCCATGTGTTATCGTAGCCGAGCGGCTGCTCATAAGCCTATCATCTCCATTCGGAATGCTACTCGTCGTTTAGCATGGTGGAAAGGACATTTATCGTGGACCGTAGATCAATGGAAACAGGTCCTATGGACTGATAAATCCAGATGCACGATCTATTTGCCTGATGGCCGTGTGTGGTTATGGCGGCAGCCGGGGGAACGCTATTTACTACTGTGTACTGTTCCTACAGTCAAGTTTGGAGCTCGCAGTGTACCCGTGCGTGAGGGGTTTTCCGAGGTATAGTCCCTATCCATTGGTCATCGTGGACAAACCTGTTAACCAGCACATCTACCTCGATATTCTGGACAATTATGCCGTACCAACTTTGTGGCAATACTATAAAACCGAGCCTTGTTGGTACCAGCAGGATAATGCATCGAGCCATAAAGCAAGGACTGTTACGGCGTGGTTTGACGATAATTCCGTATTGTGTGTGAACTGGCCAGAACAGATACCTGATCTTAATCTCATAGAGCACCTATGGGATGAATTAGAGCGCCGCATAAAAAGTTTGGAACCAAGCCCTACTACTAAGCAACAGTTAGCGGCAACATTATGCACTGAATGGAAGCGCATACCTATCGCTGTGTTCCAAAACCTTGTCGAAAGCATGTCTCGAAGGGTGAGTGCATGCATTAAGGCCAAAGATGGACCGACACCGTACTAATGTATGTCAATAATTGCTATGTTGTGTT
The DNA here is from genome assembly GCA_039090855.1 of Macrothele yani. Taxonomy (NCBI): domain Eukaryota; kingdom Metazoa; phylum Arthropoda; class Arachnida; order Araneae; family Macrothelidae; genus Macrothele; species Macrothele yani. The sequence goes on along the minus strand of CM076999.1, from coordinate 17,475,619 downwards.
TCTCTTCTAGGTGTCCGGTTACGTTTGTCAATATAGCGTATATGTACCATTACTTCCAGTTTAACGCAGCCGGCAGCTTGACCGGAGAAAATAAATAGTGAAAGTGTACTATGACTGTGATATTTATAAATAAATCAAATCATAACAATGATGAATATATACCATTAAAATACACTGACGGGAAAAAAATCCCAACACCAATAAGGGGTTGTGTTAGATAAACGACAGTTGGTAGGCGATGAGAGTACATCTGTAAGATGACGTCTATGCAAATTTCGCGCTCGGCGCATACGTGTGACGCTAGTAGCGCCCCTCGGAACATGCAAAGCAGGTTTGCTGTAAATACGCGCTGTAACGTTCGTGAGCATTAGTTATCGTTGAGATTCGACGTAGTGTGTTGATGTTAGTCAAGAATGCCTTTAAGAAGACGAAGAAGCCATTATCAACAGCTCACGGAGTTTGAACGAGGTCGTGTAATAGGGCTACGAGAAGGTGGATTTTCTTTCCGCAATATTGCAGAACGACTTGGCAGGAATGTAGCCACTGTGCATGATTGTTGGCAGCGGTGGTCAAGGGAAGGTACTGCCTCAAGAAGACCGGGTTCCGGCCGGCCACGTGGCACTACTGAGAGGGAAGACCGCCGTGTACGGCGTATGGCCGTGGCGCATCGTACCGCGTCTGCGGCAGCAATTCGACCTGCAGTTGCCACCACAGTGACACAACGAACTGTTACAAATCGGTTACTTGAAGGACAGCTCCGAGCCAGACGCCCTGTAGCGTGCATTCCACTTACTCCAAACCACTGCAGTTTGCGACGTCAGTGGTGTCAAGCTAGAGCTCATTGGAGGACGGAGTGGAGATATGTTGTGTTTTCTGATGAAAGCCGGTTCTGCCTGGGTGCCAGTGATGGCCTTGTGTTGGTTAGAAGGAGGCCAGGTGAGCGCCTGCAACCAATCTGTCTGCGGTCGAGACACACTGGACCTACACCTGGAGTTATGGTCTGGGGAGCAATTTCCTATGACAGCAGGAGCACTCTCGTGGTTATCCCACGCACCCTGACGGCACAGTTGTACGTCGGTCTGGTGATTTAACCTGTTGTGCTGCCATTCATGAACAGCATTCCAGGGGGTGTTTTCCAACAGGATAACGCTCGGCCGCATACCGCTGTTGTAACCCAACATGCTCTACAGAGGGTCGACATGTTGCCATGGCCTGCTAGATCACCAGATCTTTGACCAATCGAGCACGTATGGGACATCATTGGACGACAACTCCAGCGTCACCCCCAACCAGCATTAACCGTCCCTGTATTGACCGACCAAGAGCAGCAGGCATGGAACTCCATCGCACAAACTGACATCCAGCACCTGTACGACACAATGCATGAACGTTTGCGTGCTTGCATTCAACATTCTGGCGGTTACACCGGTTATTATTGTACCAGCATTTAACATTTAAAATGGCTCTTATCGCGCTTACATTAAGCTGTGATCTTGAAACCTTAATCGATCAAATATGTTACCTATTCAAATGTATTGCCGCCATTTCATTCCTCTACAACTATTTTATCGTGGTGTTGGAATTATTTTTTCCGTCAGTGTATATACAATGATGAATATATACCATTAAAATATATACAATGATGAATATATACCATTAAAAATATATACAATGATGAATATATACCATTAAAAATATATACAATGATGAATATATACCATTAAAAATATATCATCATCATCATCATTGTCAACCATTATCAATCCACTGCTGGACGAAGGTCTCCCTAAGTTTCCTCCACAACGGTCTGTCTTGTGCCAGTCTCCTCCATGTCACTCCCGCATACTTTCGAATTTCATCCACCCATCTCCCATGTGGTCTTCTTCTGGGTCTTTTCCTGTCTCTTGGAATCAAATCTAAAATTTCGGCTGTCCATCGATGGTCTGTCCTTCTGGCAGTATGTCCAGCCTATTGCCATTTCAGGGATTAACTCTGATCATGATGTCTTCCACTCTTGTCACTTTTCTGATCCACGAGTTCCTCTTCTTATCTCTCCTGGTTACACCAAGCATGCACCTCTCCATGCTGCTTTGAGTTGTCTGCAGCCTTTGTATGTCTCTTTTAGTTAAGGTCCACGTCTCTGCACCATACGTAAACACTGGAAGGATGCATTGATCAAACACTTTTCTTTTAAGATATAATGGCATATTGCTCTTGAAAATTATACTGTTTCTTCCAAAAGCTCTCCAGGCAAGTTTTGTACTCCGATTAATTTCTTTATCAATGTCACCTTCACTTGATATCTGCTGTCCAAGTTAAACGTACGTGTCTGTTATCTCCAGTTTTTCTCCATCAATAAATCTTCATTTCTTGTATAAGCATTGAACAGCACTTTTGTCTTCCGAAAGTTCATTTTTAAAGCCACTTCTTTACTCTTGTCACCAAGTTCCTGGATCATACTCTGCAGCTCTGATGGGATAGTTGCAAAAATGACTACGTCATCAGCAAAACGAAGGTGGGTTAGATAAATAATCTCCATTAATCTTTATCCCTTTGTTTTTCCAGTTCAGTGATTGAAAGACATTTTCCAATGTGGCATTAAAGAGTTTCGGAGATATGGTGTCACCTTGTCTCACTCTCTTTCCATTTTTATGCGTGTTGTATTTTTAAAAAGCCGAATCTTTGCACTTGCATTTTCATATTAAAAATATATACAATGATGAATATATACCATTAAAACTTATACAATGATGAATATATACCATTAAAAATATAAACAATGATGAATATATACCATTAAAACATATAAACAATGATGAATATATACCATTAAAAATATATACAATGATGAATATATACCATTAAAAATATATACAATGATGAATATATACCATTAAAACATATACAATGATGAATATATACCATTAAAAATATATACAATGGTGAATATATACCATTAAAAATATATACAATGGTGAATATATACCATTAAAATATATACAATGATGAATATATACCATTAAAACATATACAATGATGAATATATACCATTAAAAATATATACAATGATGAATATATACCATTAAAAATATATACAATGATGAATATATACCATCAATGATGCACTCCATTTAATGGAGTGCCCCTTGACTTTCAGGCTGCTGTAAAGTTCTTGGGGCCGCCCCGGTGGCGCAGTGGTCTAAGGCGCTGGCCTCTGATCATTTGTCCGTAAGGGGTCCGGGTCCGAATCCCGTGAGGCATGGATGGTGTGTTTGTCTTACGGCACTGGCTCTCTCCCTTCCCTGGAACCAGTGACCCTAAATTAGGGACGGGCGACTGCTTATAGCCCATTGAGTTGCTCACGGTGGTCGTTAAACCTCCAACCACAAAAAAAAAAAAAAAGTTCTTGGGTGTATACACAAGATATTTTGAAATGGGATGCACATGTTAGTGAAATTGCGGTTGGGCTCAGATCCCGCATTGGTCTCATTTATAGGATTTCAAGTTTATTGCCTGCTTGTTATTGTACTTTTTATTTATTTATCCATTTCTATCTTATTGGCTCTTGGCTTGGGGTCGCACAACTATTGGGAATGTTAATAGAATTTATGTTTAAAAAAAAAAAATATGTTTGGTAAATCCGTCTTTACAGGTACATTCTCTTTTCCTTAGTTATCAGAAAATGTCATTTGATAAATTATACAGTTTTCGGCATGTAAAGTCTCGGATAGATATCGAGAGTTCCGTGATTCAATTCCACGGCGGCTGCTGAAAAACAATTTTTCGGTTGCTATGTGTTTCTGGAACGTGGAAAGAGCGATGTATTTATTTATTTACTGACGCCACGTATTTGGAGGATTCTTGTTTCGTCATATTGACGCTCGAACTTCCAGGATAGTTCGGCTGCTCGGTTTCTCGCAATGGCGATGTTCTTTCCACATCGCGAGATAGGAAAAATGAGAATCCCTTCTTCAGTGCTTCGAAAAAATAAATACGTGTGGTGTTACGTTCCACACACCAGGGATTTCTCAAATGCCCGTTCTTCATCGGATAACTGCCTACAGCGACTCATGGTCTCGGCTGACCCGTGGAACATGCCCGCGGCCCACTTTTGGGGTGGGGGTGGGGGAAGAGATGTGACGCGCCTGCCCCGCAGGACGCACATGAGATAAAGACAGATAGCAGTGAGAGCACCATGCCTCTTCTCCGTGCCCCACCTGCTTCTACCTCCGAACTTTTAGTTGAGCCCCTTTTCTACCCCCTATGTCCTGCACCCACGTAATGCTCCCTATTTTGCTAATCTTTCCTGGCTCACCGCTGGGATCGTGACAGTCCAAGCAAGACTTACTTTCTACTGATCTTTCTTGGAAGCCTTTTTCCGATCTTTCTCCTTTCCTTCCTTGCACTGACGAGGTTAGAGAGGGAAAAAGAGAAGGCTATCTGCCTTTATCTGTCTTAGAGAGGGAAAGAGAGATAAAGCTATCTGTCTTTATCTCATGATAAGGCTATCTGCCTTTATCTCTCTTAGAGAGGGAAAGAAAGATAAGGCTATCTGCTTTATCTCTCTTAGAGAGGGAAAGAAAGATAAGGCTATCTGCCTTTATCACTCTTAGAGAGGGAATAAGAGATAAGGCTATCTGTCTTTATCTCAATTAGAGAGGGAAAGAGAGATAAGGCTATCTGCCTTTATCTCTCTTAGAGAGGGAAAGAGAGATAGGGCTATCTGCCTTTATCTCTCTTAGAGAGGGAAGGAGAGATAAGGGTATCTGCCTTTATCTCTATTAGAGAAGGAAAGAGAGATAAGGGTATCTGCCTTTATCTCTCTTAGAGAGGGAAAGAGAGATAAAGCTATATGCCTTTATCTCTATTAGAGAGGGAAAGAGAGATAAGGCTATCTGCTTTTATCTCTGTTAGAGAGGGAAAGAGAGATAAGGCTATCTGCCTTTATCTCTATTAGAGAGGGAAAGAGAGATAAAGCTTTATGTCATGATAAGGCTATCTGCCTTTATCTCTCTCAGAGAGAAAGAGAAATAAGGCTATCTGTCTTTACCGAAGAGAGATAAGCCTTTATCTCATGATAAGGCTATCTGCCTTTATCTCTCTCAGAGAGAAAGAGAGATAAGGCTATCTGCCTTTATCTCTATTAGAGAGGGAAAGAGAGATAAAGCTATCTGCCTTTAACTCTCTTAGACAGGGAAAGAGAGATAAGGCTATCTGCCTTTATCTCTCTTAGACAGGCAAAGAGAGATAAGGCTATCTGCCTTTATCTCATGTGCGTCAGGCAGATAGCAGTGAGACGCACATGAGATAAAGGCAGATAGCAATGAGAGCCCCCTGTCTCTTCTCCGTGCCCTACCTGCTTCTACCTCCGAACTTTCAGCTGAGCCTCTTTTCTACCCCCTCTGTCCTGCACCACCTAATGCCCCCATGTTGCTAACCTTTCCTGGCTCCCCGCCGGGATCGTGACTGTCCAACACTTGCTTTCTACTGATCTTTCTTGGAAGCCTTTTTCCGATCTTTCTCCTTTCCTTCCTTGCACTGACGCTTCTCTCTCTCTCTCTCTCTCTCTCTCTCTTTACGCTTCTCTCCGATCCGTGATCTCTACTCTCTTTTCCTTTCTAACCTCCCCGTCCGGGTTACTCTTTGTTCCATCTGCCTCTCTTTCTCTCTCCTTCTTTATCTCCTTTCGGGGCTCTTCTCTCCCTCTTTTCCAGCTTTTCTGTCCGCTCTCTTTACCGCCTTCTTAATGATCCGTCACTTCCTGCACCAATGCTGATTTCAGATTTGCCGACCACAGGCCTGCCGTACGCCTGGAGTACTACAGCTTCACCTTTGTCCGCCCCGGCGGAACGCAACGTTCACTGGTTGTACCTGCACCGTCGCTTGCCGGTTCCAGCAACACCTTTTCGGATGCCACTTGTTGATTCACTCATCTGCATCTTCTGCACATCGACTGCCGATGTTCATTATGTCTACCAATACTGCCCAGTTCTTCTTCTTCCTCTGCAGCATCTGGCCTTCACCGTTCCTCAGTATCTACACTGAAGAGCAATTGAATCAGAGACAGTTGGCGTTATGCAAATGTGGCGCTGTGGCCAGCCCTGTAAACGGAAACGACATTACGTATGCAATGATCCGTCAATATAAGGAGTGATGCGACGGGAATCAGTAAGAGTCGGGCGCAGTATGGGTAAGACGAAGGATCTAAGCGCATTTGATCGTGGGCATATTGTCGGGGCCCAACGAATGGGTCACTCCATCTCGGAAGTCGGGCAGGCACTGGAATTTTCACGAGCCACTGGGTCACGGGTGCACCGTGAGTACACCGAATCCGGTAAAACCATCCTTGCAAGGGCCAACTGCCGTGGACAACAGCGTGTGGATGAGCGGGGTCATCGTCGGCTCGCTCGCATTGTAACAGCCGATAGACGGGCCACAGTGCAAGAAATCACTCGGCAATTTAGCGCTGGTGCACAAAAACGTGTAAGATGCCACACCATCCAGAACCATCTCCTCGCTATGGGGTACAGAAGCCATCGTCCCACGAGGATACCGCTGCTGACCGCACATCAAAGGATGCAAAGATTAAGCATGGGCGCGGGAACATCGCCACTGGACCCTAGACATGTGGGAAAATGTTGCCTGAACTGATGAGTCGAGATTCACGTTGGTACATGCGGATGGCAGGATACGAGTACTGCGCAAACCACATGAAGCGATGGATTCTTCTTGCCAGCAGGGTACTTACTCTTCAAGCTGGTAAGGGTGGTATTCTCGTCTGGGGACTGATTACGTGGACTGAAATGGGACCCCTGGTACGTGTGACATCGTCCCTCACAGGTCAACGTTACCGGGGTATCCTGGACGAACATTTGCTCCCGTTTGTGCGTCTTCAACATCCCACTGGGGACCTCATCCTGCAACAAGACAATGCAGCTCCCGAATTGTATCCGAATGGTTGGATGAACACTTCAACGACGTGACCTCGCTTCCTTGGCCAGCTAGGTCAGCTGACCTCAGCACATCTGTGATGCCATCGAGAGAGATGACCCCCCTGCATCACATCTTCGTGAACTGTGGGAGCTTGTTCAGGGGTCGTGGATCCGTATGGCTTCCCAACGCTTCCGGTGTCTTGTCGAGTCCATGCCGAGACGAATCGCCGCCGTCATCAGGGGTGAAAGGTGGTGTTACACGTTACTAGACAGGTATCTCTAATTCAATTGTTCTTCAGTGTATGTACCGTTGATCTACCGTTTCATTCCTACAGCACCCTGCTCCGTTCAAGTTCTCGTTCCATACCTCTCTCCGAACCGTGTGCATATGTTTTCATCCTGGCACGACATTTCATCTATTGTTTCTATTCACAGCTTCGATCCGTTGCTCTTCCGCCATCTCTGTTCCAGACGGGGGACGCACTCTGTTGTCAATTCCGAAACCGCCTCCTTTGCCCACCTACGTCTAGCGTTTGCTTCCGCCCGAGCTGCCAAAAAGATTCCACACTTCATGTCCGTCTGGTCTCCATGTCGTAGGTGGTTCACCGATCCTTCGGACGACCTCCGCCTCTTGCTTTGATCATCGTGACGTCATCAGGACTTTCTTTGCGCCTTTCTCCGTGACTATCTGGTTCATTGCTATCTGCTGCGCACTGGAGTCTTCCTCCACCACCGCATCACTTCACTCCTTGCCGACCTATCTGATCCCAGCGTCAATCTGACTTTGCCTCCTCCTACATACCTGATTTTTGAATCATGTCAGTTCTTTATGTGTTTCTGAAGATTACTTGTTATTATTATTATTGTTGTCAGCATTATTTTGTACCAATGCATTTCTCTCTTCTCCTGTATTTCGGCTCGCCTACATAGTATTCTGTACGTATGCATCTTGTATATATTACATCCTGTTCGTATTCTTGTACGCTATTATGTTTTTCAGCACATGCACTAGCTGTGCAATGTTCTTTGATGTTCATCATATTATTCGTCATATATTTGTACATACGTATTTTGCACATTGCATGCTTTCACTGTACTTATGCACATCTCTTTGACCAGTGCATATTTCTTGGATCCTTGTAGTTTTCGTTTTGTCTTCCTGCTGCTAGTTTTGTTATCATCATTATTATTATTATCATGATTATTATTGTTGCCAGCATTACTTGGTACTCACGCAATCTTCTCTTATCCGGGTTTTCGGCTTATGTTATTATACCTGCATTGGATTGTACATATGCATCTTGTACACTGGCCAGGACGAGACGGTTTTTCGAATGTAACGTCGTGCAGAAGTGCTCCACTTCGACTCAAATCATACCATAAGGTCCCCAAGATGTAAGAATATGGGACAAGTGAGCAAAACCATCCAAACAAGGAATCCAAAGGACACAAAGGCACTTTATTGAAAAGGTAGCTTCGAGCACAACTGGACAGAAGACGGAAACGTCCATGTGACAGGCGGCTGCCAAGAAAAATCCAGTCTTTAGTAGGGGATATGATCACCCCTGACTGCGTTGCAGGATTTACAACGTCTGTCCATGCTCAGGACGAGGTTGTCAAGGAGCTGTTGAGGCATCGTGGCCCAATCCTCTTGTAGCGGCAATCGCAGCTGCGGAATCGTTGCTGGTGGCTGGTGACGTGCTGCCAAGCGTCTTCCGAGAAGGTCCCACACGTGTTCGATTGGGTTTAGGTGTGGGGGGCCTTGCGGGCCAATCCATACGTTGAATATCTTCACTCTCCAACAGCTCTGCGACAGCCACTGTACGATGAGATGTAGCCTTGTCGTCCATGAAGAGGAACTCAGGACCCACAGCACCTCAAAACAGACGCACGTGAGGCAAGAGAACCTCTGTACAATAGCGGACACCAGTGATTGAACCTCCTTGGAAGATGTGGAGGTCAGTACGGCTACCAAGCATGATACCACCCCAATTGAGAACTCCGCCACCTCTAAACCGGTCCCTTTCGATGATGTTGGAGGTGTGGTTGCGTGTTCCCTGCTCTCTCCAGATGTGTATACGTTCAGAATCGCTCGTTAGACTAAATCGGCTCTCATCCGTAAAGAGAACTCGACCCCATTGCTGATGTGTCCAGTTCTTATGTTCCTGGCGCCACAGAAACCGTGTCTCCGATGAGCAGGCGTTAATGGCACACACCGTACTGGTCGTCGTGCAAATAGACCACCTATGTGCAGCCTCCTGGCCACGGTAAAAAGTGATAACGGACGTCCAGTTGTCTGTTGCATGTGCCTTGCGATTTCTCCCGCTGTCTCTTCTCGCCTGTAGGACAATATACCGGTCGTCCGCTGCCATGGTTGCTGGTGGACGACCACTGCTAAACTCTCGGACAGCTGTTCTTGTTGTTTGAAATGCTCTCCAAGCTCGTGAAACGATGCTGTGAGCGATCCGGAACTCCTCGGCCACACTAGTCACACTTCGATCTTCTTCCAACTTCCCAATGACGCGACCTCGGGTAAAGTCATCCAGATGTCGTCTACGGGATTGCCTGTTGCCCATATCACACGATGGCAGCAACTCGACGTCGTTCAAACCAATGTACACCGTGGAATAGCTTTCACCGAATTGCTGAGCGTACACCGCCGGTGTGCTTTATACCCTTGCGACCCCCTCCCCCTACGTCATGCTGCATATATGCGCATGCCCTACCGTACCTGGCCCTAGTATATCTCCTGAGTGGTCTTTTGGTCCGTTTTGTCTGCGCGTTCCGCTGTTATGCTAATTTGTCCTCTTCGTCCTTAATTTTTGCACACCAGTGTATAGGAACAGCTGTGCCAGTCGTTGTGAACAGCACATGGTTTGTTGGTGTAGGGAAGTGGCTCTAAATCACTTTTCACCAGGGGTCACATTTTTTTTCTTTTCGTGGAACTGGGCCCGAGGGTGTGAACACTTAATTTGATAATTGTAAGCTACAGAGGGAGAGTCGAAAATTTTGCAATACTTGAATCACATTTTGTGTTCATACATACCTCTACGACGAAAGCTGAGTAGCATTCAAAGTATAGGCCATCGTGTTGCATCGACTTTAACCATCTGTCTGCCAATTCTTCGACTCCTCGGTAGTACCAGTTTTTGTCCTTCGAGGCGAAGGACTCCTTTACCCCAGCTGCCACCTCCTCCTGGTTGTTGAAGTACCACCCGCGTAGGAAGTGGGCCATGGACCGGAACAAGTAATAATCCGACGGGGCAAGATCCGGACTATATGCTGATTGTGGTATCATTTCGATGCCCTCAAGTTCCTGGAGTTTTGCCCGGGTCAATCGCGTGGTATGAGGCCAAGCGTTGTCCTGCTGTAGGAGAGCGCGCTTTCTGTTCACCAGTGGAGAGTACTTCTCCTCGAAAACGGCATACTTCCGCTCCAGGTGTTCAGAGCAGAGGTTGGTGTTGATTTTCCGCCCGTCTAGAATAAATTCGTATTGGATTATCCCTTCGAAATTCCACCTGACCCAGAGCATCACATTGTGCTCGAAGCACCCACGTTTGGCAACAGGTTCAGGAAGCTGGCTGCCGGATCAACCACTGCTGTTGTGTGTTAGGATTACTGAACTAGACCCACTTTTCATAGCACGTAACAATTTTCTTGATGAAACGTACATCGCGAGCGTTTTCTAGAAGTTTCGTGCACACGTCCACTCGGCGATTTGCTTCAGTCAGCTGGCGTTAGTTCGTGATGGACAATGCGGCAGCTCCTGTAGACATTGCCGGGGTCCTGAAGGTGAAGAACCACGGTGGTCTGTGATATGCCCAGCTCACCTTATAACAGTCGATTTTGGTACATAATGGAGATTATCTAACCAACCTTCGTTTTGCTGATGACGTAGTCATTTTTGCAACTAACTCATCAGAGTTGCAGAGTATGATCCAGGAACTTGCTGACAAGAGTAAAGAAGTGGGATTAAAAATGAACTTTCAGAAGGCAAAAGTGATGTTCAATGCTTTTTCAAGAAATGAAGATTTATCGATTGATGGAGAAAAGTTGGAAATAACAGACACGTACGTTTATCTTGGACAGCAGATATCAAGTGAGGGCCACATTGATGAAGAAATTAATCGGCGTACAAAACTTGCCTGGAGAGCTTTTGGAAGAAACAGCATAATTTTCAAGAGCAATATGCCATTATGCCTTAAAAGAAAAGTGTTTGATCAATGCATCCTTCCAGTGCTTACGTATAGTGCAGAGACGTGGACCTTAACTAAAAGAGACATACAAAGGCTGCAGACAACTCAAAGCAGCATGGAGAGGTGCATGCTTGGTGTAACCAGGAGAGATAAGAAGAGGAACGCGTGGATCCGAAAAATGACAAGAGTGGAAGACATCATGATCAGAGTTAAATCCCTGAAATGGCAATGGGCTGGACATACTATCAGAAGGACAGACCATCGATGGACAGCCGAAATTTTAGATTGGATTCCAAGAGACAGGAAAAGACACAGAAGAAGACCACATGGGAGATGGGTGGATGAAATTCGAAAGTATGCAGGAGTGACATGGAGGAGACTGGCACAAGACAGACCGTTGTGGAGGAAACTTGGGGAGACCTTCGTCCAGCAGTGGATTGATAATGGTTGACAATGATGATGATGATGATGAGTTTAACTTCAATGCTCCGATACGCAAATGACATCCAAATGACCAACCCAAGATGGAGCTTGGAAAGTTCACGGCCACGCGGCATATCCGCTTCAAAGTTACTGATAACACGATCAGATCAGATGATATGTAGAGGATTTTAGGAAGGGTCTGTCTGACCCCAGGTCTTAAACAACCCTTAGAAATAGGAAGCTAGGAGATTTGAGATTGAGTGCTCGATAGGAAAGTGACACGGAAGCGAGGCAGAAAGGGGGAGGAAGACGTCCTTATTTATTACCGCGGGACCAGTACCCGGAGTCCGACGGCTTAACGTGCCCATCCGACGCACGGCGGATGTTTAGTGGTTCGAGCGTTCGTACCTGCCTGAACTGATAACACGACAGAGTATCTTAGCTTTATATACGTATCTACCCTCTCACAGCGCACCTTCTTGCGCAACCGTTCTTTGTACTTATGAAAATATTTGGTAGTGTCTGAATACTTTTTTTTTTCTTTTTGTTGGCTGGCCCGGTGGCGCAGTGGTCTAAGCGATGGCCTCTGATCATTCGTCTGAACGGGGTCCGGGTTCGAATCCCGGTGAGGCATGGATGTTGTGTTTGCCTTAAGGCACTGGCTCTCTCCCTTCCCTGGAACCAATGACCCTAAATTAGGGACGCGCGACTGCTTATAGCCCATTGAGTTGCTCACGGTGGTCGTTTAAACCTCCAATCAAAAAAAAAAAAATACTTTTGATAATATAGTGTACATGCGATTTCGGATCCTTCCCCCTCGAATAGGGATATTAGATACATACCTGTGCTCGTCCCTAATTTAGCGTCACCGGTTTCAGGGAAGGGAGCGAGCCATTGCCGTAAGACAAACATAACAAGCATGCCTCGTCGGGATTCGAACCCGGATCCATCTCGAAATAATGGTCAGAAGCCATCGCTTAGACCACTGCGCCACTAGGCTAGAGACAATTGCAATTTGCTTCTTTTTTTTTTTTTTTTTTTTTTTGATTGGAGGTTTAACGACCACCGTGAGCAACTCAATGGGCTATAAGCAGTCGCCCGTCCGTAATTTAGGGTCACTGGTTCCAGGGAAGGGAGAAAGCCAGTGCCGTAAGACAAACACAACATCCATGCCTGACCGGGATTCGAACCCAGACCCCTTACGGACGAATGATCAGAGGCCAGCGCCTTAGACCACTGCGCCACCGGGGCGACAGTAATTTGCTTCGGTTCGCCGGCTGCATAATTTTACGTAATTTTCAACATTTTGATTACCGTAGTTTATATAAAACTCACAATCAATAAATTATCATCATTGATTTTAATAACAACCCCTTCAATATCGGAATGACGTTCGCGTTTTTCAAAGAAACTGGGTTGTATTTTATATTCAGACCAGAATAAAAACAGGTTTGTAATTTTAAGATTCCGATTGTTAAAAAGTTTTTCATTCAGACTTTTGTTTTATTTCTGTAAGTTTAAAAAAAAAAAAAAAAAATCCCCCTTTCAGTTTTAGCGCTCAATCTCCTTTTCCTTCCGTTCTAAAAATAACGTTTTAAGAACCCCTTCCGATCTACGCGTTTTCGTCACAGTGATCTAGTGTCGCGTCACAATACGATCGATCAATTTTGAGGGCAACTACACGAAAGCTCCGCCCCCTCCCACTACGACTCCTCCCTCACGAAGTACAGGTAGACTTCGATGGCGGTTGTCATGGTAACCAGTCTTCCACATAAGGTCAAGAGCACTCCGAACGTAATACAACCGTTCTTAGGCTTTACACTATAATGCACTTAAAATTCTCAGAAACCAAGTCGACGTCGTCTACGCGCCGGAGATACAGAAACGAGAGTGTTAATAAAGACCGTATTTCCTTAATAAAAGGAAATACATAAATGATTTTCATTTATTAAGGAAATACGGTCTTTATAATACTTTCGTTGGATATTAAGGTACATTTTTCTCTTGAGCGCAGAATCACATGATTTCTTTTCTCTTTTAAAGTAGAATTTTAAATCTTGTTCATTAGAAAGATGAATCTGAACAAGTTAGTAAAATCAATGCATTGATTATAACACGCTTTCCAACACACTAGAAATCATTACTCAAGTTATTACTCAAGTTATGATGATAATAGCTGTAGAATAAATCTCGCTCCTATGACCTGACCTTTGACCCTATTTCGATAATATTCAACTGAACCGGTAAAGTAAACTTCCGGAACAACATGATACGGTTTTGTCTCAATCGAGTAATTTTTCCGTAAGTTATATTACTCGATTAGAAATGTTATTATTACTCAATCGAGTAATTTTTACGATCCTATGTCCTGACCTTTGACCCCACTTCACCCATTTTCGATAGGGTTTGTCCCCAGGTGGTCCCCTACCACATACTAAAATTTCATCGCAATCGAACCATATTTACGCAAGTTATTACGCATACGGGCAATTTGATGGATCCAGCACCTATGTCGTGACCTTTGACCACATTTGTCCCATTTTCAAGAGGTCTCGTTCCCACCTGGTCCCCTACCACATACTAAAATTTCATTGAAATCAATTTTTTTTTACGCGAGTTATCGTGCGGATGGACAGACGGACAGAAAGACAAAGCTGGAGCATATACGCTTCTTGAATCTACGGTTAGAAAGCGTAAAAAAACAAAAAAAAAAGAAAGCATGCTTTTTCGATACGTTTAAAAAACTATTACACAACTTATCTTGCAGTTAGTATCAATATTATGCTGCTACAATGAAAATTGCGATGTTCTATTCACAACGCGTTGAAAATGTCGCGTATTTTAAATAGAAATTTTTCGTTACTTCCTGTCCAATAGGGAAGCATTCAAGAGTAGGAATGAATCCGGAATTCTTCCGGTCACAAGGAATCAGCCCAGGATGTCTCAAATAAATACTGTGAAAAGCAAAACCAAAACGTAAAACAAGTTAGTAAATTCATGCAATGCATTGATTATGATACGCTTTCCAACATACCAGAAATCATTACTTAAGTTATGAGGATAATGGCTGTGGAATAAATCTCGACACTATGCCCTGACCTTTGATCCCATTTCAATGATATTCAGCAGAACCGGTTCAGTATACCTGCGAAATAACATGATAAAGTTTTGTCGCAATCGCAGCATTTTTACGTAAGTTATGATGCATAAGGGCTATGGAATAGATCCCGCTTCTGTGTCCTAACCTTTGACCCCATTTCGCCCATTTTCAACAGAATTCGTCCCCAGGCAGGCCCCTACAACATACTAACATTTCATCAAAATCGAAGCATTTTTACGTACGTTTTGACGCATAATGGCGATGAAAGTGATTCCCTCCTATGTTCTGACCTTTGACCCCATTTCGCCCATTTTCAATAGGATTTGTCCCCAAGTGGTCCCCTATCACATACTAAAATTTAATCGAAATGGAACCTTTTTTACGTTAGTTATGACGCATAAGAGCAGTGGAATGGATCCCGCTCTTATGTCCTAACTTTTGACCCCAGTTCGTTCACTTTCAATATGGTTCCTTCCCAGGTGTTCCCCTACCACATACTAAAGTGTCATCGAATTCGAACGATTTTTACGCGAGTTATAGTGCGGACGGACATACGCACACAACGCGTGACGTAATGAGGCAGATGGGAATCGCGACCATCTGCTCGCAAGAGTGTGACGTCATAAAACTTTAATAGGATTCACACACGATGCGTGACGTAATGAGACAGATGGCGTGACCGCGCGCCAACATCTCAAGCGCGAGATTGTGACGTCAAAAATCGTCTAAAGGTGGTCTCCTACCACATACTAAAATTTCATCGAAATCGAACCATTTTTACGCGAGTTATCGTGCCGACAGACGGACGGACAAAGCTGGAGCATATACGCTTCTTCAACCTACGGCTGGAAAGCGTAAAAAAGAGCCTACTCTACTCTACCTGCGTTTCTGTTTTGCCCTCCTAGAGATTATGTATACTCAGTCATGTCAGAATAATATGACCACTTACCTAATAATGGGAATCTCCACCCTTGGCTCGGATGACAGCAGCGAGATGGCGTGGCATGGACGCAATGACGCGCCCTGGATGGTTTCCCGAGGCACACGTGACCATTAGGACTGCAGCAGAGCACGGAGGTCCGGGATATGACGTGGTTGTGGGTCTGCACGTCGAACCTGTCCATCCAAATAGTCCCACAAGTGCTCTATAGGATTGAGGTCGGGAGATTTCGCCGGCCAATGGAGAACGGAGATATCGTTGTCATGTTCCTGGAACCAGTCACTCACCCACGCAGAGACGTGGTACGGCGCATTGTCCTGTTCGTAGACACCATCACCACCAGGGTAAACGTCCAACATGAAGGGATGCATGTGGTCAGCGAGGATGGACAGGTAGCCATTGGCATTTAGGGACCCACCCAGTGGTCCCTAAATGCCAATGAAAACATCCAACATGAAAGGATGCATGTGGTCAGCGAGGATGGACAGATAGCCATCGGCGTTCAGGGACCCATCCAGTGGTACCAGCAGTCCCAGGTCATACTAGGAAAACATCCAACATGAAGGGATACATGTGGTCAGCGAGGATGGACAGGTAGCCATTGGCGTTCAGGGACCAATCTCGTGGTACCAGCAGTCCCAGGTCATACTAGGAAAACATCCAACATGAAGGGATGCATGAGATCAGCGAGGATGGACAGGTAGCCATTGGCGTTCAGGGACCCATCCAGTGGTACCAGCAGTCCCAGGTCATACTAGGAAAACATCCAACATGAAAGGGTGCATGTGGTCAGCGAGGATGGACAGGTAGCCATTGGCGTTCAGGGACCCATCCAGTGGTACCAGCAGTCCCAGGTCATACTAGGAAAACATCCAACATGAAGGGATGCATGTGATCAGCGAGGATGGTCAGACAGCCATTGGCGTTCAGGGACCCATCCAGTGGTACCAGCAGTCCCAGGTCATACAAGGAAAGCATCCAACATGAAAGGGTGCATGTGGTCAGCGAGGATGGACAGGTAGCCATTGGCGTTCAGGGACCCATCCAGTGGTACCAGCAGTCCCAGGTCATACTAGGAAAACATCCAACATGAAAGGGTGCATGTGGTCAGCGAGGATGGACAGGTAGCCTTTGGAATTCAGGGATCCATCCTGTGGTACCAGCAGTCCCAGGTCATACTAGGAAAACATCCAACATGAAGGGATGCATGAGATCAGCGAGGATGGACAGGTAGCCATTGGCGTTCAGGGACCCATCCAGTGGTACCAGCAGTCCCAGGTCATACTAGGAAAACATCCAACATGAAAGGGTGCATGTGGTCAGCGAGGATGGACAGGTAGCCTTTGGCATTCAGGGATCCATCCTGTGGTACCAGCAGTCCCAGGTCATACTAGGAAAACATCCAACATGAAGGGATGCATGTGATCAGCGAGGATGGTCAGGCAGCCATTGGCGTTCAGGGACCCATCCAGTGGTACCAGCAGTCCCAGGTCATACTAGGAAAACATCCAACATGAAAGGGTGCATGTGGTCAGCGAGGATGGACAGGTAGCCTTTGGCATTCAGGGATCCATCCTGTGGTACCAGCAGTCCCAGGTCATACTAGGAAAACATCCAACATGAAAGGGTGCATGTGGTCAGCGAGGATGGACAGGTAGCCTTTGGCATTCAGGGATCCATTCTGTGGTACCAGCAGTCTCAGGTCATACTAGGAAAACATCCAACATGAAGGGATGCATGTGATCAGCGAGGATGGTCAGGCAGCCATTGGCGTTCAGGGACCCATCCAGTGGTACCAGCAGTCCCAGGTCATACTAGGAAAACATCCAACAAGAAGGGATGCATGTGGTCAGCGAGGATGGACAGTCAGCCTTTGGCATTCAGGAGCCCATCCAGTGGTATCAGCAGTCCCAGGTCACACTAGGAAAACATCCAACATGAAGGGATGCATGTGATCAGCGAGGATGGTCAGGTAGCCATTGGCGTTCAGGGACCCATCCAGTGGTACCAGCAGTCCCAGGTCATACTAGGAAAACATCCAACATGAAAGGGTGCATGTGGTCAGCGAGGATGGACAGGTAGCCTCTGGCATTCAGGGATCCATCCTGTGGTACCAGCAGTCCCAGGTCATACTAGGAAAACATCCAACATGAAAGGGTGCATGTGGTCAGCGAGGATGGACAGGTAGCCATTGGCGTTCAGGGACCCATCCAGTGGTACCAGCAGTCCCAGGTCATACTAGGAAAACATCCAACATGAAAGGGTGCATGTGGTCAGCGAGGATGGACAGGTAGCCATTGGCGTTCAGGGACCCATCCTGTGGTACCAGCAGTCCCAGGTCATACTAGGAAAACATCCAACATGAAAGGGTGCATGTGGTCAGCGAGGATGGACAGGTAGCCATTGGCGTTCAGGGACCCATCCAGTGGTACCAGCAGTCCCAGGTCATACTAGGAAAACATCCAACATGAAAGGGTGCATGTGGTCAGCGAGGATGGTCAGGTAGCCATTGGCGTTCAGGGACCCATCCAGTGGTACCAGCAGTCCCAGGTCATACTAGGAAAACATCCAACATGAAGGGATGCATGTGGTCAGCGAGGATGGTCAGGCAGCCATTGGCGTTCAGGGACCCATCCAGTGGTACCAGCAGTCCCAGGTCATACTAGGAAAACATCCAACATGAAAGGGTGCATGTGGTCAGCGAGGATGGACAGGTAGCCTTTGGCATTCAGGGATCCATCCAGTGGTACCAGCAGTCCCAGGTCATACTAGGAAAACATCCAACATGAAGGGATGCATGTGATCAGCGAGGATGGTCAGGCAGCCATTGGCGTTCAGGGACCCATCCAGTGGTACCAGCAGTCCCAGGTCATACTAGGAAAACATCCAACATGAAGGGATGCATGTGATCAGCGAGGATGGTCAGGCAGCCATTGGCGTTCAGGGACCCATCCAGTGGTACCAGCAGTCCCAGGTCATACTAGGAAAACATCCAACAAGAAGGGATGCATGTGGTCAGCGAGGATGGACAGTCAGCCTTTGGCATTCAGGGACCCATCCAGTGGTACCAGCGGTCCCAGGTCATACTAGGAAAACATCCAACAAGAAGGGATGCATGTGGTCAGCGAGGATGGACAGTCAGCTTTTGGCATTCAGGGACCCATCCAGTGGTATCAGCGGTCCCAGGTCACACTAGGAAAACATCCAACATGAAGGGATGCATGTGATCAGCGAGGATGGTCAGGCAGCCATTGGCGTTCAGGGACCCATCCAGTGGTACCAGCAGTCCCAGGTCATACTAGGAAAGCATCCAACATGAAAGGGTGCATGTGGTCAGCGAGGATGGACAGGTAGCCATTGGCGTTCAGGGACCCATCCAGTGGTACCAGCAGTCCCAGGTCATACTAGGAAAACATCCAACATGAAGGGATGCATGAGATCAGCGAGGATGGACAGGTAGCCATTGGCGTTCAGGGACCCATTCAGTGGTACCAGCAATCCCAGGTCATACTAGGAAAACATCCAACATGAAGGGATGCATGAGATCAGCGAGGATGGACAGGTAGCCATTGGCGTTCAGGGACCCATTCAGTGGTACCAGCAATCCCAGGTCATACTAGGAAAACATCCAACAAGAAGGGATGCATGTGGTCAGCGAGGATGGACAGTCAGCATTTGGCATTCAGGGACCCATCCAGTGGTATCAGCGGTGCCAGGTCACACTAGGAAAACATCCAACATGAAGGGATGCATGAGATCAGCGAGGATGGACAGGCAGCCTTTGGTGTTCAAGGACCCATCCAGTGGTACCAGCAGTCTCTGTACTAGGAAAACATCCCCCAGACATGTACACTGCCACCGACGGCCTGTACTTGACCGACACGCGTGTTGATTCGCGTGTGTGTGATGCCATATTCGCCACCGCCCGTATCTTCTGTCGAGTAGAAACCTCGGTTCGTCGGAGAAGGCAACCTTTTCCCACTCTTCCTCTGTCCAATGACAATAAGTCCAATGCGAACTGAAGGCGTCGTTGGCGATGGACTTAGGTTAACATGGACGCCTTAACGCAGCGTCGACTCAAGAGACCCATGCGTAACAGGGTTCGCTCTACTGTTTTCGGGGATACGTACCGCGTTCATTTGCGTGGTCAATTGCTGCACGGTTGCGCGTCGATTGCCCTTTAGCAGTCGACGGAGGCGAGGTTCTCTTCTGGGGTCGATGACCTTTAGGGCTCCACAGATATGACGTCACGAGGTACACGGTGTGCCAGCGGCCCATTCTTGGTACACCCTTACTTCAGCACCTCGCGAACAACCCACCAAGTCTGCTGTTTCTGAGATGCTTCCACTCTTGGCGCGGAAGCCATTGATCATTCCTTTTTGAACGCCCGTCAAGTCACCACCTCTGCCCATTGCGCTCACGTGACGCTCTATGGCTCATCTCAGATCAGAGTATATGTACCGGATTTTAGGAAGGAAGTGTCTGACCCCAGGTCTTAAACAATCCTTAGAAATACGAAGCTAGGAGATTTGGGCTAGAGTGTCCTATAGGAAAGTGACACGGAAGCGAGGTAGAAAGACTGAGGAAGACGCCTTTATTTATTACCGGGGGCCAGTACCTGGGGGGCCCGACTGCTTAACGTGCCCATCCGACGCACGGAGGATATTTAGTGTTTCGAGCGTACGTACCTGCCTGGGATCGAAGCTGAGGTCTTCTCCATGGCAGTAACGAGCGTTACTGCCATGGAGAAGACCTCTGTCCTGGCCGGCCGCTTATATCTCCGTGTGGTCGACCTGGTCACGTGCACTCTGTGACGCGCGTGGGCGGGTCACAGAGTGGGGGTGGTCATATTATTATTATTATTATTATTATTATTATTATTATTATTATTATTATACGACCGAGTATATGAATACACCGAAGAATTATGACTTATACTCTAAATTGACTTTCATTTGTAGCTGTCTTTCTCTATGCAAATTTTGAGCTCATTCTCTTTTAGCGTTTCAACCTGAACGTTATATTTTCTCACTCACTGAATGTTATATTGGCAACAGTCTTCAGGTCAAAAGTGAATGACGGGCACAAGTTCGACAAGGTGAGAACGAGATATAATGTCTGCAGCAATAGTGCGTCGCATAAATATAGAGACAGAACAAATTCTCGAATAAAAAAGAAACAACAACGAGCTGAAATGTACACCTCATATTTATACCAAAAATAGCATAGGACACGCAGCCGCACAATCGTTTGACGGAAACAACAATTCCAACGCCAAGTACAAGAAAAGAAAAACAGAAATGCACTGTCTCAAAAATATAAAGACTTACTAGTTATGAGCACCTCTGGTACGAATAGTGGAGCCGTTGTTCCAAATAACACTGAAAACCCGATTGAGCATGCTGTCCACCAAGTGATGTAAGTGTTCTGGACGGAGTGCGTACCAGCTTCGTTCAATCTGCTCTTTCAATGCCACCACACTTGAGAACTGCCGTCCATTCGCATACACATCACGAGCTAGGATACCCCAGATGTTCTCGATAGGGTTCAGATCTGGAGTGAGTGCTGGCCAATCCATTACGGTCACATGATGAGTATTAAACCAGCTTTTCGTTGACGGAGACCGATGGATAGAGGCATTGTCTTGCTGGAACAGATAATTAACACCCGCTAGAGTTTCGGCAAACGGTAGAAGGTGTCTGCTGAGTATGTCCTGATACGTTTCGGAGTTTTACCTGCCTTGCAGAAAAGCGATATCTGTTGTCCCATTGAACGCAAAAGCTCCGCAGACCATCACAGATCCCCCTCCTTTCTGTCTGCTGAAGAAGGTGCGTGTTTCGCGTCGTAAATCATGCCAATAGCAGTTCCAACCGTCAGGGTCGTCCAGGTTGAACTTTTTCTCATCGGAGAAAATGGTTTTGATCCACTCGTCCGTCCAGTGCGTGTGGCTGCTTGCCCATGACAATCTAGCTTCCTTGTGGCGCCGCGTGAGGTGTGGCAGACGGCGCATTTTACGGAGCACAATGTTGCGACTTTCCTGGATTCGTCGATGAACTGTGTCCTTTGAGACGGTGACCCCAACAGTCCAAGAAACTTGACGTAGTGATAACCTTTGGGATGAAACTAAACGCATGATGGCACGATCACCTCGTTTGGTTGTTATTCGAGGCCTTCCAGGCCGTTTTCTGGCAGTTAAACCGCGTTTCGATAAAGTCTTATAAATGACTGCCTTACTCCTCCCCATGGCTTTACAAATTTTCGCTACAGGCAATCCATTTGCTCTCAGTCTCCAAATCTTCTGCACCTCCTCACCAGAAAGTTGACTGTTGCGTGGCATTTCGGCAAAATGAATGTCTGACGGCAGCTCCGCTGTCTTTTGTAGGCTGGACCGAATTACGGCCCATGCGCGTGCGTACAACGTGCTAAATTGTACATCTCATTTGCATGTGGCTACTTTAAATAGTTGTCTTTATATTTACGAGACACCTAAAATTACACTATTTCACTTTGTGGTGTTCTTTTCACCCAATCCGGTCATCTCGACGGATCGGAACGTTTGTTGTAGGATTATGTCTAATGAGGTACCACTTCAGCTTCCTACCTATATTCGCATTGCGTTCACGGCGCAAAGTAGACTGTCTGTATATTTATGCGACGCACCTTATCACACAAGGTATGGTGCGTTAGTGGCAGTCGAGGAAGCTGTCCTAACCTGTTAGTGATAGTGTCTGTCAATCTGCGGTATATATACACAGTCGAGTCACATTATTGTGACCACCTCCTACTTTTGACGTCAACAGCGCGTAGCCAATGAAAGAAGGCACGTGTCGTGAGCTGGCTTGAAAGATATATAAGGTGTGCTGTAGGCATTCCGAAAGCATATCACTCGTTGCTGTCATGGATAAAAGCAGCGATTTATCAGATTTGCAAAAAGGGTGATTATCGGCTTTCGGGCCGAGGGAGGTAGTATTTCTGAAACAGCGCAGATTGTGAACTGTTCGCGTGCTGCTGTGGTTGAAGTCTATCGTGATTGGAGAAATGGCACCATTGCGAATAAGCGGAGTGGAAACTGCGGAGCACCACGTGCCATTGATGTGAGAGGTGGGCATTGGCTTTGAATGTGCGTGAAGGCCGATGGACACGCTACAGTGGAGCAACTCAAAGGCCGAATGAACCAGGAGGTTACCGTAAGTGTGTCTAAAACGGCAGTTCAGAGAGCCCTGCTGCGTATGGGGCTCCGATGCAGACGGATGGTCACTGCACTTATGCTAACGAAGGTGCATCGGCAAAAAAGACTTACATTTGCACGGCAGTATCGGGATTGGACCTCCGCTGATTGGCAAAGAATTGCCTCCTACGATGAGTAACGTTTTGTGCTTCATCGAACGGATGGCCGTTGGCGTATAAAACGAGAAACATCGGAGAACAAACACTCTTCAACCATTGCTGGAAAAACAGCTCTGTCAATCAGTATTTTTCTTGTTCTTCAGATGGGAAAGGCAGCTAGTTTGACAAAAGCCAAATTGTAATTGCTGGACGACTGAGTCAGAGCATTTCCGAGACGGCAAGGGTTGTACGGTGACAACGTTCACCCGAGGTTAGTACCGTCAAAACGTGGTCCGAGGATGAAAAACCGTAATCCTCCGGCTAGCCGGTCACGTCTGATCAATGTTAGAGGTGATCGAAAGTTATTCCGTATGTTACGAGACAACAGAAGAGATACTGTGGCGCAAATGCCCGGTAATTTGCATGCTGGTTACCAGCCTGGTGACGGGAGTAATGCGTAACAACACACAGTACATCGAATCTTCCTGAAAATGGGGTTGCGTAGCCACAAGAAGCTCCGAGTACCCATGCTAACATCGGTTCATCGTCGAAAGCGCATACAATGGGCACGCGAGCATCAAAACTGGACCTTGAAGGATTGGAAGAAGGAGCCTTGGTCCGATGGATCTCGTTTCCTGTGGTTCCGTGTGGACGGCCTGGTACGTGTGCGTCGTTTACTTTAGGAAAATGTTGGTACTAGGATGTACCGTGGGACGAAAGCAAACCAGTGGAGGAAGTGTACTGCTTTCGGTGGTGTTCTGCTCAGGAACCCTTGGTCCAGTCATTGATGTGCAGGAAATTATGACTTCTACCGCCTACTTAAACATCATTGCAGACCAGGTACATCCTTTCGTGGCAAGGGTCCAGTAGAGGAAGTGTAATACGTTGGTCAATGTTCTTCTGGGAAACCCTGTGTCCAGTCATTCAAATGTAGAAGATTATGACGTCTACTGCCTATTAAACATAATTGTAGACCAGGTGCACCCTTTCGCGGGATGCGTACGGGGAGGAAGTGTAATGCTTTGGGCAATGTTCTGCTGGAAAACCCTGTGTCCAGTCATTCATATGTAGGAAATTATGACGTCTACCGTCTACCTAAATATCATTGCAGACCAGGTACATTCTTTCATGGCAAGGGCCCGGTGAAGGAAGTGTAATGCTTTGAGCAATGCTCTACTGGGAAACCCTGGATCCAGGCATTATTGCGCAGGAAATTATGACGACTACCACCTACCTAAATAATATTGCAGAACAGGTACATCCTTTACACTGAAGAGCAATTGAATTAGAGATACCTGTCTAGTAACGTGTAGCACCACCTTTCTCCCAGATGACGGTGGCGATTCGTCTCGGCATGGACTCGACAAGACACCGGAAGAGTTGGGAAGCCATACGGATCCACGACCTCTGAACATGCTCCCACAGTTAACGAAGATTTGTTGGAGGGGGTCACAGCCTCGAACATCTCTCTCGATGGCATCCCAGATGTGCTCGACGGGATTTAGGTCAGGTGACCTAGCTGGCCAAGGAAGAGAGGTCACCTCGGTGGAGTGTTCATCCAACCATTCTGATCGGTTTCGGAGCGATGGCACAATGCATTGTCTTGTTGCAGGATGAAGTCCCCAGTGGGATGTTGAAGACACACAAACGAGAGCAAATGGTCGTCCAGGATATCCCGGTAACGTTGACCTGCGAGGGACGATGTCACACGTACCAAAGGGTCCCATTTCAGTCCACGTAAACAGTCCCCAGACGAGAATGCCACCCCCACCAGCTTGAACAGTACCCTGCTGGCAAGTAGGATCCATCGCTTCATGTGGTTTACGCCGTACTCGTATCCTGCCATCCGCATGTACCAACGTGAATCTCGACTCATCAGTCCAGGCAACATTTTCCCACATGTCTAGGGTCCACTGGGGATGTTCCCGCGCCCATGCTAATCTTTGCACCCTGTGATGTGCGGTCAGCAGCGGTACCCTCGTGGGACTATGGCTTCTGTACCCCATACCGAGGAGATGGTTCTGGATGGTGTGGCTGCTTACACGTTTTTGTGCACCAGCGTTAAATTTCCGAGTGATTTCTTGCACTGTGGCCCGTCTATCCGCTGTTACAATGGGAGCTAGCCGACGATGACCCGGCTCATCCACACGCTGTTGCTCACGGGCAGTTGGCCCTTGCAGGGATGGTTTTACCGGATTCGATGTACTCACGGTGCACCCGTGACACAGTGGCTCGTGAAAATCCCAGTACCTGCACGACTTCCGAAATGGAGTGACCCATTCGTCAATTTACCCAAGATCAAATGCGCTTAGATCCTTCGTCTTACCCATAGTGCGTCCGACTCTTACTGATTCCTGTCGCATCGCTCTTTATATTGTCGGATCGCTGCATACGTCATGTCGTTTCCGTTTACAGGGCCGCCCACAGCGCTACATTTGCATAACGCCAGCTGTCTCTAATTCAGTTGCTCTTCAGTGTAATGGCAAGGGTCCGGTGGAGGAAGTGTAATGCTTTTGGCAATAATCTGCTGGGAAACCCTCGGTCCAGTCACTATTGTGCCGGAAATTATGACGTGTACCACCTACCTAAACACCATTGCAGACCAAGTACATATTTTCATTGCAATGGTATTCCGCTCTAGCAGTGCTTTCTTTCAGAAGGATAATGCGCCACACCGCACGTCTCGGATTTCTCGAGAATGGCTCATGGAATTTGAAGATAACTTCCAGGTATTGCCCTGGCCTCCAAATTTCCCAGACATCAATCCGATTTAGGACGTCCGGTTTGTGTTGGAACAGCAAATTCGATCTGCACCGGTTGAACCATGCAACTCACAAGAGTTAAAGGATCTGCTGGTAATGTGTTAGTACCAGATACCACAAGACACCTTTAGAAATCTTGTAGCTTCAATGTACCGCCGGGTAAGTGCTGTTTTGGCGGCACGTCAAAGACCAACATCATATTTGGCAGGTGTTCATAATGTGCTTTGACTGTTCGGTGTATCTTCATTATGTTAAACTGATTGTGAGTTCAAGTTATTCTCATCAAGTGATCATTGTTGTTAAAGAGACTATCAGTGAAAGTTACCTTAACTAGCGAGAAACTGGTTTCTTTAATTGATTGTGATCCAAGTTATCTTCATTATTGTTCAACTGACTTATTTAATCGATTGTTACTCAAGTTATCTTTATTGTTGTTAAGCTTATCTCTTTCACTGATCGTCATTCAAATTAACTTTATTGTTACTAAAACGACTTGTTTAACTGATTTTGATTCAAGTTACCTCCATTGTTGGAAACTGATTGTGAACTCAAGTTATCTTCATTGCTGTTAAACTGATTGTGAGTTCAAGTTTTTCACATCAAGTGAGCATTGTTGTTAAAGAGACTATGGGTGAAAGTTACCTTAATTGGCCAGAAACTGGGTTCTTTAATTGATTGTGATCCAAGTTATCTTCATTATTGACCAAATGACTTGTTTAATCGATTGTTACTCAAGTTATCTTTATTGTTGTTAAGCCTTATCTCGTTAACTTATCGTCATTCAAGTTAACTTCATTGTTGCTAAAACGACTTGTTTAACTGATTTTCATTCAAGTTACCTCCATTGTTGGAAACTGATTGTGATCTCAAGTTATCTTCATTGCTGTTAACTGATTGTGAGTTCAAGTTTTTCACATCAAGTGATCATTGTTGTTAAAGAGACTATGGGTGAAAGTTACCTTAATTGGCGAGAAACTGGTTTCTTTAATTGGTTGTGATCCAAGTTATCTTCATTATTGTTCAACTGACTTATTTAATCGATTGTTACTCAAGTTATCTTTATTGTTGTTAAGCTTACATCGTTAACTGATCGTCATTCAAGTTAACTTTATTGTTGCTAAAATAACTTGTTTAACTTATTTTGATTCAAGTTATCTCCATTGTTAGAAACTGATTGTGAACTCAAGTTATCTTCATTGCTGTTAAACTGATTGTGAGTTCAAGTTTTTCACATCAAGTGAGCATTGTTGTTAAAGAGACTATGGGTGAAAGTTACCTTAATTGGCCAGAAACTGGGTTCTTTAATTGATTGTGATCCAAGTTATCTTCATTATTGACCAAATGACTTGTTTAATTGATTGTTACTCAAGTTATCTTTATTGTTGTTAAGCCTTATCTCGTTAACTTATCGTCATTCAAGTTAACTTCATTGTTGCTAAAACGACTTGTTTAACTGATTTTCATTCAAGTTACCTCCATTGTTGGAAACTGATTGTGATCTCAAGTTATCTTCATTGCTGTTAACTGATTGTGAGTTCAAGTTTTTCACATCAAGTGATCATTGTTGTTAAAGAGACTATGGGTGAAAGTTACCTTAATTGGCGAGAAACTGGTTTCTTTAATTGGTTGTGATCCAAGTTATCTTCATTATTGTTCAACTGACTTATTTAATCGATTGTTACTCAAGTTATCTTTATTGTTGTTAAGCTTACATCGTTAACTGATCGTCATTCAAGTTAACTTTATTGTTGCTAAAATAACTTGTTTAACTTATTTTGATTCAAGTTATCTCCATTGTTAGAAACTGATTGTGAACTCAAGTTATCTTTATTGCTGTTAAACTGATTGTGAGTTCAAGTTTTTCTCATTCAAGTGATCTTCACTGCTGTTAAAAAAGACTAAGTTATCCTCATTGCTGTTAGTGTTAAACTTATCGTAAGTACAAATTACCTTCATTATTGTTAAACTGATTGTAAGTAAAAATTATCTTCATTATTGTTAAACCAATTGTGAGTTCAAGTTGTTCTCCTTCAAATGAACTTCATTGTTATTAAAGAGAATGTATGTTCAACTTATCTATATTGTTGTTAAACTGGTTGCCGTTAAAATGTTCTTCATTGTTATTAGACTAATTGTTGTTAAAATGCTCTTTTATTTTGTTAAACTGATTGTGCATGTTAGTTGTCTTCATTATTGCTAAACTGATTCTGTGTTGAAGTTGTTCTGTTTCTAGTGAACTTCATTGTTGTTAAAGAGACTGTATGTTCAAGTTATCTACATTTTTGTTAAACTGATTGCGGTTAAAATGCTCTTCATTGTTGTTAAACTGATTGCGCATAGTAGTTATCTTCATTGTTGTTAAACTGATCGTGAGTTCAAGCTATCTTCACCATTGTTAAGCTGACTTGTTTCATTCATTGTGATTTAAATGATCTTCATTATTGTTAACTGATTGTAAGTAAATTTCATTATTGTTAAACTGATTGTGAGTTCAAACTGTCCTCATCGTTGTTAAACTGACTGGTTTAATTCATTGCGACTCATTCAGCTTTCATTATTGTTAAACAGACTGGTTTGATTCAATGCGGCTCATTCTACCTTCATTATTGTTAAACTGATTGTGAGTTCAAGTATATTCATCGTTGTTAAACTGATTTGTTTAGTTCATTATGATTTAAGTTATCTTCATTGTTGTTAACTGGCTATGAGTTAACTTCATTATTGTTAAACAGACTGGTTTGATTCAATGCGGCTCATTCTACCTTCATTATTGTTAAACTGATTGTGAGTTCAAGTATATTCATCGTTGTTAAACTGATTTGTTTAGTTCATTATGATTTAAGTTATCTTCATTGTTGTTAACTGGCTATGCGTTAACTTCATTATTTTTAAATCGATTGTGAGTCCAAGCTGCCTTCATCATTGTCAAACTGACTGGTTTGATTCAATGCTACTCATTCTACCTTCATTATTGTTAAGCTGATTGTGAGCTCAAGTACATTCATCGTTATAAAACAGACTTGTTTAATTCATTGCGGTTTAAGACTGTATGTTCAAATTATCTACATTGTTGTTAAACTGATTGTGGATAAAATGTTCTTCATTGTTGTTAAACTCACTGTGCATACTAGTCATCTTCATTATTGTTAAACTGATCGTGAGTTCAAGTTATCTTCATTATTGTTAAACTGATCGTGAGTTCAAGTTATCTTTATCATTGTTAAGCTGACTTGTTTCATTCATTTTGATTTAAGTTATCTTCATTATTATTAACTGATTGAAGTTAATTTCATTATTGTTAAACCGATTGTGAGTGCAAGCTGTCCTCATCATTGTTAAACTGACTGGTTTAATTCATTGCGACGCATTCTACCTTTATTGTTGTTAAACTTATTGTGAGTTCAAGTATATTCGTCGTTGTTAAACTGACTTGTTTAATTCATTGCGATTTAAGCTATCTTCATTATTGTTAAATTGATTGTGAGTTCAAGTAGTCTAACGATTGTTAAATTGAGTTGTTGAATTCATTTCGATTTAAGTTATCTTCATTGTTGTTAAACTGTTTGTGAGTGTTCCTTCTCAAAGACATGACGAAATAATCCTGGGAGTCTACATTAATTATTAAATGGCCAGTAAATGTATTACAGAGTGTACCTCAAGTTGTCGGAAGAACTGAATGATATCTGAAATAAATTGTAATCGCTTTCAGACATTTATATTTATACAATTTATTTCCATTTAATGGAGAATGGGAAAAGTTACGGAACGGAGTATTTTAATCATCGTCTCTCTTGCGAGGGTGTATTGGGAAGTAAAAATAGCTCATCACGTGAGGAAAATGGCACCCTGAAAAACTAAAGTAATCGGTGCGGCCTCCTACGCAAAAGATTCCACAAGGCGTTCACACATGTTACGTCACAGTTACCACAGTTACAGAGAATATAAACAAAATGGAAGTCCTTCTGCCTCACTTATCGCTGAGAATATAAAATTTAAAGTCAGCTCCAGGTAACGTGGACGGGAAGTAATGATTGTAATCATTCCAAAACGCGCACGTCACTACGATCACCGCAGAAATGATGCTTCCATTTAAAGAACACGATTTTCAATAGTGGTCAAAATAAAAGGAACACCCTAATGTTTTTTACCCGTAATTGGCGGCGTGCACACTTGGTACTACTCCGGAAAACATGCGTCATAACTTACGTAAAAATGCTTCCATTGCGACAAAACTTTAGCATGTTATTTCGGAGGTATACTGAACCGGTTCTGTAGAATATAATCGAAATGGGATCAAAGGTCAGGGCACAGGACCGAGATTTATTCCACAGCCATTATCCTCATAACTTGAGTGATAACCTGAGTAATGATTTCTGGTATGTTGGAAAGCGGATTATAATCAATGCATTGCATGATTTTACTAACTTGTTTAAATCGTGTAACTACGGCATTGTGAAGGTGGTTTTAGAACATCTCAGCTTTATGTACGTTCCTCCCCACTCACAGCGCAACTTCCTACGCAACCGTTTTATGCAAATATATGGTAGTGTCCGAATACTTTTGTTAATATAGTGTATCTCCGTTGAACTATGTAATATTCACCTTTTTTTACGCTTTCCAACCGTAGGTTGAAGAAGCGTATATGCTCCAGCTTTGTCCGTCCGTCCGTCCGCACGATAACTCGCGTAAAAATGGTTCGATTTCGATGAAATTTTAGTATGTGGTAGGGGACCACCTGAGGACGAAATGATATGGCGGGAAAAAAGATTAAGGTTTATTCTGGGTAATTAATATTTAAATTTATGTAAATAATAAAATTGAGGTAAAAGTTGGATTGCAGTAAAAATTAAAATTTGGGAGATGGGTGTATGCATTTCGAAACAAAAAGTAAATTCAATTATCTTAAGGCCATGATGAATGAAAATATAAATAAAATGCAACACTGATGTTTGAAAATTCCCAAAAGTTATTATTGAAGGTTTGCGTTGTTTGAATGTTCGATGAGTTGAGTCACCTGCAAGTGTAAAATAAGCAATTTTTGTTTACATGTGTACCAAATTTTTAAACACTAAAAATTAGATGGTATATAATGTACACGTGTAATAACTTTTGAAGGCTACGATGATCAAATTAGTGGTTAGGACAAAATGCATCAATTAAATAAACAAACTTCCCAGTCGTTTTCGGCCTTAGGCAAGCTAAGGCGGATTAGCACGTGACCCTGCGATGAATTTCAACTGAGTCAACTCATTCTTCACTGCACAAGGTTTGGGTTTTTGAAGGGCACTTGGCCTGCATTTATTTTAAAAACTTAAAACCATTTAAACAACAACAACAACAAACAAAACAACAAAGTGTTTCAAAATGTTTTCTGCCGCCCCGGTGGCCGCAGTGGTCTAAGGCACTGGCCTCTGATCATTCGTCCGTAAGGGGTCCGGGTTCGAATCCCGGTGAAGCATGGATGTTGTGTTTGTCTTACGGCACTGGTTCTCTCCCTTCCCTGGAACCAGTGACCCTAAATTAGGGACGGGCGACTGCTTATAGCGTATTGGTAGCTCACGGTGGTCGTTAAACCTCCAATCAAAAAAAAAAAAAAAAAAAAATGTTTTCTGTTCGACACAATCAGCTTTTAACATTTTTGGCAACTAGGCCTTATAAAAGCACTCAAAATCAGATGACATCCACTTGTTGTATTTATATCAACCATAAAAGGAAGAACACATATTTTTGCCAGAAAATCAAGATTTGCAAAAACACATAAATACTCTTGACTTAGGGAACATAACATAAACACTGTGGATGAGTTTGGACAGCTGAAGTGCAATCTCTCCCTCTCTTCATGAATTTATAGATTATTGTATACACAATACACATTTCATTTCCTTTCGAACACACCCCTCAAACCAGTTTCCTTAACCAACATTAATTTTAAAATTGCAATAACTGAGCAAATATTTATAAATAACCAAAAGTTACTTCCGTAAACAATCCTACACGACCAGGAAAATTTGCATTAAAACTTAATATACTCAACATTCAAGCATCACTTGATACAAAATCCCTCTCAACACTCTCCTAAACATACTGCACTAAATACCTTACTCAATTACCTCCAAAGTTATCATTGCCGCCCCGGTGGCGCAGTGGTCTAAGGCGTTGGCCTCTGATCATTCGTCCGTAAGGGGTCCGGGTTCGAATCCCGGTAAGGCATGGATGTTGTGTTTGTCTTACGGCACTGGCTCTCTCCCTTCCCTGGAACCAGTGACCCTAAATTAGGGACGGGCGACTGCTTATAGCCCATTGAGTTGCTCACGGTGGTCGTTAAACCTCCAATCAAAAAAAAAAAAAAAAAAAAAAAAAGTTAGCATTACACAATAATGCTGACAAATATACTTAGAATTCACCCTATCATCTGGAAAAATTCAAATTTCTTTACAATACAAACTGGCTCTGAGTACACAATATCCCACTATAAAAGGCAAACACTAACTCTCAATACTCCTGGACACAAATTCATACTTATCTGCACTCCCACGACTCATAACAATTTAAAATTACACCACTAATTCTGACCAGCAATTTATAAACAAATTAATCGAAAAATTCAAGCTAGTACCATGTAAGCTTTTAGTAACTTTACTAACTCATGTAGTAAGCCACTGAGGTAACGGGTAGGCAAAACCAAGGTACTTAGAAAGAGGAGAGGTAGGTCCAATCGCCTTTGTTTCCGTGCCGCCGGCGAGCTGTCACCTTCCGAGCTGGAGTGTGACGTCACAGTGGCCATAAACGATCTCTTGAGCATTCGGAGCTTGTGCTGTAGTGTCGATTACTCACGGCATTTCTTTGTCAATTTTAGACCTGCTTTGTCGTTTCATTTATTTTTTTCTTCATTTGTTTTCTATGTACAACTATCTCGAAAATACCTGGATACGCTGTTGCCCTTTGTCGTAATAACAGTTCAAAGGAAAGGAAGTTAGATGTTACATACCATGTTTTCCCATCGGTTAGAGATTTCTTGAAGCAATGGGTAGCGAAATGCTGTCGAAAGGATGTATTCGATGCAAAGAAAGCTCAAATGTGTTCAGATCTTAGAAACTAATGATCTAGAAACTAATTGCTGAACTTGCCTCCCAGAAAAAAAACTGAGAAAAGATGCCGTGCCTACAAAAAATATGCCTTTGCAGATGGAGGAGCAAACTTCTGTTCAGAGTGAACGGTTTAAGATCGGAGGTCCAGAAAAAAAAATGCATTAAATCGAATTGAAAGTATATCTCCAATTTAAACGTCAAATCACAGTTCACAATGAAAGTGACATAATTTCTGACCAACATTTATCATACCGTCAACGTTATGTGAGAAGTGCGAATGTCTGAACAAAAATACACTGCTGGACAATTGCTAAGGACGAATCATAAACGGCTGTATAGCGCATAAAAAAGTAAGTGTGGTTGGATGCCAAGTGAAATAAAATAATGTCACAATGCCAGGACATTACAAGAAAGACAATTTATTGTGCTCTGAAATCCAGAAGACTTTGGAACGTGTTCAAGGGACAAACAGGCCATATTGTGCAGAATACGTAATCGTGAAAAAATGCAATTACCGTCAGCAGGCGTTCCGGCGTAAGATGTCAATACGGGATATGGCCACCATGGAGGGCGATGCAAGATTCCACACGTCGTGTCATGCTTTGCACAACATTATCAAGCAGCTGTTGGGGTAATTTATCCCATTCCTCTGTCAGTGCACGGATGAGGGTGTCCTTGTTTGTTGAAGGGCATTGGCGACCAGCAAGACTCCTCCCCAAAGCATCCCACACATTTTTAATGGGATTCAGATCTGGAGAACGTGCTGGCCATACGAGGCGTTGAATATCCTCGCTCTCAAGACACTCCTGGACAGCGACTGTTCGATGACATGTTGCGTTGTCGTCCATGAAAATGAATCTATCACCGACAGCACCACGGAACATGCGAACATGAGGTGGCAGAACATCATTATTTATATTATTGTCGGCCAGTCATAGTCCCAGTTGGAAGCACATAGAGGGACGTACGGCCATTGATCATGATGCCAGCCCATACCATGACATTACATGTCGGATATCGGTCCCTTTCCTGTATGTTTGCTGGACAATATGCAGTACCACTATCACGCCAGATCAGTTGTCGCCGACAATCAGACGATAGACTGTATCTACTCTCATCTGAGAAGAGGACAGCAGACCAGTCGTTATCAGTCCAATTGCGATGGTGATGGCACCATTGCAAACGGGCGGTACGGTGACGTCTGGACAATGGGATGCACACAACAGGACTGCGGGCGTATAGTCCAACCTTCATGCAAACGTCTGGCGACAGTTTTTCGGGAGATCCGCTTGCCAGTAGCAGCCATAAACTGATTTGCTACCTCACTAGCTGTGCTGCGCCGGTGTCTTTTTGTTGATAGACACTATGTACCGATCTTCTGCAGGTGTCGTACTGCGAACACGACCTCCCCCGTGACGTTTGCTACACTCTCCATTTGTTTGAAATGATTTCCAAAGCCTTGAAACAACACTGTGGCTGACGTCGAACTCCCTGGGAACATCTGTTATTTTTCGCCCTTCTTCAATCTTGCCAATAATACGGGCACGCGTAAAATCATCTAGGCGATGTCGGGAAGACATACTGAAAATTGCAAGCTCGTCAATTGATTCTTTCCCTTTCAACTTTGCGTTTGAACAACAACGGTCAATACGCGTCAAATCCTTTATATCTCTTATCAGCGCTATGACGTCAAGAACAAGTTCGGCAATCCAGCATTTGCATACGCACAACACGTCTTACTGTATCCCGCACTTATGCTAATTTCCACATTTTCCTGCCTTCCATTTTATGTTGCTATTGTCATCCGTCCTTAGCAATTGTCATGCAGTGTATAATGCAACTGAAGAGTGAAAATAATTTACTACGGGAAGAATTATCAAACGTAAGAAATCAGTTGGAAATGGTAAAACAATGCTTTTGCCTGGAGAAAAGAAACCTGAAAACGGAAATTAATATTGTGAAACGCAAATGCAAGAATAGAAATTTGCTGAGCAACAGTGAAAGGTGGCCAGCTATCATAAATTTGTTTGGCCATTGTTTCACTGAAGTGCAAATTCAAACTCTTGTGTCAAAAAAAGAGACTAGCAAAATGGGATGAAGAAGACATAAGTCAAGCACTTGTTTTGCATGCTATTTCTCGAAAAGCATATCTTTTCATCAAAAATAAAATGCACATGCTGCTTCCAAGCATTCGAACCGTTGAGCAATCGGGTTATTTTGTGCATGGAGTGCTATCTGATCGGGGGGGGGGGGGCTTGGAATAATCCCAACATTGTCTTCTTTTCCAAATCCAGTACATGAAAATCGAAAAATACTGATGTTTTCCGATGTGCCCCATCTAATTAAACTTCTCCGAAATCATATATTTGATCGCGGAACACGCTGTAGTGTGGAACCATCACTTGCCAGATATTTGCCCTTTTGCTGGAACGTCATCATCATCATCATCATTGTCAACCATTATCAATCCACTGCTGGACGAAGGTCTCCCCAAGTTTCCTCCACAACGGTCTGTCTTGTGCCAGTCTCCTCCATGTCACCCCTGCATACTTTCGAATTTCATCCACCCATCTCCCATGTGGTCTTCTTCTGGGTCTTTTCCTGTCCCTTGGAATCCAATCTAAAATTTCAGCTGTCCATCGATGATCTGTCCTTCTGGCAGTATGTCCAGCCCATTGCCATTTCAGGGATTTAACTCTGATCATGATATCTTCCACTTTTGTCATTTTTCGGATCCACGAGTTCCTCTTCTTATCTCTCCTGGTTACACCAAGTATGCACCTCTCCATGCTACTTTGAGTTGTCTGCAGCCTTTGTATGTCTCTTTTAGTTAAGGTCCACGTCTCTGCACCATACGTAAGCACTGGAAGGATGCATTGATCAAACACTTTTCTTTTAAGACATAATGGCATATTGCTCTTGAAAATTATGCTGTTTCTTCCAAAAGCTCTCCAGGCAAGTTTGGTACGCCGATTAATTTCTTCACCAATGTGACCCTCACTTGATATCTGCTGTCCAAGATAAACGTACGTGTCTGTTATCTCCAGCTTTTCTCCATCAATCGATAAATCTTCATTTCTTGTAAAAGCATTGAACATCACTTTTGTCTTCTGAAAGTTCATTTTTAATCCCACTTCTTTACTCTTGTCAGCAAGTTCCTGGATCATACTCTGTAGCTCTGATGGGCTAGTTGCAAAAATGACTACGTCATCAGCAAAACGAAGGTGGGTTAGATAATCTCCATTAATCTTTATCCCCTTGTTTTCCCAGCTCAGTGACTGAAAAACACCCTCCAATGTGGCATTGAAGAGCTTCAGAGATATGGTGTCACCTTGTCTCACTCCCTTTCCAATTTTTATGTGTGTTGTATTTTCAAACAGTCTAATCTTTGCACTTGCATTTTCATAGATGTTATTAATAATATTAATGTATGCATCTTCAATACCGCAGGTTTTCAGAGCCATTGTAACTGCTGATGGTTTCACCGAATCAAAAGCTTTTTCATAATCGATAAAAGCCATGCACAATGGAAGTTCATATTCCCTCGCTCTTTCAATTAGTTCTCTCAGCACATGGATATGATCTATTGTGCTGTAGCCACTCCTGAATCCAGCTTGTTCTCTCGGTTGAGCCATGTCCAGTGTTACCTTCAAGCGGTGTGAAAGAATTTTAGTGAAAATTTTATAAACTACTGATAGGAGGCTGATAGGTCTGTAGTTTCCGAGATCCTCAATGTCACCTTTTTTATGTAGCAGGATCATTGTAGCGGTGTTCCAATCCTCAGGAATCTTTCCTTCATTAAGGCATCGAGTGAAAATTTGGGCGAGTACTGTTTCGATTTCTCCACTTGCTTCTTGTATGATGTCTACAGTAATTCCATCTTCTCCTGGAGCTTTTCCCCGCTTCATGTTCTTGATTGCATGTGCAACTTCTGCTGGAAGGACTGGAGGAACTCTGGTACTGGTATCTTTCATGATGTCTGGAGTGCATGTATCATCCCTTTCATATAATTTGGAGTAGAAATCTTTCACTCTTGTCAAAATTTCGCCTCTATTTCTTGTTACAGAACCATCTTCTTTTCTCAGTGCCATAATCTGTTTTCTTCCCTTACTGAGATGTCCCTTTGCTATCTTTAGGCTTTGGTTGTTTTCAATTGCTTTCCTCACTAGTTCACAGTTGAATTTTCTTACGTCTTCAGTGATACTTTTTCGTACTGTCTTGCATAGCTCTATATATTCCACTTTGGAAGTCACATCTTCTTTAGTTGTCCTCATCTCTCTTCTTTTTTGCATCAACATTTTCGTTTTTCCTGATAATTTATTTACATGCAACTTGTTCTTAGACCCAGCTAATTTTGTTGCTGTTTCCATAAGAGCTTTGGTTACTTTTCTGTTAACTTCAGAGATGTCCACTTCTTCCGATGTTAGGCTTTCTAAAGCAGAGAACCTGTTCTTCAGTTCCAACTTGAAGGTATTATGGTGTTTTTTAAGGTTGGTTATGTCAATAGATTTTGTTTGTCTTATGAGCTTGCCACGTTCCAGTTTAGTGTTGAGGTGCATCTTACATCTCACCAATCTATGGTCACTACCTGTGTTGAACTTGTTTAGCACACTGCAGTCTTCTATGACGAATTTTTTGTTACACATAATAAAATCAATTTCACTTGTCGTCCCATTTGGATGTCTCCATGTCCATTTCCTGTGTGGCTTTTTCTTGAAGAAGGAGTTCAAGATGAAAAACCCTTCTGCCTCTGCAAACTCAACGAGAGTATTTCCACGCTGGTTTCTGTTGCCGTGACCGAATTTACCTACTGAAGTTTCATTCTGTTGCCGTTGCCCTATTTTTGCATTGAAATCTCCCATAATTATTTTCAAGTGCTGCTTACCTTTATTATTTAGATGACAAATTTCCTCATAAAGTTCTTCAATTTCTTCTTCAGGATGACTTGTGGTGGGTGCATAAGTTTGAAGTTTGCTGGAACGTAATAACCCAGAATTAAAGGTGTTTCATAAAATAAAATGGATCCACACAAATGTAAGAGGCCGCCCCGGTGGCGCAGTGGTCTAAGCGATGGCCTCTGATCATTCGTCCGAACGGGGTCCGGGTTCGAATCCCGGTGAGGCATGGATGTTGTGTTTGTCTTACGGCACTGGCTCTCTCCCTTCCCTGGAACCAGTGACCCTAAATTAGGGACGGGCGACTGCTTATAGCCCATTGAGTTGCTCACGGTGGTCGTTAAACCTCCAATCAAAAAAAAAAAAAAAATGTAAGAGGCCCCATGAGACAGAGAATTAGTTTTAGCGCCCCAGATGCAATCTAACAAGGTAAGAAAAGCTGTAGAGTAATTTTTTCCTGAAAGAAAACAAATTGCTAATTTTATAAAATTGGTAAATGACTGAATAGACGTAATGAAATGTAGATTTCCCAGCTCCAAAGAACCATTGCAGTGTGCTTTTGGAAAAAAAAAAAAAAAAAAAGAAGATATTCAGCAAAAACAGCATCGAACAGTATTCATGTGATATTCCCGTTTTTCCCAGTATATACATATTTTTTTACTCTATTTTGAAAAATAGTTGGATGTTTGTACAATTTTTACTTAAAAATTATTTACTCAAAACTAGCTCTGGTATTTCGATTGAAAATTCACAGAGCACACGACACTTTCTCGGTGTGGATCCGTGCGCGTTACAGCTTCGTTTATGGCCACCGTGACGTCACAGCGCAGCGAAGAGAAGCGAGAAGACGGCGCGGTTACGATGGACCTACCTCTCCTCCTTCTAAGTACCTTGGGCATTACGTCTGCAAACCCTCCAGCATCTGGACGAGTCGGTGCCTCGTTGTGTACAGGCTGCTATTCGCCTTAGAGGAGGACCAACACTCTATTAGGTAGGTATCTCTAATGTTTTGTCCATTGGTTGTATATATCTATCAAACGAGCTTTAATCTTTTTCGCAATATCAACACTTCACAATCTACTCGCAGTTCTCTGTACATTTCCGTAGAATTCCTCTGTCCGCTTCACATTTAATGCCGCCGTTTCATGTTACTCTGACTCACCGTCAGTGATGCCAAAATGTACCGGCTGTTTGGGGAAAGCATTGTTTAACCACAAAAAAAAGGAAATTAACGTAAAAAAAAGAAAGTGAAACTCGAAAGGAAGGGTATTTATAGATACGAGTCGCAGTCTTTTACAGCCGCGAGCTCTGTGTGAAGGGCATTCACGCTTTGTTCCTTCTATAGCCGAAAACTCTGAAAGAGTCCTATTCATACGATCCTGGATCGTTTACAGACGAAAGAAAGAAAGCCATGTAATCTCTTCTAATCGAATACCCAGTTTCCTTAGCTGGTGTTCTTTCGAAACAAAAGTAATTACTTATAATTACAGATCGCTGGGAGTGAAAGATAAGTATTTCATTAGTGCTTTGGAGAAAAACAGTACGTTACAAGTGATTTTCCACTGATTATATTTCTATTTTTAAACAATGAAAGGAATTATTATGTCACCTTTACTATGTAGCGTTCGAATTACTTGACGCGCAAAGTATCAGAGGAAAAGGAAGAGAAAA
This sequence comes from Macrothele yani, assembly GCA_039090855.1. Classification (NCBI taxonomy): domain Eukaryota; kingdom Metazoa; phylum Arthropoda; class Arachnida; order Araneae; family Macrothelidae; genus Macrothele; species Macrothele yani. The sequence goes on along the minus strand of CM076999.1, from coordinate 17,436,286 downwards.
GGACTGCACAGACTCAATGGTTAAATGCGCTGCTCATGGATTAGCCAGGGAAAACGTTCCTTTTATTCTGAATTATTCTTAGAACACACACACATTATTCTTCAAAAGTAAAATTTGGAAACGGCTTGTAGCATCTTGGTACCGAAAGTACTAGAATCTTAGGAAAGTTACGCGCGCTGTTGTCGCAAACTACACTGGAAACTCGCTTTTACGTTTTTTTCCGGTAACAGTTAATTGTCATTTGTTGCTCAGTAATTCAAATCGTGACGAGATGATTCCAAATTAAACACGGCTTTCGAGTAGAACCGCTTTGTGCGCACAACTGAAACTTGGCCGTGAGTTAGTTTAGAATTGAACAAAATTGGATTCCCACTCTTTGCTCGGTGCGTGAATACATGAAAAACTGGTTTTACTGCGCCAACTTAAACACGGCTTTCCAGTAGAACCGCTTTGCGCACAATGCTGAAACTTGGCCTTGCGCCAGCTCAGTTTAAATTGGTACACTTCATTGTACCAACGAACACGACTTTCTAGTGGAATCCCTTTGTGCACACCGCTGAAACGTGGGCCTGAGGCAGCAGATTTAAACAAAATTGGATTGTCAGTCTTTGCTCGGTACTTTAATCCATGTGGTTATTTTACTGTACCAACTTAAATACGACTTTCCAGTAAACCCTCTTTGCGCACACTGCTGAAACTTGGCCTTGAGCCAGCTCAGTTTAAATTGGTGCACTTTACTGTATCAACTGAAACACGGATTTGCAGTACAACCACGCTGTGCACACAACTGAAACTTGGCCCTGAACCACTTTAGATTTAAACAAAATTGGATTGCCACTCTTTGCTCAGTGAGAAGGTGATTTTACTGTACCAACTTAGATACGACTTTCCAGTAGAACCTCTTTGTGCACATCACTGAAACTTCGCCCTGAGTCAGTTCAGATTTAAACAAAATTAGATTCCCACTTTTTGCTCGGTACTTGAATGCATGGCGAAGTTGTTTTACTACACCAACTTAAACACGACTTTCAAATAGAACCTCTTTGTGTACACTGCTGAAAATTGGCCTTGAGGTAGTTCAGATTTGAACAAAATTTGAGATTGCGAACCTTTGCTCATTACTGGAATCGATGACGAAGTTGTTTTACTATGCCAACTTAAACACGGCTTTTGTGTGGAACCACATTGTGCACACTACTGAAAATTGGCCCTGAACCAGTTCAGATTTAAACAAAATTGGATTGTCACTCTTTGATCGGTATTTGAATCCTTGAGAAAGCGATTTTACTGTGCCAACTTAAATACAACTTTCCAGTAGAACTACTTTGTGCACATAACTGAAACTTGGCCCTGAGCCAGTTTAGGTTTAAACAAAATTGTATTACCAGTCTTTGTTTGGTACTTGAATCTATGACGAGGTGATTTTACTGTGCCAGCTAACACGACTTTCCAGTAGAACCGCTTTGTGCACACTCCTGAAACTTGGCCCTGAGCCAGTTTAGATTTTATAATGAATCGTTCCTACATAAGAAAATGGAAGGCACTAGCAATATCGTTCTAACAAAATAAGTCCTACAATCTTTCGAAAACACTTTGCTCCCGTTTTGTAGCGTGAAGGATCATAGAATCATTAATCAGCACAAAGGATGTCCTGTAAGCTTCGTAAGTACAGAAAAAAATCTGTTGGGCCCCTTGGGAGCTGGATTCCTAAGCAAGCGTTCAATCCGCTTATCGGTAAATACGCCTCTAAGGAACACCAGTCAAAACAAAATAGAAGCAGTTTCCTTTAGTACGCCCGTACGTCCTCGAGTAGAACTTCCGTACTTGAAAAATAATGAAGAGGAAAAGGAAAGGAATAAGGTAAAACGCAAACACAGTGGGAGTGATGTAAAAACACGCAAGAAACGAACAAAAGACCTTTCAAGGAGAAAATAATAGGAGCCGATTACGTCATTGGAAGAGTGAAAAATGTGCTTTTTGACACGCTCTGCAGAAAGCGAATGTGGATAGTCGAAACCTTGAATACTTCGAGAGAAAGTACATGAAACAATAGATGCTATGAGAAGCCTGAGTTCTGCTGCAGTGGCTGCAGAGAACGGAGAAGGAAAGGCAGTATTTTATTGAAGAAAAAAATCGGACGATCAACGACGTTCTGCAAAAAAAAAAAAAAAAAAAAAAAAAAAGGCCAAAAAAAACCGAATCAGCGAATACATCGAAAGCAGAAAATACAACACGTTACCAAAAGTATTTCGATACCTGTCTTAGAAGCCTGAGTGGGCTTTATTCGATGAGCCCTGCCCGGCTCAAGCCCGTGTGTTTAAGGCCTGGCCGGTGACGTGCCATTTTGCATTCTTTTGTCTTTCTATTTTATTGTATTTCATTAAATTGTGAAAATAAAATAATGAAATGAGATATTATTGAAAACATTTAGTTAAATGTAAGCATAAACATATTAAAGAAACTGTAGCCATTAGCGCAAAACATAACCTTTACACACACAGAGAGAGAGAGAGAGAGAGAGAGAGAGAGAGAGAGAGAGAGAGAGAGAGAGAGAGAGAGAGAGAGAGAGTTCCATTTCTAAGAGAGAGAGAGAGTTCCCTTTCTAAGAGAGAGAGAGAGCTCCCTTTCTAAGAGAGAGAGAGAGAGAGCTCCCTTTCTAAGAGAGAGAGAGAGAGCTCCCTTTCTAAGAGATAGAGCTCCCTTTCTAAGAGAGAGAGAGAGAGAGAGAGAGAGAGAGAGAGAGAGAGAGAGAGCTCCCTTTCTAAGAGAGAGAGAGCTCCCTTTCTAAGAGAGAGAGAGCTCCCTTTCTAAGAGAGAGAGAGCTCCCTTTCTAAGAGAGAGAGAGAGCTCTCTTTCTAAGAGAGAGAGAGAGAGAGCTCCCTTTCTAAGAGAGAGAGAGAGAGAGCTCTCTTTGTAGAGAGAGAGCTCTCTTTGTAAGAGAGAGAGCTCTCTTTGTAAGAGAGAGAGAGAGAGAGAGCTCCCTTTCTAAGAGAGAGAGAGAGAGAGAGCTCCGTTTCTAAGAGAGAGAGAGAGAGCTCTCTTTCTAAGAGAGAGAGCTCCCTTTCTAAGAATGAGAGAGCTCCCTTTCTAAGCGAGAGACAGAGCTCCCTTTCTAAGAGAGAGAGAGAGAGAGAGAGAGAGAGAGAGAGAGAGAGAGAGAGAGAGAGAGAGAGAGAGAGAGAGAGAGAGAGAGAGCTCCCTTTCCTTCAAAAGCTCCCTTTCTAAGAGAGAGAGAGAGCTCCCTTTCCTTCAAAAGTTCCCTTTCTAAGAGATGTTAGCCGAAAATTCTGAATTTTTAGAAACCTTTCCTCAATTTCTTTTTTATATTGACGGTAAATGGCCGTTTCTAAGAGGAGGAAACGGAAAATTCTGAATTTCCAGAAACTGCAGCGCAATTTCTTTCTGATATTGGCGGCAAATTACCGTTGCTAAGATGTGCCAACGAAAAATTATGAATTTTCGGAAACATTTCTGCTACCCCTTTCTTGCATTGACGGTAAATTGCCGTATGTATCTAAGAGGTGTTAACGGAAAATTCTGAAGTTTCAGAAACCTGTTTGCAACTCCTTTCTTATATTGACGGCGAATTACCGTTTCTAAGAGATGTCAACGCAAAGTTCTGTATTTTGCGAAAACATTTCCGCTATTTCTTTCTACACTGCTGGCCACCCAAAATTCAGCACCAAGAAAGAAGCATCCGATTGGCCTGAAGTTCGCAGCATGAGTTGCCCGCGAAAGGACATGCAAACGATTAGCATTGCGCAGGGCACATGCAAATCATGTGCGCCCGGCATGCCACCGAGAAGCACTATAAGAAGGGTGCACAGAAGGCAGGGTGTAAGTAGTGGTAGTGTAATGTGCTGCCGGACCTGTGAGTGGGAAGCTTCCTGATGTCTCGTCGCAGAATACGGCAGTCATTCCAGCACGTTTCGGAGTTCGACAGAGGACGAATAGTGGCTTATCGCGACAGCGGTTTATTGTACCGTGACATCGGCGCCCGTGTGGGACCACATCCAGCCACAGTGAGACGAGTATGGATTCGGTGGGTGAAAGGAGGGACGGACGGACCGCCGCACAACATGCCGAGAGGACCGGCATATTGTGCGGCGGGCATTGACGGCCCGCACCGCCACATCACGAACGTTAGCGCAGGAATTAGGGTGTGTTGCGCAACAACCTGTGTCAGCACGTAACGTTCGACGTCGTCTGCTGAAGTGGGGACTTCTTGCACGGCGTCCATTGCTCCGATTACCATTGACGTTAAACCACCGGCGAGTGCGGCGGCAGTGGGCCGTTGAACGCCACACCTGGACTACGGAATGGCACGACATTGTCTTCTCCGACGAATCTCGCTTCAGCCTGCAACACCACGATGTTCGGATCCGCGTGTGGCGGCACCGCCGCGAGAGACTGTATGACGCCTGCATTATGCATAGCCACACCGGTCCCTCGCCTGCATTATGCATAGCCACACCGGTCCGTCGCCTGCATTATGCATAGCCACACCGGTCCGTCGCCTGCATTATGCATAGCCACACCGGTCCCTCGCCTGCATTATGCATAGCCACACCGGTCCGTCGCCTGCATTATGCATAGCCACACCGGTCCGTCGCCTGCATTATGCATAGCCACACCGGTCCCTCACCTGCATTATGCATAGCCACACCGGTCCCTCGCCTGCATTATGCATAGCCACACCGGTCCGTCGCCTGCATTATGCATAGCCACACCGGTCCCTCGCCCGCATTATGCATAGCCACACCGGTCCCTCGCCTGCATTATGCATAGCCACACCGGTCCGTCGCCTGCATTATGCATAGCCACACCGGTCCGTCCCCTGCATTATGCATAGCCACACCGGTCCGTCGCCTGCATTATGCATAGCCACACCGGTCCCTCGCCTGCATTATGCATAGCCACACCGGTCCGTCGCCTGCATTATGCATAGCCACACCGGTCCGTCGCCTGCATTATGCATAGCCACACCGGTCCCTCGCCTGCATTATGCATAGCCACACCGGTCCGTCGCCCGCATTATGCATAGCCACACCGGTCCGTCGCCTGGCGTTATGGTTTGGGGCGCAATTGGATATGACACCCGCACCCGTCTGGTACGCATCGCTGGTACACTCAACCGCCACCGCTACATCTCCGACGTTTTGGAGCCTGTAGTCCTCCCTTACCTGAAGGACCTGCTAGCGGCGACGTTTCACCAGAACAATACGCGCCCGCACGTGGCACGCATCGTGCAACAATTCTTTACGGCCCACCAGGTGTTACTGACGCCGTGGTCCGCCTGTTCTCCCGATATGTCGCCCACCGAACACGTCTGGTCGCTGATCGGCAACCGAGTGGCCCGGCAAGCACTACCCGCGGCTACGCCTGATGAACTGTGGCAACGTGTGGAAGCAGCCTGGACCGACATACCCCAAGCCCACATCCAAAGCCTCTTTCGTTCGATGCCGCGGCGTGTAGCGGCCGTTATTTCCAGCCATGGGGGACACACGAACTATTGATGGCTGCGTGTTCCGCAAGTCACACGGGCCTGTAAGCTCAATCGTTTAATCTTTGTATCTGTTGTTATGTGTCCAGTAAATGTAGCTTTGCTATCTCGTGTCCTTCTTGGTGTTGCGTTTTGGGTGGCCAGCAGTGTATATTGACGGTAAATTGTCGTTTCTAAGAGGTGTTAACGTAAAGTTCTGAATTTTCAAAAACTTTTCCGCGATTTCTTTCTTATATTAACAGAAAATTTTGAATTTCCAGAAACCTTTCCGCGATTCCTTTCTTATATTAACAGAAAATTCGAAATTTTCAGAAACACTTCCACTATTCCTTTTTTATAATAACGGAAAAGTTCTGTGATAGCTTGCGGTTAGGGCCCGTATCCATATGATGGAAAATTCCGGTAATAGGAATATTTAAGGTTTGATTCATTATTACACTGATTGTATTTAGTGTGCAACTTTATTCTCGGCCAAATGCACAACACGTTGGCAGCAAATTATAGCAAATCGAATACGTACCTAATCAGGGAAATAATCCCCGTCGTGTTGGATACATTTGAGCCATCGGTCAGGGAGCTGCCGAATGCCACTGCGGAAAAAAGAGGACTGTTTCGAGTTGATAAAGTCATCAATACTTGTGTGGACCTCCTCGACAGAAGTAAAGTGCGTATCAGTCACGTGATGTTGCAGGGAGCGAAAGAGGCGATAATCCGACGGGGCGAAGTCTGGAGAATACGCCGGGTGGGACAAATACTCCCATCCCACGTCGGTGATCGTGTTTAAAGTCGTTTTCGCGGTGTGAGGACGCGCGTTATCCTGAAGCAACAGGACCGACCTTCTGCCCTTGCCGGTGTATGGCCTTTTCGCCTCCAGTGCGTCACTCACACGAATGAGTTGCTGACAATAACGCTCTCGGCGTTGACAGTTTCACCAGGTTTGAGCAACTCATAGTGTACGACACCGCGCTGATCCCACCATATGCACAGCAACAACTTCCTGGCATGTATATTCGATTTGGCGGTACTGGTGGTAGGCTGACCTGGATAAACCCACGATTTGCCCCGCTTAGGATTATCGTAGATGATCCACTTTTCATCACAGGTCAAAATCTTGTGAAGTAAATCTTTTTTCTTGAATCTGGAGAGCAAGGACACAGCAACATCGTAGCGCCTAGACTTGTTCGCAGCTGTGAATTGGCGGGACACCCAATGGCCTTCCTTTCGAATCCGTCCAAGCTTGTGCAAGCGCTTTGCAATGGCTTGCCGTTTTACTCCGAGTTCCTGGGCTAGTTCTGACTGTGTCCGACAGGGATCTGCGTCCAACAGTTGTTCCAGTTCCTCATCGTCAACTTTCTGTGGCTGTCCCGGACGTTCTGCATCACGGAGATCGAAATTTCCCTGCTTAAACCGCAGGAACCACTTCTTACACGTACTGAAGGACACAGCAGCCGCACCCAAAGCAGCACAGATAATTTGCTGGGCACTTTTGTTTCAGCTGAAACGCGAACAGGAGGCAGTGCCTCAAATGTTGCTTCTCGAACGACATTGCTTTCACCGCCAACTTTCGTCCCTTCTGTCACTACAGCTGTGAGCGTTACGGTTGTCTGGAAAACTGTTGGATGGCGCTGCAATTAGCCATTACCGCACACAGCTATTTGCATTTGCCGACGTTCTATGATCGCTTGCGGTTAGGGCCCGAGAATTGAGTTGCACACGTAATATGATGTCTTTGTATCAGTGTGTTATCCGCTTAAGACAACAAGTTAGTAAAATCATGCAATGCATTGATTATGATACGCTTTCCAACATACCAGAAATTATTACTCAAGTTATGTGGATAATGACTGTGGAATAAATATCGCTCCTGTTTCCTGACCTTTGACCCCATTTCGATGATATTCAGCAGAACCGGTTCAGTATACCTCAGGAATAGCATACTAAAGGTTTGTCGCAATAGAAGCAGTTTTACGCAAGTTATGAGAATAATGGCTGTTTAATAAATCTAGCTTTTGTGCAATGACCTTTGACCCCATTTCGTTGATATTCAACAGAACCAGTTCGCTATACCTCCGAACAACATGACAACGTTTTGAAGCAATCGAAGCATTTTTAGGTAAGTTATGGTGCACAAGGGCAATGGAATGGATACCACTCCAGTGCCCTGACCTTTTACTCCATTTCGCCCATTTTCAACAGGGTTTGTGCCCAGGTGTGTCCCTACCACATACTAAAATGTCATCGAAATCGAACCATATTTACGCATGTTATGACGCATAAAGGCAATGGAATGAATCCCGCTTTTATGTCTTGACCTTTGACTCCATTTCGCCCATTTTCAATAGGGTTCGTCCCCAGGTGGTTCCTTACCACATACGAAAATTTCATCGAAATCGAACCATTTTTACGCACGTTATGACGCATAAGAGCAATGGAATAAATCCCGCTCTTATGCCCTGCCTGACCTTTGACTCCATTTCGCCCATTTTCAATAGGGTTCGTTCCCAGGTGGTTCCCTACCTCATACTAAAATTTCATCAAAATCGAACCATATTTACGCATGTTATGGCACACAAAGGAAATGGAATGGATCCCGATTTTATGCCCTGACCTTTGACCCCATTCCGCCCATTTCAAATAGGGTTCGTCCCCAGGTGGTTTCTCACCACATACTAGAATGTCATCGAAATCGAACCATTTTTACGCAAGTTATGATGTATAAAGGCAATGGAACGGATCCAGCTCCTATGTCCTGACCTTTGACCCTATTTCACCCATTTTCAATAGGGTTCGTCCCCAGGTGGTTGCCTACCACATACTAGAATGACATCGAAATCGAACCATTTTTACGCAAGTTATGATGTATAAAGGCAATGGAACGGATCCAGCTCCTATGTCCTGACCTTTGACCCTATTTCACCCATTTTCAATAGGGTTCGTCCCCAGGTGGTTGCCTACCACATACTAGAATGACATCGAAATCGAACCATTTTTACGCAAGTTATGATGTATAAAGGCAATGGAACGAATCCAGCTCCTATGTCCTGACCTTTGACCCTATTTCACCCATTTTCAATAGGGTTCGTCCCCAGGTGGTTGCCTACCACATACTAGAATGTCATCGAAATCGAACCATTTTTACGCAAGTTATGATGTATAAAGGCAATGTGGAACGGATCCAGCTCCTATGTCCTGACCTTTGACCCTATTTCACCATGACATTCAACAGAATCGGTTCCGTATATCTTCGGAACAACATACTAGAATATCATCGAAATCGAACCATTTTTACGCAAGTTATGATGTATAAAGGCAATGTGGAACGGATCCAGCTCCTATGTCCTGACCTTTGACCCTATTTTACCCATATATTCAACAGGGAATCGTCCCCAGTTATGGTTCTCTTCACTACATACTAAAATATTATCGAAATCGAACCATTTTTACGCAAGTTATGACGCATAAGAGCAATGAAAGGAATCCCGCTCCTATGTCCTGACCTTTGACCCTGTTTCGCCCATTTTCAATAGGGTTCGTCCCCAGGTGATCCCCTACCACATACTAAAATTTCATCGAAATCGAACCATTTTTACGCAAGTTATGAGGCATATGGGCAATGGGATGGATCCCGCTCCTATGTCCTGACCTTTGGCCCCGTTTCGTCCATTTTCAATTGGGTACATTCCCAGGTGGTCCCCTACAACATACTAAAATTTCATCGAAATCGTACCATTTTTACGCGAGTTTTCGTGCGGAAGGACAGACAGACGGAAAAAGCTGGAGCATGTACGCTTCTTCAACCTACGGTTGGAAAGCATGAATAAAAATTGAAGAGTTTGCGAAATGTTAGTAAAAACAAAGAAAATCCCAAAACGGATTTTCTTGAAATACGAGCGTAAATCAAAAAGTAAGGTCAATGTTGTCGTCTATTAACCCTTTAAGGACCATGACCCCAAAATCTTTTATCACTCCAAATACCATAACGCCCAAAATTGTCTGTTGGTTCACTTCTTTGTTTAATAACAATAATAGTGACTGAATGTGACTCGTGCTGATTCCTCATAGATCGAGAAAATTTGAAGAACAGGTTACGGGTTGGAAATATGACTCACTTTAGACCGGCGTTTCGGGAGGCTATGGCAGTTTGTATGTACGGGCGTTTTGGGAGTTATGGTCGTTAAATTGAGAAACAGGCATACAGATAAAAATTACCTTTTTTCTCAACATAGTCTCCCTGTCGTTCGACGCATATTTTATATCTATATACAAGCTTCTGGATTCCTGCAGAGAAGAATGTTTTGGGTTGTTCCTCGAGCCACGAAGGCACCGCTTCCTGTACCTGGGCCAGAGATGGAAACGGGTCAAAAATTTCGGACCCGGACGTCCAATAACTGGACCCGATCCGGACCCGTAACTGACCCGGACAAATCTGCTTTGAACTATAAACTCGAAACTCAATTTATATATAAATACATATAAACGCACATAAAAATTGGAAAGGGAGTGAGACAAGGTGACACCATATCTCCGAAGCTCTTTACTGCCACATTGGAAAATGTCTTTCAATCACTGAGCTGGGAAAACAAGGGGATAAAGATTAATGGAGATTATCTAACCCACCTTCGTTTTGCTGATGACGTAGTCATTTTTGCAACTACCCCATCAGAGCTGCAGAGTATGATCCAGGAACTTGCTGACAAGAGTAAAGAAGTGGGATTAAAAATGAACTTTCAGAAGACAAAAGTGATGTTCAATGCTTTTACAAGAAATGAAGATTTATCGATTGATGGAGAAAAGCTGGAGATAACAGATGCATACGTTTATCTTGGACAGCAGATATCAAGTGAGGGTCCCATTGATGAAGAAATTAATCGGCGTACAAAACTTGCCTGGAGAGCTTTTGGAAGAAACAGCATAATTTTCAAGAGCAATATGCCATTATGTCTTAAAAGAAAAGTGTTTGATCAATGCATCCTTCCAGTGCTTACGTATGGTGCAGAGACGTGGACCTTAACTAAAAGAGACATACAAAGGCTGCACACAACTCGAAGTAGCATGGAGAGGGGCATGCTTGGTGCAACCAGGAGAGATAAGAAGAGGAACTCGTGGTTCCGAAAAATGACAAGAGTGGAAGACATCATGATCAGAGTTAAATCCCTGAAATGGCAATGGGCTGGACAGACCATCGATGGACAACCGAAATTTTAGATTGGATTCTATGGGACAGGAAAAGACTCAGAAGAAGACCACATGGGAGATGGGTGGATGAAATTCGAAAGTATGCGGGAGTGACATGGAGGAGACTGGCACAAGACAGACCGTCGTGGAGGAAACTTGGGGAGACCTTCGTCCAACAGTGGATTGATAATGGTTGACAATGATGATGATGATGTCATATAAACATAATATGCCGGGTGATCCAAAAGTCTTGCACATTTTTGAAAACGTAATAACTCGCGGAGTTTTGAAAGTAGGACAACGCGGTTTGCGTAGAAATGATCAGAATGACATCGGGATTTTTTATGAAATCACATAATTTTTTACTCATTTTACTTACATTTTTCATCGCCAGATGGCGCCATAGGCGAACAGGTCTGGGATCGTGGGTATAAAAGCAGCATCTGGGAAGTAACCACAAGTCACGAGCCGCGGATGGCTCAGTGGTTAGTGTTTCAGACTATCGATGCTGGGTCCCCAGGTTCAAGCCTGGGCTGATCTTTCAGATCAGCCCAGGCTTGAACCTGGTGTGATTTACTAACAATCGCCGAATATCCGCCGTGAATCGGACGAGCACGTAAAGTGACGGCCCCCAGGCTGGACCCACTGGTTAAATGGGTATCCTTTCCTATGTCCTCCCTGAAATTCTCTCACCCATCTATGTGCAATATCGTACTTGTACGGTGGCGCCATCTACTGTACTCTAGTCTCACTACTACCTGTTCTGTCAAAAGTCGCTAGACTTGCTCTCATTCCTTCCGTTTCTGTGTCCTGCCCAAAAGGCGATCTCGCTGTAGGTGGCTGGGACCTAAACTCTACTACCTGTGGACGGAAGTCCTACATGAAAATGACAAAAATTCTAACCACAAGTCACAGCGGTCCGTGTCAGTATGCTGTCATTACCGGACAAAGCGCTCTTGGTGAAATTGTTCTATTGCAACGCTGAATGTGCGAGTGCTGCGTTGAGAGTCAGCCTACCGGTCACTGAAAAGTGATCGCGAATGGGAAAGGACCGATGGCAAAGTGCTGCGCTGCGGCGAATGGTGACAAAATTCGAGGAGACGGGATCTTTGGCAGCACGCCCACGAAGCGGTAGACCACGAACACGTGCTGCTGCAGCAGAAACGATTACGCAGGAAATGGATGTGGTTGCAATGTCATCCGCACATGGCGACTCCAGTGCTCGCCATGTTTCTCGACAAACAGGCATTCCATACGGGACTGTATGGCGGACAATAGGACGGATTCTGCACAGATACCCGTACAAACTGCAACGGCATCACGAACTGCAAGTTGGAGATTACGTGCAGCGTCAGGAATTCGCAGCATGCTTTTTTCGACAAATGGATGTCGACGAGAACTGGCTGATGAACGTTTTATGGACTGATGAGGCACACTTTTCCCTAAACGGAGTGATAAGCACGCACAATTGCCACATCTGGGCCACGGAACATCACCGAGCAGTCGTTAAAGCTCCACTTCATCAGCCGAAAGTGACAGTGTGGTGTGGATTCACGGCTTCCTTCATTATCGGTCCTTTTTTTTATTTGAAGAGGTCCGCGGCACCTTCTTCGAAACCGTGTCAGGGACGGCAGGTGCAAGTTACGCGAACATGTTACAAACGTACGTTATCCCTAGCTTTGCAAGAGCGGGATGCAGTGAATCTGTGCACATTCATGCAGTATGGAGCACCACCCCACATCGCACGTTCCGTTAAGCAACTGCTACAAGAGACGTTTGGCGCAAATCGTGTGTTGAGCCGACACTTTCCGAAGGCCTGGCCTCCTCCGTCACCAGACCTGACACCCTGCGATTTCTGGTAACCCCAGAGGGTTACCTAAAATCACAAGTGTACAGATGTCGCCCCACTTCATTGGCCATGCTGAAAGATGCCATTCGACACCATGTGGCAGCTGTACAACCGGACATGCTCTTCAATGTCGTCCATGGTGTTTTCTCTCGTCTGCAGGCAGTGCTGCAACAGAACGGCCATCACATTGAACACCTGGTACAATCAGGTGTGTGTGTTTCTCGGCACTTCCAACCTGTGGTTGCTGCGCCATCTGGCGATGAAAAATGTAAGTAAAATGAGTAAAAATTTATGTGATTTCGTAAAAAACCCGATGTCATTCTAATCATTTCTATACGCAAACCGCGTTGCCCTACTCTCAAAACTCCGCGAATTCTTACGTTTTCAAAATGTGCAAGACTTTTGGATCACCAGGTATATATTCATCCCAATAACTGCTTGATATTAATAACTGAAATCCTTTTTTAATAATAAAATTCGGTTAGTTGCTAAATTTTAGTGCCACTATTTTGCGTACCAACAAGTAATTGGACACCTGTGATAGCAAAGGAAAACGAAGTTTATTCACCTTCAATAGTTGGTGGAGCCTCCACGAGCGGCGATTACAGTTGCGACCCTCCGGGGCATATTCCCAATCAGGCGTTGTACGACGCCTAGCGGTATTTTCTCCAACTCGGTTTGGAGAAGACAGGTCAGTTCCTTCACCGATTTCGGACGGTGGGGGCACCCTTTAAGTCGACGCTCCAACTCGTCCCAGAGGTGCTCGATAGGGTTAAGGTCCGGGCTCTGCGCAGGCCAATCCATTCGACTAACCCCATTGTCACCATACCAAGCCATGGTGGACCTCGCAACATGACAGGTGGCATTTTCATCCTGAAAGTAACATGGGTCCACCCCGTAAAACTGCCACAACGTAGGAAGCGCATGGTCATCCAAAATGGTGCAGTAGGTCTCGGCGTTGAGTCTACCAGGAATTGCGACCAAGGGTCCCGTGACATACCAGGAGAAACACCCCCATAGCATAATTACACCGCCGCCGAACTTTACAGTTGGCACAATACATTCCGGCAGGAGGCGTTCTCCAGGAAGACGCCAAACCCAGACCCTGACATCCGAACGGTAGAGGGCGAACCTTGATTCGTCGCTCCAGAGAACCTGTTTCCACTGTTCAACGGTCCACTGTCGACGTTCTTTGCCCACGTTTGCCGAGCACCGCTGTTGGACTTCGTGATCAAAGGCTTGTGGGCGGCAGCACGTCCATGATAACCGAGCAGATGGGCTTCCTTACGGATGGTATTCATCGAAAGAACACTACCAGATGCCTGTTGAAACTCCTCGCGGATGTGGCCTATCGATTTGGTGAGGTTCTTCCGAATTCTTTGGCCAGCACCCGTCGGTCTCTAACTCCCAGTTTTGTGGGTCTGCCGTGTCGGGGCACATTCCGACAGTCACCTCTCATCTTCCACTTGCCAATCACGTAGGCCACTGTCGATTTTGGGTACTTCAACTAGCTGGATATGTCATCGGCCATTTCTGTGATACCCGACGATTACACCTTTCTCGAAATCAGAGAGCTCCGAACTGCGTGGCATCTTGCATGCGACTGGTTGCGTTGTTGTTTCCCACACGATATTTAACGGCGGCGGCCGTGACGTGTATCAGGATCGCAGATATCGTCGATTGCAGGTGTGTCCAATTACTTGTTGGTAGATAGTGTATTTACCATTACACAAATGTATTTTTTTTAAATGAATTTAGATTGTTCACTCTTTCCACGCTTTGAATGAGGTGCGCATACTTTCATATGGTCCGTTAGATTTTTGGTTCCATAATCTTTCATTACACTGTCGACATCTTTCTTTGTAAGTATACACTTTCCACATTTTGAACAACAAGCAAGACCAAACAACACAGAATATTCACCAGTCTTAATGAGACGAAACGATTTCCATCATTCACTCTTCCACTTGTGGTTTTCAACAAACACGTATTTGTTGGCCTCGACGCCTCTCTCAACCTCCTTAATATTAAATCCATCCATATTAACAAATAAGGAGTTAATTTCGACATGACATGTCATGGGAACGGGATGTTAGCACATCAATCGAAAACCTCTGAATGCTCAATGTAAAAGATGCGATGTGAAAAGTAACTCTCAGTCAAACAGTGAACTTCGCACGGAGAGAGTGAATCAGCTGAGAAGCAGGCGAATGGCGTTTGCCTGTACCTTACCCTGGACAATCGCACTGTAAAAGAACGGAAAGGAAGGATCTTTTTACGATAGGGTGTCGGTATGTCTGACGTCGGTCGGTGGAAAACTTCATTGCTTTAAGAAAGAGATGACAATATTTTTATATTTTTGGGCGAGAATATTTTTGCATGGCAAATCATTATTCACTCCGTGGGCACCAGAATCGACTACAGAATTCCACAACGCGCATTTTCTTTGCAACATAGTTTTCTCTTTTCAGAAATCAAACTGGAATAAACCGGATCAAAATCGGATTAGGAACACCTTGAACCGACCGGTTGGACCCGCAAGAAATTGTCGTCTCGTTGACCCGTGACCCGTTTCCATCTCTGGTCAGGGTCAGCAAGAGGAGGGCCATTTCAGCTGGTCATCATCATATCATCCAGAATTTTCGTTTCTAATCGTGTCCAGTGTTCGTTTGGGATTATGACCATTCTGCTAAAGCCCCGTTCGCAAGAAGCCGTGGACAGTGGAAGAAATGCTAGAAAGAGAAAATGCTTCAAAAATCCTAAAAAAAAACAACAACAAAGAACAGAAGTTGAGCTGAAATAAATACACACCAGGAAGACGCGCAACACTATCTCATATAAAGTCACCAATAATGAATGCATGTTACGTAAGTGAAAATATTAATGTCGCACTGTGCAATACCCGGAAAAAAAAAAAAAAAAAAAAGACGGAAGGCAAGCGTAGGAAATTTACGACGGGGAAATCCGTAGAAGAAAAGAAAGAATGGAAAGTTTCAAAACTCTGCTGCAATGCTTTTAAGGAAGAAAAGAAATGCGTTCCTAAAAGGTGACAAGCAGAAAGTTTTATCTCGAAAGTGGAAATACTAGCTTTAACAACAAAGACGTCTGTTGAACTAATATACAGGACGCTATCCACAGAACGTGAATGTTACATAGTGCGTGGAAATGCTGCAGTTACGGTAACACTGAAGTGCCAAAAGTCATGGGACAAGTATGTAGTAACAACGTGTGGGACCTCCTCTAGCCTGGTGGGTGCAACAACTCCACGTGGCTTCGATTCCACAAGTTGTCGGAATACTTCTGGAGAGTTGTTGAGCCATGGAAGACTTCTGGAGAGATGTTGAGCTATGGAAGACTTCTGGAGAGATGTTGAGAGTTGTCGGAAGACTTCTGGAGAATTGTTGAGAGTTGTCGGAAGACTTCTGGAGAGATGTTGAGAGTTGTCAGAAGACTTCTGGAGAGATGTTGAGAGTTGTCGGGAGACTTCTGGAGAGCTGTTGAGCTCTTTTAGCCTGGTGGGTGCAACAACTCCACGTGGCTTCGATTCCACAAGTTGTCAAAAAACTTCTGGAGAGATGTTGAGCTCTTCTAGCCTGGTGGGTGCAACAACTCCACGTGGCTTCGATTCCACAAGTTGTCGGAAGACTTCTGGAGAGATGTTGAGCTCTTCTAGCCTAGTGGGTGCAACAACTCCACGAGGCTTCGATTCCACAAGTTGTCGGAAGACTTCTGGAGAGATGTTGAGCCATGGAAGACTTCTGGAGAGATGTTGAGCTATGGAAGCCTTCTGGAGAGATGTTGAGAGTTGTCGGAAGACTTCTGGAGAGATGTTGAGAGTTGTCGGAAGACTTCTGGAGAGATGTTGAGCTCTTCTAGCCTAGTGGGTGCAACAACTCCACGAGGCTTCGATTCCACAAGTTGTCGGAAGACTTCTGGAGAGATGTTGA
The DNA here is from genome assembly GCA_039090855.1 of Macrothele yani. Taxonomy (NCBI): domain Eukaryota; kingdom Metazoa; phylum Arthropoda; class Arachnida; order Araneae; family Macrothelidae; genus Macrothele; species Macrothele yani. The sequence goes on along the minus strand of CM076999.1, from coordinate 17,419,812 downwards.
GCCATGGAAGACTTCTGGAGAGATGTTGAGCTATGGAAGACTTCTGGAGAGATGTTGAGCTATGGAAGCCTTCTGGAGAGATGTTGAGAGTTGTCGGAAGACTTCTGGAGAGATGTTGAGAGTTGTCGGAAGACTTCTGGAAAGATGTTGAGCTCTTCTAGCCTGGTGGGTGCAACAACTCCACGTGGCTTCGATTCCACAAGTTGTCGGAAGACTTCTGGAGAGATGTTGAGCTCTTCTAGCCTGGTGGGTGTAGCAACTCCACGTGGCTTCGATTCCACAAGCTGTGAAAAGACTTCTGGAGAGATGTTGGGCCATGCCGTCTGAACAACCGCCCACAGTTCCCTGGTATTTGTAGATGCAGGATCTTGAGTATGAATGGACCTTTCCACCACGTCCCATACGTGCTCTATTGGGTTCACGTCAAGCAAACTTAATGGTCACATCGTCAACTGTCCAGAATGCTCCTCGAACCAATTTTGGACAGCTTGGGCCCGATGAGATGGTGTATTGTTCACCTGGAAAATCCCATCGTTGTTGGGATACATGAAGGGCTGCAAATGGTCAACCAGCAGAGCAACAAAGCGATTACTTGTTAATGACTTGTTACTGTGGACCAGAGGACCTAAACCGTGTCACGTAAAGACACCACTTGCATGTGTGGAACCACCACCAGCTTGCACAGTGCCTTGTTGACAGCTTGGGTTCATGACCTCATGGGATATGCGCCAAAACCGAACCCTACCATCAGCTCGTAACAATTCGAAGCGTGACTCATCGGACCACGCCACAGTCTTCCAGGGTCCAATTACCATGTTCGGAAGCCCAGGTGAGGCACTGTGTCCGATGTCGTGGTGTTAACGAAGGCACTCTGAAGATTTATAAATTGATGGGGGAAAGCAGGAGATAACCAATTCCTACATTGACCTTGGGCTGCAGATATCAAGCGAGGGTCACATTGATGAAGAAATTAACGTATAAAACTTGATTGGACACAGGGGCGGATTGCCCCACCGGGACGCCAGGACATTTCCCGGTGGACCACTTGAAAAACAAGTTAGTAAAATCATTCAATGCATTGATTGTGATACGCTTTCCAACGTACCAGAAATAATTACTCAAGTTATTACTGAAGTTATGAGGATAATGACTATAGAATAAATCTCGCTCCTATGTCCTGACCTTCGACCCCATTTCGATGACTTTCAACAGAACCGGTAAAGTATACTTCAGGAACAACATGAAAAGTTTTGTCTCAATCGAAGCATTTTTACGTAAGTTATAACGCATAAGGGCAATGGAATGGATCCCGATCCTATGTCCTGACCTATAACCCCATTTCACCCATTTTCAACAGGGTTCGCCCCTAGATGGTCCTCTACCACATACTAAAATTTCATCGAAATCGAACCATTTTTACGCAAGTTATGACGTATAAGAGCAATGGAATACATCCCACTCCTATGTCCTGACTTTTGACCCCACACCACCTATTTTCAATAGGGTTCGTTCCCAGGCGGTATCCCACCACATACTAAAAGTTCATTGAAATCGAACCATTTGTACTTAAGTTATGACGCATAAGGTCAATGGAATGGATCCCGCTCCTATGTCCTGACCTTTGACCCCATTTCACCCACTTTCGATAGGGTTTGTCTCCAGGTGTTTCCCTACCACAAACTAAAATTTCATCGAAATCGAACCATTTTTAGACACGTTATGACGCATAAGGGCAATGGAATGCATCCCGCTCCTATGTCCTGACCTTTGACCCCACTTCATCCATTTTCAATAGGTTTCATCCCCAGATGGTCCGCTACCGTATACTAAAATTTCATCGAAATCGAGCCGTTTTTACGCACGTTATGACGCATAAGGGCAATGGAATGGATCCCGATCCTATGTCCTGACCTTTGACCCCATTTCACCCATTTTCAATAGGGTTCGTCCCCAGAAGGTCCGCTACCACATACTAAAATTTCATCGAAATCGAACCATTTTTACGCAAGGTATGACGCATAAGGGCAATGGAATGCATCCCGCTCCTGTGTCCTGGCCTTTGACCCCACTTCACGCATTTTCAATAGGGTTCGTCCCCAAGTGGTCTCCTACCACATACTAAAATTTCATCGAAATCGAACAATTTTTACGTGAGTTTTCGTGCGGAAGGACAGACAGACAGATAAAGCTGGAGCACATACGCTTCTTCAGCCTACGGTTGGAAATCGTAAACGAACCACTTTTTCTTCGTTTTTTTGTGTCTGGATTTCTTGGAACGAACGAATATTTTTTTGAAACTAATGAATAATAACAACTTAAGCTTTATGCGAGTTATTATTAGTGCCTGAAAAGTTATTTCCTTTACAAAAAAGTCCCAATCGTTTCCTTCTACCAATATGTTGGGGGTTTGTTCTCAAATGACGTATCAAAATTATCTACAGTTATGTAAGAAAAGTGCAAACGGATCAAGCGCGCTTTTTTACGCTTTCCAACCGTAGGTTGAAGAAGCGTATATGCTCCAGCTTTGTCCGTCTGTCTGTCTTCCCGTCCGCACGATAACTCGCGTAAAAATGGTTCGATTTCAATTAAATTTTAGTATGTGGTAGACGACCACCTGGGGATGATCCCTATTTAAAATGGACGAAATAGGGTTAAAGATCAGGACATACGAACGGGACCTATTCCATTGCGCTTATGCGTCATAACTTGCGTAAAAATGCTTCGATTACGACAAAAGTTTAGTATGTTGTTCCGGAAGTATACTGAACCGGTTCTGTGGATTATAATTGAAATGAGGTCAAAGGTTAGAACACAGGAGCTAGATTCATTCCACAGCTATTATGCTCATAACTTGAGTAATGATTTCTGGTATGTTGGAAAGCGTATCATAACCAATGATATGCATGATTTTACTAACTTGTACACAGTGTGGCAAAGCATTTTTAAGACTGGGTCTGTAAAACGAAATAGAAACAAGAATTTATAATTTGTTTTTGTTTGTTATTCAAAATAAGTCCCTCCGGCTTCAATACACTTGTTACAGCGATTTAATAATGATTCGAATGCCTGTTCAAGTTCACTTTGCGGAATTGCCTCCAAAGCACGCGTCGAAGCTGTTTGTATGGTCGAAATTTCATCTAAATAACACCCTTTTAACGTCCTTTTAAGTTTTGGGAATAGAGAAAAGTCGCAGGGTGGTAAATCAAGCGAATACGGTGGATTATTCAACACACAGACGTTATTTTTCGCCAAAAATCTACGAACAAGAAGTGAGGTGTGACTGGGTGCATTATCGTGCAACAAACACCAACTGTTTTCATCTCGATATTCTGGACGAATGCGACGAATTCTGCCCATCAAACGCCTCAAAACATTTAAGAATTGTTTGTTCACTTGGAACAAATTCTTTGTGGATAATACCCTTACTATCGAAGAATGTAATGAGCATTGTTTTGATTTTCGATGGAACTTTTCTTGCTTTTTTGGCTTGCAGTGAGTTTTTTGACTTCCATTCCGCACTTTGTCGCTTTGTTTCAGGATCATATTGAAAACACCATGTTTCATCACCTGTAACAATCGATTTTAAGAAGTTTGGATCATTTTCAGCGGCTGAAATGATGTCTCTGCAATGTGCACTTCTCCTTGATTTTTGTTCATTGGTTAACGTGTGTGGAACAAATTTAGCACAGACTTTTGTTTTGCCCAAATCTTCATGCAGGATGGTTCGCATCGTTTGTTTGTTGATGGTTAAAGACTCTTCCATCATTCTTAGTGACGCACATTGATTGTTTGCCACGAAATCACGCACTTTTTCAATAATCTCAAGTGTCCTAGATGAACTTGGTCTTCCGGTATGCTTATCATCTTCTAGCGTCTCTCTTCCGTCCGAAAAACGTTTGTGCCACAGGAAAACATTTGATCTACTTAAACAAAACTCACCGTAAACTGGTTTCATCATTTGGTACGTTTCCGAGGCACTTTTACCAAGTTTTGCGTTAAATTTAATAACAGCCCTTTGTTCCATCTTAATAATTCAACATGAAAAAAATTTTACTTCTCTAATGAACGGCCGTTTCGTTTGAGTTACTTTAACAACTGCGCAGTACTTTTGGCAGAAAGCAAGCAGATGGTCACGGTTTATAACGCATTCGCGATTACACTGGTGGCGCCACCGTAGACTGAAATCTAGCGCCAGTCTTAAAAATTCTTTGACGCACTGTGTATAAATTAATTACGCTAAAGCTAACGAACTGTCGTTAGACGTAGTTAGTTGCCTTTGGAGATAAAACCAGTTGTGATGGCCATCATCCCAATCCCCTTATTCACAAGCTGACCCAGAACACAGAGTAATTCTTCGGCAGAGATGTTCTGAAATTCGTGTCCCATCTACATTTATCCTAAAAGAAACAGCGATTCACCAGAATTGGTACGCGGATGAAAATGGTGGTTTGTGGATTAAAAATGATGAGTAGAAAGGTGTCTACTCAAGGAGCATATACCAATACCATCGCGCAGTAGGCAATTAATGACCAAATAAATATAAAAATTAATTGCGTACGAAAATTGCTATGTGGCATGGGCACCTTTCAACTTTCAAAACGATGATCTTCATGGTGATTTAGTTTGAAATGAGGTCTGCAACGAACAAGGGTTTTTTGTTCTTTTCTTGAACCACATTTTTCAAAAGAAAATAACACTTGGCACGATGTTACATTCAATCATGAGCGGAGTTTTAAGGTTCTTTCATCATTAAATTGTTAAAATTTGTCCAGAGCTGAACTAATTTTTCAATGCATATTTTTTTTTTTCTTTTTTGAGTTTTTAACGACCACTGTGAGCAACTCAATGGGCTATAAGCAGTCGCCCATCCCTAATAATGCATATTTCAACAGTTTTCTTATATTGAGTATCTAAGACACTTTTTTTTCATCAGGGAATTTATAAGGTGTTGCTCTGTGGGTATGTGTGTGTTTTGCAGTGAACCGCGAGACTAAATTTCCTGGCCTGATTCGGTCGACCCAATCCGGTCCTGGCTGGAGAATTTTTGGAAGAAACAGTACATTTTTTAAGAGCAAGTAGACGAAACCCGTCAAAATCGACGGTACATCTTTTTTTCTTTTTTTTTTTTTGAAAATAATAAACTGATATAAAACAACAAACGTAAACTTTATTTGATTGACGAATTCATTCAACCACTTCAGTAAAGACAATATTCCAGGTTCGTGATTCTTTTTTTTTTTTTTTTTTTTTTTGTAACTGTAGATTTAGCAACCACCATGAGACACTAAATGGGCTATAAGCAGTCGCGGTCTCTAATTTAGGGTCAGTGGTTCCAGGGAAGGGTGAGAGCCAGTGCCGTAAGACAAACACAACATCCATGCCTCACTGGGATTCGAACCCGGACCCTTCACGAACGAATGATCATAAGCCAACGCTTGGGCTATAAGCAGTCGCGGTCTCTAATTTAGGGTCAGTGGTTCCAGGGAAGGGTAAGAGCCAGTGCCGTAAGACAAACACAACTTCCATGCCTCACTGGAATTCGAAACCGGACCCCCCTTTTTTTTTATTGGAGGTTTAACGACCACCGTGAGCAACTCAATGGGCTATAAGCAGTCGCCCGTCCCTAATTTCGGGTCAGTGGTTCCAGGGAAGGGAGAGAGCCAATGCCGTAAGACAAACACAACATCCATGCCTGAACGGGATTCAAACCCGGACCCCTTACGGACGAATGATCAGAGGCCAGCGCCTCAGACCACTGCGCCACCGGGGCGGCAAACCCGGACCCGTCACGAACGAATGATCATAAGCCAACGCTTGGGCTATAAGCAGTAGCCCGTTCCTAATTTGGGGTCACTGGTTTCAGGGAAGGGAGAGAGCCAGTGTCGTAAGACAAACACAACATCCATGCCTGACCGGGATTCGAACCCGGACCCCTTACGGACGAATGATCAGAGGCCAGCGCCTCAGACCACTGCGCCACCGGGGCGGCAAACCCGGACCCGTCACGAACGAATGATCATAAGCTAACGCTTGGGCTATAAGCAGTAGCCCGTTCCTAATTTGGGGTCACTGGTTCCAGGGAAGGGAGAGAGCCAATGCCGTAAGACAAACACAACATCCATGCCTGAACGGGATTCAAACCCGGACCCCTTACGGACGAATGATCAGAGGCCAGCGCCTCAGACCACTGCGCCACCGGGGCGGCAAACCCGGACCCGTCACGAACGAATGATCATAAGCCAACGCTTGGGCTATAAGCAGTAGCCCGTTCCTAATTTGGGGTCACTGGTTCCAGGGAAGGGAGAGAGCCAATGCCGTAAGACAAACACAACATCCATGCCTGAACGGGATTCAAACCCGGACCCCTTACGGACGAATGATCAGAGGCCAGCGCCTCAGACCACTGCGCCACCGGGGCGGCAAACCCGGACCCGTCACGAACGAATGATCATAAGCCAACGCTTGGGCTATAAGCAGTCGCCCGTTCCTAATTTGGGGTCACTGGTTCCAGGGAAGGGAGAGAGCCAGTGCCGTAAGACAAACACAACATCCATGCCTGAACGGGATTCAAACCCGGACCCCTTACGGACGAATGATCAGAGGCCAGCGCCTCAGACCACTGCGCCACCGGGGCGGCAAACCCGGACCCGTCACGAACGAATGATCATAAGCCAACGCTTGGGCTATAAGCAGTAGCCCGTTCCTAATTTGGGGTCACTGGTTCCAGGGAAGGGAGAGAGCCAATGCCGTAAGACAAACACAACATCCATGCCTGAACGGGATTCAAACCCGGACCCCTTACGGACGAATGATCAGAGGCCAGCGCCTCAGACCACTGCGCCACCGGGGCGGCAAACCCGGACCCGTCACGAACGAATGATCATAAGCCAACGCTTGGGCTATAAGCAGTAGCCCGTTCCTAATTTGGGGTCACTGGTTCCAGGGAAGGGAGAGAGCCAATGCCGTAAGACAAACACAACATCCATGCCTGAACGGGATTCAAACCCGGACCCCTTACGGACGAATGATCAGAGGCCAGCGCCTCAGACCACTGCGCCACCGGGGCGGCAAACCCGGACCCGTCACGAACGAATGATCATAAGCCAACGCTTGGGCTATAAGCAGTCGCCCGTTCCTAATTTGGGGTCACTGGTTCCAGGGAAGGGAGAGAGCCAGTGCCGTAAGACAAACACAACATCCATGCCTGAACGGGATTCAAACCCGGACCCCTTACGGACGAATGATCAGAGGCCAGCGCCTCAGACCACTGCGCCACCGGGGCGGCAAACCCGGACCCGTCACGAACGAATGATCATAAGCCAACGCTTGGGCTATAAGCAGTAGCCCGTTCCTAATTTGGGGTCACTGGTTTCAGGGAAGGGAGAGAGCCAGTGCCGTAAGACAAACACAACATCCATGCCTGACCGGGATTCGAACCCGGACCCCTTACGGACGAATGATCAGAGGCCAGCGCCTCAGACCACTGCGCCACCGGGGCGGCAAACCCGGACCCGTCACGAACGAATGATCATAAGCCAACGCTTGGGCTATAAGCAGTAGCCCGTTCCTAATTTGGGGTCACTGGTTCCAGGGAAGGGAGAGAGCCAATGCCGTAAGACAAACACAACATCCATGCCTGAACGGGATTCAAACCCGGACCCCTTACGGACGAATGATCAGAGGCCAGCGCCTCAGACCACTGCGCCACCGGGGCGGCAAACCCGGACCCGTCACGAACGAATGATCATAAGCCAACGCTTGGGCCATAAGCAGTAGCCCGTTCCTAATTTGGGGTCACTGGTTTCAGGGAAGGGAGAGAGCCAGTGCCGTAAGACAAACACAACATCCATGCTTCACTGGAATTCGAACCCGGATCCTTCACGAACGAATGATCATAAGCCAACGCTTGGGCTATAAGCAGTTGCCCGTCCCTAATTTAGGGTCACTGGTTTCAGGGGAGGAAGAGAGCCCAGTGCCGTAAGACAAACACAACATCCATGCCTCATCGGGATTCGAACCCGGTAGACGAAACCCGTCGGGGTCGACGATAACTTTTTTTTTAAAGAATAAACTCATATGAAACGTTTGTTTATACCTTTACATAACAGTAAACGTCTTACCTACGTGAATAAACTGGATCGAATGAATGTTAAATTGTATGTATACATCACACAGTCCAATGGCACAAAGCAATCAGGTCTTCGAGTATCCGCTGTTCCGATAAGAACTTTCAAAAAAATTCCTGCTAGCGTTGTTTTGCACAACGGTTCGCTGAAAAGAGAGACTTCGGACTTTGGACTATCTGAGTCCCTCCATACCTCCGCCTTCAGTAGCGCGTGAGTGAACCGCAGGCGATCGGATGTCAACCGCATGCGTCTTCCATTGACTTTATATGGAAACTTAGCCACCCCACAACGCCCGAACCGTTGCCCCAATCTTATTTTTCTCTTCGACTGGCTCATCTACATGGTAAGACCTTTATTTTGATACCTTAATCATATGTTTACGTTCAGCCGTTCTCTCACAACTGGTCTTACAGTAAAAAACCTTATACACGCAAGAGCAACTGAATTAGAGATGCCTGTCTAGTAACGTGTAGCACCACCTTTCGCCCTGATGATGGCGGCGATTCGTCTCGGCATGGACTCGACAAGACACCGGAAGCGTTGGGAAGCCATAGGGATCCACGACCCCTGAACAAGCTCCCACAGTTCACGAAGATTTGATGGAGGGAGGTCAGAGCCTCGAACATCTCTCTCGATGGCATCCCAGATGTGCTCGATGGGATTGAGGTCAGGTGATCTAGCTGGCCAAGGAAGCGAGGGCACGTCGGTGGAGTGTTCATCCAACCAATCGGATACAATGTGGGAGCTGCATTGTCTTGTTGCAGGATGTGGTTCCCAGTTAGATGTTGAAGACGCACAAACGGGAGCAAATGGTCGTCCAGGATATTCCGGTAACGTTGACCTGTGAGGGGCGATGTCACACGTACCAGGGGTACCATTTCAGTCCACGTAAACAGTCTCCAAACGAGAATGCCACCCCCACCAGCTTGAAGAGTACCCCGCTGGCAAGAAGGATCCATCGCTTCATGTGGTTTGCGCCGTACTCGTATCTTGCCATCCGCATGTACCAACGTGAATCTCGACTCATCAGTCCAGGCAACATTTTCCCACATGTCTAGGGTCCACTGGCGATGTTCCCGCGCCCATGCTAATCTTTGCACCCTGTGATGTGCGGTCAGCAGCGGTACCCACGTGGGACGATGGCTTTTGTACCACATAACGAGGAGATGGTTCTGGATGGTGTGGCTGCTTACACGTTTTTGTGCACCAGCGTTAAATTGCCGAGTGATTTCTTGTACTGTGTCCCGTCTATCCTCTGTTACAATGCGAGCTAGCCGACGATGACACCGCTCATCCACACGCTGTTGTCAACGGCAGTTGACTCCTGCAGGGATGGTTTTACCGGATTCGATGTACTCACGGTGCACCCGTGACACAGTGGCTCGTGCAAATCCCAGTGCCTGCACGACTTCCGAGATGGAGTGACCCATTCTTTGGGCCCCGACAATTTGCCCACGATCAAATACGCTTAGATCCTTCGTCTTACCCATACTGCGTCCTACGCTAACTGATTCACGTCGCATCACTCCTTATATTGTCGGATCGCTGCATACGTCATGCCGTTTCCGTTTACAGGGCCGCCCACAGCGCCGTATTTGCATAACGCCAGCTGTCTCTAATTCAACTGCTCTTCAGTGTACATATACAGGGTTTAAAGGAAAGTCCTTATTTAGGGCAATAACTGCGGAAAGAAGGGTCCGTGTAGTACACAAGATAGGTCTATGTATAGGGAAAAGACGATGGCCGATGGAATGAAAGCTACTGGAGCGCCTCTAGCGGCAAAGGTAAGAAGTTAGGAAACCTAACTCGCGAACTACGCGAGATAGGAACAAAATTCCAATTACAAAGTTGTAGCGCATTGTCTAATTAGTAGGAAACGACATATGGTGCGCGCGAATTATGTACATGGACGGGTCAAAATGCTGATAAAGCGCAGGCGGTCGCTGGATGGTTAGGTAATGCAAAATGCCGGTCCACGATGGAGAACGATTTAAATGCGTATGCTAATATTGATAGTGACGTAGAAGCCGGTCGGTGAGATAAAATACCGACGCTTGGGATTTGAACGTCAGTCAACATACACGTTGCAAACACTGATGGTGGGCTACTCGAACGCTGAGTACTGTGAAATGGTCGTGCTGTATGGCGAATGTCATCGCAATGCGCACGAAGCTGCAAGCCGGTATGCCGAACGTTTTCCGACTGGTCAACATTAAACTGCAGCGACTATTAACAACTTTGTTCGCTGCCTCCGAGAGACCGGAATCATTCACTACTCCAAATTATATGAAAGGGATTATACATGTACAGACATCATGAAAGGTACCAGTACCAGAGTTCTTCCAGTCCTCCCAGCAGAAGTTGCACATGCAATCAAGAACATGAAGCGGGGGAAAGCTCCAGGAGAAGATGGAATTACTGTAGACATCATACAACACGCAAGTGGAGAAATTGAAACAGTACTCGCCCAAATTTTCACTCGATGCCTTAATGAAGGGAAGATTCCTGAGGATTGGAACAACGCTACAATGATCCTGCTACATAAAAAAGGTGACATTAAGGATCTGAACTACAGACCTATCAGCCTCCTATCAGTGGTTTATAAAATCTTCACTAAAGTTCTTTCACACCGCTTAAAGGTGACACTGGACATGGCTCAACCGAGAGAACAAGCTGGATTCAGGAGTGGCTACAGCACAATAGATCATATCCACGTACTGAGAGAACTAATTGAAAGAGCGAGGGAATATGAATTTCCAGTGTGCATGGCTTTTATCGATTATGAAAAAGCCTTTGATTCGGTGAAACCATCAGCAGTTACAACGGCTCAGAAATCCTGCGGTATTGAAGATGCATACATTAATATTATTAATAACATCTATGAAAATGCAAGTGCAAAGATTCGGCTATTTGAGAATACAGCACTCATAAAAATTGCAAAGGAAGTGAGACAAAGTGACACCATATCTCCCAAGCTCTTTAATGCCACATTGGAAAATGTCTTTCAATCACTGACGTGGGAAAACAAAGGGATAACGATTAATGGAGATTATCTAACTCACCTTTGTTTTGCTGATGATGTAGTCATTTTTGCAACTACCCCATCAGAGCTGCAGAGTATGATCCAGGAACTTGCTGACAAGAGTAAAGAAGTGGGATTAAAAATGAACTTTCGGAAGACAAAAGTGATGTACAATGCTTTTACAAGAAATGAAGATTTATCGATTAATGGAGAAAAGCTGGAGATAACAGACACGTACGTTTATCTTGGACAGCAGATATCAAGTGAGGTCACATTGATGAAGAAATTAATCGGCGTATAAAACTGGCCGGGAGAGCTTTTGGAAGAAACAACGTAATTTTCAAGAGCAATATGTCATTATGTCTTAAAAGAAAAGTGTTTGATCCATGCATCCTTCCAGTGCTTACGTATGGTGCAGAGACGTTGACCTTAAATAAAAGAGACATACAAAGGCTGCAGACAACTCAAAGCAGCATGGAGAGGTGCATGCTTGGTGCAACTAGGAGAGATAAGAAGAGGAACAGGTAGATCAGAAAAATGACAAGAGTGGAAGACATCATGATCAGAGTAAAATCCCTGAAATGGCAATGGGATGGACATACTGCCAGAAGGACAGATCATCGATGGACAGCCGAAATTTTAGATTGGATTCCAAGGGACAGGAAAAGACCCAGAAGAAGACCACATGGGAGATGGGTGGACGAAATTCGAAGGTATGCGGGAGTAATATGGAGGCTACTGGCACAAGACAGACAGTTGCGGAAGAGGCTTGGAGAGACTTTCGTTCAGCAGTGGATTTATAATGGTTGACAATGATGATGATGATGATATATATATATATATCATCATCATCATCATCATCATCATCATTGTCAACCATTATCAATCCACTGCTGGACGAAGGTCTCCCCAAGTTTCCTCCACAACGGTCTGTCTTGTGCCAGTCTCCTCCATGTCACCCCTGCATACTTTCGAATTTCATCCACCCATCTCCCATGTGGTCTTCTTCTGGGTCTTTTCCTGTCCCTTGGAATCCAATCTAAAATTTCGGCTGTCCATCGATGATCTGTCCTTCTGGCAGTATGTCCAGCCCATTGCCATTTCAGGGATTTAACTCTGATCATGATGTCTTCCACTCTTGTCATTTTTCGGATCCACGAGTTCCTCTTCTTATCTCTCCTGGTTACACCAAGCATGCACCTCTCCATGCTGCTTTGAGTTGTCTGCAGCCTTTGTATGTCTCTTTTAGTTAAGGTCCACGTCTCCGCACCATACGTAAGCACTGGAAGGATGCATTGATCAAACACTTTTCTTTTAAGACATAATGGCATATTGCTCTTGAAAATTATGCTGTTTCTTCCAAAAGCTCTCCAGGCAAGTTTTGTACGCCGATTAATTTCTTCATCAATGTGACCCTCACTTGATATCTGCTGTCCAAGATAAACGTACGTGTCTGTTATCTCCAGCTTTTCTCCATCAATCGATAAATCTTCATTTCTTGTAAAAGCATTGAACATCACTTTTGTCTTCTGAAAGTTCATTTTTAATCCCACTTCTTTACTCTTGTCAGCAAGTTCCTGGATCATACTCTGCAGCTCTGATGGGGTAGTTGCAAAAATGACTACGTCATCAGCAAAACGAAGGTGGGTTAGATAATCTCCATTAATCTTTATCCCCTTGTTTTCCCAGCTCAGTGATTGAAAAACACCCTCCAATGTGGCATTAAAGAGCTTCGGAGATATGGTGTCACCTTGTCTCACTCCCTTCCCAATTTTTACGTGTGTTGTATTTTCAAACAGCCTAATCTTTGCACTTGCATTTTCATAGATGTTATTAATAATATTAATGTATGCATCTTCAATACCGCAGGTTTTCAGAGCCATTGTAACTGCTGATGGTTTCACCGAATCAAAGGCTTTTTCATAATCGATAAAAGCCATGCACAATGGAAGTTCACATTCCCTCGATATATATATATATATATATATATATATATATATATATATATATATATATATATATATATATATATATATATATATATATAAAGAAATCATATATATATATACTACATTGACAAACGTCGCCGGAAATCTAGAAGAGAAACACAAGATAGCATTTATTGACATATACACTATCTACCAACTAGTAATTGGACACCTGTGATAGCAAAGGAAAACGAAGTTTATTCACCTTCAATAGTTGGTGGAGCCTCCACGAGTGGCGATTACAGCTTCGACCCTCCGGGGCATATTCTCAATCAGGCGTTGTACGACGGCTAGCGGTATTTTCTTCCACTCGGCTTGGAGAAGACAAGTCAGTTCCTTCACTGATTTCGGACGGTGGGGGCACCCCTTAAGTCGACGCTCCAACTCGTCCCAGAGTTGCTCGATAGGGTTAAGGTCCGGGCTCTGCGCAGGCCAGTCCATTCGATTAGCCCCATTGTCACCATACCAAGCCATGATGGACCTCGCAACATGACAGGTGGCATTGTCATCCTGAAAGTAACATGGGTCCACCCCGTAAAACTGCCACAACGTAGGAAGCGCATGGTCATCCAAAATGGTGCAGTAGATCTCGGCGTTGAGTCTACCAGCAATTGCGACCAATGGTCCCGTGCCATACCAGGAGAAACACCCCCATAGCATAACTCCACCGCCGCCGAACTTCACAGTTAGCACAATACATTCCGGCAGGAGGCGTTCTCCAGGTGGAAGTGAAACCCAGACCCTGCCATCCGAACGGTAGAGGGTGAACCTTGATTCGTCGCTCCAGAGAACCTGTTTCCACTGTTCAACGGTCCACTGTCGATGTTCTTTGCACCACGTTAGCCGAGCAGCACTATTGGACTTAGTGATCAAAGGCTCGTGGGCGGCAGCACGCCGATGATAACCGAGCAGATGGGCTTTCGTACGGATGGTATTCATCGAAAAACACTCCCGGATGCCTGTTGAAACTCCTCGAGGATGTTGCCCATCGATTTGGTGCGATTCTTCCGAATTTCTCTGGCCAGCACCCGTCAGTCTCTAACTCCCAGTTTTGTGGGTCTGCCGGGTCGGGGCACATTCCGACAGTCACCTCTCATCTTCCACTTGCCAATCACGTAGGCCAGTGTCGATTTTGGGTACTTCAACTTGCTGGATATGTCACGTATGGATCGGCCATTTCTGTGATAGCCGACGATTACATCTTTCTCGAAATCAGAGAGCTCCGAATTGCGTGGCATCTTGCATGCGACTGGGTGCGTCGTTGTTTCCCACACGATATTAAACGATGGCGGCCGTGACGTGTATCAGGACCGCAGATATCGTCGATTGCAGGGGTGTCCCATTACTTGTTGGTAGATAGTGTATATGCATGCGCTGACCCTTCGATACATGCTTTCCACAAGGTTTCGGAACACAACGATAGGTATACGCTTCCATTCAGTACATAATGCTGCCGCTAACTGTTGCTTAGTAGTAGGCCTTGGTTCCACAGCGCTCTAATTACTCTCATTGGTGCTCTATGGGATTAAGATCAAGGCTCTGTGCTGGCCAGTCCACACACGATACGGAATTATCGTCAAACCACGCCGTAACAGTCCTTGCTCTATGGCTCGGTGCATTATCCTGCTGGTACCAACAAGGCTCGGTTCCATAGTATTGCCACAGAGTTGGTAGGACATAGTTGTCTAGAATATCCAGGTAGGCGTGTTGGTTAACAGGTTTGTCCACGATAAGCAATGGGCCGGGACCATACCACGAAAAACACTCCCACACGAGTACACTGCCGGCTCCAAACTTGACCGTATGAACTGTACATTGTGGTAAATAGCGTTCCCCCGCTGCCGCTGTACCCACACATGACCCATCAGACTGATGGGTCATGTACCTGGATTCATCAGTCCATAAGACCCGTTTAGATGTTTCCATTGATCTGCGGTCCACGATAAATGTTCTTTACACCAATGCTAACCGAAGAGTAGCATTCCGAGTGGAGACGAAAGGCTTATGAGCAGCCGCACGACCACGGTAACTTATGGAATGAAGTTCTCTCCGAATGGTACGTGTACGTACTGAGATTCCATCATTTTTACTCACCTGTACCCTGCGGTCTTGCGCAGTACGCCGTCGATTAGCTGTAACCCCTTTCCTGAGGCTTCGACGTCCTCTATCACTAATTTTCTTTGGTCTGCCGGTACATTTTGCTGCTTCAGACACGCCATGTGTCTTCCACTTATTCAGTACATCCAAAACAGTTGACTTGGGTATGTTTAAACGCCTCTCGGTTTCTCTTATGGACAACCCGCTAATATAACTTCCAACAATCTGATCGCGGTCAGCTACAGGCTTGTTTTTCTACCGTTTGCAGTTGTACGGCGCATTTTAACAGCACAGCGAATTCGTTTATTTGCTTTTGAAGGGATGTCCGGTGACTTTTGTCAGTATAGTGTATATATGTATATGTCTTCTTTCATCGGCTGCGCGCTGTTGACGACAAAAGTAGATAGACTGAGCCAAACTCTCGTGTTGCCGCCTGGATGGCGCAGTGGTCTAAGCGATGGCTTCTGATCATTCGTCCGAAAGGGGTCCGGGTTCGAATTCCGGTGAGGCATGGAAGTTGTGTTTGTCTTACGACAATGGCTCTCTCCCTTCCCTGGAACCAGTGGCACTTCATTAGGGACGGGCGACTGCTTATAAAACATTAAACCATTGAGTTGCTCATGGCGGTCGTTAAACCTTATAACGAAGTAAATTTCACCGTCATTTTTGTCCACGCCGGGTATCGAACCCGGGATCCTTCATTCCGGAATAAGTCGTTATCCCAACTGAGCTATGCGGACGTATGCTCTCGCTTCTATCTGCCTTTATCTCGTGTGTGTCCTGCGTGGGTAGCACGTCTCACAACATCCAATCAAAAAAAAAAAAAATAAAAAACGTTCTCATATTTGTACTACTAAATCTATCGTGTTTTGTAGATGGTACACTGGTGTTCAAAAATTAAAGACGAAGAGGAGAAATTAGCGTAACAGCGGATCGATCAGGCAGAACGGACCGAAAGACCAACCACTCAGGAGATAGACTAGGGTCCGGTACGGTAAGGCATGCGCATATATGCAGCATGACGTAGGGGGTGTCAGAACGGTATAGAATACACTGGCGGTGTTCGCTCAGCAATTCGGTGAAAACTATTGCACGGTGTACATCGGCTTGAACGAAGTCGAGTTGCTGCCACCGTGTGATATGGCCAACAGGCAATCCAGTAGACGACATCTGGATGACTTTACCCGAGGTCATGTCATTAGGAAGTTGGAAGAAGATCGAAGTGTGACTACTGTGGTCGAGGAGTTCGGGATCGCTCACAGCATCGTTTCACGAGCTTGGAGAGCATTTCAAACGACAGGAACAGCTGTCCGAGAGTTTAGCAGTGGTCGTCCACGAGAAACCACGGCGGCGGACAACCGGTATATTGTCCTACAGGCGAGAAGAGACAGACGGCAGACAGCGGGAGAAATCGCAAGACACATGCAACAGACAAGTGGACGTCCGTTATCGCGTTTTAGCATGGCCAGGAGTCTGCACAAAGGTGGTCTATTTGAACGACGACCAGTACGGTGTGTGCCATTAACGCCTGCTCATCGGAGACGGTGGTTTCTGTGGTGCCAGGAACACAAGAACTGGACACATCATCAATGGGGTCGAGTTCTCTTTACGGATGAGAGTCGATTTAGTCTGACGAACGATTGTGGACGTATACATATCTGGAGAGAACAGGGAACACGCAATCACACCTCCAACATAATCGAAAGGGACTGGTTTGGAGCTGGCGGAGTTCTCGTTTGGGGCGGTATCATGCTTGGTAGCTGTACTGACCACCGCATCTTCCAAGGAGGTTCAGTCACTGGTGTTCGCTATTGTACCGAGGTTCTCCTGCCTCACGTGCGTCTGTTTAGAGGTGCTGTGCCACGATGATTCAACAGCTCCTTGACAACCTCGTCCTCAGCATGGACAGACGTTGTAAATCCTGCAACGCAGTCAGGGGTGATCATATCCCCTACTAAAGACTGGATTTTTCATGGCAGCCGCCTGTCACATGGACGTTTCCGTCTTCTGTCCAGTTGTGCTCGAAGCTACCTTTTCAATAAAGTGCCTTTGTATTCTTTGGATTCCTTGTTTGGACGGTTTTGCTCACTTGTCCCATATTCTTACATCTTGGGGATCTTATGGTATGATTTGAGTCGATGTGGAGCACTTCTGCACGACGTTACATTCGAAAAACCGTCTCGCCCTTAATTTTTGCACGCCAGTGTATGATCGGGAGTATTGCAACCTTGATCGCGGGCATTCATTTGTAGATCTTTATTTCAGAATGATAAAGTTCGCGTATCATTGGAGAATAAATTAATGCCTAAATAATAAATATTTTTTGAAGAAAAGGTGTAAATATATGGAAGATTCCTTTAAAAATTTACGTGTTTTATTTCTGTTTCTTCTAAAAGCAGTTGTCAAAAATAAAGGGTGTTGCGGGAATTAGGACGTACTTTTTAGGCGGAGAGGTGCAATCGGACAAAATGTGACATGGGAGAGGAGTCTAAAAATAGTAAAAAAAATCACGGACGTACTTTATGGACAGCCCCTTACGGAATACGTTGTGCATGTGTTTGTTTAGAATATGAAGCTCGCTAAAATCCTAAATAGACCTTGACTGCTCAGAAATTTGGCACGCAAAAAATACATTTCAATTCTACCAAGGCGATTAAGATCCACAGTGACATGAGTTGTAGGTATACGTCCAGAGGAAATCTCATCGGTTGATCAATAGCTACGTGCGCAATAAAATTAACTGAGGCAGGTGAAGGTCGTTATTCCGCGTGCTGCTAAGCGAGTCGGCCTTGTATTGAACGGAGAGAAGAGGACAATTTTTTTTTTCTGGTTTTATACAGCCTGGATATGTTTACTTTCTTAAATAGTTTTTTCTTGCATCCGCCACACTATCAGCGTTAGATATACACTGTCACAGTGGCGCATCCACATAGGGGTTAATACCCCCCCCCCCTTCCTCCCCGCGTGAGTTGGCCTTGTATTGATCGGAGAGAAGGGGACAAACTTTTTTTCTAGTAAAACAAAATAAAATAAAAATGGTTTCCGTAGCTTCAGTAAATTTGGGTGATTGCACGAACGTTTTGATACCCCTTCGTACATTGCCTGAATAAACAAATTAATGAAGATAAATATGAAGAATAAGTCTTGCAATTAAAATACAATAAATGAACTCCGTCTTAACACGATTTATTTAAAAAACGTACATATATTTACACTTAAAAACCATTAGCACTTTCCCGAGTGCCGTTCACTCCATCCTCAGATGATACAAGTTACTACACTATGCAGCTATACATATATATATATATATATATATATATATATATTTTCATAGATGTTTATGAAAATCCAAGTGCAAAGATTAGGCTGTTTGAAAATACAACACACGTAAAAATTGGAAAGGGAGTGAGACAAGGTGACACCATATCTCCGAAGCTCTTTAATGCCACATTGGAGGGTGTTTTTCAGTCGCTGAGCTGGGAAAACAAGGGGATAAAGATTAATGGAGATTATCTAACCCACCTTCGTTTTGCTGATGACGTAGTCATTTTTGCAACTACCCCATCAGAGCTGCAGAGTATGATCCAGGAACTTGCTGACAAGAGTAAAGAAGTGGGATTAAAAACGAACTTTCAGAAGACAAAAGTGATGTTCAATGCTTTTACAAGAAATGAAGATTTATCGATTGATGGAGAAAAGCTGGAGATAACAGACACGTACGTTTATCTTGGACAGCAGATATCAAGTGAGGGTCACATTGGTGAAGAAATTAATCGGCGTACAAAACTTGCCTGGAGAGCTTTTGGAAGAAACAGCATAATTTTCAAGAGCAATATGCCATTATGTCTTAAAAGAAAAGTGCTTGATCAATGCATTCTTCCAGTGCTTACGTATGGTGCAGAGACGTGGACCTTAACTAAAAGAGACATACAAAGGCTGCAGACAACTCAAAGAAGCATGGAGAGGTGCATGCTTGGTGTAACCAGGAGAGATAAGAAGAGGAACTCGTGGATCCGAAAAATGACAAGAGTGGAAGACATCATGATCAGAGTTAAATCCCTGAAATGGCAATGGGCTGGACATACTGCCAGAAGGACAGATCATCGATGGACAGCCGAAATTTTAGATTGGATTCCAAGGGACAGGAAAAGACCCAGAAGAAGACCACATGGAAGATGGGTGGATGAAATTCAAAAGTATGCAGGGGTGACACGGAGGAGACTGGCACAAGACAGACCGTTGTGGAGGAAACTTGGGAGACCTTCGTCCAGCAGTGGATTGATAAGGTTGACAATGATGATGATGATGATATATATATATATATATATATATATATATATATACAGAGTCACGTGGGGCATTACGTAGCTTAACTAATTGTCATTCATGACTTCATCATCATCATCATCATTGTCAACCATTATCAATCCACTGCTGGAAGAAGGTCTCCCCAATTTTCCTCCAGAACTGTCTGTCTTGTGCTAGACTCCTCCCTGTCACTCCTGCATACTTTCGAATTTCATCCACCCATGTGGTCTTCTTCTGGGTCTTTTCCTGTCCCTTGGAATCCAATCTAAAATTTCGGCTGTCCATCGATGGTCTGTCCTTCTGGCAGTATGTCCAGCCCATTGCCATTTCAGGGATTTAACTCTGATCATGATGTCTTCCACTCTTGTCATTTTTCGGATCCACGCGTTCCTCTTCTTATCTCTCCTGGTTACACCAAGGATGCACCTCTCCATGCTACTTTGAGTTGTCTGCAGCCTTTGTATGTCCCTTTTAGTTAAGGTCCACGTCTCTGCACCATACGTAAGCACTGGAAGGATGCATTGATGAAACACTTTTCTTTTAAGACATAATGACATATTGCTCTTGAAAATTATGCTGTTTCTTCCAAAAGCTCTCCGGGCAAGTTTTGTACTTCGATTAATTTCTTCATCAATGTGACCCTCACTTGATATCTGCTGTCCAAGATAAACGTACATCTCCAGCTTTTCTCCATCAATCGATAAATCTTCATTTCTTGTAAAAGCAATGAACATCACTTTTGTCTTCTGAAAGTTCGTTTTTAATCCCACTTCTTTACTCTTGTCAGCAAGTTCCTGGATCATACTCTGCAGCTCTGATGGGGTAGTTGCAAAAATGACTAAGTCATCAGCAAAACGAAGGTGGGTTAGATAATCTCCATTAATCTTTATCCCCTTGTTTTCCCAGCTCAGCGACTGAAAGACACCCTCCATGACCTACACGGTGTTATATCGCATGCATCTGTTACCACAAAAAATAGTGAAAAGCTATATACATATGTTATAATTTGATGATTTCACTAAGTGCTTCCAAAATTCAGGTAGATCGACAGGGTATTAGTCGTTACAACATTTCGTATCTAATGCCGTGATTAAAACACTTTCTGCTATCAATAGGGCATGAACAGAGGAAGGAGTCTGGAGTATACTGACATTGCACCAATCAGGAATAATTGTGCCATTATTTATATTACGTGCAAGTGCTGTATTAAAAAGGTGCGCTTTAATGCAATACTTGTGTTCATTCACTCGTAGCTCCAAATTCCTCCTTGTAGCACCTACATAATTACTAATATGCGTTTTGCAAGTGGGTCTAAAAGTGGAATGTTGTAAACACCCCAACTTCGCAAAATATCGGGTTTATCTCGGTCTCGTCTGAGTTGTGCAAACAAATTGTTACACCTAATGCCTGGTTGAAATTTGTATTTGGATCACACATGTGACAACAAATTTGTAACACCAGGTAAGTATTCCAGTGATCCCATGAACTTCTGACTACGTTCATTTTCTCCGAGCAACGTAGTAGAATAACGTGTTATTACCCTTTCATGAATCCTACGGGTAATATCATCCGGGTACCCAAACATGTTAGTCATCTCCAGGGCCCGACTTACACAGAATTGGGCCCTAGGCACAACCCAAAACGAGGCCCCCTCCACTCGACATTTACTTTACGAAGTCGAGTAGGTAGTGTGACCATTTTGGGCGACTGTATTACAATCCAGCGTAATAATTTAATAAACACAATACATTTATAAGACTGACATTAAATTACGGTAGTACCTGGTAAAAATATTGTTTTCTCCTAGATTTTTATGCTGTCCTACTGATTTGCATCTGAAAAGACTTGAACCTTCATCGATGAAACAGTTGTGTGTGACAAAGCCATATGACAGGTAAAATTCAATTGGACATTGGATTTTTTGCCAGGTGTGTCTAAACTATACTATTACCATATTAACCAGGGGTGTATTTAAAAGAGAGGTTTGGGGGGATTCAAACCCTGCCCGAATTAAGTCCAAAGATTTTTCAAATATAACTTTTAGGAGCTAAAATGTGAAAATGTTTAAAAATTGCTTCAGAACCATGCAGTATTTGAAATTGAAGTACATAGTTGATCTTAGTAAGCCATAATTACAAACATACACATACTGCTAGTTTTTATTACACAGCACAACAATTTTTTTGTTTAATCTCACACAAAAACCTCCCCAAATTATCTGGAAAATGTTACTGATATTAACTAGAAATATCACATATTATATTGCCAGTGCTTGTTCGTGTGTCTTGCCAGGGATTTATATATAGTTACTCCACATCACATCTACCCACGTATAAATATTTTGAAAAGGGAAAGTTTTTTTTTAACCAAGATTTTGGGGCCCTTTCAATTTGAGGGCCCTAGGCATGCGCCTTGCGTGCCTAGGCGTAAATCAGGCCCTGGGCATCTCAAAAAATCCCTTAATCTCTCTGTACTTACCTGGTGTTACAAATTTGTTGTCACATGTGTGTTCCAAATACAAATTTCAACTAGGCATTAGGTGTAACAATTTGTTTGCACAACTCAGACGAGACCGAGATAAACCCGATATTTTGCGAAGTTGGGGTGTTTACAACATTCCACTTTTAGACCCACTTACAAAACAGCATATTAGTAATTATTTAGGTTCTACAAGGAGGAATTTGGAGCTACGAGTGAATGAACACAAGTATAGCATTAAAGCGCACCTTTGTAATACAGCACTTGCACGTAATATAAATAATGGCACATTTATTCCTGATTGGTGCAATGTCAGTATACTCCAGACTCCTTATTCTGTTCATGCCCTATTGATAGCAGAAAGTGTTTTAATCACGGCATTAGATACGAAATGTTGTAACGACTAATACCCTGTCGATCTACCTGAATTTTGGAAGCACTTAGTGAAATCATCAAATTATAACATATGTATATAGCTTTTCACTATTTTTTGTGGCAACAGATGTATGTGATATAACACCGTGTAGGTCATGAATGACAATTAGTTAAGCTGCGTAATGCCCCACGTGACTCGGTATCACCACCATCATCATCAATGTCAACCATTATCAATCCACTGCTGGACGAAGGTCTCCCCAAGTTTCCTCCACAACGGTCTGTCTTGTGCCAATCTCCTCCATGTCACTCCCGCATACTTTCGAATTTCATCTTCCATGTGGTCTTCTTCTTGGTCTTTTCCTGTCCCTTGGAATCCAATCTAAAATTTCGGCTGTCCATCGATGGTCTGTTCTTCTGGCATTATGTCCAGCCCATTGCCATTTCAGGGATTTAACTCTGATCATGATGTCTTCCACTCTTGTCATTTTTCGGATCCACGAGTTCCTCTTCTTATTTCTCCTGGTTACACCAAGCATGCACCTCTCCATCCCATCGAGCACATCTGGAATTCCATCAAGAGAGATGTTCAAGGCTCTGACCCTCCTTCATCAAATGTTTGTGAACTGTGGGAGCTTGTTCAGGGGTCGTGGATCCGTATGGCTTCCCAACGCTTCCAGTGTCTTGTCGAGTCCATGCCAAGACGAATCGCCGCCGTCATCAGGGCGAAAGGTGGTGCTACACGTTACTAGACAGGTATCTCTAATTCAAATTGCTCTTCAGTGTACAAAATGTTTCATTTCGATGCTTACAACACTTTCGTGAATCGTATCGAATGCTTTTAGCATTTCTTCACGTGAAGGTTTTTCGATAGGCTCTTCATCGTCATCTTTATCATTTGCTATAGTTTCTTCACTGCATTTTATAACACTTTCCAAGATGTCATTCTCTGTAAAATAAACAGCGATAACAAGGTTTTCATCAACGTTGAGATAATCAGAGGGCTCTGCACTTTCTTCAATAATTCCTTTGCCTTTAATTACTGCAATTTATTACTTCATAGTTACAGCTTTCTTCCTTATCCTTGATCAACATCATCTAAAAGTTTCACTTTATCCGCAAAGACAGGCATTTTCTTTTTGACATCTTGAGCGAACAACACAAGCGAGTCAAACGTGTTCTGATTGAATGAGAATGTACACCGAAGGGCCATTACATTATGACCACCTATCTAATAAGCTGTAGCCCGCAAATAGCGGCGGTGCATCGATTCTATTAAGTAGCGATAGGTATCCTGGGGTATCTGGCACTATAATGTCAACAGCAAGTCCTCCAGTTCCCATACATTACGGGGTGATGGTGATTTAGCGCGAACCCGCTTTTCGAAGTCGAAAAAAAATGTTCGATTGGGTTCATGTCATGTAAATTTGGAGGCCAGGGCATTAACAGAAAGTCACCAGCATGCTTCTCGAACCATTCCCTGACGATTCTGGCAGTGTGGCATGGCGCATTCTACTGTTGGTAATGGGTATCACCAGCAGGGAACACAAGTGCCATGAATGGGGGAACTTGGTCCGCAACGATGTTCAGATACCTGACAGCCGGTGGCGCATTATCCTGTTGGTAATGGCCATCACCAGCAGGGAACACAAGTGCCATGAATGGGGGAACTTGGTCCGCAACGATGTTTAGATACCTGACAGCCAGTAGCGCATTATCCTGTTGGTAATGGCCATCACCAGCAGGGAACACAAGTGCCATGAATGGGGGAACTTGGTCCGCAACGATGTTTAGATACCTGACAGCCAGTAGCGCATTATCCTGTTGGTAATGGCCATTACCAGCAGGGAACACAAGTGCCATGAATGGGGAACTTGGTCCGCAACGATGTTTAGATACCTGACAGCCAGTAGCGCGTTATCCTGTTGGTAATGGCTATTACCAGCAGGGAACACAAGTGCCATGAATAGGGGAACTTGGTCCGCAACGATGTTTAGATACCTGACAGCCAGTAGCGCATTATCCTGTTGGTAATGGCCATCACCAGCAGGGAACACAGTTGCCATGAATGGGTGAATTTGGTCTGCAGCGATGTTCAGATACCTGACAGCCGGTGGCGCATTATCCTGTTGGTAATGGCCATCACCAGCAGAGAACACAAGTGCCATGAATGGGGAACTTGGTCCGCAACGATGTTTAGATACCTGACAGCCAGTAGCGCATTATCCTGTTGGTAATGGCCATTACCAGCAGGGAACACAAGTGCCATGAATAGGGGAACTTGGTCCGCAACGATGTTTAGATACCTGACAGCCAGTAGCGCATTATCCTGTTGGTAATGGCCATCACCAGCAGGGAACACAGTTGCCATGAATGGGTGAATTTGGTCTGCAGAGATGTTCAGATACCTGACAGCCGGTGGCGCATTATCCTGTTGGTAATGGCCATCACCAGCAGAGAACACAAGTGCCATGAATGGGGGAACTTGGTCCGCAACGATGTTTAGATACCTGACAGCCAGTAGCGCATTATCCTGTTGGTAATGGCCATCGCCAGCAGGGAACACAGTTGCCATGAATGGGGGAACTTGGTCCGCAACGATGTTTAGATACCTGACAGCCAGTAGCGCATTATCCTGTTGGTAATGGCCATCACCAGCAGGAAACACAGTTGCCATGAATGGGTGAACTTGGTCCGCAACGATGTTTAGATACCTGACAGCCAGTAGCGCATTATCCTGTTGGTAATGGCCATCACCAGCAGGAAACACAGTTGCCATGAATGGGGGAACTTGGTCTGCAACGATGTTTAGATACCTGACAGCCAGTGGCGTATTATCCTGTTGGTAATGGCCATCACCAGCAGGAAACACAGTTGCCATGAATGGGTGAACTTGATCCGCAACGATGTTCAGAGATACCTATTGGGATAATGGGGATTAAAGTGTCCCAAGAAAACATCGCTCACAGCATAACACCGCCGCCGCCGGCCTGTTTCCGCCCAACAGGTCTTCCAGGTTCCATACCCTCCGTTGTAATCAGCGTATCAGCACTCGGTCGTCTACGTGATGCACCAGGAATCTTGATTCGTCAGAAAGGCTACTTTCTTCCAGTCATCCGCGGTCTCCATGATCTTGGGCCCACTTCATGCGTTGTTGGCGATGACGTGAAGTGGGCCTGCTGGGTCTTCGTCTACGCAAGCCCATGTGCTGAAGGCTGCGATGAACTGTGTGCTGTGACACATTGCCATGATCACCACTGTTGTGGCAGCAGTTGATTTGTCGCACTGTGGCCCTGCGGTCGCGGTGAACAATGCGCGACAGTCTCCGCTCCCCTCTGGCATCAATGAACAGTTCTCCTCCGAGTATACAGGACAATAAATAATTATCTTTCGAGTATACAGCGTAATGAATAATTCTCTTCAAGAATACAGCATATTCCGAGTATACAATATAATTAATAATTCTCTTCCGAGTATACAGCATGGTTAATAATTCTCTTCCGAGTATACAGCTTAATGAATAATTCTCTTCCGAGTATACAGCGTAATGAATAATTCTCTTCCGAGAATACAGCATATTCCGAGTATACAGCATAATTAATAATTATCTTCCGAGTATACAGCATGGTTGATAATTCTCTTCCGAGTATACATCGTAATGAATAATTCTCTTCCGAGTATACAGCCTAATTAATAATTCTCTTCCGAGTATACAGCTTAATGAATAATTCTCTTCTGGGTATACAGCGTAATGAATAATTCCCTTCCGAGAATACAGCATATTCCGAGTATACAGCATAATTAATAATTCTCTTCCGAGTATACAGCATAATTAATAATTCTCTTCCGAGTATACAGCGTAATGAATAATTCTCTTCCGAGTATACAGCTTATTCCGAGTGTACAGCGTAATGAGTAATTCTCTTCCGAGTATACAGCATATTCCGAGTATACAGCGTAATGAATAATTCTTTTCCGAGTACATAGCGTAATGTATAATTCTCTTCCGAGTATACAGTGCAATAAATTATTCTCTTCGGAGTATGCAGCGTAATGAATAATTCTTTTCCGGCTATACAGCGTAATGAATACTTCTCTTCCGAGTATACAGCGTAATGAATAATTCTCTTCCGAGTATACAGCATATTCCGAGTATACAGCGTAATGTATAATTCTCTTCCGAGTATACAGTGCAATAAATTATTCTCTTCGGAGTATGCAGCGTAATGAATAATTCTCTTCCGAGTATATAGCGTAATGAATAATTCTTTTCCGGCTATACAGCGTAATGAATACTTCTCTTCCGAGTATGCAGCATAATGTATAATTCTCTTCCAACTATATACAGTGTAATGAATAATTCTCTTTTGGGTATACAGATTAATGAATAATTCTCTTCCGAGTATATAGTGCAATTAATAATTCTCTTCTGAGTATACAGCGTAATGAATGTCGCTTTCACAAGCATAACGTGCAACGAGTGAGTATTCTATGATCGTCATAGCGTCCAATAAATTAATATTTAAGGAGCTAAAACACAACTATTGGTTCATCAGCAATTGGAGTGCAAAGAATGATTTGTCAGTCAGCACAACATGTTTATGTACAGCGTGTCTTTAACGATAACTTGCCACTGTTTTAGGTGTGATAGGACATAACTCCGTTTCTTACGAAAAATTTAAATTTGAAGATTCACAATTTAAATTTGAAGATCAGATTTCAGAATAACTCAGCTTTCGGATTCTAAAAGCAGATAGAGGTCAAACAGACAATTGCTTAGGTTCTGGTGTTAAAAAAAAGGCGATCACATGACATTCCTAATGTTCATTCGCTTTTTCGGGTTTGTTCATTACAACGAAGTACTTGCATTACATTTGTTTCCACGGATGGCATCAATGGCATGTCGTTACATTCAGTGCACGGAGACAGTTACCCCATATGTTCAACTGAGCATAAGAATTTCCAGTAATGTCTGAGGAAGGAGCTTGCCGCGTTTCTTTATTGACCTCATTATCAACAACATCACCACCCTCATTATAATCATCTGAAACTTCACTTCCAGCTTACACATGGAATGGTTTGTAAACAATAGCAGAAAAAAAGTATTTTTTCGTTTAAATAAGGAAAAAGGCTTTCAAAACAACACTCACTTTCTATCTTTCTTTTGCTTGTTATTTTTTTTCACTGGAGCTTTTACTTGAGGTCACGTTTTCAAATAGGAATAAAGTTCTAATTTACAACCACTGATTAGTTGAAAATTTTGGGCTTCCCGAATGGTACAGTCGTCTAAGCGATGGCTTCTGATCATTCGTCCGAGATGGGTCCGGGTTCGAATCCCGGTGAGGCATGGATGTCGTGTTTGTCTTACGGCTTTCGCTCTCTCCCTTCCCTATTCGAAGTATATGCCTCCTGCGAAGTAAAACAAATTTACCTTTACGCCCCCTAGCGTAAAATCCATGCATTACTTGAAAAAGTGACGGTGTCTTAAGATAATCTTTGTTGTAAATGGCATCGAAAGGTAAAAAAAAAAAAAAATCAATCGGATATTTAGAAGCTTCATATACTCAGGGCCCGACTTACACAGAATTGGGCCCTAGGCACAACCCTAAACGAGGCCCCCTCCACTCGACATTTACTTTACGAAGTCGAGTAGGTAGTGTGACCATTTTGGGCGCCTGTATTACAATCCAACGTAATAATTTAATAAACACAATACATTTATAAGACTGACATTAAATTATGGTAGTACCTGGTAAAAATATTGTTTTCTCCTTGATTTTTATGCTGTCGTACTGATTTGCATCTGAAAAGACTTGAACCTTCATCGATAAAACAGTTGTGTGGGACAAAGCCATATGACAGGTAAAATTCAATTGGACATTGGATTTTTTGCCAGGTGTGTCTAAACTATACTATTACCATATTAACCACGGGTGTATTTAAGAGAGAGGTTTAGGGGGATTCAAACCCTGCCCGAATTAAGTCCAAAGATTTTTCAAATATAACTTTTGCGAGCTAAAAGGTCAAAATGTTTAAAAATTGCTTCAGAACCATGCAGTATTTGAAATTGAAGTATATAGTTGATCTTAGTAAGCCATAATTACAAACATACACATACTGCTAGTTTTTATTACACAACACGACAATTTTTTTGTTTAATCTCACACAAAAACCCTCCCCAAATTATCTGGAAAATGTTACTGATATTAACTAGAAATAACACATATTATATTGCCAGTACTTGCTTGTGCTTTGCCAGCGATTTATATATAGTTACTCCACATCACATCTACCCACGTATAAATATTTTGAAAAAAGGGAAAGTTTTTTTTTTAACCAAGATTTTGGGGCCTTTTTAATTTGAGGGCCCTAGGCATGTGCCTTGCGTGCCTAGGCGTTCAAAACCGGCGCTGCAATCGCAATCCTTGGGGGGCTTATACGGCGCTTGGATATTTATATTATTATATAATCCGCATCTTATTAGATGCACAGGGGCACGTATTAAATTTAAACCCAGATTTCTGATAAAGCAATACATTTCTTATAACGGCCTGCGGTTCCTGATCGCAAATAAAATTTTAACATGAGGTAATGATAAGAGTAATAATTTAAGTATAGAGCTTGATTTCATGTATAGGCTATATATACAGGGTGTTTCAAAATTCGTGCGAAGATTGCATGGTGATAGTACCCTAAAATATACAGAACGTTAAAAAAAATATTACGATCTTTTTTTTTTTTTTTTTTTGTCTAACCAAAATAGTCAATAATTTATTTCATCAAAAAACTAAGGAAAACATTTAAAAAGAAATCGGATTTAGAAACATGTTACACACGTACCAAAATAGTGTCAATATATCGTTATGTCAAGTTCAAATCGTCCGTGTACGTTCCAGAATATAATAAACCCACTTTCAAATGTAGTTGGCCAAGGCAGGTATAGCCGAGTGGTTAGCAATGCCTAGTTTCCAAGCTAAAAGTCTCAGGTTCCAATCCGCTCGGTGAGAGATATTTCGCTGGCCCTGAAGAAATTTCCTCCTGACGTAACGCCGTCCCAATTAATTTAAACACCACAAGAAAGTAAATACGTCGGGGAAAATTAAAATATGGCGGGGGAAAAATGGCGGTCACCCGGGCTCGAAGGGCACAGGCAAAGTGTTGCCATCAGAAAAAGAAAGTTTAGGGAGAAAGTGGGCCAGCTACATAACTCTAAATTTTGTTGGAGCAAGAAATTACTGTGTCACGATAACAATATGTTAGGTTGCAGCAACCAAACGTTTTATCACGATAACAATACATATTGTTGGATCAAAGAGATTCCCCAAAAGTCGACAAAATTATTTTTTTTAAATGAACAAAACGTTTTGTCATGATAAAAATAAATTTTGTAGAATCAGCAATAATTTTCAACAAAATCAATTTGAAAGTTCAACACACATTTTTGTTGACTGTATACCGACAAAATGTTTTGGTTGATTCAACATTTTTTTTTTTTGCTGAATTAACAAAACGTTTTTTCTCTGTGTATATAAAGTCGTCCCGTTGCACGTGTTTGCCATTCATTCTGACTCGTGCTGTTGTGTTGGTTGCATCCTTTCCAAGTGAAGTATGCCTCGGAGAAAAATTCGCAAGCAATTCGAGCAGTTGAAGATGTTCGAGAGAGGCCGCATCGTCGGGCTCCGGGATGCGGGATGGCCTTATCGCTGTATTGCGCGCCATACCGATCGTGCGGATTACAACATTGCACGCTGTTGGCTGCAGTGGATTAACAAGACACGCAGCAGCGACAGCAAAGAATATATAACGAGAAGACACGCAGCAGCGACAGCAAAGAATATATAACGAGAGGACACGCAGCAGCGACAGCAAAGAATATATAACGAGAAGACACGCAGCAGCGACAGCAAAGAATATATAACGAGAAGACACGCAGCAGCGACAGCAAAGAATATATAACGAGAAGACACGCAGCAGCGACAGCAAAGAATATATAACGAGAGGACACGCAGCAGCGACAGCAAAGAATATATAACGAGAAGAAGTTAAGACTCAGCGAGACGTAACTAGCCCCGCCATATCTTCAAGGAAAAAATGCAGTGCACAGAAGCCAACGTACAGGCTGATGCCGGAGCAGACAGAGCAGACTGCGCATGCGATTTCTGTTGACTTCAATTCTTCGGGTAAAGAATAGTCAGCCGAGCTACTCACAGCACGTGATTGTAACCTTCTCGGTAGCATAATCACTTCGCAAATCGGATATGTTAGTTTTGTTACGCCAATAGGGTTAGTTAAGGCTTTTGTTTGTTCTTCAGTTTTTCAGAAACATTTTCAGTAATGCCAAATACTAGGGAATGTCTGCATTTTGTACGGATCCTTAGGCCTAACTGTAATATTTGCTAAAATTTAATTTAAATAGTAATACTAATGTTACGGCATATTTTTCTCACCAAAATAAGGGATGGGCAGGATATCAGAAAACAGCAAAAAAAAAAAAAAAAAAAAAACTGCTCTATGCAAATAGTCAGCAGATCGAAGGAAACCATCGTGGATCAAAGAAAAGCCTCACTGCCGTAGTCCCTCTAACGTGTTTTGCTCCTGAATGTTGACTTTCCCGCAGAGCATATTATCTCTTAAGATGTGGTGGCGCTGTTGCCGCCTGTTTTACGTTATCTCTATGAGAGTTGACCTTCTTTAAGCGTTAGATATTATTTGGCGACAGGAAGGGTCTGCGAGACCAAGACGAGCCACGTAGAGAGAGAGAGAGAGAGAGAGAGAGAGAGAGAGAGAGAACCGACGGATTGTCCGATAAGCGCGGAGTGTCCCAGCCACCACGATTGCGGATATTCAGCGAGCAGTGGTGCCCTCTGTGCATCGTCCGATTAGTGCCAGCACTATTGGCAGACGGCTGCATGACGTAGGACTACACGCACGCAGACCGTTACAACGACGGCCCTTAACACCACTGCATCGTCCCGAAACACTGTGATAGTGTCGTGCCATACTGTCATGGAGCCACTCAGAATCGCACCGGATGATCTTCAGTGATGAGTCCCACTTTTGTCTTAGAAGAGACGACCAACGAATCAGTGTGTGGAGACACACGCCAAGCTAAACGGTTTATTGACGAGCGTCACACGTCCAGAAGGCCTGGTGTCATGATGGGGGGTGCAATTGCCTACGATGCCAGATCCCCTTTGGTGTTCATCACAGACACTTTGAAAGCTCAAGTTACGTTAATGAGGTCCCCTAACTAGTGGCCCTACCTTTCCTGAACGCTCACTCCGATGCGATTTTCCAACAGAACAACGCTCGTCCGCATACTGCTGCTGTCTCGTGAGCTTGCCTTCAAGGCACTGACACTCTGCCATGGCCATCCACATCGTCAGACCTATCGCCGACTGAAAATGTGTGGGATGTTATTGGACGCGCTATTCACACTCCATCCCTAACACACAATCTGCAGGAACTGCATGAGAAGATTCAAGCTGCATGGGATGGCTTATCGCAAGACAGCATTAGGAACCTGTACAACTCCATGCCGAGACGTCTGACATGCTGTGTAAGCAAACATGGCGGCCCGACGCCACACTAAGAGACACTATTTATTGGCGTGTAGCTTTATAAATAGTTCCCATATCAGGATCAATGTTCCTGGTAGCCTTTACCTTCCTCCCGAATAGCACTGCAATCTGACATGTCTTCCTGGGTGCAACTATTTTTTTGACACTGAGTGGCCACTTTATTATGACCACCTGACAGATTTAAGCAAATAAGCTATGGCTTCACGCTGTTGCCGCCAGAAAGCGAGGCTACTAAAAAAAGGGAAAACTTAGTGCTTGCGACATTAGTAGAAATGATTTTTGGTTGACTAGATGGGTAAAAAAGGCGATTTGACGGACCTTCAACGTGGGATGATTATAGGAGCTAGGAGCCATGGAGCGAGTATCACCGAAACCGCCGCATTCGTGAAATGTTCCAGAGCAGCTGTTGTTAAAGTGTTTAAAGACAGGACTGTCAGCCAAAGAGCTGGGTCTCTACGTGCAACGTCTGGTCGTCATCGACTGACTGCTCGGGCGGAACGGAGAGTGTCCAGATTGGCAACAGTGCAGCAAATTACAGACCATCTTAATGAAGGATCCCCTCAAATGATCTCTGCACGCACTGTTCGCCGTACACTGCATCGGATGGGATATGGCAGCCGAAGGCCTGTTCGAACAAATTTGCTGTCTGCAGTTAATTAGAGAAAACGTCTCCAGTTCACACAGGAGCACAAGGATTGGACAGTCAATAATTGGAAACAAATTATGTGGTCCGACGAATCATGTTTTCAGTTGCACCATGCCGATGGCCGAGTGAGAATTTGGCGGAAACAGCACGAAAGCATGGACCCCAAATGCATTGCTACAACCCTTCAAGCTGGTGGAGGCAACGTTATGATTTGGGGAATGTTTTCCTGGCATGCTTTGTGCCCTTTAATTCGCGTCTGACTGGCACATCATATCTAAACATCGTTGCGGACCAAGTACATCCTGTCATGTGGATGGTTTATCCCAATGGCGATGGCTACTTTCAACAAGATAATGCGTCCTGCCATAGTACTCTTCAGGAACATGCCGGTGAGTTTACTTTGCTTAGGTGGCTTCCTACAATCTTCAGATCTCAACCCCATTGAGAATTTGTGGGATGAAGTTGAACGAGCCATCAGACAGCTGCATCCACAACCCTGCAATCTCACACTCCTGGAAAGTGCTATTCATCAAGCATGGTCTCAGATTCCACAAACCACCTATCAACATCTCGTGGAGTCCATGACACGAAGAATCGGGGCAGTATTAAAGGCGAAAGGTGGCCCAACGAAGCACTGAGGGGGTGGTCATAATAAAGTGGCCACTCAGGGTATAAATTTTTACCATGTGTCCTTGTGGAAATCCGGCGTCAATTTGATTTGATTTCAATCTGCATCAATCAAAACTTTCACTTTGTCAAAAGACGGGATTTATTTAAGACTTAAAAACAACCGTCCTAGTACGGGCTATTCGCTAGTAAATTTATGTTATCCTGCACACAGTTATGAAATTCGTGGGTACGATAACTTTTTGATTCCAAGAGCTCGTACTAATGCGCAGTATTTCCATATTAATGCCCCCCTACCCCCACTACGGCTCTGGAATGGGTTGCCGATTCATATAAAATCCCTTGCCAGTTTTGTATCGTTTAAAAAGTACTAAAAGAATATTATATTAATAGATAAATTTGATTAATTTTATTAGGTGTGCACCTTAATTATCGGCCACAGCAGGCACGACACGTTGACAGCAAATTATAGCAAATCGAATACGTACCTAATCAGGGAAATAATCCCCGTCGTGTTGGATACATTTGAGCCATCGGTCAGGGAGCTGCCGAATGCCACTGCGGAAAAAAGAGGGCTGTTTCCGAGTTGATAAAGTCATCAATACTTGTGTGGACCTCCTCGACAGAAGTGAAGTGCGTATCACTCAGGTGATGTTGCAGGGAGCGAAAGAGGTGATAATCCGACGGGGCGAAGTCTGGGGAATACGCCGGGTTTTACAAAATCACCCATCCCTGGTCGGTGATCGTGTTTAAAGTCGTTTTCGCTGTGTGAGGACGCGCGCGTTATCCTGAAGCAACAGGACCGACCTTTTGCCCTTGCCGGTGTATGGCCTTTTCGCCTCCATTGCGTCACTCACACGAATGAGTTGCTGACAATAACGCTCAGCATTGACCAGGTTTGAGCAACTCACAGTGTACGACACCGTGCTGATCCCACTATATGCACAGCAACAACTTCCTGGCATGGATATTCGGTTTGGCAGTACTGGTGGTAGGCTGACCTGGATAAACCCACGATTTGCGCCGCTTACGATTATAGTAGAGGATCCACTTCTCACCACAAATCCAAATCTTCTGGAGGAAATCCTTCTTCTTGAATCTGGAGAGCAAGGACAGAGTAGCATCGTAGCAGCACGACTTGTTCGCAGCTGTGAGGTGGTGGGGCACCCAAATTCCCTACTTGTGAATTCGTCCAAGTTTGTGCAGGCGCTTTGGAATGGCGTGCCGTGTTACTCCGAGTTCCTGGGCGAGCTATGACTGTGTGCGACAGGGATCGGCGTCCAACAGTTTGTGACGTACCTGCCAGCAGGACGCACACGACATAAAAACAGATAGGAATCAGAGTAAAACGTCCGCGTAGCTCAATTGGTAGTGACTTGTTCCGGAATAAGCGGACTCGGGTTCGAATCCCGGCGTAGACCTAAAATGACGGAGAAATTTACTTCGTTGTAAGTTGTTCCAGTTCCTCATCGTCAACTTTCTTTGGCTGTCCCGGACGTCCTGCATCAGGGAGATCGAAAATTCTCTGCTTAAACCGCAGGAACCACTTCTTACACGTACTGAAGGACACAGCAGATTCACCCAAAGCAGCACAGATCATTTGCTGGGCATTTGTTTTTCAGCTGAAACGCGAACAGGAGGCAGTGCCTCAAATGTTTCTTCTCGAACGACATTGCGTTCACCGTCAACTTTCGTCCCTTCTGTCACTACATCTGTGAGTGGTTACGGTTACCTGGAAAGCTGTTCGATGGCGCTGCAATCAGCAATTATCGCACACAGCTATTTGCATTTGCCGACGTTCTATGATCGCTTACGGTTAGGGGCCGAGAATTAAGTTGCACAACTAATACTAGGGGTGTTCAAATGAAAAGGTACGAAACGACACTGTGGGTATAAATGAAGACTTTATTCAAAGTATACACCATAGGCCGCAGCACAACGATCCCATTGATTAACGAGCCGAAGGATTCCTTGTTCCCAGAATTCCTGTGGCCGTGACGAGACCCAGTCCTGCACAGCGTCCTTGAGTTCGTCGTCCGAGTGGAAGCGCTTCCCTTTCAGATGTTTTTTCAGGGGACCAAACACATGGAAATCGCAGGGCGACATGTCCGGGCTGTAGGGCGGATGGTCAAGCTGCTCCCACTGGAACTTGGCCAGTTCCGCGTGTGTGACCCTGGAGACGTGTGGACGCGCGTTATCATGGAGCAGAACCACACCCTCCGTGAGCAGCCCCGGTCTTTTGTTCTTGAAGGACCTGCGTAGGCTTCGGAGTGTCTCACAGTACACATCGGAGTTAATGGTTCGTCTGTGCTGGAGGAATTCAACAAGTAGTCAATTGGACGGCGCTCTTTATAAGAGCCTCTGCTCTCTCCTGCGCATGCGGGCGCCCGCTCATGCCCCGATCCACGCCGGCGACTCCAATCGCATCCCTAGATGTGTCGCTACGTTCTCCCATAGCAGCATAGGCAAATATGTTAACGGTTACGTTCTTATGACGTTTCGTACCTTTTCATTTGAACACCCCTAGTAGTTATATCGAATTGGAAATGGCCGCCCCGGTGGCGCAGTGGTCTAAGCGATGGCCTCTGATCATTCGTCCGAACGGGGTCCGGGTTCGAATCCCGGTGAGGCATGGATGTTGTGTTTGTCTTACGGCACTAGCTCTCTCCCTTCCCTGGAACCAGTGGCCCTAAATTAGGGACGGGCGGCTGCTTATAGCCCATTGAATTGCTCACGGTGGTCGTTAAATCTCAAAAAAAAAAAATAAAAAAAAATTGGAAATGTGTGTATATAAGTTGAAAAATATGTATTACTTGACATTTTTCTTACTTTAGGGGTCAGCGGCTAGTAAGGCTAATATTAGCATTTTTTTTGTTTTTTGATTGGAGGTTTAACGACCACCGTGAGCAACTCAGTGGGCTATAAGCAGTCGCCCGTCCCTAATTTAAGGTCACTGGTTCCAGGGAAGAGAGAGAACCAGTGCCGTAAGACAAACACAACATCAATGCCTCACCGGGATTCGAACCCGGACCCTTTCGGACGAATGATCAGAGGCCATCGCTTAGACCACTGCGCCACCGGGGCGGCCTAGTACCATTTGAACAAATATAAAAAAAAACGAAATCGAAGAAATATTTGTTTCATAAAAAGAAACGAAATT
Organism: Macrothele yani; assembly: GCA_039090855.1. Classification (NCBI taxonomy): domain Eukaryota; kingdom Metazoa; phylum Arthropoda; class Arachnida; order Araneae; family Macrothelidae; genus Macrothele; species Macrothele yani. The sequence goes on along the minus strand of CM076999.1, from coordinate 17,383,404 downwards.
TTCTTTTTCTTCATAGCCTGAATTTATTAAAATTTGGCTCGGTAACCTAAAAGGTCTGGGGGGGGGTCGTTTCCGGGAGGGCTTCGCCCCCTAGATGTATGCCTGAAAGAAACACTCTTCTGATCATTCGTCCAAGATGGGTCCTTGTTCGCATCTCGGTGAGGCATGGATGTTGTGTTTGGTTTACGGCGCTGGCTCTCTCTCTCTTCCCTGGAACCAGTGGCCCTAAACAGTGGCTTAGGAACGCTTTTGATTTAGGGGGAACAAGCTCATGAACCTTACATCTCAAGGATTAAGCCATCTATGGATGACCCCCTCCGAATTTTTTTTTTTGGGGGGGGTGTTAGTATATTAGAGTTTTTATAAAATACATATACTGATCAGGAATTCATCCGAATGAACATTGTTATCATCATATTATTATCAATTATTACCTTTATTATTTTTATTGCTGACAAAAAATTCACATTATTAATTTCTTATCAGAAAATGAATGGAGAAGTGTTTTTTTTTTTTTTTTTTTTGTGTTCTCTCTTGTTAATTTTTGTACTTTTTTTCCATTAAAATATTGAGCAGGGACAAGTCAACATTAGGATGAATTTCTGTCAGCAGGGTTTGGAAAAGAGGTATTTCTCAGGAAATGTTTATATAACTCTTTTTTTTTTTTTTTTTTTTTTGATTGGAGGTTTAACGACCACTGTGAGCAACTCAATGGGCTATAAGCAGTCGCCCGTCCCTAATTTAGGGTCACTGGTTCCAGGGAAGGGAGAGAGCCAGTGCCGTAAGACAAACACAACATCCATGCCTGACCGGGATTCTAACCCGGACCCCGTACGGACGAATGATCAGAGGCCAACGCCTTAGACCACTGCGCCACCGGGGCGGCATATAACTCTTTACAAGAACGAATTAAATTTCTTATCATTTTTGTTTACGTTAATAAAGTAAAACCGCAGTAGGATAAAAACTGCTCTACCCGCGAAGATAGTACCATTGAAGCATTATGAAGTCTATATTAAAAACTTTGAACGATACATAGGCTGACAATTGATGTAAAAAGCACATTAATCTGGTGCAAAGCTAAATGATGGTGGAGCTATCGAGGAATTGGAGTTCTATGAGTGGTATGTGAAATCCGTAATGCACTTGTTGTATTGCTACAGATCTTAAGACAGAAAACAATTTTAGTGCCGGGGCTGCGGGCGCTGAAATGACACTCCGTTTCACCCCATCGCAATGTCATTTAGCTGTAGGTGACTGACAGGTGTCATAATATCGGCGCCTTTCTTCTGCTCAAGCTGGCAGTCGTTTGAACTCGTTTCCCTGCAGAACTAATTTGCTGGAGTTTCCCATATGGTTGGCCAGTTTTTGGTGGATGAAAAGCCTCCCACTACAAGCTTCGGATATAAAAAAAACCAGATGACCCGTGATATTTCTTTGAAAAAAAAATAAATAAAAAAAAATAAGTAGCATATAAATTTTACAGTTCACTCTTTATGAATGATTGGTTTGTGTTTGCTCATATCTGGGGGGTGTACAGTAGATATTAATGTACCCCTCTCCAAAAATTTGGGGGTACATTGCACCCCTGTACCCCCCCCCGCCCCGTTCCTACGCCACTGGCCCTAAATTAAACGCTTATAGCTCACGGTGGTCGTTAAACTCCAACCAATGCTGCCCCGGTGGCGCAGTGGTCTAAGCGATGGCCTCTGATCATTCGTCCGTAAGGGGTCCGGGTTCGAATCCCGGTGAGGCAGGGATTTTTTTTTTTTGATTGGAGGTTTAACGACCACCGTGAGCAACTCAATGGGCTATACGCAGTCGCCCATCCCTAATTTAGGGCCACTGGCTCCAGGGAAGGGAGAGAGCCAGCACCGTAAGACAAACACAACATCCATGCCTGAATGGGATTCGAACCCGGACCCCTTACGGACGAATGATCAGAGGCCAGCGCCTTAGACCACTGCGCCACCGGGGCGCCTAGAGAGGCAGGGATGTTGTGTTTGTGTTACGGCACTGGCTCTCTCCTTCCCTGGAACCAGTGACCCTAAATTAGGGACGGGCGACTGCTTATAGCCCATTGATTTGCTCACGGTGGTCGTTAAACCTCCAATAAAAAAAAAAAAAAAAAAACTGCCCCATTGCTGCATACTAAGCGGGAACTTTTTTTTTTTTTTTTTTTTTTTTGATTGGAGGTTTAACGACCACCGTGAGCAACTCAATGGGCTATAAGCAGTCGCCCGTCCCTAATTTAGGGTCACTGGTTCCAGGGAAGGGAGAGAGCCAGTGCCGTAAGACAAACACAACATCCATGCCTCACCGGGATTCGAACCCAGACCCCGTTCGGACTAATGATCAGAGGCCATCGCTTAGACCACTGCGCCACCGGGGTGGCCGGGAACTTTCCTTCCGGTAACATCAGCAAAGAACTACTTTCGATTTCATTGTGGTACGCAATTCGCGTTCTTAGCGTTTGGTAATATGAAACCTAGTACGATTAATTAATCACGTGTTCTCATCAACGCACTCACTTATAGACCAAACGGTGAAGGAAAAAATCCTCCCGCCACAAAACCGCTTATGAATGAGAGCTCTGGCAGTGGGTCACGTTAAACGATATCTCCCTCTCTCGGGCGCGCGCTTTCTCTGATTACAATGCTTGGACGCATGCCAAATAGCTCGTCTCTCGCTAGACGGCGTCACCCACGCAGTTCTTTTCTAAATGTCAGGAATCTGGCAACATGCCCAGACAGCTATCGATCGATCGCTCTCCTCGCTGAAGGGGAGGGGATCAGTCTGGGCGGGACGTCACAACAGCGGGCGGGCGAGCGAATGACGTCATTCCCCCTGTACCTGTCTAGCTTCAGAACGCGCGAGAGAGTGAGTAACGGAGCCGTAAACTAGAAAATGCCGAACGTCACGTGCGAAAAAAAAAAACCTTTAATTACTTTCCGTGACGGCCGAAATAATTATCTTCGTAGAACTTACACAATTTCGGGTAATCAACCATCTAGGGCCATTTTATAGTAGCAAGTAATTATGAAATAGTATCCGAACGAGGACAAATTCCCTACTGAATAATTAAAGAGTTCCAAATAGCCGGAACTGAGTCGTTTTCTGGGTTCTTAAGACGTTTATGATGACTGTAGACTGGATTTATGACATTCCAGCACTAACTTTCCGGTTCTAATATCATTTGACAACCCCTTTAAAAACTCCACAGAAACTAAAAATATGTAACCTAGAACACACAGTAATGTAGTCAGAGCCGAATGGAGCTTTTGCGGCGCCCGAGGAGAAATTTCATTGCGGGGTTCCGGAGCAAAATTTAATTTCTGGCACCAGGAAATAAATCTCATATATTTTAATAAAGTTGTTGCGTGCAAAAATGTCCGTAAAGAACACACACGATGTGAAATTCACAAATTTCACTGTGACAACAACGAACCCTCGTCCCTCTACTTGGGAAAGTAGAGTTGCTACTTACCAATTAAGCTAACCAACGGAATTTATCGCTGCAATTTTTCCGTCTCGCCATACGCTTCACCTCTGTACCAGTACGTCATAACGAAAACTATCATAAAGACAAAATGTTTATCTCAAAAAAATATTTGCTTTAAGCTTAAGACAAGTTAGTAAAATCCTGCAATGCATTGATTATGATACGCTTTCCAACATACCAGAAATCATTACTCAAGTTATGAGGAAAAAGGCTGTGGAATAAATCTCACTCCTGTGCCCTGACCTTTGACCCCATTTCCATGATATTCAACAGAACCGGTTCAGTATACCTCCGAAATAACATGATAAAGTTTCGTCGTAATCGAATCATTTTTACGTAAGTTATGATGCATAAGGGCTATTACCGCTCCCTGTCGGGTATCAGCGAACCACTACTACGTCTTATTCGCCGTAGTGGGTAAAAGTTAAAAAAAGTCAAAATTCCATACTAATCAATTCACTTTCTAAATTTCGCCTAGTGGTGTCAACAATGAATTTGGATTCCCTAACTAAGGGTCCCCAAGCTCAGGGTCGACAAATGCATCGCGTTGTGTTTCATATGAATCAGCATGGGGTTTCCATGCTTATTCCTATGCCGCAAAGAAGTTAAAATAAAAAGTTGCATGAATAAAAATAATGAAATCACAAATTTAACTCTAATGAGATTTGGAGAAATGATCTGAGTGACACGTGAATTAAAATTTAACTGTTTATTTCTTTTTAAAATATGGTCTTAAAGCCTAGGTACAATGTACCGGTGAGGTTGCTTGCTTTAGCTAAACAATTTAGTTTTAATTTCAAACGGATATAATGCACTTAATATTATATAACTGACTTTAAACTTTAGTTACTGGTTTAAACTCGGCGCGGTACGCCAGAGGAAAAACATTGTTAATGCACTTTGTGAGAGACTTTCGGGTAACTGGTCCTGCATAGCACATGCAAAGCTATGAGGCACGAATCAGAAATGTGTAAGGCAAATGTCATCATACCCTCTTTTCCTTGAGAAGCCCCGATCGCAAATCTGGGTTGCCGGCTGGTCGTAGAGGCAACTCTCCATCTTAGTTGGCGGTATCTACATCGACTATGCTCTAAAATATTTAGTACCTCATTTCTTTATCTTGGAAACATCTCTTCTCCGAAACCGCTGAGACCTTTCTTCTGCTCAGGCTGCAATTCTCTAGTGTTTCCTCTGTTAAGTTATTTTTGAATCTGTCTGTAGTCGTCTCTCCTCTTAGTCTTCATTCCGTTAATAATTCTCTTTTTCCCGTGTCCGGTGTCCATCTTGGGGCGTGACGGCCCGGCCGTCCGAATCGCGTCGGGTTATGTCATTGGCCCTCACAGATAGCCCTGCTATGCGATTCGCTGGCTATCCGTTCAGTTCGGGTCACTTTCCCAAAAATTATGTCTTCTTTCAGCTGTCAACTTGTCTTCGCACCTTTTTGGTTAATTGACCTCGCCTAGCTACTTAGAAGCGAAGATTGTCACGTAGGTATTTCCGGCGACGTGACTTATCTCAAATTTGGTCGCTACTCTGTACAATGCAGAGACGCTCGCAACAGTTGCCTGAGAAAAGGGGTGACGCCCCCAAAAGGATTTATTGCGCTCCTGCTATTCTCTTCGTTTCTTTGAGTTTCGTGAGAAAAAAACTGTGAATGTCTTCTTTTCTCTTCCTTCCCATCTGGGATTTTCATCAAGTTTCCGTGAGAAAAAAAAAATATTTTCCCCTTTTCGTTTGGCTTGAGTGCAATCAGGACTGATCTAATTATCAACCTAAACTTTCGGGTAGCCTGGCTCAGCTTCACCGGAAAGTAATTTTTTATCATTGATATTCTATTTTGGCAATTTAAATATTTATTTCCTACCGCCTTAGAGTAAAAATAAAAAAAAATAATAAATGATCAAAATTATACGGATGAAATTTAAATGTTACGGGGATATAGAAAATTCCGCGGTAACAGGGCTATGGAATAGATTCCGCTCCTGTGTCCTAACCTTTGACCCCATTTCTCCCATTTTCAATAGGATTCGTTGACCCCATTTCGCCCATTTAATAGGCAGGCCCCTACAACATACTAACATTTCATTGAGATCGAAGAATTTTTACATAAGTTATGACGCCTAATGGCGATGGAAGTGATTCCGCTCCTATGTCCTGACCTTTGACCCCATTTCGCCCATTTTCAATAGGGTTTGTCTCCAGGTGGTCCCCTACCATATACTAAAATTCCATCGAAATCGAATCATTTTTACGCACGTTATGACGCATAAAGGCAATGGAATGCATCCCGCTCCTATGTCCTGACCTTTGACCCAACTTCATCCATTTTTAATAGGGTTCATTCCCAGGGGGTCCCCTACCACATACTAAAATTTCATCGAAATCGAACCATTTTTACGCGAGTTATCGTGCTGACGGACGGACAAAGCTGGAGCATATACGCTTCTTCAACCTACGGTTGGAAAGCGTAAAAAAAAAGACTATAATATGGATTGAAAGTTCCGAGAGAGAGCGAATAAAAACTGTTAAAATCTACGATTTTCTTTCCGGGAAGATGAGGTTGAGGTTGTATTATGACTCTTATAAAAACTTGTTCACAAAATGATAAAAAGATTTTTGTATTGTGAATACTTCAGTGCACGAAATAATCAGGATCCCTCTAAAATAAATTCATATAAGTATTTTTTACCCTGATACATGTTGATTTTTAATGCAAAATGGAATAAAAATTAATCAGGGATCTAGATTGATTTTTAAAACTATTTTAAAACTTTCATACGCGCTCATATATGAATTTTTTTAATTTCTAGTAATGTTTTTAAAGTCACCGAATAAATGGCCTCTATGTGTATATATCCCGAAACCAACTTTGATATTGTTTTTTTTTTTATTTCTCTAAATTTAAGTATCTAGTTTGCACGCAAATTGTGAAATATATAAAAGTAAGGGCCACAAGATGATGAAATTTAATTTTCTAATTTGTGAATGCGGAAAATATTAAGGTAGTTACAATAATCACTTGAAATCTTCAAATCTAAGTATTTGTATGGCGAAGGGCGATGTTCTATTCGAAAATGGGGGGACTGGAAATAATAAAAAACAAAAACAAAAACATCTTTTTAAGGGCCTCGCACCCGTAAACTTACACACAAAAAATATTGATTGTAAAAAAATCTATCGTAAATGATTTTTTCCTAAACTACGGGGCCCCTTGAAGGCGCGGGGCCCAGGGTGACTGCCCCCGTTGCCCCTATGGTCCAGCAGGCCCTGAATGTAGTATTACCGCGTCAAGCCCCCGTTTGGGAAGTTGAGGGCATAATTTGCGTTCATTTGTTGGTGTGAATATTATGTGTCGCGTAAATGCAGGCAATTATAGGAGAAAACATTTCTTGCCGCCCCGGTGGCGCAGTGGTCTAAGCGATGGCCTCTGATCATTCGTCCGAACGGGGTCCGGGTTCGAATCCCGGTGAGGCATGGATGGTGTGTTTGTCTTACGGCACTGGCTCTCTCCCTTCCCTGGAACCAGTGACCCTAAATTAGGGACGGGCGATTCCTTATAGCCAATTGAGTTTTTTTTTCTTGGTTGGAGGTTTAACGACCACCGCGAGCAACTCAATGGGCTATAAGCAGTCGCCCGTCCCTAATTTAGGGTCACTGGTTCCAGGGAAGGGAAAGAGCCAGTGCCGTAAGACAAACATAACATCCATGCCTCACCGGGATTCGAACCCGGACCCCTTTCGGACGAATGATCAGAGGCCATCGCTTAGACCACTGCGCCACCGGGGCGGCCAATTGAGTTGCTCACGGTGGTCGTTAAACTCCAACAATGCCGCCCCCGTGGCGCAGTGGTCTAAGCGATGGCCTCTGATCATTCGTACGTAAGGGGTCCGGGTTCGAATCCCGGTCAGGCATGGATGGTGTGTTTGTCTTACGGCACTGGCTCTCTCCCTTCCCTGGAACCAGTGACCCTAAATTAGGGACGGGTGACTGCTTATAGCCCATTGAGTTGCTCACGGTGGTCGTTAAACCTCCAATAAAAAAAAAAAAAAAAAAAAAAAAACATATCTTAGCGTACGAGAGTGAGCAAAAAGTGTGTAGCAAGGGATTGATTTTGGGATATGAACATGTGCCAAATCTCTTTTCAGAGGAAATAATTTATTTCTCCTGAGTGAAGAAGCAGGGTGAATTGACGTACCGACGTGACAAGGGAAGAAAAAGGTGGAAAAAAACTTTTTTTTTGCTGAAACAAGCACATAGGTCGATAATAAGAATAGTAGACCATGTGCAGAATCATGCTAGCCGCTGTACTCTGGGTGGCTGTGAATATTATTGTGTGTGTAGAAGCCACGAGGAATGTGGAGAAATGCCGCTATTCTGGAAGGGGCTACGTATGCAATCCCGTACCCCGATCCGAACTAGAGAACGTGGACCTTCCAGTGAGTAGCTCTCACGCGCACTCATGTGATGATTGCATAACCGCCTGGAAAAACTCTCATAATTAACGATAGTAGGCTAATTGACCCTCATCAATTCTTCTTGGCCGCCCCGGTGGCGCAGTGGTCTAAGCGATGGCCTCTGATCATTCGTCCGTAAGGGGTCCGGGTTCGAATCCCGGTGAGGCATGGAACCAGTGACTCTAAATTAGGGACGGGCGACTGCTTATAGCCCATTGAGTTGCTCACGGTCGTCGTTAAACCTTCAATCCAAAAAAAAAAAAAAAACAGTACGTCGTTGCTCTTCACTTTCATCGTTAAAATATTAATAGACAAAATAATAGAAAACAGAACATAATACGTAGCTTTCAACATAAATGTGAAACGAACCTTGCTTATAAACAGTTCCGTTCGAAACTACATTTAAAAGCAGTGGTCTAAGGCGTTGGCCTCTGATCATTCGTCCGTAAGGGGTCCGGGTTCGAATCCCGGTCAGACATGGATGGTGTGTTTGTCTTACGGCACTGGCTCTCTCTTTTCCCTGGAACCAGTGACCCTAAATTAGGGACGGGCGACTGCTTATAGCCCATTGAGTTGCTCACGGTCGTCGTTAAACCTTCAATCAAAAAAAAAAAAAAAAAATACAGTACGTCGTTGCTCTTCACTTTCATCGTTAAAATATTAATAGACAAAATAATAGAAAACAGAACATAATACGTAGCTTTCAACATAAATGTGAAACGAACCTTGCTCATAAACAGTTCCGTTCGAAACTATATTTAAAAGCAGTGGGCCGCCCCGGTGGCTCAGTGGTCTAAGGCGCTGGCCTCGAATTCCGGTCAGGCATGGATGGTGTGTTTGTCTTACGGCACTGGCTCTCTCCCTTCCCTGGAACCAGTGACCTTAAATTAGGGACGGGCGATTGCTTATAGCCAATTGAGTTGCTCACGGTGGTCGTTAAACTCCAACCAATGCCGCCCCGGTGGCGCAGTGGTCTAAGCGATGGCCTCTGATCATTCATCCGTAAGGGGTCCGGGTTCGAATCCCGGTCAGGCATGGATGGTGTGTTTGTCTTACGGCACTGGCTCTCTCCCTTCCTTGGAACCAGTGACCCTAAATTAGGGACGGGCGACTGCTTATAGCACATTGAGTTGCTCACGGTGGTCGTTAAACCTCCAACCAAAAAAAAAAATTCTTCTTGGAACAGAAACCGTCGCCCAAGGGACAGAAGTGATTTTAGACTTTTTGGGGTCCTAGGCGCTGAAGGATTTCGGAAGCCCCTCTCCCTTCTTATCGCCTCGGAAATTTTCATCCGTCAGATTAACTAAAAAAATTAAAAAAGAAAAGGGAGGTGCAGGAAAAAGTTTTTACACTTTTTAAAATGCCATTCTATCTTCCTATTATTAGACGTTTTAATCTTTTTTGTCTGTCCGTGCACATTGAACTTTTTTTTTTCAGAAATTATTTTTGCGGCAAGTAGGAAACCAAAGGATATTAAGTTTGGCACTTCAAATATCCCGTACACTACATGAATTGATGCGTAACATCACAGCCTCTCCTTGACAAATGTCAACCCCGCCTTCTCGTGGTGCATCCTGTTCCCACTAAAGGGGCTCTGACGACCGCCAATAGCGGTATAACTATACCATCGGGATCAGAGGAAATGCTATCCCACACTCACCAACCCGCTTGGCCAGCGTGGTGAGTTATGGCCAAACACCTCCAAAATGACTCTACAACTTAAATCTTGGCCCTCAGTCTCCGGCAGCTGGAATGTACCTGGCCAAGGCAGCGGCCAGTGCGACATGAAGGCAGAGGGTGCTAAGAATCCCCGGAGGACCGGACTAGGCTGCCATTTGATGCTGACCTTGGCTACCTATAACGGACGCTCCCTATCTTCTGATTCAAGGCTTCTTGAATTGGAAGAGGAACTACAAAGGATCAAGTGGGACATCGTCGGGCTAATTGAGGTAAGGAGAAAAGGAGAAGATCTCATTGAACTGAAAAGTGGACATCTCTTCTATTATCGTGGGACAGATACTGGCAGAACTAGTGGTGTTGGATTTATAATAAACAAGAAACTGAAGGATAAAGTGGTAGAAGTTGAAAGTTCCTCTGACAGAGCTGCACGACTCGTTATCCAACTATCGAGAAGATACCAGGCTCAGATTATTCAAACTAATGCACCCACCACAAGTCATCCTGAAGAAGAAATTGAAGAATTTTATGAGGAAATTCGTCATCTAAATAATAAAGGTAAGCAGCACTTGAAGATAATTATGGGAGATTTCAATGCAAAAATAGGGCAACGGCAACAGAATGAAACTTCAGTAGGTAAATTCGGTCACGACAACAGAAACCAGCGTGGAAATACTCTCGTTGAGTTTGCAGAGGCAGAAGGATTTTTCATCTTGAACTCCTTTTTCAAGAAAAAGCCACACAGGAAATGGACATGGAGACATCCAATTGGGACGACAAGTGAAATTGATTTTATTATGTGTAACAAAAAATTCGTCATCGAAGACTGCAGTGTGCTGAACAAGTTCAACACAGGTAGTGACCATAGATTGGTGAGATGTAAGATGCACCTCAACACTAAACTGGAACGTGGCAAGCTCATAAGACAAACAAAATGTATTGACATAACCAACCTTAAAAAACACCATAATACTTTCAAGTTGGAACTGAAGAACAGATTCTCTGCTTTAGAAGGTCTAACATCGGAAGAAGTGGATATTTCTGAAGTTAACAGAAAAGTAACCAAAGCTCTAATGGAAACAGCAACAAAATTAGCTGGGTCTAAGAACAAGTTGCATGTGAACAAATTATCAGGAAAAACCAAAATGTTGATGCAAAAAAGAAGAGAGATGAGGACAACTAAAGAAGATGTGACTTCCAAAGTGGAATATATAGAGCTATGCAAGACAACACGAAAAAGTATCACTGAAGACGTAAGGAAATTCAACTGTGAGCTAGTGAGCAAAGCAATTGAAAACAACCAAAGCCTTAAGATAGCAAAGGGACATCTCAGTAAGGGAAGAAAACAGATTATGGCCCTGAGAAAAGAAGATGGTTCTGTAACAAGAAATAGAGGCGAAATTTTGACAAGAGTGAAAGATTTCTACTCCAAATTATATGAAAGGGATGATACATGTACTCCAGACATCATGAAAGGTACCAGAGTTCTTCCAGTCCTCCCAGCAGAAGTTGCTCATGCAATCAAGAACATGAAGCGGGGGAAAGCTCCAGGAGAAGATGGAATTACTATAGACATCATACAAGAAGCAAGTGGAGAAATTGAAACAGTACTCGCCCAAATTTCCACTCGATGCCTTAATGAAGGGAAGATTCCTGAGGATTGGAACAACGCTACAATGATCCTGCTACATAAAAAAGGTGACATTGAGGATCTCAGGAACTACAGACCTATCAGCCTCCTATCAGTGGTTTATAAAATCTTCACTAAAGTTCTTTCACACCGCTTGAAGGTAACACTGGACATGGCTCAACCGAGAGAACAAGCTGGATTCAGGAGTGGCTACAGCACAATAGATCATATCCACGTACTGAGAGAACTAATTGAAAGAGCGAGGGAATATGAACTTCCATTGTGCATGGCTTTTATCGATTATGAAAAAGCCTTTGATTCGGTGAAACCATCAGCAGTTACCACGGCTCTGAAATCCTGCGGTATTGAAGATGCATACATTAATATTATTAATAACATCTATGAAAATGCAAGTGCAAAGATTCGGCTGTTTGAAAATACAACACACATAAAAATTGGAAAGGGAGTGAGACAAGGTGACACCATATCTCCGAAGCTCTTTAATGCCACATTGGAAAATGTCTTTCAATCACTGAACTGGGAAAACAAAGGGATAAAGATTAATGGAGATTATCTAACCCACCTTTGTTTTGCTGATGACGTAGTCATTTTTGCAACTACCCCATCAGAGCTGCAGAGTATGATCCAGGAACTTGCTGACAAGAGTAAAGAAGTGGGATTAAAAATGAACTTTCAGAAGACAAAAGTGATGTTCAATGCTTTTACAAGAAATGAAGATTTATCGATTGATGGAGAAAAACTGGAGATAACAGATACATATGTTTATCTTGGACAGCAGATATCAAGTGAGGGTCACATTGATGAAGAAATTAATCGGCGTACAAAACTTGCCTGGAGAGCTTTTGGAAGAAACAGCATAATTTTCAAGAGCAATATGCCATTATGTCTTAAAAGAAAAGTGTTTGATCAATGCATCCTTCCAGTGCTTACGTATGGTGCAGAGACGTGAACCTTAACTAAAAGAGACATACAAAGGCTGCAGACAACTCAAAGATGCATGGAGAGGTGCATGCTTGGTATAACCAGGAGAGATAAGAAGAGGAACTCGTGGATCCGAAAAATGACGAGAGTGGAAGACATCATGATCAGAGTTAAATCCCTGAAATGGCAATGGGCTGGACATACTGCCAGAAGGACAGACCATTGATGGACAGCCGAAATTTTAGATTGGATTCCAAGGGACAGGAAAAGACCCAGAAGAAGACCACATGGGAGATGGGTGGATGAAATTCGTAAATATGCGGGAGTGACATGGAGGAGACTGGCACAAGACAGACCGTTGTGGAGGAAACTTGGGGAGACCTTCGTCCAGCAGTGGATTGATAATGGTTGACAATGATGATGATGATGACATGAATTTACCGCTAAGGGCTTTCAAAGTTAAAAATTCAAAAAATAAAAATTCTTTTGTTAAGAAACTATTTACTTAAAAGAAAAAAATATTTTTTGTGCCTCTCAGATTAGGCTTAAGAGTTTCTTCTCAAATATTAAAATTTTCCAATTAGTTCGCCGATTTCCTGCTAGAGGCGCTGAAGGCCAAAATTTATGGTTTTAAGCGATTTTTCAAAATTTATTTTTGCGGAGGATAGGACATAAAACTGATTGAAATTTTCCCATTTTAAATTTCATTACTAGTACATAAATTTCCCGCTGAGGGCTCTCAAGGTGGAAATTTAATAAATTTTAGCTTTACGCTACGAACAGACTGTTTCGGTTACGGTAAAAGTTATTGTTGAGTTTGACACGTTAGGCAAAAGTGATTACTTTAGCATCTTTTCAATTGCAAGTTACTTGGCGAAATTCCATTTTCAGCGCTGAGGACGCTGAAAATGGAATTTCGCTAAATTTATTAGTACATTGCATGTAAATTGTCATAAAACTGGAATGAGTTTTAATTACGAAACGTACTCGCTTCAGCTTAGGAAAATCATCTTGTTTTTAACATTAGAAGCAAATTAGTAAACAACGAGCATCGTATCAAGTAAAAATAAAATATTTGAAGGTAATGGCAACCGGAAAAGTCCACCACATTAGAAAATACGAGTAAAATGCAATTTGGGCACAGTACTTCACTTGAAAAGGGCGGAAGACTTTTCGTGAGTTTTCCTGTGGCGAACAATTTCCTAACTTGAAGGAGCAAACAACCCTGATCACCAAGACAGTTTCTACAAGCACTCCTCGTGGCAACTCAGGGGGGAAGACTTAAACAGTGAAAAGTTTGGGAAGCATGGATTTTTCTTCTCCTACCACTAAACGGAAGGCTAAAGTATTTCAACTATTCATTTTAAAACAAGGACATGGATAAGAACTCGAAAATTCGGAGTATCAACAATATAATATTTTTTCTTTTCAACAGCAAGGGAAAATACACTGGCGGAAAGTGAAAAAAAAAAAAAAAAACATTAAGAAGGAATTGGCGGACGATCATGAAATTTACATATGTTAATATGGTCGAGTTTACGTAGGTGTGATGTTAATTTCGGGACCAACCGGTGAGCGCTTACGCAACAGCACGGCATAGTATGCAAATTATCGTCGGTGGTATTTAAGGAGTACGGCGAAGTGAATGTAATCCGTCGTCGGCGTACGGACACGTGCGAAGACCCTGAAGAAGCTGCAATGCCTGGACATGGAAGACGTGTACGATTTCAGCAGTTACCGGACTTTGAGCGAGGTCGTCTAGTCGGACTCCGCGAGGCCGGGTGGTCGTATCGTCGTATTGCGGAGCGAATTGGACGGGAAGTATCGGTGGTGGTACGATGGTGGCGTAGATGGTCCGAGGAACATTCCCACACGAGAAGACGTGGAACCGGGAGTCACAGACGGACTGATGAGCGGACCGATCGACGCATAAGAAGAGCGGTGTTGTCAAGCAGAACATCCACTACGACGCAAATCCAGCTGCCGTTGCACCTGAGGTGACTGTTCGAACAATCCGCAACCGTCTACTGGATGCAGGACTACGTGCACGTGTGCCTCTGGCATGTGTACCTCTGACTCCAGCCCACCGTCAGGAACGGCTGCAGTGGTGTCGCCAACGTCTGCACTGGAGAACGCAATGGCGATCTGTCGTGTTCAGCGACGAAAGCAGATTCTGTTTGGGAGTCCCTGATGGCCGTATGCGTGTTCGCAGACGCACAGGTGAGCGTCTCTACCTTTCTTGCATCCGCCAGCGACACACAGGGTCTACACCTGGTCTCCTGGTGTTGGGAGCGATCAACTATCGCTCCCGTACACAACTAGTGTTTGTACCGGGTACGTTAAACAGCACCTCCTACATCAACAACATCATTCAGCCCGTTGTTGTGCCATTTGTAAGGTCGGTCCACCGTGGTGTTTTCCAGCAAGATAACGCGCGCCCACACACGACACGTGCAACGCAACATCCTGCACGTTCACCGGCTTTGTCCCCCATTGAGCACGTGAGGGATTTTATGGGACAACGACTTATCCGGTCTCCACGGCAAGCCACGACCATCCCCGATTTACGCGTCCAGGTTGAGGATGCTTGGAACTCAATACCCCAAATTTACATCCAACATCTGTACGACAGACTCCATGCCAGAATTGCACAGTGTGACGCAGTTCATGGCGGTTCAACCTCGTACTAACCATGTTACATGGAAATGTTATTTTTCAGTTTACCAGCAAATACAGCTGTATTTTGCCATAATGATTTGATCACGTTATCCTCTGTATTCCGTTATTATGCTGTATAAATTTCGTTGGTATCAGACGTCTCCTTCTTGGTGTTCTTTTTTCGCTTTGCGCCGGTGTATGTTACTAATATGAGAAAATAAAATATCAGTTGACAATACATATAAAGTGGTCACTTTAAGGATAGTTTCGGTCCGTGAAAACCAAAACAATACTGACAATCGAATTATACGTTTCCGGGGCCCCTCATTCACTGGGGCCCCAGACGCGCGCGTAGTGCGCCTAGTTGGAAATCCGCCCCTAGGCCAGGGGCCACGTACAGTGATCCAATGCACCAGGGAAGGGTTTTCCTGTACCTGCTCCAAGCAAGCACCATGCAAAGGGAGTTAGGAGTACTGCCGTACAGCGGTCTGCACCAATACCATCACGGCAATGCGTAGCTGCAAATTAGTGACAGCACAGCAGTGGCGGTCCCAGGTACGGGCATACAGGGCAACCGCCTAGGGCCCCAGACCGCCGCCAAATAATTACACTGCCGGACAATTGCTAAGGACGGATGACAATAGCAACGATAGGAACCATAAAATGGAAGGCATGTGGAAATTAGCATAAGTGCGGGATACAGTAAGACGTGTTGGGCGTATGCAAATTTTGGATTGCCGAACTTGTTCGTGACGTCATAGCGCTGATAAGAGATATAAAGGATTTGACGCGTATTGACCGTTGTTGTTCAAACGCAAAGTTGAAAGGGAAAGAATCAATTGACGAGCTTGCAATTTTCAGTATGTCTTCCCGACATCACCTAGATGATTTTACGCGTGGCCGTATGATTGGCAAGATTGAAGAAGGGCGAAAAATAACAGATGTTGCCAGGGAGTTCGACGTCAGCCACAGTGTTGTTTCAAGGCTTTGGAAATCATTTCAAACAAATGGAGAGTGTAGCAAACGTCACGGGGGAGGTCGTGTTCGCAGTACGACACCTGCAGAAGATCGGTACATAGTGCTATCAACAAAAAGACACCAGCGCAGCACAGCTAGTGAGGTAGCAAATCAGTTTATGGCTGCTACTGGCAAGCGGATCTCCCGAAAAACTGTCGCCAGACGTTTGCATGAAGGAGGACTATACGCCCGCCGTCCTGTTGTGTGCATCCCACTGTCCAGACGTCACCGTACCGCCCGTTTGCAATGGTGCCATCAACATCACAATTGGACTGATAACGACTGGTCTGCTGTCCTCTTCTCAGATGAGAGTAGATACAGTCTATCGTCTGACTGTCGACGAAAACTGATCTGGCGTGATAGTGGTACTGCATATTGTCCAGCAAACATACAGGAAAGGGACCGATATCCGACATGTAGTGTCATGGTATGGGCTGGCATCGTGATCAATGGCCGTACGTCCCTCTATGTTCTTCCAACTGGGACTATGACTGGGCAACGATACAACAATGATGTTCTGCTACCTCATGTTCGCATGTTTCGTGGTGCTGTCGGTGATAGATTCATTTTCATGGACGTCAACGCAACATGTCATCGAACAGTCGCTGTCCAGGAGTGTTTTGAGAGCAAGGATATTCAACGCCTCGTATGGCCAGCACATTCTCCAGATCTGAATCCCATTGAAAATGTGTGGGATGCTTTGGGGAAGGGTCTTGCTGGTCGCCAATGCCCTCCAATAAACAAGGACACCCTCATCCGTGCACTGACAGAGGAATGGAATAAATTACCCCCAACAGCTGCTTGATAATGTTGTGCAAAGCATGACACGACGTGTGGAATCTTGCATCGCCCTCCATGGTGGCCATATCCCGTATTGACATCTTACGCCGGTACGCCTGCGGACGGTAATTGCATTTTTTCACGTTTACGTATTCTGCACAAAATGGCCTGTTTGTCCCTTGAACACGTTCCAAAGAGTTCTGGATTTCAGAGCACAATAAATTGTCTTTCTTGTAATGTCATGGCATTCTGACATTATTTTATTTCACTTGGCATCCAACCACACTTACTTTTTTAGGCGCTATATAGCCGTTTATGATCCGTCCTTAGCAATTGTCCAGCAGTGTAGTAGTTTTTGCCCGTCGTCACTTAAAATATTGTAGTTGTAGTTCACGATCATATACAAATATACGACCAATTTCAATATTCGTTTACTGCTTTTAATTAGAGACATCAAAAAGTTACTCTGTTAGAGATTTTTTTTTATTTTTTGGTCAAAGACACTTTTTCAGCGGGAAATTTGTGGAGATATGTCTAAATTAAATTTTTTTTCCAAGATATTTTTCACTGGAGTTTTGCCACAATTTCGGGTACAAGTATGAGTTGCAATATACTCGCTTTTCTGACCGCAGAAAGCGACGTAGCATGCACTCTGACCTATAGCGATTTGTTTCAAGACTACAGCTGCAAGAAAAGTTGCAGATTTTTTTTTTTTTTTTTTTTTTTTTTGATTGGAGGTTTAACGACCACTGTGAGCAACTCAATGGGCTATAAGCAGTCGCCCGTCCTTAATTTAGGGCCACTAACTCCAGGGAAGGGAGAGAGCCAGTACCGAAAGACAAACACGGCATCCATGCCTCACCGGGATTCGAACCCGGACCCACCTCGTACGAATGGTCCAAGGAGGATCTAATGAGCACCATGAGCAACTGGATGGGCTGTAAGCAGTCGGTCGTCCCTAATTTAGAGCCACTGGTCCCAGGGAAGGAGAGAGCCAGTACCGTAAGACAAACACAGCATCCATGCTTCACGGAATTCGAACCCGGACCCATCTCGGACAAATGGTCCAAGGAGGAATTAATGATCCCCATGAACAACTCGATGGGCGGTAAACAGCCAGCCGACCCTCATTTAGAGCCCCTGTTTGTAGAGAAGAAAGAGAGCCAGTGCCGTAAGACAAACAAAACATCTATGCTTCACTGGGATTCGAACCCGGACCCACCTCGGACGAATGGTCCAAGGAGGATCTAATAAGCACCATGAGCAACTGGGTGGGCTGTACGTAAGCAGTCGGCCGTCCCTAATTTAGAGTCACTGGTTCCAGGGAAGGGAGGCAGCCAGTGCCGTAAGACAAACACAACATCCATGCCTCACGGGATTCGAACCCGGACCCCTTTTCGGACGATCGTTTAGACCACTGCGCCACCGGGGTTCCCGGTAATATTTTGGATTCTTAATTATATTAATAAACAATGTATTGTATCACATCGTGTTTATTTTATATAAATCAATTCCCGATAAAAAAAAAAAAAAAACAGTTGCTTTGGGACCATATTCACCCCAAGTGTGGGTTTGTGTGAGAAAAAAAAAAAGCAACTGGTTTACGGTCAGAGTAAGAACATGTAATTGTTTTTATACACTGAGTGGCCACTTAATTATGACCACCCACTCAGTACTTGGTTTGGCCACCTTTTGCCTTTAATACTGCGTCGATTCTTCGTGGCATGGACTCCACGAGATGTTGATAGGTGGTTTCTGGAATCTGAGACCATGCTTGATGAATAGTACTTTCCAGGAGTGCGAGATTGCAGGGTTGTGGATCCAGCTGTCTGATGGCTCGTTCAACTTCCTCCCACAAATTATCAATGGGGTTGAGATCTGAAGATTGTGGGGGCCACCTAAGCAAAGTAAACTCACCGGCATGTTCCTGAAACCAATCCTGTACAATACGAGCACTATGGCAGGACGCATTATCTTGTTGAAAGTAGCCATCGCCATTGGGATAAACCATCCACATGACAGGATGCACTTGGTCCGCAACGATGTTTCGATATGATGTGCCAGTCAGACGTTGATCAACACGAATTAAAGGGCCTAAAGCATGCCAGGAAATCATTCCCCAAACCATAACGTTGCCACCACCAGCTTGAAGGGTTGTAGCAATGCATTTGGGGTCCATGCTTTCGTGCTGTTTCCGCCAAATTCTCACTCGGCCATCGGAGTAAGAATTTGGCGGATTCATCGGACCACATAATTTGTTTCCAATTATCGACTGTCCACTCCTTCTGCTCCTGTGCGAACTGGAGACGTTTTCTCTTGTTAACTGCAGACAGCAAAGGTGTTCGAACAGGCCTTCGGCTGCCATATCCCATCCGATGCAGTGTACGGCGAACAGTGCGTGCAGAGATCATTTGAGGGGATCCTAGATTAAGATGGTCTGTAATTTGCTGCACTGTTGCCCTTCTGTTGTCTGTTACCAGTCTGGACACTCTCCGTTCCGCCCGAGCAGTCACTAGTCGATAACGACCACACGTTGTACGTAGAGACCCAGTTTTTTGGCTGACAGTCCGGTCTTTAAACACTTTAACAACAGCTGCTCTGGAACATTTCACGAATGCGGCGATTTCGGTGATACTCGCTCCGTGGCTTCGAGCTCCTACAATCATCCCACGTTGAAGGTCCGTCAAATCGCATTTTTTAGCCATCTCGTCACCCAAAAATCATTTCTACTACTGTCGCAAACAGTAAGCATTCCCTTTTATACTACTCTCGCCGTCTGGCGGCAACAGCGTGCAGCCATAGCTCATTTGCTTAAAAAAAACTGTCAGGTGGTCATAATAAAGTGGCCACTCAGTATATATACAGTATATAAGCGGTTATTGCGATTGCGAAGGGCCCCGCAAGGGCTATATGGCCACCACTGCAGCACAGTCAGTGCTTGTGGAAATTGCCATTGGGATAAAGACAGTGAATCCGGTACTTCTTTCGTATCAAGTCTGTGCCGCAAAACGTCGCATGCTGCTATCTCGCAGATCCCGCCATAAGAGGCATTTATTAACGGACGAAGAAGCCGTATTCCAGCACGGGGAAATATAAATGTCTTACAGCGACTCCGCAATTACTGTTTCACATCCGGGAGTCCTGGTGAAAAATTCGGGGATTCGAAACAGTCATAACGTTGAAACAATCTCCCTATCAAACCACACTACCGCTGGAACTACTAGAACAGTCGGCTGAAATGAAATTAATTTTCGTTACGACCGACGGACAGACCCTCAAGGGTTCCATACAGGTGACCGGCCGGATAGTGTGCCACCTCTTCAGTGCATCCTCTGTCCAGATCTTTTAGGGCAACTAAAGTGCCTGCCCAGCACAGTGACGCACGCCGCATATGCCGCACTGGTGCTGTTAACGTGCATAACCTTCACGTACAGGCCGCGGGTGGCCTAGTGGGCAGCGTTCGTGACTGCCATGAGAAGGACCTCAGGTTCGATCCCAGGCAGGTACGAACGCTCGATCCACTAAATACCCGCCGTGCGTCGGATGGGCACGTTAAGCCGTCGGACCCCGGGTACTGGCCCCCTGGTAATAAATAAGGGCGTCTTCCTCCCCCTTTCTACTTCGCTTCCGTGTCACTTTCCTATCGGGTGCTCTAGCCCAAATCTCCTAGTTTCCTATTTCTAAGGGTTGTTTAAGACCTGGGGTCAGACACTCCCTTCCTAAAATCCTCTACATATGATCATGATCATGATCAGAAATAATAGGGGCCGCGGGTGGCTTAGTGGGCAACGTTCGTGACTGCCATGAGAAGGACCTCAGGTTCGATCCCAGGCAGGTACGAACACTCGATCCACTAAATACCCGCTGTGCGTCGGATGGGCACTTCAAGCCGTCGGACCCCGGGTACTGGCCCCCGGTAATAAATAAGGGCGTCTTCCTCCCCCTTTCTACTTCGCTTCCGTGTCACTTTCCTATCGGGCGCTCTAGCCCAAATCTCCTAGTTTCCTATTTCTAAGGGTTGTTTAAGACCTGGGGTCAGACACTCCCTTCCTAAAATCCTCTACATATGATTAACCTTCACGTACGCCCGGACTGTAATCATGACTGTGTGGAAACTTTTGTACAACATCGGATATGTCGCCTGGAAGGGATATCGGCTGATCCGTGGCTTGACGTATGTCGCCGTAAAAACGGGAGCTATTGCCAGAGCCGTCTTACGTAATCGTGCCAAGGCAAGTAAACGAATATGTGGAGCGCCATACGCCGAATGGGGTCGTGCCGGTGCCTTCCCCAGCACTAGCCCTCCTCTTACTGATAGACGGAGCGGCAGCCGAATCCAACGGGTGCACCGTAATTGCATCGCAAGCGAAAGAGTGCACAGACGCAGGCAGCGAAAAGACATGTAAGATTACGACTAACGCTCAGCTTACTCTAAGGAACTTGGATCACCAGCAATGTCTGTGGTTCATGGACCCCGATAATGACCACACGCTGTTCTAATTGAAGATAACCTTCGGTAAAGCAACATGCTCCTGGCAAACCGCCCGAGAGTACTACACCTATACTATTAGTATGCGGTACTATAACGAAGTAAATTTCTGCGTCGTTTTTGGTCCACGCCGAAAATCGTACCCGAGTCCACTTATTCTGAAACAAGTAGCTCTACCAACTGAGCTACGCAGACGTTCGTTCTCGCTGCTATCCGCCTTTATGTCGTGTGCGTTCCGCGGGACAGGCACGTCACATCTCCCCTCGCCCCCCGAAAGAATGGCCCACGGGTCAGCCGTGATCACGAATCCTTGCAGGCAGCCGTCAGCTGAAGAACGTGCACTTGAGAACTCCCAGTCAATCTGGTGTGTGGAATGCAACGTCACTCACATTTATTTTTCGAAGCGCTGAAGGAGGGATTCTCTTATTTTTCCTATCTCGCGGTGTGGAAAGAACATCACACCATTGCGAGATCTTGAACGGCTGGGTCATCCGTAGCTGCATTAACCAGCCTCACCCATTTACTATTTCTAGTGTCGACTGCGCTGACCTGCTGCCGTCAGTAGCGCCCGGACGCCCCAAGGAAAGAGGACATTTAGAGACTCGGTCACATGACCGGAAATCCATAGGACTAAATAAAATAACAAAAAGAAAGAGCCAAAAATTTTTTTTGTAGTGCCACTCTATTTGTGAAGTGCGGACGAAGCCAAATTGTTAGTACCTTTTATTTATCTCATATTAGTTTTAGAATGGTGAAGGGACCTTTTGATCACCCGCCAAAAATTATTGGAGCTTGGGTGGGATGTGTTGGCTTACCCAGCATACTCGCCTGATCTTGCGCCGTCTGACTTCCACTTGTTTCGCTCTCTTCAACAGTCCTTGCGTGTTATATAACGTTCAATTCAGATGAGGCTGTAAATCAGCACCTTGTACAGTTTTTCGCCACGAAAGACAGGTCCTTCTATGAACGAGGCATTCTGCAGCTCACTGAAAGATGGCAAAAGGTTATCGAACAAAACGGGCATTATATCGTTGATTGATCTTTGTTCTTTCTATCAATAAATGACCTTTGCAAAAACATGGCTAAAATACGTTATGACTTTTCCGACAACCCAATATTAAAGAAATAGAACATAATTTGTTTTAAAAAAAAATGCATGGTGTCTACAGTTGTACCGGTGAATTTGTGCAAAGCAACAACTCATTGATGTAAAAAGAAAAAGTTAAAGATTTTATATCTGAATTAGTTTGTAGATATTAAACAATCACTGAATTTATCCCTCCGATGGCTCAAAAAGTGTTTGATTTTTAACCAAATGTTTAGCATTTACCGAAATATACTTTTTTCCATCGGTATTGTGAAGGTACGAAAAATTAGCATTCTAATATCGCCTCGATGTATAACCCCCGATGGGAGTCACGGCGTCGTTTGCTATGACCCGGATGGTGACGTCACGAATCGAGGACTGAGGCCTGCTAGTACTCGAGATGGCTTTGGTTATTATTATTATTATTATTATTATTATACTGAAGAGCAATTGAATTAGAGATACCTGTCTAGTAACGTGTAGCACCACCTTTCGGCCCGATGACGGCAGCGATTAGTCTCGGCATGGACTCGACAAGACACCGGAAGCCTTGGGAAACCATACGGATCCGCGACCCCTGAACTAGCTCCCACACTTCACGAAGATTTGATGGAGGGGAGTCATCTCTCCCGATGGCATCACAGATGTGCTGAGGTCAGGTGACTTAGCTGGCCAAGGAAGCGAGGTCACGTCGGTGGAGTGTTCATCCAACCATTCGGATACAATTCAGGAGCTGCATTGTCTTGTTGCAGGATGAGGTCTCCAGTGGGATATTGAAGACGCACAAACGGGAGCAATTGGTCGTTCAGGATATCCCGGTAACGTTGACCTGTGAGGGACGATGTCCCGCGTACCAGGGGTCGCATTTCAGTCCACGTAAACAATCCCCAAACGAGAATGGCACCCCCACCAGCTTGAAGAGTACCCTGCTGGCAAGAAGGATCCATCGCTTCATGTGGTTTGCGCCGTACTTGTATCCTGCCATCAGCATGTACCAACGTGAATCTCGACTCATCAGTCCAGGCAACATTTTCCCACATGTCTAGGGTACAGTGGCGATGTTCTCGCGCCCATGCTAATGTTTGCACGCTGTGATGTGCGGTCAGCAGCGGTACCCTCGTGGGACGATGGCTTCTGTACCCCATAGCGAGGAGATGGTTCAGGATGGTGTGGCTGCTTACACGTTTTTGTGCACCAGCGTTAAATTGCCGAGTGATTTCTTGCACTGCGGCCCGTCTATCCGCTGTTACAATGCGAGCTAGCCGACGATGACCCCGCTCATCCACACGCTGTTGTCCACAGCAGTTGGCCCTTGCAGGGATGGTTTTACCGGATTCGATGTACTCATGGTGCACCCGTGACACAGTGGCTCGTGAAAATCCCAGTGCCTGCACGACTTCCGAGATGGAGTGACCCATTCGTCGGGCACCGACAATTTGCCTGCGATCAAATGCGCTTATATCCTTCGTCTTACCCATACTGCGCCCGACTCTTACTGATTCCCGTCGTATTACTCCTTACATTGTCGGATCGCTGCATACGTCATGTCGTTTCCGTTTACAGGGCCGCTCACAGCGCCACATTTGCATAACGCCAACTGTCTCTAATTCAATTGCTCTTCAGTGTATTTTGGTTGGGAGTTTAACGACAGCCGTGAGCAACTCAGTGTGCTATAACCAGTTGTCCATCCCTAATTTAGGGTCACTGGTTCCAGGGAAGGAGAGAGCCAGTGCCGTAAGACAATCACAACATCCATGCCTCACCGGGATTCGAACCCGGACCCCTTTCGGACGAATGATCAGAGGCCATCGCTTAGACCACTGCGTCACCGGGGCGGCACCCGCACGGTCCTAATTTAGGGCCACTGGTTCCAGTGAAAGCTGAGAGCCAATGCCGTAAGACGAACACAACATCCATGCCTCAACAGGATGCGAACATTGACCCATCTTGGACAAATGGTTCAAGGAGGATCTAATGAGCACCATGAGCAACTGGATGGGCTGTAAGCAGTCGGCAGTCCCTAATTTAGAGCCACTGGATCCAGGGAAGCGAGAGATCCAGTGCTGTAAGACAGACGCAACATCCATGCCTCACGGGATTCGAACCCGGACCCATATCGGACGAATACTCCAAAAAAGATTTAATGACCACCATGAGCAACTCGACGGGCTATAAGCAGTTGGCCGTCCCTAATTTAGAGCCACTGGTTGTAGGGAACGAAGTGCCGTAAGACAAACACAACATCCGTGCCTCAACGGGATTCGAACCCGGACCCATATCGGACGAATACTCCAAAAAAGATATAATGACCACCATGAGCAACTGGACGGGCTATAAGCAGTCGGCCGTCTCTAATTTAGAGCCGCTGGTTCCAGGAAAGGAAGAGAGCCAGCGCCGTAAGACAAACACAACATCCATGCCTCACGGGATTCGAACCCGAACCCTATCAGGGACGAATGGTCACGGCTTTGGTTATACTCACCTTTTAGATTTGGCTGTGATTAGTGTTTATTAGGTAGTAAAACCACGGCAAAATGCTATCAATGTACAGAACTCATGATAACATTATTCTAGTATCAGTAATATATCTGTGATTTTTAAAAAAGTTTGTAATAAAAGAAAAATCTTTATTTTCAGAAAACTTAACATTTTGCTAAAAATAGGCTGCACTGTTCGTCGTTGTTCATTATCAGCAATGGTTGAAAAGTAATGCATAATAAAAAAAAAGTTTATTCTGCACTAAAAGATCCAAATTTTGTGACATTTACGGAGAAACTGTTTTCAGATTTTGCTGCAAATAAGCAGAAATTAACACTTACGCCCCCTGGTGGGCAAAACATTTTTACCAAATATTAGGAATTATATGCAAAATGTTTCCCATCAGGAGCTGTATCCGCTGAAGAAAGTAGTTTTAAAGTCGGAGTTTTAAAAGCAGAGATATCGGGACAAACGCAATTTAACTTTACGGCCCCTAACGGAAAATGTATGCGTAACTTGAAAAAGTGACTATACCTAAAATAGTCTTCCATTCCACATAATTGGAATCGAAAGGTACAAAACAATTTTTCAATCGGATGTTTAGAATCAAATATATGGAATAAAATGTATTTTGAATTCGATATCAGATGCGTTTACACCCTCTAGCGGCCAAATTGTGCGTCGTAAAAAAAACAACCGGAATGCAAGCATCATCATTCGGACATTTCAAGCTTTCCAATGCAAAAAGAATTTTTCAAATCGTTGCTTGCTGATATACGGTGCCCACAGACGGACGAAAGAACAGACCGGCAACGTAAGCACGATCTTTTTTACGCTTTCCAACCGTAGGTTGAAAAAGCGTATATGCTCCAGCTTTGTCTGTGTCTGTGTCAGTCCGCACGATAACTCGCGTAAAAATGGTTCGATTTCGATGGAATTTTAGTATGTGGTAGGGGACCACTGGGGACGAACCCTATTGAGAATGGACGAAATGGGGTCAAAGGTCACGACATCGGGATCCATTCCATTGCCCTTATGCGTCATAACTTGCGTAAAAATGGTTCGATTTCGATGAAATTTTAGTATGTGGTAGGGGACCATCTAGGGACAAAACCTGCTGCAAACGGACGAAATGGAGTCAAACGTCACGCCATAGGAGCAGGATCCATTCCATTGCCCTTATAGTTCATAACTTGCGTAAAAATGGTTCGATTTCGATGAAATTTATGGATGTGGTAGGGCACCACCGTGGAATGAATTCTGTTAAAAACAGACGAAATGGGGCCAAAGGTCAGGACATAGGAGTGGGATCCATTCCATTGCCCTTATGCGTCATAACTTTCGTTAAAATGTTTTGATTTCGATGAAATTTTAGTATGTGGTAGGGAACCACCTGGGGTCAAATTTTATTGAAAATGGACGAAATGGGGTCAAAGATCTGGACATAGGAGCGGGATCCATTCCGTCGTCCTCATGCATCATGACTTACGTAAAAATGCTTCGATTACGACAAAACTTTATCATGTTGTTCCAGAGGTACACTGAACCGGCTCTGTTGAATAGCATCGAAATGGGGTCGAAGGTCAGGACACAGGAGCGAGATTTGTTCCACAGCCATTATCCGCATAACTTGACTAAAAATGCTTCTGTTGCGACAAAACTTTAGTATGTTGTTCCGGAGATATACTGAATCGGTTCTGTTTAATATAATCGAAATTGGGTCAAAGGTTGGGACACAGGAGCGATATTTATTTCACAGCCATTATCCTCATAACTTGAGTAATGATTTCCGGCATGTTGGAAAACGTATCATAATCAATGCATTGTATGATTTTACTAACTTGTTTACAAAAGACGGGCTAAAAATCAGAATACACACATCGCATTTCGAACGTTATGCCAGGTAAGTGAGGGTTACAACTCATCGAGTAACATATGGATTGGACGGACGAAATTATCATTCTGTAAGTAGGCACTCTTCTGCCAAAACAAAAAAATTAATAAAAAGGCGTGCGACCTCATCATTACGTGTCTTTGAGCTAATTTCTAAAGAATTCAAGTGATATTAGTCTGACATTGGAAAACATAATGACATTCCAATGACTGCAACGTTCGTGATCGAACAAATGTGGAATATTTTACGTCTTCGGATGAGGAAATACTTAAACTGTCACCTTTAAAATTGGCGCGTGATCTTTTATAAAGCAGATTGCAGCTTACAAATGCGCACATCAATTGAGAAGATGACAGACATAAATGCAAAGTCACGTTGGTATTTCTTTTATGACTTTCTGTAGCTGACACGACGCATTCGTCTACATCAGGAAGAATGGAAGCAACTTGTATTGGTTGCAGAGAAGAGGTGTGTCTTTAGTTACACCTACACCTGATTGAAAGAACGTCTGTTTGGCACAGTGCCAAGTGCTTGTGATGTGTTCTGTTGTGTGCTTCTGTCTACGAACACTGTGACACGTGCTGGAATTCGCAACGTGCCAACGAAAACTCTATCCCGACTTCCGATTTGTTTTTTTGTGTTGTTTTTTATATTTCGATTTCCTTCCTAAATTACAACTCTGCTGAACAAGAAGTACCTAGCAGAGAGATAGAGGGACTCAGCTCTCCCTGAAAGTAAGCAAGCCCCCCTCCCCTGGAAAATACACTTTATAAATTCTTTTAACTTTTATTTTCTTTGGTTTATGAAAAAGGTTTTTGCATTTTATTATAAGGAGGGCCTGTTTCACAACTAGGCGAACTAGGCGGCCATTTAGGGCGCCAAGACATAAAGTTGATAAAATCATGTAATACGGGGTTACACCAGTATAAAATACAAATTCGAAGTTGTGATTCCGTCTATTATTGTAAATTATGACGAGAGTGGTAAGTCAAGTAATATCCGAAAACTTGAAAATTTCATGGAACTGGAGCGGAAAACGAATCTCCCGCTTTCCGCTCGAGTATGCTAACCACTACACTACCCAGAACGATCAAGTACCAATTTTCCGAGTAATCTACACTGACGGAAAAAAAAAAAAAATCCCAACACCACGAAAAAATAGTTGTAGAGGAATGAAATGGCGGCAATACATTTGTATAGGTAACATATTTAATCGATTAAGGTTTCAAGATCACAGCTTAATGTAAGCGCGAGAAGAGCCATTTTAAATGGAAAATGCTGGTACATTAATAACCGGTGTAACCGCCAGAATGTTGAATGCAAGCACGAAAACGTTCATGCATTGTGTCGTACACGTGCTGGATGTCAGTTTGTGCTATGGAGTTCCATGCCTGTTGCACTTGGTCGGTCAATACAGGGACGGTTAATGCTGGTTGGGGGTGACGCTGGAGTTGTCGTCCAATGATGTCCCATACGTGCTCGATTGGTGAAAGATCTGGTGATCTAGCAGGCCACGGCAACATGTCGACACTCTGTAGAGCATGTTGGGTTACAACAGCGGTATGCGGGCCAGCGTTATCCTGTTGGAAAACACCCCCTGGAATGCTGTTCATGAATGGCAGCACAACAGGTTGAATCACCAGACCGACGTACAACTGTGCCGTCAGGGTGCGTGGGATAACCACGAGAGTGCTCCTGCTGTCATAGGAAATTGCTCCCCAAACCATAACTCCAGGTGTAGGTCCAGTGTGTGTCTCGGCCGCAGACAGGTTGGTTGCAGGCGCTCACCTGGCCTCCTTCTAACCAACACACGGCCATCACTGGCACCCAGGCATAACCGGCTTTCATCAGAAAACACAACAGATCTCCACTCCGTCCTCCAATGAGCTCTACCTTGACACGACTGACGCCGCAAACGGCAGTGGTTTGGAGTAAGTGGAATGCACGCTACAGGGCGTCTGGCTCGGAGCTGTCCTTCAAGTAACCGATTTGTAACAGTTCGTTGTGTCACTGTGGTGGCAACTGCGGATCGAATTGCTGCCACAGACGCGGTACGATACGCCACGGCCATACGCCGTACACGGCGGTCTTCCCTCTCAGTAGCGCCACGTGGCCTGCCGGAACCCGGTCTTCTTGAGGCAGTACCTTCCCTTGACCACCGCTGCCAACAATCATGCACAGTGGCTACATTCCTGCCAAGTCGTTCGGCAATATTGTGGAATGAAAATCCTCCTTCTCGTAGCCCTATTACACGAACTCGTTCAAACTCCGTGAGCTGTTGATAATGGCTTCTTCGTCTTCTTAAAGGCATTCTTGACTAACATCAACACACTACGTCGAATCTCAACGATAACTAACGCTCACGAACGTAACAGCGCGTATTTACAGGAAACCTGCTTTGCATGTTCCGAGGGGCGCTACTAGCATCGCACGTATGCGCCGAGCGCGAAATTTGCATAGACGTTATCTTACAGATGTACTCTCACCGCCTACCAACTGTCGTTTATCTAACACAACCCCTTCTTGGTGTTGGGATTTTATTTTCCGTCAGTGTATATATTAATTCTGTAAGGTTTTTACTGTGAGTCCTATTTTGAGAGAACGGCTAAACGTGAAGATATGGTTGAGGTATCAAAATAAAGGTCTTACCATGTGGATGTGCCAGTCGAAGAGAAAAATGAGATTGGGGCAACGATTCGGGCGTTGTGGGGCGGCAAAATTCCCATGTAAAGTCTATGGGAGAAGCTTGCGGTTGACATTCGATCGCCTGCGGTTGACTCACGCGCTGTTGAAGGCGAAGGCATGGAGGGACTGAGATAGTCCGAAGTCTTCATCGGAACAGCGAATACTCTCGAAGACCTGATTGCGTTATGCCGTTGGACTGCGCGATGAATATATACAATTTAATATTCATTCGATCCAGTTTATTCACGTAGGTAAGACGTTCCCCATTATGTAAAGATGTAAATAAACACTAGACGAAACCCGTCGGAATCGATGGATAGTTTTTTTTTCTTTTTTGAAAAGAATAAACTCATATGAAACAACAAATGTAAACTTTATTTGATTGACAAATTCATTCAACCACTTTAGTAAAGATAATAGTCTAAGTTCGTGATTTTTTTTTCTGTGAAAAAAAAAATACTTTATTTACTACGGAATTAAGCGCGTGTAACACGGCAAATAAATAAATAAATAAACAAATGTATTTTTAAGTAATACTTTCTATTACGAAAAAATATTCAATTTGTTATTAAAACCTAACAAATCGAAGCTTTTGCTTGTTTACTGGAGTGGGGTGGCGCCCTGCGCCCCCTCTGCATCCACCCTTGCACCACAGGGCAGAAACTATGAAAAAAAAAAAGACATTTCAACGGAATGGATTTGATCTACCTGAAGTTGCAGAATCAAAATCTCGTGATTGTCAATGTTATATACAAAGGTTTAAAAAAAAAAAAAACAGGCCGTCCAGGTGGCGCAGTGGTCTAAGCCATGGCCTCTGATCATTCGTCCGAGATGGGTTCGTGTTCAAACCCCGGTGAGGAATGGATGTTGCGTTTGTCTTACGGCATTGACTCTCTCCCTTCCCTGGAACCAGTGACCCTAAATTAGGGACGGGCTATTGCTTATAGCCCATTGAGTTGCTCACGGTGGTCGTTAAACCTTCATTCAAAAAAAAAAGAAAAAAAAAATAATAATCACCAACCTCGGCTATTGTCTTCACTGAAGTGGTTGAATGAATTTGTCAATCAAATAATGTTTGCATTTGTTGTTTCATATCAGTTTATACATTTCAAGAAAAAATAAATAAATAAAAAAGACTAACCGTCGATTCCGACGGGTTTCGTCTAGTTTGAATTTAGGACATCACAAGAATCGCCAGTCGAAGCAACGGCATTCATATTTAGCGAATCTGGATGAATAGAATTCACTGTCTCTCGTGATTTCCCGGAGAAGCAGATAATCCATGAAATACCGGATTTACACCAGTATAAAATACAAATTTGAAGTTGGGATTCAGTCTATTGGCGTAAATTATGACGAGAGTGGTAATTCAAACAATATTCGAAAACTTGATAAGTGGTTATCACACTCGGGCGCAAACCGGGAGACGCGGGTTCGATTCCTGCTCAAGGACGAAGGAATTTTCAAGTTTTCCGATATTGTTTGACTTACCACTGCCCATAATTTACACCAATAAACGGAATCACAACTTCAAATATATTTTTTTACCGTGCCAGTGGCACAGTGGTCTAAGCGATGGCTTCTGAGCATTCGTCCGAAAGGGGTCCGGGTTCGAATCCCGGTGAGGCATGGATGTTGTGTTTGTTTTACGGCTCTGGCTTTCACCCTTCCCTGGAATTAGTGGCCCTAAATTAAGGATGGGCGACTGCCTGTAGCCCACTGAGTTGCTCACGGTGGTCGTTAAACCTCCAATAAAAAAAATTGTATTGATAAAATCAAATGAGATAATACACTATCTACCACCAAGTAATTGGACACCTGCGATAGCAAAGGAAAACAAAGTTTATTCACCTTCAATAGTTGGTGGAGCCTCCACGAGCGGCGATTACAGCTGCGACCCTCCGGGGCATACTCTCAACCAGGCGTTGTACGACGGCTAGCGGTATTTTCTTCCACTCGGCTTGGAGAAGACAGGTCAGTTCCTACACCGATTTCGGACGGTGGGGGCACCCTTTAAGTCGACGCTCCAACTCGTCCCAGAGGTGCTTGATAGGGTTAAGGTCCGGGCTCTGCGCAGGCCAGTCCATTCGATTAACCCCATTGTCACCATACCAAGCCATGGTGGACCTCGCAACATGACAGGTGGCATTGTCATCCTGAAAGTAACATGGGTCCACCCCGTAAAACTGCCACAACGTAGGAAGCGCATGGTCATCCAAAATGGTGCAGTAGGTCTCGGCGTTGACTCTACCAGGAATTGCGACCAAGGGCCCCGTGCCATACCAGGAGAAACACCCCCATAGCATAATTCCGCCGCCGCCGAACTTCACAGTTGGCACAATACATTCCGGCAGGAGGCGTTCTCTAAGCAGACGCCAAACCCAGACCTGCCATCCGAACGGTAGAGGGTGAACCTTGATTCGTTGCTCCAGAGAACCTGTTTCCACTGTTCAACGGTCCACTGTCGACGTTCTTTGCACCACGTTAGCCGAGCAGCGCTATTGGATTTGGTGATCAAAGGCTTGTGGGCGGCAGCACGTCCATGATAACCGAGCAGATGGGCTTCCTTACCGATGGTATTCATCGAAAGAACACTCCCGGATGCCTGTTGGAACTCCTCGCGGATGTGGCCCATCGATTTGGCGCGGTTCTTCCGAATTTCTCTGGCCAGCACCCGTCGGTCTCTAACTCCCAGTTTCGTGGGTCTGCCGGGTCGGGGCACATTTCGACAGTCATCTCTCATCTTCAATCACGTAGGCCACTGTCGATTTTGGGTACTTCAACTCGCTGGATATGTCACGTATGGATCGGCCTTTTCTGTGATACCCAACGATTACACCTTTCTCGAAATCAGAGAGCTCCGAACTGCGTGGCATCTTGCATGCGACTGGTTGCGTTGTTGTTTCCCACACGATATTTAATGGCTGCGGCCGTGACGTGTATCAGGACCGCAGATATCGTTGATTGCAGGCGTGTCCAATTACTTGTTGGTAGATAGTGTATATGAGAAAAAACATAATGCAAATTTTTTTTATGTTTTTCTAGTCCTTTCGATATGACTTGCGAATTCCTTATGCATTGAGAACAGGAGCCATGTGTTTACAGATTGGATACGTCAGCTTGCAATAAATACCAGTCTAAAAGTTCTGCTGTCCATCGATGGTCTGTCCTTCTGGCAATATGTCCAGCCCATCGCCATTTCAGGGATTTAACTCTGATCATGATGTCTTCCACTCTTGTCAGTTTTCTGATCCACTAGTTTATCTTCTTATCTCTCCTTGACTGCAGACAACTCAAAGCAGCATGCACCTCTCCATGCTGCTTTGAGTTGACTGCAGTCTTTGTGTGTCTCTTTTAGTTAAGGTCTATGTACGTCTCTGCACCATAGGTAAACACTGGAAGGATGCATCGATCAAACACTTTTCTTTTAAGACATAATGGCATATTGCTCTTGAAAATTATAATGTTTCTTCCAAAATCTCTCCAGGCAAGTTTTATACGCCGATTAATTTCTTCATCAATGAGCAGTATAACTATACCACCAGGATTAGAGAAAATGCTATCCCACACACACCAACCCACTTGGCCAGCGTGGTGAGTAATGGCGACCCCCACCCCCTCTTTCATAAAAAAAAAAAGGAATGTGATTTCATTACTTAAAACTTGGCCCTCAGTCTCCGGCAACTGGAATATACCTGGCTAAGGCAGTAACAAATCAAAATTTATCGATTGATGGGGAAAAGATGGAGATAACCGATACCTACTTTTACCTTGGACAGCAGATATCAAGCGAGGGTCACATTGAGAAAGAAATTAATCGGCGTATAAAATTTGGTTGGGGAGCTTTTGGAAGAAATAGCACAATTTCTAAGAGCAATATGCCGTTATGTCTTAAAAGAAAAGTGCTAATCAGTGCATTCTTCCATATGTGGCGGAGACATGGACCTTAACTGAAAGAGACATACAAAGACCGCAGCCAACTAAAAGAAACATGGAGAGATGAATGCTTGGTTTAACCAGGAAAGATAAGAAGAAGATCTCGTGGATCAGGAAAATGACAAAGATGGAAGACATGATGATCAGAATAAAATCCCTGAAATGCCAATGGGCTGGGCACGTTGCCAGAAGGATGGACCACCGATGGGCAACCGAAATTTTAGACTGGATTTCAGGGACAGGGAAAGACGCAGAAGAAGAGCACATGGGAGATGGGTGGATGAAATTCGAAAGCATATGGGAGTGACATAGAGGAAACTGGCTCAAGACAGAACGTTGTGGAAGAAACTTGGGGAGACCTTCATCCAGCAGTGGATTGATAATGGTTCACAATGTTGATGATGATATACTGTATATATTATGTACTCTATAGTGCCTGAGTTGGCTGCAGACAACTCAAAGTGGCATGGAGAGGTGCATGCTTGGTGTAACCAGGAGCGATAAGAAGAGGAACTCGTGGATCCGAAAAATGACAAGAGTGGAAGACATCATGATCAGAGTTAAATCCCTGAAATGGCAATGGGCTGGACATACTGCCAGAAAGACAGATCATCCAGTGACAGCCGAAATTTTAGATTGGATTCCAAGAGACAGGAAAAGACCAAGATTAAGACCACATGGGAGATGGGTGGATGAAATTCGAAAGTATGCGGGAGTGACATGGAGGAGACTGGCACAAGACAGACCGTTGTGGAGGAAACTTGGGGAGACCTTTGTCCAGCAGTGGATTGCTAATGGTTGATGATGATGATGATGATGATGATAGTGCCTGAAGTGGAAGATATATAGCGTGCCCGACAACGATCATGTCGCACTGTGGGGTTGAGTGAAAATGTCGCGGCGGGAGAGAACTGGCTTTGAGAAAAAAAGATTATTGGGTGTTATATTAGTGGTTTGTCCATAACAGAAACCGAGAGGCGTTTAAACATACTCGAGTCAACTGTTTTCGATGTGGTGAAAGAGTGGAATACACATGGCGTGCCTGAAGCAGTAAAACGTACCAGCAGACCAAAGAAATTCAGTGTTAGAGGACGTCGAAGCCTCGGTAGAGTCGTTATAGCTAATCGACGGAGTACTGTACAAGAGCTCAGTATACAGTTAAGTAAAAATGCTGGAACTTCGGTATGCACACGTACCATTCGCAGAGAACTTCATTCATGGGTTACCGTGGTCGTGCGGCTGCGCATAAGTCTTTCATCTCCACTCGGAATGCTACTCGTCGTTTAGCGTGGTGTAAAGAAAATTTATCGTGGACCGTAGATAAATAGAAAGGGGTCCTATGGACTGATGAATCCAGATACACGATTCATCAGTGTGATGGCCGTGTGTGGGTATGGCGGTAGCAGTGGAAACGCTATTTACCACAGTGTACTGTTCCTATACAGTCAAGTTTGGAGCTGGCAGTGTACTCGTGTGGGGGTGTTTTTCGTGGTATGATCCCGGCCCATTGGTTATCGTGGAAAAACATGTTAACCAGAACATCTACCTCGATATTCTGGACAATTATATCCTACCAACTCTGTGGCAATACTATGGAACCGAGCCTTGTTGTTACCAGCAGGATAGTGCACCGAGCCATAAAGCAAGGACTATTACCGCGTGTAATTCTGTATCGTGTGCGGACTCGCCAGTGTAGAGCCCTGATCTTAATCCCATAGAGCACCTATGGGATGAATTAGAGCGCCGCAGAAGAAGTTTGGAACCAAGGCCTACTACTAAGCAACAGTTAGCGACAGCATTATGTATTGAATAGAAGCGCACACCTATCGCTGTGTTCCAAAACCTTGTTGAAAGCATGTCTCGAAGGGTCAGTGCATGCATTAAGGCCAAAAGTGGACCGACACCGTAATAATGTACGTCAATAAATGCTATATTGTGTTTCTCTTCTAGGTGTCCGGTGACTTTTGTCAATATAGTGTATATTGCGTTGGTGCGAATGAAATGTCATGCGCGAACGAGCAGTGGAGACAGCCCACCACCGCAGCTGAATGGAACCAGCCACAGATGTTGCGGGTATGACGTCACAGAGTTACTATAAATAGCTAGCACGTGTGTGAAGAACAAAATTAAGGCTAGGTTTGTTTGGACGTAACGTGGATTGCAAATGAAACACGCAGACGCCGGATTTGAGAGTCATCTTCCTGCATGAATTTAAACTGGGCCATTCTGAAGGACTTGCCGCTCGAAACGTTAACAAAGTGTTTGGGGAGAATACAGCCAACGAACGAACCATTCGGCGATGGTTTGTGAAGTTTCGAAGCGGAGATACGGACTTTGCAAAACGAATCTCGTGGTCACCGACATGTTGCTGTTTCTGACGATGTTCTGTTACGTGTGATTGAAGTGGACCCCCGAAAAATGTGTCGTGAGATAGCGGCAGAGGTAGGTGTCCACCACACGACTGTTGTTCGGCGTCTGGGTAAGGTCAAAAAGCTGGACATGTGGCTGCCGCATGAGTTGACAACTGCCAACAAGACTAGGCGTTTGGCAGTCTGCACGTCGCTGCTTTGTCAGGAATAAACAGGAACCTCTACTGCATCGAATCGTCACCTGCGACGAGAAGTGGGTCCTATATGATAATCGGAAACGATCTGCACAATGGTTAAGCAAGGCACAGTCTGCTTCATGGCATCCTAAGCCACACCAAGAAGATGATGCTCCTTGTCTGGTGGTCCACAGCCGGGATAATTCATCGGGGTTCCTTGGCAAGAGGCCAAACCATCACTGCAGAACGTTATTGTGCTGAATTACACCAGATGCACCGGCAATTGCTGCAGAAAGAACCAACTTTGGTCAGCAGACATGGCGTTCTTCTGCTCCAGGACAACGCTCGCCCTCATGTCGCACGACGAATGATCTTGACACTCAGTACCTTGGGCTATGAAGCACTGCTTCATCCTACCTATTCCCCAGACTTGTTTCCGACAGATTATCATCTCATCTACATCAAATATCAACCGATGATAGTCACGGAAAAACTATCATTGGTCGCCACCAGGAATGGAACCCCGGGTCTTCCAGCTACGCGCTGGATATGCTTCCGCTTTGTGAGTTTGGAGAATTTCCAGGCCGCTGTGGTGCAGTGGAAGCATATCCGGCGCGTAACTGGAAGACCTGGGTTCGATTCCCGGTGGCGGCGGATGATAATTTTTCTGCGACTCACTTATAAACGTGGAAAGAGAGATGACTTCTGTTTGATGTTCCTTGTCCACGTCAGCTGTGTATTTATTAGACTATCATCTGTTCCGTAGCCTGGATCGCTTCCTGTCCGGGAAACATTTTACGACAGACAACGAGGTTCAGCGTGCAGTTGATGACTTCTTCAGGTCCCAGCCACAAGACTTTTTTCGTTCCGGGATCGTGACCTTGCCGGACAGGTGGCAACTATGTTTCGATGCCGAGGGGGATTATTTTGCCTGGGTAAGTTGTCCTACACAGTGCGTCAAAGAATTTTTAAGACTGGGTCTGTAAAATGAAATAGAAACAAGAAATTACAATCTGTTTTGGTTTGTTATTCAAAATACGTCCCTCCGGCTTCAATACACTTGTTACAGCGATTTAATAATGATTCGAATGCCTGTTCCAGTTCACTTTGCGGAATTGCCTCTAAACCACGCGTCGAAGCAGTTTGTATGGTCGAAATATCATTAAAAAAACACCCATTTAACGTCATCTTAAATTTTGGGAACAAAGAAAAGTCGCAGGGTGCTAAATCAGGCGAATACGATGGAGGATTCAACACACAGACGTTATTTTTCGCCAAAAATCTACGAACAAGAAGTGAGGTGTGAGTGGGTGCATTATCGTGCAACAAACACCAACTGTTTTTCATCTCGACATTCTCGACGAATGCGACAAATTCTGCCCATCAAACGCCTCAAAACATTTAAATAAAACTCACCAGTAACTGTTTGTCCACTTGGAACAAATTCTTTGTGGATAATACCCTTACTATCGAAGAATGTAATGAGCATTGTTTTGATTTTCGATGAAACTTTTCTTGTTTTTTTGGCTTGTGGTGAGTTTTATGACTTCCATTCCGCAGTTTGTCGCTTTGTTTTAGGATCATATTGAAAACACCATGTTTCATCACCTGTAACAATCGATTTTAAGAAGTTTGGATCATTTTCAGCGGCTGAAATGATGTCTCTGCAATGTGCACTTCTCCTTGATTTTTGTTCATTGGTTAACGTGGTTCGAACAAATTTAGCAAAGACTTTTGTTTTGACCAAATCTTCACGCAGGATGGTTCGAATCGTTTCTTTGTTGATGTTTACAGACTCTTCCATCATTCTTAGTGACGCACATCGATTGTTTGCCACGAAATCACGCACTTTTTCAATAATCTCAGGTGTCCTAGATGAACTTGGTCTTCCGGTATGCTTATCATCTTCTAGCGTCTCTCTTCCGTCCAAAAAACGTTTATTCCACAGGAAAATATTTGATCTACCTAAACGAAACTCACCGTAAACTTGTGTTATCATTTGGTACGTTTCCGAGGCAATGTTACCAAGTTTTGCGTTAAATTTAATAACAGCCCTTTGTTCCATCTTAATAATTCAACATGAAAAAAATTTTACTTCTCTAATGAAAGCCCGTTTCGTTTGAGTTACTTTTAACAACTGCGCAGTACTTTTGGCAGAAAGCAAGCAGATGGTCACGGTTTATAACGCATTCGCGATTACACTGGTGGCGCCACCGTAGGCTGAAATCTAGCGCCAGTCTTAAAAATTCTTTGACGCACTGTGTATACTTTTCCGTTCTCGCCGTCCACGTGTGATGATCCTTTCCCGGACATTTCATTCGCACCAACCGAATATGTGTGTGTGTGTGTGTGTGTGTGAGTGTGTTTCCGGGAAGCTTTCGCCAATGAGCCAAATCCATGCCTCCCATCCCCCCTTAAGAAATTTCTGGCTATGCTACTGCAATCAATGGTACAACATAAAAATTCCTTAGCGACTGCGGTTAGAGAAATACGTAGGTAATTTCAAAAGTTTTGCACACTGCGCAGCCGCTGCCTGTAGGATGACGCAATCGCTCCAATCGTTGCGCCAGTTGCGAGTCAGCCTTCAGTATACAAAGCTGTGTCTACGTTTGCTGGCTAATTTGTTCCTGTTCCGAAATTTTTTTCCTAGAAGTGGAGGAAAAAGTGAGTCGGGTCACATCTCGCGTAGTGACCAGCGATCCTACATTAAAATTTAAAAATTTTAGAGGAAAATTCCCTACCGAAATCCATAAAGCTTTGCGTGAAGTTTGTGTGGTTAGTGTAGTGGATCGTAACACGGTGTCACGGTGGGCTTCTCTTTTCTGCTAAGATCTGGAAAGCATCGAAGACGACCCAAGAGGCGGCTTGCCAGGGGCGCGACTAGGGCATTTGCCGCCCCCTTGTAGGGCAATATTTTTCAATTTTTATTCATTTTTACATGAAATAATTATCTTTAGCAACATTATTTTTTATTTCCGGTAAATTGAGATTTTCCATAAAACAATACTGTCTCAAATAAAAGTGAAGAAAAAAAAAAATCTGTAAAACTCTAGTTCGGATGACGGTACGAATAATTCAAGGTCAGCTTCCTCTCTCTCTGTCTCTCTCTCTGTCAATTTACACAAATGCCTGCATTACCGGCAAAAAAAAGTTGCGTCATGTACGATGATAAACATATTACAGCTTCTTGATGGACACACACACACAGTACACTGAAGAGCAATTGAATTAGAGATAGCTGGCGTTATGCAAATTTGGCGCTGTGGGCGGCCCTGTAAACGAAAAACGACATGACGTATGCAGCGATCCGACAATATAAGGAGTGATGCGACGGGAATCAGAAAGAATCGGACACAGTATGGGTAAGACGAAGGATCTAAGCGCATTTGATCGTGGGCAAATTGTCGGGGCCCGACGAATGGGTCACTCCATCTCGGAAGTCGTGCAGGCACTGGGATTTTCACGAGCCACTGTGTCACGGGTGCACCGTGAGTACATCGAATCCGGTAAAACCATCCCTGCAAATGCCAACTGCCGTGGACAACAGCGTGTGGATGAGCGGGGTCATCGTTGGCTAGCTAGCATTGTAACAGCGGATAGACGGGCCACAGTGCAAGAAATCACTCGGCAATTTAGAGCTGGTGCACAAAAACATGTAAACAGCCACACCATCCAGAACCATCTCCTCGCTATGGGGTACAGAAGCCATCGTCCCACGAGGGTACCGTTGCTGACCGCACATCACAGGGTGCAAAGATTAGCATGGGCGCGGGAACATCGCCGCTGGACCCTAGACATATGGGGAACTGTTGCCTTGAGATTCACGTTGGTACATGCGGATGGCAGGATACGAGTACGGCGCAAACCACATGAAGCGATGGATCCTTCTTGCCAGCTGGGTACTCTTCAAGCTCGTGGGGTTGGCATTCTCTTATGGAGACTGTTTACGTGGACTGAAATGGTACCCCTGGTACGTGTGACATCGTCCCTCACAGGTCAACATTACCGGGATATCCTAGCGTACCATTTGCTCCCGTTTGCGCGTCTTCAACATCCCACTGGGGACCTCATCCTGCAACAAGACAATGCACCGTGCCATCGCTCCCGAATCGTATCCGAATGGTTGGATGAACACTCCACCGACGTGACCTCGCTTCCATGGCCAGCTAGGTCACCTGACCTTAATCCCATCGAGCACATCTGGGATGCCATCAAGAGAGATGTTCGAGGCTCTGACCCCCCCCCCTTCCCCCATCAAATCTTCGTGAACTAAGGGAGCTTGTTCAGGGGTCGTGGATTCGTATGGCTTCCCAACGCTTCCGGTGTCTTGTCGAGTCATGCCGAGACGAATCGCCGTTGTCTTCAGGGCGAAAGGTGGTGCTACACGTTACTAGACAGGTATCTCTAATTCAATTGCTCTTCAGTGTATATATAACTAAGCAAGATAAGATGAGGAACCCGTGCGTAAGGAAAATGATATGAGTGGAAGTATGATCAGAGTAAAATCCCTGAAATGGTAAAGGGCTGGACATATTGCCAAGAGAACGGACCATCGACGGACAACTGAAATTTTAGACTAGATTCCAAGGTACAGGAAAAGACCCCAAAAAAGACCACGTGGGAGTTGGGTGGATGGAATTCGAAAGCATGCGGGAGTGAGATGGAGAAGACTGGTCCAACACAGACCGTTGTGAAAGAAACTTGGGGAGACCTTCATCCAGCAGAAAATTGATAATGGTTGAGGAGGATGATTATATATATATACATGTAACATTAAACATGACGGGCGTCTCTTTAACTATTCTAACCCAAATATCTAATATCGTGGAATACATCGAAATTGTACCCCAGTGCTCGTTACCCGTATTGCATCGATCCTACAATATTTTCCCACAATGTTCTACGGTCAACACTGGAAGCTCTTTCTTGAGAATTTGCCAACGATAAGGTAATTCAGAAAAGTAAGCATACATTTCTTGAACAGTGCTGAAAATGTTCACAATCTGCAGGGAAATTTTTTCGTCGTCATTTACGACCAGATTTAAAGTATGAGCCGCTCTAAGTACATAAAATGCGTAAGGGTCTCAAGTTGACAAATTATGCTTTTTGAAGTCCATTGTGTTTTTCCTACACATTGGCCCCATTTGTCATGGCGCATTCATGAATGCTGAAATCTTCAAGAATTATAAAAAAAAAATAGAAAAAGAATTTTCAATCCTTTGCCCGCGCTATCTGCAGTGTTTCTTTCAGGCATACATTCGGGGGAGGGGGGGCTACCCCTGAAACGACCCCCCCGAGATATTTTAGGTTACCAAGCCAAACAAATGTTAATAAATTCTGGCAATGATGAAAAAGAAAGATTCGTTTCTTTTTTATGCTACAAATATTTCTCCAATTATATTGTTTTTAATATCTGTTCAAGTATTATAGTTTATTTTGCTAAAAAGTATATTACGACGCACGCTACTCTTGAAAATATAATAAGTAGACTAATCACACCTAATTGTCTGGGAATCGTGATTCAAAACCAAGAGTGTGTTAAATGTATTTTAGTAAATAAAAATCTCCAGCATGCCGATTCTCCCCCGACCTCCCCTCGTTTAGCTGAAAAAAGTTTGCTATTCTTGAAATGTTTGAAGAGTGTATATGAAGTTTTTCTTGGGAGGGGGGAGGGGAAGGTAGACGAAAAATGGAAGTTTGGGGGAATCCACCAGAACAAAATTTAAGTTCATGAAAAATAGAAGAAAAATTATTAAAGCATATTTTTCTAATGTAACTTGATAAATTTGAATTAAATTAAGGCATTTTTTTCTTATGTAAGGCTCATTTTAACCAAAAAAAATAATAAATGACACACTTTCTGGGGGAGGGGGAGCAAGGCCCCAGGCCCCCTCTAAATGCGCCCCTGTATTAGATATACATATAATAATTACTTATATCATCATCATCATCATTGTCAACCATTATCAATCCACTGCTGGACGAAGGTCTCCCCAAGTTTCCTCCACAACGGTCTGTCTTGTGCCAGTCTCCTCCATGTCACCCCTGCATACTTTCGAATTTCATCCACTCATCTCCCATGTGGTCTTCTTCTGGGTCTTTTTCTGTCCCTTGGAATCCAATCTAAAATTTCGGCTGTCCATCGATGATCTGTCCTTCTGGCAGTATGTCCATCCCATTGCCATTTCAGGGATTTAACTCTGATCATGATGTCTTCCACTCTTGTAATTTTTAGGATCCACGAGTTCCTCTTCTTATCTCTCCTGGTTACACCAAGTATGCACCTCTCCATGCTTCTTTGAGTTGTCTGCAGCCTTTGTATGTCTCTTTTAGTTAAGGTCCACGTCTCTGCACCATACGTAAGCACTGGAAGGATGCATTGATCAAACACTTTTCTTTTAAGACATAATGGCATATTGCTCTTGAAAATTATGCTGTTTCTTCCAAAAGCTCTCCAGGCAAGTTTTGTACGCCGATTAATTTCTTCATCAATGTGACCCTCACTTGATATCTGCTGTCCAAGATAAACGTACGTGTCTGTTATCTCCAGCTTTTCTCCATCAATCGATAAATCTTCATTTCTTGTAAAAGCATTGAACATCACTTTTGTCTTCCGAAAGTTCATTTTTAATCCCACTTCTTTACTCTTGTCAGCAAGTTCCTGGATCATACTCTGCAGCTGTGATGGGCTAGTTGCAAAAATGACTACGTCATCAGCAAAACGAAGGTGGGTTAGATAATCTCCATTAATCTTTATCCCCTTGTTTTCCCAGCTCAGTGACTGAAAAACACCCTCCAATGTGGCATTAAAGAGCTTCGGAGATATGGTGTCACCTTGTCTCACTCCTTTTCCAATTTTTATGTGTGTTGTATTTTCAAACAGCCTAATCTTTGCACTTGCAGTTTCATAGATGTTATTAATAATATTAATGTATGCATCTTCAATACCGCAGGATTTCAGAGCCGTGGTAACTGCTGATGGTTTCACCGAATCAAAGGCTTTTTCATAATCGATAAAAGCCATGCACAATGGAAGTTCATATTCCCTCGCTCTTTCAATTAGTTCTCTCAGCACATGGATATGATCTATTGTGCTGTAGCCACTCCTGAATCCAGCTTGTTCTCTACTTATATATATATATATAAATATAGTAGTTAAACATTTTATTTATATATATATAAAATGGAAAATTTTCCCCCTCTAAAGCTCTATTTGCGACCCCCCCCCCCGATCCAAAATTCCTGAAAGAAAAACTGGGTATCTGTTACTGAACAAAACAGCAAAAACTATTCTCTGATTTCAAGACGTTTTCTGTTGAATTATAAACGAGTTTTTTTACTACAAAAGTAAACGTTCCACTTAGCATTACGTTTTCTCACAGTATAACGTTTTCATAACGTCTGATATTAATTTATCAACCGAAAAAATTGATTGTGGGTCCTTCCGCCCCGAAATCTGGCGCCCGGGTGATTAGCACCCGTTGACCCCGGTTGGCGCTTCCCTGCGGCTTGCCATCAGATGCAACGGACGACACTTCTGCGGTTTTCGTCAATTGGAAGAAGATCGACGGAAAACATGCGAAGAGACTGCGTATGAAGCAAACATGTCTGCTGTTTCGGTTTTCAGAATCCTAACTGAAAAATTACAGAAAAGAAAAATGGCTGCCAAATGGGTTCCGGATAATCTGAGAGAAGAGCAGCAAAGCAGTTCTCAAAGGGTTCGCATAAGAATTGCTTCAGCGATACGAGACAGAAGATGAGCAGTTTTTGGACAGAATTGTTGCTACAGACTAAACCTGGATACGAGATTTTGAACCAGAACTGAAATCTCAGTCCGCTCGGAGGAAACATCCAGAATCACCTAGCCAGAAAAAATTCCGCCGGCAACAATCGAAGGTTAAGCTGATGATGATTATGGCCTATGATAAGGTAGGAGTGATAGCAATAGACAGTGTCCGAGCGTACCACTGTAACATCGTATTCCCATAGGAGGTTTCTGCAAAATGTTTGGCGCCCAAAGATTCTCCAAAGAAGGCCCGACATGCTCGAAGCTGGTGTCATCATTTTGCAGGACAACGCGAGGCCGCATGTTGTCCGAACAGTAAGAGATATTCTGGAAAAGTATGGATGGAAATTTCTTCCTCACGGGCCACAGAGTCCAGATTACGACTTGTTCCCAAAACTGAAGAAGCCACTCCGCGGGAAACGAT
Source organism: Macrothele yani (assembly GCA_039090855.1). Lineage (NCBI taxonomy): Eukaryota > Metazoa > Arthropoda > Arachnida > Araneae > Macrothelidae > Macrothele > Macrothele yani. The sequence goes on along the minus strand of CM076999.1, from coordinate 17,339,420 downwards.
TCAGTACATTAAGGATGTTTCTAATGAGGTGAGCCCATAAGACTATGACTTTACCCCAAAACTGAAGAAGCCACTCCGCGGAAAACGATTCAGTACATTCAGGATGTTTCTAATGAGGTGAGCCCACAAGACTATGACTTGATCCCAAAACTAAAGAAGCCACTATGCGGGAAACGATTTCGTACGATTCAGGATGTTTCTCATGAGGTGAGCCCACAAGACTATGACTTGATCCCAAAACTGAAGAAGCCACTCCGCGGGAAACGATTCAGTGCATTCAGGATGTTTCTAATGAGGTGAGCCCACAAGACTATGACTTGATCCCAAAACTAAAGAAGCCACTATGCGGGAAACGATTCCGTACGATTCAGGATGTTTCTAATGAGGTGAGCCCACAAGACTATGACTTGATCCCAAAACTGAAGAAGCCACTATGCGGGAAACGATTCAGTACATTCAGGATGTTTCTAATGAGGTGACCCGAGCAATCCGACACCTCAATAATGGAGGCGTCCTGAGTGGAATACAAGACTTTCCCAAACGTTGGGCTGCTGTCATAAAGGAACATAGAGATTACTTCAAAGGCCTGTAAAGGTATGTTGTGAAATAAATTCCTTTTTAAAGAGATAACCCACAGTGTGCAAATCTCTTGAAATAACCCCCGTATAATTATTAGCTTACTGGCGTGATTTTGAGTGGTGAGGGTTAATGACGCAGAAAGCCGAAATCATCATCATCATCAATCCACGGCTGGATGAAGGGCTCCCCAAGTTTCTTCCACAATTGTCTGTCTTGTGCCAGTTTTCTCAATGTCACCCCAACAAACTTTCGAATTTCATCCACCCATCTCCCATGGGGTCTTCTTCTGGGTCTTTTCCTGTCCCTCGGAATCCATTCTAAAATTTCGGCTGTCCATCGGCGATCCATTCTTCTGGCAACAAGTCCAGCTCAGTGATTTCACTCTGGTCACGACGTCGTCCACTCCTGTCATTTTCCTTATCCACAAGTTCCTCTTATTATATTTCCTGGTTACACCAAGCATGCATCTCTCCGTGCTTCTTTGAGTTGTCTGCAGTCTTTGTATGTCTCTTTTAGTTAAGGTCCACGTCTCTGCACCATGCGTAAGCGCTGGAAGAATGCAATGATCAAACACTTCTCTTTTAAGACATAATGGCATATTGCTCTTGAAAATTATGCTGTTTCTTCCAAAAGCTCTCTAGGCAAGTTTTATGCGCCGATTAATTTCTTCATCAATGTGACCCTTACTTGATATCTGTTGCCCAAGATAAATGTTGGTATCGGTTGTCTCAAGCTTTTCTCCATCAATCGATAAATCTTCGTTTTGTCATGGCGAAAATTTTAACCTCTGGTGAATTTCAGAGAGACCTGATCAATCTTTCTGTTGGTTTATCGGAGATTAATTAATGCAAAAATTTTCTTCCATGACATACGTTAGAAGAAAATTCCTGGTTGAAAGGCAGGGAATTCATGCGCAAAATTCGCTTGTCTTAATCACAACCAGGAAAACAAAATTTCATGTTGGAAAAAAAAAGAATAATATTTGATTTAACTGACTTTGGGGTTTTGAAAAATAATTATTTTATCTGTTCTTTTATCGCGATAGGAAAAGGCGAGTAGGTGTGCAGCTCAGAGAATCAAAATTAATTTTGGTTTAACATCACGGAACGAGAGAAAAAGAAAATTAAAACTAGTGATTTTCTGCAAAGCAAGAATCCGCCATTTTTGCGTTCCTGTTTCCAAAGTCGCACAAAAGTAACATCTTTTCGTCTTTTGGGGTAAGGAATTCAGCAACGAAATCTATTTTTAGACCCCAGGGTCAAAAAGGAGAGCTTGGTCTGCACGTGTGAAGGTCAGAGGTCACTCGAGGCGTGGGAGTGAAGGGTCCGTTGGGAAGCCGTGAGTTGCTAGGCTGAAGTTTCGACCAATGAGAGGGGTCAGCGGTTTCAAGCACCCCCAGAGTTTTTATCCGTTGAGAGTCACTTTTGTACTTGACTTTTGCTGACCGGCAGAGAAAGAGGACACAGCCGAGTCTCTCCTCGCCTTTTTGGCGGAGGAGGGGGCTGCAAGAAGGAAAATTTCGTATTGAAATCTAAACGGACAACAGTTAAAATTGAATTTCAAGGATCTCATTACTGGAGAGGAAATGCTTGCAGATTCAACCCTCTCCTCCTCTCCTAGTGGACGACGGAGGAGTGAACTGCAATAAAAAGAAAAGTAATAACTACCGTGAATTGATCTCCGCAGGAGAATTTTCTGCCAGCGCAACCCGAATGCTGTTACTACTCGGTTCAATATGGAAGGAACTCTTCAAGCCAGTTCAACCAGACACTGGAAGTTCCGAAAAAAAAAAAGGGGCATGCACGGCTTTGTAGAAGATACCGCCTTTAACTGCTGAATCGTCGAGTTGGGCTCTACTGATTACAACAAGGGGTCCACCAGCAGGGTTCCAAAATGCCCGTTTCCTGTATCGTTGGCCAAACACGCTGCCTAAGGAAAAGAGAAAAAAAAAGAAGGAAAAAAAGCACCTTGGAAGTGAAGTGAAAATCAACCGGGACAGTGGTGTTCTCTGAGGGAGAGTTTTTTTTTTTTTTTTTTTTATTATATTCATTTTATCTATTATTAGGCTGTGAAACCTTTTTTTTATTATTATCGACGGTTAGTGTGCGTGGCAGGAAGTGTTGCTGCCCCCAGTCCTAAAGGTAAATTTCTCTCGGCATTTTCTTTTTTTGTATTATGTTGTGGTTTCTTTAAAATTATAAAACGAGTTGATTTTAAAATTGGGGGCTGTCGGAAAAATATATTGCAAGACAAAAAAAAAAAGAGAGGGGAGTTGAAGATGCTTTCATTTATGTTTTTTTTTGTGTTGTCATGTCTGGTAGTTTAGCAACTTCCCAGGCCAGTAAATTTTAATGTATCGGAAACATTTGGTTTATTGTTTGAGCACAGTAAATTTTGGTGCATCGATAATAGTTTAGTTGGGCATGTGATAATTGAAAAGCAGTGTTATTGTGATGTCGTGGGTGATAAAATAATTGTAAACATTTCTCTCTAGTCTTCTACAGCGTTGAGTTATTTTTTTTTTGAGTGAAGATAAATTATGGGATGATTTATATTGGAATTTTGGGAACATATTATAGTGTGATGAAATTGGAAACCTAAAGTGCTGTTTACATTCTTGGAGTGTTGAGTGTCGAAATTGAGATGGTAGGAGTGTTAATTGAGGACCAGTATTTTACATGCTCCAGATGAGTGTTAATCTCCCATTGGAAAGGGGTGATCTTAGGGCAAGCAGGGAACTTGTTCTAGGGCAGAGGGCTCTGAGTAGGGAATTTTCACCAGGATGCGATATGTGCAGAATAGAAGTTAAAGTATTTTTTTGTTCTCAAGTTTAGTATTTCACAAAAAGAATGAACATCATGGGTTGAGAAGACACACTTTTGCTCACCAGTTCCAGTATTAATTGTTCTTTTCTTTGGCCTAAATTTTCTTGTTTTTACTATAAGGTTAAAAGTCTAAATGTAATTTTAATTTTCAATAAGGTGAAAATATTTAGTGGGTTATGTAAATGGTCAGTGTATTGTCTGAAGTGGACCTGCGCATTGCCATGGTGCAGAGGAATTTCCTTGCTAGTGATTTTTCCTGGGATATATGTGGATATAGAGATAAGTGAATTTTCCTGGGATGTATGTGGATATAGAGATAAGTGAATTTTCCTGGGACATATGTGGATATAGAGATGGGTGATTTTTCCTGGGATATATGAAGATATTGTGACTTGGGATTTCTTGGGATATGGAGAGAGATGGGTGAATTTTTCCTGGGATATAGTTGTGTTAGTTCTGGGCCAGATGTGCCTGGAGTATTTAGGGTTGAAGTACGACAGGCTCTTGCAGGCGTGGTTGATCAAGGTGGGATCATGCATTGGTTCGAAAAGGGGGAGATCCTTGAAGACGTGGTTTTTGGGGGAAAACTTGTCTTCAAACCCCCCAGTAGTTTCGCTGCTCACGGAGATATGTACTGCCAGCGAGGGTCGGTCGAGCGTTGCTTCAAGAAATGTGGTGAGCTCATGTTAGAGGAAATTCTGTGCCTGATGATGATGTGTCACACTTGAGGATTTTTTTTCCTTTCCCTTTGCATAGGCTGAAAGTGGATTCACGGCCCAATTTCACGCCTTCAGCCTGACTTGGTATTTTCTTCCTGTGTTGGTTCTCAAGACCCAGGGTAGTGTCTGAACTGAGAGTATTTGCCTCACCGCTACCTCAGTAATTCACTGCAGGTGTTGAATTTAGGTTTGTTTGGTGATTTAAAGTATCTAAATTTATTTGTTTATGATTTGCTGTAGTGCTGGGGATGTAAATTCTAAATTCTGGTTGTTGGTGTTAGTGAACTTGATATTTAGTTTGGAAATTTAGTTAATTGGTATTTTGAGCTTTTGTTTACGGTATAGAGTTGTTAAGTATCCTGGGCTATTGTGTGAAGTGCAGAGTGAGGTGATTTTTATGAGCAAGCTAGTGCAAGAGGATTGTTTGAATTTCTGAATTGTGTTGATGTTATGAATAGTGATAATTTTTAAGATTAGTTAGTGAGGTTTCTTTATGGGTGAAGTGGGTTCATTCAGGGTGGTTCTATAGGTTATGTAATGTTAATTAATGCTTGTGCTCAGTGTGAATTCTGTTTTGAGGATGGTTTACTTGGTTTGTTTACTTGCTGATAGTGGATTTGTTAAAGTATAATTTGTGACTCTTAAAATAACTGTAAATTTAATTGAAGTCTTTGAATCTGGTCTGGGAGATTGCGGAGTTTGCTAAGAGTGTTTAAATTTAAATCAATAAGTGTAAAATTGTAAATTGGTCATTGAGCTAAATGGGTGAGAGAGAGGAGAGTACGTTTCAAAAGAACAGAACTTGTCCACCTTGTGGAATTAAAAATAATCCAGTATCTTTTTCTTGTGTAAACCATGCGAATCATAGTATGATTTTGAAGGCATAAATTAAAAGCCTAGTGTTCAAACTAACTGTGTTGACATATGTAAAGTTGTGCTGTTCATAAGGCCAGTGGCCAAAGAGAAATAGAAAGTAAATTGAGATTCTGTTTTATACTGCTGTGTTTAAGCAAACAAGAAAAAAGGAAATACCATCTGTTTGTCCACTAAATTAACTCATTAAGTTTTTAAAGAAAAATAATAAATACAGGCAGTAGCCTTTCAAAAAAAAGTTCAAAATGAGTGCAGTGTGAAAGTTTTTGTGTGCTGTTGTCTTCCATGACTTGGTCCCATGTACTCCCCCTTAGCTTGACTAAGGCTATCGATCCGAATCCTGGTATTATAAGGTTTTTCATAACTGCAATTTTTGTCCTATCCTTTTAAATTGACTTTCACCGCCTCCACAAGTTGTTGTTGAACGAGTACATTTTATCCTATGACTTATAGTGATACATTTTCATACACAGGCAACAATATTCACTTATTTTTGCACTTTCAGGTGACTCAACTCTGCGTGAACACAAATAACGCAAACTTTACAATAACTTCTTGTGGAATGTAAATTTTCAGATGCATTTTTGTTTAGGATGTTCATGGCCTTTTCTAGTACGTAGAAAATATTTTTGTTTCGAAATGCATCCACCCATCTCCCAAATTTAATTTTTCTATCAAATTAAATTCAATTTTTTTTTCCACCAAAACAGTTTCTTGTAAAAGCATTGTGCATCACTTTTGTTTTCTGAAAGTTCATTTTTAATCCCACTTCTTTACTCTTATCAACAAGTTCTTGGATCATACTCTGCAGCTCTGAAGGGGTAGTTGCAATGATGACTACGTCATCAGCAAAACGAAGCTGAGCTAAGTAATCTCCTTTATCCCTTTGTTTTTCCATTTCAATGATTGAAAGACATTTAGCAATGTGGCATTAAAGACCTTGGGAGACATGATGTCACCTTGTCTAACTCCCTTTCCAGTTCTTATTTGTGCTGTTTCCTCAAATATCGGAACCTTTGCACTTGCATTTGCGTAGATGTTATTGATAATGCTAATGTATGCATCTTCAATACCACGGGATTTCAAAGCCATTGTTACTACTGTTGGTTTCACAGAATCGGAGGCCTTTTCATAACCAATAAAAGCCATGCATAATGGGAGTTCATATTCTCTTGTTCTTTCAATTAGTTCTCTCCGTACATGGATATGATCTGCAGTGCTGTAGACAATCCTGAATCCAGCTTGTTCTCTCGGTTGAGCCATGTCCAGTGTTACCTTCAAGCGATGTGAAAGAACCTTAGTGAAGATTTTATAAACCACTGATATGAGGCTGATGGGCCTGTAAAGCCGAAATACGAGTATATACAGCAGTGGCCAAAATTGTGGAAACCTTTTGGAAAAAGTGTATTTTTGAGGTTTGATGGCTCATAACACAACCTTTTTTTGGAGTAATACCATAAAATTATATATCAATGGAAGGATAATTTCATCAAAAGTATAATTTAACAAAGTTTGTTCAATTATCTGTTTTCTATTAAACGTTATAGCCAAATAACCAGAAAAAGGAAGCACAACTTGCTTAGGTTGATATGAAGTAGCCTTCCTTCATTTGAATGTAGCCAATGAGCATCAATGTTTAGAAAGCCAATCAGGTGTCATCTTGTTTTGGCAATGAGCCAATCAGGTCACAGTTGGATTCGGCTATTGATGTCATGTATTGGAGCTGAGAGGAGGACATTTGTTAAATGTGATTGCTATCAAGTTGGTTGGTTGTTTTTTGTGTTCTTTCATTTAGTGAGCTTGTAAAACGTAATAAAATTAAAGAAATGGCGCAAAGAGTTGACTGGTCACCCAAAACGCGATGTAAAATAGTACTATTAAGTGGACAAGGCTTCAGTTATGATGAAATTAGAAGAATTGGTGGAAACTTAACCAAAGGTAGTATTTCTAAATTTTTGAAGAGTTATAAGGAGACTCAGTCACTACAAAACCAGACTGGTAAAGGCAGGAAAAGGTGCACAGCAGCAAGTGATGATAGAAGAATTAACAGACTGTGCCTAGGTGACAGAATAAAATCATCTGGGTGTATACAAGATGAAATTGCGCAATCCAATGTGAAGTTGAGTGCAAGGACTGCCCGGTGCAGACTGCAGGGATTTGGTCTAAAAGCTAGAATTCCACGAAAAAGCCATTTTTATCTCTTAAACAAAGGTTGAAAAGATTAAACTGGGATAAAACCCATGTTAACTGGACAGCGGAACAATGGGACAGTGTTATTTGGAGTGATGAGACCAAAATCTCCCTGTTTGGTAGTGATGGCATTAAATACGTAAGGAGAAGAATCGATGAAGATCTGCATCCTGATTGCATTACATGTTCCGTGAAACACCCAGTTAGTGTTATGATCTGTGGTTGTATGACATCAAAAGGTGTGGGCAGAATTTGCGTGATTAATGGGAATATTAATGGCCAAAAATACATTAATGAAATACTCGAGCCCAAACTGAAGCCTTCCGCACATGATCTTTTCCAAGATGATGAAGCATTTATATTTCAACAGGATTCAGCTCCATGTCATGTTGCTGCTGTGTGCAAAAAAGTGGTTTCAAGATAATCATATTCCACTGCTGGAATGGCCTGGGAATAGCCCAGACGTTAACCCCATCGAAAATCTATGGAGCCGACTAAAGAAACTTGTTAGTCAGAAGCAAACCAGCAATAAAACCCAATTAAGAAAAGCAATAATTCAATCTTTGTTTCACAATATAACCGCTGCAGAACTAAAAAACTTGGTTCACTCCATGGGAAGGCGTTGTAAGGCCGTAATTAACGCTAAAGGTTCCCTAATTATTAACTGACATGGAGAGAATTTTTGTATATCTCATTTTTTCTATGTGTTTCACTTTTTCTTCTTTATAACTGCGGTTCTAATACAAATTCCTTCATAAAAAAGTTATTGCATTACATTCTTGATGAAATTATCTTTCCATTGATATATAATTTTATGGCACTAATCCAAAAAGTAACACTGGACATGGCTCAACCGAGAGAACAAGCTGGATTCAGGAGTGGCTAAACCACAATAGATCATATCCACGAACTGAGAGAACTAATTGAAAGAGCGAGGGAATATGAACTTCCATTGTGCATGGCTTTTATCGATTATGAAAAAGCCTTTGATTCGTTGAAACCATCAGCAGTTACAATGGCTCTGAAATCCTGCGGTATTGAAGATGCATACATTGATATTATTAATAACATCTATGAAAATGCAAGTGCAAAGATTCGGCTGTTTGAAAATACAACACACATAAAAATTGGAAAGGGAGTGAGACAAGGTGACACCGTATCTCCCAAGCTCTTTAATGCGACATTGGAAAATGTCTTTCAATCACTGAACTGGGAAAACAAAGGGATATGCTGATGACGTGGTCATTTTTGCAACTACCCTATCAGAGCTGCAGAGTATGATCCAGGAACTTGCTGACAAGAGTAAAGAAGTGGGATTAAAAATGAACTTTCAGAAGACAAAAGTGATGTTCAATGCTTTTACAAGAAATGAAGATTTATCGATTGATGGAGAAAAGCTGGAGGTAACAGACACATACGTTTATCTTGGACAGCAGATATCAAGTGAGGGTCACATTGATGAAGAAATTAATCGGCGTATAAAACTTGCTTGGAGAGCTTTTGGAAGAAACAGCATAATTTTCAAGAGCAATATGCTATTATGTCTTAAAAGAAAAGCGTTTGATCAATGCATCCTTCCAGTGCTTACGTATGGTGCAGAGACGTGGACCTTAACTAAAAGAGACATGCAAAGGCTGCAGACAACTCAAAGCAGCATGGAGAGGTGCATGCTTGGTGTAACCAGGAGAGATAAGAAGAGGAACTCGTGGATCAGAAAACTGACAAGAGTGGAAGACATCATGATCAGAGTTAAATCCCTGAAATGGCAATGGGCTGGACATACTGCCAGAAGGACAGACCATCGATGGACAGCCGAAATTTTAGATTTTATTCCAAAGGACAGGAAAAGACCCAGAAGACGACCACATGGGAGATGAGTGGATGAAATTCGAAAGTATGCGGGAGTGACATGAAGGAGACTGGCACAAGACAGACCGTTGTGGAGGAAACTTGGGGAGGCCTTCGTCCAGCAGTGGATTGATAATGGTTGACAATGGTGATGATGATGATGATGATGACTCCAAAAAAAAAATGGTGTTATGAGCCATCAGACCTCAAAAATACATTATTTCCAAAAAGGTTTCCACAATTTTAGCCACTACTGTATATGACGCGTTCTGAATTAATTTTGAATCGAAATGTTATTCAAAATCGTTGCTCCTGTAAAATTAAAGTTTGAAAAGCTTAATTGTAAGTACTGTGAAATTAAATTGACGAACGGCTTCCGAAAACGTTATTATTATTATTATTTTTTTTTTTTGCATGTTTATCGAAATAATGTTTGTAAGTAAAAACCGTTAAGTAACGACTTATGTAATTGGATACATTGTTTCTTTTTTCTTCATTGATCCGCTTTCGCAAGATCCCGCTCTGTAATGATAAGGAACACTCAGCGAATGAACAAACGCTCGTTTATTCCTGAACGTAAATTCGGAGCAATCAGTTTTCAATTTCGCGTAATTGCAGATAACGCGGGAATGACGGAAAGAAAAGGGAAGATTAAAAAAGAAACAAAAAAGCGGGAAGTTTCTGTATACGTGCACTTCCGCTTTGCGTTCTAATAAATATTAGTTCATCTTCCGAATACGTCAGCCAATCATCATTATCCATTTCGTTTTGCACGTAACTCCTTTTCTTTATTTTGGAGAAAAAAAAAACTATCATGAAAGACAAAGCATATCAGCTAAATTTTGTGGACTTAACTAACGGTAGCAAGACTGACACAGTACCGTCGTTAAAAATGTGCTACGGAAATAACAGCAAACATTTTAGAATAATAATTAATTTCTCAAAGTGGTGAATATGTTTGTTTCATATTTTGTATAAATAGAACGTATTCGTTGAACATTTTCTGTCAGAACACACATTAGAGAAATTCTCAGTCTCTAATCAAGAATGGCAGACAAAGATAAACAATGAATTATATTCCGTATTCGATTTCATTCTATACAAACGTGAAAAAAAAATACAGGATGTCCGAGAATTATTGGACACATTACAAAATTATATAAAGCAAAACATTAAACAGATAGAAAGAAACTGACTGTACTAACTTACAATGTAAATACACAAGTTAATAAATTTCGATGTGAGATCCAGTGGTTGCTTGTAGTAACGTCCAAGCGATACTCGATTTCATGCCATGTATTGGCAAGCATCTGAGGAGTTATGGAATTAATAGCAGCTGTGATACGCTGCTTCAGTTCCTGCAAATCAGTACAAGGCGTCTGATAGACACGATCCTTCACATAAGCCCACGTGAAATAATCGAATGGAGTTAGATCTGGAGAGCGAGGAGGCCACGGAATGGGACCACCACGCTCAATCCATCTCTTGGGGAAATGCTCATTTAGGCACTTACGTACACACGTTGACCAATGCGGAGGTGCGTCGTCTTGTTGCAAAACGACGTAGTCATATCTTTTGATCTGGGGTGTAGCGAAATTTTCTAGCATATCCAAGTAAATGTCATGGTTTTTTTTTTTTTTTTTTTTTTGCAGAAGAAGAAAGGGCCAATCACTTACTTCTCTTTTTGATAGGGCGCATCACACATTAACTTTTGGAGAATCACGTTCCAGTTCAACAGCAGCATGAGGCGGTTCACTGCCCCATATCCTACAGTTGTGACGATTCACAATACCTGATACATGAAATGTGGATTCATCACTAAAAATTACAGTACTGAGAAAGTCTTCGTCGTTTTCCACTCGATTCAGCATATCCACAGCGAAATCGTATCGCAGAGTGTGATCATTTGCATGCATCTTTTGCACTATTTGAATTTTATAAGCATGAAACTTTAATTTCTTGTGCAAGATATCGTGAACTGTCTATTTCGGAATGCACAGTTCTCTGCTTGCTTTACGAACGGATTTCCTGCAGCTTCGTCGGAAAGTTTCATTAACTTGGTCAACCGTCTCACCGCTGATGCTAGGCCTACCGGCTCCTCCACGATGTTCCACATTGCCAGTTTCTTTAAACTGTATAATCCACCGCTTAATTGAATTCGTTGACGGAGGATTACAACCATACTCTAAACGGTACCGTCTTTTAACTTTAATGACAGACTTTATAAGTCCGCAAGCCATAACACACACATCGCCTTCTGCTGTACCGATGACATGACTACTGATTGCGCATTTCTCATACATTCCTCATCAGGCCACACCTAGCACCATCTATCGGATTCTGGGAATAACAATTCTGCAAAACAAAAATATAGAAACCGTGTTAGTAATACGTGACATAGAAAAACAGACATTGCTCATAGTTTTTTTTTTTTTTACATAATTTTGTAATGTGTCCAATAATTCTCGTACACCCTGTATTTAACGTTTTATAATAGATCAAAAGAACTAGACACCCATTCAGGAAAGCAAATAGACTTCAGTTTCGGGGAGGGGGGTAAAAATATTCCACAGCAAAAATGTAATCTATCTATTTATCTAGGAGGGCCGTAAGTAGACTTTGTTTAGCGTTTTTTTTTTAAACTATTCCACAGCAAAAGTCTATCTATCTATCAGTGGCGTATATTCGAGGCTAGCTGCGAAGCCCAGAGAATGCACAGAAAAAAGTCAATTAAATATACACAAATAAAGGTCAATTATCAACGGTATTAAGATACACTGACGGAAAAAAATAATCCCAACACCGCGAAAAAATAGTTGTAGAGGAATGAAATGGCGGCAATACATTCGTATAGATAACATATTTAATCGATTAAGGTTTCAAGGTCACAGCTTAATGTAAGCGCGAGAAGAGCCATTTTAAATGGGAAATGCTGGTACATTAATAACCGGTGTAACCGCCAGAATGTTGAATGCAAGCACGCAAACGTTCATGCATTGTGTCGTACAGGTGCTGGATGTCAGTTTGTGGGATGGAGTTCCATGCCTGTTGCACTGGGTCGGTCAATACAGGGACGGTTAATGCTGGTTGGAGGGGGGGGCGCTGGAGTTGTCGTCCAATGATGTCCCATACGTGCTCGATTGGTGAAAGATCTGGTGATCTAGCAGGCCACGGCAACATGTCGACACTCTGTAGAGCATGCTGGGTTACAACAGTGGTATGCGGGCGAGCGTTATCCTGTTGGAAAACACCCCCTGGAATGCTGTTCATGAATGGCAGCACAACAGGTTGAATCACCAGACCGACGTACAACTGTGCCGTCAGGATGCGTGGGATAACCACGAGAGTGCTCCTGCTGTCATAGGAAATTGTTCCCCAGATCATAACTCCAGGTGTAGGTCCAGTGTGTGTCTCAGCCGCAGACAGGTTGGTTGCAGGCGCTCACCTGGCCTCCTTCTAACCAACACACGGCCATCACTGGCACCCAGGCAGAACCGGCTTTCATCATAAAACACAACAGATCTCCACTCCGTCCTCCAATGAGCTCTAGCTTGACACCACTGACGTCGCAAACGGCAGTGGTTTGGAGTGAGTGGAGTGCACGCTACAGGGTGTCTGGCTCGGAGCTGTCCTTCAAGTAACCGATTTGTAACAGTTCGTTGTGTCACTGTGGTGGCAACTGCAGCTCGAATTGCTGCTGCAGACGCGGTACGATGCGCCACGGCCATACGCCGTACACGGTGGTCTTCCCTCTCAGTAGTGCCACGTGGCCGGCCGGAACCCGGGTTCTTGAGGCAGTACCTTCCCTTGACCACCGCTGCCAACAGTCATGCACAGTGGCTACATTCCTGCCAAGTCGTTCTGCAATATTGCGGAAAGAAAATCCACCACCTCGTAGCCCTATTAGACGACCTCGTTCAAACTCCGTGAGCTGTTGATAATGGCTTCTTCGTCTTCTTTTGACTAACATCAACACACTACGTCGAATCTCAACGATAACTAACGCTCACGAACGTTACAGCGCGTATTTACAGCAAACCTGCTTTGCATGTTCCGAGGGGCGCTAGTAGCGCCACACGTATGCGCCGAGCGCGAAATTTGCATAGACGTCATCTTACAGATGTACTCTCACCGCCTACCAACTGTCGTTTATCTAACACAACCCTTCTTGGTGTTGGGATTTTTTTCCCGTCAGTGTATGTCGATGCTTTTCGTGCGAAAAAAACACGAGCGGATTCGCTTCTTTCGATTATGAGAATCAGTCTAGCGAGCGATGATCAACGGCATAACGCAGTAGGTCTGCGAGAGCCTTCGCTGTTCTGCTGCGAAGAGCTTCCATACTATGGCCTGCTGGCGTTTCCATGACAACATGAATGAGCTACGGACGTGAGTGGGCCGTTGATTTAAGCAAGGGTTCGCTCAGAAAAGAGAAGACTTCGGACTACCTCAGTGCCTCTATGCTTCCAGCGCGTGTTTCGCGATAATTGTTTCAATTTGTGTTAAGTGTCAATGAATTAAAATCAGTGATATTATGTCTTAAATTCGTGGCTTTGTTGGATTCGAAATGTTTTGATAAATTTTGCGAAAGCTTCCCTGAACATCTACTATCAGAGCTTAAAGAACTCTACGCTTCAAATTTTGATACAGCTCGATTAAAAAATGAACTGAAGGTGTTTAATTCCCTTGATGAACACAAAACAAATCAGTAAGAGGCATTACTTGTTACATAAAGTTGAATGGTGTTTATTGAGGTGTACAAATTAGCAGATGTAGTATTAAACTGTTCTTCAACAATTGCAACTGCCGCAAGAAGGTTTTCCGTATTAAAAAGAATCAAGATATATCTTATAGCCACACAAGGAGATGCACATTCGAACAACTTGGCTGGTTTGTTAATAAAGAAAAACATTATTTTTAAATATGGAAAAGTACTCGGAAGAAACATTTTTTGTGAAAACGTAACACCCAAGTTCACACAAAAGGAAAGAAGAATGGCGTTCACGTACAAATAAGTGTTCAAATCCTAATCCTCATAATTATTTGGTATCATGTTAGCAATGGCATGTACCTAAAATTTAGAAAAAAAATTACTTCTATTACTCAACAATTAAAAAATTAAGCTTCGCAATTTTTAAAAGAACAGTACTGTGTTTGGGGGTGGAGGGAGGGGGGGGGTGAGATAACCCAGGTCTCGGACCCAAGATACGCCACTGCTATCTATCTATCTATCTATCGGTCTGTCTAATCACTTAACAAAAAATAAGCTCTTTACTTTTTAGTGTATTAGTACTGGTTAGCGAGTAACGGGCACATAAACTTACTCAGAAAAACAAACTGAACAATATGAGACATAGATCCCATGAAAGCAAAAAAGATTACATAAGAGACAGGAAGAAAGCGAGAACAGTCTGAAAAATTAAAATTATAAAAAAAAAAAATTGAAATCTCCGTCAGGAAGTGGATTTTAAAAATTTCAATAACGATAGATGAAGCCACCATATCGAGGGACTTTGACGGGGAATTGGCAGTCTAACAGTTGCTAAGTGAGAACGTTCTGAACTAGGGATGCGCAAGAAACATCGATGTTTTTGAACATCGATGTTTCGCCACCGATGATCGATGTAGCAGAAGCTGATACATCGAAAAAACATCGAGGTTTTGTGAGCGATGTTTGCAACTGGTAGAGAATATCTTCCACAAGAAGTAAATGCATTTCTTTTTGCTACATTCTTATAAAGAGGAAAGAAATATCACCTTCCTGTTGGCTGTTTTAGTTGATTCGTTGGCGAAAACCGAGATCTTTTCCTCGAAGGCATGTGAAACGATGCATCTAAAAAACATCGAGGTTTCCACCGATACATCGAAAGAGCATCGAGTGTTTCTAGCAATATTATTAGTTACTTCGGGCTGAATTGGTGAGCAATCACCATTACATTTAACAGAGATTTTACCCACCGATATGTCCATTCGCTGCTGCAGATCAAAACCCCTGCAATGTTCGGCTTGTTAGCAAGACATCGTGGTTCACACCCATATATCGAAAGAACATCGACTGTTTCGAGCAATATTATTAGTTACTTTGGGCTGAATTGGTGAGCAATCACCATTACATTTAACAGAGATTTTACCCACGGATATGTCCATTCGCTGCTGCAGATCAAAACCCCTGCAATTTTCGGCTTGTTAGCAAGACATCGTGGTTCACACCCATACATCGAAAGAACATCGACTGTTTCGAGCAATATTATTAGTTACTTTGGGCTGAATTGGTGAGCAATCACCATTACATTTAATAGAGATTTTACCCACCGATATGTCCATTCGCTGCTGCAGATCAAAACCCCTGCAATTTTCGGCTTGTTAGCAAGACATCGTGGTTTACACCCATACATCGAAAGAACATCGACTGTTTCGAGCAATATTATTAGTTACTTTGGGGTGAATTGGTGAGCAATCACCATTACATTTAATAGAGATTTTACCCACCGATATGTCCATTCGCTGCTGCAGATCAAAACCCCTGCAATTTTCGGCTTGTTAGCAAGACATCGTGGTTGTGAACCCATACATCGAAAGAACATCGACTGTTTCGAGCAATATTATTAGTTACTTTGGGCTGAATTGGTGAGCAATCACCATTACATTTAACAGAGATTTTACCCACGGATATGTCCATTCGCTGCTGCAGATCAAAACCCCTGCAATTTTCGGCTTGTTAGCAAGACATCGTGGTTTACACCCATACATCGAAAGAACATCGACTGTTTCGAGCAATATTATTAGTTACTTTGGGCTGAATTGGTGAGCAATCGCCATTACATTTAACAGAGATTTTACCCACCGATATGCCCATTCGCTGCCGCAGATCAAAAACTGTAATTTTCGGCTTGTTAGCAAGACATCGGGGTTCACACCCATACATCGAAAGAACATCGACTGTTTCGAGCAATATTATTAGTTACTTTGGGCTGAATTGGTAAGTAATCACCATTACATTTAATAGGGATTTTACCCACCGATATGCCCATTCGCTGCTGCAGATCAAAAACTGTGCAATTTTCGGCTTGTCAGCAAGACATCGGGGTTCACACCCATACATCGAAAGAGCATCAAGTGTTTCGAGCAATATTATTAGTTACTTTGGGCTGAATTGGTGAGCAATCACCATTACATTTAACAGAGATTTTACCCACCGATATGCCCATTCGCTGCTGCAGATCAAAAAGTGTGAAATCTTTGGCTTGGTAGCAAGACATCGTGGTCCACACCGATACATCGAAAGAACATCGAGTGTTACGAGAAATGTTATTAGTTACTTGGGGCTGAATTGGTGAGCAATCACCATTATAGAGAACAGAGATTTTACCCACCGACGTGCCCATTCACTTCGGCAGATCAAAAAGTGTGAAATGTACACGTACCATTCGCAGAGAACTTCATTCCATGGGTTACCGTGGTCGTGCGGCTGCTCATAAGCCGCCCATCTCCACTCGGAATGCTGTTCTTCGTTTAGCATGGTGTAAAGAACATTTATCGTGGACCGTAGATCAATGGAAACCGGTCCTATGGACTTATGAAACCAGATACCAATCCGTCAGTCTGATGGCCGTGTGTGGGTATGATGTCAGCCGAGGGAGCACTATTTACCACAGTGCCTACGGTCAAGTTTGGAGTTGGCAGTGTACTCATGTGAGGGTGTTTTTTTTTTTTTTTTGGTATGGTCCTGGCCCATTGGTTATCCTGGACAAACCTGTTAACCAGCACGTCTACTTTGATATTCTGGACAATTATGTCCTACCAACTCTGTGGCAATACTATAAAACCGAGCCTTGTTGGTACCAGCAGGATAACGCACCGAGCCATAAAGCAAGAACTGTTACGGCGTGGTTTGACGATAATTCCGTATCGTGTGTGGACTGGCCAGCACAGAGCCCTGATCTTAATCACATAGAGCACCTATGGGATGAATTAGAGCGTCACATAAGAAGTTTGGAACCAAGGCCCACTACTAAGCAACAGTTAGCGGCAGCATTATGTACTGAATGGAAGCGCATGCCTATCGCTATGTTCCAAAACCTTGTCGAAAGCATGTCTCGAAGGCTCAGTGCATGCATTAAGGCCGTAGGGGACAGACACCGTACTAATGTATGTCAATAATTGCTATGTTGTGTTTTTTCTTCTAGGTGTCCGGTGACGTTTGTCAATATAGTGTATAATAAATAACAATTTACTTTTAATGCCAAAACACGTGGTAACTGCGAAAGCTTTTTAAAAAATGTCAATAGGTTTCCACGTGCGCTGCGTTGGTTGCTGGTAGAATGCCTAAACGATAGTCCAGTTCCACACACGTACGCTGTAGAATGTAAGGTGTAAGAAGGCTACAGTAATGCGTTCTTTGAGCTCAGCGATAGATGTAACCTTTCTCTTGTACACAATGTCCTTAATAAAGCCCCAAAGAAAAAAATGCATGAGGTAGTATCAGGAGAACGGGAGGGTCATGCCGTTGGACCCCCACGTTTAATCCAGCGCCTTGGAAAATGTTGGTCTAACAATCTGCGTTCATCCAAAGACCAGTGCGGAGGCACTCCATCTTGCAGGAAAATGATATCTTGAATATCCAAGAGTTGTGGAATTGCGAATTGTTCTAACATGTCCAGGTACGTTATGCTAGTAACGGTTGGTTCAGCGAAGAAAAAAAGGCCCTATCATTCTGTCTTCGATCAGACCAGTCGAAACATTGACGTTTGCGCTGTCTCTGTCGTGTGCTATGACCAAATGGGGATTTCTCGTGCCCCAGATTCCGCAGTTATGTTTGTTCACTTTGCCAGAAACATGGAATGTCGACTCATCGCTGAAACAGATCCAATGAAAGGATTGTGGGATCTTCGTCAATGCGATTAAGCGTGTCTATCGCAAATGCTTTTCGACGTGGCTGATCATTTGGTAGACGTTTTCGCACTAACTGCACTTTATACGCATATACGTTTATGCAGAACCTTGTGAACCGTTGCTCGCTGTATTTCGAGTTCATGACTGGCGACGTAGACGGTCTTCTTCGGGTTCCTTAGATAGGCGTCACACGCACGTCTTCCACCTTTTCGTCCGAAATGGAAGGTCTCCCAGTGCTTTTGCCTTTCAAGACACTTCCTGTTGTTTCGAATTTATAGTATTTACCCACTGTTCGATGCTCCTTCGTGTCGGCAGCTGTCTCTTGTACTCCGTTCTGAACTTCCGCTGAACTGTTGTTAGAGGTTTTGACCTCGCAAACCGAAACACACACGCTGCTTTCTCCACTGGAGAAGCCATGTCTGTTGTATTCCGTGTTTGACGAGATTTTTCATTACATGAGACACCTGGCGCCATCTATCATCTGATTTAGCAAATATTAACACTGTCTCTTGTACTCCGTTCTGAACTTACGCTGAACTGTTGTTAGGGATTTTGACTCCGCAAACCATAACACACATGCTGCTTTCTCCCCTGGGGAAGCCATGTCTGTTGTATTCCGTGTTTCACGAGATTTTTCATTACATGAGACACCTGGCGCCATCAATCATCTGACTTAACTAATATTAACACTGTCTCTTGTACTCCGTTCTGAACTTATGCTGAACTGTTGTTAGGGATTTTGACTCCGCAAACCATAACACACATGCTGCTTTCTCCCCTGGGGAAGTCATGTCTGTTGTATTCCGTGTTTCACGAGATTTTTCATTACATGAGACACCTGGCGCCATCAATCATCTGACTTAACAAATATTAACACTGTCTCTTGTACTCCGTTCTGAACTTATGCTGAACTGTTGTTAAGGATTTTGACTCAGCAAACAAAACCACACACGCTCCTTCCTCCACTGGGGAAGCCATGTCTGTTGTATTCCGTGTTTGACGAGATTTTTCATTACATGAGACACCTGGCGGCATCTATCATCTGACTTAACAAATATTGACACTGTATCTTGTACTCCGTTCTGAACTTATGCTGAACTGTTGTTAAGAGATTTTGACTCAGCAAACAAAACCACACACGCTCCTTCCTCCACTGGGGAAGCCATGTCTGTTGTATTCCGTGTTTGACGAGATTTTTCATTACATGAGACACCTGGCGGCATCTATCATCTGACTTAACAAATATTGACACTGTATCTTGTACTCCGTTCTGAACTTATGCTGAACTGTTGTTAAGAGATTTTGACTCAGCAAACAAAACCACACACGCTCCTTCCTCCACTGGGGAAGCCATGTCTGTTGTATTCCGTGTTTGACGAGATTTTTCATTACATGAGACACCTGGCGGCATCTATCATCTGACTTAACAAATATTGACACTGTATCTTGTACTCCGTTCTGAACTTATGCTGAACTGTTGTTAAGAGATTTTGACTCAGCAAACAAAACCACACACGCTCCTTCCTCCACTGGGGAAGCCATGTCTGTTGTATTCCGTGTTTGACGAGATTTTTCATTACATGAGACACCTGGCGGCATCTATCATCTGACTTAACAAATATTAACACTGTCTCTTGTACTCCGTTCTGAACTTACGACGAACTGCTGTTAGGGATTTTGACTCCGCAAACCATAACACACATGCTGCTTTCTCCCCTGGGGAAGCCATGTCTGTTGTATTCCGTGTTTCACGAGATTTTTCATTACATGAGACACCTGGCGCCATCAATCATCTGACTTAACAAATATTAACACTGTCTCTTGTACTCCGTTCTGAACTTATGCTGAACTGTTGTTAAGGATTTTGACTCAGCAAACAAAACCACACACGCTCCTTCCTCCACTGGGGAAGCCATGTCTGTTGTATTCCGTGTTTGACGAGATTTTTCATTACATGAGACACCTGGCGGCATCTATCATCTGACTTAACAAATATTGACACTGTATCTTGTACTCCGTTCTGAACTTATGCTGAACTGTTGTTAAGAGATTTTGACTCAGTAAACCAAAACCACACACGCTCCTTCCTCCACTGGGGAAGCCATGTCTGTTGTATTCCGTGTTTGACGAGATTTTTCATTACATGAGACACCTGGCGTCATCTATCATCTGACTTAACAAATATTAACACTGTCTCTTGTACTCCGTTCTGAACTTATGCTGAACTGTTGTTAAGGATTTTGACTCAGCAAACCAAAACCACACACGCTCCTTCCTCCACTGGGGAAGCCATGTCTGTTGTATTCCGTGTTTGACGAGATTTTTCATTACATGAGACACCTGGCGGCATCTATCATCTGACTTAACAAATATTGACACTGTCTCTTGTACTCCGTTCTGAACTTACGCCGAACTGTTGTTAAGAGATTTTGACTCCGCAAACCAAAGCACACATGCTGCTTTCTCCCCTGGGGAAGCCATGTCTGTTGTATTCCGTGTTTGTCGAGATTTTTCATTACATGAGACACCTGGCGGCATCTATCATCTGACTTAACAAATATTAACACTGTCTC
This sequence comes from Macrothele yani, assembly GCA_039090855.1. Taxonomy (NCBI): domain Eukaryota; kingdom Metazoa; phylum Arthropoda; class Arachnida; order Araneae; family Macrothelidae; genus Macrothele; species Macrothele yani. The sequence goes on along the minus strand of CM076999.1, from coordinate 17,318,924 downwards.
TTGTACTCCGTTCTGAACTTACGACGAACTGTTGTTAAGAGATTTTGACTCCGCAAAACCAAAGCACACATGCTGCTTTCTCCCCTGGGGAAGCCATGTCTGTTGTATTCCGTGTTTGACGAGATTTTTCATTACATGAGACACCTGGCGCCATCTATCATCTGACTTAACAAATATTGACACTGTCTCTTGTACTCCGTTCTGAACTTACGCCGAACTGTTGTTAAGAGATTTTGACTCCGCAAACCAAAGCACACATGCTGCTTTCTCCCCTGGGGAAGCCATGTCTGTTGTATTCCGTGTTTGACGAGATTTTTCATTACATGAGACACCTGGCGGCATCTATCATCTGACTTAACAAATATTAACACTGTCTCTTGTACTCCGTTCTGAACTTACGACGAACTGTTGTTAAGAGATTTTGACTCCGCAAACCAAAGCACACATGCTGCTTTCTCCACTGGGGAAGCCATGTCTGTTGTATTCCGTGTTTTATGAGATTTTTCATTACATGAGACACCTGGCGGCATCTATCATCTGACTTAACAAATATTAACACTGTCTCTTGTACTCCGTTCTGAACTTACGCCGAACTGTTGTTAAGAGATTTTGACTCCGCAAACCAAAACACACATGCTGCTTTCTACACCGGGGAAGCAATGTCTGTTGTATTCCGTGTTTGACGAGATTTTTCATTACATGAGACACCTGGCGTCATCTATCATCTGACTTAACAAATATTGACACTGTATCTTGTACTCCGTTCTGAACTTACGCCGAACTGTTGTTAAGAGATTTTGACTCCGCAAACCAAAACACACATGCTGCTTTCTACACCGGGGAAGCAATGTCTGTTGTATTCCGCGTTTCATGAGATTTTTCATTATATGAGACACCTGGCGCCATCTATCATCTGACTTAACAAAGTTTGACACTTGCCACACTGCACGCGGGTGGGCCACTGACCTCATTGGTATAAATTTTGAGTCAAAGGAACCAACAAAAAGGCCATCTACAGGAAAAAATAATAAGCACGTTCACAAACCACAACATGCTTTTTTTTTTATTTTGAGGTTTAACGACAATCCGTAATTTTAGGCCACTGGTTCCACGGAAGGGAGAGCGAGCCAGTGCCTTAAGACAAACACTACATCCACGCCTCACCGGGATTCGAACCCAGACCCTTTTCGAACAAATAGTCAGAAGCCATCGCTTAGACCACTGCGCCCCCGTGGCGGCACAACATCCTTGTCTTCAGAAAATAATTTTCTCAAAATTTCGTGGATTTCTACATATTTTAAAAAAAGGGCGGCACCGGTTTTTAATTGCACGTACGATTCTAATGAAACTATTCACAGCCAAAATACAAATTCAGCTGCTCCCTCATGTTAAATCCAATGGTCTTCCCAAAAGGGGGGGGGGTGGAAAGCTGAATTTGTATTTGGATGAAATGAAATGGGTAATTGCATGGCTTCCGAATCTTATACGCCAAGTACGGATAAACATCTTTAGGAAATTGCTACATTTTGAACCTGTAAAATGCAATCCAAATAAAAACAGTGTGATTGTTGCACACACATGCTCTTCAAGGCAAGTCCCATGCCCCCCCTTCCAACCTCCAACCAGATTGTAGCCCCTTCTCAGGCCGTAGCCAATGAGAGAGCAGGGGATGGGGTGGTGCCCTGAATGGTCGTAACAGCGCTGCCATAAGAAATAGAAATAAGAATGTGAATAAATTTACTGAAAATTGTAGCTCTTAAAGTTATTACAGTATTTTCTTTTTCAAGATTTTAGCTAGCCGCACGCAGCAGGGATTTACGCCCCCCCCCCATAAAGAAATCTTAACACCCCTCCATTTGAAGGTACAGCACAGTTGTTAACAACATTTAGCATTGGCATGAATTCCTCAGCTTTATCTTGAAGTATCTTCAGTCTGTATCTTTTTGAGCTTCTATTGTCTCTCCCCCCAAAAAAAACAGAGGGGTTTTGAGTGTTTAAACCCTCCCCAAAATGTTTGAAATGTCTTAAAAATAAAATAATTGTTTTATAAATTTATGTTAAGCAGTATAGTACTTGAGTCAGTATTTCAAAAATGGGGAGCATTAAATAGAAGAATTTCGTGAGCAAATAAAACGAGACAAAGAAAAAAGCTCAACACAGATGTAAATAGGGCATCCTGAAAGTAATGCCTCGTCCCTCATAAGATTTTTACTTGTAGCAGCAAAAATGTGAATCTTGGTGGAAACATACTTGGACATATTGTTAATAATGCTACAGCCTATTCAAAGTATTATCCAGCACTTTCTATACATGTCCGCCATCTTTGAACCCATTGGTAAAATCCATTTTGGAAAAATTCCCGTGTCTGTCGTTTCACGCATGAGTTCACAGCCAGTTTAACGTCGGTCACATAGTCGAAACGTTCCCCATGAAGGGTGTTTTTCAAAGGGGCACACAGAAAAAAGTCCGAGGGAGCCAAATCAGGACAGTACGGGTGGTTGGGGCATCACAGTCCACCCCATTTTGGCCATAGACTGTGAAGTCTCCATCGAGCGTTATCATGGTGTAAAACAACACTATGAAGTAGAATGTCATGTCTTTTCTTTCTGATAGCTTCCTTTAGCTTGTTCAATGTCTGCACATAGTAAGTATTGTTTGACGCACCGGTGGCGCAGTGGTCTAAGCGATGGCCTCTGATCATTCGTCCGAAAGGGGTCCGGGTTCGAATCCCGTTGAGGCATGGATGTTGTGTTTTTCTTACGGCACTGGCTCTCTCCCTTCCTGAAACCAGTGACCCTGAATTAGGGACGGGCGACTGCTTATAGCCCATTGAGTTGCTCATGGTGGTCGTTAAAACTCCAATTAAAAAAAAAAAAAGTATTGTTTATTGTTTCACCACATTCAAGGAAATCAGTCAAAAATGACACCACGTTTCTTTCAGAAAATTGTCACCATCACTTTTCCTGCGGAATGAGTTGCTTTCACATTTTGTTGTCGAGGTGAAGTGAAGAAGTGCAGTGCATAGGTGTAACCACTGGGTCGGTCTGGAGGGTAAGGCTCCCCCAGACGCACCCAGTGGTTATTATCAATCCACTGCTGAATGAAGGTCTCCCCAAGTTTCTTCCACAACGGTCTGTCTTGTGCCAGTCTCCTCCATGTTACTCCCGCATACTTTCGAATTTCATCCACCCATTCCCCATGTGGTCTTTTCCTTCTGGGTCTTTTCCTGTCCCTTGGACCAGCCTAAAATTTCGCCTGTCCGTCAATGGTCTGTCCTTCTGGCAATATGTCCAGCCCATTGCCATTTCAGGGATTTTACTCTGGTCATGTCTTCCACTCTTGTCATTTTTCTGATCCACCATTTCCTCTTCTTATCTCTACTGGTTACACCAAGCATGCATCTCACCATGCTGCTTCGAGTTACCTGCAGTCTTTGTATGTCTCTTTTTGTTAAGGTCCATGTCTCTGCACAATAGGTAAGCACTGGAAGAATGCATTGATCGAACACCTTTCTTTTAAGACATGGCACATTGCTCTTGAAAATTATACTGTTTCTTCCAAAAGCTCTCCAGGCAAGTTTTATACGCCGATTAATTTCTTCATCAATGTGACCCTCACTTGATATCTGCTGTCCAAGATAAATGTAGGTATTGGTTATCTTCAGCTTTTCTCCATCAATCGATAAATCTTCATTTCTTGTAAAAATCACTTTTACAAGAAATGAAGATGTACATCACTTTTGCTTTCTGAAAGTTAATTTTTAATCCCACTTCTTTACTCTTGTCAGCAAGTTCTTGGATCATACTCTGCAGCCCTGATGGGGTAGTTGCAAAAATGACTACGTCATCAGCAAAACGAAGGGTGAGTTAGATAATTAATCTTCATTAATCTTTATCCCTTTATTTTCCCAGTTCAGTGATTAATAGACATTTTCCAAAGTGGCATTAAAGAGTTTGGAAGATATCATGTCGCTTTGTCTCACTCCATTGCCAATTTTTATGGGTGTTGTATTCTCAAATAGTCGAATATTTGCAATTATATATATATATATATATATATATATATATATATATTCTATAAAGAAGATACCTAAGCAAAAAAATGCAAAATATAATTTTGACTCACACCTAGTACAACATAGAAAAGGTTATGTATCTACCATGTGTGAGTAAAGGAGAAAAGACAAAAAAATAAAAATAAAACAACTGAATGTAGAAGGTGTCGAGAATACTGAGCCTTGGCTTTATCAAGGACCAAGCAAAAACTCTGGCATTTTCTCATCTTCCACAAAGACCTAGTTGGAAATGGGTTTCTGCAAGGCCATAGATGCAAGTAACATTCCCACCTAAAATAGTTTAAAACATATATATATAAGTCATGTCCTCCGTAGAGTTGCATGACCTAGCACTAGTTAACCAATTTCTGCTTGGCATCCATTAACCTTCATGGCTCCGACCCATGCTCTTCATCTGTTACTATTAAACAGAGAGAAGAAGATTAAAGAGAACTCAAGCTGTGAGAGTGACATACAATTAACAAAATGATTTTCAGCCATAACGAAATTCCAAGTTCGTTTGAGAGAGAATTTAAAACCTGAAAATCAATGCAAAAAAGAAATCCAAATTTTACATTGCAATTAAAAAGGGAAATGTTAATTTTTAACGAACAGATTTTTAGAAAGAAAAACTTGAGTCTAAAACCCCCTACTCTACAAATTATGACAGCACGAAAACGGAGAATAAGTTAAAGATAATAATTAACTAAAGAAAACTTTGTGAAAGTTATATACCTTAAACAGTTAGTTGCAATATGTACAAAGTATTTCAGCAGTGCTTTAAGAACTTAACTACTTTGAAAAACAGCGTGAGATGACAGCGCATAGAAAAGGGAATGTTTCAGCCATCTTCTATTCCTAGGGACCCCAAAAGACGCTCAAAGTTACAAAGAAAAGAAAGAGTTAAAACCCTGCAAAAATGTTAACAGACAAACCAATGCCTAAAAGCTGAAAAGCTAAAAACGACAGAGAATAAGTACAAACATTGAACTTATAAAACCTAGAACCCAAAAACAAGGAAGAGAGCTTACCCTCTTTGTGTGACAAAAACTTTTCTCCTCACAAGAGAAGAACATGGCCGACCCTCTTTCCGCCACTCCCTAGACGCTGGGGGGCAGTGAGGGTGGGGCTGATGGCCTCCTCATACAGCAAGAAAACAACGCGCGGAGATTTTAACCAGAGAAAAAAATATATAAACCTAAGACTGTGGATCTGTATGATCAGAAAGAGCAGAATTAACTCCTCCAGAATACATGAGAAATATTATAAAATACACGAGCAGTTTATTTAATAATCTTTGCATGTATTAAAATGCACCTTTAGTGAGCTTCTATAGATTAATCAGAATCTTATTAATTTTAATGTTGGTTTTACTATTTTTAGTATAGCTATCCTAGTGATGAATAACTAGTTTTCTTTTTTTATTTGTTTTTATTTTCTTTTATAAAACAGATTTTTAAGCTTTTTTTGTGATTTTGTTTATATTATTTAATTTTTTGTTTTAATAGGACCGTCATATCCATAGCACTCAAGGTTCCTTTAGGTAGTTAATAGGCATCCCTTCTAGCCAACTTCCTTACGGCTTTGATTGGTCAGAATCATATTATTAACTGTGTAGAAAATTAAAAGCAGATCTGCCAACCTTAGCCTCTATTATTCAGAATAATTTTTCTTAAAGTTCTTTTGATGAAAGAAGAAGAAGGAATTCTCGTTCTCTAGAAAAACTTTCTAATAGTATATTAATGTGGTAATTGAAGTACAAATTGTTGCTGCAAAATTCTTGAAATTTTTAGGACCTGAGAAATTAGTACATTCTCAATTACTTTGGTTGAAATGTTATTATTCCAGTGTAGATATTTAATTACTTTGAAAGGAAAATTAACTCTTTTATCAAAGAGGCTAATAGATGGGTTACCTCTGTTGAGCTTAATGCAAGTCTAGGAACTCAAGTTCCTGATTACTGTGGTTGGTTTTACATAGGTTAAGAGAGCTTGGATAGATATTATCAAAATCACTCTCTATAACTTCTGAATTATTGATACACAGCAGATCATCAATATATCTAAAAGTGTAAAGGTAGTTATCTGAGCAGGTGGGATGATTTTTAATGAATTTATATTCCTTAAAGAACAGGAATAGATTAGCGATATTCGTGGACGTTGATGTCCCCATTGGAATACCGTTCACTTGCTTATAGAGAGTATTATTATATAAGATATGGTTATTTTTTATGCAGCAATTGAGATAAGAGATATACTATCTACCAACAAGTAATTGGACACCCATGCAATCGACGATATCTCAAAATGGTCCTCAGGACTACGTCACGGACGCCGCCGTTAAATATCGTGTAGGAAAGAACAACGCAACCAGTCGCATGCAAGATGCCACGCAGTGCCCGGAGCTCTCCTTGATTTCGAGAAAGGTGTAATCGTCGGGTATCACAGAAATGGCCGATCCATACGTGACATATCCAGCGAGTTGAAGTACCTCCAAAATCGACAGTGGCCTACGTGATTGGCAAGTGGAAGATGAGAGGTGACTGTCGGAATGTGCCCCTGACCCGGCAGACCCACAAAACTGGGAGTTAGAGACTGACGGGTGCTGACCAGAGAAATTCGGAAGAATCCGCACCAAATCGATGCGCCACATCCGAGAGGATTTTCAACAGTGGCATCCGGGGTGTTCTTTCTGATGAATACCATCCGTAAGGAAGCCCATCTACTCGGTTATCATGGACGTGCTGGGCCGCCCACAAGCCTTTGATCAACCAAGTCCAATAGCGCTGCTCGGCAAACGTGGTACAAAGAACGTCGACAGTGGACCGTTGCTGAAGAGTGGAAACAGGTTCTCTTGGAGCGACGGAATCAAGGTTCACCCTTCTACCGTTCGGATGGCAGGGTCTGGGTTTGGCGTCTGCCTGGAGAACGTGCCTCCTGCCGGAATGTATTGTGCCAACTGTGAAGTTCGGCGGCGGTGGAATTATGCTATGGAGGTGTTTCTCCTGGTATGGGCGGCACGGGACCCTTGGTCGCAATTCCTGGTAGACTCAACGCCGAGACCTACTGGCACCATTTTGGATGACCATGCGCTTCCTACGTTGTGGCAGTTTTACGGGGTGGACCGCGTAAGTCATCCTGGAAAGTAACATGGTGGACCCATGTTACTTTCAGGATGACAATGCCACCTATCATGTTGCGAGGTCCACCATGGCTTGGTATGGTGACAATAGGGTTAATCGAATGGAGTGGCCAGCGCAGAGCCCGGACCTTAACCCTATCGAGCACCTCTGGGGACGAGTTGGAGCGTCGACTTACAGGTGTGACTCCCACCGTCCGAAATAGGTGAAGGAACTGACCCTGTCTTTTCCAAGCCGAGTGGAAGAAAACACCGCTAGCCGTCGTACAACGTCAAAGGTTGAGAGTATTCTCTGGAGGGTCGCAGCTGTAATCGCCACTCGTGGAGGCTCCACCAACTATTGAAGGTGAATAAAACTTCGTTTTCCTTTGCTATCACAGGTGTCCAATCACTTGTTGGTAGTTAGTGTATATGTAATGTGTGTATGTGTGATCGGATCACCCCCTCCACCCCAGCAGATTTTGAAACATGGTTATGCCACAGGTGCGGGTGCCATTCCATTGACACACTTTTTGTTTCAGGGTCATGAAAGAACACCCAGGTTTCTTCCCCATCCACACTTTCCTCACGGGTTAGGTTTTTTGGGATCCACTTTGAACAAATTTTTCTGTAGCCCAGATCCCTAACCAGTGTTCGAAGTGGGCTGGTATCGCATACCGGTAGTTAACAAAAATGGAAGTGAGCTTTCCACTATGTAATAAATTATAAACCTGTTTATGTGATCCCCCTATAGTATCCGAACGGCTCTAAACGATACTACATTGGAATGACCAAGTGTTCGTTTGAAATCAGGGCTGCAATTGAACATAAAAGGGACACAAAATACGGTGTAAAGTAGCCACGGCACTATCCAGAGAAGTCAAATTCAAGTCCGCTACTCCCATGTGGGATGATATAAAGAAATTAGCTAGTTACTCTACCCCCTAAATGCACAGCCATTTGGGAAACCTTGGAGATCATTACCAACAGCGATGATTGTGTCTCAAGCTCGAGTTGCCACGAATTTGGAACCAATTCTTCAAGTAACACCTTTTTCTAGCAGGATCCCGCGTGCAACCAACGTGATCCCTCGTATCTTTAAATGAACATAACGTCACATCTATTTATTGTCAAGTTCCGCACGTTCAAATTGTTAAGTTGTCTATTTTTCAGTTTCTGTCTAACTTCCTTGGAAAAAGCCATCTAGTTGATGTGCGAAAGCTTGAAAACGCTTATGTGTTTATTTCCTACGCCAATAAATCGGATCACTAGTACAGTTGAGAATACTCCAAATACGTGGCGACAAGTAAATAAATAAATACATCGCTCTTAACCACGTTCTAGAAACACACAGCAACCGAAAAATTGTGATTCAGCCGCCGCTGTGGAAATGAATTAACAGAACTCCTCGATATCTAGCCGAGTGCGTTACATTTACGCCACGGTGGCCAACAATCCACGGTGCTATGTGTATTTAAGTCAGCTTCTGACATCATAAATCCGTAAGATGGGCTCAGCTACTGAGACGTCTCCATCTGGTGGGCATTAACGGCACAGGCTATATATATATTATAGCAGTTAAATCCAAAGGGCGAGATCCAAGTTGAAAATACTCCAAATACGTGGCGACAGCAATTAAATAAATACATCGCTCTTCCAACTACGTCTCTAGAACCACACAGCAACCTAAAAATTGTTTGTCAGCCGCCGCTGTAGAATTGAACCAGCAGAACTCTCGATATCTAGCCGAGTGCGTTACATATACGCCACGGTGGCCAACAATCCACGGTGCTATGTGTTTTTTTAAGTCAGCTTCTGACATCATAAATCCGTAAGATGGGCTCAGCTACTGAGACGTCTCCATCTGGTGAGCATTAACGACACTAGCTATATATATATTATAGCAATTAAATCAAAGTGCGAGATACAAGTTGAGAATACCTCCAAAATACGTGGCTACAAGTAAATAAACAATACATAACACCGTGGATTGTTGGCCACCGTATCGTATATGAAACGTACTCTGCTAGATATCGAGAGTTCTGTTGGTTCAATTCCACAGCGGCGGCTGAATAACAATTTTTCGGTTGCTGTGTGTTTCTAGAACATGGTTAAGAGCGATGTATTTAATTTATTCACTAGTACAGTTTTACTATTTACTACTTAATTGGTGTAAATTGTTCCTCGTTATAAATTTACAAACCCGTCACAAACTATGTAAAGGAATCAGGATAAAAGCACAAATTTTAATGCAAAAATTAGCAAATGACATTTTTAATTAATAAAAATTGATAAATGATTAGCAGCTAGAGACTGAAAAGAGACCACAAAAACTCTTCAATGAAGGTTTTTTTTTTAATTACTACATTATTTTTTTAATACCGAAAAAAAACAAACAAACAATTACGTGGAATGGTTTGTATTTCGTTTGAAACCTCCTATTTATACTATGCGGATCTCATGGTCTACACCATCCCGGCATTAGCTCTTTACCACTTCGGTTCCCTAATTAATGTTTATGCACAGCGCTATGACCACAATGAATTGGAAATCACCCAACTCCTTGGATGGTGACAAGTATCGATTAGCTGTGATGAGGTCTTTCACTCGTTGCCTGTTGGCATCTGTCACTACAGTTGCGGGTCTTCCACTCCTTGCTGTTTTGTCCAACACTGAACTTTCTCCCTCTCGAAACCTCTTCACCCATCTTTTGGACATTACCGATATCGATTGTGGCAGCTCCATACACCTCCAGGGGTCTTCTCCGGAGCCTCACATCCTTCCTTTTCCAGGAATTCAATTATGGCTTGCTGCTCTTATCTGTCATCATGATCTTTATTTCCCGATTCTGAAAAACATTTGTTCCCCATCGTACATGCCAGTGCAAATCACTTCATAATTTTAAAAGTGCTATTGAGGAGGCATTACTTTCAGAATGCCCCCTTGTATGCTGCACAGTGGAAAATTAATTTTCGAATTCGGACACCCGCCCCCTCCCCCCCCCCCAAAAAAAAAAATTCCAGGGTGTCTACCAAATTTTGGAAACATACGAATTCATGACCAAATAAGAAATTTTCATGGCCACTTTTAAAAGACTTCAGTATATACGATATACACACTATCTACCAAGCAATTGGACACCCTGTGATAGCAAAGGAAAACGAAGTTTATTCACCTTCAATAGTTGGTGGAGCCTCCACGAGCGGCGATTACAGCTGCGACCCTCCGGGGCATACTCTCAACCAGGCGTTATACGACGGCTAGCGGTATTTTCTTCCACTCGGCTTGGAGAAGACAGGTCAGTTCCTTCACCGATTTCGACCCTTGGGTGGGGGCACCCCTTAAGTAGATGCTCCAACTCGTTCCAGAGGTGCTCGATAGGGTTAAGGTCCGGGCTCTGCGCAGGCCATTCCATTCGATTAACTCCATTGTCACCATACCAAGCCATGGTGGACCTCGCAACATGACAGGTGGCATTGTCATACTGAAAGTAACATGGGTCCACCCTGCAAAACTGCCACAACGTAGGAAGCGCATGGTCATCCAAAATGGTGCAGTAGGTCTCGGCGTTGAGTCTACCAGGAATTGCGACCAAGAGTCCCTGTGCCATACCAGGAGAAACACTCCCACAGCATAATTCCACCGCCGCCGAACCTTCACAGTTGGCACAATACATTCCTGCAGGTGAGGGCGTTCTCCAGGCAGACGCCAAACCCAGACCCTGCCATCCGAACGGTAGAGGTTGAACCTTGATTCGTCGCTCCAGAGAACCTGTTTCCACTGTTCAACGGTCCACTGTCGACGTTCTTTGTACCACGTTAGCCGAGCAGCGCTATTGGACTTGGTGATCAAAGTCTTGTGGGCGGCAGCACGTCCATGATAACCGAGCAGATGGGCTTCCTTTACGGATGGTATTCATCGAAAGAACACTCCCGGATGCCTGTTGAAACACCTCGCGGATGTGGCCCATCGATTTGGTGCGGATTCTCTGGCCAGCACTCCGTCGGTCTCTTAACTCCCTTAGTTTTGTGGGTCTGCCGGGTCGGGGCACATTCCGACAGTCACTCTCATCTTCCACTTTACAATCACGTAGGCCACTGTCGATTTTGGGTACTTCAACTCGCTGGATATGTCATGTATGGAGCGGCAATTTCTGTGATACCCGACGATTACACCTTTCTCGAAATCAGAGAGTCTTGAACTGCGTGGCATCTTGCATGCGACTGGTTGCGTTGTTGTTTCCCACACGATATTTAAACGGCGGCGGCCGTGACGTGTATCAGGACCGCAGATATCGTCGATTGCAGCGATGTCCAATTACTTGTTGGTAGATAGTGTATATCCAGACTGTTGTATATGTACAATGACACACATAATTTTAAGGGGGGAAGCATCTATGCTCCCTCTTTTTTTTTTTTCTATGGAAAAAAGTGCTCCCTGCTGTTTTGCTAGTAACAAAAACCTCCTCATACTTTAAGTGCACTTAAAGGTACGTTGAAATACTCACCACTTTGCTATAATATTTCATTACACACACCCTTCTTTAACATTTATAGCCAAAAAATGACCGAACTCCATAAGTGAAGCGTAATGTAAATTGCTAAATTGATCTCAAAAATTTTGTAAACAACATTTATATACATGTATTTCTATGCTAAGACATTTTTTGCACTAGCAGTTTCTTTGTGGAGGAGGGAGCAAATGTCCCCTTTCTTTTTGACGCTTAAATCGTTAGATGGAAACAGCATCTATGCTTGTATGATCAGTGCATGGAGAATTACTCAAGTTTTTGCTAGAAAATAAACAATTTCTAAAAAATAAAAAAGGAAATTCATGACCCCTTAAAGAAATATTGGTGACTCTATTCTTGACCAATAGACACCCCTGAATTCTTCCTACTATGAATTTGACACAGAGTAATGCACTATGTCAGATGTAGAACACCCAGATGCATGAAAAGAATTGTCTTAAGTTGCTGTGAGTGTGAGATCCTTTTGTTTGGCACAATTAACGCTTGTGAAAAATGCTCCTACAATTCTAATTGAGATTACAAGGTATTTTAAAAAACAGTTATACTTGGAGGGGAGGTGTACGATTAAGGTACTTTTTTAAAAACAAATACTTGAAAAGAGGTGAGATTAAGGTATTTTTTAAAAACAAAGGTATACTAGAAAGGAGTGATACAGAAAGCATAAGTGACAATAATGCAAATATACGTAGTAACGAAAATCTAATTAGCCATCTGCATTTCCTCACAGAATGTCAATCTGAGTGTTTATCTGTGAATGGAAATTTTTTGGAGGCCTACCCAGAAAGTGTTTTCCCTTTTGTTATGTTCACAATCTGATATTCACTAACAACACTCATTTTTGGTAGGATTTGAATATATTGCAACTTTCTACATGTTACTCTTTGGTTGTATTGATGATAGGTGGTATGTTTAAAATTAAGTAAAATAAAAACTTCATACTAAATGATATACTCTACTGTCGGATGCAAAATAAAGTTGAAGAACTTGCAATTAAAATTGACATTTATTTTACAAGTTAAAACAACAGAAAAAATCAACCCATAATGGAAAGCATCTTTCAGTTTCGGTTTTAGCTTCATCATCAGGCCAAATGCATGACAAAACAGGCTGAAGTGATGTAATAATATATATAATCGATATAATAATATATATATATATATATATATATATATATATATATATATATATATGTAATCAATCGCTTCATGATTACATGTAACTAACTGCCTGTGCCCGTCCTTTTTATGCATTTGGCCTGATGATGAAGCTAAGGTAGCTTTGAAAGTGCTTGCCATTATAGGTGACTTTTATCTATAGTATTAACTTGTAAATAAATGTCAATTTTAATTGCAAGTTCTTCAACTTTTTAATCATGCATCTGACAGCTCTGAAGCCTTGAGTATATGTTTAAAATTACTGCAAAACTAAAACAGAAAAAAACAAAAATTAAATAATTACCATGTAGATGAACAATTGCCAGGTCTCATCATTCTTGTTAATGATTCTTCTAGTCAGTGAAAATGTTGTAATTTAATAGTTAATAGCACACAACACAAAAATGTGCAACTTTATCTGTGAGATTTTGGTGAACGAACGAAATGTTGGATTTGCAAAACGCCCACAGAGCTTATGAAGCTACAAGAAGAATATGCTGATCAGAAGCAATATTAGGGTTGTCACCAAGCTGTGCAGTAGGTTTCGCTTTGAACGATGGATTCACGAAACATTCATGGAGTTTATAAAAACTGATTAAGCTATGAAATGAAAACACTAATCTGCAGCAACATTAAGGCTATCGCCAAACCCTAATACTGCTGCAGACAAGCATATTCTTCTCATAGCTTCATCAACTCCATGGACGTTTCATGAATCCGAGATTTCATTTGTTCAGCAGAACTTCCACAGATAAAGCTGAGCATTTTTGTGTTATGTGCTATCAACTAATAAATTACAACATTTTCACTGACTGGAAGGACCATTAACAAGAATGATGAGATCTGGAAGTTGTTCATCAATGTGGTAATTATTTAATTTTTCTGTTCTGGCTTTGCAATAATTTTATACGTACCACCTATCACCAATACTACAAGAATAATGTGTAGGAAGTTGAAATATATTCAACACTACAAAAATGAGTGTTGTATTAATGTTTACATTCTGTTCTGATACGTTAAATTGGGTCTAAAGTCATTTACTGCCTAACTCTAAACCTTACGCAATCTGATATTCATTCGTGTACTGTGTTGTTTTCTTTTCCATTCTGCATTTCTGTGAAGTGCTGTGTTATTGGCATTCACATAACTTCTATATTTCATTTGATATTTTTCTATATTTCATTTGATATTTACCCCTGTTACCTCTTTATTATCAGTTTTCACATTTTTAGGAAAATTATGTCACATACCAGAAGTGCTATTTTTGTACAATCACAATACTTTCTCATAAGGGAGATATGAGAAAATAAAAACTGTGTGTACTCTTTGAATGCAAGTCAAGGACTTTTAAACTTGATCCTGCCCTATCCCTCCTATATATAAATTCTGCAGTCATTGCTCATGTAACATATGAATTCCCCCTCGACATGCTTGCTAAAAAACAACAGTGGAATGTTCATTGTACTTGAAAAATGTGCACTGTTGGAAACTAATGTGAAATTAATATTGTGCTGGATTACATAAATATGCAAGTTGAATTCCCCCCTCGACATGCTTGGTAAAAAACAACAGTGGAATGTTCATTGTACTTGAAAAATGTGCACTGTTGGAAACTAATGTGAAATTAATATTGTGCTGGATTACATAAATATGCAAGTTGAATTCCCCCTCGACATGCTTGGTAAAAAACAACAGTGGAATGTTCATTGTACTTGAAAAATGTGCACTGTTGGAAACTAATGTGAAATTAATATTGTGCTGAATTACATAAATATGCCAGTTGAATTCCTCCTCGACATGCTTGCTAAAAAACAACAGTGGAATGTTTATTGTACTTGAAAAATGTGCACTGTTGGAAACTAATGTGAAATTAATATTGTGCTGAATTACATAAATATGCCAGTTGAATTCCCCCTCGACATGCTTGCTAAAAAACAACAGTGGAATGTTTATTGTACTTGAAAAATGTGCACTGTTGGAAACTAATGTGAAATTAATATTGTGCTGAATTACATAAATATGCCAGCTGAATTCCCACCTCGACATGCTTGCTAAAAAACAACAGTGGAATGTTTATTGTACTTGAAAAATGTGCACTGTTGGAAACTAATGTGAAATTAATATTGTGCTGAATTACATAAATATGCCAGTTGAATTCCCCCTAGACATGCTTGCTAAAAAACAACAGTGGAATGTTTATTGTACTTGAAAAATGTGCACTGTTGGAAACTAATGTGAAATTAATATTGTGCTGAATTACATAAATATGCCAGTTGAATTCCCCCTCGACATGCTTGCTAAAAAACAACAGTGGAATGTTTATTGTACTTGAAAAATGTGCACTGTTGGAAACTAATGTGAAATTAATATTGTGCTGAATTACATAAATATGCCAGTTGAATTCCCCCTCGACATGCTTGCTAAAAAACAACAGTGGAATGTTTATTGTACTTGAAAAATGTGCACTGTTGGAAACTAATGTGAAATTAATATTGTGCTGAATTACATAAATATGCCAGCTGAATTCCCTCCTCAACATGCTTGCTAAAAAACAACAGTGGAATGTTTATTGTACTTGAAAAATCTGTTGGAAACTAATGTGAAATTAATATTGTGCTGAATTACATAAATATGCCAGTTGAATTCCCCCTCGACATGCTTGCTAAAAAACAACAGTGGAATGTTTATTGTACTTGAAAAATGTGCACTGTTGGAAACTAATGTGAAATTAATATTGTGCTGAATTACATAAATATGCCAGTTGAATTCCCCCCTCGACATGCTTGCTAAAAAACAACAGTGGAATGTTTATTGTACTTGAAAAATGTGCACTGTTGGAAACTAATGTGAAATTATTATTGTGCTGAATTACATAAATATGCCAGTTAAAAGAAGAAAAAAAAAACTATGTAAACATATAAAAACATTTTATTTATATAAATACCTGTTGAACAGCATATTTCATAGAAATATGCTGTTCAATAGGTATTTTATATAGAAAAAAATAAGTCAATTAATATTGTGATGAATTATGTACATATTTCTATGAAATATGCTGTTCAACAATTATTTATATACAAGTTGATGTTATTACACTGACTTTGCTAAAGCTTTTTGACAAAATTCATCATGACATTTTACTCAAGAAATTGAACTGTCTTGATGTCCTTGTTTAAGTAATATCTTTTCAACCGATCCCAGTCTGTTATTTATAACAACCATGTTTCTGATCCCTATGTTGCCACATCTGGAATACCCCAAGACTCTAATTTAGGACCACTCCTGTTTTCCATATACATTAATGACCTTACTTTTTACCTTCATGGCCCATGTCTCTTGTTAGCTGATGATCTCGAGCTTTATGTACAGACTCCTGATGACTGTCTTGCTCTTCAAACTGACGTAAATAACCTGCTTCAGTGGTGTACATTAAACCGTCTCCACCTACATATCTCCAAGTGTCATGTCGTTTACTTTTCGCGGAAAAGAAAACCAATTCCTTTTGACTACAAAGCTGGTGACCAATACTCTTACCCGGACAAACAAAGTCCAGGACTTGGGAGTTGCGTTTGATTCGAACTTGGACTTTAAAAGTCATATCAAAAGAATTGTACGTACAGCATACAGAAAATTTGGATTTATCATGCGACATTCCAAGTATTACTCGAATACTCAGACACTTATTCACATTTTTGAAACTACGGTCAGATCCTCACTGGAATATGCGGCGATCATTTGAAGTCCTAGCCACGTAACTCTAGTAAATGAACTCAAGAAAGTTCAGAAAAAGTTACTTTGACACCTTTTTTTTTATAAATCGACCGGTGTTTACATAGCGGATATCACGACTGCTGAACTTCTGACATTCTTCAAGATGGCGTCTATGCAATCGAGAAGGAAGGTTCTCCAACTCAAGTTCCTGTACGCCATCATCAATAGGGAGATAATTGGTTTACAATTTGAATATCATCTAAGTTTCCATGTCCCATATTTACCAAGGACAAAAAGTGAACTATTTGCAGTGCCATTTTGCAGAACTGATGCTGGGAAAACTTATCCATTATGTAAAATGTATAGGCTTCACAACTCACTTGAAGAATGTCTGGATATTTTTAATGTAAGTAATTTTTTTCATAAAGCATGTTTTGCAAAATTGTAAATATCACTTGGTAATTATTACTGTAAATATAAATACAGCAATTCCTGTAACTAGATTTACCGTCTGTAGGGATGTGCTTACAATAAATAAATAAATACACCAGTTCAAAAAAAAAAAAAAAAAAAAAAAAGGAATGCACAACCAATAAAAGTGGAAACTGTAAACATTCCACTGGTATTTTGTGAAATATATTTAATAGAAATATGCTGTTCAAGTATTTTATATAGAAAAAAATAAGTGATATAATAGTGTGCTGAATTATGCAAGTGTCCCAGTTTTAAAAAAATGCAAAACTAATAAATGTTGAACTGGAAATTGTGTAAATATTTCACTGTATTTTGTGAAATGTGTCAGAAATATGCTGTTCAACAGATATTATATATAGAAAACAAATTCAGCACAATATTAATTCAAAGTGAATTAATATTGTGCTAAATTCAGGGTAAAACACTATAGCAGAAGCCACAGTTGTTTTTAAATTTACGTGCATACACTTACATTAATAATAAGGTTGCTTACCTTATTTTTTACATTCCACTGCATCTTTTATTCTTTTGTTGTCATGCTTAGTTCAAGCCTCCAGGGCAGTGTTCTATTTTTTTTTTTTTTCCTTCAGGTTCTTTCAAATGTTTGACGAATGTCCAAATCCATGAAGTGTATTGCCTTCTAGGTCTCAAAACTATACCCCCCCCCTTCCCACCAGCTTTTAAAAACCCAACCTTAGTTGGTAAAAACCCAATTCTTGAACTCAAAACTTTTTGATATTATCAATGAACACAAACTGCCTATTTACACACATACAAAATACCAAACAAAAATATAAAAAACGTATATACATAGTTTTGAGACCTAGAAGGCAATACACTTCATGGATTTGGACATTCGTCGAACATTTGAAAGAACCTGAAGACAAAAAAAAAAATAGAACGCACCCGAGTCTTGAAACCAAGCATGACAACAAAATAATAAAACGCGCAGTGAAATGTAAGAAAAAAGGTAAGCAACCTTATTATTAATAATATTGTGCTGAATTATGTTAAGTATCCCAGTTAAAAAAACGCACAGCCAATAAAAGTTGAACTGGAAATTGTGCAAATATTTCACTGTATTTTGTGAAATGCATCATCAAAATAGGCTTTTCAACGGATATTTTCAAAAGAAAACATTACTGAATTAATATTGTGCTGAGTACATATGTATCTTGGCTAAAAATTACATACCATGTAACTGAAAATTATGAAAATATTCCATGTCATAGAAATATGCAGTTCAACAGCTATTTTTTATAGAAAACATAAGCAAATTAATATTTTGCTGAGCATATAAGTATCCCAGCTAAAGAGCACAAACCACATAACCAATAAAAATGGAACTCGAAATTACATTGATATTTTCAGAGGCATAGCTAGGGGGCGGTCCTCGTGTTCTGACTCCCCCGTCAGGGGGACTAAGTATGAATTTAGGGGTATTATGTATATAGGTAACATTGCGGATATCAGGAACTACAGACCTATTAGTGGTTTATAAAATCTTCACTAAAGTTCTTTCACACCGCTTGAAGGTGACACTGGACATGGCTCAACCCAGAGAACAAGATGGATTCAGGAGTGGCTACAGCACAATAGATCATATCCACGTACTGAGAGAACTAATTGAAAGAGCGAGGGAATATGAACTTCCATGATGCTTGGCTTTTATCGATTATGAAAAAGCCTTTGATTCGGTGAAACCATCAGCAGTTGCAATGGCTCTGAAATCCTGCGGTATTGAAGATGCATACATTAATATTATTAATAACATCTATGAAAATGCAAGTGCAAAGATTCGGCTGTTTGAAAATACAACACACATAAAAATTGGAAAGGGGGTGAGACAAGGTGACACCATATCGCCCAAGCTCTTTAATGCGACATTGGAAAATGTCTTTCAATTACTGAACTGGGAAAACAAAGGGATAAAGATTAATGGAGATTATCTAACTCACCTTCGTTTTGCTGATGACGTAGTCATTTTTGCCACTTCCCCATCAGAGCATGATCCAGGAACTTGCTGACAAGAGTAAAGAAGGGGGATTAAAAATGAATTTTCAGAAGACAAAAATGATGTACAATGCTTTTATAAAAAAATGAAGATTTATCGATTGACGGGGAAAAGCTGGAGACAACCAATACCTACATTTATAGTGGACAGCAGACATCAAGTGAAGGTCACATTGATGAAGAAATTAATCGGCGTATAAAACTTGCCTGGGGAGCTGTTGGAAGAAACTTGGAAGAAACAGTATAATTTTCAAGAGCAATAGGCCATTATGTCTTAAAAGAGAAGTGTTTGATCAATGCATTCTTCCAGTGCTTACATATGGTGCAGAGACGTGGACCTTAACTAAAAGGGACATACAAAGACTGCAGGCAACTCAAAGCAGCATGGAGAGGTGCATGCTTGGTGTAACCAGGAGAGATAAGAAGAGGAACTCGTGGATCCGAAAAATGACAACAGTGGAAGACATTATGATCAGAGTAAAACCCCTGAAATGGCAATGGGCTGGACATATTGCCAGAAAGACAGACCATCGATGGACAGCTGAAATTTTAGACTGGATTCCAAGGGACAAGAAAAGACCCAGAAGAAGACCACATGTGAAATGGGTAGATGAAATTCGAAAGTATGCAGGAGTAACATGGAGAATGGCACAAGACAGACCGTTGTGGAAGAAATTGGGGAGACCTTCCATCCAGCAGTGGATTGATGATGGTTGACAATGATGATGATATGTATTTACAGTGGCATTACCAGAAATTTCTGAAGGGGGGGTGGGGGTTACATGGTTTTAAATCATCAGTGACAGCCTCCTTGCAAAAAAATTCTCCAAGTAGGAACAAGCTCAGAACTTTCAAGGTCAAAAAAAAAAAAAATTACTGAGCAAAAACTTTTTTTTTACAGCAAAACCTGTCAAGTTGGATACCTCCTAAGTTGGACACAGTTTGGTGGAACTACACAAACTCTTATGCTTTGATACCATAATGTATATGTTGGATACCTCCCTAAGTTGGATATGTTTTGGAGTAATTGGGAATTTCAACTCACACAGGTTTCACTGTATGTGTAATATAATGCCTTCAATTTGTACTTAATCTCCCTCAAGGGGGCTGGGGTCCGGACCTAAGGGCCTTAGCTACATCTATGTAAATATATATATATATAGCCCAGTTCACACTTGGAAACATTTTCAGAAAACATTGTTTGCAAACATTTCGGAAAACATTTCGCAAACAAATTCTTTTGTTTTCGTAGAAGGAAACAGTGTTTCTTGTTTTCCATTTCAAATGGAAAATATGAAACATTGTTTGCAAACACGGCAATAAATAAAAGCATATTTTAATCTACACTGTAATGATTTATTTTAAAATTACATGTCAAAGAAATGAGATTCTTGATGACAGGTAAATCCAACCTTATAAAAAAGGTAAATATCATAGTTGGATTTATTTTTTCAATGCGAACAATTCCAAATTTGTCAAAAATGCCAAGGCCTAGCTACGAAAAAGGGTGCCAAACGGCTAGCTGAGAAAAATGTTCGTAACAGCTGGCCACTAGAAGAGAGCAAGATACCAAAAAGTTACAGCAAATCGTAGGGCAGGTGGAATTGCAGCCTTATACCGTGTGTTCTTCCTTGATATCTTCGGCGCTAACATTAGCAATAAAATCTCAAAGTCTTAAGGGTAAAGTTTTCAAGTCCACCAATGTTTCTTCCAAGGCTGACAAGAAACGGAGTCCACCACAACAAACAAAGCGGAAGCTATCTCGCCATGTCCCCCCCCCCTTTTTTTGATTGGAGCTTTAACGACCACCGTGAGCAACTCAAGGGCTATATACGGAGCTGCCGATCCCTAATTTAGTCACTGGGGGAAGGGAAAGAACCAGTGCCATAATACAAACACAACATCCATGCCTCACAGGGATTCAAACCCGGGCCCCTTTCGGAAGAATGATCAGAAGCCATCGCTTAGACTACTGAGCCACCGGGGTAGCCACGTCCTCTTCGGAAAACATCTTGAAGTCAGCTGGGCAGGTATGGATGCAAAACATCCATGAAACATGTTTGGAAAAAAAAAAACAATGTTGGTAAACTGTGTGCAAACAATGTTTCCAAGTGTGGATTAGGCTTATAAT
Source organism: Macrothele yani (assembly GCA_039090855.1). Lineage (NCBI taxonomy): Eukaryota > Metazoa > Arthropoda > Arachnida > Araneae > Macrothelidae > Macrothele > Macrothele yani. The sequence goes on along the minus strand of CM076999.1, from coordinate 17,297,739 downwards.
TTGTCAATAATGTTTTTCCATTTTTTTGGCTTTTAAAAGACTTTGGGCTTACTTTTTCTTGGAATATTTTCTTCCGGGAGGCTTTTACTGATAAACCAAATCCATGGACTTAAGAAATTTCTGGCTTCCACAGGCCTTTGTGAATTGCATGTCATAGAAATATGCTGTTCTATTTTACATACAAAACATAAGTGAAATTAATATTGTATTTTTTAGCTGGAATACTTACTTAATTTTCATGAAATGTTAAATTATGTAATTATTCCAGCTAAAAAACTAACAACATATAACCAATAAAAATGGCACTGGAAATTATGTAGGTATTCCCACAAAATATGTCATACAAATATGCCGCTCAAAGATACTTTTCACAGAAAACAAAAGTGAATTAATGTTGTGCTGAATTATGTAAATATCCCAGTTGAAAAAAAGTTCAAACACACAACTAATAAAAGTGGAACTGGAAATTATGTAAATTATTTCACTGCATTTTGTGAAATGAGTATCATAAAAATATGCTGTTCAATGGGTACTTTGTATAAATGATACGATACTGTGCTGAATATTTTTCAGCAAAAAATAGAACACCAAGAATAAAAAAATCTGAAAATTATGTAATTATTCCACTGTACTTTGTGAAAAGTGTCGAATTTCACAAAATATCCATTATGGAGGTAATTTATGTTGAACAGGATGTAAAAACAGTTGTAAAAAAATTGCTGAAAATCTTAATAACCAAATACTTGAAAACCATGTATACTGCTTCATTCTATTGCATAAATTTCCATTTCCCTACACTTCACCTTTCATTTTCTTTTCATGAATTCGGCAACATGTTCCAATACACAATATTTCAGTTGTAATAAATGAAGTCAGTGCCCTCTTGAAAATACCACATAACATTGAGAAAACAAGATATTTTTTATCATTGTATCGAGTTAAAATGTTTTAACGTAATTGTTGTATTAACAAATTCTGTAAATTGAATCTTCCTATGTAGCAGGCTTGCAATTTAATGTTGGATCAACACTGAGCCACCTTCTTATATTCCCAAAAGACGGTGGCTCAAGGTTGAGCCTACATGAAATTGCAAGGCTGGGATTAAGATTAAAAAATATTGTTCTATGAAACGGTGTTTTCTTTTTAATGCACCACTGGGACTAAAAATTGTAACCTTTGAAAAAACAACCTTAGCCTCAAAAACTAGATACAAAGTATGTGAAACCCCCAGAAGTGTCAGAGCATTTCATGCACTTCAAATTTGTGAAAATGATGTACTTCTAGAAAATTTTAAAACATTTTTGTGTCTAATGTTGACCATTCAGAATTCACTGTCACCCATGAATAAGTTTCTGATTTTTGTACAAACAAACAAAATGAAACACTTCAACTGAATGCTGTACGATTATTTGTGTGTAACTCTTAAAAAGATGGGAATTATATACAGGCTAGAAGATTCCATGCAACAGAACTAAATAGGCTGCAATGGAATACCATCTTAGCATGATTTATACAGTATTCCATTGCAGCCTATTTAGAAGGGAATTACATATTTTAAGGAGCAACAATATATTGTTGTTGCTAAATTTCAATTTTAAAATTTTTACCTGAAAAAAACGCTACAGTTGTGTGCAGCAATGAAAAAATGCCCAAGATATTCACAAATCCATTAAACTATGAAAATTTCCTCAGTTCGGCCATTTAATTACTGTAACTTAGTATACTATAGTGAATGCATGTTAATTCAATTTCTGTTGACATTGTAAAAAGCATTGTTACTGTAATAAATCCTGTTCATCAAAAAAATGTAAAAAATATATACCCTAAGCATTTTCAAATCACATACAATATAATTGTTTTTGAACATTTGTCCCACTTTGGTTCATTTTAATTTTGAATCCTGCTTCAACCAATATACTTTTTATTATTGTCATAATGTTCATGAAACATCCTTTCAGATTTGAACATCAGAAATAGAAATAACACCTGGTAATTAAAAAATTACGTATCTTATTTTCTCCCCCATCATTATTGACGGGCTTTGATCTAATGATAAAATAACATGAAAAAAGGGCGGGAGATCTTCATTCCTTAATAATCATTCTCAATATTCAGTTCTTTTTTCTCGACTATGTGAATTCCGGATTAATGATTAATATCGCCATCACTAAAAATAGGCAATGAATCAAAACGCATTATACTATTTCAAATTCTGCAACTGAATTTCACTCATAAGACAAAACGAAATCAATTTAAATTGAAATATAAGAGATTTATTTTAAATTATTTCTTGTAAAATGCATAAAACTGCACCACTTATATATATATATATATATAAGTTTTTTGTCTTTTACAAAGCTGATATTTCTCACGATATGATCTATAAGACTTGGAATGATGTAACATACCTGTCTTTCAAAAGATACAGCAGAAATCAGTAAAAACCATAATGCACATAAAAGTCCTATAACTTCCAAAACACCAGTTTCCTATGTACAGTGTGGACTCTAAAATAATAATTTACAGAAATCATTCCTCGAACTGTTTTTAGAACACAGAAGTCCTATCGGACGTAGTCGGAGATGGAATTCAGCTGGCAGGCTTCAGGAATAAGAATATCCATGTTCCAGTGAATTTACCGCATGTACAGTTACTGCTTCCCATGTCATTAAGTACTGTAAACTTTGACTAGGAGAATCAGTCGTCTAGGATGTCCGGAGTCGAAAATGATGCGTATTTCAGCACACTTCCAGAAAAAGACTTCACAGATGTTGATGACAAGATCTCCTCCTCCGGTGTGTTAGGAACACGAAGCCATAAAACTGGCTCACTTCGCAACTGCAACTGTACATTTATACAAACGCCCGAGGGGCTCCTTATAAAAAGAAAACCACATCTACGTTTACACTATGGTTAGGACGAACTCCTCGTCTGTCCGTTCTTGTTGGTACCACTCGAAGACGCGTCATCATTGTCTTTGGAGCGAAGTTTCTTGCGGAGTTTCTCGACAACTTTGTTGTGGAACTTGTGTAGAGAGCTTTGTGAGGCGGATTTGGGGGAACTCATTTCCCCCAAGTGGCTGCTTCCACGGCGGGGAGTGCACCCCAGCGAGATCGCTGCTAGCCTCTCTTCGACATCTGACATCGGCGAACAAGATAGGCTCACGGGCGCTGACTCGCTTTGCGTATGCCGACGGGAGGATGATTGAATACTGCTCGATGAACTGCTGCATCTCGAGCGACTAGCATAGATGTTGTAGTCATTTTTAACAACAGGCATCATAAAAGCCATGATTAAAAAACGATCACTTAAAATACCAGATAAATTAAAAGGCTTCTATAATATCACAAGTGTACGATTGCAAAGACAAGAGTCACAGCCTCCTCTGGCAAGAGAAAAGAGTATTATGACGTCAACTGTGACGATTTCGGTTTATAAGATCTAGGTCACGTGGTTTTGTGTGCCAACAATATCGTCTGCTCCTTCAGCCACGCCTGCGATTGGTCGAGATTCCCCGCCGACGTGAGAAATGCTTGTCATCAAGTTCAGCTTGTATATCAAGTGGGTTATCGCTGGTTTAACTGGGGAATTGCAACTAGTGAAGACATTTTTTTTGTTTATTTCTTATTTTTTTGTAACAGTGATAAGCTATTACATAACGCTGAGAAAGGGGCAAAGGAAATGAAAAGTTGACATTAGTTAAAATAAACGTAGATTTTCTGTTTTGGGTTAGCGAACGTCTTTCGTACTAAATATCAGCATCGAATTGTAGGCGTTTCCTTTTTTCAGCACGTCTTTTGTAAAAAAAGATCGTGCTTATGCTATCGGTTTGTCCGTCTGTGGACATCATAACTCTACAAAAATTAATCCGATCTGAAAAATTCTTTTTACATTGGGGAGCTTGAAATATGTGAATGACGAACCTTTATTTCGTCTTTTTTTTTTTTTTTTTTTAAGATGTACAATTTCGCTGCGAGAGGACGTAAATTCAGATGATATCGAATTAGGAACACGAAGCCATATCGAATTCAAAATGCATTTTTATTCCATATATTTGCTTCTAAACATCCGATTGAAAAAATTCTTTTACCTTTCGATTCCATTAATGTCGAAGAGTATTTTAGGTCGAGTCACTCTTTCAAGTTACGCATAGATTTCCCGCTAGAAAGCGTAAAAGTAAATGGCGTTTTCGCCGATATCTCTATTTCTAAAACTACGATTTGAAATTTTTTTCTTTCCCGTATACAGCTCCTGGTGGAAAATCTTCTGCTTATTGTTTTTAATTTGTGGTAAAGAATGGTTTGGCCACCAGGGGCGTAAGGGTTAATTTCTGCTTCTGATGTATTTGCAGCAAAATCTGAGCTCCTGAAAACTCGACTGAAAAAATTCTTTACGGGATCATTCCGCTCACATCGATAAACCTTTTGAGGATATTTTCTTCTTAAAATAATGCATGTTTTCCCGCCAAGGGACATTGATGCATATCTTATATTTGTCGATATCTTCGCTTCTAAGAGTCCGATAGATTTGGCGATTTGAGCTAGAGTGCCCGATAGGAAAGTGACACGGAAGCGAGGTAGAAAGGGGGAGAAAGACGCCCTTATTTTTTACCCGGGGACCAGTACTCAGGGTCCGATGACTTAACGTGCCCATCCGACGCACGGCGGATATTTAGTGGTTCGAGCGTTCGTATATGCCTGGAACCAAACCTGAGATTCCTCCGTGGCAGTCACGAACGTTGACCACTACTCCGCCCGCGGCCCAGGAACATAAATCAGCGACGGGCGCAGTGGCGCACCGAGGAATTCCAGGGAGGGGGCTAGATGTATATTTTGGTATGTGTGTATATGTACATGGTATCATCATCAAACATTATCAATCCACTGCTGGATGAAGGTCTCCCCAAATCTCTTCCACAGTTGCCTTGTAACGTACCAGGAGATGTGACGTACCTGCCCGAAGGACGCACACGACATAAAGGCAGATAGGAATCAGAATAAAACGTCCGTGTAGCTCAATTGGTAGAGTGACTTATTCCGGAATGAGGGGGTCCGGGTTCGAACCCCGGCGCGGATAAAAATGACGGAGAAATTTACTTCTTTTTAATAACGGCGCCCGAACTATCCGGATGACCCGACCGTTCAAAATCTCGCAATGGTGTGATGTTATTTCCACACCGCGAGATAGGAAAAATAAGAGACTCCCTTCTCCAGCACTTCGAAAAAAAAAAAAAAAAAAGGGGGAGATGATGTAACGTACCAGGAGATGTGACGTAATTGCCCGAAGGACGCACACGACATAAAGGCAGATAGGAATCAGAATAAAACGTCCGTGTAGCTCAATTGGTAGAGTGACTTATTCCGGAATGAGGGGGTCCGGGTTCGAACCCCGGCGCGGATAAAAATGACGGAGAAATTTACTTCGTTATGGCCTGTTTCCTAAATGTCACTCCAGCATGCTTTCGAATTTCATCCATCCATCTCCCATGGGGTCTTCTTCTGGGTCTTTTCCTGCCCTTCGGAATCCAGTCTAAAATTTCGGTTGTCCGTCCTTCTGAAAACATGTCTAGCCCACTGCCATTTTAGTGATTTCACTCTGGTCATGATGTCGTCCACTCCTGTCATTTTCCTTATCCACAAGTTCCTCTTCTTATCTTTCCAGGTTACACTAAGCATGCATCTCTCCATGCTTGTTTGAGTTGTCTGCAGTCTTTGTATGTCTTTTTTAGTTAAGGTCCATGTCTCGGCTCCATACGCAGACAGGGTGCATTGATTAAACACTTTTCTTTTGAGTCATACTGGCATACTGTTCTTAAAAATTGTACTGTTTCTTCCAAAAGCTTTCCATCAAAGTTTTATACGCCGATTAATTTCTTCATCAATGTGACCCTCACTCGATATCTGTTGCCCAAGATAAATGTAGGAATCGGTTGTCTCAAGCTTTTCTCCATCAATCCCTAAATCTTCGTTTCTGGTTAAAAGCATTGTACATCACTTTTGTCTTCTAAAAGTTCATTTTTAATCCCACTTCTTTACTCTTGTCAGCAAGTTCCTGGATCATACTCTGCAGCTCTGAAGGGGTAGTTGCAAAGATGACTACGTCATCAGCAAAACGAAGGTGAGGTTAGTAATCTCCATTAATCTACATACATATAGATATGTATACAATGTATATAGTACATAATATAGGCGGATATACATTAGATATATAGATAAAAGAGTTGACGTACGAGGCTAGAGGGGGGTTAAGCCCAAAGCCCCCCCCCATCCCCTTCCGTGCGCCAGTGGATGGGCGGGTGCTCATAAAAGCCCACTCGATTTGCTCACGGTGGTCGTTAAACGGGAAAAAATAAAAATAAAAATACCATTTATTTTGGAGGGAATTTTGAAGATGTTTATTTTTAGTTTTCTTGATAAATGGGTTGAAATACTTTCTCCATTTTTCTTAATGTCCATCTTTTAAATTATTTAATTTAATTTGGGGCCACTGGTTCTCTGCTGAGGGGCAGACGTAATACCATCGAATAAACACCTCTCCCATCAGGGGTGTCACTCAGGGACGAAGTCAGTGTCTCTGACGACATGGGCACAAGACAAGATACCGCCCCCATCACCAAATTTATTCTTTTGCTAAACGGTGCGGGCTAATGGCGTGTATGTGTCTTTTTGTCTGGAGTGGGCTTTATTGCGTTATGTTAAGTAATTTTGAAATGATATTTATTAGCAATGAAAAATATAGTAGGTCTGCTTCATAGTGTACGTTTCGCCGCCCCGGTGGCGCAGTGGTCTAAGGCGCTGGCCTCTGATCATTCATCCGTAAGGGGTCCGGGTTCGAATCCCGGTCAGGCATGGATGTTGTGTTTGTCTTACGGCACTGGCTCTCTCCCTTCCCTGGAACCAGTGACCCTAAATTAGGGACGGGCGAATGCTTATAGCCCATTGAGTTGCTCATGGTGGTCGTTAAACCTCGAATCAAAAAAAAAAAAAAAAAAAAAAAAAAAAAATAGTGTACGTTTCATATTACTGACCTTCAGGATTTTGTTAAAAATAAATACATTATGATTGGATTCCAAGGGACAAGAAAAGACCCAGAAGAAGACCACGTAGGAGATGGGTGGATGAAATTCGAAAGTATGCAGGAGTTACCTGGAGGAGACTGGCACAAGACAGACCGTTGTGGAGGAAACTTGGGGAGTCCTTCGTCCAGCAGTGGATTGATAATGGTTGACAATGATGATGATGATATATATATAGTTTAGAGTGTATGCCTATAGCTTATATACGGTTGTGACGTGCGTCGCTCTTAATCTCTTTGGGGCTTTGTGAAGAAGACACCATGTAATGGAAGACACTATGAAATGTTTTGAACATGTAAAATAATATTTTTGAATGTTTAATTTGTGACGTACGTCGCTCTTAATCTCTTTGGGACTTTGGGAAGAAGACACTATGTAATGTTTTGAACATGCAAAATAATATTTTTGAATGTTTAATTTGTTACGTACGTCGCTCTTAATCTCTTTGGGACTTTGGGAAGAAACACCATGTAATGTTTTGAACATGTAAAATAATAATTTTTGAATGTTTAATTTGTGACGTACGTCGCTCTTAATCTCTTTGGGACTTTGGGAAGAAGACACTATGTAATGTTTTGAACATGTAAAATAATATTTTTTGAATGTTTAATTTGTGATGTACGTCGCTCTTAATCTCTTTGGAACTTTGGGAAGAAGACACTATGTAATGTTTTGAACATGTAAAATAATATTTTTGAATGTTTAATTTCTGACGTACGTCGCTCTTAATCTCTTTGGGACTTTGGGAAGAAGACACTATGTAATGTTTTGAACATGTAAAATAATATTTTTGAATGTTTAATTTGTGACGTACGTCACTCTTAATCTCTTTGGGACTTTGGGAAGAAGACACTATGTAATGTTTTGAGCATGTAAAATAATATTTTTGAATGTTTAATTTGTGACGTACGTCACTCTTAATCTCTTTGGGACTTTGGGAAGAAGACACTATGTAATGTTTTGAACATGTAAAATAATATTTTTGAATGTTTAATTTGTGACGTACGTCGCTCTTAATCTCTTTGGGACTTTGGGAAGAAGACACTATGTTATGTTTTAAACATGTAAAATAATATTTTTGAATGTTTAATTTGTGACGTACGTCGCTCTTAATCTCTTTGGTACTTTGGGAAGAAGACACTATGTAATGTTTTGAACATGTAAAATAATATTTTTGAATGTTTAATTTGTGACGTACGTCGCTCTTAATCTCTTTGGTACTTTGGGAAGAAGACACTATGTAATGTTTTGAACATGTAAAATAATATTTTTGAATGTTTAATTTGTGACGTACGTCGCTCTTAATCTCTTTGGGGCTTTGGGAAGAAGACACCATGTAATAGAAGACACTATGTAATATTTTGAACATGTAAAATAATATGTTTGAATGTTTAATTTGTGACGTACGTCGCTCTTAATCTCTTTGGGACTTTGGGAAGAAGACACTATGTAATGTTTTGAATATGTAAAATAATATTTTTTAATGTTTAATTTCTGACGTACGTCGCACTTAATCTCTTTGGTGCTTTGGGAAGAAGACACCATGTAATAGAAGAAACTATGTAATATTTTGAACATGTAAAATGATATTTTTGAATGTTTAATTTGTGACGTACGTAGCTCTTAATCTCCTTGGAGGAGGGCTTAAGCCCCCAAAGTCCCCTCCGTGGGTGAGCCCATGCTTCCCACACTTTTCATTGTTTAAGGCTGGTCTGCTTTTATATAAAAATAACTTCATGCTACTTTCGGCCAAAGGAAAACATCTGCGTGTTGAAATCTTTCCCCTTTTCCACTGAGTTACGTTGAGGAGTGCTTGTAGAAACTGTCGCGATGATCGGGAGTGTTTATTGTTATTTGTTTTTCCGTTTTGGGGTAGTGTAATCAAGTTCTTTCTCAACTATAATCCCCCTAAACCAGCCTATAGCAAAAGAGTTAAAAATTAGGCTGGAAAAAAAAAAGAAATTCGAGAATATCGCGCTATCTTTTTTTATTTAATAGTGTTAAAAGAAATTTCTATTGTGGTTTGATACTCATAATTATCAAGTAGTATCACCTTTTCTATTCCTTAAATCGACATGAAACTAGCTTTTGGAAAAGCATTAAAAAAGTTACAACGTTACTGATGCGTGAAAAGCTGTGGTTCCTACTTTTCCATTTTCAAATCGAATCTTCTGCTTTCAATTCTTATGCTTCCGTTTCTGATAACTGCAATGCAGGTATAAAAAAAATCGCATGTATCTTTTTGACAGAATAAGAAAATGCAGACCTTCTCAATTTTCCGATGAAAATAATAAGAAAAATGTTTTCAAGAAACACATTCTTCCTTTCCTTCACTGATTGATTCTTACTGTCCAAGTTTCTTGGTCCATGGCATTCATCTATGCCATGGACGGCTTAATCTCTTCGATTCAGGGAATTGTTCGCCACCGAAAAACTCCACGAAAAGTCATCTACCCTTTTCAAGTGAAGTACTGTGCGCATATTGCATTTTACTCGAATTTTCTGCTGTGGAGAACATTTCCGGTTTCCAGTGTCTTCAAGTATTTAATTTTTGCTTGATGCTGTGCTCGTGTCCTACTAAATCACTCATAACGTACAAACACGATGATTTTCCAAAAGCTGAAGCAATGGAAAGAGCACGTTTTGTAATTGAAACGCATTCGAATTTTATGACAATTTATACGCATTGTATTCATTTTCAGTGCCCATAGCGTTAAATTTGGCAATCAACTTGAAACTGAAAAGGTGATAAAGTAATCAATTTTACGTAACGTATCATACTCAAAAAGAACTTTTGCTGTAACTGAAATTGCAGCGTAAACTAAAATTTACTAAATTTCCACTTTGAGAACTCCTAGCGGGAAATTTATGAACTAGTAGTGAAATTTAAAATGGGCAAAATTTACTGAATATTTGCGTCCTATCATTCGCAAAAATAATTTTTGAAAAATCCGTGAAAACCAAATTCTTCAGAATTAGCGCCTCTAACAGATAATTAATGAACTAATTGGAAACATTTAAATATTTGATAAGGAACAGTTAAGCCACCGAGTGGCAGAAATATAATTTTTCTCTCTAAGTTGAATGATCTCTTCACAATAGAACTTTGACAGCCTTTAGAGGTAAATTCAAGAAGTATATGGGATATTTAAAGTGACAAATTTAATTTGATTTCCTACTAACTGCAAAAACAATTTTTGAAAAGTCTCTAAAAACAAAAAGCTCGATGTACACGGACAGACAAAGTGATTACACTGGCGGTGTTTCTTATAAAACGTTCCAATAATTACAGTATTAAGGAAGATAGAATGGCATTTTAAAAAGCGTAAAAACCTTTTTCTTGACGTGACCTTTTTTTTTTTTTTTTCTTTGTTAGTCTGACGGATGAAAATTTCTGAGGCGATAAGAAGGGGAAGGGAACCCCCTGAATCTTTTAGCTACTAGGGCCCCAAAAGATCTAAAGTCGCCTCTGGTTCCAGTCGAAAGCCCATGTTCAAGTTTGAACTGAGAACTAAAAAGGACATGGATATATAGATGTTCTAAATGTTGTACGTACGTATATTACAAAAATAAAAATTCCAGTTTCGGTCGCATTTCTAAAAAATACAAATATTCACATTTTGGTGACGTCATTGTCACTTGCGTTTTGCTTTAGAGAGGCTACACAGTATACAGAGAGGATATTTACTGCGAGCAGCCTCGGGGGGGGGGGGATTCTGTTAGCCTGAGGTAAGGGGGGAGGAAATGGCTTGGCAATTAAGTTTGCTCCTTTCTTCGTGAGGACTGTTTTAAAATACTCATTCACAAATCCAGGGCCGGCCTTACTACTTCGGCGGCCCTAGGCAAATATTTACTCCGGCTATCCCTTAATAGTATTTTTTACTGAAAAACGTGCATGATGCTTAATTGTTAAAATATCAGTTTTCAATCATATTTGAGTAACGTTTTTTCTCCCTTAATGACATGAAACTAAAATTAAAAAAAAATGCACAAAATTGTTATTGAATATAAACTATATTGACAAAAGTCACCCGACACCTAGAAGAGAAACACAACATAGCATTTATTGACATACATTAGTACGGCGTCGGTCCACTTTTGGCCTTAATGCATGCACTGACCCTTCGAGACATGCTTTCGGGAAGGTTTTGGAACACAGCGATAGATATGCGCTTCCATTGAGCACATAACGCTGCCGCTAACGTTGCTTAGTAGAAGGCATTGGTCCCAAACTTATGATTTGCTCTAATTCATTCCATAGGTGCTCTATGGGATTAAGATCAGGACTCTGTGCTGGCCGGTCCACACACGATACGGAATTATCGTCAAACCACGCCGTAACGGTCCTTGCTTTATGCTTCGGTGCATTGGTACCAACAAGGCTCGGTTCCATAGTATTGCCATAGAGTTGGTAGGGCATAATTGTCCAGAATATGGAGGTAGACGTGCTGGTTAGCAGGTTTGTCCACGATAACCAATGGGCCGGGTCCATACCACGAAAAACACCCCACCCACACGAGTACACTGCCAGCTCCAAACTTGACCGTAGGAACGGTACACTGTGGTAAATAGCGTTCCCCGGTTGCCGCTATACCCACACACTGCCATCAGGCTGATGTATTGTGTATTTCGATTCATCAGCTCATAGGACCCGTTTCCATTGATCTACGGTCCACGATAAATGTTCTTTACACCATGCTAAACGACGAGCAGCATTCCGAGTGGAGATGAAAGGTTTATGAGCAGCCGCACGACCACGGCAACCCATGGAATGAAGTTCTCTGCGAATGGTACGTGTACATACCGAGGTTCCAGCATTTTTACTCGCCTATACACTGAGGTCTTGTGCAGTACTCCGTCGATTAGCTGTAACGACTCTTCTGAGACTTCGACGTCCTCTATCACTGATTTTCTTTGGTCTGCCGGTACGTATTGCTGCTTTAGGCAAGCCATGTGTCTTTCAGTTTTTCAGTACATCCAAAACAGTTGACTTGGGTATGTTTAAACGCCTCTCGGTTTCTCTTATGGACAACCCAGTAATATAACACCCAACAATCTTTCCTTTTAAAAAGTCAATTATCTCCCGCCGCGACATTTTCACTCAACCTCACAGTGCGATATAATAGCGGTGAGCTGCAAGCTTGTTTTTATGCCGTTTGCAGCTGTACCGCGCATCTTAACAACGCAGCGGATCCGTTCGGTTACTTTTGAAGGGGTGTCCTGGGACTTTTGTCAATATAGTGTATGAACTTAAGGTGGTGCCAGGAATATAAAACATGTACTGCGGATTAATTGGAACATGACTTGTTTCCCGATGAATCACGTTTCTCACTATTCTCCACCACAGGACGGGTTTACGTGTGGAGAACCCCAGCAGAAGCCTACAACCCAGACTGTCCCCTTCCTATTGTGAAGCGTGGGGGTGGTTCCGTAATGGTTTGGGCCATGATCTGGTGGTTTGCAGCAGGTCCCATTATCCCCTTACACGGACGGATCACTACCGGTGACTACGTCACTCTTTTGGCCGACCATGTGCATTCAATGGCGCAGACATTGTTTCCGTCAGGGGATTGCACCTTTCAAGATGATGATTCACAGAAGTCGAACTGTTCAATCATGGTTTGAGGAACATGAGGATGAAGCTGCACGCCTTCCCTGGCCTGCACAATCACTGGATTTAAACATCATTGAGCCCCTGTGGTCTGTGTTGGGAAATAGGGTGCGATCCCGTTATCCTCCTCCCGTGTCTCTCAAGGAATTGGACCAATCTCTGCAAGAACAATGGTACAACATACCACTCACCACCATCCAGGACTTGTATGCGTCCACTCCAAGGAGGATTCAAGCAGTTTTAAATGCCAAGAGGGGCTCCCACGCCATATTAGGTGAGTAACACCTATTGTTTCAAGGTGTTTCCATTATTTTGGACAACCCCTGTATTTCGCAATGTACATTATTATTTTTTTTTAAATCTTACTATGTACTAACTAACTTCCAACTGAAAAAAAACTAATGTTAATTCTAAAGTTAACTAACTTTTAATGACTTTCTTGTGACAGCATTTGAATTTTTGGTTACAACATGGAGGCAGTGACGTAACTAGCACAACATGCTCCCCCCCCATCTCCCCGCAGGATTTACTTTAGCACCCCTAGGCACAGTAATTTTCCCAGGATTTCGAACACGAGGGAGGATGCAATTTTTGCGGCGCGTGTGTGTGTGTCTGTGTGGTGGTTGGGGAGGGGGATTAGGGAATCAGGGAGAGTGTCTGCAAAAGTGATGGTGGTACCTAGACCCCTGTAGTTTTAACCTTTAAGTAATAGATTTGACAATATGTGTAAGTGCTTTGTCCAAAATTATAATAAATCACTTGAAGAAATCACCCTCTTACACATCGCACGTGTCTATTGGAAGCATGCGAAAAATGAACGCCTTGGGATACGAGATCCTCTCTCACCCTGTTTATTCACCCGACTTGGCCCCCTCAGACTTTCACATGTTCTGCCATTTGGACCACTTCTTGAGGGGCAAACGGTTCGCTAACAAGGATGCTGTGATTTCCGCCGTTAGAGATTCCTCGGACCACTGTGATGCCAGTTTCTGCCACCGTGGCATTTGTGCACTGAAAACACGTTGGGCACAGTGCATTGCTACCGAGGGCCGACATTTTTCGGAATTAAATGCATTTCGTCGTCTGTTACTGCTGTTTGTTTCTCTGTGTCCGAATCGGCCAATAATTATGAACCGACCCAATAGATTCGCAGCAATAAGTGGTTGAAAAGAAAGAAAGCATTTTTCGTGTATGTTGCCGAAGGCTTGGGTATTCCATTGCCTTTTTAGAACGTCTTTTGTAAAAAAAAAAGATCGTGCTTATGTTACCGGTTTGTCCGTCTGCACCCACGATGTCTCTGCAACTATTATTCCGATTGGAAAAATTCTTTTTGCATTGGGAAGCTTGAAACATGCGAATGATGACCCTTTATTCCGTTTTTTTTTACGGTGTACAATTTTACCGCTAGAGGGCGTAAATGCAGATGATGTCGAATTCAAAAACACGTCTTATTGCGCATATTTGCTTCTAAACATCCGATTGAAAAAATTATTTTATCTTTCGATTCTATTTATGTCGTAGAGTATTTTAGATATAGTTATTTTTTCAAATTACGCACAGATTTTCCGCTAGGGGGCGTTAAAGTGAATTACATTTCCCCCGATAATTCTTCTAAAACTCCGATTTGAAAAGTTTTTTTTTTCAGCGGATACACCTCCTGATGGAAAAATCTTTTGCATATAATTTCAAATTTTCGGTAAAGCATACTTTGGCCACCAGGGTGCGTAAGTGTTGATTCTTGCTTCTGATGTATTTGCCATAAAATCTGAGCTTCTAAAATACCGATTGAAAACCTTATTTCGTGGACTGATGCCACTCATAAACCTTTTTGGAATATTTTCTTCTTAAAATATTCCACAGTTTCTCCGCGAGGGGGCGTAGGTGTATATCTTAGTTTCGTCAATATCTCTACTTCTAGGAGTCCGAGTTGAAAAATTTCTTCTTTGTTGGATAGTGTTTTCAGTGTGACAACTAGAATTTTGGTTGACCATCGATGGACCTTTCTTCTGACAACACGTCCAGTCCATCGCCATTTTAGGGATTTTACTCTGACTGTGATGTCTTCCACTCTTGTCAATTTCCTTATCCACCAGTTCCTCTTCTTATCTTTCGTTCTTACACCAAGCATGCATCTATCCATGCTTCTTTCAGTTGTCTACAGCCTCTGTTCGTCTTTTTTTTTTAGTAAAGGTTCAAGTCTCTGATTCATAAGTAAGCACTGGAAGGATGCATTGACTAAACACTTTTCTTTTAAGACATAATGGCGTATTGCTCTTTAAAATGGCGCTGCTTCTTCAAAACGCTCTCTCCAACGAAGTTTTATTTGCAGATTAATTTCTCCAACAACGTGACCATCGCTTGATACCTGCTGCCCAAGGTAATAAGCATTTGTTATCTCCAGCTTTTCCCCATTAATAGATAAATCTGTATTTCTTGTAAAAGCATTGTACAGCAGTTTTGCCTTCTGCAAGTTCATTTTTAAACACACTTCTTTGCTCTTGTCAGCAAGTTCCTGCATCATACGTACTCTGTAGCTCTGAGGGGGTAATTTACATGTACATTAACATACACTAAAGAGCAATTGAATTAGAGACAGCTGGCGTTATGAAAACGCGGCGCTGTGGGAGGCCCTGTAAACGGAAACGACACGACATATGCAGCGATCCGATAATATAAGGAGTGATGTGAAAGGAATCAGTAAGAGTCGGGCGCAGTATGGGTAAGACGAAGGTTCTAAGCGCATTTGATCGTGGGCAAATTGTCGGTGCCCGACGAATGGGTCACTCCATCTCGGAAGCCGTGCAGGCACTGGGATTTTCACATGCCATCACAGGTGCACCGTGAGTACATCGAATCCGGTAAAACCAACCCTGCAAGGGCCAACTGCCGTGGACAAGAGCGTGTGGATGAGCGGGGTCATCGTCAGCTAGCTCGCATTGTAACAGCGGATAGACGGGCCACAGTGCAAGAAATAACTCGGCAATTTAACGCTGGTGCACAAAAACGTGTAAGCAACCACACCATCCAGAACTATCTCCTCGCTATGGGGTACAGAAGCCATCGTCCCACGAGGACACCGCTGCTGACCGCACATCACAAGGTGAAAAGATTAGCATGGGCGCGGGAACATCGCCACTGGACCCTAAACATGTGGGAAAATGTTGCCTGGACTGATGAGTCGAGATTCACGTTGGTACATGCGGATGGCAGGATACGAGTACGGCGCAAACCACATGAAGTGATGGATCTTTCTTGCCAGCAGGGTACTCTTCAAGCTTGTAGGGGTGGCATTCTCGTCTGGGGACTGTTTACGTGGACTGAAATGCAACCCCTGGTACGTGTGACATCGTCCCTCACAGGTCAACGTTACCAGGATATCCTGGACGACCATTTGCTTCCGTTTGAGCGTCTTCAACATCCCACTGGGGACTTCATCCTGCAACAAGACAATGCACCTCTCGAATTGTATCCGAATAGTTGGATGAACACTCCACACACGTGACCTCGCTTCCTTGGCCAGCTAGGTCACCTGACCTCAGCACATCTGGGATGCTATCTATAGAGATGACCCCCTCCATCAAATCTTCGTGAACTGTGGGAGCTTGTTCAGGGTTCGTGGATCCGTATGGCTTCCCAACGCTTCCGGTGTCTGGCCGAGACGAATCGCCACCGTCATCAGGGCGAAAGGTGGTGCTACACGTTACTAGACAGGTATCTCTAATTCAATTGCTCTTCAGTGTATTTGAATATATATCTTCTAAACTGCCTGACAGGAAACTCTATGAAAGAGGTGATAGATCTATTACAAGCATAAAGAGAAATTAGGAACCAAATTCTGCAGCCCTCCCAGCTAAAATCCCCCATGCAATTAAGAACATCAAACACAAAACAGCTCCAGGAGATGATGGAATTACTGTGGACATTGTGCACTTAGTAGACAAAACTTCACAGATTCCTACCTAATTGCGTGTTTGTCCTCCTCTAGTACGAAAACCAGCCTGAACTCGCCTAGGCATCGACTCCACCAGATACCGCAGGTCATGCCACGCATGCCTATCGCAGTACTGCCCACAACTCCTTTCGAGACGTTAGTCCTGGATTCATGGATCTGACGTTCCCCTCCGAGGTGTCCCAGACAGCTTCCTTAGTGTTCAAATCCGCGAACGTTAAGGGCCATTGGATGGTTCCAAACTCAGAAGAGTGTTGCTCGAGCCATGCCTGGCTGGTTGCGTCCCGGTGGAGCGGCGCATCGTCTTGCTGGAACAGACCATAGGCCGCAGGACGTGTGAAGGTCATGAAAGCGTGTAGGTGACAAGTAAGCACGTGCTGAGAACGCACAGCGGTAAACGACCTCTCCAGACACATTAAGGGACCTAATGTGTCCCATGAGAAGGCTCCCCAAACCATCACAGAACCATCACCGCCTTGAACAGAGACAACCTGGCACGAGAGTGCCACGGCCTCATGCTGACGACTCCACACCTACACTCTTCCGTCAGCTTGGTATAGCTGAAAACGGGATTCATCTGACCACGTGACGTGGCGCCATTCTGCAGAGGTCCAGTTTGTATATTCTCGACACCAGGCGAGGCGTATTGCCTGTTGACGAGCAGTTCACAGTTGCACACGAGTCGGCTTCCGTAGCCCAGGACGTGCACCGCGCGCCATACCGTTCACTCGTTAACGCTGCTTGGGTCTCCGGCATTATTTTAACCTGGATGTGATTTGCACCGACGTTGTGAAGCCGTCGGTCTGCACGAGCAGGGGCGTATTTAGAGGGAGTGTGTGTGTGTGTGTGTGTGTGTGTGTGTGTGTGTGTGTGTGTGTGTGGGTTGGGCTTGCTACCGCGAGAGTGTTCAATTTTTTGAGGTTTTTGTTTAAATTACTTGTGGTACACCCTTGATAGTGTTCTTACCACTTGGGCTGCCGAATGACCCATCTGTCTTTCGCTGACAATGCATCCACGATCAAAGTCTCTGAGATCTCCACATTTATCCAGGTTGGTCGATTGCGATGCACTATTGGGAAGCCTTGCTGTCCTCTTTACGTCATCTGTGACAGAGCTGTAACGAATTTCGAAATGCGAGTCACCGTTTTACTTGTAACAATGACAGAATCCACGTTTACGCCAGCTGTGACGGAGCTGTAAAAATCCGGAATAGCGAGTCACCGTCTAACTTGTAACAATGACAAAATCACTGTTTACGCGAGGCGTGACCGAGTTGTGAAGAATTCGGAAGTGTGAGTCACCCTCTTACTGGTAACAGTGACAAAATTACTGTTTACTTCAGTTGTGACGGAGCAATAAAGAAACTGGAAGTCACCGTCTTTCTTGTAACGATGACAAAATTACTGTTTACGCCGGCTGTGACGGAGCTGTAAATAATCCGGAAGTCACCGTCTTTCTTGTAACAATGACAAAATTACTGTTTACGCCAGACGTGACGGAGCTGTAAAGAATCGGAAAGCGCGAGTCACCGTCTTACTTGTAACAGTAACAAAATCACGGTTTACGCCACCTGTGACGGAGCTGTAAAGAATCCGGGAGTGCGAGTCACCGCCTTACTTGTAACAGTGACAAAATTACTGTTTATGCCAGACGTGACGGAGCTGTAAAGAATCCGGAAGTCACCGTCTTTCTTGTAACAATGACAAAATTACTGTTTACGCCAGACGTGACGGAGCTGTAAAGAATCCGGAAGTCACCGTCTTTCTTGTAACAATGACAAAATTACTGTTTACGCCAGCTGTGACGGACCTGTAAAGAATCCGGAAGTCACCTTCTTTCTTGTAACAATGACAAAATTACTGTTTACGCCAGACGTGACGGAGCTGTAAAGAATCCGGAAGTCACCGTCTTTCTTGTAACAATGACAAAATTACTGTTTACGCCAGCTGTGACGGACCTGTAAAGAATCCGGAAGTCACCTTCTTTCTTGTAACAATGACAAAATTACTGTTTACGCCAGACGTGACGGAGCTATAAAGAATCCGGGAGTGCGAGTCACCGCCTTACTTGTAATAGTGACAAAATCACTGTTTACGCGAGGCGTGACCGAGTTGTGAAGAATCCGGAAGTGTGAGTCACCGTCTTACTGGTAACAGTGACAAAATTACTGTTTACTCCAGTTGTGACGGAGCAATAAAGAAACTGGAAGAGCGTCATCGTCTTGTAACAGTGACAAAATGACTGTTTTCACCAGACGTGACGGAGCTGTAAGGAATAGGAAAGTGCGAGTCACCGTCTTACTTGTAATAGTGACAAAATCACGGTTTACGCCACCTGTGACGGAGCTGTAAAGAATCCGAATCACTGTTTACTCCAGGTGTGACCGAGGTGTAAAGAATCCGGAAGTGTGAGTCACCGTCTTACTGGTAACAGTGACAAAATCACTGCTTACTCCAGTTGTGATGGAGCAGTAAAGAAACTGGAAGTGCGTCATCGTCTTGTAACAGTAACAAAATGACTGTTTACACTAGCCGTGATGGAGCTGTAAAGAATCCGGAAGTGCGAGTCACCGTCTTACTTATAACAGTGACAATATTACCATTTGCGCTAGCTGCGACCGAGCTGTGAAGAATCCAGAAGTGCGGGTGACCGTCTGAGTTGTAACAGTGACAAAATCATTGTTTACGCCAGCTGTGATGGAGCTGTAACGAATCCGGAAATGTGAGTCACCGTCTTGTAGCATTGACAAAATTACTGTTTACGACAGGAGTGACGGGGCGGTAACTGAACGGCAAGGCATCGTTTGGGTTGTCACAGTGACAAAATCACTGTGACAATAGGCTCGGTTTGAATTTATTGTTTTCGAGCAAGAGCACGGGAGATGTTAAAACAAAAACTATCTTAAGCGTGGGAAAAAGGAGAGACGGGAAAAATCTCACGTAACTCGCGAACTCTCTGATGTTTCAAAAGAAAAGGAAACAAATTCTTTAGACATGGTGACAGGTCATAGGAAACTGTGACGTAGTAAGACTCGATTGTTTTTTGTTTTTTTTTATTGGAGGTTTAACGACCACCGTGAGCAACTCAATGGGCTATAAGCAGTCGCCCGTACCTAATTTAGGGTCACTGGTTTCAGGGAAGGGAAAGAGAGAGTGCCGTAAGACAAACACAATATCCATGCCTGACCGGGATTCGAACCCGGACCTCTTTCGGACGAATGATCAGAGGCTATCGCTTAGACCACTGAGCCGCCGGGGCGGCCTCGACTTTGGATGCTAAACATTGTTCAGACACGGTTAACGAAGTCATCCTTACCAGTGAGATAGCAGAAAATTTTTTTGCCTCCCCGGTGGCGCAGTGGTCTAAGACCATTCCTCCGAGATGGGTGCGGGTTCGAATCTCGGTGAGGCATGGATGTTGTGATTTTCTTACGGGACTGGCTCTCTCCCTTCCATGGAAGCAGTGATCCCAAATTAGGGACGGGCGACTACTTTTAGCCCCCTGAGTTGCTCACGGTGGTCGTTCAACCCTCAATAAAAAAAATCTACTGGGGATGGCAGTATTTCGAGAAATTGGGGGGGGGGTTCAATACCTTCATCATAGTGTGGATTTGCTGATTTCAATTTAGCCGCGACAGTCTGGAGATCGTATCTGCCCATATTCAAAAAAGAAATGGCCGTTTTCTTTTCCCTCTTTATCTTCCTTCCTTTTTTTATTTTTTTTGATATACACTGACGGAAAAAATCCCAACACCAAGAAGGGGTTGTGTTAGATAAACGACGGTTGGTAGGCGGTGAGAGTACATCTGTAAGATGACGTCTATGCAAATTTCGCGCTCGGCGCATGCGTGTGGCGATACTAGCGCCCCTCGGAACATGCAAAGCAGGTTTGCTGTAAATACGCGCTGTAACGTCCGTGAGCGTTAGTTATCGTTGAGATTCGACGTAGTGTGTTGATGTTAGTCAAAAGAAGACGAAGAAGCCATTATCAACAGCTCACGGAGTTTGAACGAGGTCGTGTAATAGGGCTACGAGAAGGTGGATTTTCGTTCCGCAATATTGCAGAACGACTTGGCAGGAATGTAGCCACTGTGCATGATTGTTGGCAGCGGTGGTCAAGGGAATGTACTGCCTCAAGAAGACCGGGTTCTGGCCGGCCACGTGGCACTACTGAGAGGGATGTCCGCCGTGTACGGCGTATGGCCGTGGCGCATCGTACCGCGTCTGCGGCAGCAATTCGAGCTGCAGTTGCCACCAAAGTGACACAACGAACTGTTACAAATCGGTTACTTGAAGGACAGCTCCGAGCCAGACGCCCTGTAGCGTGCATTCCACTTACTCCAAACCAATGCCGTTTGCGACGTCAGTGGTGTCAAGCTAGAGCTCATTGGAGGACGGAGTGGAGATCTCTTGCGTTTTCTGATGAAAGCCGGTTCTGCCTGGCTGCCAGTGATGGCCGTGTGTTGGTTAGAAGGAGGCCAGGTGAGCGCCTGCAACCAGCCTGTCTGCGGCCGAGACATACTGGACCTACACCTGGAGTTATGGTCTGGGGAGCAATTTCCTATGACAACAGGAGCACTCTCGTGGTTATCCCACGCACCCTGACGGCACAGTTGTACGTCGGTCTGGTGATTCAACCTGTTGTGCTGCCATTCATGAACAGCATTCCAGGAGGGGGTTCCAACAGGATAACGCTCGCCCTCATCCCGCTGTTGTAACCCAACATGCTCTACAGAGTGTCGACATGTTGCAGTGGCCTGCTAGATCACAAGATCTTTCACCAATCGAGCACGTATGGGACATCATTGGACGACAACTCCAGCGTCACCCCCAACCAGCATTAACCGTCCCTGTATTGACCGTCCAAGTGCAACAGGCATGGAACTCCATCCCACAAACTGACATCCAGCACCTGTACGACACGATGCATGAACGTTTGCGTGCTTGCATTCAACATTCTGGCGGTTACACCGGTCATTAATGTACCAGCATTTCACATTTAAAATGGCTCTTCTCGCGCTTACAATAAGCTGTGATCTTGAAACCTTAATCGATTAAATATGTTACCTATACAAATGTATTGCCGCCATTTCATTCCTATACAACTATTTTTTCGTGGTGTTGGGATTTTTTTCCGTCAGTGTATATCACATTTGTTGGACAGACCCTAAATTCTTAAAAAGGCGAAACGGAAGGATGGGCCTTGATAAATCCGACCTCTGAACTGTCCTGTCTGGAGGTTTCGATGCCGTCTATCAACGGAATCATAAAAGCAGCGCGTAATCAGCACGTGTAGGTTTGCGCCCTTCGCAACCGATTAGCAAAATCCATTCAACCTGAGGTCTGTCTGTTTCTTATCATCTCGGAACTACGTTGTAGCCGAATCAGCTTTCGCGCTTGCTTCATTGCGTCGCATTTTCTAATCAAAACATACCCAAAGATATCATTATTATGTCTCGTATAGTAAAAAATAAGCTGCCATTTTTTCTATCGTAGTGGTATGTGTTATACATTATTCACGATAACCCACAATCGAAACGCATTAAATAAAATACACCATCGATACTTCAGTTCTACGACGCACCGAAATAAAATAATTCGGTAGCACCTCAGTTTCAGGAGACTGCGAATGAAATCATTTGTAAATTCTCCACCACGTCCAAAAGAAACTTCATTGTCAATAGTACAGTTTAAACGAAATGAAACATCAGTACCTCAATTTTAGGAAGCTGGAAGTAAAATAATTCGTTTATATCCGCAGTTTTATAGCTGCCGAAATAAAATATATTTTCCGACGCCCTAAAGAAAGCACATAGTCCAGTTTTACGATGCCCGAAATAAAACAGGACTTTAATATCTGAATTTCATGACGCTGGAAATAAAAACATTCGTCGATTGTCCCTCACACCTGAAGAAAAATTTGTCGCCAATGGCGCAGTTTCACGACGTTCTAACAAAACGCATAGTCATTGCTCCAGTTTCACGACGCCGGAAATAAAACCCCGACCTGAGTCAATATCTCAGTTTAAAATCCTGAACAGAGTCAATATCTCAGTATAAATTCTCAAACTGAGTCAATATCTCAGTTTAAAATCCCGAACTGAGTCAATATCTCAGTTTAAAATCACACACCGAGTAGGTATTTCAGTTTAAAATCCCGAGCTGAGTCAAATCTCAGTTTAAAATCCCGAGCTGAGTTAAATCTCAGTTTAAAATCCCGAGCTGAGTCAAATCTCAGTTTAAAATCCCGAGCTGAGTCAAATCTCAGTTTAAAATATCAAACTGTTAATACTTCAGTTTAAAATCTCAAACTGTTAATACTTCAGTTTAAAATCTCGAACTGGGTCAATATCTCAGTTTAAAATCCCGAACTGAGTCAATATCTCAGTTTAAAATCCCGAACTGAGTCAATATCTCAGTTTAAATTCTCAAACTGAGCCAATATCTCAGTTTAAAATCCCGAACTGAGTCAATATTTCAGTTTAAAATCCAGAACAGAGTCAATCTCTCCGTTTAAAATCCCGAATTAAGTCAATATCTCAGTTCAAATTCTCAAACTGAGCCAATATCTCAGTTTAAATTCTCAAACTGAGTCAATATCTCAGTTTAAAATCCCAAACTGAGTCAATATCTCAGTTTAAATTTTCAAACTGAGTCAATATCTCAGTTTAAATTCTCAAACTGAGTCAATATCTCAGTTTAAATTCCCAAACTGAGCCAATATCTCAGTTTAAAATCCCGAACTGAGTCAATATTTCAGTTTAAAATCCAGAACAGAGTCAATCTCTCCGTTTAAAATCCCGAATTAAGTCAATATCTCAGTTCAAATTCTCAAACTGAGCCAATATCTCAGTTTAAATTCTCAAACTGAGTCAATATCTCAGTTTAAAATCCCGAACTGAGTCAATATCTCAGTTTAAAATCCAGAACAGAGTCAATATCTCAGTTTAAAATCACACATCGAGTTAGTATTTCAGTTTAAAATCTCGAGCTAAGTTTAAAATCTCGAACTGAGTCAATATCTCAGTTTAAAATCCCGAACTGAGTCAATATCTCAGTTTAAATTCTCAAACTGAGTCAATATCTCAGTTTAAAATCCTGAACTGAGTCAATATCTCAGTTTAAATTCTCAAACTGAGTCAATATCTCAGTTTAAAATCCCGAACTGAGTCAATATATCAGTTTAAAATCCCGAACTGAGTCAATATCTCAGTTTAAAATCCAGAACAGAGTCAACATCTCAGTTTAAAATCACACACCGAGTTAGTATTTAAGTTTAAAATCTCGAGCTAAGTCAAATCTCAGTTTAAAATCTCGAACTGAGTCAATATCTCAGTTTAAAATCCCGGACTGAGTCAATATCTCAGTTTAAAATCCCGAACTGAGTCAATATTTCAGTTTAAAATCCAGAACAGAGTCAATATCTCAGTTTGAAATCCCGAAGTGAGTCAATATCTCAGTTTAAATTCTCAAACTGAGTCAATATCTCAGTTTAAAATCCCGAACTGAGTCAGTATCTCAGTTTAAATTCTCAAACTGAGCCAATATTTAAAATCCTGAACTGAGTCAATATTTCAGTTTAAAATCCAGAACAGAGTCAATATTTCAGTTTAAAATTACACACCGAGTTAGTATTTCAGTTTAAAATCCCGAGCTGAGTCAAATCTCAGTTTAAAATCTCAAACTGTTAATACTTCAGTTTAAAATCTCGAACTGAGACAATATCTCAGTTTAAAACCCCGAACTGAGGCAATACCTCTGTTTTATGACGTCGGAAATAAAATCCCCGAAAATGAATCAATATCTCAGTGTTAAATCCCGAGATGACTCAATATCTAAGTTTGAAATCCCGAACTGTGATAATATCTCAGTTTAAAATCTCTAGTTGTCAATACCTGAGTTTAAAATTACAAACTGAGTCCATCTCTCTGTTTAAAATCCCGAACTGTGATAATATCTCAGTTTAAAATCTCTAGTTGTTAATACCTGAGTTTGAAATTACGAACTGAGTCCATCTCTCTGTTTAAAATCCCGAACTGGGATAATATCTCAGTTTAAAATCACGAGTTGTCAATACCTGAGTTTAAAATTACGAACTGAGTCCATCTCTCTGTTTAAAATCCCGAACTGACTCAATATCTCAGTTTAAACTCCTGAAGTGAGTCAATATCTAAGTTTAAACTCCTGAAGTGAGTCAATATCTAAGTTTAAAATCCCGAACTGAGTCAATAACTCCGTTTACAGTTCCGAACTGAGTCAATATCTCAGTTCAAAATTCCGAACTGAGTCAAGATATCCCTCAGTTTAATATCCCGAACTGAGGCAATATCTCAGTTTTATGACGTCGGAAATAAAATCCGTGAAACTGAATCAATATCTCAATGTAAAATCCCGAACAAAGTCAATATCTCACTTTCAAGAAGCTGGAAATAAACCCCCAGAAATTGAGTTAACTTATCACTCAGTTTCATGACGCCGGAAATAAAATCCCTGAAACTGAGTTATCTCAGTGTAAATTCCCTGAAACTGAGTTATCTCAGTGTAAATTCCCTGAAACTGAGTTATCTCAGTGTAAAATCCCGAACTGAGCCAATATCTCAGTTTAAACTCCCGAACTGAGTCAATATCTCAGTTTAAACTCCCGAACTGAGTCAATATCTCAGTTTAAACTCCCGAACTGAGGCAATATCTCAGTTTAAACTCTCGAACTGAGTCAACATCTCAGTTCGAAATCCCGAACTGATTCAATATCTCAGTTTGAAATCCCGAACAGAGTCAATATCTCCGATTAAAATCCCGAACTGAGTCAATATCTCCGATTAAAATCCCGAACTGGGTCAATACCTCAGTTTAAAGTTCCAAACTGAGTCAATATCTCAGTTTAAAATCTCGGACTGAGTCAAATCTCAATTTAAAATATCGAGCTGAGTGAATATCTCTGTTTAAAATCCTGAAATGAGTCAATATCTAAGTTTAAAATCCCGAACCAATTCAATATATCAGTTAAAAATTGGGAACTAAGTCATATCTCAGTTTAAAATCCCGAACCAATTCAATATATCAGTTAAAAATTGGGAACTAAGTCATATCTCAGTTTAAAATTCCGAACTGAGTCAAGATATCCCTTAGTTTAAAATCCCGAACTGAGGAAATATCTCAGTTTCAAAAAGCTGGAAATAAAATCCCCGAAACTGAGTTAACATACCCCTCAGTTTCATGACGCGTAAAATAAAATTCCCGAAACTAAGTCAATATCTCAGTTTCAGTCGCCGAAGATAAAAATCTCTGCAACTGAGTTAAAATCTCAGTTTCAGGATGTCGGAAATAAAATTCCTCAAACTGTGTCAATTTATCAGTTAACTAGGAAAACTTATTTCTGGAATCAAATGCTCAACATTCTCTAATTTTGGAATTGAAACGCTTTTTGAAAAAAGTAAACACCTCCTTTTTCAGAAAATGCCTTCTGCATGAAACTGATTTTCTTCTTTTCTCAACAAAAATTATCAAAACGTTTGCTGATACGCAGAAGAGTAGAAACTTCATGACCAGCGCATCTTTATGCAAATCGAAGCAACGATGGCATGAATCGGTATAAATAACACCTGATGAGCTCCAGACAAAGGCAAAATTGTAATAGCCAGACGACTAAGTCAGAGCATTTCCCAGGTGGCAAGGTATAAATAATATCTGATACTGAGCTCTGTTAATCAGAGCCGCGGATGGCTTAGTGGTTAGCGAGTCAGACTATCGATGCAAGGTCCTCAGGTTCGAACCTGCGCTGATCTGTCAGAGATAGTGTGATTTACTAACAATCGCTGAATATCCGCCATGCATCGGACGAGCACGTTAAGTGACGGTCCCCAGGCTGGACCCACTGGTTAAATGGGTATCCTTCCCTATGCCCCCCCTGAAATTCTCTCACCCCTCTGTGTGCAACATCGTACTTGTACGGTGGCGCCATCTACTGTACTCTAATCTCACTACAAACTGTTCTGTCAAAGTCGCTTCTGTGTCCTGCCGAAAAGGCGATCTCGCTGTAGGTGGCTGGGACCTAAACTCTACTCACTGTAGACGGAAGTCCTACAAGAAAATAACAAATACTGTGTGCTCTGTTAATCAGTGTTATTCTTGTTCTTCAGATGGGAAAGGCAGCGAGTTTGACAAAGGCCAAATTGTAATGGCCAGACGACTGGGTCAGAGGTTTTCCGAGACGACAATGCTAGTGGGGTGATGACGTCAGCCGTGGTTAGAACCTTCAAAAAGTGGTCCAAGGAGGAAAAAACCACGTACCAGTGAAAAGCTGCGGGCCGATCACGACTGATCGATGCTAAAGGTGAGCGAAATCTATCCAGCTTTTAACAATAATTAAAAGTTATTGTCCGTTGTAAAAAAAAGTTCTCAAACTCCAAATCATCAAAAAAGTTCTCAAACCCATCGTGACTTGCTTTGAAAATCACGATGAGAAAAAAACGCAGTTTGTAGTAAGACCTACTACAGAAAAAATAAAATTATTGCAAACGTAGTCAGCCTCCCCGGTGGCGCAGTGGTCTAAGGCGCTGGTCTCTGATCATTCTTCCGTAAGGGGTCCGGGTTCGAATCCCGCTCAGGCATGGATGTTGTGTTTGTCTTACGGCACTGGCTCTCTGCCTTCCCTGGAACCAGTGACCCTAAATTAGGGACGGGCGACTGCTTATAGCCCATTGAGTTGCTCACGGTGGTCGTTAAACCTCCAATAAAAAAAAAAAAACCGTAGTCAAAAAAATAATAAGCTCCAATAGAAAAATAAAATGCCTAAATCATTCGCATTAATTTATACATAGTATAAAATAAAGTCCCCGGTAGGCGTCTGTCTGTTTGTTCGGGCTAATCTCGGAAATCGCTGGACGGATTTTGATGCGGTTTAAAAAAAAAAAAAAAAATTAAAATTAAAAAAACAAACAAACAATTAACCCAAAAGTTCATAATTTCTTTTAAGATGCATTTAGTTTTGCCTAAATAATTGTCATGTTTCACTTTTAAAGCACTGGATGTCCTAAAGATTGAAGCTATTCGGTCTTTTGGCTCCAGGTTGTAATACGATCGCTCTCCAGTTGCCCTCTCTCTGCGCTGCTGAAGAAAAACGCAAGGCCACATGGGGACTCCCCATGGAGGATGTGGGGAAACAGTCAGTCAGTCACCTAGGATTACGTACACGACAGGCACCAACGTTCATTCACAGCAGCCGCAGATCTGCGATGAACAAGGGGGTGATTTCTTCAAGTGACTTATTTTAGTTTTGTACGAAACACTTACCTGTATTCTTAAATCTACTACTTAAAAATTAAAATTACAGAGCTCTTGGTACCAGCATTACTTTTCCAGACACTCTCCCTGACTCAATAAACCCTCATCCCCCCCATCTACCACACACACGCCGCGAAAAACGCATCCTCCCTCGTGCTTGAAATCCTGGGAAAATTACTGCGCTTAGGGGCGCTGAAGTAAATCCTGCAGGGGGGGGGGCGCACATTCTGCTAGTCACGCCACTGGGTTTAGGTGTATGAAACATTATTAATCTATGACAAAAGAGAGCCGAGCAGTAACGATTTTAGTGACATGTCAAAGAAAAAATCTTTCGTGGCTTCCACTGCCTAAACAACGACGCGCGGCGACTGGTTTACGAAACGTTTTTGCTCATTCGAAAAAAGACGCGAGGTGCATGCGCGGCGGTCGGTCTGACAGCATGTAAGGCCACAGACTAAATGCGTAGTTACATCGGACGCTGAAAGAATTGGTTTATCGGCGCTCGCACAGACTAAATGCGTAGTTACATCGGATGCTGAAAGAATTGGTTTATCGGCGCTCGCACAGACTAACTGCGTAGTTACATCGGACGCTGAAAGAATTGGTTTATCGGCGCTCGTACAGATTAAATGCGTAGTTACATCGGACGCTGAAAGAATTGGTTTATCGGCGCTCGCACAGATTAAATGCGTAGTTACATCGGACGCTGAAAGAATTGGTTTATCGGCGCTCGCATAGACTAAATGCGTAGTTACATCAGACGCTGAAAGAATTGGTTTATCGGCGCTCGCATAGACTAAATGCGTAGTTACATCAGACGCTGATAAGAATTGGTTTATCGGCGCTCGCATAGACTAAACGCTTAGTTGTTTTCGTCCACACGTATGTATCTCTTTGAGTAGCTCTTTAATTAAAATTTAAATTTTGTATTAACATTATACCGAGACGAAAATTGAATATAGGTCGTAGTACATCGGGCGCTAAAGGATTTTTTGTATCCCGTCATAATGAAACTTTCCAAGAAACAGAATCTCGATTAACAAACGACAGACATAGAATGGCTTTACCAAGAGAAAGACAGTCGCCTGTTGAATGCAGTAATCGTCTGTCTTTAGATTTGTTGTAAATTCTAAATTGCTACAGTGCGAAGCCGGGCCGGGTCGCTAGTGAAATATGT
The DNA here is from genome assembly GCA_039090855.1 of Macrothele yani. Taxonomy (NCBI): domain Eukaryota; kingdom Metazoa; phylum Arthropoda; class Arachnida; order Araneae; family Macrothelidae; genus Macrothele; species Macrothele yani. Next base: position 17,268,645 of record CM076999.1, on the reverse strand, counting down.
ATACTGAAAGGTCAAATTATTATGGCGAAAATATGCAAAGCAGCAAGACAGCAGCAAATCGCGGTGTGAAGAAAAACCTGTCGGGTGGCTACAAATAGAGTGGATAGGTACGCGCATGTATACATTTCGTCGAATGCCAACATGGGTTGAAGACGAGACTTAAATTAGTTTGATCGAGGTCAAGTCGTGGGAGCCAGGAAAGCCGGATGTTCAGTCAGCGCAACTGCGAAACTGTTAGGAATTCCGTGTCAAACCGTAGCACGTGTGTACCAGGAGTACGTGAAATCCGGAAAAAACCGCTAACAGTCGGATGAGAAGTGGCCGTAAAAGGGCTTTGGATGATCGAGGGCGCCGACGATTGGCCCGCATCGTACAGACGAATCGGTAGTCTTGCTTGCAGCAAATCACGTCACAATTTAATGAAGGAGCATCCACAAGCCTATGCTCAAAGACAATCCTTCGACACATAGCACAACAACACGCCTGCGGGTAAGTCGACAACCGCATCGTGTCCCGATGGTAAGGGCACACAGCATCGCATGAGTCCACTGCAGTTTGCGAAAGCCCATCGAAACTGGAGCATGGATGATTGGAAACGCGTCCTGTGGTCAGACGAATCCCGTTTCACACTGTATCGCACCAATGGCAGGCCGCGTGTGTGACGTCAGCCATACGAAGCTATAGACAGCGCATGCCAAGTTGGGGTACAACAGGCCGGTGGAGGCGGTGTAACTGTTTGGGGAGCTATCACGTGGTCCGGCCTGGGTCCCTTGGTACCTCTTGAGTCGTCCGTCACTGGTTCCAGCTATGCGCAGCTCCTGGCCGCGCTAAGAGGGGCACCAACAATCACATGTAAATGGATTTATAGGTGACAATTGCAGAGACATATATGAAAGTAATGGAATGGGGATGTCGCCGAAGGGGGAAACAGGCGATCACAATTCCTGGAATTGTGTCCATTGTCTCTTTCACGCTCCAAGTGAACGTTGCATTGTGAGGATCGGTGCTACATTTGTTTCACGTGTGTTGCATAGTTAAACAACGGTCAGGTGCACGTGACCACCAAGTTGAATACACACGAAAGATTTAATTATTCACTATTCATGTACCTAATTAATAAAATCTTTCAACTATATGCAGTTCTTGTGGCTCGGGCTCGGGCTCGGCCCGTCTCAGCACTGTTCACCGCTCTTTTGAATAATTTAAAATTGAAATGAGATTTATTAAGTTTTAAAGCAGTTTCCTTATCTCCTTATCAAATAGGAAGCGATTCGAAATACGGAACACTCTTCATCGAACATTCTTCGTTACATCTTTGTTTGGGAAACTACACTGCTGGCCGCCTAAAATGCAACACCAAGAAGGAAGCATCCGATTGGCCTGAAATTCGCAGCATGCGTCGCCCGTATGAGGACATGCAAACGAATAGCATTGCAGGGCATATGCAAATCATGTGCGCCCGGCACGCCACCGAGAAGCACTATAAGAAAGGTGCACAGAAAGCGAGGTGTAAGTAGTGGAAGTGTGTTGTTCTGCCGGACCTGTGCGTGGGAAGCTTGCTGATGCCTCGTCGCAGAATACGGCAGTCATTTCAGCACGTTTCGGAGTTCGACAGAGGACGAATTGTGGCGCTTCGCGACAGCGGTTTATCGTACCGAGACATCGGCGCCCGTGTGGGACGACATCCAGCCACAGTGAGGCGAGTATGGATTCGGTGGGTGCAGGAGGGACGGGCGGACCGACGTGAGCGATTGCCGCAACCACGGCACACCACCGAACGAGAGGACCGGCATGTTGTGCAGCGGGCATTGACGGCTCGCACCGCCACATCGCGAACGTTAGCGCAGGAATTAGGGTGTGTTGCGCAACAACCTGTGTCAGCACGTACCGTTCGACGTTGTCTGCAGGAGCGGGGACTTGTCGCATGGCGCCCATTGCTCTGATTACCATTGACGTTACATCACCAGCGAGTGCGGCGGCAGTGGGCCGTTGAACGCCGCACCTGGACTAGAGAATGGCACAACACTGTCTTCTCCGACGAATCCCGCTTTTGCCTGCAACACCACGATGGTCGCATCCGCGCGTGGCAGAACCGCGGTGAGAGACTGTATTGCGCCTGCATTATGCATCGCCATACTGATCCGTCGCCTGGCGTTATGGTTTGGGGCGCAATTGGATATGACACCCGCACCACTCTGGTACGCATCGGCGGTGCACTCAACAGCTACCGCTACATCTCCGATGTTTTGGAGCCTGTAGTCCTCCGTTACCTGCAGGACCTGCCAGAAGCCAAGTTTCGACCGGACAATGCGCGTCCGCACGTGGCACGCATCGTGCAGCAATTCTTCAGGGCCCAGAAGGTGTCACTGCTGACGTGGCCCGCCTATTCTCCCGATATGTTGCCCATCGAACACGTCTGGTCACTGATCGGCAACCTAGTGGCCCGGCAAGCACCACCCGTGATGAACTGTGGCAACGTGTGGAAGCAGCCTGGACCGACATACCCCAAGCCCATATCCAAAGACTCTTTCGTTCGATGCCGCGGCCGTTATTGCCAGTCATGGGGGCTACACGAACTATTGATGTCTGCGTGTTCCGCAAGTCGCACGGGCCTGTAAGCTCAATCGTTTCATCTTTGTATCTGTTGTTATGTGCCCAGTAAATCTGGCTTTGCTGTCTCGTGTCCTTTTTGATGTTGCATTGGGGGGGGGGGGGCAGCAGTGTATAAATCGTACGGTTCTGCATAGAACGAAGATTAATTATGCAGCATCGGTTCATTGAAATCCTCTAGGGATTGTTTGCAAACTGCGTGAGCAGCCTATTTCGTTAGCTTTAAGTGCAAGTGGTCAATGGATTGCGTAGTAGTCTTAATAGTATACAACCCTTTGATATCACGATTCCATGTGTGAGGTCGAGTTCAAGGTTTCTGTAATCAGAATGAACCGATTAGCAGATATTCCTTGTACACGAGGCGTGGGGAAAAGGAGGATTTCTTCTTCCAGTAATGAGAGGCGACAAGTGTCATCACCCCATATGGGTAAACGGTGCTATTTTACCACGGCCACAAAGACAGCATTGAAGAAGTCAAGGCCACACGTAAAATTTTCTTGATTGCAAACACGCAGTTCGCCGAAATAAACTCCTGTTTCGAAATGAGAAATCTTCCAACCACCGTTCTTGAACGGATCTGGGAAAAGATAGATAAACACAGACAATGTGTCACACAGATTTCTTCTAATGATGAAATTACCACTAAAACAAATAACTCGGTTTGATTATGAAATGAAGTCTGCTGATAAACATTCCGAAGAGTGTATAAATCAGATCACACCCAAGCATAGACGCCGACTTGAAAAATTATTTGGGGGTTCCGGAAATTTTTAATCGAATTACCCATGCATTTTTCAAAGTATTTAAGTCTGTTTTTTTTTTTTTTTATTGGAGGTTTAACGACCACCGTGAACAACTCAACGGGCTATAAGCAGTCGCCCGTCCCTAATTTAGGGTCACTGGTTCCAGGGAAGAGAGAGAGCCAGTGCCGTAAGACAAACACAACATCCATGCCTCACCGGGATTCGAACCCGGACCCTTCATGGACGAATGATCAGAGGCCATCGCTTAGACCACTGCGCCACCGGGGCGGCGTATTTAAGTCTAATTTATATTTCATTCAGTTAGATTATCTGGCTCAATAAGACACTTGAAATGCTAAAATGAAGCATATTATAGTTCATTTTCTTTTCTCTAGATAATTATTTATTTCATTTATTTAGCTTTTGTAGGCGCGACATTATTGTACACAATACACAGATACCGTGTGAATTTCCAACTTAATTGTCTTACAAAAGTAACAAAAACATGTAAAATTTATTTTAAGTTTTTTTTTACCAATTCTAAAAATGCCAACAATTTTTTCTTCAAATGATTTCCGAGTTAAAAATAGAAGGTTAGAAGGGAGAGGACACGGCATCAGACGCCCCCCTGCATTTTCCGTGGGTCGTACTTCGTATTAGTTGCGTATGCCCAACTTGGGCTGCTTCTGTACTTTTCTATGCGGAAATCGTTGATTTTGAAGAGGTTTTAGAGGCACTTGTACAGCATGTACAGTCAGGAAAAAATGTGACTGAAATATACACAGTGCGTCAAAGAATTTTTAAGACTGGCGCTAGATTTCAGCCTACGGTGGCGCCACCAGTGTAATCGCGAATGCGTTATAAACCGCGACCATCTGCTTGCTTTCTGCCAAAAGTACTGCGCAGTTGTTAAAGTAACTCAAACGAAACGGCCGTTCATTAGAGAAGTAAAATATTTTTCATGTTGAATTATTAAGATGGAACAAAGGGCTGTTATTAAAATTAACGCAAAACTTGGTCAAAGTGCCTCGGAAACGTACCGAATGATGAAACAAGTTTACGGTGAGTTTTGTTTAAGTAGATCAAATGTTTTCCTGTGGCACAAACGTTTTTTGGACGGAAGAGATACGATAGAAGATGATAAGCATACCGGAAGACCAAGTTCTTTTTTTTTTTGATATGAGGTTTAACGACCACCGTGAGCAACTCAATGGGCTATAAGCAGTCGTCCGTCCCTAATTTAGGGTCACTGGTTCCAGGGAAGGGAGAGAACCAATGTGCCGCCCCGGTGGCGCAGTGGTCTAAGGCGTTGGCCTCTGATCATTCGTCCGTAAGGGGTCCGGGTTCGAATCCCGGTGAGGCATGGATGTTGTGTTTGTCTTACGGCACTGGCTCTCTCCCTTCCCTGGAACCAGTGACCCTAAATTAGGGACGGGCGACTGCTTATAGCCCATTGAGTTGCTCACGGTGGTCGTTAAACCTTCAATCAAAAAAAAAAAACCAATGCCGTAAGACAAACACAACATCCATGCCTCACCGGGATTCGAACCCAGACCCCGTTCGGACGAATGATCAGAGGCCATCGCTTAGACCACTGCGCCACCGGGGCGGCAAGACCAAGTTCATCTACGACACCTGAGATTATTGAAAAAGTGCGTGATTTCGTGTCAAACAATCGATGTGCGTCACTAAGAATGATGGAAGAGTCTTTAAACATCAACAAAGAAACGATTCGAACCATCCTGCAAGAAGATTTGGGCAAAACAAAAGTCTGTGCTAAATTTGTTTCACACACGTTAACCAATGAACAAAAATCAAGGAGAGGTGCACATTGCAGAGACATCATTTCAGCAGCTGAAAATGATCCAAACTTCTTAAGATCGATTGTTACAGGTGATGAAACATGATGTTTTCAATATGATCCTAAAACAAAGTGACAAAGTGCGGAATGGAAGTCAAATAACTCGCCACAAGCCAAAAAAACAGGAAAAGTTCCATCGAAAATCAAAACAATGCTCATTACATTCTTCTATAGTAAGGGTATTATCCACAAAGAATTTGTTCCAAGTGGACAAATAATTGCCGGTGAGTTTTATTTAAATGTTTTGAGGCGTTTGATGGGCAGAATTCGTCGCATTCGTCCAGAATATCGGGATAAAAACAGTTGGTGTTTGTTGCACGATAATGCACCCAGTCACACCTCACTTCTTGTTCGTAGATTTTTGGCGAAAAATAACGTCTGTGTGTTGAATCCTCCACCGTATTCGCCTGATTTAGCACCCTGCGACTTTTCTTTATTCCCAAAACTTAAAATGACGTTAAAAGGGTGTTATTTTGATGATATTTCGACCATACAAACAGCTTCGACGCGTGCTTTGGAGGCAATTCCGCAAAGTGAACTGGAACAGGCATTCGAATCATTATTAAATCGCTGTAACAAGTGTATTGAAGCCGGAGGGACTTATTTTGAATAACAAACCAAAACAAATTATAATTTCTTCTTTCTGTTTCATTTTACAAACCCAGTCTTAAAAATTCTTTGCCACACTGTGTACATGCACATAACTGAAAATCTGCAAAAAGTTACAGAAATACTGTTTAGCATTTTCTAAAAAATTTAAACAAAATTGTGCTTCGTCCACCGGAAGTGCATATTGCTTATTATCCAATCACGGCCTTGCTAAAACTGTGGGAGCCTTGTTGACCTTCAGGGACTACTGCAGAGAGCAAGAGACCGCCGCTATCAACCTGTGCCCCAGCACAGGTCTTCAGGAAGTGACATCACGGAACTTAACCCTCCCCACCCGGAAGGCGCAAGAAACCAGATGATCAGATTTGGCTTCACCAGCGGCTGCTGATGTCATCTTCTCTCTCTTCTAACCTCTTTGGTTCCCGACTGCCCGAAGATAGGATGGGTCAACTGACTATACAACATATTTCCGCCTTTATCACTATGACCTCGAATAGGTTGTCGTCTCCGAATGTACAGCTAGACTTTTGTATTTTGTGGGAACCCAAACAAACCGAAGAATTTTCTTTTATAAAGGAGGCAGTTTTAAATGCTCTTAAACAACGGTACTTGAGGTATTGTTTGTCGTGTCAAATTTGATGAGCACGAGCAAACACTAATTCTTTTTTTGCGGCACAATAAACAGTCTGAGGGGTAAATTTCTATACACACTCTCTCTATATACACTGCTGGCCACCCAAAATGCGACACCAAGAACGACACGAGATAGCAAAGCCAGATTTACTGGACACATAACAACAGATACAAAGATGAAACGATTGAGCTTACAGGCCCGTGCGACTTGCGGAACACGCAGACATCATTAGTTCGTGTGGCCTTCCATGGCTGGCAATAACGGCCGCTACACGCCGCGGCATCGAACGAAAGAGGCTTTAGATGTGGGCTTGGGGTATATCGGTCCAGGCTGCTTCCACACGCTGCCACACTTCATCAGGCGTATCCGCGGGTGGTGCTTGCCGGGCCACTCGGTTGCCGATCAGCGACCAGACGTGTTCGATGGACGACATATCGGGAGAACAGGTGGGCCACGGCAGCAGTGACACCTGGTGGGCGGTGAAGAATTGTTGAACGATGCGTGCCAGATGCGGGCGCGCATTGTCCTGTTGAAATGTGGCCACTGGCAGGTCCTGCAGGTAAGGGAGGACTACAGGCTCCAAAACGTCGGAGATGTAACGGTGGCTGTTGAGTGTACCGGTGATGCGTACTAGAGGGATGCGGGTGTCATATCCAATTGCGCCATTACCCCAGGCGACGGACCGGTATGGCGATGCATAATGCAGGCGTCATACAGTCTCTCGCCGCGGTGCCGCCACACGCGGATCCGACCATCGTGGTGTTGCAGGCAAAAGCGGGATTCGTCGGAGAAGACAATGTCGTGCCATTCCGTAGTCCAGGTGAGGCGTTCAACGGCCCACTGCCACCGCACTCGCCGGTGGTGTAGCGTCAATGATAATCGGAGCAATGGGCGCCGTGCGACAAGTCCAAGCTCCTGCAGACGACGCCGAACCGTACGTGCTGACACAGGTTGTTGCGCAACACACCCGCCGCACAACATGCCGATCATCTCGTTCGGCGGTGTGCCGCGGCCGCGGCAATCGATCACATCGGTCCGTCCGTCCCTCCTGCACCCACCGAATCCATACTCGCCTCCCTGTGGCTGGATGTCGACCCACACGGGCGCCGATGTCTCGGAACAATAAACTGCTGTCGCGAAGCGACACAATTCGTCCTCTGTCGAACTCCGAAACGTGCTGGAATGACTGCCGTATTCTGAGACGAGGCATCAGGAAGCTTCCCACGCACAGGTCCGGCAGCACAACACACTTCCACTACTTACACCCCGTCTCCTGTGCACCCTTCTTATAGTGCCTCTCGGTGGCGTGCCGGGCGCACATGATTTGCATATGCCCTGCAATGCTAATCGTTTGCAAGTCCTCTCGCGGGCGACGCATGCTCCGAATTTCAGGCCAATCGGATGCTTCCTTCTTGGTGTTGCATTTTGGGTGGCCAACAGTGTACATTGCCTGACAAACTGCCACGCCATGTAGGAATGCTCGAAAACAGACCAAACTATGCACACAGATAGCCAAGTAGGTCCTGAACAAATGATCTAATTGTCACATACAGACTAGGCTCCATTGACCGAATATACAGGATGATCAATAAGGAGTGTTGCTCCCATTTTGGGCGATACAGCGTTGAATCCGACCTGGCATCGAGGCAATGCGAATAGAGTCCTGGGGTATCGTCGACCAGGTGGTGCTGATCCGAGTCAACAGTTCAACTGAATTTTGCGGGAGTTGGAGGGCACTCAACCGACGTCCAATCGTGTCCCACAGATGCTCGATGGGCGAGAGGTCGGAGGATCCTGTCGACCACGGAAGCATCCGCATACCGTATTAAGCATTCAGGCTGATCCGAGGGGTATGCGGCTACAGCACCTCTTCAATATGTCGGCGTGTCGTCAGTGAGCCCGTAATGTGTAACAGCGGTGAGCTGCTGTTGGCGCTGACAGCACCCCACACCATGACTTCACGTTGCCGGGCTGTGTGGCACTCCACAACGGCGGAGGAATCCTCCCGTTGGCCACGCCGCCTACAGATTCTCACAGTGAGACTGAACCGCGATTCGTCGGTGAACACCACACTGTTTCATTCGGCGCCCCGCGCAGCTCTGGAGCGACACCACGCCAAGCGGTGACGACGATGGCTCGCTGATAAGGGTAACCTTAGAAACGGACGGCTGGACAGCAAACCAGACGCAGCCAATCGGCGCGACACTGTCAGCGTCGATATCGGGGCGTCCAAGCCTACCCCGTACACTCCGCAAAGTGTCGCTCGTTGTGGCCTGTGGGTCCGCTACGGCATGACGTCGGATGCGACTATGGGGGGGGGGGACTCGAACGTCCATTTCCGTGCTCCGGTCCACCTACGACGTTGAAGATCCTTCCTGGGACCACTGCCTCCAAATGCGACCCACGGGTGTGGTATCACGCTGCGTTTGTTCCGCAATACGACGCAAGGATCATCCGGCGGTATGAAAGCCTCCAATGACGCCTCTCGTGAACTATATCCGTTTGACGCACGACGGCGTCTTAATGGCATTGGGACCCGTTGTTCGTTCGGTTACAGCAGAACCACTCAGTTCTCGCGGCCGTGACGACGTCTCGAGTGATGGCCTCACGGGCTAGTTGTCCGCTTAGCTTATATCCCGCGCGCCGTTCGTGTGATTGGCCTGAAAATGCAATTATTTGTATGACTTGTACGTGTGCACCAACCCTGCGGTTTGCATGGCGCTGCGCTCACGTCTTCATGGTGTGGCATTTTCTCTGTCAGGCAGTGAAGAGCAATTGAATTAGAGATACCTGTCTAGTAACGTGCAGCACCACCTTTCGCCCTCATGACGGCGGCGATTCGTCTCGGCATGGACTCGACAAGACAGCGGAAGCGTTGGGAAGCCATACGGATCCACGACCCCTGAACAAGCTCCCACAGTTCACGAAGATTTCATGGAGGGGGGTCCTCTCTCTCGATGGCATCACACATGTGCTCAGGGCAGGTGACCTAGCAGGCCAAGGAAGCGAGGTCACGTCGGTGGACTGTTCATCCAACCATTCGGATACAATTCTGGAGATGCATTGTCTTGTTGCAGGAAAAGATCCCCAGTGGGATGTTGAAGACGCACAAACGGGAGCAAATGGTCGTCCAGGATATCACGGTAACGTTGACCTGCGAGGGACGATGTCACATGTACCAGGGGTCCCATTTAAGTCCACGTAAACAGTCCCCAGACGAGAATGCCACTCCCACCAGCTTGAAGAGTAACCTGCTGGCAAGAAGGATCCATCGCTTCATGTGATTTGCGCCGAACTCGTATCCTGCCATCCGCATATACCAACGTGAATCTCGACTCATCAGTCCAGGCAACATTTTTCCACATGTCTAGGGTCCAGTGGCGATGTTCCCGCGCCCATGCTAATCTTTGCACCCTGTGATGTGCAGTCAGAAGCGGTACCCTCGTGAAACGATGGCTTCTGTACCTCATAGCAAGGAAATCGTTCTGGATGGTGTGGCTGCTTACACGTTTTTGTGCACCAGCGTTAAAATGCCGAGTGATTTCTTGCACTGTGGCCCGTCTATCTGCTGTTACAATGCGAGCTAGCCGACGATGACCCCGCTCATCCATACGCTGGTGTCCACAGCAGTTGGCCCTTGCAGGGATGGTTTTACCGGATTCGACGTACTCACGGTGCACCCGTGACACAGTGGCTCGTGAAAATCCCAGTGCCTGCACAACTTCTGAGATGGAGTGACCCATTCGTCAGGCGCCGACAATTTGCGCGTCCGACTCTTACTGATTTCCGTGGCATCCCTCCGTATATTGTCGGATCGCTGCACACGTCATGTCGTTTCCGTTTACAGGGCCGTCCACAGCACCACATTTGCATAACGCCAGCTGTCTCTAATTCAATTGCTCTTCAGTGTATATACGAGGGCTGTACTGAAAGTAATGCAAAAGTGGGCCTAACTTTTTTATTAACTGACAGAGGCCGTTCAAATTTCACATGCTAGTAGAATAACTCCTCTTCTATGGTAACACTTCTTCTTCATTGCAGGTAAGTAACAGATTCCATGCAGAAGCAACGTGTCATCATTGAGTTCTTTGACGAAGGAAGGGTGCAGGCTGTCCGACTTCCTCAGAAGGCTACAGAATGTTTACGGAGATGACACCATTGACAAGAGCAATGTAAACATATGGATGAAGAAGTTTAAAGAAGGGGAAACCAGCATTGAAGACAAACCACGCAGTGGGAGACCATCATCTGCGACCACTGACATGAATCGTCAGCGAGGGGATGAATTGATTCGCGCGGAGAGACGAGTCGCAGTTCGTGAGCCTGTTGCACAACTGGACTGTGGTCACAATGCCATTCAGAAGATGGAGGAAGACTTAGGCCATCGGGAAGTGTGTGCAAAGTGCTTGTTTTGGTAATTGACACGCGATTTGAAGGAGAGAAGGGTGGAAGTCTGCTCTGATCTTCCTCTCCTAATTTTACTTCGTCTTCTCGCCCATTGTTGCTCGCACTCGTCACCATCCAACCATCCTTTCCGCATATGTCGATGATCTCACAGTTTTTGTTCGCCATGACTCTTCTTTTGCTCTCATCAAAACTGCATATCAAGAGCATGCTGAAGCTTCAGATTCTTCAATTAACGCAGCAGAAAGCATTGGTCTCTCGGCAGGGACCTCGGTGGACCGCGCTGAACAGCCTTGGTTGGCTAGCTGATTATCCACGCATATGAAAATGCTCGGAATTCAGACCACTTGATGTTGCTAACTCCACCCAGACACCTCCCACAAATCGGATTCATCACAGGCTAGCACCTCTTCGATGCTTAAAACGTATCATTTAATTCTTCAGTAGGGCGCACGTGATCAACACAATGATTTTTCCGTTGCCGCCGCACCATTGGCTTTCGGCACTTCCTCCGAAGCCTTTCCTCGAACCCCTTCAGCGAATTTTTACTGAGTTCATTTTTTTATTGGAGGTTTAACGACCACCGTGAGCAACTCAATGGGCTATAAGCAGTCGCCCGTCCCTAATTTAGGGTCACTGGTTCCAGGGAAGGGAGAGAGCCAGTGCCGTAAGACAAACACAACATCCATGCCTCACCGGGATTCGAACCCGGACCCCGTTCGGACGAATGATCAGAGGCCATCGCTTAGACCACTGCGCCACCGGGGCGGCATAGTTCACTTGAAATACTACCCATTGGCTATCGAAATCGATTACTTCTCTTCCCATTCCTTACGGAGGTTTAAATCTTCCTGACGTACATGACTCATCAAGCATATCTTCTTGCCGGTTTTCTGCGGGAGCTCTCCTCCTGCTCCCCACCCTCTTCTCATTTCATTCTAGACACCCTCCTCTTTCCTCGCAGTCCAAACCTTACTTTCCTCACTTTCTTCCGGATGTACCTCTATCTCCTCACACCCCAATCCACTCCTGACATTTACAGAGCCGCCCTCTTCCTTTGGTCTTCGGTTGTTCCTGTTCGCCTTCAACCGTCCTCAACTAACGGTCTTTTTACGGAACCCCTTTTCTTTACGTCCGCAATCCATTCTCGTTCTCATTCGTACAGAGGGTGAGTCGAAAGTTTTGCAATATTTGGATCACTTTATGTCTTCATACATACCTTTACGACGAAAGCTGACTAGCATTCAAAGTATAGGCCATCGTGTTGCACCGTCTTTAGGCATCTGTCTGCCAATTCTCCGATTCTACAGAGGGTGAATCGAAAGTTTTACAATATTTGGATCACTTTATGTCTTCATACGTACCTTTACGACGAAAGCTGACTAGCATTCAAAGTATAGGCCATCGTGTTGCACCGTCTTTAGACATATATATGTCTGCCAGTTCTTCGATTCCTAGGCGGTACCAGTTCTTCTCCTTCGAGGCGAAGAACTCCTCCTGGTTGTTGAAATGCAGCCCGCGAAGGAAGTGGGTAATGGATCGGAACAAGAAATAATCCGACGGGGCAAAAATCCAGACTATATGCTAGTTGTGGCATCAGTTTGATGCCCTCAGGTGCTGGAGTTTTGCCCGGGTCGTTCGCGCGGTATGAGGCCGAGCGTTGTCCTGCTGTAGGAGAGCGCACTTTCTGTTCACTAGTGCCGGTTACTTCTCCTCCAAAACGGAATACATCCGCTCCAGCTGTCCAGAGTAGAGGTTGGCGTTGATGGTCCGACCGTCTAGAACAAATTCACAGTGGATTATCTCCTGGAAATTCCATCAGAAGCAGAGCATTTTCTTGTGCTCGAAGCGCCCACGTTTGGCAACAGGTTCAGAAATCTGGCCCGGGCTCAACCACTGACGTTTTGTGTTAGGATAACGCAAATGTACCCACTTTTCATCGCACGTAGGAATTCTTTTGGTGAAACGCACATCGCGCGGATTTCATAGGAGTTTCGTGCACACATCCACCCGGCGGTTTGCTTCAGCTGGTGTCAATTCGTGAGGAACAACGCAGCAGCTCTTGTTGACCTTTGCCGAAGTCCTGAAGGTGACGAACCACGGTGTTCTGTGATAGGCCCAGCTCGCCTGATAACCTGCGAGTGTTGGTTGTCGGATTCACCTCAACGGCCTGGCGCACGGCCTCCGAATCCACGGTTCCAGGCCTACCTGACCTTAGCTGATCGTAGAGCTTTCTGTCACCTGAGCGAAATTTCTTTAACCAACTGGTTCCTGTTCTGTGGTCCACGGAACCTTCCCCTTTGCATGACAAATGTTTCGTGTTGTTTGAGTAGGGTTATGGCCGAGTTCAAACTCGTAAAGCAAAAGTAGTCTAATTAGCCGGTTGTGGCTTTTCATCTTTTATGCTTCCCAAGTACAGACAGAAAACATGCAATGCTGTTGTTCACAGCAACGACTACAACTTTGTATCCCTTTTGAGTGACTGCAGGGCGCGACTTGAACTAGCTTAAACACGTGACATACCCGCCTCATCGCATACGTTTATGCAAATATTGTAAAACCTTCGACCCATCCTCTGTACTTTCACAACCCCACCTGTCATGGCAGAAGGGTAGTGAGAGTCTCTCAGATGGTCCGCCCGGATCTCACGTGGAAAACCCTCACAGAAATTTCTCCTTTTTTAGCACGTCTTTTGTGAAAAAAGATCGTGCTTATGTTATCGGTTTGTCCGTCCGTCTGTTTGTACCCACGGTATCTCTGGAACTATTAGTCCGATTTGAAAAATTCTTTTTGCATTCGGAAGCTTGAAATATGCGAATGATGATCGCCGCTAGAGGGCGTAAATGCAGATGTCGAATACAAAATTACGTTTTATTCCACATATTTGCTTCTAAACATCCGATTGAAAAAAATATTTTATCCTTCGATTCCATTTATGTCGAAGAGTATTTTAGATATAGTTTCTTTTTCAAATTACGCATAGATTTTCCGCTAGGGGACGAAAAAGTAAATAACATTTTTCCCGATAACTCTTCTTCTAAAACTTCAATTTGAAAATTTTGTTTTTCAACGGATACATCTCCTGATGGAAAACCTTTTGCATATAATTCCGAATTTTTGGTAAAGAATACTTTTGCCACCAGGGGGCGTAAGTGTTAATTTTTGCTTCTGATGTATTTGCCATAAAATCTTAGCTTCTAAAATATCGATTGAAAAAATTCTTTCGTGGACTGATGCCACTCACGTCGATAAACCTTTTCGGAATATTTTCTTCCTAAAATATTCCCCAGTTTCTCTGCCAGGGGGCGTAGATGTATATTTTATTTTTGTCAATATCTCTACTTCCAGGAATCCTATTTGAAAAATTCCTTCTTTGTTGGATACTGTTTTCCGTGTCACATGTTTTTCATATAATTTCACAGTTTTCAAGTAATTCATAGACTTTCCGCTACGGGGCGTAAATGTAAAATTCGTTTCTCCTTATATATCTGCTTCTAAATCTCCGATTTGAAAAATTATTTCTGCACCGGATACAGCTCCTGATGAGAAATCGTTTGAACATAATTTCTAATTTTTGTAAAAAAATTGTTTGGCCAACACATGGTGTAAATCTGATTTTCCGTTTCCGATGTATTTGCAGCAAAATATGAGCTTCTAAATTCTCGATTGAAAATAGCGTCATTTGTAGACCGATACTACCCACGTCGACAAACCTTTTAGAAACATTTTCTTTTTAAAATAGTGCATGGTTTCTACGCCAGGGGGCGTAGATGTATATCTTATTGTTGTCAATATCTCGACTTCTAGGAGTCGGATTTAAAAAAATCCTTCTTTGTTGGATAGTGTTTCTAGTGTAACATGTTTTTCCTATAAATTCAAACCTTTCAAGTAATTCAGAGACTTTCCGCTAGGGGGCGTATAGGTAAATTGCGTTTCCCCTTTCAGTAATTCAGAGATATAGATCTCTGCTTCTAACTCTCCGATTTGAAAAATTCTTTCTGCACCGGATACAGCTTCTGATGGGAAATCCTTTGCACATATCTCTAATTTTTGTAAAAAATGGTTTGGCCACCAGGTGGCGTAAGTCTTAATTTCCGCTTCTGATGTATTTGTAGCAAAATATGAGCTTCTAAAATCTCGATTGAAAAAGAAGTCGTTTGTTGACCGATACTACTCATGTCGACAAACCTTTTAGGAACACTTTCTTCTTGAAATAATGCATGGTTTCTACACCAGGGAGCGTAGATATATATCTTATTTTTGTCAATATCTCAACTTCTAAGAGTCCGATTTGAAAAATTCCTTCTTTGTTGGATAGTGTTCCCGATGCGAAATATTTTCCCTATAAATTCAAAATTTTCAAGTAAATCATAGATTATACGCTAGGGCGCACAAAGGTAAATTGCGTTTTCTGCGTTATTTCGGCTTCTAAAACTCCGATTTGAAAAATTCTTCCTGTATCGCATACAAGACCTGATTAAAAATATTTTTCACATAATTTCCAATGTTTGGTAAAGAATGGTTTGGCCACCAGGGGTCATAAGTGTTAATTTCTGCTTCTGATGTATTTGTAGCAAAATCTGGGCTCCTGAAAACTCGACGAATTTTTGTTTTCTTGGACCGATACCGCTCATATGGAAAAACCTTTTGGGAATACTTTCTTCCTAAAATAATGCATGGTTTTCCCACCAGGGGACTAAAGTCACATAACTCTGTTTCTACGAGTTCGTAAGCTCACGATTCCGTTTTCAGCCATATCTGAGGGATTAAAAACCCGATTGAAAATCTTCTTTCTTTCGTCAGATCTATTGTTTTCCATACCGGTTCCACTGACTTTGAATAGCTTTGATAAATTTAATTTGCGTCAGAACGGATTCAAAAGACGTGCTTATTACACCCGAAAATTCGGTGTCATCTTTCTTGTTACCTTATACAGCCGATAATAGAGCGAAACTTCATCTCTTTCAGTCATCGTTACGCCGTTTATATCCAGATTTAGTTGATCAACATGGTCTTACTGCTCGTTCATCTGATTCCTTTGTAACTCCATATGTAATATACCTCAATGATCAGCCTTACTTATTGCATGTCATTATAACTAAGCTTCTTTACCGACACCTGATCACACATTTCATCAATCCGACACCGATACCTTCAGTTCCAGCTGATGAAATCGCACCCACTTGGACTGACGCTCTTCACTTATTTGCTTCACCTAAAGCACGAGATGTGGACTGGCTTCATCTGCATCAATGTCTAATCACGCCACGAACGTTACATCGATCTTCCCACTTAAACATTCCTAACTGTGTTTTCTGTAACACCGTTGGTGATGTGCAGCATTCATATTCTACCTGCCTAATCCTACACTACAACCGTTATTTTCATTAATGTTTCACCTTCTAGAGAAAGTGTGTATATCGCAACGCACGATGTTTCACTGTTATTTTCTACAAAGCCATTATCCTCCATTTCCTTCTCATAATCAAGTATGTAGATTTCCAGTTCTTCCAGCTAAGCTCGCAATTTACACTGGCGGAAAGTGAAAAAGAACACTAAGAAGGAATTGGCGGACGATCATGAAATTTACATATGTTAATGGGGTTGTGTTTACGTAGGTGTGATGTTAATTTCGGGACCAACCGGTGAGCGCTTACGCCACAACACGGCATAATGTGCAAATTATCGTCGGTGGTATTTAAGGAGTACGGCGAAGTGAATGTAATCAGTCGTCGGCATACGGACACGTGGGAAGACCCTGAAGAAGCTGCAATGCCTGGACATGGAAGATGTGTACGATTTCAGCAGTTATCGGACTTTGAGCGAGGTCGTCTAGTCGGACTCCGCGAGGCCGGGTGGTCGTATCGTCGTTTTGCGGAGCGAATTGGACGGGAAGTATCGATGGTGGTACGATGGTGACGTAGATAGTCCGAGGAACATTCCCACACGAGAAGACGTGGAACCGGGAGTCACAGACGGACTGATGAGCGGACCGATCGACGCATAAGAACAGCGGCGTTGTCAAGCAGAACATCCACTGCGACGCAAATCCGAGCTGTCTTTGCACCTGAGGTGACTGTGCGAACAATCCGCAACCGTCCACTGGATGCAGGACTACGTGCACGTGTGCCTCTGGCATGTGTACCTCAGACTCCAGCCCACCGTCAGGAACGGCTGCAGTGGTGTCGCCAACGTCTGCACTGGAGAACGCAATGGCGATCTGCCGTGTTCAGCAATGAAAGCAGATTCTGCTTGGGAGCCTCCGACGGTCGTATGCGTGTTCGCAGACGCACAGGGGAGCGTCTCCACCCTTCTTGCATCCTCCAGCGACACACAGAGCTTACACCTGGTCTCCTGGTGTGGGGAGCGATCAGCTATCACTCCCGTACACAACTAGTGTTTGTACCGGGTACATTACACAGCACCTCCTACATCAACAACATCATTCAGCACGTTGTTATGCCATTTGTAAAGGTCGGTCCATCGTAGTGTTTTCCAGCAAGATAACGCACGCCCACACACGGAACTTGCAACGCAACATGCACTTCAGGGTGTGAGTCAACTTCCATGGCCTGCACGTTCACCGGATTTGTCCCCCATTGAGCACGTGTGGGAGTTTATGGGACAACGACTTATCCGGTCTCCACGGCCAGCCACGACCATCCCCGATTTACGGGTCCAGGTTGAGGATGCTTGGAACTCAATACCCCAAACTTACATCCAACATCTGTACGACAGATTCCATGCCAGAATTGCACAGTGTGACGCAGTTCATGGCGGTTCAACCTCGTACTAACCATGTTACATGGAAATGTTATTTTTCAGTTTACCAGCAAATACAGCTGTATTTTGCCATAACGTTTTGATCACGCTATCCTTTGTATTCCGTTATTATGCTGAATAAATTTCGTTGGTATCAGATGTCTCCTTCTTGGTGTTCTTTTTTCACTTTCCACCAGTGTATATCTTCCATGTGAAAAGACCTAGCCAGCGAAATTCCTACACTTTTGCTCGAAAATTCGTATGTACGACGGCCTTTCCATAAAAACTGAGAGGAAAATCACACAGAATGAAGATATATAGATAAGGCAAAATATATGTTATTCTTTCTCAAAGTATCTTCCCTCTGGATGATATGCAACGGTCCCATCGTTCAGTCCACTTTTCAGAGCATGTGGCGAAGGCATTTTGTGGAAGCTGCTTTAGCGACCCCTGTACAGTTGAATAACGTCAGCATCTCTGTTGAATGTTGCACCACGGAACTTCTCCTTCATTGTTGGAAACAACCAGAAATCGCACGGGTCGAGATCAGGACTGTAGTCAGGCTGTGGCATGATTTCAATACTGCATTTGGTCAGAAACTGTTAAACACAAGCAGCCACATGTAAGCGGGCGTTTTCCTGGTGTAATGTCCACTTGCCCACCAGTGCTGGTCGCTTAATCGATATGTGTCGTCACAGACGCTTAATCGATATGTGTCGTCGCAGACGCTTAATCGATATGTGTCGTCGCAGACGCTTAATCGATATGTGTCGTCGCAGACGCTTCAAGACTGAAACGTAATACTCAGCATTGACAGTAATTTGTGGAGGAACGGAATGCTGGTAGACTACACCTTTGCGATCAAAGAAAATTATCATCATCACCTTCCCATCTGATATGGTTTGGCTGACTTTTAGGGGGGGGGGGGGCTGTGGGTTTCCAGACACTCGTTGCAAGCTTCGTGAGGGGGTCGAAATAGCGGGCCCACGTTTCGTCGCCAGTTATTACTGTGTTTAGAAAGTTTGGATCCTTGGCAATCATTTGTTTCCACTCATGACACACTTGAACTCTAGCTAACAATTGTTCAGGTGATGAGGTACCCATCTGGAACACACGCCACACAGCAGTAATTTGTCGCGTAGAATGCGGAATGCCGAGGTTTTTGAGATATTAGTTGACACCGTTATGTCTTTACTCGTCATTCGTCGATCTTCTTGCTGGATTGCCCAAACAGTGTTAACAATACGTTCCGTATAACAACACTTTCGGATTTACCAGGTCTAGGAGCGAGATCTGCCGACAAACGCGCTTTTTTGAAATCATGTTGCCATCTAAAAATCGTTGACTGTCCCACACATTTATCTTTGTAAGCTTTTTTCATTAAATCAACTCTTTCTGGAGGCGTTTTACCAAACGAGAGCAAAATTTGTCGCATGCATTAACGTGCATGATATCCGCTTATCATTACGTTTTATCATTTAAGGCGGACGTTAAGTAATTTTGCTTCCTATACTTCCAATGGAAAAACTTCCGTACACATTTTCTTCACAATTAATGCGTTCCCAATGATGAGAATTTGAACATCGATTAAAATAGCTTCATTTTATAACTTGGAATACTTAATATTTTCTAAAACATAACCATAATTATGCAATCCAACATTTGTGTGTCTACTGACGTCATCAAAGTACAGGTCCGCCATCTTTTTTCTGGACAATTAATGCGTTACCAAGGATGAAAATTTGAACATCGATTAAAATAGCTTCATTTTATAACTTGGAATACTTAATTTTTTCTAAAACATAACCATAATTATGCAATCCAACATTTGTTTGTCTACTGACGTCATCAAAGTACAGGTCCGCCATCCTTTTTCTGGACAATTAAATGCGTTCCCAAGGATGAAAATTTGAACATCGATTAAAATAGCTTCATTTTATAACTTGGAATACTTAATATTTTCTAAAACATAACCATAATTATGCAATCCAACATTTGTTTGTCTACTGACGTCATCAAAGTACAGGTCGCGCCATCCTTTTTCTGGACAATTAAATGCGTTCCCAAGGATGAAAATTTGAACATCGATTAAAATAGCTTCATTTTATAACTTGGAATACTTAATATTTTCTAAAACATAACCATAATTATGCAATCTAATATTTGTTTGTCTACTGACGTCATCAAAGTACAGGTCGCGCCATCCTTTTTCTGGACAATTAAATGCGTTCCCAAGGATGAAAATTTGAACATCGATGAAAATAGCTTCATTTTATAACTTGGAGTACTTAACATTTTCTAAAACATAACCATAATTATGCAATCCAACATTTATTTGGCTACTGACGTCACCAAAGTACAGGTCGCGCCATCTTTTTTCTGATTTCAACACCACCCAAGGAAAAGTTATTATTTTTTAATATAATTATGGCTATGTTTTAGAAAATATTAAGTATTCCAAGTTATAATATGAAGTTATGTTAATCGATGTTAAAATTTTCATCTCTGGGAACACACTAATTGTGAAGGAAATGTGTACAAAAGTTATTCCGTTGGAAGTATAGGAAGCAAAATTACTTGACGTCCACCTTAAATGCATGATAAAACGTTTTATCGATTGTAGAAATCCGGTCGATTTTTTTTTCTAATCGGTTCCAGTGACTCTGAACGAGGTAGTCATTTTATCGCGGGAAAAAAAGGCAAATTCTTGGGACAAATCGCGAAATTTCGGGATTTACCCAGAAGTTTTGCGAAACACCGTATTTCCTCAAATATTCAGCATTTTCTCCACGATTGGATATGTAAGAAGCATTGTCCGTTAGAAAAGCGATTGTATTCGCAAAAGGTATTTCATACTTATTGACGCACTGAAGTATTGCCTCGCTGACTGCATTAAAATTTACAGATTCCAAGATGATTTCAACATCCGTTTCAGCTGATGGAACAGCAAGAATATTCAAAACGTATTTATCTTCTGAATCAGTTGCTTCGTCTGCTGCGATGATTATACCGGATACTGATTTTTAAAATCCTTCATTTGTTGCTTGTGAATATAATTTATTTTCGGCAAATAGCATTTCCGCATCCAATTTGCATTTGAAGTAACACCAATACCTTTCAACGAATTTTCTAAGTAATTTTTTAATGTAGGGTTGTCCAGTTTGTGCACAAAAGGCGTCATTTAATTTCGAAGGTTCATTTGAGCGATGCTGTTCTTGTTCTGTTTTTTTCTCAAATAATTCAACATATTTCTGCTTTATTTTCGACTGTTCGGATACACCTTTTTTATGCAGCTTGCTTGCTAACATTGTTGCATTCAGAAAGTTTTTTCCGGGCAGGCAATTGCAAATTTTGATGAGGCTAAAACTTGCTGACTGATTATATACATATAATCACAATTTTGTATGCATGTATATATACACTGGCGGAAAGTGAAAAAAGAACACCAAGAAGGAGACGTCTGATACCAACGAAATTTATACAGCATAATAACGGAATACAGAGGATAACGTGATCAAAACATTATGGCAAAATACAGCTGTATTTGCTGGTAAACTGAAAAATAACATTTCCATGTAACATGGTTAGTACGAGGTTGAACCGCCATGAACTGCATCACACTGTGCAATTCTGGCATGGAGTCTGTCGTACAGATGTTGGATGTAAGTTTGGGTTATTGAGTTCCAAGCATCCTCAACCTGTACGCGGAAATCGGGGATGGTCGTGGCTGGCCGTGGAGACCGGATAAGTCGTTGCCCCATAAAATACCACACGTGCTCAATGGGGGACAAATCCGGTGAACGTGCAGGCCATGGAAGTTGTCTCACACCCTGAAGTGCATGTTGCGTTGCACGTGCCGTGTGTGGGCGTGGTTATCTTGCTGTAAAATACCACGATGGACCGACCTTACAAATGGCACAACAACGGGCTGAATGATGTTGTTGATGTAGGAGGTGCTGTTTAACGTACCCGGTACAAACACTACTTGTGTACGGGAGTGATAGCTGATCACTCCCCACACCAGGAGACCAGGTGTAGGCCCTGTGGGTCGATGGCCGATGCAAGAAGGGTGGAGACGCTCCCCTGTGCGTCTGCGAACACGCATACGGCCATCGGAGGTTCCCAAGCAGAATCTGCTTTCATCGCTGAACACGACAGATCGCCATTGCGTTCTCAAGTGCAGACGTTGGCGACACCAATGCAGCCGTTCCTGACGGTGGGCTGGAGTCAGAGGTACACATACCAGAAGCACACGCGCACGTAGTCCTGCATCCAGTAGACGGTTGCGGATTGTTCGCACAGTCACCTCAGGTGCAACGGCAGCTCGGATTTGCGTCGCAGCGGATGTTCTGCTTGACAACGCCGCTCTTCTTATGCGTCGATCGGTCCGGTCCGCTCATCAGTCCGTCTGTGACTCCCGGTTCCACGTCTTCTCGTGTGGGAATGTTCCTCGGATCATCTTTGCCACCATCGTACCACCACCGATACTTCCCGTCCAATTCGCTCAGCAATACAACGATACGACCACCCGGCCTTGCGGAGTCCTAATAGACGACCTCGCTCAAAGTCCGATAACTGCTGAAATCGTGCACGTCTTCCATGTCCAGGCTTTGCAGCTTCTTCAGGGTCTTCGCAAGTGTCCGCACGCCGACGGCTGATAACATTCACTTCGCTCTACTCCTTAAATACCACCGACGATAATTTGCATATTATGCCGTGCTGTGGCGTAAGCGCTCATTGGTTGGTCCCGAAATTAACATCACACCTACGTAAACTCGACCCCATTAACATATGTAAATTTCATGATCGTCCGCCAATTCCTTCTTGGTGTTCTTTTTTCACTTTCCGCCAGTATATTTGATATCCGCGAAATTACAGAAAGCCTCCTAAAATTTGCGAAAAAGAAAAAAAAAGTCGCGGAAATTCATGCCGCGAAAGAATTACTAAACTAATTATGAAATTTTTGATTCGCATCGGAAAGAATTCAAAACACGCGCTTATTACAACAGAAAATTCGGTGTCATCTTTCTTGTTATCTTGTGTTTCTGTGAAGAATCTGGTGTCATGTGATGCGTTGGGTAGAAAAATAGCAACTCTCTAAAATAAAATTCGCTAATCAATATTATTAAGCCGTGTATAAATATCAGTAATTGGTGTCTGTATGTAACAAAATCCAACTCTGACGCAAATACAAGGGTCTGGCGAAACGTCTGACAGTAGGCCAATAATAATCTGTGATAAAATCCACGCGCTCTTTAATCCGGGTTCTACAAGTGGGCGGTTATATAAAAAAAAAAAAAAAGAATAAATAAAATGGAAAAGTAAAGTGAAGATCGCGGGACATGGCGCCATCGTATTGCTATTTTTGAGCAGTAGCTAGTGACGTCATTAGTCGGCGCTTAATGCACCTGTCGTCATCTGAAACCGATAATAAACGGGTCTGTGTTGATTTTATGCAGCTGATCAAAGGACGATAATGTTCATCCCGAAACCAAACATATCGCTTAGAAGAACTCAGCATCTCATCTCTTTTGCAACACTAATTTCAAACTGATTAACTGGTTTATCCAGGGATTTATAAATTCAGTAAATCTATAAGTAGCTAGCATTCTGAGACTTCAAGCATTTGTCCGCTGTTGGTTTCAAAATCGCTTTATTCTAATTTATCATAAGAAAACATAAGAGGGAGACGTACAGTATTGTGCGTCTCACTGGGAAAAAATACAAAACTGGTAAAAACATGATGGTATATACACTGCAATGACAATGGGGATGAATAACAAATGCTGCAAGCAAAGCTTATTGAATAAAAATTGCAGAAGTGACAAAGAGAAACACATCGTGTCACATGACATTGGCTGGGCATGATTTACAGGATAACACAGGCGAAACAATAGTACACAATTAGAAAAAGAACAGCACAAACATCGCCGTGAAGTTAAAACATTACATACATGAGATAAAAACACAGCGTGCACAATTGTGCAAGTTATTTAACGAGGGCACCAAAGCAACATAATACAGGCGGGGTGAAAGTAAGTAATGTACACGAGTAAGCATGAAAATACACTGAGATGGCATTAGCATTCACAATTCAACGGTAATGTGGATTGCACGAGTCGTAGAGTGGAGGAGGGCCACCAGGGTGCCACGGAACTCAGCAAAGGAGGTGTAGAATGTCCTAGGGTACTGATAGGTGTAGCAGTCCAGAATCAATCGCAAACCATGGGGCGGCCGGCGCCCAGGTAGCATAGAAGGTGGCTTCTCGACGACTGGAAGAAGCCGACTGGTACTCCAGGCGGAGTCGAGAAAGCAATCGATCTTGAAAATGGCACAAAAGTGCTGCGCTGGCCTGGTGTAAAGGGACCGGCGAGGAAATGCTGCGGAGTTGTTGAAGGTATACGTAAATAACGTGTTTAGCCAGCACGAAAAGATAGGCACATACTGAAGGAAGAGTTGTAGGTGGATGAGCCCGCAGAAGAAGATGTCTGTAGGCAGTGAACGGAAGATCTTGAGAACAAGAGCGACTGGCAATCCGGAAAGCCTGGTGGAGGAGAGGCATCAGGATGGGACAGTAAAGGTAGACGTGAGAAACGTCTGCCTCCTGTGCGCAGAAGGAGCAGAGAGGGGAGGAGAGAAGAGACATGCGAAAGAGAAAATACGGAACAGGGAGGCGATTATGCAAAAAGAGCCAGTGGGTATTAATTTCAAGAGGGGCAGATAAGGGTGAGCGGGCAGCGGCCCAGACAAGAGGAAGAGAAGCAGGGGGAACCTCCAGAATAGAAAGCGGTGAAGGGGTGGCAAGGTGCACTAGAAAACGATAAAGAGATTTAGAGGAGAGAGAGGAGAGAGGAAGAACTGAGTTTGTGAGTCGGAGGAAAAACGGTAGCGGAAGAGGGGCAGAAAAGACAGAGACGAGACCGGTGGGGGAGACAAGATCAGGGAAAAGCGAAAGAAGTGCAGTTAGCAGAGAGTCATAGACCAAATGGGCGGATGGGGACGAGAGAATAGCAGGGGGAGGCCAGAGAGAGGGCGCCAGGATAGATCCGAGTTAGTGAGGTCTTGTACAGTTACTACACCTGCTCGGAGCCAAGAGGGGAATGAAAAACAGGGGAGATGGGGGGATGAACAAGGGAGTTGAAGAAGAGGGGTTCAGAAAGAAGCTCTAGAGTTGAAGAGGGAGGGGAGCGAATGAGGGGGAGAGAGCGAAGGTGAATGAGGGCTTCAGAATATGCAGGTGGGAGTTTGGAGGGGGGAAAGGACAGCAATCCATGAGAACTAAAGAAAGAAAGGAAAAATGTGGGTTACGCAAGGAGGCAAGAACGTCACGTACCTGAACTGCGGAAGCCACTGGAGCCGTGAAGAGGTGAATGAAGTTGATCACTCGGCTTGCTTTGTAGCACAGCGGGACATCAGGTAAGCCAGCACCACCATAGGAGGGAGGAGCACAGAGCTTGTGGACGTTAATCCAGTGATGACCCGCCCACATTACTCGAGTAAGGCAGCGTGTAACCTCCTGGAGACAGAAAAGCGGGGTCGTAGATGCAATCCAAGAATGCTTGCAGATGGACAGAAGGTATGTCCTGGTGAGATTTGCACGCTGGTAGTAGGACGTACAGAACTGCGCACGACACCAGAATGCAGCTGTGCGGAGGAGGCGAGGATGGAGTTCCGAGCGAGTTGCACTGGATGTAGCTTGTGGTGCGCCTAAGTGCACACCCAGGAAGCGTTGGGTAGTGGATGACCATGTGGCCCCCCATGGAGCTGTTGGAGCGGCTAACGTTTAAACCTACGTAGGTTCACAATGAAAAAAAAATCGAGAGCTTACCCTGGTACTTTTTGTGGATAATTTATGCTACACGTCTATCGCGTGCCAAGATATTTGTAGCTGAAAAATAAACTAGTTAGTAAAATCATGCAATGCAAGGATTACGATACGCTTTCCAATATACCAGAAATCATTACTCTAGTTATTACTCAAGTTATGAGGATAATGGCTGTAGAATAAATCTCGCTCCTATGACCTTATTACGGGAGAAATTCTCACTCCGCCTAACTTCCGTTTTCGGAAATTTTGAGAGGCGGAAAACTTGCATCTTAGAAGGTCCTGCAAGAGGGTTTAATCGGCTTCTGGGGATGTCGTTTTTGTCTACAGGACCAAAATAAGCATCGGCCGTCGCCGTGATTCTGCTACGAGTATAAGTTGAAAATGAATCTGCGATGTACGTCGGCAGTCGCCGCGATTCTTCTACGGGGATGGGTAAAACATAAATTTGCGATGTACGTCGGCCATCGCAGCGATTCTTCTACGGGGGTTGGTAAAACATAAATTTGCGATGTACGTCGGCCATCGCCGCGATTCTGCTACGGAAATGAATACAAAATAAACCTGCGATGTACGTCACCGCGATTCTTCTACGGGGATCAATACAAAATAAACCTGCGATTTACGTCGGCCGTCACCGCGATTCTTCTACGGTAATGAGTACAAAATAAACCTGCGTTGTACGTCACCGCGATTCTTCAACGGGGATGAGTGCAAAATAAATCTGCGATGTACGTCGGCCGTCGACGCGATTCTGCTACGGGGATGAGTACAAAATAATTCTGCGACGTACATCGTCTTTCGCGAGAAAAAATTACGATTTCGCGTAATTTACTACGCGTAACTTCCGTTTACGGAAATTTTGAAAGCCGGAAAACTTGCATCTATGATAGGGAGTCTGCAAGATGGTTTAATAGGGTTCTGGGTATGTCGTTTTTGTCTGCAGGACCAAAATAAATCTGTGACGTACTGTCATGGCGAAAATTTTAACCTCTGGTGAATTTCAGAGAGACCTGATCAATCTTTCTGTTGGTTTATCAGAGATTAATTAATGCAAAAATTTTCTCCCATGACATACGTTAGAAGAAAACTCCTGGTTGAAAGGCAGGGGAATTCGTGCGCAAAATTCGCTTGTCTTAATCACAACCAGGAAAACAAAATTTTATGTTGGTGAAAAGAAAAAAAAAGAATAATATTTGATTTAACTGACTTTGGGTTTTTGAAAATAATTATTTTATCTGTTCTTTTATCGCGATAGGAAAAGGCGAGTAGGTGTGCAGCTCAGAGAATCAAAATTAATTTTAGTTTAACATCACGGAACGAGAGAAAAAGAAAATTAAAATTAGTGATTTTCTGCAAGGCAAGAATTCGCCATTTTTTTTTTTTTGCGTTCCTGTTTCCAAGCGTCGTGGTAAAGTCGCCCAAAAGTAACATCTTGTCGTCTTTTGGGGTAGGGAATTCAGCAACAGAATCTATTTTTAGACCTCAGGGGCAAAAAGAGAGCTTGGTCGACACGTGTGAAGGTCAGAGGTCACTCGAGGCGTGGGAGTGAAGATTCCGTGGGGAAGCTGTGAGTTGCTAGGCTGAAGTTTCTACCAATGAGAGGGGTCAGCGGTTTCAAGCACCCCAGAGTTGTATCCGTTGAGAAACACTTTTGTTCTGGACTTCTTGCTGGCCGTCAGAGAAAGAGAGGACGGCGGAGTTTTTTTTCTCCTCGCCTTTTGGCGGTGGAGGGGGCAGTCAGAATGAGATGCACTGGGGTCTGTTGGCCCTGTGTGGAAAAGAAAAATCTTTTTCTTTGGTCTGGTCGGCAGTAAGAATGACTGGCCGCTAGCTGTGTTCCCGTATTCTGAAGTGACTAAAATCGGTCAGCAAAAAAATGATTATTTTCAAGGATCTCATTGCCGGAGATGAAATGACCGCTGATACACCCAAATTATCAAGTAGCGGTCGACTGCCGTGTTGGATGCAGATGGCGGAGAAGGATCAGACCCGATTTCTTACTTTCAAGCCCAACATGCCTGAGGACCAAAAGTCCACCTATTGTTGTTACTGCCTCCATATTTTAACGCTGGGCTGCGCCCAGGCTTCGGGGAGAAGGCCATGGCTATCATGGACGGCCTTGTGAATTGTCGAGCTGGGCCCACTACTGATTACAACAAGGAGTCCACCAACAGGGTTCCAAAATGCCCGTTTCCTGTCTCGTTGGCCAAACACACTGTGGCAGAAAAAAAAAGGAGAAAAAAAAACAACCTTGGAGGTGAAGTGAAAATCAACCGGGACAGTGGTGTTGTTCTCTCAGGGAGAGTTTTTTTTTTTTTATTTATTTATTTTATCTATTATTAGGCTGTGAAACCTTTTTTTTTTATTATTATTATCGACGGTTAGTGTGCTTGTCAGGAAGTGTTGTTGCCCCAGTCCTAAAGGTAAATTTCTCTCGGCATTTTCTTTTTTGTATTATGTTGTGGTTTCTTTAAAATTATAAAACGAGTTGGTTTTAAAATCTTAGGCTGTTTAAATAAATTTCATGTCATCTTCTGTGTATAGGTAATTGAAAAACAAAACGAAACAAAGTAGTGGAAGTGGATAATTTTCTGGGTCATGTAGGGATAGATGATATAATAAGAATATTAAGTTATTTCGGAACGAACACCTCTCCAGACCAGTATTTCTCTTAGGTGAAATTTAACTCTTTTTGTGCTCGGTGATTTTTGTATTTGTGAAGTAGAATTTGTATTTATGAACTTAGCGTAGGTGCCATGTAGTTGGGAATTTTTCTTGTAGGCTGGTAATTATTTTGGTTTAGTGTTTTGGTAAATTTAGGCGCTAAATTACTCTTTAAAATTTAATTTTTGTATTAGTGAGGGCTAATTTCTAGTTTCAGCCCGTAGATTAGAAAAACAGGTTTTTATGGGGAAAAGAACATAAGAATTGGGCATACAGGCAGATATGAGCATATGTATAGTGTGACTAAAAATAATAACCCGAATAGCTGTTGTGTTTCTTCAAGAAGTGATGATTTTTTTCAGGAAAAGAGTGATCTAGGAAGTATGGTGATGTATAGATTTTTCAGGAAATAAAGTAAGGTTTGGTATAGTGTGTCAAGTATGGTGTTATTGAGCTTTCTGGGAAATGAATATGTACAGTGTGTTCCTGGGAAATAAAGATAAGTGATTTTCTGGGAAATGAGTGTGTTCCTGGGAAAATAAAGATAAGTGATTTTCTGGGAAATGAGTGTGTTCCTGGGAAAATAAAGATAAGTGATTTTCTGGGAAATGAGTGTGTTCCTGGGAAAATAAGGATATGAAGTGTGTTCCTGGGAAAATAAGGATATGAAGTGTGTTCCTGGGAAAATAAGGATATGAAGTGTGTTCCTGGGAAAATAAGGATATGAAGTGTGTTCCTGGGGGAAATAGGATAAGAAGCAATTTTCTGGGAAAAAGGGTGATGTGTTGAATTTTCTGGAAAATGGACGAAGAGATATTTTGGGGACAAGAGAACTCTTGTGGGATACTTTACCCTATGTAGACAATGCCGCGGGGTCTGAAAGGGTGCACGAAACAAATTGGGGGATTTGTTTTCTGCCCAAGTAAGCTTGTTCGGTCCATAGGAGGTGGTACCTATGAGGGGAGTGATATAGGTTGTCCCCAAATCAGAGTGAAGGAACAGAAAAGGGTTAGGTCGCACTTTGCTCCACTACACTGTATAAGCTGGGAATGGATTCACGACCCATTCCCGCCTTCAGACTCAAACTTTGTTGTTCTCCCCGAAAAATAGTGTTTTTCTTGAGATGTGGGACTCATTGGTTGAGATGATTGTTTGGCTTTATGCCCGAGTTGATTATTACATGGGTGCCAGTTGACTGGAAAACTTATAGTATGGAATTTTGAAATGTTGGATTTGCATGATGATGGTGTAAGTAAGATTCTCTTGTCGGTGTAGCAATTTAATGATAACTTTGTGTAATTTGAATAAGGTATCTAGTGCATTAGGTTTTGGTATGGTGTATAGAATGGGTTGAGTATCCGGTAATGCTAGAAATGTTGATTGTAAGACAAATGTTGATTTAAGACAGGGTTATGCTGATTTTAAGACAAATTTTCCTGGAAGGGTAGAATCTTTTATTAAATTAACTTTCATTATACGTAGAATTTTGGCAGTTGTTATAGTAGTTTAAAATTAAAAGTGGATTCGGAAGTCTGGTCTGAGAAGGTTGGTTCGAACGATTTAATTAGAACAATATAGTGTACACATATGCATATAATATTTGTTTTTGAGAGAGAGTGTGAGATATTTTCACTTCAAATACTTAAGTTGTACACCATGTTAAATCAAGTGTTGGTGCTGTTGAAGTACAATGAAATTCTTGTGTTTATTATTTTTATCAGTAGTGTCCCTGGTGCTAATTTTTCTTGGAAAGAAACTAACCTGTCACCCGTTTATTTTTATTGGGCCCTGTGGCCAGGCATAAAATCTGTGACCTAAAAATTTAACTTGTTAAGTTTTTTAAAATAAATATAGGCCAAGTGGCCTTTCAAAAACCTAAACCTTAGTGCAGTGAAGTTTTAGGTATTTTCAGTTTAAATTTTCATCACATGGTTCAAGTGCATCCCCCTCAGCAATGACTGAGGTGGGAATGTAATCTGAGGTTATAACCGTAAAATCAATGTTTTTGTCCTAACTAGCTAATTTGATCATCGCCACTTCCAAAAGGTTATTTACACGTGTACATTGTATACCATTAAATTTTATTGTTTACAAATTTGGTACACATGCAAACAATAGTTACCTTTTCTTACACTTTCAGGTGTATCTACTCATCAAATGCAAACAACGCAAACAATACAATAGTAACTTTTGGGAGATACCAAATTCAGTGGTGCATTTTATTTTATTTTTCTATTTTGTTTCATGGCCTTATTCAAAATTTCAGTTTTGTTTCGAAATGCATCCACCCATTTCCCAAATTTAAATTTTCTATAATTTCCATATGAATTTTAATACCAGCATAAATATAACGCTTTTAATAAATAACAATCAATTCAATATACTCAAAATAAATTCAATTGTTTTTTTTTCACCAAAACAATTGGTGCCGTGACCAGGATGCATACCCTGTGATGAAATTCAACTTCACTGCACAGAAAAATTAAAGAAAAATCTTAAAGTTCATTTCATACAAATAGTAAGCTGATGAATAAAGAAATGTATGTGTTTATATGATAACTTACTTTGAGTTTAGGTAAATTCTAAAGTGGATGCAGTTTTGTCAGTGAGTGGTGTATGTCAGTGAAAATTTTTTTTCTCGTTACTCTCTCTCTCGGTGATAACATAGTAAAAGTGTTAAAAGTTGTGTTTTTCTCGGTGGTGAAATTTTTCTGGGTTCCAGATGTTCTCTCAGTGGTTTACGTTAGTGAAAGTTAAAATTAATTTGTGTTTACTCTCAGTGGGTTCATAAGTGAAAGTGCAGATGATAATTCTAGTATTTTGCCGTTTATAATTTTTGGATCAATTTTCATATGTAACATGGTCTAATTGAATAGTGTATAATTTCAGTGTATGAGTGTGGTGTATATAGTGTATTTGGCGGATAATGTCAATAATTTCACGAGTATACGTACACATACAAGCAATTTAGTGTTTTGCATACAAGCAATTTTGGATTTCACACACTTCTCTTTACAAATAATTTCTTAATTGCACTTACATTGCATTGTGTCATACATAAGTAATTTTGTGTTTACATATCATCTCAAGTGTATTTTTCATGTGCTACATTCAAGCAAAATTGATAATTTGAGAATGAGGTTAGGAAAGTGTTAATTTTGACATCCAAACATGCTTGTGGTAATGTAAAATTTGTAAAAACATACAGCGAAAATTGTAAGAAGTGTAAATTCTCTCCTCTCTTCAGATTGAATAATTTAGTGCCCGAGAGCGCTGTTTATTTAAGGTTAGGCTATGGCTTATTTTCTACTGCGGAATAAAGTCAGTGTTAGATGAAATTATTACTTCAGTGATAGTTAAGTTAAGAAGTGATAATAATCAGTTTAATTTTTTTAAATTAATTTTCTCAGATTAAATGATAGGTTAGAGTTTTGAATCATCGCAGAGATAGATTTTCTTCGTTCCGTGAAATTTTTGGCTTGTAAAAAAATTCTTCGTGTAATTCTCTCGTTGATGTGAGTAGTAGACAACTGCGTTTCGCGACATTTATTTTTCTCGTTGAGTGGTAGCCATGTTGGAACGGAAGTCAGCTCACCGGAGGTAGGTGGCGCTGCAGGTTTGTGTACATTCATCGGTTTGTTGACATGGTCGGAACACGTGTGTTGAGTAGTAGGTAGAAGCGAATTTTCTGAGATTTTATTTTATGTTTCGACTCGCTTTGCTCGTCTTTTTCGCAGGGGGAATGCATTTGTCATGGCGAAAATTTTAACCTCTGGTGAATTTCAGAGAGACCTGATCAATCTTTCTGTTGGTTTATCAGATATTAATTAATGCAAAAATTTTCTCCCATGACATACGTTAGAAGAAAACTCCTGGTTGAAAGGCAGGGGAATTCGTGCGCAAAATTCGCTTGTCTTAATCACAACCAGGAAAACAAAATTTTATGTTGGTAAAAAGAAAAAAAAATAATAATATTTGATTTAACTGACTTTGGGTTTTTGAAAATAATTATTTTATCTGTTCTTTTATCGCGATAGGAAAAGGCGAGTAGGTGTGCAGCTCAGAGAATCAAAATTAATTTTAGTTTAACATCACGGAACGAGAGAAAAAGAAAATTAAAATTAGTGATTTTCTGCAAGGCAAGAATTCGCCATTTTTTTTGCGTTCCTGTTTCCAAGCGTCGTGGTAAAGTCGCCCAAAAGTAACATCTTGTCGTCTTTTGGGGTAGGGAATTCAGCAACAGAATCTATTTTTAGACCTCAGGGTCAAAAAGAGAGCTTGGTCGACACGTGTGAAGGTCAGAGGTCACTCGAGGCGTGGGAGTGAAGATTCCGTGGGGAAGCTGTGAGTTGCTAGGCTGAAGTTTCTACCAATGAGAGGGGTCAGCGGTTTCAAGCACCCCAGAGTTGTATCCGTTGAGAAACACTTTTGTTCTGGACTTCTTGCTGGCCGTCAGAGAAAGAGAGGACGGCGGAGTTTTTTTCTCCTCGCCTTTTGGCGGTGGAGGGGGCAGTCAGAATGAGATGCACTGGGGTCTGTTGGCCCTGTGTGGAAAAGAAAAATCTTTTTCTTTGGTCTGGTCGGCAGTAAGAATGACTGGCCGCTAGCTGTGTTCCCGTATTCTGAAGTGACTAAAATCGGTCAGCAAAAAAATGATTATTTTCAAGGATCTCATTGCCGGAGATGAAATGACCGCTGATACACCCAAATTATCAAGTAGCGGTCGACTGCCGTGTTGGATGCAGATGGCGGAGAAGGATCAGACCCGATTTCTTACTTTCAAGCCCAACATGCCTGAGGACCAAAAGTCCACCTATTGTTGTTGCTGCCTCCATATTTTAACGCTGGGCTGCGCCCAGGCTTCGGGGAGAAGGCCATGGCTATCATGGACGGCCTTGTGAATTGTCGAGCTGGGCTCACTACTGATTACAACAAGGAGTCCACCAACAGGGTTCCAAAATGCCCGTTTCCTGTCTCGTTGGCCAAACACACTGTGGCAGAAAAAAAAAGGAGAAGAAAAAAAACAACCTTGGAGGTGAAGTGAAAATCAACCGGGACAGTGGTGTTGTTCTCTCAGGGAGAGTTTTTTTTTTTTTATTTATTTATTTTATCTATTATTAGGCTGTGAAACCTTTTTTTTTATTATTATTATCGACGGTTAGTGTGCTTGTCAGGAAGTGTTGTTGCCCCAGTCCTAAAGGTAAATTTCTCTCGGCATTTTCTTTTTTGTATTATGTTGTGGTTTCTTTAAAATTATAAAACGAGTTGGTTTTAAAATCTTAGGCTGTTTAAATAAATTTCATGTCATCTTCTGTGTATAGGTAATTGAAAAACAAAACGAAACAAAGTAGTGGAAGTGGATAATTTTCTGGGTCATGTAGGGATAGATGATATAATAAGAATATTAAGTTATTTCGGAACGAACACCTCTCCAGACCAGTATTTCTCTTAGGTGAAATTTAACTCTTTTTGTGCTCGGTGATTTTTGTATTTGTGAAGTAGAATTTGTATTTATGAACTTAGCGTAGGTGCCATGTAGTTGGGAATTTTTCTTGTAGGCTGGTAATTATTTTGGTTTAGTGTTTTGGTAAATTTAGGTGCTAAATTACTCTTTAAAATTTAATTTTTGTATTAGTGAGGGCTAATTTCTAGTTTCAGCCCGTAGATTAGAAAAACAGGTTTTTATGGGGAAAAGAATATAAGAATTGGGCATACAGGCAGATATGAGCATATGTATAGTGTGACTAAAAATAATAACCCGAATAGCTGTTGTGTTTCTTCAAGAAGTGATGATTTTTTTTCAGGAAAAGAGTGATCTAGGAAGTATGGTGATGTATAGATTTTTCAGGAAATAAAGTAAGGTTTGGTATAGTGTGTCAAGTATGGTGTTATTGAGCTTTCTGGGAAATGAATATGTACAGTGTGTTCCTGGGAAATAAAGATAAGTGATTTTCTGGGAAATGAGTGTGTTCCTGGGAAAATAAAGATAAGTGATTTTCTGGGAAATGAGTGTGTTCCTGGGAAAATAAGGATATGAAGTGTGTTCCTGGGAAAATAAGGATATGAAGTGTGTTCCTGGGAAAATAAGGATATGAAGTGTGTTCCTGGGAAAATAAGGATATGAAGTGTGTTCCTGGGAAAATAAGGATATGAAGTGTGTTCCTGGGAAAATAAGGATATGAAGTGTGTTCCTGGGGGAAATAGGATAAGAAGCAATTTTCTGGGAAAAAGGGTGATGTGTTGAATTTTCTGGAAAATGGACGAAGAGATATTTTGGGGACAAGGGAACTCTTGTGGGATACTTTACCCTATGTAGACAATGCCGCGGGGTCTGAAAGGGTGCACGAAACAAATTGGGGGATTTGTTTTCTGCCCAAGTAAGCTTGTTCGGTCCATAGGAGGTGGTACCTATGAGGGGAGTGATATAGGTTGTCCCCAAATCAGAGTGAAGGAACAGAAAAGGGTTAGGTCGCACTTTGCTCCACTACACTGTATAAGCTGGGAATGGATTCACGACCCATTCCCGCCTTCAGACTCAAACTTTGTTGTTCTCCCCTAAAAATAGTGTTTTTCTTGAGATGTGGGACTCATTGGTTGTGATGATTGTTTGGCTTTATGCCCGAGTTGATTATTACATGGGTGCCAGTTGACTGGAAAACTTATAGTATGGAATTTTGAAATGTTGGATTTGCATGATGATGGTGTAAGTAAGATTCTCTTGTCGGTGTAGCAATTTAATGATAACTTTGTGTAATTTGAATAAGGTATCTAGTGCATTAGGTTTTGGTATGGTGTATAGAATGGGTTGAGTATCCGGTAATGCTAGAAATGTTGATTGTAAGACAAATGTTGATTTAAGACAGGGTTATGCTGATTTTAAGACAAATTTTCCTGGAAGGGTAGAATCTTTTATTAAATTAACTTTCATTATACGTAGAATTTTGGCAGTTGTTATAGTAGTTTAAAATTAAAAGTGGATTCGGAAGTCTGGTCTGAGAAGGTTGGTTCGAGCGATTTAATTAGAACAATATAGTGTACACATATGCATATAATATTTGTTTTTGAGAGAGAGTGTGAGATATTTTCACTTCAAATACTTAAGTTGTACACCATGTTAAATCAAGTGTTGGTGCTGTTGAAGTACAATGAAATTCTTGTGTTTATTATTTTTATCAGTAGTGTCCCTGGTGCTAATTTTTCTTGGAAAGAAACTAACCTGTCACCCGTTTATTTTTATTGGGCCCTGTGGCCAGGCATAAAATCTGTGACCTAAAAATTTAACTTGTTAAGTTTTTAAAATAAATATAGGCCAAGTGGCCTTTCAAAAACCTAAACCTTAGTGCAGTGAAGTTTTAGGTATTTTCAGTTTAAATTTTCATCACATGGTTCAAGTGCATCCCCCTCAGCAATGACTGAGGTGGGAATGTAATCTGAGGTTATAACCGTAAAATCAATGTTTTTGTCCTAACTAGCTAATTTGATCATCGCCACTTCCAAAACGTTATTTACACGTGTACATTGTATACCATTAAATTTTATTGTTTACAAATTTGGTACACATGCAAACAATAGTTACCTTTTCTTACACTTTCAGGTGTATCTACTCATCAAATGCAAACAACGCAAACAATACAATAGTAACTTTTGGGAGATACCAAATTCAGTGGTGCATTTTATTTTATTTTTCTATTTTGTTTCATGGCCTTATTCAAAATTTCAGTTTTGTTTCGAAATGCATCCACCCATTTCCCAAATTTAAATTTTCTATAATTTCCATATGAATTTTAATACCAGCATAAATATAACGCTTTTAATAAATAACAATCAATTCAATATACTCAAAATAAATTCAATTGTTTTTTTTTTCACCAAAACAGTACGTCGCCCGTCACCGCGATTTTGCTACAGGACTTCTGTCTGAAAAAGAATCGTATTTTTGGCCGCAAAATCGTATTAGCGTATACTGCAGCATGATTTATCGTACTAAATATGATAAAATCGTAACAGTTGGCAGGTCTGTACCTATATTACATTTCATCTGTGTCACGGTTGGTTTTTACTTTCGTCTAAACCTGAATAACATACAATAATAAAAATCAATTTTGTTTTTGAAAAACTAAACAGTCAAAGTGCTTGCTATTGCCGCCGTCATAGTTTAGTAAATATTTACTTTTATGACTCACATACACTGGCGTGCAAAAATTAAGGACAAGACGGTTTTTCGAATGTAACGTCGCGCAGAACTGCTCCACATCGACTCAAATCATACCATAAGATCCCCAAGATGTAAGAATATGGGAAAAGTGAGCAAAACCGTCCAAACATGGAATCCAAAGGATACAAAGGCACTTTATTGAAAATGTAGCACTTTTTCAATAAAGTGCCTTTGTAGGCACTTTATTGAAAAGGTAGCAGGTTCGAGCACAACTGGACAGAAGACAGAAACGCCCATGTGACAGGCGGCTGCCAAGAAAAATCCAGTCTTTAGTAAGGGATATGATCACCTCTGACTACGTTGCAGGATTTACAACGTCTGTCCATGCTGAGGAAGAGGTTGTCAAGGAGCTGTTGTGGCATCACGGCCCATTCCTCTTGTAGCGCCAATCGCAGCTGCGGAATCGTTGCTGGCAACTAATGACGTGCTGCCAAGCGTCTCCCGAGAAGGTCCCACACGTGTTCGATTGCATTTAGGTCCGGGGACCTTGCGGGCCAATCCATGCGTTGAATATCTTCACTCTCCAACAGGTCTGCGACAGCCACTGTACAATGAGGTGCAGCGTTGTCGTCCATGAAGAGGAACTCAGGACCCACAGCACCTCTAAACAGACGCACGTGAGGCAGGAGAACCTCGGTACAATAGCGGACACCAGTGACTGAACCTCCTTGGAAGATGTGGAGGTCAGTACGGCTACCAAGCATGATCCCGCCCCAAACGAGAACTTCACCACCCCCAAAGCGGTCCCTTTCGATGATGTTGGAGGTGTGATTGCGTGCTCCCGGCTTTCTCCAGATGTGTATATGTCCAGAATCGCTCGTCAGACTAAATTGGCTCTTATCCGTTAAGAGAACTCAACCCCATTGCTGATGTGTCAAGTTCTTGTGTTCCTGGCACCACAGAAACCGCCGTCTCCGATGAGCAGGTGTTAATGGCCCACAACGTACTGGTCGTCGTGCAAATAGACCACCTTTGTGCAGCCTCCTGACCACGGTAAAACGCGATAACGGACGTCCCGTTGTCTGTTGCATGTGCCTTGAGATTTTTCCCGCTGTCTGCCGTCTGTCTCTTCTCGCCTGTAGGACAATATACCGGTCGTCCGGAGCCGTGGTTGCTCGTGAACGACCACTGCTAAACTCTCGGGCAGCTGCTCCTGTCGTTTGAAATGCTCTCCAAGCTCGTAAAACGATGCTGTGAGCGATCCCGAACTCCTCGGCCACACTAGTCACACTTCGACCTTCTTCCAACTTCCCAATGACGCGACGTCGGGTAAAGTCATCCAGGTGTCGTCTACTGGATTGCCTGTTGGCCATATCACACGGTGGCAGCAACTCGACGTCGTTCAAACCGATGTACAATTTGGGAGCGTACACCGCCCGTGTGCTTTATACCCTTCCGACCCCCCCCTCTACGTCATGCTGCATATATGCGCATGCCCTACCGTACCGGACCCTAGCCTATCTCCTGAGTGGTCTTTCGGTCCGGTCTGCCTGCTCGTTCCGCTGTTATGCTAATTTCTCGTCTTCGTCCTTAATTTTTGCTCACCAGTGTATCTTCTTTCACTGGTTTTACGACAATAATATTCATTAATTCACCTACGAACAATGCCAGGAGTTAGTAAACCTTATTGTCATGATCAGGGCTAAATTTCAAAAGAAAAAATTACCAGAGCCCCCTCTTTTAAGCTACGCCATTAACCATTGCGTCATTACGAGTTTGATTGTATCCTGTCCTTTCACCCAATGAGAAGATAGTGCTAAAAATAGTTACGTCACTGTGGCTGCAGATCACGGGACCAGAACTTTTCTGTGTTGTTAACGCTGAAGACAGAATGAACAAAAAAAATGTCTCTTTGGGAGTTTCGGAGCTCTCCAGCTAATAGTGAAATATCGTCTGAGCTCTGGTGTAGAGATGAGTTCGGGTTCAATTTTAGGAGCCCGGGCCCGGATTCTTGGGAAATTGTGTTTATCAAGGCTTGCATTTATGCATTATACACTGGCCAAAGATATAGCCCAAGCAAGGATTAGTTTAAAAATCATTAGTTTAAAAAGTTTAGTTTAGTTAATCCACTTCACAATATTAATATGTTTTTAGAAATACTACGCATAAAGCCAAATGTTCTAAAATGTGGATTTGGAAATAAATAAATAATCAACGTGCCCTTCGACCGCATCAGGGGAATCAATAATTTTGGTAAAAGCTTAAGAAAAGAAAATCGTTTAGAAGCAAAAATTCCATTCCTTATTTCTTTTTGATTTCTAAATGTACTTTTATTTTGAATGAATTGCATTATAAAACGTACAACGCCGTACAGACAGTTGCAAGTGTTTGAAATTTTGACTCTAATCTTTGCAATGTAATTTACATATATGCTAATTGGTAAAGGTAGTTTAGAGTGATGTAGCAGAATATAAAAAAGCATGTAGGGAAATTTCCAAAATTAAAAAAAAAAGAACGTAAAAGCATTCCAGACCAGATTATCCTGCATTTTGTAACATTAACAAAGCTTTGCGCTTAATAGTATAATAATCACAATATTATCATATGTGTGTGTAGTTTCCAGATCAAGTTCATCATGAAAAGAGAGAGAGAGAGAGAATTGCATCTAATGCCTCAGCGCTTCAGTTTGATCTTCTTTTATCTAAAACTCGACCTACTGCACTAAAAACCAACGTTCCCCCAAAAATCGCGGGAGTGAGGACATTTTTAAAAATAAATAATACTTCTAACGGCACAATTGTGGAAATTATTACATCATTTTAAAGATAAAATTCTTGATTTTTAATAAAATACAAAAAATGGGAATGTGATTTTTTCCCAATTTTTCGATACCAGACCTCCTTAAACTAATCCTTGCTTGGACCATAGCTTTGGACAATGCATAATGCAAGTCTCGCTAAGCAAAATTTGTCTTGCAATGGCAGCTAGCTTAGGAAATTGAAAATCCTTCCACCAAGGTAACAAATCCACAATGAAATTCAACGCGCGTAATTCAACCGGGCTCGGAAATTCACGTGTTGAATTAATTACAGTAATGGAATTAAAGACGTGTAATTTCGGGCCCGGGTTTTTCGGTAGTTAATGAATTCTGAGCCCGTCCGAGCCCGAGCTCATCTCTACTCTGGTGAGCTCCGGCGCAAATTAAGCACTGGTTATGATTTAATTCCGCTTATGTTAGTATGTACCGCACTGGGGCTCGGTGTGCTTGTGAGTAAGGGAGTAATTTTATTGCTGGGGGAAAAATGCAAGATTTGCAGGGTGGTAGCGGGATAAATCGCGAAATTTCAGGGTGGACCCTGAATTTCGCGAAATACCGTCTGTCACAAAAGCGATTATATTCTCAAAAGGTATTTCATACTATTAACACACTTAAGTATTGTCTCACTGACTGCTTTAAAATTTACAGATTCCCAAGTGATGCACTCAAGGAAGATTGTATTCAAAAAGGTTTCAGCATTATAGCTTTCAACATTCGTTTCAGCTGATAGAACAGCGAGAATATTCAAAATGTACGTATCTTCTGAATTAGTTGTTTCGTCTGCAATGATGTTTACACCGGATACTGATTTAAAAAAATCCTTTACTTGTTGCTTATGAATATAACAAAGTTTCGGCAAATAACATTTCCCCAACCAATTTGCATTTCAAATAACACCAATATCTTTCAACGAATTTTCCAAGACAGCCACGGTGGCGCAGTGGTCTAAGCGATGGCTTTGTAAGGGTTGTGTTTACCTGTGTTCCGTGTTTGACTTGCGTTTATTGGTGTTCTTTTGTGTGTGTGCCGTCATTTTGTGTATCTCCTGTGTTGTGAACGTCTCCTGTGTCGATTGAGTCCGACCTTGACGTCTTGTAAGTAAAACTTTACTTGTAATAACTCTTTTTCCGTCCTGGCTCTGTCCAGGATCGGGTTTAGAAGACCAGCCATTGCAAATGGCGGCGACCGCATCTGATAGGCCAGGTCTGAAGCTTGATAGCAAAGCTCTGCCTCCGCCTGGCCACGTTTGGTCATCGTCACTACCACACGTAGCTGGTTTCCAAGCCGCGTTATCTGATGTTACCACTTCTTCTTCCAACTCTATGGATGTTAATTTCCCGACATTCTCCACCACAGTGACGTCATTACCTTCTTCAGTATCCGTTGCCTCTGGTACTTCATTTGCTGCTGCGAGCACTGTGTCCCGACCTTCCCCATCTCCGCCCATTCCTACGGCAACTCTATCTTATGCTTCCGTTGTGAAAGGTACCAGTTCATCTTCCTCCACAGCGAAGAATCCATGTACAATGCCTCTTGATATGATTGTCACTAGAGACAACATGAAATTACGCATCGAAATTCCGGAAACTTCAGCTGCTGGGCAAGAGGTTTTACGCATACAGAAACTTGGCATATGTTTTGATGCCCTCACGGACACCAGCCTTAATAAATACTCCTTAGCCGTCCGCCAAATCCTCCCTAAGGGAGCGATCACTCATATGGCGAGGAAACCCAGGACTGTTCTCATCTATTTTGCAAAGCCAGAGTTTGTGGAGCGCGTCTTATCTGACGGACTGCATGTTGGGGATCATACCTTACTGGGAATCCCGCTCACGCAGCGCCCCGTACTTGTTACGTGCTACCCCGTACCACCAGAAATCAAGGACCATTACTTAATGGCGGCCCTTTCCCGTTGTGGAAAAGTAGTTGGTTCCATTTCCACTCTGTCTTCCGCACCAACAGACCCAGATGACAGGAACATCTTAGGTCTGCGTCGCCAAGCAAGGATCCTGTTCCCTGCTGAAGATGCCATTGCTGACTACCT
This sequence comes from Macrothele yani, assembly GCA_039090855.1. Lineage (NCBI taxonomy): Eukaryota > Metazoa > Arthropoda > Arachnida > Araneae > Macrothelidae > Macrothele > Macrothele yani. Next base: position 17,227,513 of record CM076999.1, on the reverse strand, counting down.
TACTGACCTCACTGTGGTTGTAGGGAAGCAGATTTTCCGGATCGATATCGTTACTGCCTTGCATTGTTTTAAATGCAAGGCATATGGCCACATCCAATCACGTTGTCCACATGCATCTGCCAAGCCACCTATTTCCATACCGCCCGAAGTCAACACCCACCCTCAACATCAGTTTCTCTGGCCACACTAAGTTCGGCTCCACAGACGTCCTTGATCCCTGCTACTGTTGTTCCAGAGGCTTCTTCCCCAGCAGATGATGATTTGTCAGCAGTCTCCAAGAATTCGATCTCTACTACGGGAACTTTGGCCACCTCTCCATCGTTAGACCCACTTGCTGCTGTAGTACCTCTACTTTCTTCGGAGGGTATTATCTCCGAAAAGGAATGGCAACCCTTCGTCGTGTTGCTTCATCTTCTTCTCTTGGATCCCCTAATGTGGAGTCAGATCTAGCTGTCCTACACCCACCAGCTTCTCCCGGCGTTCCCACGTTGAAACGTACTAGACAGAGTCCAATCTCGCCGGTGACGCCTTCTCCACGTTGCTCTCGTTCCCGTTCGCCAATTCGACAGTCTTTCTCTCCAACTGCAGTTTCTACATCTCTTAAGTCCCCAGCTGTTCCAAAATTGTTGGATCAAAAAGCTTTCGCAGAATATCTGGAAACCTTTCCTGCGTCAGACGGGCAGCTGGCGCCGTCTGATCTTGCTCTCATCATGATCAACCGTCACGTCCTCTCAAGCAGCTAGACTGCGTTCAGTCACGTAATGCTCAGCTTCCTACTATTATCACCCAACTTCAGAATCTACTTGCTCTTTTGCCGAAAATTGACACAGTCACTAATGCGCACACATCTAACTTAAAGAAACGTGTAACCAGTCTTCACAGAAGTGCTGATAGTAATATTCAACCACTACAACCTCTTTCAAGTTAAAATTACTTTCTTTCAACTGTAAGGAATGCTCCGTCCCTCCTACCAATGCGTTGGTGTTTGAAGACATTACACCGCATGATGCAGATATATTATTGCTACAGGAGACTAACTGTCATCCCAACACCCCATACCACCGGTGGCGAACCTGGCCATTTCAATTTTACCATGTCCATCGACTTAGTCTTCACGCAGGACTTGCGGTGGCCATCCATTTTCGTCCTCGATCCTTCATTACTGATATCACGGTCAAACCAATTTATCGTGACCTCCTGCAGCTTCTGTCCTTCCGACTTCACAACTTTCGATACCATATCTTCAACATCTATGTTTCCGGCAATCAACAGTATTCAGACTGTCTTTTTGAGCATTTTGTTTCCTGTGTTCAAGATCTTCCAGCCACTGATATTGTCATCTTAGGTGGTGATTTTAACTGCACCCTTGATCCATCCCTCGACAGATCGAACGGTTCCACGGATACCACGTATTTTCTTACCCGAGCACTTTCTACAGCCATCAACCAGCTACAACTCCAAGATTCGTTTCGACACCTGCACCCATTTCTTCGTTCGTACACCTGGCGCTCTTACTCCACTTCCTCTCCTACAACTGCCCGACTTGACCGGTTTTATGTTTCTTCAATTCTTCTTCCTTTAGTTATCTCCCTTTCTCACACACCGACAGTTTCTCCCGCCCATAGCTGTGTCGTAATGTGTCTTCACATCGGTCCATCTCCTCGGCAATACTATCGAACTTGGACCCTTGATGATGATCTTTTACTTGATTCAACCTACGTAAATTCCATCCAATTGCAGCTCCAACAAGCCTTCTATATGCTCCCTTTTGCTTCTTGTTCCTTGCAACACTGGTTAAATGTAAAATCCCAAATTCTTCTTTCTATCAAACAATATTCCCACGAAATACGTACTACCGCCTCTATGAAGATTGATGATGCACGCTCGATGTTTTCCACCCTAGATCTTGATTCTCCGCTGTTTTCTCATTACCAAGCTGAACTTCGTGCCTTGCTACTTCCTGTCTCCCAACAAGCTCTTCACCGCCTCAAGCTCCTTTATCTCCAGCCAAATGACTATCTATGTGAACAGGTTCAACAACTGGAATTCCACAAACGTTCTGCTCATCATTTCCGTAATCTGAAGTTACCCGATGGAACTGTTACTAATGACCCCACTCTCATTTGCTCCAGCGTTAGAACATATTTCCAGTCACGTTTTGCTCAGTTCCAGTCAAGTTCTCCGCATGCTGATTCGATTCTTCGTGCCTTACCACATATTCCATCGCATCTTGTTACATCTCTTTCTATGCCTATCACCCCAGCAGAAGTAGTACAGTCACTTGCCTTACTTAACTGTCACTCGTCACCTGGTCCTGGCGCGTTGACAGTTAATTTCTTTCGTACGTTTTCCTCTTTCCTACACCCTCTCCTATTGCCTTGCTTTACAGCTGCTTTTTCTTTATCTGTTCTTCCCCCGCTTTTACTCTAGCTCACATCATTCTTCTTCCAAAGAAGATGTGTCTGCTGGAGTTGGATAACTGGCGTCCTATATCCATCCTTAATGTTGACTACAAGATTTATACTAAAATACTCTCTCTTCGATTGAACCCTGTCCTTCCCACCGTCATGCATCCCGACCAAACGTACACCATCCCTGGCCGAAGCATTCATACTAATATTAATCTCCTCCGTGACTCATATTGCCTTGCCCACCTTTCCTCCGAACCTTTAGCCTTCCTCAATCTTGATCAGAGGCAGGCCTTTAATAACGTGAGTCATCAGTGGCTTGCCTCTGTGCTTTCTGCCTTCGGTTTTCCATCTGTCTTCATCACAGCTCTCCTTGCCCTGTACCAGGACTCAGTTGTCCATATCCGGACGGCCTCCTTCCTTACAGCCCCCATTCCGTTTCGTAAGGGCATCCGTCAAGGATGTCCTATTTCCGGACAACTTTTCTCTCTAGTCTTTGAGCCTTTTCTTTACTCTATCCGTTCTCTTCTACAACCTCCCCCTCCACCATTCAGCATAGCACCAGGCACCATTCTATCGTTCTTACTGCCTACGCCGATGATCTCACAGTTCTCATCCGAGAAGAATGGCAATTCACAATTGCTCTTGCATGGTATCAAGCGTATGATGCGGCTTCCGGCGCTTCGTTAAACCTTTCAAAGTGTACAGGCTTGTGGTGTGGCTACTGGAGACATCGCCCCGATGCACCGTGGGGTGCTCATTGGACTTCCACCAGTCAAAAGATACTTGGGGTGCACATTGGCAGCCGATTCTCAGCAGCGGCTGCCACCTGGAGACCCCTCGTCAGGAAACTACGTCGCACCGCTGCTTACTGGTCCAAGCTCAAGTGTTGTCTGACCTACCACAGTCGTGCACGGCTTGCTGGCACCCACATCCTCTCGTTAGTTTATCATTCCTGGATTTTACAACCGACACCAGCCTACGTTCAAACTGCAACAGCATCAGCAATGCTCAGAATTGTTTGGTCATCCACTCATTGGTTATCTTCCTCAGTATTATCTCTACCTTCGACTTGTGGTGGCCTCAATATGCCAGAGATTACCATACGTTATAAAGCTGTAAGGATTTTCAATTTCCTCCGTTTGACAGTTCAACCAGACTCTTCCGCTTCCATTCTTCTGCTTAATGTTCTGACTTCCCCCTTAATCCCTGCCTCACCGTCCATCTTCTTCTCAAGATGGATATTCACACTGTCATCCCCCCGTTTTCCTGTAGTCTACCATGAAGCTGTTCAGTTCCTTTGTTCTTTACCGCTCATTCGTCAACCCCCCTCTTTCACTCTTGATCTTCTTTCCGAGCCTCTTTTTTTCTCCTCTGTTCTCCATCCCCCTACTGCCAACTTTTTTCTTTTTCCCTGCATGGCTACACGCTGGTGTAGTCTCCGTTTCCGAACTGGTCCTCCCCGATTTTTCATGGAAACCCGTTTCCGACATTTTCCCCACCCTCTCACCCTCTTCCGAACTCTCTGATAACTTCCTCCAACTTAAATATGCTCTTCAATCACTTTTTCCTTCCCTAGTCGATTCCTCTGGCCTCCTTTCCGTTTCCTCTGCCTCTCTCCCTTTCCCGTTCTTCCTTCTCTTTTCCGGTGACCTCCTCTCTCCCCACAGTCTTTCCACACGCACCCTGTACCATTTTCTCCGTTCTTCTTCTGCGGTACCTTGCCCTATTCACTCTGTTCCTTCTTTTGCACTAACCTCGGTCTGGTCAACTGCCCAACATTCACCGGCCCTCTCCTCAGAACTTAATGTGCACTGGAGGTTTTTGCACAATCGACTGCCTGTCCCTTCGACTTTGTTCCGGAGAAATATAGTATCATCAGATCTCTGTCCTTTTTGTAACGACGTTGGAGACGTCTTACACATGTTCGTTTACTGTCCGACGCTGCTCCCACTATTTCACAGTGTGTTCCAACTTGCACATCCTTCTTGTACCAGTGATCTCACCCTAGAAATTATCGTTTCGTCGGCCACAGTTCTACAAGTTTCTCCTCTGTTTTACCAGTTTGTTCGTATTTATTTATCCTAGCTAAATATATTATTTTCTCTCACCTGCTACAGTTACAAGATCCAGATCGTATCACATTCTCTACCTCCTTGGTTGCACACTACCGCAACAGGGTTAAAGCCAGACTCACCCTGGAATACTCCTTGGCGAATGATACGGCACGGTTACCTGCCTTCTTCAAAACATGGTCGCCGTGTCGTCCCTGGTTTCGATTTTCTAGTGCCCAGGCTGTTCATCTGTTGTTTTAATACTCTTAAACCTACGTCGGAACTTTCTATTTTTACTGTTCCCTCACCATGTTTCCTCCTGGAACCGGATTGTGTTTGCTTCCTGCTGATGTCACCTTTTGTACACAGTTCTCTTCATCCTCACAGTGACTCTCTGCCACCAGTGATTCCCATGTCACTAGAACTGCGCGAAATTTTTTCTGTAAATTCTTTCGCTCCAGTGATGTTCCAAGACTTCAATGAACAATTATCCCAGAGCTACTGCTGTTTACAGCAAATAATGCAATGCATGTCATTGCTCATTTGTACAATTATCATTTCATTGTAAATATCTACATTTTGTTTTATTTCTCTCCTTCTCTCACACTGCGTGTGAGGTTGGGGATGTTCTGTTGTAATTCTTTTAAGTGAATAAAAGCGAATATTGAAACTAAGCGATGGCCTCTGATCATTCGTCCGAAAGGGGTCCGGGTTCGAATCCCCGGTAAGGCACGGATGTTGTGTTTGTCTTACGGCACTGGTTCTTTCCCTTCCCTGGAACCAGTGACCCTAAATTAGGGACGGGCGACTGCATATAGCCCATTGAGTTGCTCATGGTGGTCGTTAAACCTCCAATAAAAAAAAATTCCAAGTAATTTTTTAATGTAGGGTTATCCACTTTGGAACGAGGGATATTAGCTGGACAATAGGGGCACCAGTTAATTTTGACAGTTCTGTTGATCATCGATGCTGTTGTTCTTGTTTAGTCCTTTTCTCAATTCATTCATCAACATATTTATGCATCAAACAGAAGTCATCGCTCTTTCTACGCTTATAAGTGAGTCACGGAAAAATTCTCATCTGCCGCCACCGGGAATCGAACCCTGTGTCTTACATCTTTGGTGAATCCCCAGCATCGTGCGGGGCACCAAGAAGCAACCTGCCATGTTGTTTCGGCAGTTAGACGTATGTCAGTCTGGAGAACTTCGAGGCCGCTGTGGTGTAGTGGTAGCATGTCCGGCGCGTAACTGGGTTCGATTCCCGGTGGCGGCCGATGATAATTTTTCCGTGACTCTCTTACAAACGTAAAAAGAGCGATGACTTCTGTTTGATGTTCTTAATAGACGTCAATTGTGTATATTAAATATTTCTGCATTATTTTCGGTTCACTGTTCGGACACACCTGCTTTTTATACAGTTTACTTGCTAAATGCTTTTCACAACGCATCTTTCTTGAGAAATCTACTGGTATGTTTCAACACAAACAGAAAATAGATTTTTGTTCACATGAAACGTTCTCTTGCTTATTGCTTGCATCTTTTTTTTTTTTTTTGACTGAAGGTGTAACAACCACCGTGAACAACTCAGTGGCCTATAGGCAATCGCCCGCCCCTAATTAAGGGTAACCGGTTCTAGGGAAGGGAGAGAGCCAGTGCCGTAAGACAAACACAACATCCATGCCTCAACAGGATTCGAAACCGGACCCCTTTCGGACGAATGATCAGAGGCCATCGCTTAGACCACTGCGCCACCAGAGTGGCACTTGCATCTTTCAGATGCACTCATTTTACTCACGTGGCTCATTCTCAAAATTAACAAACAATATCTAGACACTTTATAAACTAAATGCTCACACTAAAGCAAATAATTTTCTAAGCTAAGCATCTGCGAAACTCAGTGTTTTCTGTGGGCTGCTTTTCATAGTTAAAATTACTAATACGATTGACGACATCCGGTTTACTAGTGCGGCAACTCGCCGAGGTCATTCAGCTGTAGCGGAGTGGGGGTGGGGTTGGAAATCACCAAAGACCGCGCGTGCGTTTTTCAGCAGAGTGCATGTGATCTGGAATTACCACTAAACCTTGTTTGATAAGTTTCTTCGTAAAGAACAATCTTCAGGGGTAATTCAAGGTTTAAAGTTCTGGTTTGGACTTTGGAGTAGAATTACTTTACGGTATATTTTTCGCGAAGATTCTAATGAAGGTAGCATTGAAATTATTTACATATGAAAAATAATCTAAAAATTATAATTAGGCAAAAATATTGAAAAATCTGAAATTCGGGGATATATTTGATATTCGCGAAATCACAGAAAAACCGCTAAAATTTACGAAAAAAAAAAAAAAAAAAATCGCGGAAATTCGCGCCACGAAACGATCACTAGCCCAGTCATGAATTATACGAATAAATTCAATGTGTTGTATGTAAATAAATGTATACTCTCGAATAACTAGTTTTATTTCAGACTTACAAAAGTTTTGGCATGCAAAAAAAGCATCATAAATTACATATGTACAAAGACAGGTATTCTCTCGATTTTTCCATTTATTTTTGTTTCAATTTTATTTATTTATTTTTTCGAAATACTGCTTTTGATACGTTTTGTTATTAAATCAGTCTACTTTCAGCGCAATTTTTTTTTTTACTTTTTAGATTTTTAAATGGAACACTTGTTTCGGAAATCATTGCGTTTGAAATGAATGCGCTTTCGGCGCAAACGCGTAGCAGCCATCTTGTGGTCTTATTTTTTCAGACGCCATTTGAGGCAACAAATGTGACTGATTGACAGATTCTGATTTCAGGGCAAATCTAACGGCTTGTTTCCTTGATTGAATCTTTGGCATTTTATCGACGGAGATATTCCTCTGGTTAGACAGGAGAGGCCGCGTCGGTTGATCCAGCTGTCACGAACGCACGTGGCAAGGACAAGCTGCGCCTGTCTTTGTACAGCGGCAGGCCCCAGGCAGAGATACTTTTCTAAGACCTTACTTCGCAAACCGAACGAAAGCATCCAATCTGACGCCTCTTTGACGCGAAAACAGGTACGGCAATATTGTTGTTTTCGCACAAAAGCGAAAGGGTTAATTAACTTCACGTCGGCAGAGAATCGCATGCTTTCGCTTCGTAAACAATTAGCAACAAGAAAGATGACACCGAATTTTCGGGTGTAATAAGCACGTCTTTTGAATCCGTTCTGACGCAAATTAAATTTATCAAAGCTATTCAAAGTCAATGGAACCGGTATGGAAAACAATAGATATGACCAAAGAAAGAAGATTTTCAATCGGGTTTTTAATCCCTCAGATATTGCTGTAAACGGAATCGTCAACTTAAGCCCTCTGGTTGCAGACTTGTGCGTTAAGAAAAACATGAATTTATATGAGAAACATTACGCACCGGAAACGCTCTCCAACACAGAAAGAATTTTTCAAATCGGACTCTTAGAAACAGAGATATCGACAAAAATAAGATGTGACTTTACGTCCCCTGGTGGGAAAACCATGCATTATTTTAGGAAGAAAGTATTCTCAAAAGGTTTATCCATATGAGCGGTATCTGTCCAAGAAAAAAAAATTAGTCGAGTTTTCAGGATCAATGATTTTGCTACAAATACATCAGAAGCAGAAATTAACACTCATGCCCCCTGGTGGCCAAACCATTCTTAACCAAACATTAGAAATTATGTGAAAAATATTTTCCATCAGGTCTTGTATGCGATACAGCAAGAAGTTTTCAAATCAGAGTTTTAGGAGCAGAAATAACGCAGAAAACGCAATTTGCCTTTGTGCCGCCTAGCGGAATGTCTATGATTTACTTGAAAATTTTGAATTTATAGGAAAAACATTTCGCATCGGAAACACTATCCAACAAAGAAGGAATTTTTCAAACCGGACTTTTAGAAGTAGAGATGCGTATTGACAAAAATAAAATAAACATCTACGCTCCCTGGCGTAGAAACCATGCATTATTTCAAGAAGAAAATGTTCCTAAAAGGTTTGTCGACATGATTAGTATCGGTCAACAAACGACTTTTTTCAATCGAGATTTTAGAAGCTCATTTTTTGCTGCAAATACATCTGGTGGAAATTAAGACTTACGCCACCAGGTGGCCAAACCATTTTTTTTACAAAAATTAGAAATTATGTGCAAACGATTTCCCACCAGGAGCTGTATCCTGTGCAGAAAGAATTTTTCAAATCGGAGATTTAGAAGCAGAGATATTTACCTCTACGCCTCTAGCGGAAAGTCTATGAATTGCTTTAAAATTTTGAAATTATATGGCAAACATGTCGCACTGAAAACACTATCCAACAAAGAAGGAATTTTTCAAATCGAACTCCTAGTAGTAGAGATATTGACAAAAATAAGATGTACATCTACGCCCCCTGGCGGAAAAACTGTAAAATATTTTAAGGCGAAAATATTCCGAAAAGGTTTATCGATGAGAGTGGCATCAGTCCACGAAAGAACTTTTTCAATCGATATTTTAGAAGCTCAGATTTTATGGCAAATACATCAGAAGCAAAAATTAACACTTACGTCCCCCGTGGCCAAAGTATTCTTTACCAAAAATTTGAAATTATATGCAAAAAAATTTCCATCATGAGGTGTATCCGCTGAAGAAAAAAAAATTCAAATCGGAGCTTTAGAAGAAGAGTTATCAGAAAAAATGTAACTTACTTTTACGCTCCCTAGCGGAAAATCTATGCGTAATTTGAAAAAGTAACTATATCTAAAATACTCTTCGACATAAGTGGAATTGAAAGACAAAATATTTTTTTCAATCGGATGTTTAGAAGCAAATATGTGGAATAAAACGTATTTTTGTATTCGACGTCATCCATTTATGCCCTCTAGCGGCGAAATTGTACATCGTAAACAAAAAACGAAATAAGGGATCATCATTCTCATATTTCAAGCTTTCCAATGCAAAAGAAATTTTCAAATCGGACTAATAGTTGCAGAGATATCTTGGGCATAGACGGACGGCCAAACCGAAAACATAAACACGATCTTTTTCTTTCAAAAGACGAGCTAAAAAATAAAATCAGGCAACCGCTTGTGTAGGGGCGAGAAATTACGCCCCTAAATAAATTGTGTGATGGACATTAAATCTCATCGATCCTAACGGATATGAACATTTCAGAACAAATATTTCCAGGTGTATTATCTAGAAACGAATGTAAAGCGTGGAAATGTACCGACTAGGTGACATTCCGATGTGCCTGTTTGTCAGGGCTATTGTATTCACGGAAGGCACCGCTATTTGTTCCTGGCCGGGAGAAATGCAAGCTGCAGGGCACACGGGAGTTATAGGTCAACGAGGGGATAGGTCAAGGTCACCGGCGGAAGACACGGGTCAGGAAAAAAAAAAGGTAGGGGACACGGAGAAGCTGGGGGGGGGGGGGTCGCCTGCTCTTCGAGTGCTCAGACTAGAGAGAGAGAGCCTCAGGCAAGTGAGACAGGAGCCAATCAGAAGGCGAGTGAAGTTTGGGGGGGGGGTTAAAAACTTCAGGATAAGAGTTAGGAAGGAGACAGTTGACGGGGAGCGAGCGCGGAGAAAATAGTCGACGGGACAGCGTGTACTGTGAACGATTAGGAGGTGCTGGGTGGCAGCACGGACAGCGAAACCGGGAAAACGGTTGCACAGTGCTGTGTGTCAGCATTGGGAAAAAGAAAGTTTGGTGATATAACGTGCCAGTTAGAGCACGGGGAAAGCGATCGTAGTGGGAATCAGACACGTGGGTCTGGAACGACGTACGGAGAAAGCGATTTGAGAGAACACGTGTTCGGGAGAGAACACGTGTTCGGGACAGAACACGAGGCATAGCTTCCGGAACAAAGTAAGGGAGACGGACGGAAGGTTACGACGATTAACACCTTTCACGTCGGTGATAGAAAAGAACGGGCAAAGAGTATTAGCAGGAAAGGGTATTCTTGAATAATTAGAGACCCTGATCATTTTCGCGTGGAACTGCAGTTACAGGAACTCGAGGTCAAGGAACAATTTACTTTTGATTAAATGTTTTCTTAAGTTTTCAACAAGCTTGAGAGTGAATTTCATGCTTGTAGTGCCTTGCCATCATTTTTTACTTCCCCTCTCCTGAATAGCAGATTATAGTAAAGCTGGGAGAGAAAGAACGCCGGGCTGTCTTCAACTTTTCGTTGATAGACAGTCTCCAGACAAAGAACCTTATAAATAGTTTTCCTTCCTGCTGTGGGGAAATTTTCATCAGCGCTGGAAGCAAGTGGTTGTTTGGCCGAGGAGCCATTAATTAACATAATGAGCTTCCACCCCTACAGCTTGGTTAAAAACAAAACAAAAAAACGTTCATGCGATTATTTTGTGTTGAGAATTATCTCATTCTGGAATAAAATCAGTTTCCACAAATAATTTTACGCAGAGTTCAAAACAGCGATGTAATTCTAAATAAAAAACTGCTTTAGTGTTGAAGTGATTAGCGGGGCACGTTTTACAGAGAATAGGGCCTTACGCACAGCACAAGATGAACCCCCCCCACCACCCGGTCCACGTTCTTGAAAGGGTAAATACATTTGTCGGCACTAAATATTGCCTATTAATTTGAAAGTTGATACTGGGGCACTGTGCGGAGAAAAAGAGGAAATACCATCTACTTTTATTAAATCGTAATATTAACATGGAAATTCTCGCTTAATAAAACACAATGTAATACTGATTAAATAGCAAGCAGCTATACACAAAATGCTCAAAGTAAAATACAATGTAATACTGATTAAATAACAAGGAACTACACACCAACTGTACTTAAATAGCATAACTATACTAACGATCCAAAATTTCTTGGCGTAGAATAGAAATAAAAGTTTCCAAGCTTTCACGGATCAACCAGATGGCTTTTTTCAAGGAAAGTAGACAGCAAACTTTAGCCTGGAAACTTTTATTTCTATTCTACGCCAAGAAATTTCGGATCATTAGTATAGTTACACTATCGGATCATTAGTTATATTTCGGATCATTAGTATAGTTATACTGTCTACTTTCCTTGATAAAATCCATCTGATTGATATGCGAAAGCTTGGAAACTTTTATTTCTATTCTACGCCAAGAAATTTCGGATCATTAGTATAGTTATACTATCGGATCACTAGTTATATTTCGGATCATTAGTATAATTATACTGTCTACTTTCCTTGAAAAAACCCATCTGATTGATATGCGAAAGCTTGGAAACTTTTATTTCTATTCCATCTGATTGATATGCGAAAGCTTGGAAACTTTTATTTCTATTCTACGCCAAGAAATTTCGGATCATTAGTATAGTTATACTATCGGATCACTAGTTATATTTCGGATCATTAGTATAATTATACTGTCTACTTTCCTTGAAAAAACCCATCTGATTGATATGCGAAAGCTTGGAAACTTTTATTTCTATTCTACGCCAAGAAATTTCGGATCATTAGTATAGTTATACTATCGGATCACTAGTTATATTTCGGATCATTAGTATAATTATACTGTCTACTTTCCTTGAAAAAACCCATCTGATTGATATGCGAAAGCTTGGAAACTTTTATTTCTATTCTACCCAAGAAATTTCGGATCATCAATATAATTATACTATTTAAGCACAATGTGTATTGCTATTTTCTCGTTTAATTATGTAATAATTCATATATCCATAGATATAAAGTATTCATCCCTTTTTATTTTATTTTTAACCGATGAACATTATTTAGACTTGGTACAGACTGATTATTTGACTGCAAGGTGAACTTTCACATAGCTGATCAATCAGCTGTGATGTGTTCAGTGTTATAATAGAATAATTATTAATTATCCAGTTATGCACACACGCATAACTGGATAATTCTCACATTCACAAAAGCACATTATTCAGCTCAATAATCCACTTATTTTAGACCCAAGCAATTTTAAAATCTGATACTTTACAATATGAAATGCTCAAAGATTCTACAAAATGTTTTATCAGTGCAAAACCTATATCAAGAGGTGTATAGCATGTATAGGAATATAGCATATTTTTATTTCATCTGTAAGCTTCAGATGAGAAGCACGGAGATTTTCTTGCCTTATCCATTACTCTGATTTGAAATTAAATGGACTCCATGTAAATCAGTTTTTACAAGTTCCCTACGTTTTGATTTTTCCAAGCACAATCAATATGTTTGTGATTTGCTAAAAGTAAGTTATGTAATGGTTTGTGTGTGTAGGAGGGGATGTTGATAAGTTATCGGTCTTACTAAGAAGAAAATGGTTTAGAGATATGAAAATTACAGACCATTCCGCATATTCACCCCGAAGTTTAACACACTTAGCACAGCGTTTCAGGAGTTTCTTTAACCTTTCCAAAAAAAAATTCTGAAGTCTGATCATTCAAATACTGCTCTGCTGATATCAACTTTTTTTTTTTTTTTTTGATTGGAGGTTTAACGACCACCGTGAGCAACTCAATGAGCTATAAGCAGTCGCCCGTCCCTAATTTAGGGTCACTGGTTCCAGGGAAGGGAGAGAGCCAGTGCCGTAAGACAAACACAACATCCATGCTTCACCGGGATTCGAACCCGGACCCCTTATAACGAAGTAAATCTCTCCGTCATTTTTGGTCTACGCCGGGATTCGAACCCGAGGCCGCTTATTCCGGAACAAGTCGCTCTACCAACTGAGCTACGCAGACGTTTATTCTGATTCCTATCTGCCTTTATGTCGTGTGCGTCCTGCTGGCAGGTACGTCACATCTCCCCCCCCGAAAGAGGGCCGGGGCATGGCCCACGGGTCAGCCGTGACCATGAATCGTTGCAGGCAGCCATCCACTGTAGTGTGGAACGTGCACTTGAGAACTCCCAGTCAGTCTGGAATGCAACATCACACATTTTTATTTTTCGAAGCGCTGGAGAAGGAATTCTCTGATCTTTCCTGTCTCGTGGTGTGGAAATAACATCACACCAATGCGAGATTTTGAACGGCCGGGTCATCCGGATAGTTCGGGCGCCATTATAACGAAGTAAATTTCTCCGTCATTTTTGGTCTACGCCGGGATTCGAACCCAAGGCCGCTTATTCCGGAACAAGTCGCTCTACCAACTGAGCTACGCAGACGTTTATTCTGATTCCTATCTGCCTTTATGTCGTGTGCGTCCTGCCGGCAGGTACGTCACACCCTTTCGGACGAATGATCAGAGGCCATCGCTTAGACCACTGCGCCACCGGGGCGGCGATATCAACTTCAAGTAATTCGAAAAATGTTTCCCTTTCAAATTTTTTTTTTAAGGGATTGGGAACAGGAAATAGTTCGATGGAGTAAGTCTGGTGAGTAGGGTGGATGATCTGTACACTTTAATTCCAGATCCCACAAATTATCCATTGTTTTGCCGGCCTTGTGAGCCGGTGCATTTGCCCTGCAAAAAGAGAACACCTCTACGCAGTTTTCCTCGCCTTTTTTCCTTCAACGCCTTCTTTTTTTTTTTTTTTTTTTTTTTTTTTTTTTTTTTTTGATTGGAGGTTTAACGACCACCGTGAGCAACTCAATGGGCTATAAGCAGTCGCCCGTCCCTAATTTAGGGTCACTGGTTCCAGGGAAGGGAGAGAGCCAGTGCCGTAAGACAAACACAACATCCATGCTTCACCGGGATTCGAACCCGGACCCCTTATAACGAAGTAAATCTCTCCGTCATGTTTGGTCTACGCCGGGATTCGAACCCGAGGCCGCTTATTCCGGAACAAGTCGCTCTACCAACTGAGCTACGCAGACGTTTATTCTGATTCCTATCTGCCTTTATGTCGTGTGCGTCCTGCTGGCAGGTACGTCACATCTCCCCCCCCGAAAGAGGGCCGGGGGCATGGCCCACGGGTCAGCCGTGACCATGAATCGTTGCAGGCAGCCATCCACTGTAGTGTGAAACGTGCACTTGAGAACTCCCAGTCAATCTGCTGTGTGGAATGCAACATCACACATTTTTATTTTTCGAAGTGCTGGAGAAGGATTTCTCTGATCTTTCCTGTCTCGTGGTGTGGAAATAACATCACACCAATGCGAGATTTTGAACGGCCGGGTCATCCGGATAGTTCGGGCGCCATTATAACGAAGTAAATTTCTCCGTCATTTTTGGTCTACGCCGGGATTCGAACCCGAGGCCGCTTATTCCGGAACAAGTCGCTCTACCAACTGAGCTACGCAGACGTTTATTCTGATTCCTATCTGCCTTTATGTCGTGTGCGTCCTGCCAGCAGGTACGTCACACCCTTTCGGACGAATGATCAGAGGCCATCGCTTAGACCACTGCGCCACCGGGACGGCGATATCAACTTCAAGTAATTCGAAAAATGTTTCCCTTTCAAATTTTTTTTTTTAAGGGATTGGGAACAGGAAATAGTTCGATGGAGTAAGTCTGGTGAGTAGGGTGGATGATCTGTACACTTTAATTCCAGATCCCACAAATTATCCATTGTTTTGCCGGCGTTGTGAGCCGGTGCATTTGCCCTGCAAAAAGCGAACACCTCTACGCAGTTTTCCTCGCCTTTTTTCCTTCAACGCCTTCTTTTTTTTTTTTTTTTTTGATTGGAGGTTTAACTACCACCGTGAGCAACTCAATGGGCTATAAGCAGTCGCCCGTCCCTAATTTAGGGTCACTGGTTCCAGGGAAGGGAGAGAGCCAGTGCCGTAAGACAAACACAACATCCATGCCTGACCGGGATTCGAACCCGAACCCCTTACGGACGAATGATCAGAGGCCAGCGCCTTAGACCACTGCGCCACCGGGGCGGCCTTAATGTTTGCGTCATACACTCATAGATTTATTTCCTTTGCAGTTCTCTTCTGAAAGAACAGAAATTGCCTGACAGCTTGGAGTTCCACATTCGAAAATTCAACACTTTACATTGACATGATTCAGCTCAGAACGTCGAACATCTGGGGAAAAAAAAAAAGAGCTATTAGTCTGAAAATTGGAACTTTACAATACAAAAGAACACTCTTTCGAGCTGGAGTAACAAAAAAAAAAAAAAAAAATGCTACAATTACAGGAAGTGGGTTAGTCCGAAAAATTTTAAGCATCTCATCGCATAAATATACACTATATTGACAAAAGTCACCGGACACCTAGAAGAAAAGCAGAACATAGCATTTATTGACGTACATTAGTACGGTGTCGGTCCACCTTTGGCCTTAAGGCATGCACTGAGCCTTCGAGACATGCTTTCGACAAGGTTTTGGAACACAGCGATAGGTATGCGCTTCCATTCAGTACATAATGCTGCAGCTAACTGTTGCTTAGTAGTAGGCCTTGGTTCCAAACTTCTTATGCGGAGCTCTAATTCATCCAAAAGTTTCTCTATGAGATTAAGATCAGGGCTCTGTGCTGGCCAATCAACATACTATACGAAATTATCGTCAAACCACGCCGTTACAGTCCTTGCTTTATGGCTCGGTGCATTATCCTGCTGGTACCAACAAGGCTCGGTTCCATAGTATTGCCACAGAGTTGGTAGGGCATAATTGTCCAGAATATCGAGGTAGACGTGCTGGTTAACAGGTTTGTCCATGATAACCAATGGGCAGGGACCATACCACGAAAAACGCCCCCTCACGAGTACACTGCCAGCTCCAAACTTTACGGTAAGAAAAGTACACTGTGGTAAATAGCGTTCTCTTAACTTCCGCCATACCCACACACGGCGATCAGACTGATGGATCGTGTATCTGGATTCATCGGTCCATAGGACCCGTTTCCACTGATCTACGGTCCACGATAAATGTTCTTTACACCATGCTAAACGACGAGTAGCATTCCGAGTGGAGATGAAAGACTTATGAGCAACCGCACGTCCACGGTAACCCATGGAATGAAGTTCTCTGCGAATGGTACGTGTACATACCGAAGTTCCAGCATTTTTACTCAACTGTACGCTGATATCTTGTGCAGTACCCCGTCTATAAGCTGTAACGACTCTCCTGAGGCTTCGACGTCCTCTATCACTGATTTTCTTTGTTCTGCCGGTACGTTTCGCTGCTTCCAGCACGCCATGTGTCTTCCACTTATTCAGTACATCGAAAACAGTTGACTTGGGTACGTTTAAACGCCTTTCGGTTTCTCTTATGTACAACCCACTAAAATAACACCCTACAATCTTTCCTTTCGCAAAGTCAGTTCTCTCCTGCCGCGACATTTCACTCAACCTCACAGTGCGATATGATCGCGGTACAACATAGGTATGAGTCATTTTCTTGCAGGACTTCCGTCCACAGTGAGTAGAGTTTAGGTCCCAGCCACCTACAGCGAGTTCGCCTTTTGGGCAGGACACAGAAACGGAAGGAATGAGAGCCAGTCTAGCGACTTTGGCAGAACAGTTTGTAGTGAGATTAGAGTACAGTAGATGGCGCCACCGTACAAGTACGATGTTGCACATAGAGGGGCGAGAGAATTTCAGGGGGGCATAGGAAAGGATACTCATTTAACCAGTGGGTCCAGCCTGGGGGCCGTCACTTAGCGTGCTCGTCCGATGCACGGCGAATATTCAGTGATTGTTAGCAAATCACACCACCTCCGCAAGATCAGCCCAGGATCGAACCTGAGGATCTTGCATTGGTAGTCTGAACTGCTAACCACTCAGCCATTCGCGGCTGCCGATATGATCGCGGTCAGCTGCATTCTTGTTTTCATACCGTTTGCAGCTGTACCGCGCATTTTACCAACGCTGCGGATCAGTTCATTTGCTTTTGAAGGAGTGTCCGTTAACTTTTGCCAATATAGTGTATATGTCGTGAAATTGGGGAAGTAAGGAAGAATTATATATACATGTGCGTGTGTGTGTCGCAAAATTGGAGAAATAAGGAAGGATTGCAGGACAAATGTAATGATTGGACTGTGGAAAGTAGTGGAAGAGGAATGGGATAAAATACCGCAAGCAATATTAAGAAATGCCCAGTTATCTTGGAAATCTAGATTTCAGATAAAGAACTACCAGACAGAACATTTAAGATAGAAATAATTTTATTTTAAACTTGAACTATGTTGCTTGAAAATCGTTCTAAAAATGTACAAACATCCTCTGTATTTTAAATAATAGCATGACATACTTAATATTTGCTAAAACTTAACCACAATTATATTAAAAATCAATAATTTTCCCTTGGGTAATGTTGAGACCTGCTAATAGATGGCCCTACCTGTACATTGATGACGTCAGTGTATTTCGGAACTAGAAATGGTACTTATTATTTTATTTTAATAGTTTCATAATTTTTTTCGGAATCGAGTTATAATTTGAGTCTACCCATGCGATGGTCCAGAATGCTTTTTATTTACGCTTTGCAACCGTAGGTTGAAGAAGCGTATATGCTCCAGCTTTGTCCGTCCATCTGTCGGCACGATAACTCGCGTAAAAATGGTTCGATTTCGATGAAATTTTAGTATGTGGTAGGGAACCACCCGGGGACGAACTCTACTGAAAATGGACGAAATGGGGTCAAAGGTCACGGCATAGGAGCGGGATCCATTCCATTGCCCTTATACGTCATAACTTGCGTAAATATGGTTCGATGTCGATGAAATTTTAGCATATTGTAGGGAACCACCTGGGGATGAACCCTATTGAAAATGGGTGAAGTGGGGTCAAAGGCCACGGTATAGGAGCGGGATCCATTCCATTGCCCTTTATGCGTCATAACTTACGTAAATATGGTTCGATGTCGATGAAATTTTAGCATATTGTAGGGGACCACCTGGCGACAAATACTATTAAAAATGGGCGAAATGGGGTCAAAGGTCAGGACATAGGAGCGGAATCACTTCCATCGCCATTATGCGTCATAACTTACGTAAACATTCTTCTATTTGGATGAAATGTTAGTATGTTGTAGGGGCTTGCCTGGGGACGAATCCAATTGAAAATGGGCGAAAATGGGGTCAAAGGTTAGAACACAGGAGCGGAATCTATTCCATTGCCCTTATGCATCATAACTTACGTAAAAATGCTTATAACGAAGTGAATTTCTCCGTCATTTCTGTCCACGCCAGGATTCGAACCCGGATCCCCTCATTCCGGAATAAGTCACTCTACCAATTGAGCTACGCGGACATTTTATTCTGATTCCTATCTGCCTTTATGTCGTGTGCGTCCTTCTGGCAGGTACGTCACATCTCCTGGTACGTTACATGCTTCCATTGCGACAAAACTTTATCATGTTATTTCGGAGGTACACTGAACCGGTTCTGTTAAATATAATCGAAATGGGATCAAAGGTTAGGGCACAGGAGCGAGATTTATTCCACAGCCATTATCCTCATAACTTGAGTAATGATTTCTGGTATATTGGAAAACGTATCATAATCAATGCATTGCATGATTTTACTAATTTGTTATTATTATTATTGGAGGTTTAACGACCACCGTGAACAACTCAGTGGGTATAAACAGTCGTCCGTCCCTAATTTAGGGCCACTGGTTTCAGGGAAGGGAGAGAACCAATGCCATATGACAAACATAGTATTCATGCGACACCGCGATTCGAACTGGGACCCATCTCCGACGGATGTTCATAAGCCAGTGCTTAGACCATTGCGCTACTAGGGTGGCCTGGAATGGTAAGATTGATTTTAGCCTCTTAGATTAAATATTCTGATAATAATTTAGCTGAAAAATGTCAACAGAACTGTAGTTACTGCTGACTTCTAATTCCGAAATAGGCCATTTGTCCACCAACGTCATCAATGTACAGGTCGCGCCATCTATTAGCAGGTTACAACACAACCCAAGGAAAAATGACTCATTCTTAGAGAAATTATGGTTGAGTTTTAGCAAATATTAAGTATGCCATGCTGTAATTTTAAAGATATTTTTATCGGCGTGCAAATTTTCATCCTTGGAAAGATTGCGAAGAAAATGCATATATACAGAAGTTTTTACCATTGGAAACCAAGCGTGACGCTACGGGTGGGGAGGGGTGGGCTCTAGGCCCCCAACTTTTCTTTGAGCACACCGTTTAATACCCCCCTTCACCTCTCCTGCAAAAAAGAAAAGTGTTTAAGTACCCAGAACATATGGCTGGTGCAACCATCTAAGATTTTAAGGAACTTGGATAAACGTACGTGAACTTCTCGAATTGCCGCCCAGGTGGCGCAGTGGTCTAAGCGATGGCTTCTGATCATTCGTCCGTAAGAGGTCCGGGTTCGAATCCCGGTGAGGCATGGATGTTGTGTTTGTCTTACGGCACTGGCTCTCTCCCTTCCCTGGAACCAGTGACCCTAAATTAGGGACGGGCGACTGCTTATATAGCCCATTGAGTTGCTCACGGTAATCGTTAAACCTCCAACCAAAAAAAAAAAAAAAAAAAAAACTTCTCGAATTCGCTGAAATTTTATTATATTATGTTGTCGGAAAAGTCATGGCGTATTTTAGTCATGTTTTGCAATTTATTGATAGAAAGAACGAAGATCAACCAATGATATAATACCCGTTTTGTTCGATAACCTTTTGCCATCTTTCAGTGAGCTGCAGAATGCCTCGTTCATAGAAGCACCAGTCTTTCGTGGCGAAAAACTCTACAAGGTGCTGATTTACAGATTCATCTGAATTGAACGTTTTACCACTCAAGGACTGTTGAAGAGAGCGAAACAAGTGGAAGTCAGACGGCGCAAGTTCAGCCGAGTATGCTGGGTGTGGCAACACATCCCTCCCAAGCTCCAATAATTTCAGTCGCTTCAAAAAAAGGATCGTTTTCCTCACGTTTAATGAGCATATCGCAGATGTTTATACGCGCCGTCAATTGAGCTTCTTTGAGTTCCTGAGGAACCCACACATCGATCTTGCTTACGTATCCCAGCTTCTTCAGGTGGTCGTGAACGCTTGAATGATGGATGTGCAATGTGTCTGCAATCTCTCGTGTCGTGTAACGTGGGTTTGACTCGGTCATTGCCTTGATTTGGTCGTCATCAACCTCGGTGGGCCTCCTAGACCGAGGAGCATCGTTGAGGTCAAAACCACCAGCACGGAATTTTGCGAACCACCGCTGGCACTGACGTTCTTGTAGAGCATTATCACCGCACACTTTACGCATCTTTTCACAAGTTTGACGCGCGTTCTTCCCTTTGCGGAAGTAAAACAGTAAAATATGGCAAAATGCACAGTTTGGTCTTCCATCTTCAACTTGATGTCAAATCTCCGCAAATCAACCAAATCGCTCACTATTCCTTCTAGAATGCAGCTAGAACTGGCACCTGTCGAATGCCGTAGCGATAACAGAGCTGAGCATGCCTCTAGTACTACCAAAACCGCCCAACCGCCATCGGGTGCCAAAATACGTCATGACTTTTTCGACAACCCAATAGAAAATTATTATTATTATTTTTATAAACTTAGTGTTTGTAGTTATGGGAAATGGAGGGAGCCCTTCAAGCGAATTTCTAAAAAGATTAGTACAAACACAGCATTTTTAGAGAGAGAGAGTGTAGATATTCCTTGTCAGGTTACAAACTAAAATTCAAAAACAGCCTTGTGAAAGTAAAAAAGAAAAGAAACTACCACACGTAAGCTAAAATTGCTTGGGAATAGTAACTTGTCATAGAAATTCGTTTGCATGGTTCCCATACCACATACAGAGGTTGGACAAAATAACGTGAGCACCTAGGAAAAGAAGGTTTTACGTACCTAATAGGGTATGGGACCATCTTTGGCATTCAAAACCGCCTGAATCCTCCTTGGAATGGACGCACACAAATCCTAATTGTGGTTAGTGGGATGTTACAGCATTCTTCATGCAGAAAGAAGGTTTTACGTACCTAATAGGGTGTGGGACCACCTTTGGCATTCAAAACCGCCTGAATCCTCCTTGGAATGGACGCATACAAATCCTGGATGGTGGTTAGTGGGATGTTACACCATTCTTCATGCAGAAAGAAGGTTTTACGTACCTAATAGGGTGTGGGACCACCTTTGGCATTCAAAACCGCCTGAATCCTCCTTGGAATGGACGCACACAAATCCTAATTGTGGTTAGTGGGATGTTACAGCATTCTTCATGCAGAAAGAAGGTTTTACGTACCTAATAGGGTGTGGGACCATCTTTGGCATTCAAAACCGCCGGAATCCTCCTTGGAATGGACGCACACTAATCCTAATTGTGGTTAGTGGGATGTTACAGCATTCTTCATGCAGAAAGAAGGTTTTACGTACCTAATAGGGTGTGGGACCACCTTTGGCATTCAAAACCGCCTGAATCCTCCTTGGAATGGACGCATACAAATCCTGGATGGTGGTTAGTGGGATGTTACACCATTCTTCATGCAGAAAGAAGGTTTTACGTACCTAATAGGGTGTGGGACCACCTTTGGCATTCAAAACCGCCTGAACCCTCCTTGGAAAGGAAGCACACAAATCCTAATGGTGGTTAGTGGGATGTTACAGCATTCTTCATGCAGAAAGAAGGTTTTACGTACCTAATAGGGTGTGGGACCACCTTTGGCATTCAAAACCGCCTGAATCCTCCTTGGAATGGACGCATACAAATCCTGGATGGTGGTTAGTGGGATGTTACACCATTCTTCATGCAGAAAGAAGGTTTTACGTACCTAATAGGGTGTGGGACCACCTTTGGCATTCAAAACCGCCTGAATCCTCCTTGGAATGGACGCATACAAATCCTGGATGGTGGTTAGTGGGATGTTACACCATTCTTCATGCAGAAAGAAGGTTTTACGTACCTAATAGGGTGTGGCACCACCTTTGGCATTCAAAACCGCCTGAATCCTCCTTGGAATGGACGCATACAAATCCTGGATGGTGGTTAGTGGGATGTTACACCATTCTTCATGCAGAAAGAAGGTTTTACGTACCTAATAGGGTGTGGGACCACCTTTGGCATTCAAAACCGCCTGAACCCTCCTTGGAAAGGAAGCACACAAATCCTAATGGTGGTTAGTGGGATGTTACAGCATTCTTCATGCAGAAAGAAGGTTTTACGTACCTAATAGGGTGTGGGACCACCTTTGGCATTCAAAACCGCCTGAATCCTCCTTGGAATGGACGCATACAAATCCTGGATGGTGGTTAGTGGGATGTTACACCATTCTTCATGCAGAAAGAAGGTTTTACGTACCTAATAGGGTGTGGGACCACCTTTGGCATTCAAAACCGCCTGAACCCTCCTTGGAAAGGAAGCACACAAATCCTAATGGTGGTTAGTGGGATGTTACAGCATTCTTCATGCAGAAAGAAGGTTTTACGTACCTAATAGGGTGTGGGACCATCTTTGGCATTCAAAACCGCCTGAATCCTCCTTGGAATGGACGCATACAAATCCTGGATGGTGGTTAGTGGGATGTTACACCATTCTTCATGCAGAAAGAAGGTTTTACGTACCTAATAGGGTGTAGGACCACCTTTGGCATTCAAAACCGCCTGAATCCTCCTTGGAATGGACGCATACAAATCCTGGATGGTGGTTAGTGGGATGTTACACCATTCTTCATGCAGAAAGAAGGTTTTACGTACCTAATAGGGTGTAGGACCACCTTTGGCATTCAAAACCGCCTGAATCCTCCTTGGAATGGACGCATACAAATCCTGGATGGTGGTTAGTGGGATGTTACACCATTCTTCATGCAGAAAGAAGGTTTTACGTACCTAATAGGGTGTGGGACCACCTTTGGCATTCAAAACCGCCTGAACCCTCCTTGGAAAGGAAGCACACAAATCCTAATGGTGGTTAGTGGGATGTTACACCATTCTTCATGCAGAAACTGCTCGAGATCCTTGACAGATGCAGAAGGAGGACAATGGAATCTTACTCTGTTTGCAGTGGCTCGATGATGTTTACATCTGGTGATTGGGGAGACCAAGGAAGGTGTGAATGTTCGTTCTCATGTTCCTCAAACCATGATTAGACATTCTGAGCTCTGTGAATTGCGGCGTTATTATGTTGATAGAAGATGCAGGAAACAATACCTGAGCCATTAGATGGACTTGGTCGGCCAAAATGATTTCATATGTCCTGCCAGTCATACGTCCTTTCAAGGTGATATGGGGGACCTAATGAAAACCACGATATGACACCCAAGAGCATGACAGAGCCACCACCATGCTGCACTGTTGGGAGCAGACAGTCTGGGTTGTATGCTTCTGACGATGTTCTCCACACGTAAACACGTCCTGCAGTGGGGAATAGTGTGAATGTGGATTCATCCGACCACATTACACGCATCAGCAGTCCACTTTGTATGCTCCTGGCACCACTGCCGCCGCCGTTGTGCATTCATCCGGGTCACCAGAGGTTTTGCAATAGCAGCTCTGCCATGAATATCTTGTCTATGCCGTTCCCTGCGCACTGTTTTTGTTGATAATGGGGTCTGGAGATGCTGATTGAGCTTCGCAATAATTTTCTGCGCCGTGGTCTTCTTATTAGGGGTAACAATCCTCTTTAATACTCTCCTGTCTCTATCAGGTCAGGGTCGTTTTCGGGCCGCTCTTGTCTTTCGCAGACGAGGTTTTTCCTGGAACACAGTATACTGTCATGACGCTAGACACAGTAGCTCTCGATACCCCCACTACCCTGGTGACTGTTGTCACGCAGGCACCAACGAGCCGGCCACTAACAATTATCCCTCTTTTGAAGTCCGTTAGTTCGCTCGTTTCGTCGTCACTCTGAAAAAAATTTTGCAACAAGACACTTTAAATACACTTAAACAGGACCTTGAGGTTCTAAACAAAGCTATTGCAACCAAAAAAAAGTGGAGGATACCTTTGCGTATTGCGACGTAGGCAGCTGCATTAAAAGTCACGTCTCTGAGCGTGGTGTTCACATTATTCTGTCCAACCGGTGTACATTGAATAAATACTACGTACAATATTCACTTGAAAACGGTTATTTTTTTTACTTCTGCCAAACACTTCGAAATTCGTGCCTCCCCCCATCATGCTTCCCCTCCCCCAATTCACAGCGTCTGGCGTAGCCACTGTTTTTTTTTTTTTTTTTTGATTGGAGGTTTAACGACCACCGTGAGCAACTCAATGGGCTATAAGCAGTCGCCCGTCCCTAATTTGGGGTCACTGGTTCCAAGGAAGGGAGAGAGCCAGTGCCGTAAGACAAACACAACATCCATGCCTGACCGGGATTCAAACCCGGACCCTTTACGGACGAATGATCAGAGGCCAGTGCCTTAGACCACTGCGCCACCGGGGCGGCGGTTGTTTGTTTGATTGAAGGTTTAACGACCACCATGAGCAACTCAATGGGCTATTAGCAGTCGCCGATCCCTAATGTAGGACCACTGGTTCCACAGAAGGGAGAGAGCCAGTGCAGTAAGACCATCACAACATCTATGCCTCACCGGGATTCGAACTTGGACCCATTTTGGACGACGGATCAGAAGCCATTTAAAGGTTTAATGATCACCATGAGCTATGAGCAGTCGCCCATCCCTAATTTATGACCACTGGTTCCCGAGAAGGGAGAGAGCCAGTGCCGTAAGACAATCCCAACATTTATGCCTCACCGGGATTCGAACCCGGACCCATCTCGGACGAAGGATCAGGAGCTATTTAAAGTTTTAATGATTGCCATGAGCTATAAGCAGTCGCCCATCCCTAATTTAGGAGCACTGGTTCCAGGGAAGGGAGAGAGTCAGTGCCGTAAGAAAAACACAACATCCATGCCTCACCGGGATTCGAACCCGGAACGATCTCGGACGAATGATCAGAAACCATTTAAAAGTTTAACGACGACTATGAGCTATAAGCAGTCGCCCATCCCTAATTTAGGACCACTGGTTCCAGAGAAGGGAAAGAGCCAGTGCCGTAAGACAAACACAACATCCATGCCTCACCGGGATTCGAACCCGGACCCATCTCGGACGAATGATCAGAAACCATTTAAAGGTTTAACGATCACCACGAGCTATAAGCAGTCGCCCATCCCTAATTTAGGAGCACTGGTTCCAGGGAAGGGAGAGAGCCAGTGCCGTAAGACAATCACAACATCCATGCCTCACCGGGATTCGAACTCGGACCCAACTCGGACGAATGGTCATAGGCCATCGCTTAGACCACTGCGCTACCACTGTTGGAAACATAGAACAATGTTTTTAGGTGGAACCACCTTAAAGCAACGTACATAAGAAAAAAAAAAAATTGAGCTAATTTTTTTGGGTGCCTTAGGATTTGAAAAGACGCCAGTGCATCTTGTAAAAGGTTCGCAGATAAATTTTGAATCGTTTATTTGTGTGTGTGTGTGTGTGTGTGTGTGTGTGTGTGTGTGTGTGTGAATTACTGCTGAGATGGTGGAGTAGAATTTGTACCGAGAATTAAGTACGCAAAGCGGGGTGAAAAGTTAAGTTGTAATCTTTCTCACCTTCGGTCAAGCTATGTATTCTTGCGTCATTCTGCCGTGTTTATTTACAAATAATTGAAGTTATCGAATTGCGCTGCTAAAAATAGCAGGCTCTTTAAAACTAAAAAAATAAAATAAAATAAAAAGCATGAGGTGATGTGTAAAGAGATGTTTGCGTTATATCATCGGCATCCGAGAAATTCAATAAGCTCAAGTGCTGGAACGATACAAACGAAAAGCTTGGGAGATTCCGTCAGTTTAACAACGGGTATTTCAAGGCGAGATCTGCCTCATTTTAACTCAGTCTATTAACACTTTAACCATCTGGAATAAATTATCGGTCTGAAAGCGAAATTTTAAGGAAATAACCGTAGGTTAAAGAAGCGTATATGCTCCAGCATTTCCCGTCCGTTTGTCGGCACGATAACTCACGTAAAAATGGCTCGATTTCGATGAAAATTTAGTATGTGGTAAGGGACCACCTGGGGACGAACCCTATTGAAAATGGGACAAATGAGGTTAAAGGTCACGACATAGGAGCGGGATCTATTCCATTGCCCTTATGCCTCATAACCTGCGTAAATATGGTTCGATTTCAATAAAATTTTAGTATATGGTAGCGGACCGCCTGGGGACGAACTCTTTTGAAAATGGGTGAAGTGGGGTCAAAGGTCAGGACATAGGAGCGGGATGCATTTCATTGCCCTTATGCGTCATAACGTGCGTAAAAATGGTTCGATTTCGATGAAATTTTAGTATGTGGTAGGGGACCACCTGGAGAGGAACCCTATTGAAAATGGGACGAATGGGGTCAAAGGTAAGGACATAGGATCGGGATCCATTCCATCGCCCTTATCCCATACTATTAAGGTGGCCGTCAAGTAATTTTGCTTCCTATATTTCCAATGGAAAAACTTTTCTACACATTTTCTTCACAATTAGTGTGTTCCCAAGAATGGAAATTTGAACATCGATTAAAATAACTTTATATTATAACTTGGAATACTTAAGATTTTCTAAAACATAACCATAATTATATTAAAAAAACAATAACGTTTCCTTTGGTTGTGTTGAAACCAGAAAAAAGACGGCGCGACCTGTACTTTGAAGACGTCAGTAGACAAATGAATGTTGGATTGCATAATTATGGTTATGTTTTAGAAAATATTAAGTATTCCAAGTTATAAAATGAAGCTATTTTAATCGATGTTCAAAATTTCATCCTTGGAAACGCATTAATTGTGAAGAAAATGTGTACAGAAGTTTTTCCATTGGAAGTATAGGAAGCAAAATTACTTGACTTCCACCTTAAAGGAGCAATTCTTGTATCTATGAAAATTTTATTTTGAAAACGACTCAAAGGATTTTGATGAAAGTCGTTAACCTACCGTTTTCTGGTACTAGAAATCGATTTAGCTTGATCTCGACTTTAGGAAAATTCGTTTAGTGGGTTAAATAACCACCCCGAATTACCACGTTTTTAGTGTCATGGCGTCGTTCCATTAATGTTACCCATGCTTAGAAATCTCATGACATCACAAGCTCGCGATTGAGATGTTAGCGCGCGGTCACGCCATCTGTCTCTTTACGTCAAGCGTTGTGTGTGGATCCTATTAAAGCCGCCCCGGTGGCGCAGTGGTCTAAGGCGCTGGCCTCTGATCATTCGTCCGTAAGGGGTCCGGGTTCGAATCCCGTCGGGCATGGATGTTGTGTTTGTCTTACGGCACTGGCTCTCTCCCTTCCCTGGAACCAGTGACCCTAAATTAGGGACGGGCGACTGCTTATAGCCCATTGAGTTGCTCACGGTGGTCGTTAAACCTCCAATAAACAAACAAACAAACAAACAACATCCTATTAAAGTTTTATGACGTTACACTCTTTCGAGCAGATGGTCGCGATTCCCATCTGCCTCATTACGTCACGCGTTGTGTGCGTACCGTCCGCACGATAACTCACGTAAAAATCCTTCGATTTCGATGAACTTTTAGTATGTGGAAGGAGACCACCTGGGAAGGAACCCTATAGAAAGTGAACGAAATAGGGTCAAAGGTCAGGACATAGGAGCGGGATCCATTCCAATGCTCTTATGCGTCATCACTAACGTAAAAAAGTTTCGATTTCGATGAAATTTTAGTATGTGGCAGGGGACCACATGGGGACAAACCCTCTTGAAAATGGGCGAAATGGGGTCAAAGGTCAGGACATAGGAGCGGAATCACTTCCATCGCCATTATGCGTCATAACGTACGTAAAAATGCTTCGATTTGGGTGAAATGTTAGTATGTTGTAGGGGCCTGCCTGGGGACGAATCCTGTTAAAATGGGGTCAAAGAGTAGGACACAGGAACGGGATCGATTACATAGCCCTTATGAATCATAACTTACGTAAAAATGCTTCGATTGCGACAAAACTTTATCATGTTATTTCGGAGGTATACTGAACCGGTTCTGTAGAATATCATCAAAATGGGATCAAAGGTCAGGGCACAGGAGCGAGATTTGTTCCACAGCCATTATCCTCATAACATGAGTAATAACTTGAGTAATGATTTCTGGTATGTTGGAAAGCGTATTATATTCAATGCATTGCATGATTTTACTAACTTGTTTTATTAAATGAAAGCTACTTACCCACTGATTTGTCATGGCTAAATTTTATTGTCAAAAGTAATTTTTTTTTTTATGTTATCAGGGCATTTTCTTTGTGCAATCTGCCGTAAGCCGAACGATAAACGAGAAATCGGGAAGTACTTGAAATCGTTCTGATTCGGTACGACAGCCAAAAATAATAAAAAATAAAAGAACTAGGTCCACTGGAAAGAAGTAGGCTCCCGAACGGTGAAAGCATTACCCAAATTGGTTCAGTAGTTTTCGAGATAACCTCAAACACACAAAGTTTCTCTCATATAGATGATATAATGATACCAAAAAAAATGTTTAAATCAAACTGGCAAAATATTAGGTGTGGAACTTAATTCTCGGCCACTAACCGCAAGCCATCATAGGACGTCGGCAAATGCAAATAGCTGTGTGTGATAATGGCCGATTGCAGCGCCATCCGACAGCTTTCCAGGCAACCGTAACCGCTCACAGCTGTAGTGACAGAAGCGACGAAAGTTGACGGTGAAAGCAATGTCGTTCGAGAAGCAAAATTAGATGCACTGCCTCCTGTTCGCGTTTCAGCTGAAAAAAGTGCCAGTAAATAATCTGTGCTGCTTTGGGTGAGGCTGCTGTGTCCAACAGTACGTGTAAGACGTGGTTCCAGCGGTTTAAGCAGGGAACTTTCTATCTCCGTGATGCAGAACGCCCGGGACAGCCACAGAAATTTGACGATGAGGAACTGGAACAACTGTTGGACGCGGTTCCCTGTCGCATACAGTCAGAGCTCGCCCAGGAACAGGGCCCGACTTACACGGAATTGGGCCCTAGGCACAACCCAAAACGAGGCACCTTCCACTCGACATTTACTTTACGGAGTCGAGTAGTTTAATAAACACAATACATTTATAAGACTGACATTAAATTACGGTAGTACCTGGTAAAAATAGTTTTCTCCTAGATTTTTACGCTGTCCTACTGATTTGCATCTGAAAAGACTTGAACCTTCAACGATGAAACAGTTGTGTGTGACAAAGCCATATGACGGGTAAAATTCAATTGGACATTGGATTTTTTGCCTGGTGTGTCTAAACTATACTATTACCATATTAACCAGGGGTGTATTTAAGAGAGAGGTTTGGAGGGATTCAAACCCTGCCAGAATTAAGTCCAAAGATTTTTCAAATATAACTTTTGGGAGCTAAAATGTGAAAATGTTTAAAAATTGCTTCAGAACCATGCAGTATTTGAAATTGAAGTATATAGTTGATCTTAGTAAGCCATAATTACAAATATACACATACTGCTAGTTTTTATTACACAACACAACATTTTTTTTGTTTAATCTCACACAAAAACCCTCCCCAAATTATCTGGAAAATGTTACTGATATTAACTAGAAATATCACATATTATATTGCCAGTACTTGCTTGTGCTTTGCCAGTGATTTATATATAGTTACTCCAGATCATATCTACCCACGTATAAATATTTTGAAAAAGGGAAAGTTTTTTTTTTTTTAACCAAGATTTTGGGGCCCTTTCAATTCGAGGGCCCTAGGCATGGACCTTGCGTGCCTAGGCGTAAATCAGGCCCTGCCCAGGAACTCCGAATAACACGGAAAGCCACTGCAGAGCGCCTGCACAAGCTTGGACGGATTCAAAAGGAGGGCCGTTGGGTGCCCCACCAACTCACAGCTGCGAACAAGTCTAAGAATTACGATGTTGCTGTGTCCTTGCTCTCCAGATTCAAGAAGAAGAATTTCCTTCACAAGATTTTGACCTGTGGTGAGAAGTGGATCCTCAGCGATAATCCTAAGCGGGGCAATTTATCCAGGTCAGCCTACCACCAGTACCGCCAAACCGAATATCCATGCCAGGAAGTTGTTGCTGTGCATATGGTGGTTATAGACACGTTTCACACAGACGGAATGATTCCGACGAATCTAAAAAACCGTCCCGCAGTGCGGGGTTTTGGGTGACTTTCACACGAGCGGTTTTATTTTTAGAGCGGAGAAAAAAAAAAAAAAACCGTTTGACCGATAGACGGAAACCTACATTATCTTTTCTTTGTGTGGTCTGTTTCTAGATTGTGTGTTCGTTCCAATGCAGTATTTGATATAGAAACTCAATGCATAACATGTTTCAAACTCATGAAAAGATAATGTATTGAATGTTACGAGTACCTATGTCGCTGAATAATCTGCAGTAAATGTAGCAAATGTATGACATAAACCATTTTTTCGGAGCCAATGTTCTATGAAACCTTTTTACCGTGTTGAAAGATACATACACGGAAATACAACAAAAGATTTGTAAAGGGCAGTAAACACACACACACACACTTTTACGGATGTAGGTAAAAACACCCCCGGAAAAAATACCCCCGGAAGAAATACCCCCAGAACAAACAGTTTACTGTAAACTGCCACACAGGGACACTGATGTGTGGCAGTGTTCCGGTGTGGCAATTTACCGGCAACCCTGCCACACATCTTTCAGCAACTTGGCTACGAAAGTCCAAAGGGGGGGGGGGGCTGCTATAAAGATTGCCGTTTCTGGGCCTACATTGATAACTGAATTGGGAAACGAATTTCGGGAAAACGTTCCATGTAAGCCAAGCGAGAATTGTACTTTAATTTGAAGAAATAAGTTGCCGAGGATCCGAGGTACACTGGGGGGGGGGGGCTCTACCCCGAACTTCCGTAATATTATATTCTGGGCCGCTGGAGTCTGTCAGTGTATCCAGGAAGTTCCCCTTGAAGTGTTCGCGAGGTCCATGAGCATGGGGGGGGGGGTTCCCAAAATGTTAAAATGCACGTAGAGCTGTAAACATTAGTACCATGTTTTATATAATGATTCTGTACACGACCACGAATTTTCAGGAGGATGGGGTACCCCCCTTCCCATTTCTAAGAGTTATTCAGGGGTAACATCGAGGATACACTGACCGATTCTAGAGGTCCAGAATATAAAATTACGGAAGTTGGGGGTAGAGCCCTCCAAACCAAGCACCTCGTATCCCTCACACAGGCTTCACCAAATTTCTGGGGGAGGGGGAAGGGCATCCATAGTTTGCCATTAAACACAACATGAAGCATAGAAATTGCTAGCAAATTCCTTACCTTGAACACTTGTCTGCGCTCTTAGAAACTTGCACCCCACCCTCCTGAAAATTCGTGGTCGTGTAGAGAATCATTATGTAAATATGTAAAGCATGGTTATAATGTTTACAGCTCTACGGCCATTTCAACATTTTGGGGACCCCCCCAGCTCACGGACCTCGCGGGCGCTTCAAGGGGAACAGCCTGGATACATTGACAGACTCCAGCGGCCCAGAATATAATATTACGGAAGTTTGGGGTAGACCCCCCCTTCCCTTAAGTGTACCTCGGATCCTCGGCAATTTATTTCTTCAAATTAAAGTACAATTCTCGCTTGGCTTACATGGAACGTTTTCCCGAAATTCGTTTCCCAATTCCCAATTTCCCTGGAACCAGTGACCCTAAATGAGGGACGGGCGACTGCTTATAGCCCATTGAGTTGCTCACGGTGGTCGTTAAACCTCCAATCAAAAAAAAAAAAAAAAAAAAAAAAAATCCCAATTCAGTTATCAATGTAGGCCCAGAAACGGCAATCTTTATAGCCCCCCCCCCCCCCTTTGGACTTTCGTAGCCAAGTTGCTGAAAGATGTGTGGCAGGGTTGCCGGTAAATTGCCACACCGGAGCACTGCCACACATCAGTGTCACTGTGTGGTAGTTTACAGTGAACTGTCTGTTCTGGGGTATTTCTTCCGGTGGTATTTTTTCCGGGGGCATTTTTTCCGCTTTTCAGTTTTCGGGGGTATTTTCTCCGGGAGTATTTTTTCCCGGGGGTATTTTTACCGTTTACCCACTTTTACAGAGCATTTTGGAGAACACTTGAGGAAAACTATGGAAACACAGAATACCTTAATAACCTTTTATAAGACGTTTTCGAGAGCACTTTCACAAGGCTGCGTGATCATTTCGAAATAATTAATTTTCCTTCTACGTGAAACTTTAAATTTCAGGCAATTATTGGTGTGAATTTTTTTTTAATGCGAGCTGTTATTTCTCAATGCAACATGTAACAACGGATTTCAAAAGAAATCTTAATTCACACATAAAATGATTAAATTTGTTGTTCTGGATGAGAATGTTTTTTTTTTTTTTAATTATTTACTACATTCTCTTAGTTTGTTTACCTGTTGAAAGACACAGCATGGCCATTGGTTTTTCGTTAATTTATTCTGGAAGCCTTCAGATATTTTTTCGTTTAACGTACACAGTTAACCCGTTTGCGAAATTTGACTTCTTTCTTGAAAGACAACTCCCATAACTCTGAAGTTCCGACAGTCGTTATACCATTGGCGTTTCTACATTTTATTTTCGGCACTGCTTTTTGCTTAAAATACTGTTTTGCATAGTTACCACATTTTGAAGTCATTCACTCCTATACAAAAAATGGCAAAATGTGACAATTAACTTTTGCAACACTGTAAACCATTACAATGTTTGTAGCAAATTGCTGGCATCATACCTGCACTCGAAATATGATGATTATGCGCGAACTATGAGAAAACAATGATACTAAACTTGAAATTAAAAGAAAATGCAGAAAACGCTGCTATTTCCATGAACGAACAAGATTTCCGAACATTGTGAGTTTATGCATTACCTGACTTAGAATAATTTTCTCTGTTGATGAATAAATGATCGGAGTGAATGTCAGGTGCAAGTGCAAGGTATATATTTTTTCTTTTCATTGCGGTGTATGAGTGGAGGCCGCCACCGAGGTGCAGGACCAGGACTTTAGCCCCCTCCCCCTCTGATAGGGACAGCGAAAGCCATACTCATATATTATTGTTGTGAAATATCTCTGCAAGTATATTCCGAATTCGCTTACCGATTATGTTCCTTTCATATTCAGTGAAACTGTCGAACTCGTACAGGATTCTGCAGATATCATCCCAAGCATTTTTTTTTTTCCTATATCCTTGTAATCTTCCGACGATGTATCCCGAATTTCTGGGCGCTTTTCCACTTGCAATATTAATAATTCAGTAAAAATGTTAATAGCAGACATGATCAACAGAGGTTATAGCGCAAACTATACTAAACAAGAAAGATGACACCGAATTTTCGGGTGTAATAAGCACGTCTTTTGAATCCGTTCTGACGCAAATTAAATTCATCAAAGCTATTCAAAGTCAATGGAACCGGTATGGAAAACAATAGTATCTGACGAAAGAAAGAAGTTTTTCAATCGGGTCTTAAATCCCTCAAATATTGCTGTAAACGGAATCGTAAGCGTACGAACTCTTAGAAACAGAGTTGTCGAAAAAAATAAGATGTGACTTTACGTCCCCTGGTGGGAAAACCATGCATTATTTTAGGAAGAAAGTATTCTCAAAAGGTTTATCCATATGAGCGGTATCGGTCCAAGAAAAAAAAAATTAGTCGAGTTTTCAGGAGCCCAGATTTTGCTACAAATACATCAGAAGCAGAAATTAACACTTATGACCTCTGGTGGCCAAACCATTCTTTACCAAACATTAAAAATTATGTGAAAAATATTTTCCATCAGGTCTTGTATGCGATACAGGAAGAATTTTTCAAATCGGAGTTTTAGGAGCAGAAAACGCAATTTACCTTTGTGGGCTCTAGCGGAAAGTGTATGATTTACTTGAAAATTTGGAATTTATAGGAAAAGCATTTCGCATCAGAAACACTATCAAACAAAGAAGGAATTTTTCAAATCGGACTTTTAGAAGTAGAGATATGGACAAAAATAAGATATACATCTACGCCCCTGGCGTAAAAACCATGCACTATTTTAAGAAGAAAATGTTTCTAAAAGGTTTATCGACATAAGTAGTATCGGTCTACAAACGACGTTTTTTTCAATCGATAATTTAGAAGCTCATATTTTGCTGCAAATACATCAGAAGCGGAAATTAAGATTTACACCCCCTGATGGCCAAACCATTTTTTTACAAAAATTAGAAATTATGTGCAAACGATTTTCCATCTGGAGCTGTATCCGGTGCAGAAAGAATTTTTCAAATCGGCGATTTAGAAGCAGAGATATAGGGAGAAACGCAATTTACCTTTACGCCCCCTAGCGGAAAGTCTATGAATTACTTGAAAATTTTGAAATTATATGAAAAACATGTCACACGGAAAACACTATCCAACAAAGAAGGAATTTTTCCAATCGGACTCTTAGAAGTAGAAATATTGACAAAAATAAGATATACGTCTACGCCCCCTGGCAGAGAAACTGTTGAATATTTTAGGAAGAAAATATTCCGGAAAGGTTTATCGATGTGAGTGGCATCAGTCCACGAAATAATTTTTTCAATCGATATTTTAGAAGCTCAGATTCTATGGCAAATACATCAGAAGCAAAAATTAACACTTACATCCCCTGGTGGCCAAAGTATTCTTTACCAAAAATTAGAAATTATATGTAAAAGATTTTCCATCACGAGATGTATCCGCTGAAATTTTTTTTTCAAATCGGAGTTTTAGAAGAAAAGTTATTGGGAAAAATGTAATTTACTTTTACGCTCCCTAGCGGAAAATCTATGCGTAATTTGAAAAAGAAACTATATCTAAAATACTCTTCGACATAAATGGAAGCGAAAGATAAAAAAAAATAATTCAATTGGATGTTTAAAAGCAAATATGTGGAATAAAACGTAATTTTGAATTCGACATCATCTGCATTTCCGCCCTCTAGCGGCGAAATTGCACATCGTAAAAAAAAAAAAAAAAGGAATGAAGAATCGACATTCGCATACTTCAAGCTTCCGAATGCAAAAAGAATTTTCCAAATCGGACGAATAGTTGCAGAGATACCGTGGATACAGACGGACGGACAAACCGATAACATAAGCACGATCATTTTTTACTAAAGACGTGCTATAAACATCAGGTTTTTCTGTTGGAAACTAAGAAAGCACACAAGCCCAAAGTGACTGACAATCGACCCCACCTGGCAGCATCGCTTTCGCCCTCTCACACTCACACACGTAGGAACGTGTGTGAGTGTGTGTGTGTGTGTGTGTGGGGGGGGGGGGCACAGGGGTACTATTTACCCGCCAAATTTAGGAGAGGGGTACATTAATATCAAGTGTACCCCCAGATAATATGAGCAAACACAAACCAATCATTCATAAAGAGTGAACTGTAAAATTTATATGCTACTTATTTTTTTTATTCTTCAAATAAATATCACGGGTCATCTGTTTTTTTTTTTAAATATCCGAAGCTTGCAGTGGGAGGCTTTTCATCCACCAAAAACAGACCAACCATCTGGGAAACTCCAGCAAATTAGTTATACGACGTCATCGCTCAGTTCACGTTATTTGATAAACAACGAATAGCAACTGAAAAATTGTACATCGGACACCGCTGGGATCGAACCCCAGATCTCTCGATAACTAGCCAAGTGCGTTCGCTTTACGCTACGGTGACAGCAATTCCCAGCGCTATTCGTGGTTTATCAGTCAGCATCTGACTACACAAATGCATATTAATGGGCTCAGCAACTGATGTGTCGCCATCTAGTGGCATTCAACAAAGCAAGCTGTTTAATTACAGCTGATAAATCCAAAGGGCGATAGAAATGGTAAATATATTTCAAATACGTGGAGATAATGTAAATATACGATGTCATCGCTCAGTCCACGTTATTTTATAAACAATAAATAGCAACTGAAAAATTGTACATCGGACACCGCTGCGATCGAACCCCAGACCTCTCGATAACTTTACGCTACGGTGTTGGCACCGTAGCGTAAAACGAACGCACTCGGCTAGTTATCGAGACATCTGGGGTTCGATCCCAGCGGTGTCCGATGTACAATTTTTCAGTTGCTATTCGTTGTTTATAAAATAACGTGGACTGAGCGATGACATCGTATATTTACATTATCTCCACGTATTTGAAATATATTCTCCAGCAAATTAGTTCTGCAGGGAAACGAGTTCAAACGACTGCCAGCTTGAGCAGAAGAAAGGCTCCGATATTATGACACCTGTCAGTCACCTACAGCTAAATGACATTGCGATGGGCTGAAACGGAGTGTCATTTCAGCGCCCGCAGCCCCGGCACTAAAATTGTTTTCTGTCTTAAGATCTGTAGCAATACAACAAGTGCATTACGGATTTCACATAGCACTCATAGAACTCCAATTCCTCGATAGCTCCACCATTATTTAGCTTTGCACCAGATTAATGTGCTTTTTACATCAATTGTCAGCCTATGTATCGTTCAAAGGTTTTTAATAGAGACTTCATAATGCTTCAATATGGTACTATCTTCGCGGGTAGAGCACTTTTTATCCTCCTGCGGTTTTACTTTATTAACGTAAACAAAAATGATAAGAAATTTAATTCGTTCTTGTAAAGAGTTATATAACATTTCCTGAGAAATCCTTCTTTTCCAAACTGTGCTGACAGAAATTCATCCTAATGTTGACTTGTCCCTGCTCAATATTTTAATGGAAAAAAAAGTACAAAAATTAACAAAAGAGAGCACACACACACACACACACACACACACACAAAAAAAAAAGAGCCACGGATGGCTAAGTGGTTAGCGAGTCAGACTATCATTGCAAGGTCCTCAGTTTCGAGCCAGGGCTGATCTTTCGGAATTGGTGTGATTTACTAACAATCGCTGAATACCCGCCGTGCATCGGACGAGTACGTTAAGCGTCGGCCCCCAGGCTGGACCCACTGGTTAAATGGGTATCCTTTCCAATGCCCTCCCCTGAAATTCTCTCGGTGTGCAACATCGTACTTGTACGGTGGCGCCATCTACTGTACTCTAATCTCACTACAAACTGTTCTGTCAATGTCGCTAGACTTGCTCTCATTCCTTCCGTTTCTGTGTCCTGCCCAAAAGGCGATCTCGCTGTAAGTGGCTGGGACCTAAACTCTACTCACTGTGGACGAAAGTCCTACAACAAAATGACAAATACACACATACAAAAAAAACTTCTCCATTCATTTTCTGATAAGAAATTAATAATGTGAACTTTTTGTCAGCAATAAAAATAATAATGGCAGTAATTAATAATAATATGATGATAACAATGTTCATTCGGATGAATTCCTGATCAGTATACGTATTTTATAAAAACTCTAATATACTACCCCCCAAAAAAAATAAATTCGGAGGGGGTCATCCATAGATGGCTTAATCCTTGAGATGTAAGGTTCATGAGCTTGTACCCCCAAATCAAAAGAACTACGCCACTGGTGACGTAACTAGAAAGGTAACTTTGGGGAGGGGGTGGGGGTTGGCTTAAAATAAAAAAAATCTATTATCAATAGTTGCTCACGGTTTGCACTCTTATCTTCAAGAACTAAAGGAATATTAAGCACCTTATGTTTTACGGTAATGTGTGTGTGTGTGTGTGTGTGTGTGTGTGCGGAAATGCGAAATGTTCGAAATATGCTTGAATACGAAGATTCCCTTTGAAGTCGGCACTGTACGCATTCTTGCGACGCAACGCAATGGGCTATAAGCAGTCGCCCGTCCCTAATTTAGGGTCACTGGTTCCAGGGAAGGGAGAGAGAGCCAGTGCCGTAAGACAAACACAACATCCATGCCTCGTCTCAACGGGAGTCTCGGCGTCTGCTCGAGGTGTGACGTGAAATGGGAGTTTTAATGCCAACGGGTCTGTGCTATTGTTTTATGCCTTATGCGGCTTTCGCAGTTGCAGAGTCATTCCTCCTGTTCCTCGCATATTCGACATTTAATTTTACTCGGACTTTATGAATTTCTCGCCGCTGTTGCATCGGGGATTAAATGATATTCTAAGCTGTGGTAGGAGTGTTTTATCAGCGGGTTTTTTCCATTTTTGGAGCCGACTGGACTATATTCTTTGGGGATACGGAAGCAAGGAGAATGAGGGGTAGTCGAGGTTGAGAGGAGTTGGATAGTACATACGCCCCTAGCTGGAGGGGGCGGGGGGAGACAAAAATAGGCCAATTATTTTGGCCAATTGGGGTTGCTATGAGTTTTATCAAATTACTCCAAATTCACGTGACATGAACCCAATCGAACATTTGTGGTTCGACTTGGAAAAGAGGGTTTGCGCTAAATCACCACCAGCCCAAAATGTACAGGAACTGACGAACCTGCTGTTGACATTTTCGTACCAGATACCCCAGGATACCTATCGCCACCTCATCGAACCGATGCCTCGCCGAGTGACGGCTGTTTTCCGGGCAAAAGGGGGTCCTACAGCTTATTAGGTAGGTGGTTATAATGTAATGAGTCATGGGTGTATTTGCGCGATTGTAAGGCTGCACTTTAAACTGCTTGAAAATGGAAATGGTGACCCCCAGAAATCTCCGATACATTCGATATTTTGTGTAAAGTTCAATTTGTGCACGGTCCCTGACTGAAACACGTGCGGGAGATTTCCTTGGGGGAATTTTCCTATCGGGGAGTTTTCTATTGTGGGGGAATTTACCTGTGGGGAAATTTATCGTGATTCATATCATCATCATCACTGTCAACCATTATCAATCCACTGCTGGACGAAGGCCTCCCAAAGTCTCTTCCACAACGGTCTGTCTTGTGCCAGCCTCCTCCATGTTACTCCGGCATACTTTCGAATTTCATCCACCCATCTCCCATGTGGTCTTTTCCTGTCCCTTTAAATCCAGACTAAAATTTCGGCTGTAAATCGATGGTCTGTCCTTTTGGCAATATGTTCAGCCCATTGCCGTTTCAGGAATTTTACTCTGATCCTGATGTCTTCCACTCTTGCCATTTTTCTGATCCACGAGTTCCTCTTCTTATCTCTCCTGGTTACACCAAGCATGCACCTCTCCATGCTGCTTTGAGTTGTCTGCAACCTTTGTATGTCTCTTTTAGTTAAGGTCAACGTCTCTGCATCATACGTAAGCACTGGAAGGATGCATTGATCAAACACTTTTCTTTTAAGACATAATGGCATATTGCTCTTGAAAATTATACTGTTTCTTCCAAAAGCTCTCCAGGCCAGTTTTATACGCCGATTAATTTCTTGATCAATGATATCTGCTGTCCAAGATAAATGTAGGTATTGGATATTCCCAGCTTTCCCCCATCAATCGATAAATCTTCATTTCTTGTAAAAGCATTGAACATCACTTTTGTCTTCTGAAAGTTCATTTTTAATTACACTTCTTTACTCTTGTGAGGAAGTTCCTGGATCACACTCTGCAGCTCTGATGGGGTAGTTGCAAAAATGACTACGTCATCAGCAAAACGAAGGTGGGTTAGATAATCTCCATTAATCTTTATCCCTTTGTTTCCCCAGTTCAGTGATTAAAAGACATTTTCCAATGTGGCATTAAAGAGTTTGGGAGATATAGTGTCACTTTGTCTCACTCCCTTTCCAATTTTTATGGGTGCTGTATTTTCAAACAGCCGAATCTTTGCACTTGCATTCTCATAGATGTTATTAATAATATTAATGTATGCATCTTCAATACCGCAGGATTTCAAAGCCATTGTAACTGCTGATGGTTTCACTGAATCAAAGGCTTTTTCATAATAATCGATAAAAGCCATGCATAATGGAAGTTCATATTCCCTAGCTCTTTGAATTAGTTCTCTCAGTACGTGGATATGATCTATAGTGCTGTAGCCACTCCTGAATCCAGCTTGTTCTCTCGGTTGAGCCATGTCCAGTGTCACCAGTGAAAAAAACTTTAGGGAAGATATAGCTACTGAAAGAGAGGTTTTTTATGGTTCTTTACAATGCGATAAAATGTATTACAGTTTGCAACGCTTTGTTTCTCGCTACAAATTCGACTTCAAATAAATCATTATTAAGGAATATCGTGTACTTCTTCAAAGCATAAATGTTTACAGTAGAATTCAACATTTTAAAGAAAGTTCCTAAAAGTTTTCTACATTTCTCCTTTTTTTTTTTTTTTTTTTAAGTCCATTCCCCAGAAAAACGCATAACCCAGGTTCTGAGCAGAGGTTTTCGCGGTCAGTCAGTTTGTGTCCGTTACGAACTTTAGTGAGATTTTCCGT
The DNA here is from genome assembly GCA_039090855.1 of Macrothele yani. Classification (NCBI taxonomy): domain Eukaryota; kingdom Metazoa; phylum Arthropoda; class Arachnida; order Araneae; family Macrothelidae; genus Macrothele; species Macrothele yani. The sequence continues at coordinate 17,187,056 of CM076999.1, read as the reverse complement.
CTTACGCAACTTAGAGGTCGAAAGGAGATATCTAACGTCATCGAGATTAGAAGTTAGAATCTAGATTACGTGAGAACTTTTTGTTGCAACGAAATAAACAAGTGTGAAAGCTGTTGTTGTAAATAACCTCGTGGAAACCCTGCTGTGGGGGATTTTCCTGCAGTCCCATCAGGACACTATGACGTCATTGGTCTCCGAAGGGACCCTGCCGTTCGGATTTGTACTTCCTTGTGTTAAGTACCCGTTTGCGATAACGTGACGTTGCGTTATGTCCTTGTTACGAAACGTTTGTGGCATAAAGCATGATAGTCTACCCCTGCACTTTAAGTTTCCTTGTTTTTTTTTTTTTTTTTTTTACATTTAACAGAACTTTCCTTTTTGCTCCTTTGTTTATTTTATTTTTCCTCCTTTAAGCTGCTCGATTTAGGCAGATGCCAGTTTTAATTTTAAGGTTCAAATTCCAGAGACAACGGCCGGTCTAACTACTAAGCTGCTTGCTGCCTTTGGGGGCCAAAATTTGGGTGGCGCCAAGATTTAGAGAGGATAAAACCGAATGAGTTAACAAATTGGTAAAAAAAACAACACACACACAGATAAAAAAAAAAAACAATTTTATACTCAAGATACACATCATCATCGTCAACCATTATCAATCCACTGCTGGACGAAGGCCTCCTCAAGTTTCCTCCACAACGGTCTGTCTTGCGCCAGTCTCCTCCATGTCATCCCCGCATACTTTCAAATTTCATCCACCCATCTCCCATGTGGTGTTCTTCTGGATCTTTTTCTGTCCCTTTGAATCCAGACTAAAATTTCGGCTGTTCATCGATGGTCTGTCCTTCTGGCAATATGTCCAGCCCATTGCCGTTTCAGGGATTTAACTCTGGCCATGATGTCTTCCACTCTTGTCATTTTTCTGATCCACGAGTTCCTCTTCTTATATCTCCTGTTTACACCAAGCATACACCTCTCCATGCTGCTTTGAGTTGTCTGCAGCCTTTGTATGTCTCTTTTACTTAAGGTCCACGTCTCTGCACCATACGTAAGCACTGGAAGGATGCATTGATCAAACACTTTTCTTTTAAGACATAATGGCATATTGCTCTTGAAAATTATGCTGCTTCTTCCAAAAGCTCTCCAGGCAAGTTTTGTACGCCAATTAATTTCTTCATCAATGTGACCCTCACTTGATATCTGCTGTCCAAGATAAACGTACGTGTCTGTTATCTCCAGCTTTTCTCCATCAATCGATAAATCTTCATTTCTCGTAAAAGCATTGAACATCACTTTTGTCTTCTGAAAGTTCATTTTTAATCCCACTTCTTTACTCTTGTCAGCAAGTTCCTGAATCATACTCTGCAGCTCTGATGGGGTAGTTGCAAAAATGACTACGTCATCAGCAAAACAAAGGTGGGTTAGATAATCTCCATTAATCTTTATCCCTTTGTTTTCCCAGTTCAGTGATTGAAAGACATTTTCCAATGTGGCATTAAAGAGCTTCGGGGATATGGTGCATATAGCGTATTAAATCCGTTTATTTTTGTGATGTAGTCAGTACCAGGGCCGGATTAGGGACTTAGTTGGCCCCTATAGGCTAAAACATTTGAGTGGACCCCAAGGCTAAGACATCTGAGTGGGCCCTCAAAAAATTATGATGGGGAATCATTATGAACTCCGTTAAAACACGAAACTGTGGAGCAATATGCTTGTAATCAAAACGTAGTGCATTCTTAAAACTAATAAATTATCTGCAGAGTTTTCGTAATAAGTCACTGTATTTTCTGTTGCTCTCTTAAGAATATGACTCAAAACCTTAAGATTCCTAAATTTGGTCTTGCATTTTTTTTAATGGTTTACCACTGTATGCTTTTCTTCGTGCATCATTTTTGTTGTGCAATGTGAAGCTACAGGACACTTCGACCATTAACGGTTCCAAGTGCAAATTGGAAAGTGTGGTTGGATGATAGTAAAAAAGCTGAAGCTCTTTCGCCGACCCCACCGTACATAGCGACATGAAATCTTTACCCTTTTTGAGTCATTGCCTTGAAATCTGTTTGTCTGTCAGCCCCTGTTACTGACCAAGTGGAAATCATACGAGACAAAAGCAAAAACTATTTTACAAACCTCTATCCCTACCTACCTATCTATCTATGTATTATATGCCAAGGCCTGTCTCCTGGGCACTTGGTCATGATGGGGGCAGTGTGTGAGTTCAGTGTTTCTTTCAGGACTTTTTGGCCGAGGGGGGGGGGGAGGACAAATGGAACTTTAGAGAGGGAAAGTTTTCCATTTGATATATATATATATACACTGAAGTGCCAGAAAAACTGGTACAGACGAGCTTACGCAAAATACACAGTGCGCCAAAGAATTTTTAAGACTGGGTCTGTAAAATGAAATACAAACAATAAATTATAATTTATTTTGGTTTGTTATTCAAAATAAGTCCCTCCGGCTTCAATACACTTGTTACAGCGATTTAATAATGATTCGAATGCCTGTTCCAGTTCACTTTGCGGAATTGCCTCCAAAGTATGCGTCGAAGCTGTTTGTATGGTCGAAATACCATTAAAAAAAACCCCTTTTAATGTCATTTTAAGTTTCGGAAATAAAGAAAAGTCGCAGGGTGCTAAATCAGGCGAATACGGTGGATGATTCAACACACAGACGTTATTTTTCGCCAAAAATCTACGAAGAAGTGAGGTGTGACTGGATGCATTATCGTGCGACAAAGACCAACTGTTTTCATCTCGATATTCTGGACTAATGCGACGAATTCTGCCCATCAAACGCCTCAAAACATTTAAATAAAACTCACCAGTAATTGTTTGTCCACTTAGAACAAATTCTTTGTGGATAATACCCTTACTATCGAAGAATTTAATGAGCATTGTTTTGATTTTCGATGGAACTTTTTTTTTTTTTTTTTTTGGCTTGTGCCGAGTTTTTTGACTTCCATTCCGCACTTTGTTTTAGGATCATATTGAAAACACCATGTTTCATCACCAGTAACAATCGATTTTAAGAAGTTTGGATCATTTTCAGCGGCTGAAATGATGTCTCTGCAATGCGCACTTCTCCTTGATTTTTGTGCATTGGTTAACGTGTGTGGAACAAATTTATCACAGACTTTTGTTTTGCCCAAATCTTCATAGAGGATGGTTCGAATCGCTTCTTTTTGATGTTTAAAGACTCTTCCATCATTCTTAGTGACGTACATCGATTGTTTGCCACGAAATCACGCACATTTTCAATGATCTCAGGTGTCCTAGATGAACTTGGTCTTCCGGTATGCTTATCATCTTCCAGCGTCTCTCTTCCGTCCAAAATACGTTTGTGCCACAGGAAAACTTTTGATCTACTTAAACAAAACTCACCGTAAACTTGTTTCATCATTTGGTACGTTTCCGAGGCACTCTTACCGAGTTTTGCGTTAAATTTAATAACAGCCATTTGTTCCATCTTAATAATTCAACATGGAAAAAATGTTACCTCTCTAATGAACGGCCGTTTCGTTTGTGTTACTTTAACAACTGCGCAGTACTTTTGGCAGAAAGCAAGCAGATGGTCACGGTTTATAACGCATTCGCGATTACACTGGTGGCGCCACCGTAGGCTGAAATCTAGCGCCAGTCTTAAAAATTCTTTGACGCACTGTGTACGTAGCAACGTCACCTGTGCGTGTACTCGGTTGCGTCCGCCAGTGCGTAAATAAACCAATAGACATCCTTACCAGCTGTCAGAGCTGTTTTCGGCATGAGAATGACAAGTAATAACGATTTAAGCGATTTTCAACGCGGTGTCATAGTTGGCGCTCGTGAGATGGGCCGTAGTATTTCGGAGGTAGAAACGAAGTTCAGATTTTCACGGACGACCATTGCAAGGGTGTACCGTGACTACAATAATTCCGGCAAAACCTCCAACCTACGATAAAAGTATGGCCGTAAAAGACATTGGGTGAACGTGACCATCGTCAGCTGTCAAGAATCGTTTCACGCGACACTCTCGCAGGTAGCATCGGAATTCAATGCTGGAGCCTCAAAAAGCATCAGCGTGCAGACTCTGCAACGTACCCTGCACGATATGGGCTTTGGGAGCCGACGCCCAACTCGAGTCCCCTTGATGGGTGCACGACACAGAGCTAAGCGCCTCGCTTGGGCACGGCAACACCGCTACTGGACACTTGATGACTGGAAACAAGTAGCATGGTCTGACGAGTTGCGTTTCCAACTGTATCGGGCAGATGGAAGGATTCGTGTGTGGCGCAAACCCTATTAAGCCATGGATCCCGCCTGTCAACAGGGAACTGTTCCGGCTGGTGTGTGTGTGTGTGTGGGGGGGGGGTCCGTAATGCTATAGGGTGTGTTTAGTCGGACTTCACTGGGACGTCTACAAACGTCTGTGACCTGCCAACGCTACTATTCGTCTTCTGTCGAACTCCGAAACGTGCTGGAATGACTGCCGTATTCTGCGACGAGGCATCAGGAAGCTTCCCACGCACAGGTCCGGCAGCACAACACACTTCCACTACTTACACACCGCCTTCTGTGCACCCTTCTTATAGTGCTTCTCGGTGGCGTGTCGGGCGCACATGATTTGCATATGCTAATCGTTTGCATGTCCTCTCGCGGGCGACGCATGCTGCGAATTTCAGGCCAATCGGATGCTTCCTTCTTGGTGGCCAGCAGTGTATTAAGCGGTAACAAATCAGAGATGTACCGGCGAAATTGTCCCTGAATTTTAAAGCAGTATGGACCATTGCCTGGAATCTCCTTTTTGTGGCCGAGAGGAAGCGAATGACATCGCACTATTGTATTTCTTTTTTTTTTTTTTTATTGGAGGTTTAACGACCACCGTGAGCAACTCAATGGGCTATAAGCAGTCGCCCGTCCCTAATTTAGGGTCACTGGTTCCAGGGAAGGGAGAGAGCCAGTGCCGTAAGACAAACACAATATCCATGCCTGACCGGGATTCGAACCCGGACCCCTTACGGACGAATGATCAGAGGCCGACGCCTTAGACCACTGCGCCACCGGGGCGGCTAGTTGGACTTCACTGGGACGTCTACAAACGTCTGTGACCTGCCAACGCTACTATTCGTCTTCTGTCGAACTCCGAAACGTGCTGGAATGACTGCCGTATTCTGCGACGAGGCATCAGGAAGCTTCCCACGCACAGGTCCGGCAGCACAACACACTTCCACTACTTACACACCGCCTTCTGTGCACCCTTCTTATAGTGCTTCTCGGTGGCGTGTCGGGCGCACATGATTTGCATATGCTAATCGTTTGCATGTCCTCTCGCGGGCGACGCATGCTGCGAATTTCAGGCCAATCGGATGCTTCCTTCTTGGTGGCCAGCAGTGTATTAAGCGGTAACAAATCAGAGATGTACCGGTGAAATTGTCCCTGAATTTTAAAGCAGTATGGACCATTGCCTGGAATCTCCTTTTGTGGCCGAGAGGGAAGCGAATGACATCGCACTATTGTATTTCCGGATATGTTGGACAAAATTAGGACTATCAAACAGAAATCATCGCGCTTTCCACGTTTTTATAAGTGAGTCACGGATAAATTCTACTGTTCAGAAGTCAACAATTAGGACTGTTCAGAAGTCTTTCAGCGCCGTATATATCTCTAGTTTTTGGATTTGGATTGGATTGGAGGTTTAACGACCGCCGTGAGCAACTCAATGGGCTATAAGCAGTCGCCCGTCCCTAATTTATGGTCACTGGTTCCAGGGAAGGGAGAGAACCAGTGCCGTAAGACAAACACAACATCCATGCCTGACCGGGATTCGAACCCGGACCCCTTACAGACGAATGATCATAGGCCAACGCCTTAGACCACTGCGCCATCTCTAGTTTTGGAAAGGAAATAAGGCCGTTATGATAACAGGAATCTAAATGACCATTAGTTTCCTCATTAGCGAAATACAAAGCGTGGCAGTGCGTGCACTCAATATTCATCGCACCCAAGCTGTGCTCATGCACGGCAATTTCGTCCAATAAAGCTTTTCGGAAAGATAGGTTGCCGCGTGTATTACTGTGATCATTACGTGTGTTTTCAAAATTACTTCCTCACGTACATTACGAAAAACGCCCTCGTTTGGATGGTCTCCCTCGAACGCTACTCATAACAGAACCATGTTTCTGACCTCACTGTATCACAGTTCACAGCTAAATAGCAGTGTAGAGGAGAGCAGCCGGGCTGTTCTTAACAATAGCCAATCAGCTTCTTTCTCTCCTTCCCCAGTCTAGTTGGCTGGTGCTATTTCCCAAGGTGGACTACGTACAAAGCAGCCCGCGTTGCGATGAGACGAAATGAGGGTACTTGGCCAATCAAGTTAGACCGAGTGTAACGTGCGCAGCAGTCAGGTGATTAAATTTAGAACAAATCTTTTATTTGCCCCTGATTCCTAAGATCAGGAGATCTCCCAAGGTCGTACGACGTATTCATATCCTGCAATTTTGTTCAACACTACGGAATTGGAATTATACAGGTTGTACGAGAATAATTGGACACATTACAAAAATATGTAAAAAAAGCAAACTATGAGCAATGTCTGTTTTTCTATGTCACGTATTACTAACACGGTTTCTATATTTTTGTTTTGCAGCATTGTTATTCCCATAAATCCGATAGATGGCGCTAGGTGTGGCCTGATGAGGAATGTATGAGAAATGCGCAATCAGTAGTCATGTCATCCGTACAGCAGAAGGCGATGTGTGTGTTATGGCTTGCGGAATTAAAGTCTGTCATTAAAGTTAAAAGACGGCACCGTTTAGAGTATGGTTGTAATCCTCCGTCAACGAATTCAATTAAGCGGTGGATGAAACAGTTTAAAGAAACTGGCAATGTGGAACATCGTGGAGGAGCCGGTAGGCCTAGCGTCAGCGGTGAGACGGTTGACCAAGTTAATGAAAGTTTCCGACGAAGCCCCAGGAAATCCGTTCGTAAAGCAAGCAGAGAACTGTGCATTGCGAAATCGACAGTTCACGATATCTTGCACAAGAAATTAAAGTCTCATGCTTATAAAATTCAAATAGTGCGAAAGATGCATGCAAATGATCACACTCTGCGATACGATTTCGCTGAGGATATGCTGAATCGAGTGGAAAACGACGAAAACTTTCTCAGTACTGTAATTTTTAGTGATAAATCCACATTTCATGTATCAGGTATTGTGAATCGTCACAATTGTAGGACACATTAACTTTTTTGCGAATTGTCGGCGTAAGTCAGATGGGTCATTCATCGCCCATCTGGTAAGAACCCAAGGCTAACCGCATCAACGGACGTACCAGCACATTCACGTTAAATGCCGGAGGCCCAATCAGCGAGTGAGCGGCATCCTGAGCTACGGCAGCGATGCTCCCCCCAATTCTTAAGGCCATTGATGTAAGTGGTGGTGGGGACAAGCTCAATTACTATGGTCGTTGGTGTAAGTGGTGGTGGAGACAAGCCCAATTGCTAAGGTCTTTAATTAAGTGGTGGTCGGAGGCAGGCCCAATTGCTGCCTCTGGTGTAAGTGGCGGTTGGGGGAAAGTCCAATTACTAAGGCCATTGGTGCAAGTGGTGGTGAGGACAAGCCCAATATCCAATTACTAAGGCCATTTTTTTTTGATTGGAGGTTTAACGACCACCGTGAGCAACTCAATGGGCTATAAGCAGTCGCCCGTCCCTAATTCAGGGTCACTGGTTCCAGGGAAGGGAGAGAGCCAGTGCCGTAAGACAAACACAACATCCATGCCTGACCGGGAATCGAACCCGGACCCCTTTCGGACGAATGATCAGAGGCCAACGCCTTAGACCACTGCGCCACCGGGGCGGCCTAAGGCCATTGGGGCAAGTGGTGGTGGGGACAAGCCCAATTGCTAAGGTCTTTGGTTAAGTGGTTGGAGGCAGGCCCAATTGCTGCCTTTGGTGTAAGTGGCGGTTGGGGGCGAGACAAATATCCAATTGGCGCAGGTGGTGGGGACAAGCTCAATTGCTAAAGTCTTCCGTTAAGTGGTGGTCGGGGGCAGGCCCAATTGCTGCCTTTGGTGCAAGTGGCGGTTGGAGGCTACCCCAATTACTAAGGCCATTGGTGGTGAGGACAAGCCCAATATCCAATTACTAAGGCCACTGGCGAAAGTGGTGGTGGGGACAAGCCCAATATCCAATTACTAAGGCCATTGGTGCAAGTGGTGGTGAGGACGAGCCCAATATCCAGTTACTAAGGCCATTGGTGAAAGTCGTGGTGGGGACAAGCCTAATTGCTAAGTTTTTTGGTTAAGTGGTGGTCGGAGGCAGGCCCAATTGCTAAGGTCTTTGGTTAAGTGGTCAGAGGCAGGCCCAATTGCTGCCTTTGGTTAAGTGGCGGTTGGGGACAAGCCCAATATCCAATTGGCGCAGGTGGTGGTGGGGACAAGCTCAATTGCTAAGGACTTTGGTTAAGTTGTGGTCGGAGGCAGGCCCAATTGCTGCCTTTGGTGTAAGTGGCGGTTGGAGGCAACCCCAATTACTAAGGCCATTGGTGGTGAGGACAAGCCCAATATCCAATTACTAAGGCCACTGGCGAAAGTGGTGGTGGGGACAAGTCTAATTGCTAAGGTTTTTGGTTAAGTGGGGGTCGGAGGCAGGCCCAATTGCTGCAAGTAGCGGTTGGGGGCAAGCCCAATATCCAATTACTAAGGCCATTGATGTAAGTGGTGTGGGGACAAGCCCAATTGCTAAGGCCTTTGGTGGTTGGGTGAAAGCCCTATTCCTAAGGCGATTGGTGTAAGTGGTGGTGAGGATAAAACCAATTCCAAGGCCTTGGGTGTAAATGGTGGCGGTAGTGTGAAGAACAAGGGAAGCCCGGTAAGTCCCGATTCCTAAAGCATTTGGTGTAATTAGTGGAGGTTTTGGACCACACATAAGTCATAGCATGTGCAATATCAGGGACCTGAGCAGTACCACTATTAAAACTCGAAACAGCAACAAAAGAAAAAAACCAGCACATTTTCTTTTCTAGAAAGGAAAACACTGTTTTACAGCTTTTTATTATATCAATGCTTTACAATAATATCTACACTTTGATTATACTTCTCTGTGACGGCAATAAACACAACTATTGAGAAAGGCCTTTAGAGTCAACTTTCAGTTCTGAAAGGTCAGCACTGTAGGGAGCAGTTATTGTTAACTGATCAGTGATCACAGGGGATTATCACAGAGCATTCAGAAATGAAGTTAGCCTTTCTATCACTAGGTTGGTTTTCCTTTTTTAATGATTGAATGCTCAAGTTGTTATTCTCAACAGGAATAAACAACAAACTGGAATATTACTGGCAGGAAATGACCACAATAGCTTTCCGTGAATGCTCTAAACAACTAAGTACATAAAGTAAAAAAAAAAAAAAAGCAACAAAAATCAGTAACAAAAAGTCATGCTACCATAACAGACAGGATTTCTGACCATAAGTTACCACCTTTATAAGACACTACAAATAACATGAAATTGTTGAAACAATTTAACTATAAATGGCATGTTAACAACTGTGTTTGTGAGATTATTTTGTAAAAAAATGTTAGACAAAACAATCACTTCCTGCTCAAAAATCAACATATCACATAATCAATGAACAGCATTTAAAACAAAAAATAAAAATGCGTTATCTTTTGAATGTTTGACACAGTCAACGAAAAGACAAAATGTTAAACCTGTATCAGTTGTCGCTTCCGTTCAACAAAATTTAAAACTGGATTTCTCTTTTTAATTCACTGTTGTTATAATAATGGAATTATTGCTTTATAAACAATTTCAGCACAACTTTACCTCAACATGGTCATTATGCTTTCAAAAGAAGAAACTCATGTTCAAACTCTTTTACTCACAAGGCAGTATAAATCAATTTAAAGGACATTTGACCAGAAAAAATTTCAATTTTCTTTTGGCTTCATAATATTAACAATTTTGCGATAATTTTAATACATTAAAGGTTGTTTTTGTATGTAGATAGGTGATTTTTCATAGGAATAAAATGATGTACGTTAATAACACTTAAAATTGTACTTTTCATACCATGTGAACTCTGCTTCATTTCTGCAATTTTGTTATTATTTTTTATTTAATTATGAAAATCGATGGGGCAAATTTTGAAGTAACTTGGGGGGGGGGACCCACCCTGATGTGCAGTCATTTGTCCCTAATTTAAGGAAACTGGTTCCAGGAGAGGAAAGAGCCAGTGCCGTAAGACAAACACGACATCCATGCCCCACCAGTATTCGAACCCGGACCCAATCTCGGTCGAATGGTCATAAACAGGGTTTGTACAGCAGGGTCCAAAAATTTTTCCAGGACTAATACGCATATATTTTTTTGTAGCACAATATGTTATTAAATACATTAGTTTATTAAAGTTATTAATATAGAACGAAAAAAATACCTCAATAACTGTGTACAGCTCAGATTGATTTTTTATAACTCATTTTTTTTGCTGCACAGTGAGTTTATTATTGTTGCATTATTTCACTTAGTAGATATTATATATACATAAAAAAACAAAACCCATAGTTATGTCGAATGACTTTTTTATTTTTTGATTGAAAGTTTAACGACCACCGTGAGCAACTCAATAAGCAGTTTCCCATCCCTAATTTAGGGCCACTGACTCCAGGGAAGGGAGAGAGCCAATGCCATAAGATAAACACAACATCCATGCCTCATAAGATTTGATCCCGGACCCATCTCAGATGAATAATCAGAAGCCATCGCTTACACCACTGTGCCACCAGGAGACCCGAATGACTTTTAGTTAACACTAGATTCACTATGTCTCTTCATGTGGTATTTCAATTTAGATACACCCATGCTGCAAACTTCAAAAGTTTTTCACATACAATTTGCAATGAGCTCTATATTTGTTAGTGGTATCGGGTAACAACCAACCTGAAAATAAATTATTCTCTAACCAAATTTCTTGGAATACACATTTCCCCCCATACTCCGAAAGAAGGAATAAAATAATTCACAACCAGCGATCGAACAACAAAGCACAACATTGCTGTGAGATGAACAAAGTAACAAATGCGAACGACAGAATAGAAAATATCGTGAACGGTGAACAAACACTAAAATCTTGGAGCCCAGGCGAAGACAGAAGTACCTAACGCCACTTTGCATCGTGATACATGTGGGAAATCTTGCATGACAACTCAGGCTCTGGCCGTCAGATCTTTCATCACCCAGTTTGCGGCACAAAGAAAAGGTAGCCATAATGGCAGGTGTTAGCTATAAAGTTTTACAGAAAATATAAAAAAACATCTGCATTTCAAAATAATACAATTTTCCAGGACTACATGAGAGCAAATCTACTATTTTCAAGGATTTCCAGGCCCTGTGTGAACCCTGTCATAAGCTAGAACTTATATCAAGTGAGGGATACAACAAAGAAGAAATTAATAGGCGTATAAAGCTTGGCTGGAGTCCATTTGGAAGAAACAGTACAATTTTCAAGGATTATTTACCATTGTGTCTTAAAAAGAAAGTGTTGAATCAAGGCATCCTTTTTTTCTAGTTCTACATTATGGTTCAGAGAAATGGACCTTAACTAAAAAAATATATACAAAGGCTGCAGATAACTGAAAGAGCATGGGGGGGATGCATGCTTGCTGTAACCAGGAGAGATAAGAAAAGGAACTCTTGGATCAGGCAAATGATGAGATGGGTAACATCATGATCAAAGTGGCAATGGGCCAGACGTGTATGTGTATGTATGTATGTATATATATATATATATATCTTAAATCAAACTTTAGCCAATAACAAAAATTAATAAAAAAATAATATATATTTTTTTTTTTACAAACTTACATTCTGAAGACCAAAATGCGCAAAAGCAGCAGTGAAAAATTCTCAGAAACAACAAACAAAGCAGAAACTACAACAACAAAAATTTAAATAAAAAAAAAACTCCAAAGCCAACAAGCAGGGAGTGAGAAACAAAAGCGGGATGCAGAAAGTGTTGAAAATGCCGAGCTTTGGTTTTCTCAAGGAACAGCAAAACGCATTTACTCACTTCCACAAAGACCTAGTTGAAAATGGGTTTCTGCTAAGTCATAGATGCAAATATAATTTCCCAAATTAACTGAACCGCCCACAAAGGTGCGGAAACTTTATAAAAAATTTTCAACTCAAAAGCTTTTGTAAAATGCGAAAATAACAAAATGTTCAGTGGGGGAGGGAGTCCTCTTGGATCCACCAGTGAATGTTTCTTAAATATTTCCAGCTCTGATGTGGTTAGAACACAACAGCTGGGTAAATAATGGTATTAACAAATCAGTTCTCATTCGAGGCAAAAAAAGGCTGAGTTTCATACTTTTTCAAACCTATATGAACAAGCCAATTTTTTTTTTTTTTTTTACATAAACTGGATAAGGGTTTTTAGATTAAGTTCAGCACACAATTTACATCATACATTACGTATACCACAACTGGTTTACACATCTTCACTGGGGAAGTCTTGCCAATGATTATTTCTATATACAGAATTATCATTGCTAAGAACATTTAGTAGTGATAATGCACTTATTTTTCTTTCCAAGTTTTAAGTCTTACTCACTGGCACTCATTCATCAAAAATATACAGACAATATACCCTTGTTAAAAAAAAAAAAAAATGATGATGATGCAACACAACTGCAGCAAGAAATGCAATATTTCTACAGATTTGCAGTTTGTCTCTGCAAGTGGTCCAATTTTACACAGCAATTGGCTCTCCAAGATACAAACAAGAAAATATGACAGTTAAGATTGCTTTACTCATTGTTTTTAATATACCGCTTTGAGATAAAAGCTTTTGTACTCTTTTCGAGAATAACATTTTGTGGCATCGATAGTTTACAACATATGTACAACAATAACACTATCTAGACTTTTATGCAGGAACAGCTGAACTATTAGCAGGCTTACTAGAGGAATTTTAATTGTAGTCAAACCTGTGAGAATTAAAGCTGAGGGATTAATACACTCAAGCAAATAGCAATGCTGCACATACTCCCACTGATTTTAAACTTTGTTGTGTGATGATAAAGTAAACACAAGTTAGAAACTTTTTAAATCCCGTTTTGTTCCGTAAGATTAATATGAATAATATGCATCAGCATTTATAATTAATGCAAATTCTTTGCCATTCTTGGAGCCAGGTATTTTACAAATTCAGGTGCAAGATTAAAGAACACAAGTTCACCAGAAGTTATTTTGTTACCACAATACACAGTGCAGACTTGGGCATGTTTGTGACCCAATGCAATGCACTACTTTGTAAACTTTTTGCTGGATAAAATTTACTGTTTTCGAATTTTACATACCGTATATACTCGTGTATAAGCTGACCACCCACTTTTTTTCTTTTTTTATTGAGAGTTTAATGACCACCAAGAGTAACTCAATGGGCTATAAGCAGTTGCCTGTCCCTAATTTAGGGCCACTGACTCCAGGGAAGGGAGAGTCAGTGCCGTAATACAAACACAACATCCATGCCTTCACTGGGATTCGAACCTGGACCTATCTCGTACGAATGATTAGAAGCCATCGCTTAGACCAGGGGTCACCAAACTACGGCCCGCCAGAAAATTTATATTTTTACAATTTTAAAATAAATTTTACATATCTTAATTTTTTTCTGACTGAGAGAGTTGCTATATGTCACACAGCATAGCCAGATATCATAGCAATGTTTGATTGACACTTTGCTTTTAAAACCTGTTTATTATTACTACTTTAAAGTGCCTTTCTGAAGAGTGAGAGGGGGATATTATTATTATTATTATTATTTTTTTTTTTTTTTTTACACACCTGAAAAGTTTTGCCAGGAAAATAATTTCAGTGTTTGGAAGTACATATCTTTGTGAACAAGCCTTCTCCAAAATGAAATATGTTTAATCAAAGCTTTGTTCACGATTGACCAACAACCATTTGTCAGACTTTTAAAAAATTGGGTTGTCCGATTTGAAACCAAATACCGGAAATGTAGCTAAATCATTCCAGAAACAATACCATTCTTCTCATTGATTTTTTTTTTCTAGTTTAAGATGTCATGAAGTCATTTAATAAGTTTAGCTTTGTATTTGTTTTAGATGTGTATAGATATCATGAAATATTTATTTGAAAATTTTTATGTTAAATTACAGAACACATAAAATTACTTACATGTTGACACATTAGTAATTAGTTCACTGAAAATTTACAATATCTGCATTAATTGATCTTTGATTTAACAATTTTTTTTAATCTGGCCCGCAGAACTTTACCCAATTTCCTGTTTGGCCTTTCTCTCCAAAAGTTTGGTGACCCCTGGCTTAGACCACTGTGTCGCCCGGGGGGGGGGGGGATCCCTCTTCAAGAGCTAAAATTTTTTGAAAAACTCTGACCCACATATAAACTGACTTTAAATTTCAAGATTTTGGAAAATATATTTATTGAAATGAAATATGCAAATTCCTGAGATTACCTCCTGTAAAAACATTCAAAGTGTGATTCATTATTGCAGTTTCCAAATAACTTCTGTAACATCCATCGCATTATTTATGCAGCAGTTTTTGAGACTTAATTTCTGTTGAAACGGCATCCCACAATTCTTTCACCCAAGAAGTAACAAGTCCATCTTGACCATTTTTTCAAGTTACCATGTTGGCAGCCCCCTACCAAACATACCCCCTCTCTCCTCCCCCCGGATTCCGTGCCCCTCGGTGAAGGAGTGGCACTTATTTTGCCACAAATTCTCATTAACTGCCTCGTAAGCAGCACGAGGTTTCGTGCGAGCTGTACTGCCGTTCGGGGTAATCACACTCCCTATTATCCTCTCAAAACCCATGGCACTTGCTGCATCGCTTTTGGACTGGAATGCTGTCATGTGCATGTTTCCTCTTCATGTACTGATGGCATTTGTGTTGTGTATTGCTGCACTATTAATATACGCACATCTGTACCAACTGTTACTAAAACTCAGTAATGTGGATTTTGCTTGTCAGATTAATTTTGGACAACAGTGTACTTATGTGATCACCTTAATGCTGAAGCTTAATGGCTTTCAAATATTTTGAGAACAAGTTGAAGTTTCACGTCCCAATTTGGCATTATACCAGCAAAAGCTCCTTGCAATCGTTGTTCGAAAACTGTGCATTCGTAAAAAAATCTAGGCAGTTCCTACATATAGCTTCATAATATTAGCTTTATACTTCAAAACTGAAAACTCCTGCACAAGGATATTCTTGCTATCAGCTCCATATAGGTTTTGAAATACACATTTACAGAAAATAAATTCCAGAGATTTTGCAGAAGTTCATCAAAAAATTCTAGGAGCATTTTAAATGTTTACCAGAATTATAGGGCATTTGTTTTATATTTCGCCAACTGGGCTGAAATTTACTATACTTAAGAATTTTCATGAAGTCCTATGGGTTCTGCTGCTAGTGTCATTCCAGGAGATTAAGTTTTTGCTAAAATCAAAGTGCTTTGTTCTATATTTTGCAAATTGGGGTGAAATATAATACTATGCATTTAGAATTTTTACGAAGTCCTATCGCTTCTGCTGTTACAGATTGTCATCCCAGGAGATTGAGTTTTTGCTAGAATCACAGTGCTTTGGTTTATATTTTGCCAACTGGGGTGAAATTTCACTCCATTTTGAAAAATATGAAACAAAGCACTATTGATTCTAGCTCTGTAACAGCAGAATCCATAGGACTTCATAAGAATTATTTATTTTTTTTTTTTTTTTTGGGTTGGAGGTTTAACGACCACCGTGAGCAACTCAATGGGCTATAAGCAGTCGCCCGTCCCTAATTTAGGGTCACTGGTTCCAGGGAAGGGAGAGAGCCAGTGCCAGTAAGACAAACACAACATCCATGCCTCACCGGGATTCGAACCCGGACCCCATTCGGACGAATGATCAGAGGCCATCGCTTAGACCACTGCGCCACCGGGGCAGCTAAGAATTATTCTTTAGAATTCTTATGAAGTCCTATGGGTTCTGCTGTTACAGAGTGTCATTCCAGGAGTTTAAATTTTTGCTAGAATCATAGTGCTTTGTTTCATATATTTCAAAATGGAGTGAAATTTAGTATGCATTTAGAATTCTTATGAAGTCCTATGGGTTCTGCTATTACAGAGTGCCATTCCAGGAGCTTACATTTTTGCTAGAATCATAATGCTTTGTTTTACATTTTTCAAACTGGAGTGAAATTCAGTATGCATTTAGAATTCTTACGAAATCCTATGGGTTCCGCTGTTATAGTGTTCATTAGTCTGTGTTATATCATCAATGAAGTGGTGAAATTGCCCCGTATAACAATTGCTCTGCATAAAACTTATATCAAGTAATCCGGAATTTAGCACACTTATAAGGATCATTCAAATGAAAACAAGCCAACAGATAGCAAACTGTTGAATGACTTTATCATAGCGTTGACACAAAACATAGGTGCACCACTGTACTCTTGTGGCGCAGTGAAATATGGTACTGTGATCTCACGAATACAGAAGCAGTTGGTCTTTGTACAGGTGTTCAGTCCAACCAGTTCTGATTGAAGCAACGGAAGCTGAAAAGAGAGTGGTTATCCAGCTTTCAACCGTAGGTGTCGGGAGTACAGAAACTCATCGTCGCATGAGTAACGTGTACAAAAACTGCATGTCTTTGTCGCGTGTTAAAAACTGGAATTAGCTGTTCCGAGAGGGGTGGTAATCATTGACTGGCGATTCAAGGCCAACGCAAGCATGCCATGTGATCGTCGATGTTTCCGTCGCTGAAATGGATAGTTTCTTTTGGGAAGACAGAAGAGTCACTGTGGAAGAAGCACTTGCAGACAAAGTTGTGCTCTAGTGTAGGGAATGTGCACACTGTTATCTGGGATTGTCTATGGTACCGGAAGATTTGCAGCAAGTGGGTTCCGCATAATTTGCTATCTGTGCAGAAAGATATTCATGTGTGTGCGTGTCCTTGGAACGTTGACTGTGGCATCATGAGAAAGGTCACCATTTCATTAACAGAATCATTGCAGGAGATGAAATGTGGTGCTTTCATTAACAACCTGGAAGCTAAAGACAAAGCAGCCAATGGAAGCACACTTCATCTCCATTGCCAAAGAAATCAATGGGAATGCAGACAAGTGTACAAAAGATGATATTAACCTTTTCAACCACAGGACCCCCTCCCCCTCGCCTCAATTGAGTTTCTCGTAACCGGAAACACTGTAAATACTGCCCCGTATGCGGGCACACTCAAATCTCTGTGAGCATCACTCAACCCAAGCTGCTCACTGCAGGAGTCATTCTTATACATGACGCCCCCCCCCCACACGGTGAAAATCATCCAGGCTTACCTTTCCAAATTCAGGTGGGAAACACTGTAGCAACCAACCCAGATTTCTCCCCCTGTGACTTCCACATTTTCGGGGAGCTTAAGAAGCATCTGCGTAGGGCACAGATTTTAAAATCCTCAAGGGCTACCTTTCCAAATTCAGGTGGGAAACACTGTAGCAACCAACCCAGATTTCTCCCACTGTGACTTCCACATGTTCGGGGAGCTTAAGAAGCATCTGCGTGGGGCACAGATTTTAAAATCGTCAAGGGCTACCTTTCCAAATTCAGGTGGGAAACACTTTAGCAACCAACATAGATTTGTCTTCCTGTGACAAGGAGCTCAAGAAGCATCTGCGGGATCACAGATTTCACTCGAGCAAAGAGGTGCAGGATGCTCTTCGGGAATGGTCCCGCCAGCAATCCACTGCCTTGTACGTATGACGAATCGAATGTCTAGTATCACGGTGGGATAAGTGCCTTAATAGCCATGGAATTATTTTTAAGCTAAGTCACAATATCTTTCTCATATACCCTTTGACTCAGTTTCATTTGAATGACCCTCATTCATTCATATACACACATACATACTGGGTTGGTGTGAATGAAATGTCCAGTGTGAACAAGAAGTGGAGAAAAAACTCCACCACAGCGGAATGGAACCACTCACAGGTGTTGCGGGCATTACGTCACAGTTACTATAAACAGCACGTGCGTGTGTGAAGAACAAGGTTCAGGCGTGCTTAGTTTGGGCGTAACGTGACTTGTAAAGGAAACATGCAGACGCCGGATTTGAGAGTCATCTTCCTGTATGGATTTAAATTGGGCCATTCTGCAGCAATTGCAACTCAAAACGTTAACAAAGCTTCTGGGGAGAATACAGCCAACGAACGAACCATTCGGCGTTGGTTTGCGAAGTTTCGAAGCGGAGATCCGGACCTGCAAAACGAATCACGTGGTCACCGACCTGTTGCTGTTTCTGACGATGTCCCGTTACGCGTGTGGCTGAAGCGGACCCCCGAAAACGTGTCGTGAGATAGCGGCAGAGGTAGGTGTCCACCACGCGACAGTTTGTTTCGGTGTCTGGCTGCACTGGGTAAGGTCAAAAAGCTGGACATGTGGCTACCGCACGAGTTGACAACTGCCAACAAGCCTAGGCGTTTGGAAGTCTGCACGTCGCTGCTTTGCCAGGAATAAACAGGAACCTCTGCTGCATCGAATCGTCGCCAGCGACGAGAAGTGGGTCCGTTGTGATAATCGGAAGCGATCTGCACAATGGTTAAGCAAGGCGCAGCCTGCTGGACGGCATCATAAGCCACCCCTACACACCAAGATGCTGCTGCTGCTTGTCTGGTGGTCCACAGCCAGGATAATTCATCAGTTTCTTGGCAAGAGGCCAAATCACTGCAGAACATTATTGTGCTGATTTACACCAGATGCACCGGAAATTGCTGCAGAAACAACCGGCTTTGGTAAACAGACATGGTGTTTCTTCTGCGGCAGGACAACGCCCGACCTCATGCTGCACAACGAACGATGCTGACACTAAGTGCCTTGTACTATGAAGCACTGCCTCATTCTGCCTATTACCCGGACGGACTTGTCTCCGACAGACTGTCATCTGTTTCGTTGCCTGGATCACTTCCTGTGCGGGAAAGAGTTCACGACAGACAGCAAGATTCAACGTGCAGTTGATGACATCTTCGGGTCACAGCCACAAGACCTTTTTTGTTCCGGGATCATGGTCTTGACGGAGCGTTGGCAACTATGTGTCGATGCCGTGGGGGATTATTTTGCCTAGGTAAGTTGTCCTACTTTTCCGTTCTCGCCGCCCACGTGTGCTGGTCCTTTGCCGGACATTTCATTTGCACCAACCCAATACAGACATACATATCAGTAAGCTGTTCTCCGAGATTCAGAGGTTAGCTCCTCAAAGAAAGTATATCTGCCGGATTCATGTTTAACTTTCAAAACTAGATTTTCTTTACTGTTGATGTACCAGATGTCTCCATTTACAGCGATCTTGGCATACAGCTCAAGCTTCACTGACATCCATCACACGACACACACACAAGACCTTTTATACTTCATACTCATAATATTTTTCTCATGCAGACATTCCTCAATCTGGTCCTTCCTCTACCTTTCCTTCCTGCCACTTGGGCTGAAAAAATTCTCTTAGTAAGCATCTCATCATTCATTCTTTCACTGACCTTATACAGGGTGTTTAGTAAAGAATGTCCCGATTTGAAAAGTGGATATCTCGACAACCACGAACCACCGATGAATGCGACTCGTATCATGTCTACGGGCGTGGCCCAGAGTTTGTTATGACTACCGCTAGATGGCAGCACTGGCGTCCAGACAGCCGCTATGCTTAGTGAGCGAGAAGATGGCTAAGGCAACAGAAGGTGTTTTGTGTGCTCGAATTTAGCAAGACCAAGTTCGTGATCACAGTGCAGCGTGTGTTTAAACGAGCGTTACAGCAGTGCTCCACCAGTGGGCAAAAACATTCGTCATTGGTATCGACAATTTGACGAAACAGGTGTAAGGAAAAAAAGAGTCCTGGACGACCAACCACCTCAGCGACGAATGTGCAACAAATTCATAAGGCGTTTCAGCAAAGCCCACAGAAGTCTACTCGTCGTGAACTTGCCATCCCTCAAGTGACTGTTTTGTGTGTTTTACGACGACGTTTGCTGCTGAAGCCGTACAGATTGCAACTGATGCAAGCTCTTCATGGAGGTGACAGAACACAACAAAAAGATTTTTGTGCAACTCTGTTAGAGGACAATAATCTACAAGAAACTCTCCAACATGAACGTGATTCACCAAAACTGAACGTTTTTTGCGCGGTTTCTGTTAGAAAGGTTCAGGGCCTTTTCTTTTTTGCGTACAACACGGTTACGGGCAACTCCTATCTTGCAATGCTGAAGGACTGGCTACTTCCACAGCTACAGGGCGACTCTGAAGATTACATTTTGCGGCAGGACGTCGCACCGCCACATTGGAATTTCCAAGTTCGTCGGTTTCTAAACGACACATTGCCTCAGCGTTGGATTGGACGCAGGGGACCCCACGACTTGGCACTACATGCTTGGCCTCCGAGATCTCCAGACATCACACCACATGACTTTTTTTATGGGGATACATAAAAGACCGTGTTTATGTTCGCCCTTTTCCCGCTGACTTGGATGAGCTCCGAACGAGAATCACGGCCGCGGTAAATTCTGTGACTGATGACACTCTCCGACGCGTTTGGGATGAACTCGGCTATCGGCTCGATGTTGTCCGTGCGGCAGGCGGAGGTCACATTGAGCATTTGTAATTGTGGTGAGGGAAACTTTAGACCTTCCTTCATACTTGGCTCTTTGTTTTGTAACTATCCCACATTTGCCTTATTAAATATACTACTTTGAAATCGGGTCATTCTTTTTGAAAATAATACAAAACAATTTTGCCATGGCACTGGAGATTTGCTATTCCATAGCCATCTATTCCCATGAACACAGGCAGCAGAGAGGCCACATATCAATCCCAGTTCAGTGAGGAGAGTGCACGCTAGAAGGAACGGTCATCTTGGACTTGTGTGAAGCCATCAACATGCTGTTGTGACTCCAACTGCATGCCCTAATTATGTAAAAAAAATGTACTCTGAAAAAACAACAACATATATACGGAGAAAAACTTTATGCTGCAGTTTTTTATGTGAAAATTTAAACTGCCAACCTAACTTCGTATGCCCATACTCGTGCGAGAGCGAAAACGCCAACCTAACTTCGTATGCCCATACTCGTGGGAGAGCGAAAACCCCACCCTAACTTCGTATGCCCATACTCGTGCGAGAGCGAAAACCCCAACCCTAACTTCGTATGCCCATACTCGTGCGAGAGCGAAAACCCCAACCTAACTTCGTATGCCCATACTCCTGCGAGAGCGAAAATGCCAACCTAACTTCGTATGCCCATACTCCTGCGAGAGCGAAACGCCAACCCTAACTTCGTATGCCCATACTCCTGCGAGAGCGAAAATGCCAACCTAACTTCGTATGCCCATACTCGTGCGAGAGCGAAAACTCCAACCTAACTTCGTATACCCATACTCGTGCGAGAGCGAAAACGCCAACCTAATTTCGTATACCCATACTCGTGCGAGAGCGAAAACCCCAACCTAACTTCGTATGCCCATACTCGTGCGAGAGCGAAAATGCCAACCTAACTTCGTATGCCCATACTCGTGTGAGAGCGAAAACACCAACCTAACTTCGTATGCCCATACTACGAGAGCGAAAATGCCAACCTAACTTCGTATACCCATACTCATGCGAGAGCGAAAACGCCAACCTAACTTCGTATGCCCATACTCATGCGAGAGCGAAAATGCCAACCTAACTTCGTATGCCCATACTCATGCGAGAGCGAAAATGCCAACCTAACTTCGTATGCCCATACTCATGCGAGAGCGAAAATGCCAACCTAACTTCGTATGCCCATACTCATATGAGATTGTGCTGTTGGAGTGAGCGTAACCTTTGCCAGATAAGTACAAACACCAATGAAGAAATCCACAACATGCGAAATTTCTGTTGCATTCAGGGCTTGGGTAGTCAACCAATCGGAGAACCAAAGTCCGTTCCCTCCGTCCCCGCTGTTTACATACCTGCCAATTACTACGGACTTAGTTGTCTGACTACAGAACTCACTGTCGAAACTACGGATTATACGAATTTCCATTTTTAATCTGTTTTTATTTTGCTATTATTTAATGATAATACACGAGATACTTTAAGCGGGTTCGCGGAATTCCGCTTTTTTTTTTTTTTTTTGGCATCGTTTAGATCATTCTCAAGATCGATACAAAACTGCAGAAAATTGGGGGAGGGGGTCGTTTTCTGTCCGGGGACACAATTTCGTCTTTCAAAACTTTCAAAAATGGTAGTTAAACAACGTAAATGTTTTTGCCATTATCGCAATTTTTTTCTTTCTCTCTCGGTGTTGCCTTTGTGTCCTGTATTTTTATTAAATAGCATTTTATTGTATAAATGTTTGTATTTCACCTTGAAGCTGTAGTCAGCAATTTGCGAAAACGGAAGTTAGATGCTGCGAAAATTTTCCCGTAATCTTCAGGCACAAGATTCTTCCGCAAATTCGAGGAATTCCACCTTTTACATTATTATTTTGGCTATTCACATGATCGTTACCCAAGAGCGCAGAATTTTGAAGGGGAGAGGGCTGGTGGTGACGGGGAGGATGCTTGGAGGACGGAATTCCATCTTCGCGAATCTTTCGAAAACGGAAGGACGACGCAATTCGTATTTTTTTCCATAATCGTAATTTCTTTTTCTTGTGATGTTACCTCTGCCAGGTATTATTGTTAAATAACATTTTACTGCTTAAGTATTTGTATTTCTGCTTGAAAATAGGGGAAAAATTCCAAAACCAGAAGTCGGACAAAGCGAAGATTTCTCTTGTAATCGCCCCTCACCCCTCCCATGAAGTTCCCACTCTCCTGCCTCTATGTACTCCACGCAGTAATACTAGTTACTACTAACAAGGTTCTTGCCAGTGTTGGCAGGTATATGTTTATTCCCACTTGGGTTGGGGGCCTTCGTTATTTTCCTGGTCGAAATGCGAAACAGAGAGTTGCATCAACCAATAGAAAGTTCATATATAAATCATGACTACAAAACTTGTGGTGTTGAGATAACATAGAAATAGCAACCTTTCTCACAATTAAATGCTTATTATACACTCGTTTTGATTTCCTTAGGTTAAAAAGTGAATTAAGTGTGCTTTACTCTTCTCCCTGGATTAAGCACTAAAACAATCTACAAATTGTTCAAAGCTTGGCATGAACTTCTTTTGGATAAATGTTTGAGGGAACTAATATGTACTTCGCGTCATTAAACTGTGCAGATAGAAACCTACTCACGCAATATATGCAAAGGCAAGACATATTATCTAAAAAATGTTTAATAGCAATTGAAAAAGTTCTCTAAGGATTTTGATGTCGAAGCCAAAGTAACGGAAGAATAAAAAAAAGTCGCAGGATGGAATTTTGCTATAAATCACACTTTTTTAATATTTTTGCATGTCTAAGCATAACGTTCACGGCACACCACTGTCACAAACCAAGGTTGCTGGGAATATGGCACTCAAGCAACTACAGAGATCACTTCAGTTCTGGAAGCCTACAGTGGTTTCCGTTCAATTTCTAAACGTATTTCATTGGATTAACCGAATCTAACCAAATTATTTCGTATAGATGCAATTTTCAAAACGATGAAAAAAGCCTTCCTTTTAGCATGCTGTTAACTTGAGAGCTTGTTTGGTACAAAAAAAAAAAAAAAAAAAAAAAAACTCTCAAGGTGTCAGAAATTGTCTGCATTCACCTACGCACAGAGAAATGCGGTGTTTTCAATTTAAAAGCTAATTCCCAAAGAAAATGGAACTCAAATGATACTTTTAGTTATCATTCCGTAGCATTTTTTAAATGAATTGACTGAGGAATATCTCAAATTCTTCTAAAACTGGAAAACCTGGATTTCGAATGTTATAAAAACCCAGAATTCCAGGCTCCAACTGGATTACAAACAAGTCTGACATACAGTAAACTTTCTCTTACTCGGTACTCAAATAATCAGAACTCTCAAGCAACCGTTACCGAAATGGTGGTTTGTTACCATCGGCCGTCAGGCGCCAGCAGCGATTAGTCGCTCACATGTTTCATTTACAGTTTATCCGTACTAAGGTATGTATGTTAATTTTCTCGGAATGCTGCAACCCATCTATAGCAATGTCTTCAACTGGTATATGCAAGAGAATAGTACTCACCCTTAAGAAGAAGATAGATATATGTTCTTGCCTTGAGAAGTGAGAATGTCGTAAACAGTTGATGAATGAATATAGCATTGGATCATCTAAGCACACTGTATGACATCAAGGCACATAATAGCAAAATGAAAGGATTCTTCCTGAAGTCAGAAAAAAAAACCATCTAAACACCATCCACCATTACGGACACTGCTACGCCTTCCACAGCTGACGTCTGAGATCCTTCAACCTCACGAGTCGATGAACCTCCCACGCTCCCCGAGGACGAACTCTCAGAATAATTTTATTTTTCATATAATGCAGTTTAGTGTTTAAAAATTTTAAGTAGCTTAAATAATTTTCTTTTCATTACATATTCAGTTTAACATTTATGTATTACATTAATAAAACTTGCAGACCTGCCAACTTTCAAGAACCGAAATCCGTAAAAAAAGTTCAGCGAACGTTTAACTGATATGTCAGAGTGACTAATGTATCGAACGTACCGAGGAAATGTATCCAGCATATTGATTAAAAACCGACTCATAATGAGAATCATATGTCGATTTCACATGCTATGCAAATAAAATGCTTGGCAGTATTTCTCGCTTGTAATGATTAAAATGCAGCCGAGACATAAGTCATCAGTAAAAAAAAAATTGTAACTGCGAAATTATAGCTATGATGGTATATGGAAATGATTACTTTTTACTTTTAGTTACAAATGGTTTTGAACTTAAAAATTTCCATGCCAGTATGCTAAAATACCTTTAAAGAGCAATTCCGCCCCCCCCCACCTCTCGCTCTTTCTCTCTCTCTTTAGTTATCGCTAATCTTACAAAGTTTATTTTGGAGTCCCTTTGAACTGAATGAGATGAGAGAGGGTTGGAAGAAACAATGATCAGGGTAATCAGAAACTGCAAGTGCCCTAGTCCTATGAGGCTATTATTCTATCTTCGAAAAATGTTTAGGTAATACTGTATATAAAGTAAGTATATGTTACATACTGTATATATACATATATTGGGTTGAGGAATAAGTAATGGCAGTTTTTTCCACAGCTCCATTTGTGTGCCAAAATAAAATATTGTGGCAACATGTGATATACTATGTGATAGATACGTGTTTGCTCTACATGCCAGAGTGTGTGATTTTATTTAATTTTATTTGGTTTTCAGGTCATTAAAATGGAATGTCAAGTGGGCAAAAAGGAGCATTACCGACATATGCTGCTCTTCGCATTTAATCGAGGGACCAAAGCCATGAATAGCTGCTCGCGAGATTTGTGCTGTCTACGGTGAAGATGCTGTGACTGAAAGGATGGCTCAAAAGTGGCTTTCGCGCTTAAAATCTGGCAATTTCGACCTTCAGGACATGGATCGCTCCGGTTGCGTTTGATGAAGAGCAATTGAACCAGATGCTGCAACCCGTGTCGATCAACCAGAGAATTGGCTGAGCAAATGAACTGTGATCAGAAGACGGTTGTGAATCGTCTTCGTGCGATGGGAAAAGTTCAAAAGCTTGGCGCTTGGGCTCCACGCGTTTTGAACGACAACAACAGAAATCAACGTCCCACAATTGCTGCTGCCGGTTTGCTTGCTCGTCACAGGGCTACTCGTGGTCACAAGGAAAGATTTCTGTACCGCATCGTTACTGGCGACGAAAAATGGTGTCTGTACGTCAACGTTAAGCAGCGAAAAGAATGGCTCAGTCCCACGAAACACCGCGAACAAAACAAGAGTTGCATCCTCGGAAGACGATGTGTGTCTGGTGGGATTGGCAGGGCATCATCCACTACGACGCAATGCAACAAAAGCGCCCCGAGCAGCGATACAGTGTTCTTCTGCAACATGACAATGCCAGGCCCCACATCGCCAATATGAACAAAACCGCCATTCAGGCGCTCAATTGGGAAGTTCTGCCGCACCCGCCCTATTATCCGGACTTGGCTCCATCCGATTTTCATCTGTATCGATCGCTTTCCAACAATCTGTGCACGGTGTGTCGTTCAATAACGATGTGGTTGGACGACTTCCTCGGGTCACGACTGGCAGATTTCTATCGCCGAGGCATCGAACAACTTGTGGAACGACGGGAAGCAGTTGTAAATACTAGTGGTGAATACATTATTGATTAAATTGTTATTTTCTGTTGTTGCGAAATAGTTTTCCAATGTTTGAAAAAAATGACATTACTTATTCCTCAACCCAATATATATGGCCCTAAACTATTTCGAAAAAAAACAACAAAAAAATCCATGCACTATGTTGCTCCGTATAGAATGACCATAAAACAAGTACAATTTCCATAAATTTTACGGGCAAACCGTAAAACATAGCAAGTATGAACTCGTTCTTTACTTAAATTACACTTTCATTTCTTCACTAGCAGCAGGTACTATATAAAGTTTTAATGAGTTTTGTACTATGCTATGGTAATTTAAACAGTGATGATCAGATATCTCGAAAATTCTCTTTTCCGGCAACCATCCGGTCCCAGTGCTGCCAGATAAGAGGGAGTTAACTGTACATTATAATGATTATATCATGTTACATTTTACCAGATTTGCAAAGGCTAAAATGACTAAAAAAAAAAAAAAAACTTGAAGAAAACAAAAATAATGTTTAAAAATCCAACACAGATAGCCATTAGAGATGAGTTCGGGCTCAATTTTAGGAGCTCGAGCCCAGCCCACTTTCTTTGATTACATATGTTTGCTGAGCCCAGGCCCGGATTCTTGGAAAACTTTGCTTATCAAGGCTTGCATTTATGCATTATACACTGGCCAAACATATGGCCCAAGCAAGGATTAGTTTAAAAAGTTTAGTTCAGTTTAATCCACTTCACAATATTAATATGTTTTTAGAAATACTATGCATAAAGCCAAATGTTCTAAAATGTGGATTTGAAAATAAATAAATAAGCAACGTGCCCTTCGACCGTATCAGGGGAATCGGTACTTTTGGTAAAAGCTGAAGAAAAGAAAATCGCTTAGAAACAAAAAATTCCATTCGTTATTTCTTTTTGATTTCTAAATTTACCTTTAGTTTGAATAAATTGCATTATAAAACGTACAACGCCGTACAGACAGTTGCAAGTGTTTGAAATTTTGACTCTAGAAAACTAACCTTTGCAATATAATTTACATATATGCTAATTAGTAAAGGTAGTTTAAAGTGATGTAGTAGAATATAAAAAAAGCATGTAGGGAAATTTCCAAAATTAAAAAAAAAAAGAATGTAAAAACATTCCAGAACAGATTATTCTGCATTTTGTAACATTAACAAAGCTTTGCACTTAATAGTATACTAATCACAATATTATCATATGTGTGTACAGTTTCCAGATCAACTTCATCATGAAAAGAGAGAGAGAGAATTGCATCAAATGCCTCAGCGTTTCAACTTGATCTTCTTTTCTCTAAAACTCGACCTGCTGCACTAAAAACCAACGTCACCCCAAAAATCGCGGGAGTGAGGACATTTTAAAATATAAATAATACTTCTAACTGCACAATTTTGGAAATTAATACATCATTTTAAAAATAAGATTCTTGATTTTTAATAAAATACAAAAAATGGGAATGTGATTTTTTTTTCAGTTTTCCGATACCAGACCTCCTTAAACTAATTCTTGCTTGGGCCATAGCTTTGGACAATGCATAATACAAGTCTTGCTAAGCAACATTTGTCTTGCAATGGCAGCTAGCTTAGGAAATTGAAAATCCTTCCACCATGGTAACAAATCCACAATGAAATTCAACACGTGTAATTCGACCGGGCTCGGAATTGTACGTGTTGAATTAATTACTGTAATGAAATTCAAGACATGTAATTCCAAGCCCGAGCTCATCTCTAATAGCCATAACTAAACACATTTTTAAAGACAGTTTTGCAGTGCATGCACAAAGCTTCAAGACTGAATGAAAGAATAATGAGGCAAAGTGGACGTGGCTCAAAGTAATTCCACAGCTACTCAGTCACACAGGTTTGACTGTACCTGTTTTTGCATTTGTTATTTACTCACAAGATGACGAATGCTTGCCATAACTGAGTGACAAAGACATGACTCAGAAGTTCCAATTATTATAGTAAGTGTATATTATTACTCTGATTAGCTATGAAAGAGATAAAAATATTTCTGGACTAACAGCATATTTGAAAAACTGACAACACTACTTAAAAGCGAATTAAGATAAGAATACTGTGATGTAATATTCACCATATCTGAACTTTACACAGAGCACTAGCTTTTAGAATTTTTTTCTAATCCTGTGTATGACAGGGATGGCCTTAAGTTACTGTAATACCCAAGCATATTACTGAATAATTAAGGCTCTTGCAATTTGCATAAAGTTAATAAATCCAATCCTAAATTAAAAAACAACTCTTCTTTGGTAATAATGACTATTCCTAAACTAATGAACTACAATTATCTCAAATTATGAGTTTTTACTAAGGAATAAAAAAAAATATTTACTGTCAAATTTTTGGGTAGTAGTACCCCAACCCTTCCTCAGGACTACAACCATAGTAGGTGTTGCCATTCAAAAAGTAAATTCAAACCTTTCAAAACATTTAATGTAGTATCTCTTCTTTATTCATAGTCTTTCTGCAAGTTTTCTTTTTTAAAAATGCTGTTGATGTGTCAAAATTTCTACGGTGTCCCAAAGCATTTTATGTCTTGAATTTTGCACATGTCTGTCCAAACCTGCCTGTCTCTCCCACATAGCTGAGACCACATTCACATTTTATATAGACCACACCTTTCTGTAAAATAATGTTTTCTTCTTTTTGCTTTAAAATTGGGAGGTAGACATTAATTTTATTTTGTAATCCTGGAGCCAGACTGACCAGAAACTTCTCACTAATCCTCCGATGTTTTTCAAACAGTCCTTTATGGTAAGTAATTTTGCTAGTTAATCGAAACTTAGTTTCTGACTTCTGATTGTTTTCTCTTTTTATTAAAGATTTTTTTTTTGTAGTGGAGGTCACCCGTCCCTAATTTAGGGTCAAGGTTCCAGGAAAGGGAGAGAGCCAGTGCCATAAGACAAACACAACTTCCATGCCTTACCGGGATTCGAACCTGGACCCCTTTTGGACGAATGATCAGAGGCCATCGCTATAGACCACTGCGCCACCGGGGTGGCAAGGATTTTGTTTGGTGACTAGCAAAGATGGGTAATTATTTTCTTGCAAAACTTTTTTTTTGATTCCACCTTTTGAGAATTTTTTAAAAATTCTGGAGAATTTCAAAGATTTACTTTTTCTAAAAATAGAGTGGCCACATTTGTTTTTTTGTAATTCGGATGATTTGACTGGATAGTCTAAACTTTTATTATTGTTGGTAGGTTTTTTATATAAACGTGTTTTGATTTCTCCTTTTTTTACTAATCATGACAAGTCCAAAAAATTAAGCTGATTATCTCTTGAGTGGCAACATCTACTATAGCTGTAGTCCTGAGGAAGAGTATTGGGTACTACACAAAAACTTGATGGTAAATATCCTTTTCATTCCTTAGTAAAAATTGTTTTGTTAATTTAAATTACACACACACACAGAAATAGTAAAACAAAGCTGAAAAGAGAGCTATTAAATTTGTGAGGGCATACTAAGTCTAAATTTTTGAAAGTTGGGTGAAATTTTTACACAAGACAAATCAAATATCAAACAAGCATACTACTACATACAAGGAAAAGAAAAACTGACTGTGTTTGGCATTTTCCCAACAGTAACACCAGATACAATTTTTTTACCTCCCCCTAAAAATAACAGCAAATTAGAAAGCACTGAAACATTCTTCAACTCAAATATAGAGATATCTTACTCATCTGTTTGAAAGCTATACAAAAAAAAAAAAGTTTCCCTACATTAACTGTGGAAATTTCCCCACATTAAGGTGGACAAGTAATTTTGCTTCCTATACTTCCAATGGAAAAACTTCTGTACACATTTTCTTCACAATTAATGCGTTCCCAAGAATGAAAATTTGAACATAGACTAAAATAGCTTCATTTTATAACTTGGAATACTCAATATTTTCTAAAACATAACCATAATTATGCAATCCAGTATTTGTTTGTCAACTAACATCATCAAAGTACAGGTCGCACCATCTTTTTTCTGGTTTCAACACCACCAAAGGAAACGTTATTGATTTTTAATATAATTATGGTTATGTTTTAGAAAATATTAAGTATTCCAAATTATAATATGAAGTTATTTTAATCGATGTTAACATTTTCATCCTTGGGAACACACTAATTGCAAAAGAAATGTGTACAAAAGTTTTTCAATTGGAAGTATAGGAAGCAAAATTTCTTGACATCCACCTTAACTGTGGAAAATAATAATGGATCAAAAAGTGCCAGAAAAATAAATTCTTGACACAGTATTTTTTTTTTTTTTGCATGGGTGATTTGACTTAGCATGTGGGGGTAAGGAAACAGCAAATTGTTTGCAATAAACTGTTGTAGTCTGAGTGTGACACAAGGACATCAAAAAATGGTTAACACCCATTGTTGACAGGTAACTGTATATGAGGATCAACTGAATTGAAAAGCTCAACTAATTCGGGTGTTACCTATTATCAACTATAGTAAAACTTACTGTGAATATCCGTTGTTGCTTTGATTCATCTCAACATCACAAGGTTTGCAGTCAAAGACACTTCGACACTAGACAGAGATGGTTGGATGAGATAAGAAGGCCAATGGGGAGGAGGGGGGGGCAGAGAGAGTGAGAGAAATGGTGAAGGCCTTCATCCAGCAGTGGACCTAAACCAGGCTGTCACGAAGTGGCACTCAAAATGGAAAACTAATATGGAGATTTTACCGTATAGACTTCATAATTTTTTAAAATAAAGCTCATGCTGAAAACTGGCTCCAACAAGATAGGCATGTTACAGGAACCAGACACAACATGGACTGGAATTCACTTAAAGTCATTGGTTCCTACGGCAACAATCAAAAACAAAAATTAAAAAGAAGGAATAGAAGAAAAAATCATACTTCCATCACCAATGACTGCAGAGGTTTGTCCCTGCCTAACATCTGGCAAGATTTGGTGAAAAATAACTGTAACCGTGATAGTGATGGAAAAAGAGTGACGACAAAAGACTACCTGAAGAACGAGAAGAGTTTTCTTCTAAAAATTGGTGTTTTGAATTAAAATATTTTCCTAGAAGAAACCCGTATTAGATATTTGATTGGTAAATTTATTAACTAATACAGGCACTGGACGTGGACTAGGAACATCAAATAGAAGTCGTCGCTCATTCCACGTTAATAAGTGAGTCACAGAAAAATTCTCATTGGCCGCCACCGGGAATCGAACCCAGGGTCTTCCAGTTACGCACCGGATATGTCTCCACTGCACCACAGTGGCCTTGAATTTCTCCAGACTCACACACACAAACTGCCAAGCCAATTTAGCAACTTGCTTCTTGGAGCCCCGCACAATGCTGGGGATTCACCAAAGATGGTAAGCAGCAACTGAACAAATAATTAGAAGGTGAATGAATAATTAATACAAACATTTGTCGTGGACTAGGAACATTGAACAGAAGTCATAGCTCTTTCCACGTCTATAAGTGGATCACTGAAAAATTCTCATTGGCTGCCACTGGGAATCAAACCCAGGGTCTTCCAGTTATGCGCCGGATATGCTTCCACTGCACCGTGACTCACTTATAAACGTGGAAAGAGCGATGACCTCTGTTTGATGTTCCTGGTCCACATCAAATGCCTGTATTAATTATTCGTTCGCCTTCTAATTATTTGTTCAGTTGCTGCTTACCATCTTTGGTGAATCCCCAGCATTGTGTGGGGCTCCAAGAAGCAACCTGCCAAGTAGCTTGGTAGTTAGTGTATGTGAGTCTGGGGGAATTCGAGGCCATTGTGGTGCAGTGGAAGCATATCCGGCGCATAACTGGAAGACCCTGGGTTCGATTCTCGGTGGCGGCCAATGATAATTTTTCCATGACTCACTTATAAACGTGGAAAGAACGATGACTTCTGTTTGAAATTTATTAACTCCTGACCTGACACTATTTATGCTAAACAATGTGGCAAATAAGTCAAACTGAAGTCTAAGGGAAGGCGGATAGATTTATTTGTGAGGAGTCTACCTTGGGCCATCGGCTTAATGTGACTTCTGAACTACATCAGGTATTTTGGCAGTACACTTGGGCCCTTTGACTCAAAGATACAAGTGCTAATTCCAAGATCACTCCTAATGAACTTTGTATTTTTCTGCCACCCAATCACATTTGATGTTTCTCCCTTAAAACATATCAGCTAGTCCGATGCCAGGGACTATGTTTGTTTTTTCAAAGCTGTGGTGCTTAAGCCAGTGTATTTTCTTACACATTTTTTTGTTTTTTTAATAAGGTATACATATAGCTGCTGAATGCTGCACATTTTGATGTCTAACATTTCCATTTCAGGAACTGCATATGCTGTGGTGTGGAGTAAGAAAAAAAAGCTTAGGGATTACAAAAAAAAAAAAAAAAAAAAAAAAAAAAAAGACCCAGATGTAGGTGCCTCTATGGCAG
Source organism: Macrothele yani (assembly GCA_039090855.1). NCBI lineage: Eukaryota > Metazoa > Arthropoda > Arachnida > Araneae > Macrothelidae > Macrothele > Macrothele yani. Next base: position 17,154,371 of record CM076999.1, on the reverse strand, counting down.
AAATGGGTCACGTCAAGGTCTTCCTGACTTGATTTTATTTCTTTTTTGTTTTTGAAAAGATTTTTTTTTTTAAAGAGAACTGCACACTGTGGTATTTTGTGCTTGATACTGGTGCCTGCAGACTGAAAAATGATTTGTCATGCAATATGAAGGAAGAGTGTCCTGAGAAGGAAGTGTCCTTAGATGGAAGATTGTCCTTAGAAGGAAGAGTGTCCTTAGAAGGAAGAGTGTCCTTAGAAGAAAGAGTGTCCTCAGAAGGAAAAGTGTCCCTTCGTTATGAGGGTCAATCATGAAAGCAACATCCACATTTTGGAAACTTTCAACTCATTAATTATAAACTTGTAAAAATTGGTGGTGTTGTTAAACATATTCTAAAGCTTAATATGTTTTCAAGAAAACAGCAAAAACAGAAATTAAACATACAAGTTGCATAATTCAAAAATTTTGCCCTGTATCACCATCAACCTTAGACAGAACAGCCTTAAAATTACTACAAAGTGACTTTTTGACTCTCGCAGATGTGTTTGAAAACACGTCTAAAACAGTCTCCTGCAAATGAAGGACAATAGTTTCAATATTTCCTGTAAGTAAGCGAGTAAAGTAAACATTCCTATAATACATTTGTTTGATTTCCATGTAACCTAAGGTACCAACGTAGAGCGGTCTCGTTCATTTCGTCGACACTATATATGTGAACAGTCGATTCCTAAAAAACTGAAAGTTCAGAACCACCAAATTTGGTATGCTATCTCATGGTGCTCTCTTAGACTGTATATGGTTTTTGGAAGGGGGTCGGGGCCTGGGGTCAAGGCAACCCCATACAAAATTTTTGTAAAATCTACAGTTTTCAATTTAGAACCACCAAATTTGGTATACTATATCACGGTACTCTAACTTAAACCGTACATGGTTTTTGGAAGGGGCCGGGACCCAGAGTAAAGGGAGCCCCATACAATTGTGTTGCAGTTCTTAAGTAAAGAACTGCAACACAATTCTACACTCCAGTACTCTACCTGTGGTCGAAGTTAGAGTATCATGAGATAGTATACCAAATTTGGTGGTTCTGAACTTTTTTTCCGGTTTTTTAGGAATAGACTGTTTGCATACATGTGTATATAGTGGCGACGAAGTGAACCAGACCCCTGTAGAGAGATTTTTTAACATCCTGTATATACACTATCTACCAACAAGTAATTGAACACCCCTGCAATCGACGATATCTGCGGTCCTGATACACGTCACGGCCACCGCCGTTAAATATCGTGTGGGAAACAACAACGCAACCAGTCGTATGCAAGATGCCACGCAGTTCGGAGCTCTCTGATTTCGAGAAAGGTGTAATCGTCGAGTGTCACAGAAATGGCCGATCCATACGTGACATATCCAGCGAGTTGAAGTACCCAAATTCGACAGTGGCCTACTTGATCGGCAAGTGGAAGATGAGAGGTGACTGTCGGAATGTGCCCCGACACGGCAGACCCACAAAACTGGGAGTTAGAGACTGACGGGTGCTGGGCAGAGAAATTTGGAAGAACCGCACCAAATCGATGGGCCACATCCACGAGGCGTTTCAACAAGCATCTGGGAGTGTTCTTTCGATGAATACCATCTGTAAAGAAGCCCATCTGCTCGGTTATCATGAACGTGCTGCCACCCACAAGCCTTTGATCACCAAGTCCAATAGCGCTGCTCGGCTAACGTGGTGCAAAGAACGTCGACAGTGGACCGTTGAACAGTGGAAACAGGTTCTCTGGAGCGACGAATCAAGGTTCATCCTCTACCGTTCGGATGGCAGGGTCTGGGTTTGGCGTCTGCCTGGAGAACGCCTCCTGCCGGAATGTATAGTGCCAACTGTGAAGTTCAGCGGCGGTGGAATTATGCTATGGAGGTATTTCTCCTGGTATGGCACGGGACCTTTGGTCGCAATTCCTGGCAGACTCAACGCCGAGACCTACTGCACCATTTTGGATGACCATGCGCTTCCTACGTTGTGGCAGTTTTACGGGGTGGACCCATGTTACTTTCAGGATGACAATGCCACCTGTCATGTTGCGAGGTCCACCATGGCTTGGTATGGTGATAATGGGGTTAATCGAATGGACTGGCCTGCGCAGAGCCCGGACCTTAACCCTATCGAGCACCTCTGGGACGAGTTGGAGCATCGACTTAAGGAATGCCCCCACCGTCTGAAATCGGCGAAGGAACTGACCTGTCTTCTCCAAGCCGAGTGGAAGAAAATACCGCTAGCCGTCGTACAATGCCTAGTTGAGAGTATGCCCCGGAGGGTCGCAGCTGTAATCGCCGCTCGTGGAGGCTCCACCAACTATTGAAGGTGAATAAACTTCGTTTTCCTTTGCTATCACAGGTGTCCAATTACTTGTTGGTAGATAGTGTATATTATAGTTCAAAGCAGATTTGTTCGGGTTGGGTCTGGGTCACTTACATATCTGGGCCGGGTCCAAAATTTTCGACCCATTTCCAACTCTGCTCTATGGGACGGCAGATAAAAAGTATTTTGTCTGCATGTCATAGAGTTTGCATAAATGGCATTTCCTAAATTCAAGCCTCACTTTGTCCTAATTTGCTTCGAACTAGAGAAAAGGAAATTCGGACTAGTAAATTCTCATTCTGTAAGTCCAGGATTAAAATGGGCAAAAAAATAATTTTTGACCTCTGATCAGTGCAGTTAAATAAATTAAAGCCACTAAAATACTATCTATATCTGTGAAAAATTGAATTTCCTGCCTTTACTATATGTAGGAATTTCTTCTTGCGTGTCTTGTCAGAAATTCCATGCTTCTTTTTCCTCAGACATACTGTGAAATATGTACTTGAGCTGTTATTAGCATTTGTGTTCTTTCAGTACATGACAATTACTTGCTAGAGTAAAAGATCAAGATCTATTTCCTGCTCAAAACCAAGATGCTCTACTGATGCATTCGAGACTTGTTTACAAATGCATACATGAATAGGAAATAATACATGAACTATAGCAGCAAAAAGTAAAAAGCTGCCAGCTTTAAATCTAATAATTTGTGTTTATCCAACAATTTAAATTTTGGTTTTGCATGTATCAAGAGAAACTAAACTGACATATAAAGAAAATGTATATCATCTAAAACTCCACAAACTAAACACGTGAAAAACAGTATCACCTCGATAATTTACACTTCAAAACCAGAACGATCGCAATTCTTGAGTAACTTAATCTTGTCTATGAACACTAAACACATTAAATGAACCTTTGGGAGAACTTGGAATGCGTTCTAAGGTGAACACAAAAGTGAACACAGCTTCCAATAACATATTTTAACACATAATGAAACTCATTTTTATGAGTACACCAAAGTGTTCAAACAAAAGACAATTATATTTACAACGTGTAACAATCCAAACAACGGTTTTCACTGTAACAAGAAACTAATCTGATGAATACAGTTAAGGCTCTCACCCCCCCAAATACAGAAATTAATCCCATGTGCTTGTGACTGTTTTTTTTTTTGTTTTTTTATACAGTAAAACCTCCCTTAATAGACACTCCCGAATAGCAGACAATTTTGTAATCCCAAAGTATCTATAATTCTGCATTTTAGCTCTAAATAGTGGACTCTTCGAATAACGAACAGTGATCTTTGATATAAAACAGTTAGGAAACACAATCTTCAAGAGGGAAAGAAATGAAGCAATTTTTTGCAGCAAAGAATTTTTCTCAGTTTCTTTCGACGAAAGCAGGGAGACACCTTTGTCCTGAATATCCACATTAAAAATTTACTGGTTTCGACAACATATATTCATACAGCATTGCAAATGTCAAAATGTCATTTCGCTGCTTAATTATTAACGTACTATTAAAATGATGTAACGTAATGTAAAAAAAATATGATAGATTACAAGATTAATTAAAAAAAAATAACTACAACCGGCTGTCGAACAGATATTGCAAGTACGAAATGAAAAAGAATACTGTAGGGTCATCTAATAGATGGCGCCACTGCGCCTGAGCAGTGAGGAACGGTGATGAGACAATGCCGTGCGAGAGTTAGAACATTCGCCACGTTTGAGGGCGGTGACGGTTAGTTCCTCTGTTGCGTCCACTCCTTGAGAATGGCCTGGACAGAGGCTGAAAGTGCTAGGAAAGTACGCTCATTGCCGAGTGGGAAAGGTCAGAGATTGTCGAGTATTGGTTTGCTTCAATTTATTACCGGTGTGCAGTTGTAAATCCTTATGGGCGAGTTTTTAACTTTGACGTTTTAGGAAATTGTGTAATATAGAGTCACACCTTTAAGAGTTATTAGAAGAACCTCTTTCTATTATAAAAAAAAAACTCCTCAACCCTAAAGTGTAACTTAGAGCAGCTTCCAACCCTAGATTCTCCTATTATAGGTAGCCTAGACATAGTATCTATGTACACTAGCATTAATTTAGATCAGCTCATAGAATTTTTAGCAGATGACCTGGCAGACAAAATTGTTTTCCATAATCAAGCAAAAAATTTACTTGTGGGGATTTTTGAAATGCTGATTTTCTCCTTAAAAAAAAACAACTATTTTCAATTTGAGGAAAGATTTTCCCTCCAAAAGTCTGGATTAGCAACGGGCTCCCCACTCTCGGCAAATTACTATGTAGGAAAGCTGGAAGAAAAGACACTGGTTCAGCCCTCACACTTTTGCCTTTTTCACAGATATATGAATGCTATCTTATTCATTTTAGATAACAAGGATGAAAATCTTCCAGAAAAAATTCTAAGGTGCTTTAATGAATTAGATTTAAGGTTCCCTTAAGTTCACTTTGGAGGTTCAAACTGAAGGAAAATTAAACTTCTTGGATTTTACCATCTATGTCCAAGAAGATAAGTTACTCACAAAAATGTACAAAAACCCCTTGGATACAAACAAAATACTAGATTTTAACTCCTCTCATCCATATTCAATGAAGAAAAATATTGCAAACCAATTTTTAGAAAAAAAATAAATAATTTGGTTTCCTCAGAAAATATGAAAAAAGCCCACATGGAAGATCTGGAAGTAATGCTAACAGAAAATAACTACCCAATAAAAGGAAATAGATAAATTACTCAAACAAGATAAACAAAAAAAATACAAGCAAGCAGAAGTTTCAAAAAAGAAAAGGTTAGGTTAGGTTCAAAAAGAAAAATTACGTATCAAAAAGGTTTGTTTGAATCTTTAAAGAGAATAAGCAATAAATGTGATATTAGATTAGCTACCAGTTTGGACAACAAGCTTAAATATTTTTGCCCTAGCTTGGTTAAAAAAGAAGAAAACTTGTTAAAAATGCAAGGAGTCATTTATAAAGTAACCCGCAGCTGTGGAAAATACTACATAGGAGAAATAGGTCGTAGGCTGGAAACTCGTATCATTTATAAAGTAACCTGCAGCTCTGGAAAATACTACATAGGAGAAACAGGTCGTAGGCTGGAAACTCGTATCATTTATAAAGTGACCCGCAGCTCTGGAAAATACTACATAGGAGAAACAGGTCGTAGGCTGGAAACTCGTATCATTTATAAAGTAACCTGCAGCTGTGGAAAATACTACATAGGAGAAACAGGTCGTAGGATGGAAACTCGTATCATTTATAAAGTAACCTGCAGCTGTGGAAAATACTACATAGGAGAAACAGGTCGTAGGCTGGAAACTCGTATCATTTACAAAGTAACCCGCAGCTCTGGAAAATACTACATAGGAGAAATAGGTCGTAGGCTGGAAACTCGTATCATTTACAAAGTAACCCGCAGCTCTGGAAAATACTACATAGGAGAAACAGGTCGTAGGCTGGAAACTCGTATCATTTATAAAGTAACCTGCAGCTGTGGAAAATACTACATAGGAGAAACAGGTCGTAGGCTGGAAACTCGTATCATTTACAAAGTAACCCGCAGCTCTGGAAAATACTACATAGGAGAAATAGGTCGTAGGCTGGAAACTCGTATCATTTACAAAGTAACCCGCAGCTCTGGAAAATACTACATAGGAGAAACAGGTCGTAGGCTGGAAACTCGTATCATTTATAAAGTAACCTGCAGCTGTGGAAAATACTACATAGGAGAAACAGGTCGTAGGCTGGAAACTCGTATCGTGGAACACAAGGCAGCAAAAAAAAAAAAAAAAAGTTAAAACAAGACAGGATTAGACAGACACATTAGAGAAACTGGTCACCGCATGGACTGGGACTTTTTGACTGTCATTGCAGAGGTTACAGCTACGATCGCTATTTTCGCAAAATGCGCTGAATTAATTTAAAATGCGGGAGAAAATTAGCGTTCAGTCGCAAAATGGCGCCTGACATTTAAATATCGCAGAGGTGATTCTGTTCCGAAATTTCCGAAAATTTGAACTCCCGTAGTCCAGGGGAAAAATTAAAATTCTGCCGCTAATTGGTGGTTAAAAGTATTCCATCATCCATTTTTCGGTATGAGAGTGTTGCATCAATTCGTCGCGCATCAATTCGTACGCTACGGCGATTCGTCGCGCTTCAGTTCGTCGATGAAAGAGGCTAAATTTCTTTAGCCTTTTGCTACAACTTTTTCCTTCATTTCAGCATTTTTGCTACAGCATTTTTTGAACCAGCTTAAACTCTGTGTCATTGGATATCAATCCAACTTCCCGAAGCGAAAATTGAAAGAGGGACTTGAAATCGGAAAATACCAGAATTTCATCATTAATGCCTGTAAGGGATTTTCACTGCCTAACATCTGGCAAGACATCTTGAAAAATCGTCGTAACCGTCAAGGTTAACCGTAACCGAAGACCGTGACGGAGATTGAACGTAAGACCGACTGACAAAGGAGAGGAGTTCTCTCCGAAAATTTGCAGAAATTTTAAGAATTTACCTAGATAAATCCCATAAAACAGATAACTAGTCTGAATATAATAATCTAGAAAGCCACATAACAAAGATGAGTTTGATTTACAATGTAATATAAGTTTTTTTGATGGAAGTTTTAATTAGATATTAGTGTTTTAGGCAGTTGAATTATGTATACTTGTGGTTGATTATTATGAATCACATTTGGTCATTGGGGGGAAAAAAACAAACAAACAAAAAAAAAACGAAGTTTGAGTGAGTTGAAAAAGAAGTTTTTTTTTTGGGGGGGGGGGCCTTGAACCACGATGTAATGAAGGAAAAATACGTGTTGGAAATGTGTAGAGATGAAAACCTCCTAAATGATATTTGGAATAAAGATGAATAACCTCAAAATGTAGATTATGTCTAAATAGCACGCCAATTATTAAGCAGCTAGGTGACATTTGACATTTGCAATGCTGTATGAATATATGATGAAGGGCGAATGTAGCCAACTACCTCTATCCGAAAGTGAATCAGACCACTATCTTGTTTCATTGTCAACTGTCACTACTCCTTCATTTTACACTGATTGTAGCGAATGTCCACGATTTTTATTCAGATAACTTGTTGGGTTTGAAAATAATGAAAGAGAAAAAAACGATTAACTTTGAAAGAAAATCGAAATTTAAAATGCAGCTGAAACAGAAAATTTAAGAGTGTTGATTCTTGTGGAGTGCTTCAACATATACACTGAGTGGCCACTTTATTATGACCACCTGACAGTTTTAAGCAAATGAGCTATGGCTGCACGCTGTTGCAGCAAGAGGGCGAGGCTAGTATAAAAAGGGAAAACTTAGTGCTTGCAACAGTAGTTGAAGTGATTTTTGGGTGACGAGATGGGAAAAAAAAAATGCGATTTGACGGACTTTCCACGTGGGATGATTGTAGGAGCTCGGAGCCATGGAGCGAGTATCACCAAAACCGCCGCATTCATGAAATGTTCCAGAGCAGCTGTTGTTAAAGTGTTTAAAGACTGGACTGTCAGACAAAAAACTGGGTCTCTACGTGCAACGTGTGGCCGTCATCGACTAGTGACTGCTCGGGCGGCGCGGAGAGTGTCCAGACTGCTAACAGACAACAGAAGGACATCAGTGCAGCAAATTACAGACCATCTTAATCGAGGATCCCCTCAAATGATCTCTGCACGCACTGTTCGCCGTGCACTGCATCGGATGGGATATGGTAGCCGAAGGCCTGTTCGAACACCTTTGCTGTCTGCAATTAACAAGAGAAAACGTCTCCAGTTCGCACAGGAGCACAAGTATTGGACAGTCGATAATTGGAAACAAATTATGTGGTCCGATAAATCACGTTTTCAGTTGAACCACTCTGATGGCCGAGTGAGAATTTGGCAGAAACAGCACGAAAGCGTGGACCCCAAATGCATTGCTACAACCCTTCAAGCTGGTGGAGGCAACGTTATGGTTTGGGAAATGTTTTCCTGGCATGCTTTGGACCCTTTAATTCGTGTTGATCAACGTCTGACTGGCACATCATATCTAAACATTGTTGCGGACTAAGTGCATCCTGTCGTGTGGATGGTTCATCCCAATGGCGATGGCTACTTTCAACAAGATAATACATCCTGCCATAGTGCTCGTATTGAATTGTACAGGATTGGTTTCAGGAACATGCCGTTGAGTTTACTTTGCTCAGGTGAACCCCACAATCTCCAGATCTCAACCTCATTGATAATTTGTTGGACGAAGTTGAACGAGCCATCAGACAGCTGGATCCTCAACCCTGTAATCTCACACTCCTGGAAAGTGCTATTCATCAAGCATGGTCTCAGATTCCACAAACCACCTATCAACATCTTGTGGAGTCCATGCCACAAAGAATTGACACAGTATTAAAGGCAAAACCAACGAAGTACTGAGGGGGTGGTCATAATAAAGTGGCCACTCACTGTACATACATATCACTAAACTGTTCTCTGAGATTCAGAGGTTAGCTCCTCAAAGAAAGCCCACGTGCCAAGTACACTTTTAACTGACAGAACTTGAATTTACTTAACTGTCGGTGTATCAAATGTCTCCATTTACAATGATCTCTACACACCGCACGAGCTTCATTAACATCCATCACACGCCACACATAAGACCTTTCGTACTTCATACTCATATTTTTTTCTCATGCAGACATTCCACAATCTAGTCCTCCTGTGATTTCCTTGGCTTTCCTCTATCTTTCCTTTCCGACACTTGGGCTGAAAAATTTCTTTTAGTAAGCATCCCACTCATTCTTTCAACATGGCCAAACCACCCATATTAGTCTCCACCTTACTAACATTTTGCCTAATGTAATGTTAAAGGTATTTGGTGCTGAGACGTAGGCAAGAAGAATTTAAAGCTGTCGAAGCAAGGTAAATTTTTCATGAAGCTGCCAAAGCACACATACCACATTTTAAATATTCCTTCCAAAAACGTAGGATCTAAAAAATGCCTTTATTTCATCATTGTCAACTATTATCAATCCACTGCTGGACGAAGGTCTCCCAAAGTTTCTTCCACAACAGTATGTCTTGTGCCAGTCTTCTCCGTGTTACCCCAGCATACTTTTGAATTTCATCCATCCATCTCACATGTGGTCTTCTGGGTCTTTTCCTGTCCCTTGGAATCCAGTCTAAAATTTTGGCTGTCCATCGATGGTCTGTCCTTCTGGCAATATGTCCAGCCCATTGCCATTTCGGGGATTTTACTCTGATCATGATGTCTTCCACTCTTGTCATTTTTCTGATCCACAAGTTCCTCTTCTTATCTCTCCTGGTTACACCAAGCATGCATACTCTCCATGCTGCTTTGAGTTGTCTGCAGTCTTTGTAGTCTCTTTTAGTTAAGGTCCACGTCTCTGTACCATACGTAAGCACTGGAAGGATGCACTGATCAAACACTTTTCTTTTAAGACGTAATGGCATATTGCTCTTGAAAATTTTGCTGTTTCTTCCAAAAGCTCTCCAGGCAAGTTTTATATGCCAATTAATTTCTTCATCAATGTGACCCTCACTTGATATCTGCTGTCCAAGATAAATGTAGGTATTGGTTATCTCCAGCTTTTCCCCATCAATCGATAAATCTTCATTTTTTGTAAAAGCATTGTACATCACTTTTGTCTTCTGAAAGTTCATTTTTAATCCCACTTCTTTACTCTTGTCAGCAAGTTCCTGGATCATACTCTGCAGCTCTGATGGGGTAGTTGCAAAATGACTACGTCATCGGCAAAACGAAGGTGAGTTAGATAATCTCCATTAATCTTTATCCCTTTGTTTTCCCAGTTCAGTGATTGAAACACTTATTTATTTACAACTAGCTAAATACCCGTTCTACGAACGTGAAAATAAACAATGTCGTTCGAAACTGTACATTTAAAAGCTAGCAAGTCAGATGTTTTTGGAAGCTTGAGCAAAATTGTGTTGCCATTGCTAATATCTCAAGGGGGAAACTTTTTTATTTCAAATTTCAATTACTATGAAAATCTACCTGCATATTTGTATTTATTTGCAGTCACCTTACCAGTGATATAACACCACCACTGCTTCGGTGAAAACGAATGTTGGTAATTCGATTTTGACTAAAAAAACCCTTGACATTCGACATGTCAAACAGTAATATAAATGTTTAAATGCAGAGCATATTATGTTATAGTGCTTTTTACGTCATATTTTAAAAAGTTTTTTGTTAAATAAATCTAGAACAAATAAAAAAACCTTGACATTCGATATGTCAAACGATAATAAATGTATAAATGCAAAGCATATTATGATATAGCTCTTTTTACATGATTTTTTAAGAGGTTTTTTTTTTTGCATAAATTCAGAACAAATTAATTTAGAACAAAATGTATATTGAGCAGGTCAACTCAAGTCAGTCAAAACTTAGGGCGGGGCTTCAGTTGCCGGGCAACAATAGCTTGATCATTGCGAAACATCCTAGCGTTATCGAAGCTGGGTTATTTAAAAAACCTGTTTCGACCCACTTAAAAGTTATCGTAGGAAAAGATCCTTTCTTAGTGCACCTCTATGTTGTAAAAGGAATATTCCTGCCAAATATTAAAGTTCTAAGTTCAGTAGTTTCTGAGACTCGGTGACGAGTCAGCGAGTCCTTTCAGTTTTCTATGCACAGATTTAAACATAATGGTAGATAAAAGCTCTGGCGAGCACTTTCGCGACCACTATGGCCAAATCCACATCCATCAGACCATTGAGTAAAACCAGATTAGAATGACACAAGACTCAATAGTAACAGACAGGAGCATAAGTAATACACATTATGTAAACAAACACATAAATCATTGCCATTCACTACAAATTATTGTTAAAAGTTCGTTTGTAATCATTCGGATTCTTCGTCCCGAGAGTACTGCAAAATCAGATTCCTCCAAAATTCGGTACAAACGAACTTTTAACAATAATTTGTAGTGAATGGCAAGGATTTATGTGTTCATTTACATAATGTGTATTACTTATGCTCCTGTCCGTTACTATTTAACCTTGTGCCATTTTAACCTGGTTTCACTCAATGGTCTGATGATGTGGCCATAGTTAATACACACGTTTAACGTGGACCAGGAACATCAAAGAAAAATTTTCGCTCTTTCCCCGTTTATAAGTGAGTCACGGAAAAATTCTCATTGGCCGCCACTGGGACTCGAACCCAGGGTCTCCCAGTTAGGCGCTGGATATGCTTCCGCTACACCAAGAAGCAACCTGCCAAATTGGCTTGGCAGTTAGCGTGTGTGAGTCTGGAGGAATTCGAGGCCGCTGTGTCAAACGTAACTGGAAGACCCAGGGTCTTCCAGTCACGCGCCGGATATGCTTACACTGCACCGTGACTCACTTATAAAAGTGGAAAGAGCGAAAATCTTTGTTTGATGTTCCTGGTCCACGTTAAGTGTCTGTATTAATTATTCATTCCCCTTCTAATTATTTCTTCAGTTGCTGCTTACCATATTTGGTGAATCCCCAGCATTGTGCGGGGCTCCAAGGAGCAACCTGCCAAATTGGCTTGGCAGTTAGCGTGTGCGAGTCTGGAGGAATTCGAGGCCGCTGTGGTGTAGCGGAAGCCTATCCGGCGCGAAACTGGAAGACCCTGGGTTCGACTCCCGGTGGCGGCCAATGAGAATTTTTCCGTGACTCACTTATAAACGTGGAGAGAGCGAAGATCTTTGTGTGATGTTCCTGGTCCACGTTAAATGTCTGTATTAATTATTCATTCACTTTCTAATTATTTGTTCAGTTGCTGCTTACCATCTTTGGTGAATCCCCAGCATTGTGCTGGGCTCCAAGAAGCAAGTTGCTAAATTGGCTTGGCAGTTTGTGTGTGTGAGTCTGGAGAAATTCGAGGCCACTGTGGTGCAGTGGAAGCCTATCCGGCGCGTAACTGGAAGACCCTGGGTTCGACTCCCGGTGGCGGCCAATGAGAATTTTTCCGTGACTCACTTATAAACGTGGAAAGAGCGAAAATCTTTGTTTGATGTGGCCATAGTGGTCGCGAAAGTGCTCGCCAGAGCTTTTATCTACCATAATTTTTAAATTGTGAATAAAGACGTTTTTGGAAGGAATATTTAAAATGTGGCATGTGTGCTTTGGCTGCTTCATGAAAAATTGGCCGTGCTTCGGCAGCTTTGAATTCTTCTTATCAACATTTTGCCTCACAATACACACCTGCAACACACTTTCATTCCTCACATGATCAAAGCGTGTCTTGCCACAATCCCCCCCTCGTAAGTAAGGCATTTCTCCAGCACACAAATGACTCTTACATTTCTTCTGCAGCAACACTGCTGTACATCAGAGTAGGTACAATTACACTTTTATATACAGCCATTTGGGAATTTCTTGAGAACCCATCATTCTTGTGAAATTCTCCCAAAGCAGCGGACTTTCAATGAAGAATTCACTCACACCTACTACTTTCACCATCTATTTTGTTCTGTCAGATGTGCTTCCCAAATATACAAACTCATTCACCTGGTCAATCACCATGCTATTTAGGCTTATCTTGCATTCAGTCTAAATCTGAATGCTTCAAAGTAGGCAAAAAAAAAAAAAAAAAAAAGTGAACTTTTGAGAAAGAAGGATGAGAAATCAGCAAATTGGTTCATCAATGCCAACAAAAACAGCATGAATGTTAACAAATTTTGAAGATGACAATCTAATTTTTGGTGTAAATGTGACAAGAATGGTACGTCAGATAACATCCGAAAACTTGAAAATTTCATCATCCTGGAGCGGGACTCGAGCCCGCGTCTCCCAGATAGCGCCCAGGTATGCTAACCACTACACCACCCAGAATGACCAAGTCTCAAGTTTCCGACTAATTTGAATATAACCATCACAGGATTTACTAGTCGAAGCAACTGGCATTCATGTCTTGCGAATCTGGAGGTTAAGAATCCTATCCCGCGATTGCCCGGAGGAGCAGATAAATCATGAAAGAAATACGGGATCACGTTTACACCAAAAAAATTGGATTGTCATCTTCAAAATTTGTATTATATGGCGTAATCTTGTATTTCTTTCATGATTTATCTGCTCCTCCGGGCAATCACGGGATAGGATTGTTAGCCTCCAGATTCGCTAAACATGACTGCCGGTTGCTTCGACTAGCGAATCCTTTGATGGTTATATATTAAAATTAATCAGAAACTTGAGACTTGGTCGTTCTGGATGGTGTAGTGGTTAGCATACCTAGGCGCTATCTGGGAGACGCAGGTTCGAGTCCCGCTCCAGGACGATGAAATTTTTAAGTTTTCGGATATTATCTGACTTACCATCCTTGTCACATTTACATAAAAAAATCAGATTGTCATCTTCAAAATTTGTATTATATGGCGTAATCTTGTATTTCTTTCATGATTTATCTGCTCCTCCGGGCAATCACGGGATAGGATTGTTAGCCTCCAGATTCGCTAAACATGACTGCCGGTTGCTTCGACTAGCGAATCCTTTGATGGTTATATATTAAAATTAATCGGAAACTTGAGACTTGGTCGTTCTGGATGGTGTAGTGGTTAGCATACCTAGGCGCTATCTGGGAGACGCGGGTTCGAGTCCCGCTCCAGGACGATGAAATTTTTAAGTTTTCGGATATTATCTGACTTACCATCCTTGTCACATTTACATCAAAAAATCAGATTGTCATCTTCAAAATTTGTATTATATGGTGTAATCCCGTACTTCTTTCATGATGAATGTTTAAAGTTCACAAAGCTAAGAGGGGTGTAATGGATTCTGTGGTTTTCAATTGGTCTAATTCAGTCAGGTCAAAGAAGGCTCCCATTGTTGGCTCTCTGATACAAGACAAAAAAAAAAAATAAAGTCAAGACGTAACATAGCAAATTGATATGCATGTATTTTTCAGCATGCATCAAAGTCCGTACATTGTATGTGCTGTATTTTAAAATACAAATACTGTACATGTACTGTATCTGTCATACACGAGACTGACGAAGAAACAAAAAAGCTGAACTTTTTAACCGGGTGAAAAATAACAGCATGAACAAGACATATTTGTTCACTGAAATTTAGTTATGCAAATATTAAAACTGGAGCACATCACTGAATTAAGATATATATATATATATATTACATTTAACAACAACACAGGATGAATGGAACATCGCAGGGAAAAAAATCACGATTACGGGCAAAATCTTCATTTTGTCTGACTTCCGCTTTAAGAAAATTTGCCTCCATTTTGAAGCTGTAATACAAATATTTATGGAATAAAATTACACATAACAACACTACCGAGTAGAAGAAACATCGCGAGAAAAAAAAAAGAATCATGATTACGGGAGAAACCTTCACTCCGTCTCAGAGGGAAAATTTTGAAAGGCGGAATTCTGTGCCTCTGACAAAAAACGACCCCCCTCCCCCACCACCTTCCAAATTTCTGTTCAGTTCTGCATGGATCTCGGAACTATGGAAGTGATGATGGAAAAGGCAGCGCAATTCTTCAAATCCACGGAAATATCTCGCGCCTGAAGATTGCAGGGAAATTTTCGGAAGGTCTAACTTCCGTTTTCTGGAAATTTGTCTTCCACTTTCAAGCTGAATTGCAGATATTTATAGAATAAATTTACATTTAACAATAATACTACGCAGAAGAAATATCACGGGAAAAAGAAATCACGATTACAATCTTTACTCCGTTCAACTTCCCTTTTCGAAAGTTTTGAAAAACGAAATACCATCCACAGACAATAAAAACGACCCCCTCTACCCCAAACTAACCCTCCAAATTTCTCTTCAGTTTTGCATCGATCACGAGAATAACCTAAATGACGCCAAAAAAAAAAAAAAAAAAAAAAAAAAAAAAAAAAGAAAAAGCGGAATTCCGCGAATGAATCTTATGTATGATCTATGTACATGTATCGTATTGTTTTTCACTCTGTTAAATAGCAAAAAATAAATGACAAACATAATTTTCATTACATATTATATGTATGAGTTTAGTACGAAGTTTTTTTATACTGCGAGCTCAGGTGGGCTAAAGATTCAAACTCAGGAAACACTTCCAAATAGCGGACAAATGTTGAGGTCTCAGGATGCCAGCTATTGAGAGGTTTTACTGTGTTGCTAATTTCACGAGGCAAAGTTTGTTTTTGTTTGTTTATTTTTACAGAACAATATGAAAAGTATAGCTTTGTTTACTGGGCACCGATTGGCTCTCTCCAAAGGAATTTTAGTCATTTAACATACCATAGCCTCATATATTCAATGTACAACAGAAATCATAATATAAACATTATCTATACATCTCTGCACTAGAACATATACATATAGAATATTTATATATTTATATGTACCACAATAGCAATCTTAATTTGTAACAACAGGACAGGAGTATGTATATATATATATGTACATATGTTACATACAATTTCGAAGCGCACAACTTGCAACACTTGATTGTTATGTCTACATGCCCTGAGCAGATCAAGTTTGTTTACGTTTGAGCAACGGCCTTGTTAAATGAACAACATTGCACTGGTCCAGAAATATGATGCCTATCTATTTCCCCGCTTGTAGGCACAGGAGTCTGCAGCCACTTACAGCAAAGTGACTATCTACGTGCATATACAGTTAACTGTAATGGTCATTACAGACATTCCTAATGTAGTGTCTGAGCAAAATTAGAGGATATGTTTTGTTAAAGATTCCAAACGAGGGCTGAAATAATTGAATCTCACTTCTTAAGTCTTGTTGTGACTAGTAATTTCTTTGCTTACAATTAGAAGCTAGAAAATCTGCATGCCACAAGACTAGGAAACTAAAAGTGGAAGATTATGGCAGCAGGTTCTAGTCAAGCTCACTTACAAGAACTATTGTCACAGAGTTCATATGTTCATGCAGTTGAGGAGCTCGCGACAAATTTCATTGTACTGAAGGCTGTCTCCCGATATCCGCCTCATCTTCAGGCGCTTGTCGTCGGGATGCGGGCCGTCGTAGACTTCCAGCTCGATCTGAACACCCGCGGGGTGCTCCACGGCGAGGCCGCGCTCGGATCGCTGGAGCATCAGCGACAAGCCGCGGACGATGGGGTCGAGCTGCTGCTGGATTTCGCGCAGAATGTCGGCTTCGCAGGTGAAAGACCTCTCCTTTGTTGGTAGAGAGACGTGGACACTGCCGCTGGGAGTCTTGTGCAGCTGGTGCTCTCGTAACACAGACTTCTTGCTCCACCAGTTAGACGCTTTGCTCGACCACGGGTTTGGAGTCTGGTCGCTCGTGGATATGTGCTGACCCAGAGAGGACCGGCACAGCTTCTTATTCAGAGACGAGGAAATATGTCCCACGGGAGGAAAGGTCTGCCTTAAGTGTTTGGCATGAACGTAGGATTGTCGAATGGACTGTTTGGTGGCCCAACGCAGCAATGACTTTGAGCTGCCGCACGATGCAAACTCTGTAACGATATCACGATCTTCCGCCTCTCGGCTGCTCTGGCGGACGAAAGCCCTGCGATTGTGTCTGATTGGCTCATCGGCCACTACAGATATTGGTACCTTTTTTGGAATAGCTAGCTGTACAACGTCGTTTTTGGTTTTCCACGGTTTCTGTTTTCTGGAAACCGTTGCTTAACGGAAATGTTTCAGTGGTTAAGGAAGATGACGACACAGTTACTTGGCCAGTCTCATCTGTAATACTTATCTGAGGAAAAGCCCTCTGTCGGCAAGTCGGAGACAACTGAGGGCTGTCATCGTGAGTTACTACAGTGAGCATAGTATCACTGCCTCCAGGAACGGCAGCATGTTCAGTAATGTCTTCTTGAATCATATCTAAATTGGGGTACACGGGGGAGGACTGCTTCCAGTTGACTGGCCAGTGTAAGCTGGCAGAGAAATAAAGTGAGTGGGCGATTCAGGGAATGGCGGCTGCTGAGGACTACCGGGGGAGATGATGTTGGGCAGACGGGTGGGAGAGGTGTCTACAGGAAACATGGTTGCAGGAGGAGGAGGAGGAGGTGGGCTGCTTTGATGTGGCGTCGATAAGGCTTGAACACGCTGGAATGCTTGGACGAGACTCTCGGGTCCGCTGTAGCCGACGGGCCCAGTCTGATGCTGTAGATGTAACTTCTGAAGATGCTGAGACAAGGCTGATGGGGAGCCTACAACATTAGGCTGAGCCTGATGGATAGGTGAACCAGCAATGGAAGGTGGCGAAGAAATGGAAGTAAGGTACCCAGATGGCTGCAGCTGCGCCATTTGCTGAATGTGAAGGCAATGTTGACGCTGCATCTCAGCTGAAACCCTTGAATCCATGCAGCCACTGTGCTGTTGCTGCAAAAAGAAAGCAGTGATGTCAAAATGAACCATACC
Organism: Macrothele yani; assembly: GCA_039090855.1. Lineage (NCBI taxonomy): Eukaryota > Metazoa > Arthropoda > Arachnida > Araneae > Macrothelidae > Macrothele > Macrothele yani. The sequence goes on along the minus strand of CM076999.1, from coordinate 17,136,686 downwards.
AAAACAAGAAAATATCCTAAGATTTATACAGTGCATACAACATGAAATACAGGGTGTCCCAAAAAGGTGTAACCAATTTCAAATGTTGATGATTTTGAATACAAAACTAATATCAGCATTCTGTTTGTTGCGGGTGGTAAGGAATACCCTCAAGTTTTCTAGAAGTGTACCCAATGGATCCTCAAGTTTTCTAGAAGTGTACCCAATGGATCCTCAAGTTTTCTAGAAGCGTACCCAATGGATCCTCAAGTTTTCTAGAAGTGTACCCAATGGATCCTCAAGTTTTCTACAAGTGTACTCAATGGATCCTCAAGTTTTCTACAAGTGTACCCAATGGATCCTCAAGTTTTCTACAAGTGTACCTAATGGATCCTCAAGTTTTCTACAAGTGTACCTAATGGATCCTCAAGTTTTCTACAAGTGTACCCAATGGATCTTCAAGTTTTCTACAAGTGTACCCAATGGATCGTCAAGTTTTCTACAAGTGTACCCAATGGATCCTCAAGTTTTCTAGAAGCATACCCAATGGATCCTCAAGTTTTCTAGAAGTGTACCCAATGGATACTGCGACGAAAGCACAAATTGTGGGGTGGTTTATTGAAACCAGGTTACGAAACTAAAAATAATTTGCCATGTGCTAAATGGCCCGTGCAGCTAAATATTTAGGAGCTATTCACAATTTTTTAGGAGCCAAACATTTTTTTTTACATACACAATTGAAGAGTAACTAAAATTCTGGAAGGCAATTTCGCCCAGCATAAGCTTCTCAGCAAGTACCACAGCCACATTTGTCGTTTGTTGACTCTGCAGCTAAGCATCATCCAGTGCTTAAATTTTCATTTTGTTGATATCTTTGTTGCCCTTCCCATTTCTTTGTCACTTTTTTTTTCTTTCTTTTATGCCCTTGGATGACAATTTTATCCTTTATGCTCTGTGAGGACCATGAATGCATGATAGCTTTCACTATTTTTGATAAGATAAAATGTAACTTTGAGGATATTAATACTTTTGAACACCATGCATCAATTCTTACAAACAACTTTTCAGCTTCGTCACTATCATTTTCGGACCTCCCCCCTATCAAGATGAAATGCAAACCTTTTTTGGGGGAATATTGAAGAACACTAAGAACACAAGACACATGTTCGGAACATCGTTGGGAAAAAAAATTACGGTTAAGGGAGAAATTTTTGCTACGTCTGATTTCCGTTTTCAAACATTTCCCCTCCATTTTCAAGGTGAAACACAAATATTTATGAAATAAAATGATATTTAACAACAATTCTTGGCAGAGGAAACATCACATTAAAAATAAAATCATGATTACGGGAAAAATCTTCAATGCGTCGAACTTCCGCTTTCGAAAGTTTTGAAAGACAAAATTTCCGTTTTCGAAAGTTTCAGGTGGAAAGCATTCCCCACCAGAACCAATTGCCTCAAAATTTCTGTTCAGTTATGCATCGATCTCAAGAATAACGCAAATTAAGACAGAAAAGGAGAAATTCTTGAAGCCGTGGCACTCTCATGCCTGAAGATTACAGGAGAATTTTTGCGCCGTCGAATTTCTGTTTTCAAAAAAGTTTTCCTCCAGCTTCAAACTGAAATTCAAATATTTGTGGAATAAAATGATATATAACAACAATACCGGGCAGAGGCAACATCGCGGGAAAACAAAATTACGATTACGGAAATTTTTTTATTTCTTTTACTTTCATTTTTGAGAGACGAAATACCGTCCCGACGAGTATCTTCACACATTGGTGAAACTGTTCGGAGTGTATTTTACGCATTGGTAAAATTTCGATGCGTACTAGACGCGTAATTACGCATTTTGGCAAACTCTGGTTAGTGCAACATGCTAAAAAATGATGCGCCATAGGCCAAGTTATATCGACGCTAGATTTACAATGAATCGATTCAAAGGACAACCGATGTGTAAAGCGATGAACAAAAAATCATAGAATTCTTCGGTTGCAATTACGGAATTTCAGGCAAGCCATGGCTTCGCTCTGCTTCAGGTTGAGAGGGGCGGAGGGGTGCTCGCAAAGGTCCAATAATCCTTCCTGCATCATGTGTCATTGAGACATCACGTCACCATAAACTACAATGAGCTGCCAATGAATTTCAGGTGCGGGAACATTCTTGGCCCATAAAAAGCCTTATCACTGCTCTCACTTCAACCCGAGACCATATTTCCAACTGCATCGAACTTTCGAAATGTCACTGCGCATCTTATGCTGGGCGCAGGAGTTTACAGGTGCCTGGAGCACTAGAGCATCTCAGCGCCATCTCTTGAATATATATGCCATCTATGACACTCACATGGCATCCTGCATTTACTTTATAGCATGTGTAACCTTTTCTTCCGATTGACCAACGTAGGATCCTTCCTTTTCAATGAGAGAGAGAGAGAGGGGAGGGGGAGAAAGAGAGACAGGGAGAGAGACAGAGGGAGAGAGAGAGAGAGAGAGAGAGGGGGAGAAAGAAAGACAGGGAGAGAGAGAGACAGAGGGAGAAAGACAGAGAGAGAGAGAGAGAAACAGGGAGAAAGAGACAGACAGAGATACAGGGAGAGACAGACAGAGGGAGGGAGAGAGACAGAGAGAGAGAGAGAGAGAGAGAGAGAGAGAGAGAGAGAGAGAGAGAGAGAGAGAGAGAGAAACAGGGAGGCAGAGGGAGGGAGAAAGAGACAGACAGAGAGATAGAGATGGAGGGAGGGAGGGAGAGAGACAGGAGAGAGAGAGAGAGAGGGGGAGATACAGAGAGACAGAGGGAGAAAGACAGAGAGAGAGAGGGGGGGAAGAGAGACAGGGAGAGAGACAGAGAGAGAGAGAGAGAGAGAGAGAGAGAGAGAGAGAGAGAGAGAGAGAGAGAGAGAGACAGGGAGACAGAGAGAGAGACAGGGAGAAAGAGACAGAGATACAGAGAGACAGACAGGGGGAGGGAGGGAGAGAGAGAGAGAGAAAACAGGGAGACAGAGGGAGGGAGAGAGAGATACAGGGAGAAAGAGACAGACAGAGATACAGAGAGAGACAGACAGGGAGGGAGGGAGATACAGACAGACAGAGGGAGGGAGAAAGACAGGAGAGAGAGAGAGAGAGAGAGAGAGAGAGAGAGAGAGAGAGAGAGAGAGAGAGAGAGAGAGAGAGAGAGAGAGAAACAGGGAGAAAGAGACAAACAGAGGGAGGGAGGGAGAGAGACAGGAGAGAGAGAGAGAAACAGGGAGAGGGAGGGAGGGAGAAAGAGATACAGAGAGAGACAGACAGGGAGGGAGGGAGATAGAGGCAGACAGAGGGAGGGAGGGAGAGAGAGAGAGAGAGAGAGAGAGAGAGAGAGAGAGAGAGTTCCCACTCTTTTTCCACCAAAAAGTTCAAAGACTTCAAGGAGTCAATAATTTTCAAGACTATATTCATGCCCAATAAGAACTCTCATGAAACACTAAATTAAGTTGCAACAAACAGTCAAAAAGTTCAATTACAATTACAGTTATATCTAAACATAGGGACATACTTTGGTGAGGTATTGAGGTATTATTGTTTCACAAGAACTCTTTCATCAAGCTATAGTTATACAGTAAAACCTCGAAAATCTGGCATCTAGCAGAAAACTGGCTACTTCAGAACTCAGGCACTTTTCTGATTTCGTTTTCGTAAAAACAGCCGACGTTTCCCCAATAACATCATGCAAAATTTCCCAATGTACCGTCTTAACAACACATTGCGAGATCATCCGATCTCCGCGTGCAAATTGCCAACAGTCGACAACATGTAACATCGGGAGGTTTCTCAAATTTGTAATCTCATTGGGTCGCGCTGTGGCGACGAGGACCAATGAGGCGACGAATCGGCGTATGCGTTTGAAATGCGTGTCGAACGTGTGATGAACATCTGCGCTTGGTGGTGGGCAGTATGTCGATTTGATCGTGTAATGACATCTAACGTCGGCTTTCATGATGCATCGCGGTAATCGCCTTCGCGATGTATCGCAGTTTTGTCTGTCGAAAAACTGTAACATTCGTGTAAAGTTCACATTAGGTTTTCGCAATGTGTCGATACATCGGTCAGCCCTAGCGGTTGCTTTGGCTTTTTCAAGTTTTTATCTAACCTTCCTCAAATTCAATTCCCCCCTAATAGAGTTTTACAATAAATAGTACGAAAAGATAATCTACAATATTTTTGCTAAAACTCTTTTCCCCATCATCAAAACGCTTTTTTTTTTTTTTTTTTTTTTGCAAATTGTTAAGAATGCAATCGGCAGTGCGACACCCCTGCATAATTATAAGGCGTAGACGCGCACATTTTAGTTAAAGTTACCTGTTAAGTGTAAGTACATGTTTTAGGTAACGCCCATTACTCAATTTTTGGATAGCTTCAGAAATGCGGGTTTCGTAAATCCACCATTTGTCCAGTCCCGTCGATGTCGTATTTTCAAGGTTTTACTGTATTTCTATGTATGTCGAAGATATCATGATCGGAGTAAAATATCTGAATTGGCAATCATGTGGACATATTGGCGGAAGGACAGACCACTGATGGACAAACGAAATTTTAGATTGGATGCCTGGGCTACGAGCATTCAGCAGATCGATATAAGATTCATTGATTAAGGTCCCTAGAAATCTTTTTTTTTTGGTTGGAGGTTTAACGACCACCGTGAGCAACTCAATGGGCTATAAGCAGTCGCTCGTCCCTAATTTAGGGACACTGGTACCAGGGAAAGGAGAGAGCCAGTGCCGTAAGACAATCACAACATCCATGCCTCACCGGGATTCGAACCCGGACGGACCCCTTTTGGACGAATGACCAGTAGCCATCGCTTAGACCACTGCGCTACCGGAGGGCGGGGGAGGGGAGCATATGAACTCTGCTAGCAACACTTGCTAACACTAAGAATTCACAATTAAATTTAAAGATTTTTCGGTGGTCTGAGGAAAAATAAGGAGAAAAAGGCACATTCATGGAGCCCACCCCTTTTTTTAGGTTTAACGACCACCGTGAGCAACTCAATGGGGCTATAAACAGTCGCCCGTCCCTAATTTAGGGTCATTGGTTCCAGGGAAGGGAGAGAGCCAGTGCCGTAAGACAAACACAACATCCATGCCTCACCGGGATTCGAACCCGGACCCCCTTTTTGTTGACTGAAGGTTTAACGACCACCGTGAGCAACTTAATGGGCCATAAGCAGTCGCCCGTTCCTAATTTAGGGTCACTGGTTCCAGGGAAGGGAGAGAGCCAGTGCCGTAAGGCAAACACAACATCCATGCCTCACCGGGATTCGAACCCGGACCCCCTTTTTTGTTGACTGGAGGTTTAACGACCACCGTGAGCAACTTAATGGGCCATAAGCAGTCGCCCGTTCCTAATTTAGGGTCACTGGTTCCAGGGAAGGGAGAGAGCCAGTGCCAGAGGACAAACACAACACCCATGCCTCACCGGGATTCGAACCCGGACCCCCTTTTGTTGATTGGAGGTTTAACGACCACCGTGAGCAACTTAATGGGCCATAAGCAGTCGCCTGTCCCTAATTTAGGGCCACTGGTTCCAGGGAAGGGAGAGAGCCAGTGCCGTAAGGCAAACACAACATCCATGTCTCACCGGGATTTGAACCCGGACCCCTTTCGGACGAATGATCAGAGGCCATCGCTTAGACCACTGCGCAACCTCGGCGGCGGATTTTCCCTCCAATTCAAGGAGGTGCTCAAGAAACCCTGCTTCATATACCCAAGCCTTTTTTTATTGAATATTTTTCTCTGGTGTCAAAATTAAATGTAAGGACCTTTCCGAAATCAGCAGCAAACCTTTCAACAGCCAAATAAATTTGTGTAGTGAACCACAAGTGGCACATACATGAAGTAGACATCTTCAAAAGTTTACCTGTAATTGCTGGTATTCTTGTAAGACGGCTCTGAAACTGTCAATCCCGGCCTGATGATAAATACGGTCCAGCTGGTTACGATAGTGAGACACAGGAGAGCATCCATCACTGGCTCGCCTGACGGGCGAATAGCGGCCTGGCGTGGACTGAAAAGTTGTGGCATCACGCAAACTTTCACGCCCTGAAATTAAAATTGCATGTTAAACAATAAAATAGAACACCATTTGTTGAATGTACAGCAGATATACTGGGTTTTTGACTGGGTAGTTACAAAAGAAAGAGACAATAAATTTAACTTACTTTATTGGAAGAAGAAAAAGACATTTACACAGGGTTCCCACTCAAAAGTAATAAAAAAATTCCCCGACTTTTCCAGGTGGTTTTTAAAATTTTCCAGAGTGGCATGTAGCAAAGAATTGTTACGTTTCATTCCATTCCATTCATTTTTCTCACCAAAGCACACACTTGTAAATTTTTTAAGTAATTTGTCTTTATAAAATTACCTGTTTTTCATTAATAACAACTAACTGTGCACATTATTTTCTGTACCAGAGTTCCGTGAACTTTTGTGAATACTACCCACATGGAATTTGTAAATGCATTCCCATAGAAACAGGTCATGCGTAAGAAAAAATATGTCAGTTGAATAGTTGCAGTTTTTCTATAACACAATGCAGCTAAGCTTAATGACGGAATGGCTCTGTTCAAAGAAACATGTTTCAAGAGAACCAACAGACAAGACTTTGATCCTTCATTTGGTTGGTTCTTTTGTGAAGTGTTTCTTCAAGCAGGAGCCACTGTACCTAATTGTTCCATGTTATAACAACTGCCTGCAGAAATTGAACAAAAGCTTAATAACTGGCAATTTTTAAAATTCAATTTCGCATATTTTTTTTAGAGAATAAAGGAAATACTTGATATAACTGAAAGTAAGATCTACCAAATTCTAGGCAGGCAGTAATTGCAAGCAAAAGTTTGAAATCTTGAAAAAATAAGTTTTTTGGCAAAATAAAGTATCTATTGATTTTTACAAAAAAAAAAAAAAAAAAAAGAAAAAAAGGGGGATAATTTCCCCCGAGTTTTCCCTGATTTTTGGAACCATTTTCAAATTCCCTGAGAATTCCAGGTTTTCCCTGTTTTCAAGGTTGAGTGGGAACCCTGTTACAGGAGTAAGAGCAGGCAAAAGGTAATCAATGGACGACATGTTCCACATGATGACCATTCACTGTCACGACGTGGCGAATACGTGCTTTGAAACGCTGCAATACCGACGGGAAGATGTTCGACGGTATCCGGGCAATTTCCTGCTGGATGGCACGTCGGAGGTCAGGCAGTGTTCGCGGGTTTGTCCTGGTACACCCAATCTCTCAGATAGCCCCACAAGAAGAAGACGAGCGGCGTTAAATCGGGGCTGTACGGAGGCGAAGAGAGACCTGAAAAAAACGTTGGAAGAATTGTACTGTTTGAATGGACAAAGGAAGAGGTCCGAGGAGTCGTTCGCTTCTGAAAAATGTTGGAAGAATTGTCATTTGCTTCGACTTCCATGTTGAAAAACGTTGGAAGAATTGTCTGGCGATGACCCATAGGCCATACTGCTGGTTGGAAAATTTTTGGCGTGCTGGTGGTTGGAAGAATTGTCACTTGCTTCGACTTGTAGCTGGTTGGAAAAATAGCTGCCTTATGCTCTGGTTGGAAAAATTTCTCTCTTATCATTGTAGCTGGTTGGAAAAATTTCTCTCTTATCATTGTAGCTGGTTGGAAAAAATTCTCTCTTATCATTGTAGCTGGTTGGAAAATATTCTCTCTTATCATTGTAGCTGGTTGGAAAAATTTTGGTTGGAAGAATTGTCATTTGCTTTGACTTCCATGTTGAAAAACGTTGGAAGAATTGCCTGGCGATGACCCATGGGCCATACTACTGCTGGTTGGAAAAATTGTCATTTGCTTCGACTTCCATGTTGAAAAACGTTAGAAGAATTGTCTGGCGATGACCCATGGGCCATACTACTGCTGGTTGGAAAACTTTTGCCGATGCTGCTGGTTGGAAAAATTTTGGTAGGAAGAATTGTCATTTGCTTCAACTTCCATGTTGAAAAACGTTGGAAGAATTGTCTGGGGATGACCCATGGGCCATACTGCTGGTCGGAAAAATTTTGGCGATGGTTGGAAAAATTTTGGCCATACTGCTGGTTGGGAAAATTTTGGCGATGCTGCTAGTTGGAAAAATTTTGGCGATGCTGCTGGTTGGAAAATTTTTAGCCATACTGCTGGTTGGAAAATTTTTGGCGTGCTGGTGGTTGGAAAAATTTTGGTTGGAAGAATTGTCACTTGCTTTGACTTGTAGCTGGTTGGAAAAATAGCTGTCTTATGCTCTGGTTGGAAAAATTTCTCTCTTATCATTGCAGCTGGTTGGAAAAATTTTGGTTGGAAGAATTGTCATTTACTTTGACTTCCATGTTGAAAAACATTGGAAGAATTGTCTGGTGATGACCCATGGGCCATACTGCTGGTTGGAAATTTTTTGGCGATGCTGCTGGTTGGAAAATTTTTGGCCATACTGCTGGTTGGAAGAATTGTCTGGCAATGACCCATGGGCCATACTGCTGGTTGGAAAATTTTTGGCCATACTGCTGGTTGGAAGAATTGTCTGGCAATGACCCATGGGCCATACTGCTGGTTGGAAAATTTTTGGCCATACTGCTGGTTGGAAGAATTGTCTGGCAATGACCCATGGGCCATACTGCTGGTTGGAAAATTTTTGGCCATACTGCTGGTTGGAAGAATTGTCTGGTGATGACCCATGGGCCATACTGCTGGTGAAGCAAATCAAGAACAGCATTTGTGGAGTGTGGCGGTGCTCCAACCTATTGAAACGTGTGGTTGTGAATTCAGTTTTCTGGACTGCTGCACGAAAAAAAAAACTATTCTTCAAAAGCAAGGTTCGTACTCTTCCACGCAAAATAAATTCAAGCACTTCTTAAAACCAAATTATCATATGTGTGTGCTGTTGGTCGGTCAGCTGGTAGGTGTTTTAGCAAATTCAAGCCGTTCAACTTAGCTGGAACGTGCACACCTTAATGACCTGCCTGTTACCCCGTTCCCCTCTGTTGGATTATTTTATTAACTTTGAATTGTCCCTCTGTTTTGGTGTTTTTTGAAATCATTTTATTTTGTGCATTAATTTGAAAGGGTACTTTATTTTCGTATTCACCCTCTGGCAAGAACACATCCCTAACCCAGTTAACAGAAGCCCATTATGTTTTGCGAATACATCATCCCATTTATTTTACTCCCATGGCTGACGTTTTACTCCTTTGTGATGTCATAGCCAAGGTACCAAGCTGTTCATGTGTTCCCATGAGTCGAACGCAAGTTCTGCACTATTTGATCTGCTTGGTGTTTTTATCGGAACTACACAGAAATTTCCTATACCACTTTCTAGCATAAACAATTATTTTATGTATGCTCTTTCATATCATTACTTAAGCAAAAAAAAAAAAAAAAAAAAAATCAAGTACTATTTACAGAGTTTTAAACCTTTTCAAGTACTTTCAAGGACTTCAAAATGAAGAATTTTTCTCAAGGACTTTTCAAGTACTTTCAAGGACTTCAAAATGAAGAATTTTTCTCAAGGACTTTTCAAGTACTTTCAAGGACTTCAAAATGAAGAATTTTTCTCAAGGACTTTTCAAGTACTTTCAAGGACTTCAAAATGAAGAATTTTTCTCAAGGACTTTTCAAGTACTTTCAAGGACTTCAAAATGAAGAATTTTTCTCAAGGACTTTTCAAGTACTTTCAAGGACTTCAAAATGAAGAATTTTTCTCAAGGACTTTTCAAGTACTTTCAAGGACTTCAAAATGAAGAATTTTTCTCAAGGACTTTTCAAGTACTTTCAAGGACTTCAAAATGAAGAATTTTTCTCAAGGACTTTTCAAGTACTTTCAAGGACTTCAAAATGAAGAATTTTTCTCAAGGACTTTTCAAGTACTTTCAAGGACTTCAAAATGAAGAATTTTTCTCAAGGACTTTTCAAGTACTTTCAAGGACTTCAAAATGAAGATTTTTTTTTCCAAGGACTTTTCAAGTACTTCAAAATGAAGATTTTTTTCCCATTCCACTAACTCTCATGGTTGACGTTTTATTCTGTAGTGGTATCATAGCTACAGTGCCAGCTATCCACGAGCTTCCCTGAGTTGACATTCAGTCCACTTACTCTCATGGCTGATGTTTTAACTCTGTAGTGATATCATAGCAACGGTGCCAGCTGTCCACACGCTTCCCTGAGTTCTGCGCTATTTGATCAGCTTCTGCTTCTATCAGAACTACACAGAAACCTCCTATACAACTTTTTGGCCAAACAATCATTTTATACATGCTTTTTCATACTTTTCAGGTACTTTCAAAGACTTGCAAATGAACTTGTTTTCAAGGACTTTTCAAGGAGCGTACGAACCACATTTTCATCCTTATGTCGCCTCCACTACGGAAGTGGCAAACTGACACCTGGCAAAATCTATAGTAATTTTTATTATTATTTTAATTACATACAGTAATTCCTATTTAAAACAGTATGTATATGTTCTATGCAATATCAGGGTTCCCACTCAAAAGTAATAAAAAAATTCCCTGACTTTTCCAGGTTCTCCAGGTGGTTTTTTAAAATTTTCCAGAGTGGCATGTTGCAAAGAATTGTTACGTTTCATTCCATTCCATTCATTTTTCTCACCAAAGCACACACTTGTAAATTCTTTACGCAATTTGTCTTTACCTGCTTTTCATTAATAACAACTAACTGTGCACATTATTTTCTGTACCAAAGTTCCGTGAACTTTTGTGAATACTACTCACACAGAATTTTTAAATACATTCCCATAGAAACAGGTCATTGTAAGAAAAATCTGTCAGTTGAATAGTTTCAGTTTTTCTATAACACAATGCAGCTAAGCTTAATGATGGAATGGCTCTGTTCAAAGAAACATGTTCCAAGAGAACTAACAGACAAAGGACTTTGATTCATCATTTGATTGGTTCTCTTGTGAAGTGTTTCTTCAAGCAGGTGCCATTGTGCCTAATTGTTCCATGTTATAACAACTGCCTGCAGAAATTGAACAAAAGCTTAATAACTGGCAATTTTAAAAATTCAAGTTTGCATTTTTTTATAGAGAATAAAGGAAATACTTATTATAACTGAAAGTAAGATCTACCAAATTCAAGGCAGGCAGTAATTGCAAGCAAAAGTTGGAAATCTTGAAAAAAATTAAAATTTTTTTTTTTTTTTTTTAATTTTGGCAAAATAAAGTATCCATTGATTTTTACAAAAAAAAGGGTAATTTTCCCTGAGTTTTCCCTGATTTATACAAAAAAGGGTAATTTTCCCTGAGTTTTCCCTGATTTTTGGAACCATTTTCAAATTCCCTGAGAATTCCAGGTTTTCCCTGTTTTCCAGGTTGAGTGGGAACCCTGAATATACAGTTTATTTAAAACCTCTGAACACATATATATACAGTAGCATGTAGTTCATTTTTATGGTATACAGTGCCATTTTCGGATTGTCTGTGTTTTCTGTACACGTCCATACATTAATTAGCACAAATATTCAGGAGTTCAGTGTACCTAACTCAGATCCCACCCTGACATTCTATCTTTGAGTACATGTTGATTTGCAAATCAAAAGGAACAAACCACTTGCATACTGTGATTCTGGAGGAGTGTCGAGTGACTTTTGTCTATGAATGAATATAGTTACCCGGCTGTTTTTCCATGACAGTGAGGAGTCCAGTTCGCCTCTGCTTGATTGGCTGTTGCGTCTTCCTCGCAGCGTCTTTACTTTCTTCAGGTGGACTCACACCCATGCGGAATGTTTGTGGATGCTCCCAAACAGAATACCTAAATAAAGCAGAAATTTGCATGTTTAAAAATTCTGATAATTATTATTGGGGGAGGGGGGGTGCTAGAAAAGACAATCAATACCCTTATAACTTCTGAAATGCAATGCACATTACCTTATTTGTGTAAAGGATAGAGGATTTTAAAAGACTCAAAAGCAATAATATTTAACTCTGCATTTGTGTTCAAGCAATGAAGACCCTTCGTGAGACCTGAGCTCCAAAGTAGAGTCAGGGTTCGTACACTTTGGGGAGGGGGGGGGATTCAAGGACTTTCCAGGACATATACAAAAAAATTAATTCAGGATGATTATTATGCTTTAATTACTGGTCAAATTACTTTTTAAAACGTAGTCAAATTACTTTTTTTAAAACTAATTTCTGTTTTAAGCAATAAAAATGATGAAAAAGTAAATGGATGAATTGAATGTGCTTTTCTGCTTATTAACATTTCTTTTAATGTTTTTAATGGAGAAATACCCAATAATGTAAAACTGAAACATAGTGGGGCAGTTACCACAAGGCCTATTAGAAAAGTCTTTCCCTCAATCTGAAAATAATTAATTCAATCAGTCATTCTAGCTGCAACACAACTCTGCACTATCTTCCCATGTAATCAGTCTATTATTGATAATTGAAATTATTATAGAATAAAGCAAGGACAGATCCAGAATTTAAGAATGGGGAGGGGCACACGTCTAATCAGTTAAAAGAAGAAATATAGAAAGAAACATTATACAAGTCTACTTCTGTCAGTGGAAGAATTGAGAATAATGGAAGTTGAAAATAGGCAAAAAATATTCATGAAAAAAGCTATGCTGAGGAAAAATAATTTTTCAAATACGCCTTCAAGAAGCAGAGATAGCGAAAAAAAACCCCATGTTTTTCAAGGTGAGCGGTATTGGTTCATGAAAATTTTTTCAGTCAGTAGGCGAGTGAATTCTTCTTTGAAAGTCCTAGCTGCTGTGGGAGGTTTTCACAGGAATGATGGGTTCTCTAGAGAGTCCCGCATGGCTGTGTATGAAACAGTAATTGTTCCTACTCTGATGTATGGCAGTGACACATGGGTACTGCAGAAAAAACATAGGCATCGTTTGTGTGCTGGAGAAATGCGTTACTTACGTGGGGTTTGTGGCAAGACACGATCTGATTGTGTGAGGAATGAAGATGTATTGCAGTTGTGTGATGTGAAGCAAAATGTTGTTAGCAAGGTGGAGACCAATATGCTTCGGTGGTTTGGCCATGTTGAAAGAATGAGTGATGAAATGCTTACTAAGAAAATACTTTCAGCCCAAGTGGCAGGAAGGAAAGGCAGAGGAAGGCCAAGGAACACATGGGTGGATCAGATTCAGGAGTGTCTGCATGAGAAAAAGATTATGAGTATGAAGTATAAAAGATCTTGTGTGCGGTGTGTAATGGATATCAGTGAAGCACGAGTTGTATGTCAAGATCGTTGTAAATGGCGAAGTTTTATACGACAACAATAAGTAAAAATATCTGGAAGTTTGTATTTCTTTTCGGAGCTAACCTCTGAATCTCAGAGAACAGCTTAGTGATATGTATGTATGTATGAGTTTTCAGGAACTCAGATTTTGCTGCAAATACAGAAATACAGGGTGTCCGAGAATTATTGGACACATTACAAAATTATGTACAATAAAAAAAAAAAAAAAAACTATGAGCATTGTCTGTTTTTCTATGTCATGTATTACTAACACGGTTTCTATATTTTTGTTTTGCAGAATTGTTATTCCCAGAATCCGATAGATGGCGCTAGATGTGGCCTGATGAGGAATGTATGAAAAATGCGCAATCAGTAGTCATGTCATCTGTACAGCAGAAGGCTATGTGTGTGTTATGGCTTGCGGAATTAAAGTCTGTCATTAAAGTTAAAAGACGGTGCCGTTTAGAGTAGGGTTGTAAGCCTCCGTCAATGAATTCTATTAAGTGGTGGATGAAATAGTTTAAAGAAACTGGCAATCTGGAACATTGTGGAGGAGCCGGTAGGCCTAGCATCAGCGGTGAGACGGTTGACCAAGTTAATGAAAGTTTCCGACGAAGCCCCAGGAAATCCGTTTGTAAAGCAAGCAGAGAACTGTGCATTCCGAAACCGACAGTTCACGATATCTTGCACAAGAAATTAAGTTTCATGCTTATAAAATTCAAATGGTGCAAAAGATGCATGTAAATGATCACACTCTGCGATAGGATTTCGCTGTGGATATGCTGAATCAAGTGGAAAACGACGAAAACTTTCTCAGTACTGTAATTTTTAGTGATGAATCCACACTTCATGTATCAGGTATTGTGAATCGTCACAACTGTAGGATATGAGGCAGTGAACCGCCTCACGCTGCTAGCTATTAAACTGGAACATGATTCTCCAAAAGTTAATGTGTGGTGCGCCCTATCAAAAAGAGAAGTGATTGGCCCTTTCTTTTTCTGCAAAAAGAACCTAAATAGTGACATTTACTTGACAACTCAAAGAAGCATGGAGAGGTGTATACTTGGTGTAACCAGGAGAGATAAGAAGAGGAACTCGTGGATCCGAAAAATGACAAGAGTGGAAGACATCATGATCAGAGTTAAATCCCTGAAATGGCAATGGGCTGGACATACTTGCCAGAAGGACAGATCATCGATGGACAGCCGAAATTTTAGATTGGATTCCAAGGGACAGGAAAAGACCCAGAAGAAGACCACATGGGAGATGGGTGGATGAAATTCGAAAGTATGCAGGGGTGACATGGAGGAGACTGGCACAAGACAGACCGTTGTGGAGGAAACTTGGGGAGACCTTCGTCCAGCAGTGGATTGATAATGGTTGACAATGATGATGATGATGACTTGGATATGCTAGAAAATTTCGCTGTACCCCAGATCAAAAGATACGACAACATAGTTTTCCAACAAGACACGTTGACCAATCCGGAGGCATTGGTCAACGTGTGTACGTAAGTGCCTAAATGAGCATTTCCCCAACAGATGGATTGGGCGTGGTGGTCCCATTCCGCGGCCTCCTCGCTCTCCAGATCTAACTCCATTGGATTACTTCATAAGGGGTTATGTGAAGGATCGTGTCTATCAGATGCCTTGTACTGATTCGCAGGAACTGAAGCAGCGTATCACAGCTGCTATTAATTCCATAACTCCTCAGATGCTTGCCAATACATGACATGAAATAGAGTATTGCTTGGACGTACAGTAAAAACTCCTTATTCGCGGGATATATGTTCCGCAAATATGCCGCAAATACAGAAACCGTGAATATGGAATGGTAATTTGTATGGGATTATAAGGAATACGTTCCAAGGTTCCAAAATAAAAAAAGAAATCAAAATAAAATCAATTTAATGAGAGTTTTTAACAATATCTATTAATTATTATTGTCAGGCTTAGGCAAAGGTTTAAAGAACTTAGTAATTTTTTTTATCTGAATTGAAAGACCCTTTTAAGAGATCTTTCAATTCAGATTGATATCCAGCTGTGGCATTAACAATTTGCCTTTTAAAAATAAGATTTCTTTCCATAGATGTATCAATTTTCATGAAGAAATCACAAAGCTCATTTGCCATCCGTAAACCTTCACTCAGGTTTTTCAAGTTAAAGGTCACCTTTTCAGTGCTCGTTGAAGCCTCTTCTTCAATGGAATGCGGATTTTAACATTTTCCTCCAAGTCGGTTTCGGTCAAATCATCTTGCGATTCAAGCAACTCTTGAATGTCACTTGATTCTATCTGTTCAAAGCCATCTCGTCCTATTCCATTCGCAACTTGAGCAATGTTTGCAGTTAAAGTTTGAATTTGCACGGATTCTTCATTATTTCCGACAGTCAGAACAGGCCACAGTTTTTTCCAACATGATTTCAATGTGTATGGTTTCAGTTCTTCCAACGATTCTTTTATGTTAACAATGCATTTTGCTATGTCAAAATTTTTCCAGCATTGCACATTCATATCAGGATCACATTCCATGGTGTCCAGTATGATTTCGAAGGTTCGTCTAATGTAATAGAGCTAGAGCTTGAATGCCTGGATTATGCCTTGGTCCATGGGTTGGAGTAAAGCTGTTGTGTTAGGAGGTAAAAATATCACCTTTATATTTGGATGCATAGTTTCAAGCTCACGAGGGTGACCTGGAGCATTGTCCAAAACTAGAACGGCCTTAAAGTCTAAATTATTTTTTTCAAATAAGTCTCAACTTCAGGAACAAAGCAATTCCGGAACCAGTCACAAAAAATAGCACTTGTAACCCACGCTTTCTTATTTGCACGCCAAAACACTGGCAGGTTGTCCTTGTTTTGATTTTTTAAAGCACAGGGATTTAACGATCTGTAAAGTATTAATGGCTTTATAACACAATCTCCAGACGTGTTAGAACACAGCAGCAGTGTAACTCTATCTTTTGCTGCCTTGAAACCAGGGGTGGACTTCTCACTTTTGGATATGAAAGTTTTGTTTGGCATTCTTTTCCAAAACAAGGCAGTTCCATCTGCATTAAACACTTGTTCCGGTTTGTATCCACCATGAGCAATTAAGTTTGAAAATTCTTCTGGATATCTTTCTGCTGCGGCGGTGTCTGCAGATGCAGCTTCTCCAACAATTTTAATGCTATGCAATGATTGTCGCACCTTGAATTTATTGAACCAACCTTCTGATGCTTGAAATCCTCCATCTGTACGTTCATCACCAGGTTCTTTACAATGTGCGTAAAGACGCTTTGCCTTCTCGTGGATCATAAGACCATTTAGGGGCACTCTTTTCCGGTTACGATCTTCAATCCATAATGATAACGCAGCTTCCATTTTTTCAATTGCTAGATCACGAACAATTTTTGCTGATAGTGAGGTTGAAGCTATAGAATTCCTTATTTTGTCTTCGGATTTCTTGATGGATCGTACAGTTGATTCATTAACATTGAAATAGTGTGATATGGATGCAAACGACTCACCAAGGCGTAAACGGGTCAGGCATTTCTATTTTTACTTTAAGCGGCAACACTATTTTTTCCCCGCGCCGGAACTAATTTTTCTTTCCTTTTACTCGACATTATAAATTGGGAACAAAGCAGAAGAGACACGTGTTATTCCATCAAAATTATTGCGACGACCGACAAGTTGAAGCAATAAAACACCGACCGTGGCGAAGGCGGCTCTTATCAAAGGACATGGTGGAACACGTAATATGGCGGCGGCATTTGACAACGTACTTTAGGCATAGTGACAATAAGGTTTGTTTTACTTTGATATTAGTCCATTCGGTTACACTCTTTGTAAAAGCCGCCTCTGCACGTGCCAGCAGTACTCAAAAGATGTCGATGCGTTAATAGAGGACATCGAATCCTTTTAATATACCGACTGGATCCGCGAATACAGGAACTTGGTCATAATTTTTTAACCCGAATGAAAACGCGAATAAGGGAACTGTGAATAAGGAGCTTTAACTGTACTACGAGCAATCAAGGGATCTTACATCGAAATTTATTAACTTGTGTAGTTACATTGTAAGTTAGTACAGTCAGTTTCCTTCTATCTGTTTAATGTTTTGTTTTATATAATTTTGTAATGTGTCCAATAATTCTCGGACACCCTGTATATCGAAGCAGAAATAAACCCAATAAACACTTACGCCCCCAGCGGCTAAACCGTTCTTTACCAAATATTAGAAATGACGTGGAAAACATTTCCCTTCAGGAGCTGTATCCCACACAGAAAGAATTTTTCAAATCGTAGTTTTAGAAGCAGAGATATTGGGGAAAACGCAATTTGCTGTTACGCCCCTAGCAGAAAATCTATGCATAACTTGAAGTGACTATACCTAAAATAGTTTTCAACATAAACGGAATGGAAAGACAAAGAATTTTTTCAATCGGATGTTTGGAAGCAACTATATGGAATCAAGTTTATTTTGAATTCAATATCGTCTGCATTTATGCCATCTAGTGGCGAAATTGTGCATCGTAAAAAAAAAAAAAAAAAAGGAATGCAAGGATTATCATTTGCACATTTCAAGCTTCCCAATGTAAAAAGAATTTTTCAAATAAGACTAATAGTTGCAGAGATTGTGGGTTTTGAGGTCACCGGCTTGTTTGTGGTCCGTCTCTGGAAGAACGGATGGACCAGTGATATAAGCATGATCATTTTTACAAAATACGTGCTAAAAAAGGGGTAACACTGATTTCCTAAAAGAAATTTCATGTGTTTTTAAGTACTAATTTCAAAATTCAAGGCTTTTCAAGACGGCTTTAAAAATAACACCGTTTTCCAAGGTTATTCCAGGCCTTGAAAAACTAATCATGATTTTCAAGGACTTTCCAGGTTTTCACACCCTGCGTACTAGGACTGAAAATTTATATGACAGGTATTGAACCAATCGAATTTTTCAATCTTTTTGCGATTGAAGAATTTTACAATTTATTAGGTACTGTCTACAGGATATACACGTCCATAGCATAAGCATTGCATAATTGCTAGATGTGTTTATAGCCCTGGAGTTACTGAAGGTTATAATTACATAGATTCATTATGGACAAATTTTCTTGTATTTCGGAATAGCGGAGTCACTCAGAGCTATCAGATGCAAACACACGGCTAGATTGATCCAAATTCATAGAAGCTCATTCGTGGTGGCACGTCACACCTCGGGAGATTTGCCCGAGTTTCTTACGTGACGCCTCGGGAGATCTGCCCGAGTTTCTTACACGACACCTCGGGAGATCTGCTCGAGTTTCTTACGTGACACCTCGGGAGATTTGCCCGAGTTCTTACGTGACGCCTCGGGAGATTTGCCCGAGTTTCTTACGTGACGTCTCGGGAGATTTGCCAGAGTTTCTTACGTGACGCCTCGGGAGATTTGCCCGAGTTTCTTACGTGACGCCTCGGGAGATTTGCCCGAGTTTCATACGTGACGTCTCGGGAGATTTGCCCGAGTTTCTTACGTGACGCCTCGGGAGATTTGCCCGAGTTTCTTACGTGACGCCTCGGAAGATTTGCCAGAGTTTCTTATCAGGACAGCATGCTTGCCGTTAAAATAGCACAGCGGTAGCGAACGTGTTAATTTTTCTTTCTGCTATCTCTCCCATCCCAATTTCTTTATTTTCACTACTCTCTCTCCTTTTCCTCAGATGACAATAATTTCATCATCAATATGAAAGCTTCCACAATTTTACATAAATGGTGTAACTTTGAGAATATGAATACTTTTGAACACTGTGCATTAATTTTCACGAAATTTTTAACTTCCTCCTTTTTGTTTTTGGAAATTTCCCCCTCCCTTACAAAGCTGAAATGCAAACATTTATGGGAGAAAATAACATTTAACAAAAAATGGGGAAATACCACACAGGGTTCATACCCTTCTTTGTGGAAAAAAAAAATAAGGACTTTCTAAGGATCTACACCCCAATTGATATTTTGCATCATTGGAATATCTCCAGGTGTGTGTGCGTGTGTATGTACAGGGTGATTCAAATTCAAATTAAAGTATCCTGTTTGGAACGGTGTGGAGAGAGAACCCCTGGACGTAACGGTCCCAAATCTAGAGGGTATAATACATGTCAAACCATGGGAAAATGATTGGGAGGAAAAAAAAAATGTAGTTCCAAAAATGGCCGATAGGTGAACATGTGGCGCTGCGAGCTGTACTGGAGAACAACATTTGCATAAGACGCGCATGCTAGGGCCTCGTATAAAAGGCGTGGGAACCGTGTCGCAGCATTAGTCAATGAACGCGATGATTCTCTCGTTGCCGAAACACGTGTTGCTGTTTAAGTTGTTTTACCTCAATGGCAAAAGCGCTGCTAAAGCGCTCCGCATGTACAAGGGACAGAAAGCATTGCATACGGGTCCACGAACACCCTGTGCTTTGCGACGAATGGTGCATCGGTTCGAGGAGACAGAAAGCTTTGCAGTTCGAGCGGGACGAGGACGAAAACCATGGATGTCGCAGGTGGCTGAAGTTGTTGCAACTGCTGTCGCTGAGCACTCCAGTCAGAACGCCGCAGGGATGTGTAGTCACCCCAATCAAATTAAGGTGTCTATTAAGATGACAGTGTCCTGTAACTAGACCAAAAATCAATCCAATATCCTTTCTTGGCAGTTTAAGGAGTTCCTTAGCCCTATGAGGCAAGGGTCCTTGATTAATATAAATTTTGAGGTTACTCACCTTTATTCCCTAAATCATTTAGGAGGTTTTCGCCTCTACACATTTCCAACACGTATTTTTCTTATTTACATCGTGGTTCCAGGCCGCAACACCACCAAAAAAATACATATTTATATTGTCTAAATAGCACGCGAATAATTAAGCAGCTTGATGACATTTGCAATGCTGTATGAATATATGGTCCTTGATTAAGTTCCTTTGCCTGCCTCTGACCCCCGGTAGCATGCCAGAGGTCAAGCTGCTTAGTCCTCAGTAGCCTTTTAGTTAGTCCTCTGGCCACACCAGAGGCAAGCCCCAATGCAGGCTCTGGACAATAAAAAGCCTGCTCTGCCCCCTCTTTAGCAAGAAGGTCTCATTACCTACAAAACCCCTATGTCCTGGCACCCAGAACAGTTGCACTTTGTTCCGGTTTGCCAGTTCAGTTAGGGTCTGGAGGCAGTTCCAAACAATTTTGGATGAAATGCGGCACTGACAAAGTGCCAGTAAAGCCGCCTGGCTGTCCGAACAAATCTGGATACGCACATTGTGATACCTTTTGATCAGACATTCTGAGGCGCATGCTAGAATAGCATACACCTTAGCTTGGAACACGGTAGCATGCCTTTCAAGGATTTGGCATGAACCATTTCCCTGCTCCAACTCCTACGTTTGTCCTGGAGCCATCAGTAAACCAAACAGTTCCACCGCTGCACACTGGGACAAAGGACATTTCCCATTCACTGCGACTGGGAAAGTTCACACTGAATGCTTTATCGAAATGATATTTTACTAGCATGTTGTCGGTTCCCATTTGAAAGATGGGCTCCTTACAAATATACTCCTGAATAGGCTTGGTATGGCTGCCAACCCACAACGAGGGTCTCCACATGCCATTGCAGCATAATCTATATGATGCCTCAGAGAAATCTTCCCTCTTAACCTCAGTTTCCAAAAGTTTTGAAATGAAGAATTGCGTCCGAGGATGGACGACAGCCTCATCACCACCAGCCCCGTTTTTGTTTACCTACTCGTCGATCTCGAGAATGACCCAAATTATGACGGGAAAGGCGAAATGCCTCAAATCTGCAGAAAAATGTTGTGCCTGAAATTGCTTTGAAAAGTCTTGGACACAACACATGGCAAAAGTTTGAAAAAGTGCAAAATTATCGTTATATACAGGACGATTGCAAAACAAAGTACTGTTATGGACAAGTTTAAAAGACATAAGTACAATAGGAAATCTGTTGGGGCTGCGGAAAATATCATTATGGACAGGTTTATCATTACACGCAATATCATTACAGCGAGGCTTCATTGTATAGTTAACAACAATACTGGACATAGGTAACATCGTGAGTAAAAAAAATAAAAAATACAATTACGCAATAAATCTTTACTTCGTCTAACTTCTGTTTTCGAAAGTTTTGAAAGACGAATTCTGTTCCCTGATGAAAAATGACCCCTAACTAACACCGCAATCCCAAATTCGTAGCATCAATCTAAAAAATAACCCAAATACGCCGACGAAAAACAGGATTCTGCAAATCCGCAGAAAAATTTTGTGTTTGTTTCTGAAGTAGATTTGATGATGATAATGGCAATTTTACATAATTCCAACCAAAAATTCGTATATATAACATAAAATAAGTACTGGCTGGCATCTATGTATAATATAATAAATATAGTGATCAGTGCAATAACATTATAACCAAATTCTAATTGTTCTTAGACTTTGTTAGGTGAGGTACATACCCTGGTCCTGCACTAAACTGTTCTTCCTGTTCTTTTCCATCGTCTTCTTGCAGAGCTAAAGCTTGAAGACCCTGGGGTAGTGTTGTGTTTACAGGCGACATCTACAATAAGTAAATTTAGATATTAGCATCGACAAAGTACATCAGTGTATGACAACAGAAAATTCTAAATAACCCCAAATGAAACACCATTTCCCAATAGCTGTTTTCAACAAATCCCAACGGCAGAAGATCTCTAAGAGATTAACTTTATAGAGTAATACCATGATGCTTAGATTGTACATACCTCTAGCCCTACAAAACTGATGAATAAACTTCAGCTGTATTTTAGGTATATACAGGGTTTAAACACATTTACAGAACTTAAATACCAGCAGTTCGTCAAAAAATTCCAGGAACTTCAATTTTTGCTAGAATCATGGAGTTTTGTTTCATATTTAGCAAATCAGGATGAAATGTACTATGTATTTAGAATTTTCATGAAGTCCTATGCAGACCTGCCAACCTCTCAGAACCAAAAGAAAAAACATAACACTCAGATAGAAAAATCGTAACACGACGCATGCTGATAATTTTTGAAGCCTATTTCAGCTATATAAATTCTTGATGAGAATGTAGGGATTTTTCCCTACATCAATATTTTAATGAGAAACTAATTAAATCTAATCAGCAAACACTGTTATGTTGCTAATTATTAGGAAAAAAAATTACGATTACAGGAGAAATCCTCACACCGCCTAACTTCCGTTTTCGGAAAATTTGAGAGGCGTAAAACTTGCATTTTAGGAGCTATGCAAGATGGTTTAATCGGTTTCTGGGGATGTCGTTTTTGTCTGCAGGACCAAAACAAATCTGCGATGCACATCGGCCGCCGCCGCGATTTTTCTACGGGGACGAGAACATATCAATTCTGCGACATAGACCGTCCTTCATGAGAAAAAAAAAATTACGATTACAGAAGAAATCCTCACTGTGCCTAACTTTCGTTTTCGGAAATTTTGAAAGGCAGAAAACTTGCATCTATGATAGGGAGTCTGCAAGATGGTTTAATTGGGTTCTGGGGATGTCGTTTTTGTCTGCAGGACCAAAATTAATCTGCGACTTACATCGCCTGTCGCCGCGATTCTGCTACAAGGCTCAGGTCTGAAAAGGGAAAAAATGGGGGAAACATGACTATTTAAAAAAAAAAATTGTATTTTTGGCTGCAAAATCGTATTAGGGTACTGTAAATACGATAAAATCCTAACAGTTGGCAGGCTTGCCTATGGGTTAATAAAAATAATTATAAAATGGCAAAATTGGCCTGTATAAAACTTATTGAAGCAGTCTGGAACATAGCACAGTGATAGTAATACATAGGTCATTCAGAAAGTAAAGTGTGTTTATGCATAGGGTCCGTGCTGGTTCCTGGCTGGTGCTCAATTGAGGTCATTCGGACGAAGGGCACTGTTGGCTATCTCCTGGCACCATTATCGGGTGTGTATCATCCATTTGTGGTTAGTTACGATCTTTTAAAATGAATATGCGCATTGAAAATCCCACTGAATGCGACGCTCGATCAGTTATCTGTTCTCTGACTGCTGAAAACACCAGGCCTATTTAACATTCATCGGAGACTTGTTCAAGTGCACTGAGAAGGTGTTATGAATGAATCCAGTGTCAAAAAATGGTGCATAGCGTTTCAAAATAGAAGAACAAACATTCACGAAAACACCAGGCTTATTGACATTAATTGAAGATTTGTTCAAGTGTATGGAGAAGGTGTTATGAATGAATCCAGTGTCAAAAAATGGTGCATAGCGTTTAAAAATAGAAGAACAAATGTTCATGAAAACACCAGGCCTATTAACTTTAATTAAAGATTTGTTCAAGTGTATGGAGGTGTTATGAATGAATCCAGTGTCAAAAAATGGTGCATAGCGTTTAAAAATAGAACAAATGTTCATGAAAACACCAGGCCTATTGACATTAATTAAAGATTTGTTCAAGTGTATGGAGAAGGTGTTATGAATGAATCCAGTGTCAAAAAATGGTGCATAGCGTTTAAAAATAGAACAAATGTTCATGAAAACACCAGGCCTATTAACTTTAATTAAAGATTTGTTCAAGTGTATGGAGAAGGTGTTATGAATGAATCCAGTGTTAAAAAATGGTGCATAGCGTTTAAAAATAGAAGAACAAATGTTCATGAAAACACCAGGCCTATTTGACTTTAATTAAAGATTTGTTCAAGTGTATGGAGAAGGTGTTACGAATGAATCCAGTGTCAAAAAATGGTGCATATCATTTAAAAACAGAAGAACAAACGTTCATGAAAACACCAGGCCTATTGACATTAATTGAAGATTTGTTCAAGTGTATGGAGAAGGTGTTATGAATGAATCCAGTGTTAAAAAATGGTGCACAGCGTTTAAAAATAGAAGAACAAATGTTCATGAAAACACCAGGCCTATTGACTTTAATTGAAGATTTGTTCAAGTGTATGGAGAAGGTGTTATGAATGAATCCAGTGTCAAAAAATGGTGCATAGCGTTTAAAAATAGAAGAACAAATGTTCATGAAAACACCAGGCCTATTGACTTTAAAGATTTGTTCAAGTGTATGGAGAAGGTGTTATGAATGAATCCAGTGTCAAAAAATGGTGCATAGCATTTAAAAACAGAACAAACGCTAATGAAAACACCAGGCCTATTGACATTAATTAAAGATTTGTTCAAGTGTATGGAGAAGGTGTTATGAATGAATCCAGTGTCAAAAAATGGTGCATAGCGTTTAAAAATAGAAGAACAAATGTTCATGAAAACACCAGGCCTATTAACTTTAATTAAAGATTTGTTCAAGTGTATGGAGAAGGTGTTATGAATGAATCCAGTGTTAAAAAATGGTGCATAGCGTTTAAAAATAGAAGAACAAATGTTCATGAAAACACCAGGCCTATTTGACTTTAATTAAAGATTTGTTCAAGTGTATGGAGAAGGTGTTACGAATGAATCCAGTGTCAAAAAATGGTGCATATCATTTAAAAACAGAAGAACAAACGTTCATGAAAACACCAGGCCTATTGACATTAATTGAAGATTTGTTCAAGTGTATGGAGAAGGTGTTATGAATGAATCCAGTGTTAAAAAATGGTGCACAGCATTTAAAAATAGAAGAACAAATGTTCATGAAAACACCAGGCCTATTGACTTTAAAGATTTGTTCAAGTGTATGGAGAAGGTGTTATGAATGAATCCAGTGTCAAAAAATGGTGCATAGCATTTAAAAACAGAACAAACGCTAATGAAAACACCAGGCCTATTGACATTAATTAAAGATTTGTTCAAGTGTATGGAGAAGGTGTTATGAATGAATCCAGTGTCAAAAAATGGTGCATAGCGTTTAAAAATAGAAGAACAAATGTTCATGAAAACACCAGGCCTATTAACTTTAATTAAAGATTTGTTCAAGTGTATGGAGAAGGTGTTATGAATGAATCCAGTGTTAAAAAATGGTGCATAGCGTTTAAAAATAGAAGAACAAATGTTCATGAAAACACCAGGCCTATTTGACTTTAATTAAAGATTTGTTCAAGTGTATGGAGAAGGTGTTACGAATGAATCCAGTGTCAAAAAATGGTGCATATCATTTAAAAACAGAAGAACAAACGTTCATGAAAACACCAGGCCTATTGACATTAATTGAAGATTTGTTCAAGTGTATGGAGAAGGTGTTATGAATGAATCCAGTGTTAAAAAATGGTGCACAGCGTTTAAAAATAGAAGAACAAATGTTCATGAAAACACCAGGCCTATTGACTTTAATTGAAGATTTGTTCAAGTGTATGGAGAAGGTGTTATGAATGAATCCAGTGTCAAAAAATGGTGCATAGCGTTTAAAAATAGAAGAACAAATGTTCATGAAAACACCAGGCCTATTGACTTTAAAGATTTGTTCAAGTGTATGGATAAGGTGTTATGAATGAATCCAGTGTCAAAAAATGGTGCATAGCATTTAAAAACAGAACAAACGCTAATGAAAACACCAGGCCTATTGACATTAATTGAAGATTTGTTCAAGTGTATGGAGAAGGTGTTATGAATGAATCCAGTGTCAAAAAATGGCGCATGGCGTTTAAAAACAGAAGAACAAACGTTCACAAAAACACCAGCCCTATTGACCTTAATTGATGATTTGTTCAAGTGTATTGAGAAGGTGTTATGAATGAATCCAGTGTTAAAAAATGGCGCACAACGTTTAAAAATGCAAGAACAAACGCTCATAATGAGGAGTGCTGCACCCCTCTCTCATCATGGATAAACTCAAACAAAAGGTTGATGACATCATTAAGGAGAATCAATGCTTTACGACTAGAAGTGCACGAAAAATGCCCTGAAATTTCTCATACGCTTGTGTACTAAATTGTGACTGTTCGCCTGAACTTTAACAAAATCTGTGTATGATGGGTCTCACTCGCAGATCAGCACAGAGCTCAGTAACTGGGAGCTGAGTTCTGTGTTGTTTTCTAATAAAGTGTTTACAGTATCAGAAATGCGCCCATTTTGGATGCTGCACCAAATTCAAGTCGTCTACGCATATAATTTCGACAATGATCTTCCATTTATTTAGGTGCAAACCTACATCAAATGCATCATAGGAGCAGTGTGAACCCAATCTGTAGGTGTGCAGTGCAGCCCCCTAGCAGAGCTGAGACGGGCTGAGCGTGAGCCCAAGCCCGAATTGAGCACAGGCTGTAGAATATTTACTGCGGTTTGGGCCCAGGCTCTTAGAGAGAGGGAGAACGAGATAATTTTTTTATACATAAATGTGATTTTACATGATTTAGCAAATGAGACACTTTACAGTTGGTAAAGGTAATTCTTCGGCAACTGGTTATGGTTGGGGAGCGAGCATTAGAGATGACTATTTATTCCGTGCTTGGGTAGTAAATGCCATAGGCCGCGGATTAGTGTGTTTCTGCAGAGGAGAAAATGCTTTTCCGAGAACTATAAATAATGGATAGTTGATAGCTTCCCAACGATAATTTACCCCCTATCTCCACACAGTAGCTTCCGGCTAATTCTATTTAGAAATATACATATTGCAGCGCATTATGGCAGGATAATATTAGAATTATTTGAGCAACATAACAATTGCAGCACCACCTGATCATTTTGGTTGCCTACGCCCGAAGCACTTCAGGTGGAAACGAACATTCAAAGAAAATCGTACGGTTACACTATAAAAATAGACAGAGGTCCTGAAAGAAATACGGGATTACACCATATAGTACAAATTTTGAAGATGACAAGTCAGATAATATTCGAAAACTTGAAAATTTCATCATCCTGGAGTGGGACCCGAACCCGCGTCTCCCAGATAGCGCCCGGGCACGCTAACCACTATACCACCCAGAACGACCAAGTCTCAAGTTTCCGATTAATTTTAATATAACCATTACAGGATTCGCTGGTCGAAGCAACCGGCATTCATGTTTAGCGAATCTGGAGGTTTTTGGATATTATCTGACTTACCATCCTTGTCACATTTACACCAAAAATCGGATTGTCATCTTCTAAATTTGTATTATATGGTGTAATCCCGCATTTCTTTCACGATTTATCTGCTCCTCTGGGTAATCACCGGATAGGATTCTTAACCTCCAGATTCGCTAAACATGAATGCCGGTTGCCTCGACTAGTGAATCCTGTGATGGTTATATTAAAATTAATCGGAAACTTGAGACATGGTCGTTCTGGGTGGTATAGTGTTAGCGTGCCCGGGCGCTATCTGGGAGACGCGGGTTCGGGTCCCACTCCAGGACGATGAAATTTTCAAGTTTTCGGATATTATCTGACTTACGATCCTTGTCACATTTACGCCAAAAATCGGATAGTCATCTTCAAAATTTGTGTTAGATAGATGTCCCTTCCCTACTCCCCATTTGAGAAATACATTGGCTAATAGCAGGAGAGGAGAAGAGAGTGGAAGTGTGGAAAAGGAGATGTTTCTTATTAATGGTTGAACAAGTTAACTAGTTTTCGGGCTCGGGCTCTATCTTGCAATATAAAACTCAGGCTCGAGGGGATATACCATGGGCTCGAGCTCCGAAAATTGAGCCCGAACTCGGCTCCAACACGTAGCACACACTGTGTATTCGCCCCTTTTAAAAATATGTTGCAGCTGTTTGCAAGAATGGCAGTGTCATGTCTACTGGTGCTAATGTTAAAGTCTGACAAGTTAGGGGTTCATTTAGTTTCAAGCCTCTCAAGAAATTTAAAGTGACAGAGGACACTTCAATTTATTACATACATACATACATACATACATACATACATACATACATACATACACACATACATACATACATGTCACTAAGCTGTTCTCTGAGATAGAGAGGTTAGCTCCTCAAAGAAATATATCTGCCAGATTAATGTTTGACTTTTGGAAATAGATGTTATTTACTATTCATGTGTCAGCAGTCTCCATTCGCAGCGATCTTGGCATACAGCTGGAGCTTCACTAGCATCCATCACACGATGCACACAAGACCCAGAGTTATATAAAAATAAACTGTATCTGCGTTCACAACCACTGGAACAGAAAACTTGCTGCAAACCCACAATATGCAAACCACAATAACAAGAAACTATTTAAGATAACTTATAAAGAAATTAATAAAACTAAAACAAACAATTATTAGAACAATAGATTCCAATGAGGACAAAATAAGTACATTACAGTTGAAGGGCAGTAATGTGTGTGAAATGGACCTTAATGGCAAAATATTAGACTATGAACCTTATAAAAACAAGAGACTAATTAAAGAAAGTTTTTATACCCAGAAAGCAGTTTCGTTAATGAACCTTCGCAACTTATAAATAGCGTTTTCAACGTATTTGTAAGTCTATTAATTTTTTTTTTCAAAAATAATACTTACAAAATACGTAAGGAAAAGATTTTAATTTAATAACTGACAACTGCAAGAGGAACTTGGCAATAAAATTTTAATTCTTTCTGTGTAAAGGAAAATTTTTGATAGAGTTCCTATACACTGAGAACAGGCCTTGATAAAATCTAGATGCCAGAAACGTCAGTAAAAACAAAAGAACTCAGAAGGTGCAAAAAATAACTGCAAGTTCTTCAAATTAAAATTGAATTAATTATATTAATCTGAGGAGAGCCTTGAGACAATGAGTAAGTATAACAATTGCTGTAAATAACATTTATATTTTTTTAATGTACAAGCAAAAACTATCTGCAAAATTTGTTAATAATTTGGAAACTATCTGTGTAACGCGCGTACGTCTACATTCTGCTACCCTGACAAGACCTTTAAAAGCACTTCATACTCAATCTTTTTTTCATGCAGACATTCCTGAATCTGGTCCACCCAAAATTTCCACTACCTTTCTTTCCCACCACTTGGGCTGAAAAAATTCTCTTAGTAAGCACCTTATCACTCATTTTTTCGTACTTCAATTTATTAGTAGAGTCGATACTTACAGTAGACACTCTTTCTTTGCTTGGGGATTGGCCAGTTTGACCGGGAACAACTTTACGCTGATAGAACATCTGAATGTTGGCGCCACCATCAGATGCTCTTCTCCCAAGACCACCAACTGCAAGACATTAAACAAACATGAATTAATATAAAAAATAAAGAGATCATTTGTCAATCACTTTGAAAAACTACATACAGAAAGCAATAATCCTGGCAACTGAATTTTCCTGTTCAATGCAAAAATATTTTAAATAATGTATTTTTTGAAGTCCAATTGTGGTTTTTACCCAAAAAATATTTCCAGAGGTGATTACGAAGTGAAAAAAACAAAAAAAAACATGGAAACTCTGAGCTTGGTGCCAGTATACTGTAGTATATACAGTGAAGAGCAATTGAATTAGACATACCTGTTTAGTAACGTGTAGCACCACCTTTCGCCCTGATGACGGCGGCGATTCGTCTCGGCATGGACTCGACAAGACACCGGAAGCGTTGGGAAGTCATACGTATCCACGACCTCTGAACAAGCTCCCACCGTTCACAAAGATTTGATGGAGGGGGGTCAGAGCCTCGAACATCTCTCTCGATGGCATCCCAGATGTGCTCGATGGGATTGAGGTCAGGTGATCTAGCTGGCCAAGGAAGTGAGGTCACGTGATCTAACTGGCCAAGGAAGCGAGGTCCCGTCGGTGGAGTGTTCATCCCACCATTCAGATACAATTCGGTAGCGATGGCACGGTTCATTGTCTTGTTGCAGGATGAGGTCCCCAGTGGGATGTTGAAGACGCACAAACGGGAGCAAATGGTCGTCCAGGATATCCCGGTAACGTTGACCTGTGAGGGACAATGTCACACATACTAGGGGTTCCATTTCAGTCTACGTAAACAGTCCCCAGACGAGAATGCCACCCCCACCAGCTTGAAGAGTACCCTGCTGGCAAGAAGGATCCATCGCTTCATGTGGTTTGTGCTGTACTCGTATCCTGCCATCCGCATGTACCAACGTGAATCTCGACTCATCAGTCCAGGCAACATTTTCCCACATGTCTAGGGTCCAGTGGTGATGTTCCTGCGCCCAAGCTAATCTTTGCACCCTGTGATGTGTGGCCAGCAGCGGCACCCTCGTGGGACGATGGCTTCTGTACCCCATAGCGAGGAGATGGTTCTGGATGGTGTGGCTGCTTACACGTTTTTGTGCACAAGCGTTAAATTGCCAAGTGATTTCTTGCACTGTGACCCATCTATCCGCTCTTACAATGTGAGCTAGCCGACGATGGCCTCGCTCATCCCCACGCTGTTGTCTACGGCAGTTGGCCTTTCCAGGGATGGTTTTACCGGATTTGATGCACTCACGGTGCACCCGTGACACAGTGGCTCGTGAAAATCCCAGTGCCTGCACGACTTCCGAAATGGAGTGACCCATTCGTCGGGTCCCGACAATTTCCACACGATCAAATGCGCTTAGATCCTTCATCTTACCCATACTGCGTCCGACTCTTACTGATTCCCATCACATCACTTCTTATATTGTCGGATCGCTGCATACGTCATGTCATTTCCATTTACAGGACCGCCCACAGCGCCACATTTGCATAACGCCAGCTGTCTCTAATTCAATTGCTCTTCAGTGTATACTAGCAGTCATGCCTGTTTTGCAAACAGTACATACATACATATTACTAAGCTGTTCTCAGAGATTCAGAGGTGAGCTCCAAGAAGAAATACAAACTACCAGATAATTTCTACTTACTGTTGCAGTATCAAACTTCTCCATTTACAGCAATCTTGACACACAACTCGAGCTTCACTGACACCCATCATTTGACATACACAAGATCTTCTACACTTCACACTCATAATTTTTTTCTCATACAGACACTCCTAAATCTGATCTTCGCACCACTTCCCCTGCCTTTCTTTCCTGCCACTTGGGCTAAAAAGATCTTCTTAGTAAGCATCTCATACCTGCCTTTCTTTCCTGCCACTTGGGCTAAAAAGATCTTCTTAGTAAGCATCTCATTACTCATTCTTTCAACATAAACAACCTGTTAGTCTCTACCGTACTGACAATGTTTGGCATCATATTTCACAACTGCGACGCATCTTTATTCCTCACATGATCAGAATGTGTCTTCCCAGAACCCCCCCCGTAAGTAATGCATTTCTCCAGCATACAAACGACTCCCATGTTCCTTCTGTAGTATCCAGGTTTCACTGCCATACATCAGAGTAGGAACAATTACACTTTCACACACAGCCATTCGAGACTCTTGAGAATCGATCATTCCTGTGAAAACCTCCTAAAGCAGCTATGACTTTCAATGAAGAATTCACTCGCCTACTAATTTCGCCATCTAATCTGTTCTCTCTGTCAAACAATCTTCCTAAATACACAAACTCATTCGCCTGGTCAATCACGGTGCCATTTAGACTTATATTACATTCAGTACTACCAGTTCCTCTCTCAAAAACCATAACTTTGGTCTTTCTCTTATTTATACTCAGTTTGAATTTCATACAACTTCGTACATAAGGGACAACATGCTCTGCAACTCACTTTTGCTCTCTGCCAACAGGACTGTGTCATCAGCATACAGCAATCTGAACACATGGGTATTACCAAGACGTAAATCAGTATTGTCCATCTTGGCATCACGCAACCTTGCCCGACTCTTGCACCAATAGAAAACCATTTTGATACCACACCATTTACTCGTACAAAAGCTCTACTGTTTATGTCTATTTATTTCATACAATAGACATAAACAGTAGAGCATACATACAAGGGACACCTCTAATTAAGGGACAAAAATCTCCCATCCCATGGGTGTCTCTTATTGAGAGGTGCTGCTATATATACCATTTCAAACTGCACTTCCGACAGTCCATGCTTTATTTCCATCACTTGGAAGTTTCTCCTATTATTTAGCAACATTCGAAATGAAGAACTTTGAAATTATGATCTAGCAGTCAGTTCGGCTCCATTTGTTTCAGGTGATCAAGACCTCAGTGGAGGTTGAGAGCACTTATGAGTCTCTAATTTCTTAATGCAACATACACTGATGTCCAAAATTAAGATCGCAAATACATATTCTGTGATATCTTGAAAACTAAATGGTTTATTGCAATGGAATTTGGTACATAGATGCCTTATACTATGAGACATCCAATAGCAACATAACAAAATGAACAGGAAGTAAATTGCGTGAGATATGCAAATTAGACCCAAAACGGTCAAAACATGATGCATCTCCATATCCCGAGAACGGTCCGGTTAATAGGGAGTGTGGCCACTCCGCACAGCTTTACAAGTCGCACAACAAGCCCTCATACTGTAAATGGGGTTGCTGATAACAGTTTGAGGCAACAAATCCCATTTTTTCTAAAAGCATGGATTTTAACACCTGGAGAGTCCTGGGAGGGGGTTGATGGCGTGCAATGGCTCTTCCTACAGCATCACAAACATTCTCTATAGGATTTAGGTGTGGCAACTTTGCTGGCCACAACATACGGCGAATATCCTCTCCCTCCAGAAAATGGTCAACAAGTTGAGCTCTGCGTGGCCTTGCGTTATCATCCATAAAAATGAAGTTCGGTCCGACAGCTCCCTGGAAAAGCCTCATATATGGTTCACGGACCTCATCCTTATAGCTCTGTGCGGCCGCAGTGCCCCCATCGAAGATGTGCAGTGGTGTACGGCCACCCAACATGATGCCTGTCCACACAAGGATTCTACTTCCACCAAAGTGGTCAATTTCCCTTATGTTGGAGGGATGATAGCAGACCCCACACTGTCTCCAGATGAAGACTCGTCGAGAATCACTTTGTGTACTGAATCTCTACTCATCACAGAAAAGTACACGGCATCAATCTTGCTGTGTCCAAGAAAGATGTGTTTGGCTCCACGACAGACGGGCTCTCTTCTGCGATCTGGTGAGGGGGACACACGCCACTGGTCGCTGGGCATAAAGGGCCTTCTCTGCTAGGCGCCTGTATACAGTTTGACTCAGAATTATTGTTCCAGTCGCAGCAGAGAGAGGTCTCTTGCCGTCATTAGTCTACAGCCTTTGGCAGTTAATGGCACGTAACGATGCTCAGGTGTCTCCAGATGAAGACTCGTCGAGAATCACTTTGTGTACAGAATCTCTACTCATCACAGAAAAGTACACGGCATCAATCTTGCTGTGTCCAAGAAAGATGTGTTTGGCTCCACGACAGACGGGCTCTCTTCTGTGATCTGGTGAGGGGGACACACATCACTGGTTGCTGGGCATAAAGGGCCTTCTCTGCTAGGCGTCTGTATACAGTTTGCCTCAAAATTATTGTTTTAGTTGCAGCAGAGAGAGGTCTCTTGTCATCTGTCTATGGCCTTTGGCAGTTAATGCCACGTAACGATCCTCCGCAGGTGTTGTGACTCTTGGACGTCCTTGGCCTGGCCTACTGGTGATGGTACATGTTGTTCGGAATTGGTGCCGTAACCTGGATACCACTTTTCGTGCAACCTGTAACCACCCAATGAGCTCCGTCTGAGACTGACCAGCTTCAAGCCTACCGATGGTTCTCCACCTCAGTTCATCGTCTAAACGATTCCGAGCACTCATTCCAACTGAAATCAGTCAATCTTGTGATCTTTCTTAAAAGAAACACAACTCTGAAGATGAAATTCGCAGATACAGAAAATGGTCACTTTCACGTTCTCTTACCAAACTCACTCTGTTAACCGTTTAACAAACAGTGGATGCTTACATTAAATCCACTGTTCTCCAAAGTATATATGACAGCAATTTTAAACATTTTACATACATACATACATATCACTGAGCTGCTCTCTGTGATTCAGAGTTAGCTCCAAAAAGAAATACAAACTACCAGATATTTTTACTTACTGTTGTCGTATCAAACTTCTCCATTTACAGCGATCTTGACATACAACTCGGGCTTCACTAATATCCATTACACGCCATACACAAGATCTTTTATACTTCATACTCATAATCTTTTTCTCATGCAGACACTTCTGAATATGATCCACCCATGTCTTCTTTGCTTGGCCTTCCTCTGCCTTTCCTTCCTGCCACTTGGGCTAAAAAGATTTTCTTAGTAAGCATCTCATCAGTCATTCTTTCAACATGGCCAAACCACGTCTCCACCTGGCTAACAACATTTTGCTTCACATCACACAACTGCAACACATCTTCATTCCTCACACAATAAGACTGTGTCTTGCCACAAACCCCCAGTAAGTAACGCATTTCTCCAGCACACAAACGCCTCCTATGTTTCTTCTGCAGTACCCAGGTTTCACTGCCATACATCAGAGTAGGAACAATTACACTTTCATACACAGCCATGCAGGATTCTCTAGAGAACCCATCATTCCTGTGAAAACCTCCCAGAGCAGCTATGTATTTCAATGAAGAATTCACTCGCCTACTAATTTCACCATTCAATTTACTGGTTGCTGTTTTGAATTATTGTAAAATATATGTTTGTGACCTTCATTTTGGACATCAGTGTACATACATACATAACATTAAGCTGTTCTCTGAAATTCAGAGGTTAGCTCCCAATGAAAGACCATGAGCCAAGTACACTTTCTCTTTTCTTTTGATTGGAGATTTAACGACCACCGTGAACAACTTAATGGGCTATAAGCAGTTGTTCGTACCTAATTTAGGGTTATTGGTTCCAGGGAAGGGAGAGAGCCAGTGCCGGAAGACAAACACAACATCCATGCCTCACCGGAATTTAAACCTAGGCCCCTTTTGGATGAATGATCAGAGGTCATCGTTTAGACCACTGCCCCACCGGGTACACATTTAACTGAAAGAACTAGAATTTACTTACTGTTGGCATATCAAATGTTTCCACTTACAATGATCTTGGCACACAGCTTGAGCTTCATTAACATTAATCACACACTGCACACAAAACCTTTCATACTTATAATCTTTTTCTCAAACACACTAACTATTGCATGTTAACTGCTTATAACTCACAACAACCTTTTATACTTATATTCTTTTTCTCAAATACACTAACTATTGCATGTTAACTGCTTATAACTCACAACAACCTTTCATACTTATAATCTTTTTCTCAAACACACTAACTATTGCATGTTAACTGCTTATAACTCACAACAACCTTTTATACTTATAATCTTTTTTCTCAAACACACTAATTATTGCATGTTAACTGCTTATAACTCACAACAACCTTTCATACTTATAATCTTTTTCTCAAACACACTAATTATTGCATGTTAACTGCTTATAACACACAACAACCTTTCATACTTATAATCTTTTTCTCAAACACACTAACTATTGCATGTTAACTGCTTATAACTCACAACAACCTTTTATACTTATATTCTTTTTCTCAAATACACTAACTATTGCATGTTAACTGCTTATAACTTCACAACAACCTTTCATACTTATCTTTTTCTCAAACACACTAACTATTGCATGTTAACTGCTTATTACTCACAACAACCTTTCATACTTATATTCTTTTTCTCAAATACACTAACTATTGCATGTTAACTGCTTATAACTCACAACATACTGTATTTTCCAAGAATAATGCAGCAATGAGTTTAAAGCAGCAGGTAAATATATCACAAGGAATTTTTCTTTCAGGACCTTACAAGGTTTGTACTCTTCCAAGCAAAATAAATTCAAGCACTTTTTAAACCCGAACCATCATATGTATGTGCTGCCAGTTGATCAGTAGGTAGGTATTTAGTAAGTGCAGACCATTAATCTTAGCTGGAGCGGGCACATCTTTGATGACCTGCCTGTTACCCCTTGCCCCCAGTAGGTTTATTTTATTAACTTTGAACTGCCCCTCTGTTTTGGTGTTTTTCGAAATCATTTTATTTTGTGGAATATTTTGAAAGGGTACATTATTTAAATATTCATCTACTGGTATGACACTTATTGTTTGCTTGTTTGCTTTAACTTTTTACTTTTGATGCATGACTTTGATGCACCTTTTGATGCAGCCAGGAGATGAAGGGGTCCACGCATGAAGCACAAGTAATTCCTGGAAGTTCCACCCTCCCCGCAAGAATGCATCCCTAACTCCAATAAACAGAAGCCCATCACAATTTGCGAATATATCATTCCACTTATTTTACACACATGGCTGATGCTTTACTCTGTAGTGATGTCATACCCAAGGCACTAGCTGTCCACACACTGCCCTGGGTTGAATGCAAGTTCTGGGCTAGTTGATCAGCTTGGTGTTTTTATCAGAACTACACAGAAATCTATACATCTTTTTAGCACACACAATTATTTAACACATGCTTTTTCATATCATTAATTAAAAAAAAATCAAGTACTATTTACAGAGCCTTAAATTTTTCAAGTACTTTCAAGGACTTGAAAATAAACTTTTTTATTCAAGGACTCTGCAAGGTTTTCAAGGAGAGCACGAACCATGCCCTACCAACTGTTGTCAATGGTTGGATAAAGTCAGCTTTTATTATAAAGAACTAATAATAATAAACAATAGAAAATCTATTAGCATAACCTATGCAAACAGATTTCTCCATAGTTGAAGTGGAATAAATATGCAACATTCTCCCTACCTTCAAGTTCACTTATGTAATCACAGCTTTGATGACATGTAATTCAGTGAGACAGCAAATTTACAAGGCACACCGGCAGTCTTGCTATTTTATTTTTCTTTGCAGCCTTTGTTCAATCAATCACACACACACACACACACACACACACACACACACACACACACACACACACACACACACACACACACACACACTGTATTAAAAATTTTGTAACTTTTACAACAATGCATTTAAAAAATATTTTTGAATCACTATGTATTGTGTAAGCGTTGTTCAATAAGTACAAGTAGTGAGACTCTTTGGTTGGAGGGCATTTGCGCTTCCTAATTTTGTCAACAGGTGGTGTTACTGTACAGGCAAATTAAAGGCTATGCAACGGCATTGCAGCATGTTTGTTACTGAAGCCGTGTAATGTGCTGGACTAATTTTAATTTTCTCCCGTAGGAGCTGGATATGTCCGAAGTTGCTGAACGCGCTGTAATTCATCATGTACAACTGGGAAATGAATTTCCCCGAAGAAATGGTTCTTCATAAATGCATGGTAGGCTTTGTAATGCTATTATCGGCATATTTTCACTGTATTCAATGTAAAAGTGGTTACATGGAATAATGAGAAAAATTGGCAGGAAAACACACAACACACAAAACACTAGAATTCTTGAAATCGTCAAATCACGCATAAGTTACGGTGAAAATTATAAGCGGGACGCTTCGGTAGCGACTTCTACCTTCATCAGCCATGGAATGAGACACGTGGTAAAAGCGGCAGTTGTTGCCAGATTTCAAAATCGCTTTCCAAATGATAGGGATGCTAAAAGGTGCGGCAGTATTGCAGGTGTTAGGGGTAAGGCAGATTTCGATGCTTTCGCGGTACCTAAGGGCACGCCGATTGCTGAAGGGGGCGATCAACTTAACATTTTGCCAATCAGGAATAGGGGATGTATCGCTGACAGTTAAAATTGAAAGGGAGGAGGATTCTTAACATCAGCGATATGTTTTATCAATCGCTGGTTTACGCTGTGGTAAGTACTACCAATATAGTGGGTAACACCCGTGGAAGTGTTGATAGGGATAGCGTAGACACCTTGTAACTCTAGGGGTTTATTGGGATCTCTGTCTTTAAGGATGAGGTTGAGAAGATGTGGGGGTGGTTTGACTGCAGTCCTGTAGCCAAAAGACCTGAAAACAGAGCAAACTTTATGAGTGAAGGACAGGCTAAAGGGCAAAGTGAAAACAAACTGATGGCTGGTGGAAGGTTTAGGCAGTAAACTAGATCTATTCTGTGATTCAAAACTCTTAATTAGTCTATGTACTAAGAAGGGTGGAAAGCCATGTACACTGGCGGAAAGTGAAAAAAGAACACCAAGAAGGAATCGGCGGACAATCCTGAAATTTACATATGCTAATGGGGTCGAGTTTACGTAGGTGTGATGTTAATTTTGGGACCAACCGATGAGCGCTTACGCCACAGCACGGCATAATATGCAAATTATCGTCGGTGGTATTTAAGGAGTACGGCGAAGTGAATGTAATCAGTCGTCGGCGTACGGACAAGTGCGAAGACCCTGAAGAAGCTGCAATGCCTGGACATGGAAGAAGTGCACGATTTCAGCAGTTATCGGACTCTGAGCGAGGTCGTCTAGTCGGACTCCGCGAGGCCTGGTGGTCGTATCGTCGTACTGCGGAGCGAACTGGACGGGAAGTATCGGTGGTGGTACGATGGTGGCGTAGATGGTACGAGGAACATTCCCACACGAGAAGACGTGGAACCGGGAGTCGCAGACGGACTCATGAGCGGACCGATCGACGCATAAGAAGAGCGCTGTTGTCAAGCAGAACACCCGCTGCAACGCAAATCAAAGCTGCCATTGCACCTGAGGTGACTGTGCGAACAATCCGCAACCGTCTACTGGATGCAGGACTACGTGCGCCTCTGGCATGTGTACCTCTGACTCCAGCCCACCGTCAGGAACGGCTGCAGTGGTGTCGCCAACGTCTGCACTGGAGAACGCAATGGCGATCTGTCGTGTTCAGCGATGAAAGCAGATTCTACTTGGGAGCCTCCGATGGCCGTATGCGTGTTCACAGACGCACAGGGGAGCGTCTCCACCCTTCTTGCATACGCCAGCGACACACAGCGCCTACACCTGGTCTCCTGGTGTGGGGAGCGATCAGCTATCGCTCCCATACACAACTAGTGTTTGTACCGGATACGTTAAACAGCACCTCCTACATCAACAACATCATTCAGCCAGTTGTTGTGCCATTTGTAAGGTTGGTCCATCGTGGTGTTTTCCAGCAAGATAACGCACGCCCACACACTGCACGTGCAAAGCAACATGCACTTCAGGGTGTCAGACAACTTCCATGGCTTGCACGTTCACCGGATTTGTCCCCCATTGAGCACGTGCGGGATTTTATGGGACAACGACTTATCCGGTCTCCACGGCCAGCCACGACCATCCCCGATTTACGCGTCGAGGTTGAGGATGCTTGGAACTCAATACCCCAAACTTACATCCAGCATCTGTACGACAGACTCCATGCCAGAATTGCACAGTGTGACGCAGTTCATGGCGGTTCAACCTCGTACTAACCATGTTACATGGAAATGTTATTTTTCAGTTTACCAGCAAATACAGCTGTATTTTGCCATAATGTTTTGATCACATAATCCTCGGTATTCCGTTATTATGCTGTATAAATTTCGTTGGTATCAGGCGTCTCCTTCTTGGTGTTCTTTTTTCACTTTCCGCCAGTGTAATTTGCCAATGTTGATGATGTTCTGATATTCGTTTTGAAGAGCAGAATGGCTGTCGCAAATAAGGTTGGCTCGGTGAATGTACGACTTTATAGCAGACAATTTGTATTTTTTCATAGGTGCAAGAATGGTGAGGGATGATATTATGGGTGGCAGAAGATTTCCTGTAAACAGAGAGGCCAAGTGAGAAGTCTGAGTAGATGTTACCATCCAGAAAACTAATATTGTTGTCTACATGTTCTTGGGAAGAAAATTTTATATGCAGGAATTTTGGAGTTACGGAGGTCACGAGTTCAAACCCAGAGTGTTTATGGTGTGTCCAAATAATGAAGATGTCATCAACATACCCTAACCAAATGGTGGGTTTTAAGAGGGATGGGGCAACAATTAATGTTTCCATATTCTACAAATAAATTTCAGCAAGAAATTTGCTTGCTAAAATTTATAACCGTAACCATGATAGTAATGGGAATAAGTGACTACAAAAGACAGCCTGAAGAAGAAGAGTTTTCTCCGAAAATTTGCAATTAAAATAAAAAAAAATTCCTAGTAAGAATTCCCAAAATAGTAGCTTTTGATTAGTAATTGAATTAAGAAAATAGGAAGCCAATTCTCAACATGAGCTTCATTCAAAGAAGAAAGATGTTGACAAACTTTAATGAAGTTTCGACAAGCCATTAAAATCAAGAGACCTGGCAACTCATTCAGGGTATTGTGCTTCTGCACATCTAGGCGTTATTGTGCTTCTGCACAATAATGCTTAGATACAGCAGTTACCATGCAAAGGACATTGCAGCACTTTTGCTGGGAAGTCCTTCACCATCCGGCATATAGTCCTGACCTTGCGATTTTCACGTCTTTTGGACCTAAGACGAAATTACTCAAAGGCAAACATTTAACTTTGGATGATCAGGTGCGTGAAGCTGTGGATAACTGGTTGCAGCGGCAGTCTGCCTCATTCTGTGCCGCAGGTATACAAGGACTTATGCAATAACGGGACCGCTGCCTAAATGCTGGCGGCAATTATTTTTAGATATGACATGTTTTTTGACCCTTTCAGGTAGAAAGTTCCACTACTTATTGAACAACCCTCATAAGGTAAGCATGCATTTAACTGAGAGAACACACAGATACATAACTTAACAAGAAGAGATTGAAAAAATATTATTTACTTGCACCAAGAACAGGAGGAGGCTTCAGCAGGTGCTGATCCTTCACAGAGAACACTTGAGGTGGTTGATTCTGAACAAGAGGAAGATTTTGAGGGAGGTTTGTGTGTGGAAGTGCACTAAGGGGAAGAGCTGTAGGCGGATGCAGGGTGGGTCCGTAGTGAACCCCTGTTCTTTGCTGAAACAGATCGCTTGCGACTGAAGCGTCGGGTGCATCAGCATTATCTGGTCCAACAGTATGCCGCCGAACCACATGATACTGAGACTGAACAGTTTCCGTGTGCTTCTCTTCTTCATCAGATTCCAACTCCACATCGCCAAACTGTAATAATAATAATAATAATAAATAATAACTTAATTTGTAACCACATCAATTATCAGAATGTTAGTTGCTTCACTGGTTTGTGAAGAATCTGGAATGAGGATAAATGTTAAGAAATTCTCAGTGGTGGAAACGGGCTGGAACGCAGCGGAATCCAGTTCCAGGAACGAAACCCCACGTTCCGAGAGTGATGTGACACCAAAAGAAAGGGAACATTTAATTTGAATAAAGCATTTCGCAATGCATTTCAATTAATGATGCCATCTACGGACTTCTGGGTGGCCATTGGGTCAGTGGCATGTTGTAGTCCGCGGCTCGTCCAATCCATCGATGAGGAAGATATTCGTCGAGATAATCTTGCGTGTCGCCTAACCAGTGCGGTGGTGCACCATCCAATTGGAGAATAAATTGTCACTGTCGTCCTGCAACTGTGGCATCAACCAAAGGCTTAACATATCCAGAAAAGAGCCTCCCGTGACAGTTTTCTCGTGAAGAAAAAAGGGGCCGTACACTTTCTTTTTAGACACAGCACAGAACACATTTACCTTAGGGGAATCTCGCACGTGTTGCACTGTAAATCTGGGATTCTCCGTTCCCCAAAAGCAAACATTGTGCGTGTTTACCTGATCACTCACGTGAAAAGTAGCTTCATCGGTGAAAACTAAGTGATCGGCCAAATCATCATTTTCAAAACGGTGCTGCACTTCGGCACAAAATTCAAAGCGCTTTGTCTTGTCAAGATCAGTGAGATTTTGCAACATCTGCACTTTGTATGGAATCATTTTCAGCTTCTTTCTCAAAATTCTCCAGACAGTGGGCTGTGAAATCTGCACTTCACAACTCACCCTCCGCGTTGATTTTCCCGAGCTTAGTTGAATTGCGGTGCAAACACAATCGGCGACTTCTTCCGATACGTGCAGTCATCCAGGACTTTTAGGTTTGCACAAACAGCCCGTAGTTTCAAATTTTTTTATGCCAATCGTAGATAGATTTTCTGGTTGGAGGTTCTTTTCCGAATCGTGATCGAAAATGCCGTTGCACAACAGCTACAGATTCCGTTTTGCTCAATTCAAGAACACAAAACGCCTTCTCCACTGCAGACGCTGCCATTTTGACTGACTAATCAGGTGACACGAGCGCTACCGCCTACGTCACTTCCCTCAGTAGCGGGACACAAACTTTATGAGTACATCTACCTAACGGTTAGCAGCTGTGGTCCGTGTCTTCAACTGTTACTGTTTCACAGCATCTGGAAAGTGTATACTTCTTTATGAATCAGGGTGTACAATTGGAAAAAAGATATAGGAAAGTAAAAGGAGGGAGGGGGAAAAAAGTAAAACAACAGCTGAAGTTTGATAATCTAAAACACTCAATAAAAATTCCCATAGATGGTGCTGGTATCGTAAAATGGCTTTAGCGATCTCCAACTTACCTGAAAGCAGACACTCGGTTGCTGGCTGCCAACGTGCTTACACCTTTGTGAAGATGCCCATGGCAGTTGGGTGAAAATGTTTAAAGATTCCTGCAGGGTGTTATGTAGTTCAATTTAATTGGTTTCGTTAAATCCTTCTCTAAAATAAGTTCTGCATTCTTCTCGTATTTTATTTCTCTAAAAATAAGCTCTGCAATTTTGCTAATTTGCAATTCTGCCGATTTGCACAAGCTGATTTGTGTTCAATTCCGCCAAGTGCTGTAAGAAATGTTACCAGGATATCACAATGCCATATCACACCATCAGTGTTGTCGTTGGTTTGAACGGTTTCGAGAGGGAAATTCTGACTTGTCAGATCTTCCCAAAGCCTGAAGACCCGCAACAGTGCATACGGACATGCTGGAGACCTGAGTGGAGACTGACCTACGTGTTACCATGCAGGAGTTGGCCAAACATCCAAACAGTTGGGGACTATCGCGCACCCGCACCCATTTCGGAAGGTGCGCAAGAGGGGAATTTGGGTACTCCATCAACTCACAATTGAGCAGAAAGCAAACTGCATGAGTGCATGCGTTTCCATACAAAAACATGATCAAAAGTTGAAATGTTCTTGGACCACATTATGACAGGTGATAAGAAATGGGTCCTGTACAACAACATCAGCACCTGGAAACAGCTGAGATGCGTCTCATGAATAAATAAATCCATTGCTCTTTCCACATTTTTACCAACACACAGCAACTGAAAAATTGTTATTCGGCCACCGCCGGGAATTGAATCCCGAATATCTCGATATCTAGATGAACGCGTTAGCCTTACATCACAGCGGCCAACAATTCATGGAGCTATATGTGCTTAGTTCACCACTGTGGTGTAAGGCTAACGCGCTCGGCTAGATATTAAGAGATTCGGGATTCAATTCCCTGGCGGTGGCCGAATAACAATTTTTCCCTTGCTGTGTGTTAGTAAAAACGCGGAAAGAGCGATTGATTTATTTATTCAACTGACGCCACTTATTTAGAGGATTTTCACGATGCGTCTCATAGTCCAGAATCGACTGAACTGAACCAAAACTAATATTGAAGTCTTCAGATAGCTTACGATTAGTGATTCAGCAATTTTCCTGCACAGGTGTGCGGACAAGTTCACCACTGTTTTC
Source organism: Macrothele yani (assembly GCA_039090855.1). Taxonomy (NCBI): domain Eukaryota; kingdom Metazoa; phylum Arthropoda; class Arachnida; order Araneae; family Macrothelidae; genus Macrothele; species Macrothele yani. Next base: position 17,093,105 of record CM076999.1, on the reverse strand, counting down.
ACTTTTGCTGGTTGAGGGCCTCCCAGATCGTTTATCATTCTCACGGCCATCTTTAAAACGTTTATGCCACTTATAAACTTGTGCACAATTCATACAATCCTCCCCATAGACTTTCTGTAACTTTAAGTACATGTCTGTGCAAATTATCCCAAGTTTTAGACAAAATCTGATGAAATTTGTTGCTCAAATTTTTCTGACATGACAAATGCGATGAAGATTTTCACATATGTTGTTAAGCACTATTATACACTGGTGTGCAAAAATTAAGGACGAAGAGGAGAAATTAGCATAACAGCATAGCGAGCAGGCAGAACGGACCGAAAGACCACTCAGGAGATAGACTAGGGTCCGGTACGGTAAAGCATGCGCATACATGCAGAATGACGGTGGGGGGGCGTCGCGGAAGGGTATAAAGCACATGGGCAGTGTACGCTCAGCAATTCCTTGAAAGCTATTGCACGGTGTACATTTGTCTAAACGACGTCGAGTTGCTGCCACCGTGTGATATGGCCAACAGGCAATCCAGTAGATGACAACTGGATGACTTTACCCTAGGTCACGTCATTGGGAAGTTGGAAGAAGATCGAAGTGTGACTAGTGTGGCCGAGGAGTTCGGGATTGCTCACAGCATCGTTTCACGAGCTTGGAGAGCATTTCAAACGACAAGAACAGCTGTCCGAGAGTTTAGCAGTGGTCGTCCACGAGCAACCATGGTGGCGGACGACCGGTATATTGTCCTACAGGCGAGAAGAGACAGACGGCAGACAGCGAGAAAAACCGCAAGCCACATGCAACTGGACGTCCGTTATCGCGTTTTACCGTGGCCATGAGGCTGCACAAAGGTGGTCTATTTGCATGACGACCAGTACGGTGTGTGCCATTAACGCCTGCTCATCGGATACTGCGGTTTCTGTGGTGCCAGGAACACAAGAACTGGATACATCAGCAATGGGGTCGAGTTCTCTTTACGGATGAGAGCCGATTTAGTCTGACGAGCGATTCTGGACTTATACACATCTGGAGAGAGCAGGGAACATGCAATCACGCCTCCAACATCATCGAAAGGGACCGGGGTTTGGAGGTGGCGGAGTTCTTGTTTGGGACGGTATCATGCTTGGTAGCCGTACTGACCTCCACATCTTCCAAGGAGGTTCAGTCACTGGTGGCCGCTATTGTACCGAGGTTCTCCTGCGTCACGTGCGTCTGTTTAGAGGTGCTGTGGGTCCTGAGTTCTTCTTCATGGACGACAACGCCACACCTCATCATACAGTGGCTGTTGCATAGCTGTCGGAGAGTGAAGATATTCAACACATGGATTGGCCCGCAAGGTCCCCGGACCTAAATCCAATCGAACACGTGTGGGACTTTCTCGGGAGACGCTTGGCAGCACGTCACCAGCCGACAGCAACGATTCCGCAGCTGCGATTGGCGCTATAAGAGGAATGGGCTGCGATGCCTCAACAGCTCCTTGACAGCCTTGTCCTCAGCATGGACAGACGTTGTAAATCTGCAACGCAGTCAAGGGTGATCATATCCCCTACTAAAGACTGGGTATTTCTTGGCAGCCGCCTGTCACATGGACGTTTCTGTTTTCTGTCCAGTTGTGCTCGAAGCTACCTTTTCAATAAAAAGCCTTTGTATCCTTTGGATTCCTTGTTTGGACGGTTTTGCTCACTTGTCCCATATTCTTACATCTTGGGGATCTTATGGTATGATTTGAGTCGATGTGGAGCACTTCTGCACGATGTTACATTCGAAAAACCGTCTCGTTCCTAATTTTTGCACGCCAGTGTATATAAAAAAAGGATGAGCAGGGAAGACATCACTCACAGTACACGCATAGTGGGTTCCAAAGTCAACATGTGCCAAACAACTTCCTACTGTTTAATACATATTAAGTGCATTGCTGCATTGCAATATCCTTATACACCATATTTGCCCAGTAGAAAGCTAATATAAATATAAATGTAGTGAAAACAACCAACTTTTGGTTTTTTTATCGCTAATTTTTCTCTTACGCATGTTAAATGTTAGATAATGATCCAACACACAGCATGCAACTCAAACAAAACTGTGCAGGCTCAGAGAAATGGCAGCAACACGAACGACGTCGTGGCAGAGAGCCAGAAGATCGGCTGCAGTGCGAGCAGCAACAACGGTTGCGCAAGACCGATAACCGATGCAAGAGCTACCCATGATGACCCAGATTTGCAGGAAGGAAATGCATCTAGCTGATACAGTGGCTATGCAACTTTTGAAGTGATTTTTATACCTCATGTGCAAAAATATTTTAATGTTCTTGTGCTTTTATACTCCACCTGCTCATTTTCAACATATGTTCATCTGTACGAAGAATCTTGACATGTTTTTTCATCCCACTTTTGTGGTCGTTTCATGTTTTATCAACGACGACATGAAGTTTTAGCACCTCTGGCTATTCTTCATTGATATACACCGAAGTGGCAGAAAAACTGGTACACCAGTCTAATACTTGGTAGGCCCCTCACGGGAGTGCAGGACTGCAGAAATATGACAGGGCATGGACTCCACTAGCTTCTGGAAATATGCTGTAGGCAATGCACACCATAATTCCTGCAGAGCGTTCCAAAATTCGGATGTATTCCGAGGTCAGTGGGTTCAATAGTGCATTACATGGCATCCCAAATGTGTTCTATCATGTTCAGATCTGGGGACTTGGGTGGGAATGGTAGCACCACAAACTCAGATGAATGCTCCTCTAACCATAATGTGGCGTCCCGACACTTGTATGGAGGTGCATTGTCCTGTTGAAACAGGCCCAACCCATCACCATGAATGCAGGACATGAACAGGTGTACCTCGTCGGAAAAGATGCGCACATAGCGTTGGCCGGACACACACGTTTGTAGACGTACTAGGGGTCCCAGTTTCCTGTTGACAGGCAGGATCCATGGCATCATGGGGCTTGCGCCACACACCGAGCCTTCCACCTGCCCGATACAGTTGGAAACGCAACTCGTCAGATCAGGCTACTTGTTTCCAGTCATCAAGTGTCCAGTGGCGGTGTTGCTGTGCCCAAATGAGGCGCATAGCTCTGCGTCGTGCACCCATCAAGGGAACTCGAGTTGGGCGTTGGCTCCCAAAGTCCATATCGTGCAAGGTACGTTGCACAGTCCGGACGCTGATGCTTGTTGAGGCTCCAGCATTGAATTCCGATGCTACCTGCGAGAGTGTCGCGTGAAACGATTCTTGACAGCCGACGATGGTCACGTTCACCCAATGTCTTTTTACGGCCACTGGTATCGCAGGTTGGAGGTCTTGCCGGAATTCTTGTAGTCACGGTACACCCTTGCAATGGTCGTCCGTGAAAATCCGAACTTCGTTTCTACCTCCGAAATACTATGACCCATCTCACGAGCGCCAACTATGACACTGCGTTGGAAATCGCTTAAATCATTATCACTTGTCATTCTCATGCCAAAAACAGCTCTGATAGCTGGCAAGGATGTCTATTGCTTTATATACGCACTGGCGGACGCAACCGAGTACACGCATAGGTGACGTTGCTATGTATTTTGCATAAGCTCATCTGTAACAGTTTTTCTGGCACTTCAGTGTATATACATGATATATAAGCATTACCAAGTGAGGACCAACCGCCAAACTACGGTATGTGCGAATGCCCCCCATTTTTGACTCAGCTATTACTTGATATATCAAGGTATGGAAATTGCAAATGAGAGGTAAGGCCACATTATCTAACGTTTAACACGCGTAACAGAAAAAAATTAGCTATGAAAAAACCAAAAGTTGGTGGTTTTTACTACATTTATATTACTTCCTACTGTGTCGTGCAACTTCAAACTTATGCAACCAGTCTGGATACTTTTTCCATCACACCTCGTATATTTCAAAGCTTTGAGATCAAAAGATACTTTGAGACTTACATTCAAGATTACAGTGGCATTCCTCATTTTACACATGGTAAACCATATAATTATGTGATGGTGAGCTCTACTGATATGCTACCCATCTTACAAACAGATGAATCAACATGCATAAGGCTGTCCCAGTGGTGCAGTGGTCTAGGTGCTGATTTGACCTTTTGTCTGAGAAGGGTCTGGGTTCGAATCCCGCTGAGGCATGGATGTTGTGTTTGTCTTACAGCACTGGCTCTCTCCCTTCCCTGGAACCAGTGACCCTAAATAAGGGACAGGCAACTGCTTATAGCCCATTGAGTTGGTCACGGTGGTCGTTAAACTTTCGATCAATAAAAGAAAGAAAAAACATGCATAAGGTATGAAAATAAAACTAAATAAAACAATAATAAAAGCACATGGGTAAATGAGTTTTACCTTTTCTAGATTTTCTGAAACTAGCTGTACAATTGGAATAGGACTAAACATTGGCTTGACAGTGGATTGCTGATCACTATCACTTGCGGGTTCAACAGGTGGGGATTTTTCAACTGTTAAGAAAATAAATAAATTGCATTACTTTCAGCCAACCAAACTGAAAAGAAGCATAAATATTAAGGGTAAGACAAGATCATACATAATTTCTGTTATTTTCATCAGTATTTTAACATAAAATAAAATTACTTTTGCAAAACAGTATTCTTATTACAGTATTAATAAGAATACTTTTTTTTTTTTTTTTAAGAATACTTACTTTTTTCAGTATTCTTGCTACCAAACACAAGCAATGCTAGAATTAGAAATAAATCTTTTACTGGCCTAATGGACCAATAGAACTTGCAAATCACTGGCGCAAAAAAAGAAAACAAAAGTGTAGAAAATAGCGGAAACACCAGAAGGTCAGTTGTCAATCACAATAGTTACAAAAACCTACAAACAAAAATGTAGAAAATAGCAGAAATTCCAGAAGGTCAGTTGTCAGTCACCATAGGTACAAAAATCTACAAACAAAAATGTAGAAAATAGCAGAAACTCCAGAAGTTCAGTTTTCAGTCACTATAGGTACAAAAATATACAAAAAAAATATAGAAAATAGCAGAAACTCCAGAAGGTCAGTTGTCAAGTCACCATAGGTACAAAAATGTAGAAAATACCAGAAACTCCAGAAGGTCAGTTGTCAGTCACCACAGATACAAAAATCTAAAAACAAAAATGTAGAAAATAGAAACTCCACAAGGTCAGTCGTCAGTCACCATAGGTACAAAAATCTAAAAACAAAAATGTAGAAAATAGCAGAAACTGCAGAAGGTCAGTCACCATAGATACAAAAATATACAAACAAAAATGTAGAAAATAGCAGAAACTCCAGAAGGTCAGTTGTCAGTCACCACAGATACAAAAATCTAAAAAATAGCAGAAACTCCAGAAGGTCAGTTGTCAGTCACCATAGGTACAAAAATATCAAAAATAGCAGAAACTCCAGAAGGTCAGTTGTCAGTCACCATAGGTACAAAAATGTAGAAAATGGCAGAAAGGTCAGTTGTCAGTCACCATAGATACAAAAATATACAAACAAAAATGTAGAAAATAGCAGAAACTCCAGAAGGTCAGTTGTCAGTCACTATAGGTACAAAAATCTAAAAACAAAAATGTAGAAAATAGCAGAAACTCCAGAAGGTCAGTTGTCAGTCACCATAGGTACAAAAATATACAAACAAAAATGTAGAAAATAGCAGAAACTCCAGGTCAGTTGTCAGTCACCATAGGTACAAAAATCTGCAACAGGGTGTGTACCAAGTTTTGAAAAGATAATTTTACGATCAATTACCAATTTTCATGACCATTTTCAAAAGAGCTTTGTGTGTGTGTTCGAGGGTTGTACCGAAAGTAACGCAAAAGTGGGCATAACCTTTTTAATAACTGACAGAGGTCGTTCAAATTGCACATGTTGGTAGAGTATAATTCTTACCTCTATTCAAAGATACTACTCAACGTAGTCTCTATCACAAGCGATGCGTTTGCACCATCGCTGAACCCAACTCTGGAATCCACTTTGAAAAAATTCCGGTGTGCACTGTTGTACCCACTTCTTCACAGCCACTTTCACCTCGTCTATGCCATCAAATCGTTGTCTCTGGAGACTGTCCTTCATTGTGCTAAACAGGTGGAAAATGGAGGGTGCCAGATCTGGGCTGTACGGTGGATGGGGGTCCCAGTCAGCCTAATTTGCTGATCACCTGATTTGTTGCCAAATATGTGTGTGGTCTCTCACTGTCATGGTGAATGTGGATCCTTTTCAGATTCTTGTTCAGTCTCTTCCTCCTTATGTCTTCTCTAAGCTTCTAGAGCAGTGGTTCCCAACCTTTTTTTGGCCATGCCCCACCTAAGCATCTCAAAAATTGTGATGCCCCCCTTGTGACATATAATTCTTATTATTCAAAAAATGAACTCCTATCCTCCACGTATAATGACGTATGCATATAATTCTGTGACATATAATTCTTATTATTCAAAAAATGAACTCCTATCCTCCACGTATAATGACATATACGTATAATTCTCTGACATATAATTCTTATTATTCAAAAAATGAACTATTCACGTGGAGGACAGGAATTACATATAATTCTTAGTATTCAAAAAAGAATTATATGTAACTCCTATCCTCCACGTATAATGACATATACGTATAATTCTGTGACATATAATTCTTATTATTCAAAAAAATGAACTCCTACTCATATGTTCTTTGAAAGCTTGTTAATGGCCTTTTAGGCCATTAACAAGGCTTCCAAAAACATGGCATCCGTGAAAGAGAAAAATAAAAGAACGAAATTAGAGTGGAAGTACTGAGGAAGAAATCACTAAGAAATTGTTAAAAATAAATAAATTATAATATGAAGTGATGTAAAAAAAACAGCAAATAAAGTTTCAAAACTTATAATAGAAAACTGAAATGCATAAATATGAAATAATTTTAATGGAAGCTTTTTCTGTAATACTTTGATCATTTATGTGCTGATTCTCGAATTGAGCCCCTTAAAAATGAAATTGCTCTCCTGTGGGGCGGGTGCCCCACGTTGGGAACCACTGTTCTAGAGTGTCTCAACGCACAGCTTGCTGGTCACAGTATGGCCATGTTCCAGAAAATCAAGGAGAATGACACCTCTGTAATCCCCCCAAAACAGTCACCATGACTTTCTGTGCTGATCACTGGTTCTTGAACTTCTTAGGCCTTGTTCAAGAGGTGTGATGGCACTCCATGTATTGATTCTTCGTTTCCAGATTGTAAAGATACGTTTCCTCCCATCACCAGATTGGAAAAAAATGTGTCTTCATTGGCTTCAAATGCTTTCAGCAGATCAGAGCAGACTTCCACCCTTCTCTCCTTCAAATCGGGTGTCAACTGCCAAGGTACCCAATTTACACACACTTTCCGATACCCTAAGTCTTCCATCATCTTCTGTATGGCATTGTAACCACAGTCCAGTTGTGCAACAAGCTCACGCATTGCGTCTCTCCGTGCGAATCAATTGATCCACTCGCTGACGATTTGTGTCAGTGGTCGCAGATGATGGTCTCCCACGGCATGGTTTGTCTTCAATGCTGGTCTCCCACTGCATGATTTGTCTTCAATGCTGGTCTCCCACTGCATGGTTTGTCTTCAATGCTGGTCTCCCACTGCATGGTTTGTCTTCAATGCTGGTCTCCCACTGCATGGTTTGTCTTCAATGCTGGTCTCCCACTGCATTGTTTGTCTTCAATGCTGGTCTCCCACTGCATGGTTTGTCTTCAATGCTGGTCTCCCACTGCATGGTTTGTCTTCAATGCTGATCTCCCACTGCATGGTTTGTCTTCAAAGCTGGTTTCCACTTCTTTAAACATCTTCATCCATCTGTGCACATTGCTATTGTCAATGGCATCATCTCTGTAAACATTCTGTAACCTTCTGTGGATGTCTGACAACCTGCATCCTTCCTTCGTCAGGAACTCAATGACGGCATGTTGCTTCTCCTTGGAATCCATTATTTATCTGCAATAAAGAAGAAGGGTTACTATAGATGAAGAGGTACTCTACCAACATGTGCAATTTGAACGCCCTCTGTCAGTTAATAAAAACATTATGCCCACTTTTGCATTACTTTCAGTAGAACCCTCGTATATACATATACAGGGTGTCCGAGAATTATTGGACACATTACAAAATTATATAAAACAAAACATTAAACAGATAGAAAGATACTGACTGTACTAACTTACAATGTAACTACACAAGTTAATAAATTTCGATGTGAGATCCCTTGGTTGCTCGTAGTACGTCCAAGCGATACTCGATTTCATGCCATGTATTGGCAAGCATCTGAGGAGTTATGGAATTAATAGCAGCTGTGATACGCTGCTTCTGTTCCTGCAAATCAGTACAAGGCGTCTCATAGACACGATCCTTCACAAAACCCCACATGAAATAATCCAATGGAGTTAGATCTGGAGAGCGAGGAAGCCATGGAATGGGACCACCACGCCCAATCCATCTGTTGGGGAAATGCTCATTTAGGCACTTACGTACACACGTTGACCAATGCGGAGGTGCATCGTCTTGTTGGAAAACGACGTTGTCATATCTTTTGATCTGGGGTATAGCAAAATTTTTAGCATATCCAAGTGAATGTCACCATTTATGGTTTTTTTTTTTTTTTTTTCAGAAGAAGAAAGGACCATTCACTTATCTTTTTGATAGGGCGCACCACACATTAACTTTTGGAGAATCACGCTCCAGTTCAATAGCAGCATGAGGCGGTTCACTGCCCCATATCCTACAGTTGTGATGATTCACAATACCTGATACATGAAATGTGGATTCATCACTAAAAATTACAGTACTGAGAAAGTTTTTGTCGTTTTCCACTCGATTCAGCATATCCACAGCGAAATCCTATCGCAGAGTGTGATCATTTGCATGCATCTTTTGCACTATTTGAATTTTATAAGCATGAAACTTTAATTTCTTGTGCAAGATATCGTGAACTGTTGATTTCGGAATGCACAGTTCTCTGCTTGCTTTACGAACGGATCTCCTGGGGCTTCGTCAGAAAGTTTCATTAACTTGGTCAACCGTCTCACCACTGACGCTAGGCCTACCGGCTTCTCCACGATGTTCTACATTGCCAGTTTCTTTAAACTGTTTCATCCACCGCTTAATTTAATTCGTTGACAGAGGATTACAACCATACTCTAAACGGTACCGTCTTTTAACTTTAATGACAGACTTTTAATTTCGCAAGCCATAACACACACATTGCCTTCTGCTGTACGGATGACATGACTACTGATTGCGCATTCCTCGTATATTCCTCATCAGGCGACACCTAGTGTCATCTATGGGATTCTGGGAATAACAATTCTGCAAAACAAAAATATAGAAACCGTGTTAAGCAATACGAGACATAGAAAAACAGACAATGCTCATAGTTTTTTTTTGTACATAATTTTGTAATGTGTCCAATAATTCTTGGACACCCTGTATTAAGCTTGATAGTAAAATCAAGTTGATCAATAAGCATAGTGTTTCCAAACAAAAATTTATGTTCAAATTAGTTAACTTTTTTTTTTTTTTTATGGGATTTATTTAGGTAGTTTCGAATTTCTGCAAATTTTTGGAGAGAACTCCTCTCCTTCGTCAAGCAGTCTTTCGCTCAATCTCCATCACGGTCTTCAGTTACGGTTAACCTTGATGATTACGGTGATTCTGCAAAATGTCTTGCCAGATGTTAGGCAGCGAAAATCCCTTACAGTCATTAATGATGAAGTTCTGGTATTTTCCAAATTTTGGGTCCCTCTTTCAATTTAAGCTTCAGGTATTTGGATTGATTTTTTTTTTTTTTTTGATTGGAGGTTTAACGACCACCGTGAGCAACTCAATGGGCTATAAGCAGTCGTCCGTCCCTAATTTAGGGTCACTGGTTCCAGGGAAGGGAAAGAGCCAGTGCCGTAAGACAAACACAACATCCATGCCTCACCGGGATTCGAACCCGGACCCATTCGGACAAATGATCAGAGGCCATCGCTTAGACCACTGCGCCACCGGGGCGGCGGATTGATTTGCAATGACAGTCAAAGAGTCCCAGTCTATGCGGTGTCCTGTTTCTCTAACGTGCCATCTAATTCTGTCTTGTTTGAACAATTTTTTATTGCTGCCTTGTGCTCCACAATGTGTTTCCAGCCGACTACCTGTTTCTCCTATGTAGTATTTTCCACAGCTGCAGGTTACTTTATAAATGATACAAGTTTCCAGCCTATGACCTGTTTCTCCTATGTAGTATTATCCAGAGCTGTAGGTTACTTTATAAATGATACGAGTTTCCAGCCTACGCCCTGTTTCTCCTATGTAGTATTTTCCACAGCTGCAGGTTATTTTATAAATTACTCCTTGCATTTTTAACAAGTTTTCTTCTTTTTAAATCAAGCTAGGACAAATGTTTTTAAGTTTGTTGTCTAAACTGGGAGCTAATCTAACATTATATTTACTGCTTATTCTCTTTAAAGATTCAAACAAACCCTTTTGATACGTAATTTTTCTTGTAAATCTAAACTTCTGCTTGCTTGTATTTTTTTGTTTATCTTGTTTGAGTAATTTATCTATTTCCTTTTTTGGGTAGTTATTTTCAGTTAGCATTACTTTCAGTTCATCCATGTGGGCTTTTTTCATATCTTCTGAGCAGACTATATTATTTATTTTTTCTAAAAATTGGTTTGCAACATTTCTCTTCATTGAATATGGATGAGGAGTTAAAATCTAGGATTTTGTTTGTATCCAAAGGTTTTTTGTACATTTTTGTGAGGAATCTTCCTGGACATAGATGGTCAAATCCCCAAGAAGTTTATTTAATTTTCCTTCAGTTTGAACCTCCAAAGTGAACTGAAGAGAATCATCTAATTTATTAAAGCACCTTAGAATTTTTTCTGGAAGATTTTCATCCTTGCTATCTATAATGAATAAGATATCATTCATATATCTGTGATAAAGGCAAAAGTATGAGGGCTGAACCAGTGTCTTTTCTTCCAACTTTCCTACATAGTAATTTGCCAAAAGTGGGGAGCCCATTGCTAATACAGACTTTTGGAGGGAAAATCTTTCCTCAAATTGAAAATAGATGTTTTTTAAGGAGAAAATCAGCAATTCAAAAATCCCCACAAGTCAATTCCTTACTTGATTATGAAAAACAATTTTGTTTGCCAGATCATCTGTTAAAAATTATATTTGCAGAAATTTGAGACTTTAACCTAGATAAATCCCTTAAGAAAGTTAACTAGTTTGAATATAATAATCTAGGAAGCCACATAACAAAGATGAGTTTAATTTACAGATTGAAAACTGCGTATGGGTCAGACACGTGGCAAGCGTTCAAGAAAGTACAATATGCAAGAGATAAAATGAAAAAATCAGTAGCCCAAATCAAGTTCCTCAAGGAATGTAAGGAAACAGATTTTATTCCAAATTCATTTAGGCTCGGAAAACCTTTCAAAGAGTTACTTTCCAACAGCTTTGTACATGCTATAGAGCATAAGATGTTAAAGCGTAGCATAGCAGCAAAATATAGGAGCCTAGCGTAATATAAAATGATTAATCAAAAGAATGAAGAGAAATTTTCAAGTATCTTAAGCGAAGCAGATAAGCTAGAGTTAGAGGAGTGGTTGAATATTGGAATAAGAGACAAAAATAAAAAAAATTAACCAACCTTAAAAAAAAAAAAAGAAGAAAAAAAAATTCTAAAGGAAGTCAACACAAATAAGGTCAGAGTAGATTAAGTACTCAGACATGTGAAATACAATTCCTCTGCAGGTGTGAGCAAAGATTTATTAAATATTTTAAATGAAGGTTTAGATTATAATCTGACAAAGGGAAAATTGAAGCCAGAAAAAATAGTTATTGAATTAAAAAGTATATGCAGCACTTTGGAAAAAAATGACAAAATTAAGGCAGATCTCAGCAGAAATAATTACCACAACAGCTTAACAAAGTTCTTTAAACAAGTAAAAATTCCCTATAAGAACTTTGAAATCAACCAATTAAAGAGCCTTAAACCAGTTAAAAAAAGAAGAAAATTTAGTGGCTTTGAAAACCGACAAAAGTAAGTTAATTACAATTATGGATAAAGAAGGTTATCGTAAGAAAATAGAAGAAGAGTTAAAAAAAGCCTATTTATGAGGAGATACAGGAAACCCTGTTACCTGAATTAATTAAAAAAGTTCCAAAGCTTATTTCAGAACAAAAGAAACAAGTTTGTAAAATCATGCAATGCATTGATTATAATACGCTTTCCAACATACCAGAAATCATTACTCAAGTTATCACTCAAGTTATGAGAATAATGGCTGTGGAATAAATCTCGGTCCTGTGCCCTGACCTTTGATCCCATTTCAATAATATTCAACAAAACCGGTTCGGTATACGTCCGAAATAACATGATAAAGTTTTGTCGCAATCGAAGCATTTTTACGTAAGTTATGATGCATAAGGGCTATGGAATAGATCCCGCTCCTGTGTCCTAACCTTTGACCCTATTTCGCCCATTTTCAATAGGGTTTGTCGCCAAGTGGTCCCATACCACATACTAAAATTTCATCGAAATTTAACCTTTTTTTACGTTAGTTATGACGCATAACAGCAGTGGAATGGATTCCGCTCCTATGTACTGACCTTTGACCACATTTTGTTCACTTTAAATAGGGTTCCTTCCCAGGTGATCCCCTACCAGATACTAAAATTTCATCGAAATTGAATTATTGTTACGCGAGTTATCGTGCGGACGGACATATGCACACAACGCGTGACGTAATGAGACAGATGGTATGACCGCGCACCAACATTCTCAAATGCGAGATTGTGACGTCATAAGATTTCTAAGCATTGGTAACATTAATGGAACAACGCTCTGACACTGAAAACGTTATAATTCGGGGTGGTTATTTAATCCACTAAACGAATTCTCCTAGAGTCGAGATCAAGCTAAATCGATTTCTAGTACCAGACAACGGTAGCTTAACGACTTTCATCAAAATTCTTAGAGCCGTTTTCAAAATAAAATGTACATACATACATACAAGAATTGCTACTTTAAGGTGGACGTCAAGTAATTTTGCTTCTTATACTTCCAATGGAAAAACTTCTGTACACATTTTCTTCACAATTAATGCATTCCCAAGGATGAAAATTTGAACATCGATTAAAATAGCTTCATTTCATAACTTGGAATACTTAATATTTTCTAAACCGTAACCGTAATTATGCAATCCAACATTTATTTGTCTACTGACGTCATCAAAGTACAGGTCGCGCCATCTTTTCTCTGTTTTTTTTTTTTTTTTTTTTGGATTGGAGGTTTAACGACCACCGTGAGCAACTCAATGGGCTATAAGCAGTCGCCCGTCTCTAATTTAGGGTCACTGGCTCCAGGGAAGGGAGAGAGCCAGTGCCGTAAGACAAACACAACATCCATGCCTGACCGGGATTCGAACCCGGACCCCTTACGGACGAATGATCAGAGGCCAACGCCTTAGACCCCTGCGCCACCGGGGCGGCTTTCTCTGGTTTCAACACCACCAAAAGAAAAGTTATTGATTTTTAATATAATTATGGTTATGTTTTAGAAAATATTAAGTTTTCCAAGTTATAATATGAAGTTATTTTAATCGATGTTCAAATTTTCATCCTTGGGAACACATTAATTGTGAAGGAAATGCGTACAAACGTTTTTCCTTTGGAAGTATAGGAAGCAAAATTACTTGACGTCCACCTTAATAGTATGGGATAAGAGCGATGGAAAGGATCGCAATCCTATGTCCTGACCTTTGACCACATTTTGTCCATTTTCAATAGGGTTCGTCCCCAGGTGGTCCCCTACTACATACTGAAATTTCATCGAAATCGAACCATTTTTACACACGTTGTGATGCATAAGGGCAATGGAATGCATCCCGATATTATGTCCTGACCTTTGACCCCACTTCACCCATTTTGAATAGTAAAATTTCATTGAAATCGAACCATATTTACGCAAGTTATGACGCATAAGGGCAATGGAATGATCCCGCTCCTACGTCGTGACCTTTGACCCCATTTGTTCCATTTTCAATAGGGTTCGTCCTCAGGTGGTCCCCTACCACATAGTAAACTTTCATTGAAATCGAACCATATTTACGCAAGTTATGACGCATAAGGGCAATGGAATGATTCCGCTCCTACGCCGTGACCTTTGACCCCATTTGTTCCATTTTCAATAGGGTTCGTCTCCAGGTGGTCCCCTACCACATACTAAAATTTCATCGAAATCGAACCATTTTTACGCCAGTTATCGTGCGGACGGACAAAGCTGGAGCATATACGCTTCTTCAACCTACGGTTGGAAAACGTAAAAAAGGCCAACTCCCAGATAATTTTTAAAAGTTCTCAAAATTGCAATTCAGGTTGCCTCATCTACATGGAATAGTAAAATTACATAAGATTAACCACCCAATTATAGATTCAAAATGCTCAATACTTTCAAATCTGAACTATTATCTTAAGTCACACCTTCAAGATTTATTAGATGAACCACTTTCCATTATAAAAAACTCCTCAGTCCTAAAGTGTAACTTAGAGCAGCTTTTTTTTTTTTTTTTTTTTTTTTTTTTTGATTGGAGGTTTAACGACCACCGTGAGCAACTCAATGGGCTATAAGCAGTCGCCCGTCCCTAATTTAGGGTCACTGGTTCCAGGGAAGGGAGGGAGCCAGTGCCGTAAGACAAACACAACATCCATGCCAGACCGGGATTCGAACCCGGACCCCTTACGGACGAATGATCAGAGGCCAACGCCTTAGACCACTGCGCCACCGGGGCGGCTTAGAGCAGCTTCTAACCCTAGATTCTCCTATTATTGGTAGCCTAGACATAGTATCTATGTATACTAGCATTAATTTAGATCAGTTTATAGAATTTTTAGCAGATGACCTGGCAGACAAAATTGTTTTTCATAATCAAGCAAGGAATTTGCTTGATTATGAAAAAAGGGATTTTTGAAATGCTGAGTTTCTCCTTAAAAAACAACTTTTTTCAATTCCTATTAGTAGTTCTAATTCTGACTATTAGATAGCTATAATCACTCTACTATTCTCTTTTACGTGCAGTATTTCAAAATAACTTGTACAATATTCTAGAGGATAATGCATACCTTGGCATTCCTTGCTAGTGATGAGAAACATTTCACACACATGTTTTCCGGTCTTTGTTGATGTTATTGTCCTAAAGTCTGTTGTATGAGATGAATAGTTTTACTTCACACATTTTTCGCTGACTCTATGAATCTTCGCTTTAGGATTCAAACACATCAACTTTTACCGTTCTTTATACTCGCCCTCGAGTATAAAGAACGGTAAAAGTTGATGTGTTTGAATCCTAAAGCGAGATTCATAGAGTATACCCAGCGGAAAATGTGTGAAGTAAAGCTATTCATCTCATACAACAGACTTTAGGACAATAACATCAACAAAGACCCGAAAACATGTGTGTGAAATGTTTCTCATCGCTAGCCAGGAATGCCAAGGTAAGCATTATCCTCTAGAATATTGTACAAACTTTTTTCAATTTGAGAAAAGATTTTTCCTCCAAACGTCTGGACTAGCAATGGGCTCCCCACTTTTGGCAAATTACTATGTAGGAAAGCTGGAAGAAAAGGTGCTGGTTCAGCCCTCATCATCATCATCATCATCATTGTCAACCATTATCAATCCACTGCTGGACGAAGGTCTCCCCAAGTTTCCTCCACAACGGTCTGTCTTGTGCCAGTCTCCTCCATGTCACTCCCGCATATTTACGAATTTCATCCACCCATCTCCCATGTGGTCTTTTTCTGGGTCTTTTCCTGTCCCTTGGAATCCAATCTAAAATTTCGGCTGTCCATCTATGGTCTGTCCTTCTGGCAGTATGTCCAGCCCATTGCCATTTCAGGGATTTAACTCTGATCATGATGTCTTCCACTCTCGTCATTTTTCGGATCCACGAGTTCCTCTTCTTATCTCTCCTGGTTATACCAAGCATGCACCTCTCCATGCTTCTTTGAGTTGTCTGCAGCCTTTGTATGTCTCTTTTAGTTAAGGTCCACGTCTCTGCACCATACGTAAGCACTGGAAGGATGCATTGATCAAACACTTTTCTTTTAAGACATAATGGCATATTGCTCTTGAAAATTATGCTGTTTCTTCCAAAAGCTCTCCAGGCAAGTTTTGTACGCCGATTAATTTCTTCATCAATGTGACCCTTACTTGATATCTGCTGTCCAAGATAAACGTACGTGTCTGTTATCTCCAGCTTTTCTCCATCAATCGATAAATCTTCATTTCTTGTAAAAGCATTGAACATCACTTTTGTCTTCTGAACGTTCATTTTTAATCCCACTTCTTTACTCTTGTCAACAAGTTCCTGGATCATACTCTGCAGCTCTGATGGGGTGGTTGCAAAAATGACTACATCATCAGCAAAACGAAGGTGGGTTAGATAATGTCCATTAATCTTTATCCCTTTGTTTTCCCAGTTCAGTGATTGAAAGACATTTTCCAATGTGGCATTAAAGAGCTTCGGAGATATGGTGTCACCTTGTCTCACTCCCTTTCCAATTTTTATGTGTGTTGTATTTTCAAACAGCCGAATCTTTGCACTTGCATTTTCATAGATGTTATTAATAATATTAATGTATGCATCTTCAACACCGCAGGATTTCAGAGCCATTGTAACTGCTGATGGTTTCACCGAATCAAAGGCTTTTTCATAATCGATAAAAGCCATGCACAATGGAAGTTCATATTCCCACGCTCTTTCAATTAGTTCTCTCAGTACGTGGATATGATCTATTGTGCTGCAGCCACTCCTGAATCCAGCTTGTTCTCTCGGTTGAGCCATGTCCAGTGTCACCTTCAAGCGGTGTGAAAGAACTTTAGTGAAGATTTTATAAACCACTGATAGGAGGCTGATAGGTCTGTAGTTCCTGAGATCCTCAATGTCACCTTTTTTATGTAGCAAGATCATCGTAGCATTGTTCCAATCCTCAGGAATCTTCCCTTCATTAAGGCATCGAGTGAAAATTTGGGAAAGTACTGTTTCGATTTTTCCACTTGCTTCTTGTATAATGTCTACAGTAATTCCATCTTCTCCTGGAGCTTTTCCCCGCTTCATGTTCTTGATTGCATGTACAACTTCTGCTGGAAGGACTGGAAGAACTCTGGTACTGGTACCTTTCATGATGTCTGGAGTACATGTATAATCCCTTTCATATAATTTGGAGTAGAAATCTTTCACTCTTGTCAAAATTTCTCCTCTATTTCTTGTTACAGAACCATCTTCTTTTCTCAGTGCCATAATCTGTTTTCTTCCCTTACTGAGATGTCCCTTTGCTATCTTTAGGCTTTGGTTGTTTTCAATTGCTTTCCTTACTAGTTCACAGTTGAATTTCCTTACGTCTTCTGTGATACTTTTTCGTACTGCCTTACATAGCTCTTTATATTCCACTTTGGAAGTCACATCTTCTTTAGTTGTCCTCATCTCTCTTCTTTTTTGCATCAACATTTTGGTTTTTCTTGATAATTTGTTCACATGCAACTTGTTCTTAGACCCAGCTAATTTTGTTGTTGTTTCCATAAGAGCTTTGGTTACTTTTCTGTTAACTTCAGAAATATCCACTTCTTCCGATGTTAGGCCTTCTAAAGCAGAGAATCTGTTCTTCAGTTCCAACTTAAAGGTATTATGGTGTTTTTTAAGGTTGGTTATGTCAATGCATTTTGTTTGTCTTATGAGCTTGCCACGTTCGAGTTTAATGTTGAGGTGCATCTTACATCTCACCAATCTATGGTCACTACCTGTGTTGAACTTGTTCAGCACACTGCAGTCTTCTATGACGAATTTTTTGTTACACATAATAAAATCAATTTCACTTGTCATCCCATTTGGATGTCTCCATGTCCATTTCCTGTGTGGCTTTTTCTTGAAAAAGGAGTTCAAGATGAAAAACCCTTCTGCCTCTGCAAACTCTAAGAGAGTATTTCCACGCTGGTTTCTGTTGCCATGACCGAATTTACCTACTGAAGTTTCATTCCATTGCCCTATTTTTGCATTGAAATCTCCCATAATTATCTTCAAGTGCTGCTTACCTTTATTATTTAGATGACGAATTTCCTCATAAAATTCTTCAATTTCTTCTTCAGGATGACTTGTGGTGGGTGCATAAGTTTGAATAATCTGAGCTTGGTATCTTCTCGATAGTTGGATAATGAGTCGTGCAGCTCTGTCAGAGGAACTTTCAACTTCTACCACTTTATCCTTCAGTTTCTTGTTTATTATAAATCCAACACCACTAGTTCTGCCAGTATCTGTCCCACGATAATAGAAGAGATGTCCACTTTTCAGTTCAATGAGATCTTCTCCTTTTCTCCTTACCTCACTTAGCCCGACGATGTCCCACTTGATCCTTTGTAGTTCCTCTTCCAATTCAAGAAGCCTTGAATCAGAAGATAGGGAGCGTCCGTTGTAGGTAGCCAAGGTCAGCATCAAATGGCAGCCTAGTCCGGTCCTCCGGGGATTCTTAGCACCCTTTGCCTTCATGTCGCACTGGCCGCTGCCTTGGCCAGGTACATTCCAGCTGCCGGAGACTGAGGGCCAAGATTTAAGTTGTAGAGTCATTTTGGAGGTGTTTGGCCATAACTCACCACGCTGGCCAAGCGGGTTGGTGAGTGTGGGATAGCATTTCCTCTGATCCCGATGGTATAGTTATACCGCTATTTGCGGTCGTCAGAGCCCCTTTAGTGGGAACAGGATGCACCACGAGAAGGCGGGGTTGACATTTGTCAAGGAGAGGCTGTGATGTTACGCATCACCTGACCTTACATCCCCATACTTTTGCCTTTATCACAGATATATGGATGATATCTTATTCATTATAGATAGCAAAGATGAAAATCTTCCAGAAAAATTCTAAGGTGCTGATTCCCTTAAGTTCAGTTTAGAGGTTCAAACAGAAGGAAAATTAAACTTCTTGGATTTGCCCATCTATGTCCAGAAAGATAAGTTCCTCACAAAAATGTACAAAAACCCTTTGGATACAAACAAAATACTAGATTTTAACTCCTCTCATCCATATTCAATGAAGAGAAATGTTGCAAACCAACTTTTAGAAAAAATAAATAATATAGTCTCCTCAGAAGATATGAAACAAGCCCACATGGATGAACTGAAAGTAATGCTAACTGAAAATAACTACCCCCCCCCCCCAAAAAAAAATAGATAAATTACTCAAACAAGATAAACAAAAAAAATACAAGCAAGCAGAAGTTTAGGTTTACAAGAAAAATTACGAATCAAAAGAATTTGTTTGAATCTTTAAAGAGAATAAGCAGTAAATATAATGTTAGATTAGCTCCCAATTTAGACAACAAACTTAAAAAAAATTTGCCCTAGCTTGATTCAAAAAGAAGAAATGTTGTTAAAAATGCAAGGAGTCATTTATAAAGAAACCTGCAGCTGTGGAAAATACTACATAGGAGAAACAGGTCGTAGGATGGAAACTCGTATAATTTATAAAGTTACCTGCAGCTGTAGAAAATACTACATAGGAGAAACAGGTCGTAGGCTGGAAACTGGTATCATTTATAAAGTTACCTGCAGCTGTGGAAAATACTGCATAGGAGAAACAGGTCGTAGGCTGGAAACTGGTATAATTTATAACGTTACCTGCAGCTGTGGAAAATACTACATAGGAGAAACAGGTCGTAGGCTGGAAACTCGTATAATTTATAAAGTTACCTGCAGCTGTGGAAAATACTACATAGGAGAAACAGGTCGTAGGCTGGAAACTTGTATCATTTATAAAGTAACCTGCAGCTGTGGAAAATACTACATAGGAGAAACAGGTCGTAGGCTGGAAACTTGTATCATTTATAAAGTAACCTGCAGCTGTGGAAAATACTACATAGGAGAAACAGGTCGTAGGCTGGAAACTGGTATAATTTATAAAGTTACCTGCAGCTGTGGAAAATACTACATAGGAGAAACAGGTCGTAGGCTGGAAACTGGTATAATTTATAAAGTTACCTGCAGCTGTGGAAAATACTACATAGGAGAAACAGGTCGTAGGCTGGAAACTGGTATAATTTATAAAGTTACCTGCAGCTGTGGAAAATACTACATAGGAGAAACAGGTCGTAGGCTGGAAACTGGTATAATTTATAAAGTTACCTGCAGCTGTGGAAAATACTATATAGGAGAAACAGGTCGTAGGCTGGAAACTGGTATAATTTATAAAGTTACCTGCAGCTGTGGAAAATACTACATAGGAGAAACAGGTCGTAGGCTGGAAACTGGTATAATTTATAAAGTTACCTGCAGCTGTGGAAAATACTACATAGGAGAAACAGGTCATAGGCTGGAAACTGGTATAATTTATAAAGTTACCTGCAGCTGTGGAAAATACTACATAGGAGAAACAGGTCGTAGGCTGGAAACTCATATCATTTATAAAGTAACCTGCAGCTGTGGAAAATACTACATAGGAGAAACAGGTCGTAGGCTGGAAACTCACATCATGGAGCACAAGGCAGCAATAGAAAATTGTTCAAATAAGACAGGATTAGACAGCACGTTAGAGAAACAGGACACTGCATAGACTGGGACTCTTTGACTGTCATTGGAAATCAATCCGACTTCTTGAAGCTTAAATTGAAAGAGGGACTTGAAATTGAAATATACCAGAACTTCATCATTAATGACTGTAAGAGATTTTCGCTGCCTAACATCTGGCAAGACATTTTGCAGAATCACTGTAACCGTCACCGAAGACAGCGACGGAGATTGAACAAAAGACTGCCCGACGAAGGAAAGCAGTTCTCTCCGAAAATTTGTAGAAACTTGAAGCTTTCCTAGATAAATCCCATAAAAAAGTTAACTAGTTTGAATATAATAATCTAGGAAGCCACATAACAAAGATGAGTTTGATTTAGAAATTTATGGTTATTTTTGTGACAATGCTGGGCTATTGATGACTTCTTCATTTCATAGTTCCGTACGCAAGTCTTGTGTTCCTTCACATGGAAACTCAAAGCTTTGCCTTTCATATATAGGATAGACCCACAGGGCTTTAAGTTTCCGTGAGAAGGAACACAAGATTTACGTACAGAACTGTGAACAGAAGTTGTTTATAGCCCAACATTGCCACAAAAATAACCATAAACTTTTGTTTGAAAATGCTATGCTTATAGATAAATCTGATTCGCAAGCATCAAGCTTAATACATTAGAAGCTTTCTATATCTAACCATGGCTTGTCAACGACATGACGTCAACTCCATTTCTTTCAAGGGCATGGAAACAACTCACCAAAATCCGTGAACATCAGAATTCGGATGATGTCACAATGATTTGAATGTTTACGCTTCATTTGTCCTAATCATGCCGAGCCAAATGCTCTGCAAAACTATAGTTGATGCTAATAAAACATTTAATTGTGAATGAACGTTGATAGAAATGGTGAACATATTTCAAATATGTGGAGATAATGTAAATAGACAATGTCATCGCTCAGTCCACATTATTATTATTTTTTTTTTTTGGCTGAGCGATGACATCGTCTATTAATGTTGATGATTTATTCTAACTCAACATCACAAGAGTGTGGTCTTAAATTATATGCAATGGACATTATTTCAAAAAGATAACCACTTCTTTGATAATTAAGCTATGTATATTTTTTTCATAAAAGCACTCTGTTGTTCTGGGACATACCCTTGTACATACATCAGGCATGTTGGGCAATATAGACTGAAGTGCCAGAAAAACTGGTACACCAGTCTAATACTTGGTAGGTCCCCCACGGAGCGCAGGACTGCAGAAATACGACGGGGCATGGACTCCACTAGCTTCTGGAAATATGCTGTAGGCAATGCACACCATACTTCCTGCAGAGCATTTCACAATTCGGGTGTATTCCGAGGTCTCCGATTCCTGTGTTCGATAGCGCGTTGCATGGCATCCCAAATGTGTTCTATCACATTCAGATCTGGGAATGACAACACCCTAAACTCAGATGAATGCTTCTCTAACCAGAATGTGATGTCCCGAAACTTGTGTGGAGGTGCATTGTCCTGTTGGAACAGGCCCAACCCATCAGCATGAATGCAGGACAGGAACGTGTGTGCCTCGTCAGAAAGGATGCGCACGTAGCGTCCGCAGGTCACAGGCATTTGTAGACGCAACAGGGGCCCCAGTGAAGTCCAGCTAAACACACCCCATACCATTACGAACCCCCCACCAGCCGATACAGTTCCCTGTTGACAGGCGGGATCCATGGCTTCATTGGTTTGCGCCACACAAGAATCCTTCCATCTGCCCAATACAGTTGGAAACATGACTCGTCAGACCAGGTTACTTGTTTCCAGTCATCAAGTGTCCAGTGGCAGTGTTGCAGTGCCCAAGCGAGGCGCATAACTCTGTGTTGTGCACCCATCAAGGGGACTCGAGTTGGGCGTCAGCTCCCAAAGCCCATATCGTGCAGGGTACGCTGCACAGTCCGGACGCTGATGCTTGTTGAGGCTCCAGCATTGAATTCCGATGATACCTGCGAGAGCGTTGCACGCCTATCGCGTGAAACGATTCTTGACAGCCGACGACGGTCACGTTCACACAATGCCGTTTTACGACCACACTGGTATCGTAGGTTGGAGGTTTTGCCGGAATTTTTGTAGTCACGGTACACCCTTGCAATAGTCGTACGTGAAAATCCAAACTTTGTTTATTCCGCCGAAATACTATGGTCCATCTCACGAGCGCCAACGATGACACCACGTCGAAAATCGCTTAAATCGTTATTGCCTGTCATTCTCATGCCGAAAACAGCTCTGACAGCTGGCAAGGATGTCTATCGCTTTATATACGTACTGGCAGATGCAACCGAGTATGCGCATAGGTGACATTGCTATGAATTTTGCATAAGCTCGTCTGTACCAGGTTTTCTGGCACTTCGGTGTACTTTTCAAGCTTTAGTACATACCTACTTTCTGATATGGTCTAAATTCTTTAGTGAAAAGTCTTAAAATCCTGTGTACGCGATAAAAGATGGATAGACTGATATTCACGACAGCCTTTTAAGATGATTCAAAACAATCAATGATGCATTATATACAACCAAGATTACATTAACCAGACATTCAGTGTTACAAAAGCATCCTTGTACAAAATGGGTTATGTTTTGGCGAGTGAGAACCATGCTCATTAAATGATAAAAAGAATCTCACCCACTCCTGTCGTGATGCTGGCCTTTCGCTGTGGCTGCGATGATGCAACAGGTAAGTTCTGTGGTAATAAGGAAACCCGCTGCTGAGCCCTGATTTTTTCTAATAACAGATAGTACATGGCACTATATTGGTCAAACTTATTTTCTTTAACGGACTGGAAAAAAGAAAAAAAAAAAAAAAAAAAAAGAAAAGTTACGACAGGGAACACTTTCACAAAAAATATTACACAATTCACTCTTCTACACTAAAACATATAAAATTCACAGGACATAAATTCAAATACAGCTACACTGCTCGACAAAGAAATTGCCTGGAGACATTTCTGGGAGAACGAAAGTCGAATTTGGCCACTGACGAGATAATTTCACTTTGTCCTACAAAGTCAAAAGTATCAGCAATAATGGAATTATAAATGGCACACTATGGATTATTATATTGGGTACATAAATAAGTTTTGAGGGATTTTGAGGTGAACAAAACATGCTGTTGGAGAACAGAAACAATATTTTAATATTTATCGAAGTATGCTCCCTCTGAAGCTACAACTTTACCCCATCTTTTGCGCAGTGAACGTATGCCCCGAAGGAAGAATTCCGGTTCCTTGGAAGAGATCCAGTTGTCCAGCCAATTTTCGATGTCTTCATAAGAACTAAACTGTTCTCCAGAAAGTGCTGACTGCATCGACCGGAACAAATGGTAATCCGATGGCGCAATATCTGGCGAATACGGCGGGTGGGGTAGAACTTTCCAGTCGGATCCTTCTAAGTACTTTTTCACAGGTCGAGAAACACGTGGTCTTGCGTTGTCATGCTGACTTTGTTGTGTCTATTCTACCATTCTGGCCGTTTTTGCGTGAGAGCTCGTTTTAAACGCATTAATTGGGTTCGACACTGATCACCAGTAATAGTTTCTGACGGTTTCAGCAGTTCATAGTGAATCACACTCTTCTGATCCCACCAGATACACAGCATTACCTTTGAACCATAGATATTGCATTTTGGCGTTGAACAACCTGGTTCACCTGGCTTCACCCATGCTTTCTGCCGTTTAGGGTTATCGTACCATATCCATTTCTCGTCGGCAGTAATAATACGATGCAAAAAAAGCTTCTTTTTTTCCCTTTGAAGCAGCAATTTGCAAATGGTTTTTCGACGTTCAAGGTATCTTTCCAAAAATGCACGTGGAACCCAATTCCCTTCTTTTTGCACCATTCCCATGGCAGCTAAATGTTGTGAAATGCATGGTTGACTAACATTTAATGCTGCTGCAAGTTCTTTTTGGGTCTGGCACAGATCCTCGTTGAGTAAAGCTTCCGATTCGGCATCAGCAATTTTTTTGGGTGGCCCAGAACGTTCTTTATCACCGACATCGAAATCGTTCCTTTTGAATCGTCTAAACTAATACTCACATGTTTTTATGGATGGGGAATGTTCACCATAGATTTCTGACATTAAGCGACAGCTGTCGGCAGCACTTTTCTTGACAATAAAGTAATGCACCAACGCTTCCCGCAAATGCTGTTTTGTCGGGACGAAAGTAGCCATTTCCCATCGAGTAAAACAAATACGTCTTCGCACCTCAATCGAACGTCGTATACCGACTCTGACAGCTGGCGTCTCGTACTGCGATATCGCAGTGTGGCCACCTTAAAATACATGCGAGCAGCAATAAGTACGACACCGAATGGAAATCCCTCAAAACTTATTTATATACCCAATACTAAAAGGATAATGGAATCACTCCTATTATGCCGATTAGGCCATTCCACGGTTGGACGGATAAGTTCTTTCATTTTAAATTCCTGGTCACAGGATATTTTAACTTCTTTTTCATCCGGAGATTTCTTTGACTTGGTTTTTCGCTAGTACTTTCAACACTGTGAATATTTGTTGTACAACATAGTAAGTAAATATCTCGCCGACCGTGGGATGGCCTAGTAGTGATTTCATTGTAGTTGCAGATGGAGTGATTCCTGTAATCCTTTTAGTATAATAATTCATAGTGTGACATTTATAATTCCATTATTGCTGACACTTTTGACTTTGTGGAACAAAGTGAAATTATCCCATCAGTAGCCTAGTTTAATTTTCGTACAGCCTAAAGGCACGTTGCAATTTATTGTTTAAGTTTTCGTAAATATTTTTAATATTTAAAAGTTGAGAAGTGCATTGGCCACTCAAGAAAATGACATGGAAAAGGTTTTACCTGTTAAGCTATAATTACAAAATGGAGCTTACCAAACGTCTCAGTAAGTTTTAACATGTTTTTATCTTAATATTAGATAGCTTACCTTTTTAAGGACCGCTTCTATAACAAACATTTCACTGCCCGTTAGAATTTGGAATCTTTTTGTTGGCTCCGGCCCTTTGTGTGGTGGGGTCTTATTTCGCCTTCATTTCGTACTTTGCCGACGAGTGATCCAAACCACTTGAAGTATATATCGTTGTTCAAATTTCGCCAATTTGCGATGAACACACTTTTACGTGGCCAAGATAACGTAACTTAATTGACATTAAGTGTCGGTCATTACCGTTTCGCATCTTACGTAAGTTCTGTAATCAGGAGATTACTACACCGGCGTGCAAAAATTAATGACGAGATGGTTTTTCGAATGTAACGTCGTGCAGAAGTGCTCCACGTTGACTCAAATCATACCATAAGATCCCCAAGATGTTAGAATATGGGACAAGTGAGCAAAATCGTCCAAACAAGGAATCCAAAAGAAACAAAGGCACTTTATTGAAAAGGTAGCTTCAAGCACAACTGGACAGAAACGTCCATGTGACAGGCCAAGAAAAATCCAGTCTTTAGTAGGGGATATTGATCACCCCTGACTGCGTTGCAGGATTTACAACGTCTGTCCATGCTGAGGACGAGGTTCTCAAGGAGCTGTT
Organism: Macrothele yani; assembly: GCA_039090855.1. Classification (NCBI taxonomy): domain Eukaryota; kingdom Metazoa; phylum Arthropoda; class Arachnida; order Araneae; family Macrothelidae; genus Macrothele; species Macrothele yani. The sequence goes on along the minus strand of CM076999.1, from coordinate 17,067,009 downwards.
GAGGTATCATGGCCCATACGTTTAGAATATATGTTTGTGGTTTCATAGTGGTTACGTAATTGGTGTTAATTGTTTGTGGTTTCATAGTGGTTACGTAATTGGTGTTAATTGTTTGTGGTTTCATAGTGGTTACGTAATTGGTGTTAATTGTTTGTGGTTTCATAGTGGTTACGTAATTGGTGTTAATTGTTTGTGGTTTCATAGTGGTTACGTAATTGGTGTTAATTGTTTGTGGTTTCATAGTGGTTACGTAATTGGTGTTAATTGTTTGTGGTTTTATAGTGGTTACGTAATTGGTGTTAATTGCTTGTGGTTTCATAGTGGTTACGTAGTTGGTGTTAATTGTTTGTGGTTTCATAGTGGTTACGTAATTGGTGTTAATTGTTTGTGGTTTCATAGTGGTTACGTAATTGGTGTTAATTGTTTGTGGTTTCATAGTGGTTACGTAATTGGTGTTAATTGTTTGTGGTTTCATAGTGGTTACGTAATTGGTGTTAATTGTTTGTGGTTTCATAGTGGTTACGTAATTGGTGTTAATTGTTTGTGGTTTCATAGTGGTTACGTAATTGGTGTTAATTGTTTGTGGTTTCATAGTGGTTACGTAATTGGTGTTAATTGTTTGTGGTTTCATAGTGGTTACGTAATTGGTGTTAATTGTTTGTGGTTTCATAGTGGTTACGTAATTGGTGTTAATTGTTTGTGGTTTCATAGTGGTTACGTAATTGGTGTTAATTGTTTGTGGTTTCATAGTGGTTACGTAATTGGTGTTAATTGTTTGTGGTTTCATAGTGGTTACGTAATTGGTGTTAATTGTTTGTGGTTTTATAGTGGTTACGTAATTGGTGTTAATTGTTTGTGGTTTCATAGTGGTTACGTAATTGGTGTTAATTGTTTGTGGTTTCATAGTGGTTACGTAATTGGTGTTAATTGTTTGTGGTTTCATAGTGGTTACGTAATTGGTGTTAATTGTTTGTGGTTTCATAGTGGTTACGTAATTGGTGTTAATTGTTTGTGGTTTCATAGTGGTTACGTAATTGGTGTTAATTGTTTGTGGTTTCATAGTGGTTACGTAATTGGTGTTAATTGTTTGTGGTTTCATAGAGGTTACGTAGTTGGTGTTAATTGTTTGTGGTTTCATAGTGGTTATGTAATTGGTGTTAATTGTTTGTGGTTTCATAGTGGTTACGTAGTTGGTGTTAATTGTTTGTGGTTTCACAGCGGTTACGTAGTTGGTGTTAATATGTCTGTGGTTTCATAGTGGTTACGTACTTGGTGTTAATGTGTGTTTGTCGATGTATGTTAGTAATTGGGTTAAAGAATCTTGGTTTGAAAAGTTGTATGGTTTACTTGGTTAGATTTAAATGTCAGTACACTGGTGTGCAAAAATTAAAGACGAAGAGGAGAAATTAGAATAACAGCGGGAGGAGCAGGCTGAACGGACCGAAAAACCACTCAGGAGATAGACTGGGGTCCGGAACGGTAGGGCATGTGCATATATGCAGCAAGACGTGGGGGGTCGGGGGGGGGGGGGCATGAATCCCACGGGTGGTGTACGCTCAGCAATTCAGTGAAAGCTATTGCACGGTGTGCATCGGTTTGAACGACGTCGAGTTGCTGCCACCGTGTGATATGGCCAACAGGCAATCCAGTAGACGACATCTGGACGACTTTACTCGAGGTCGCGTCATTGGGAAGTTGGAAGAAGGTCGAAGTGTGACTAGTGTGGCCGAGGAGTTCAGGATCGCTCACAGCATCGTTTCACGAGATTGGAGAGCAAACGACAGGAACAGCTGTCCGAGAGTTTAGTAGTGGTCGTCCACCAGCAACTACGGTGGCGGACGACCGGTATATTGTCCTACAGGAGAGAAGAGACAGACAGCACACAGCGGGAGAAATCGCAAGGCACATGCAACAGACAACTGGACGTCCATTATCGCCTTTTACTGTGGTTAGGAGGCTGCACAAAGGTGGTCTATTTCCACGACAACCAGTATGGTGTGTGCCATTAATGCCTGCTTATCGGAGACGGCGGTTTCTGTGGTGCCAGGAACACAAGAACTGGACACATCAGCAAGGAGGTCGAGTTCTCTTTACGGATGAGAGCCGATTTAGTCTGACGAGCGATTCTGGATGTATAAACATCTGGAGAGAGCAGGGAACACGCAACCACACCTCCATCATCATCGAAAGGGACCTGTTTGGAGGTGGCGGAGTTCTCGTTTGGGGCGGTATCATGCTTGGTAGTCGTACTGACCTCCACATCTTCCAAGGAGGTTCAGTTACTGGTGTCCGCTATTGCACCGTGGTTCTCCTGCCTCACGTGTGTCAGTTTAGAGGTGCTGTGGGTCCCGAGTTCCTCTTCATGGACGACAACGCTACACCTCATCGTACAGTGGCCGTTGCAGAGCTGTTGGAGAGTGAAGATATTCAATGCATGGATTGGCCTGCAACATCCCCTACCTAAATCCAATCGAACACGTGTGGGACCTTCACGGGAGACGCTTGGCAGCACATCACTAGCTGCCAGCAAGGATTCTGCAGCTGCAATTGGCGCTACAAGAGGAATGGGCTGCGATGCCTCAACAGCTCCTTGACAACCTCGTCCTCAGCATGGACAGACGTTGTAAATCCTGCAACGCAGTCAGAAGTGATCATATCCCCTACTAAAGACTGGATTTTTCTTGGCAGCCGCCTGTCACATGGACGTTTCTGTCTTTTGTCCAGTTGTGCTCGAAGCTACCTTTTCAATAAAGTGCCTTTGTATCCTTTGGATTCCTTGTTTGGATGGTTTTGCTCACTTGTCCCATATTCTTACATCTTGGGGATCTTATGGAATGATTTGAGTTTATGTGGAGCACTTCTGCACGACATTATGTTCGAAAACCCCTCCCGTCCTTAATTTTTGCACACCAGTGTAGAAGAGTTTTTAAAGAAATGTTATGTTTTTGAAGTCATGTGTCATTGCTGCAAAACACTTCAAGTGGCTTGGATCACTCGTCGGCAAGTATGAAATGAAAGCGGATCACTCGTCGGCAAGTATGAAATGAAAGCGGATCACTCGTCGGCAAGTATGAAATGAAAGCGGATCACTCGTTTGCTGCTGAAGCCGTACAGATTGCAACTGATGCAAGCTCTTCATGGAGGTGACAGAACACAACAAAAAGATTTTTGTGCAACTCTGTTAGAGGACAACACCGTCGTACAAAGGTTGATTTTTAGCGATGAATCAACCTTTCATGTAAAGCGGGAAAGTTTCACGCCACAATGTTCGCATATGGGGACTGGAGAATCCACATGAAACTCTCCAACATGAACGTGATTCACCAAAACTGAATGTTTTTTGTGCGGTTTCTGTTAGAAAGGTTTAGGGCCCTTTCTTTTTGCGGACAACACGGTTACGGGCAACTCCTATATTGCAATGCCGAAGGACTGGCTACTTCCACAGCTGCAGGACGACTCTGAAGATTACATTTTGCAGCAGGATGGAACACGGCGCCGCATTGGAACCTCCAAGTTCATCGGTTTCTAAATGACACATTGCCTCAGCGTTTGATTGGACGCAGGGGACCCATGACTTGGCACTACACCCTTGGCCTCCGAGATCTCCAGACCTTACACCATGTGACTTTTTTTTTATGGGGATACATAAAAGACCGTGTTTATGTTCCCTCTTTACCCACTGACTTGGATGAGCTCCGAACGACAATCACAGCCGCGGTAAATTCTGTGACTGAAGACACTCTCCGACGCGTTTGGGATGAACTCTTGATGGGATGAACGCTTGATGTTGTCTGTGCAGCAGGTGGAGGGCACATTGAGCATTTGTAATTGTGGTGAGTGAAACTTTAGACCTTCCTTCATACTTGGCTCTTTGTTTTGTAACTATCCCACATTTGCCTTATTAAATATACTACTTTAAAATCGGGTCATTCTTTTTGAAACACCCTGTCTATATGATATCCGTGTGTGCAGATTGCTGTATGCTGACGACACTGTCCTGTTGGCAGAGAGCAAAAGTGTTTTGCAGAGTATGTTGTCCCGGATGTACGAAGTTTGCATGAAATTCAAACTGAGTGTAAATAAGGAAAAACCAAAGTTATGGTCTTTGAGATTGAGTGTTGTGCAATCATTGTCATCTTTGGATTTCACTGGCCACCCACTTCTTTTTACCGTACGGAGACTTCTTCGTTCTTTGCTCGAGGCTGATGTCCAGATTCGGTTCTGCTGGATTCCTGGGCATGTTGGGATCCCAGGGAACGAGTCTGCCGATGCTGCTGCTAGATCTGCCTCCTCTTTGGTCGTCACACCCTTGCCACTGTTTCACCGTGATTTTCGCTTTCTTGTTCACGACCATATCAGGCGAACGTGGCAGGGTCTGTGGGACCAACAAATGGAGAATAAACTGCACCGTATAAAACCTTTCCTTGGAGTTTGGAAATCATCGTGTCGCCGGAACCGTAGGGAAGAAGTTGTTCTTGCGCGTCTCTGCATTGGGCATTGTCGCTTCACGCATAGCTATTTGCTGTGTGGCGACACTGCCCCAATGTGTGAGGCGTGCGACTGTTTACTCACATGTTTTATGTGTGAGGCGTGCGACTCATCTCTCATGTTTTATGTAGTTGTGTTCGTTTTCGTAATCATCGGTTTCACTATTTGCAGTCTCATCTACTGGATGACGGCGCAGCTACGCTTCAAAAGCTTTTGGGCGACCACTGCGACACTTTCGCAGTATTTTCGTTCTTAAAGCAGATTGACTTTTTAAAACTTATTAAAAAAAAAGTTATAATAATTATAACAGTGAATTAATAAATTTATATATAAACCTAATTAACTAACTAGTCTTCACAGCTTTCATCATTCTCTTTTCTAACTTTTACCAAGCCTGTCTGCTCCTAATCATTTCATCCCGCTTTTAAAAATCTTTAACTGATAGTTCTGTGTCTGGCGCTCTTTGGCCAAACCTGGCCCTTGCGCCACTAAAATCAATTAACTAACTAACTAACTTGAGAGAGGAACTGGTAGCACTGAATGCAATGTAAGTATAAATGGCACTGTGATTGACCAGGTGAGTGAGTTTGTGTATTTAGGAAGCACGTTTGACAGAGAGAACAAATTGGATGGCGAAATTTAGTAGGCGAGTGAATTCTTCATTGAAAGTCACATCTGCTCTGGGAGGCTTTCACAGGAATGATCCGTTCTCTAGAAAGTCCCGCATGGCTGTGTATGAAAGTGTAATTGTTCCTACTCTGATGTATGGTAGTGAAACCTGGGTACTACATAAGAAATATAGAAGTCTATTGTGTGCTGGAGAAATGTGTTACTTACGGGGGTTTGTGGCACGACACGGTCTGATTGTGTGAGGAATGAAGATGTGTTGCAGTTGTGTGATGTGAAGCAAAATGTTGTTAGCAAGTGGAGACTAATATGCTACGGTGGTTTGGGCATGTTGAAAGAATGAGTGATGAGATGCTTACTAAGAAATTTTTTTAGCCCACGTAGTAGGAAGGAAAGGCAGAGGAAGGCCAAGGAAGACGTGGGTGGATCAGATTCAGGAGTGTCTGCATGAGAAAAAGATAATGAGTATGAAGTACAAAAGATCTTGTGTACGGCGTGCAATGGATATCAGTGAAGCCCAAGTTGCATGTCAAGATCGCTGTAAATGGGGAAGTTTGATACGACAACAATAAAATATCCGGTAGTTTGTATTTCTTTTTGTAGCTAACCTCTGAATCTCAGAGAACAGCTTAGTGATTATATGTATGCATATATAAATACACAAATTGCCAAATCATGACGGAATACATGAAATGAGACAAAACTTATCTCACATAGAGACAAGTATGTAGGAAAGAAGTGATTTAATTTCTGAGGGATTACATGAATGCGAGGAGACTGTATGTGGCCTGACTCAGTAGGTCACATAACCACCATATAGGTCGAAACATTCGGCAATTCTATATGACCTCAAGTGTAAAAGGTTAGTGTCCTGAGGTATCGCCGACCACACATTATTGACTTCCATCCACATTTCATTGACACTGTGAGGAGGTATTCCAGAGGCATTAAGACATCTGCTGATGATGTCCCATATGTTCTTCATCGGGAAAAGTCTGGGGATCGGGCTGGGCATGGTAGCACCTGGACACCTTCTAGGCACTGTCTGCAGATGCTGACAGTGTGCGGGCAGTTGTTACAGAAATTGGAATAGAAAGGCCCAAGAACAAGCACAAGGGCTGATCCATAGGTAACTTCGAATGACCTTTGGAGGTGAACTAGACTTATGTAAATCAGTGTCTCCCAACGTCATTACACTCTCCTGGCTAAAGGGCGCTGTTTGGCCCAGCAGTTTGAATAGAAAGGCAACGTACCAGAGAACAAAGTATGAGAGATGATCAGAAAGTAACTTCTGATGACCTTTGGTGGCGGATTAGGAATATGTAAATCAGTGTCTCCCAACGGTGTAACACTCTCCTGGATAGAGGGTGTTGTTTAGCTCAGGAGTTTCAACAAAAAGACAACCTGCTGGAGAACAAAGTGCGAAGACTGATCAATAAGTAACTTCCGATGACCTTTGGTGGCGGATTAGGGATATGTAAATCAGTGTCTCCCAACGGTGTTACACTCTCCTGACTAGAGGGTGTTGTTTAGCACAGGAGTTTGAACAAAAAGACAACTAGCTGGAGACAAAGTACGAGAGATGATCAGAAAGTAACTTCTGATGACCTTTGGTGGCGGATTAGGGATATGTAAATCAGTGTCTCCCAACGGTGTTACACTCTCCTGACTAGAGGGTGTTGTTTAGCACAGGAGTTTCAACAAAAAGACAACTAGCTGGAGAACAAAGTACGAGAGATGATCAGAAAGTAACTTCTGATGACCTTTGGTGGCAGATTAGGGATATGTAAATCAGTGTCTCCCAACGGTGTTACACTCTCCTGACTAGAGGGTGTTGTTTAGCACAGGAGTTTCAACAAAAAGACAACTAGCTGGAGAACAAAATGCGAGACTGATCAATAAGTAACTTCTGATGACCTTTGGCGGCGGATTAGGGATATGTAAATTGTGGTCTCCCAACATCATTACACTCTCCTGATTAGAGGGTGTTGTTTGGCACAGGAGTCTGAATACAAAGGCAACGTGCTGGAGAACAGATACAAGTGAAAATCTCAACTTGTGTGGAAACGGGGTCTCACTAGAAGATGCATAGAGAGAGACATGGGTAATTAGGTTGAACTATGTGACACTGTAAAAAAAAAAAAATTAATCAGCTATATTAAGCACATACATTTTTACAGTAAGTACACACATCTGTCACTTACATTAATGATTTCTTCACGAGTGAAGCCTGGCATTTGCAACATGTAGTCTACAACGACATCACAGATCGGCTCATTGTCTTCTGGACTGATGACCGTTGAATTTTCAAGCAGGGCATCATGACCATTCGCATCCCCTTGATGAATCCACTTATGCTTTACTATCTGCTCAACAGATAGCCGTTTCGAAGGTTCCACTATCAGCATATGCCGTATTAGATGTTCACACTCTGAGGAAACAAAATGTTATCACACATGAACTGTATGTACACTATAACAGCCTACTTCCTAATGGCATTAATTAAGAATGACAAACTACAAGCTTCTTAGAGTTATGATGCATTAATTAAGAATGACAAACTACAAGCTTCTTAGAGTTATGATGCATTAATTAAGAATGACAAACTACAAGCTCCTTAGAGTTATGATGCATTAATTAAGAATGACAAACTACAAGCTCCTTAGAGTTATGATGCATTAATTAAGAATTGACACACTACAAGCTTCTTAGAGTTATGATGCATTAATTAAGAATGACAAACTACAAGCTCCTTAGAGTTATGATGCATTAATTAAGAATGACAAACTACAAGCTCCTTAGAGTTATGATGCATTAATTAAGAATGACAAACTACAAGCTCCTTAGAGTTATGATGCATTAATTAAGAATGACAAACTACAAGCTCCTTAGAGTTATGATGCATTAATTAAGAATGACAAACTACAAGCTTCTTAGAGTTATGATGCATTAATTAAGAATGACAAACTACAAGCTCCTTAGAGTTATGATGCATTAATTAAGAATGACAAACTACAAGCTCCTTAGAGTTATGATGCATTAATTAAGAATTGACACACTACAAGCTTCTTAGAGTTATGATGCATTAATTAAGAATGACAAACTACAAGCTCCTTAGAGTTATGATGCATTAATTAAGAATGACAAACTACAAGCTTCTTAGAGTTATGATGCATTAATTAAGAATGACAAACTACAAGCTCCTTAGAGTTATGATGCATTAATTAAGAATGACAAACTACAAGCTCCTTAGAGTTATGATGCATTAATTAAGAATTGACACACTACAAGCTTCTTAGAGTTATGATGCATTAATTAAGAATGACAAACTACAAGCTCCTTAGAGTTATGATGCATTAATTAAGAATGACAAACTACAAGCTCCTTAGAGTTATGATGCATTAATTAAGAATGACAAACTACAAGCTCCTTAGAGTTATGATGCATTAATTAAGAATGACAAACTACAAGCTCCTTAGAGTTATGATGCATTAATTAAGAATGACAAACTACAAGCTCCTTAGAGTTATGATGCATTAATTAAGAATGACAAACTACAAGCTCCTTAGAGTTATGATGCATTAATTAAGAATTGACACACTACAAGCTTCTTAGAGTTATGATGCATTAATTAAGAATGACAAACTACAAGCTTCTTAGAGTTATGATGCATTAATTAAGAATGACAAACTACAAGCTTCTTAGAGTTATGATGCATTAATTAAGAATGACAAACTACAAGCTCCTTAGAGTTATGATGCATTAATTAAGAATGACAAACTACAAGCTTCTTAGAGTTATGATGCATTAATTAAGAATGACAAACTACAAGCTTCTTAGAGTTATGATGCATTAATTAAGAATGACAAACTACAAGCTCCTTAGAGCTATGATGCATTAATTAAGAATGACAAACTACAAGCTCCTTAGAGTTATGATGCATTAATTAAGAATGACAAACTACAAGCTTCTTAGAGTTATGATGCATTAAACAGGACTACACTGATGAGTCATTACATTATGACCACCAACCTAATAAGCTGCGGGACCCCCTTTAGCATGCAAAACAGCAGCCACTCGGCGAGGCATTGACTCGATGAGGTGGCGATAGGTATCCTGGGGCATCTGGTACCATACTGTCAATATGGTACCAGATACCCATATACCCCTTCAGTTTCATACTGTAAATATGGTACCAGATACCCCTTCAGTTCCTGTTCATTTCAGGGTGGTCATGATCAGAGTTTTGTAAAAATAAAATGTATCTGCGTACACAACCATAGAAACAAAAAACTTGCTGCAAACCTGCGAAGTGCGAACCATGAATATAATATAATAAGATAATTTAAAGATCAATTAATAAAACAATAAATACACTGCTGGACAATTGCTAAGGACGGATCATAAACGGCTATATAGCGCATAAAAAAGTAAGTGTGGTTGGATGCCAAGTGAAATAAAATAATGTTAGAATGCCAGGACATTACAAGAACGACAATTTATTGTGCTCTGAAATCCAGAAGGCTTTGGAACGTGTTCAAGGGACAAACAGGCCATTTTGTGCAGAATACGTAAACGTGAAAAATGCAATTACAGTTCGCAGGCGTTCCGGCGTAAGATGTCAATACGGGATATGGCCATCATGGAGGGCGATGCAAGATTCCACACGTCGTGTCATGCTTTGCACAACATTATCAAGCAGCTGTTGGGGTAATTTATCCCATTCCTCTGTCAGTGCACGGATGAGGGTGTCCTTGTTTATTGGAGGGCATTGGCGACCAGCAAGACTAGAGGCATGCGCAGCTCTGTTATCGCTATGGCATTCGACAGGTGCCAGTTCTAGCTGCAGTCTAAAAGGAATAGTGAGCGCTTTGGTTCATTTGCGGAGATTTGACATCAAGTTGAAGATGGAAGACCAAACTGTGCATTTTCGCCATATTTTACTGTTTTACTTCCAGAAAGGGAAGAACGCGCGTCAAGCATGTGAAAAGTTACGTAAAGTGTACGGAGATAATGCTCTACAAGAACGTCAGTGCCAGCTGTGGTTCGCAAAATTCCGTGCTGGTGATTTTGACCTCAACGATGCTCCTCGGTCCGGGAGGCCCACCGAGGTTGATGACGATCAAATCAAGGCATTGATCGAGTCAAACCCACGTTACACGACACGAGAGATTGCAGACACATTGCACATCCATCATTCAAGCGTTCACGACCACCTGAAGAAGCTGGGATATGTAAGCAAGCTCGATGTGTGAGTTCCTCATGAAGTCCAAGAAGCTCAATTAACGGCACGAATAAACATCTGCGACATGCTCATTAAACGTGAGGAAAACGATCCTTTTTTGAAGCGACTGATAACTGGTGACGAAAAGTGGATTGTGTACAACAATGTGCTGCGCAAACGATCTTGGTCCCGACGTGCTGCTTCGCCTCGAACGACATCCAAAACAGACATTCACTAGCGGAAGGTTCTGGTCTCAGTGTGGTGGGATTTTAAAGGTGTCGTGTTTTTGGAGCTCCTACCACAGAACCAAACAATCAATTCGAATGTGTACTGTCGGCAATTGGACAGTTTGAACTAATCCATCATCCAGATCGTTCATCGTAAAGGTGTTGTGTTCCATCAACACAACGCGAGACCACACACAAGTTTGATCACTCGCCAAAATTTATTGGGTGGGATGTGTCGCCACACCCAGCATATTCGCCTGACCTTGCACCGTCAGACTTCCAATTGTTTCGCTCTCTTCAACAGTCCTTGCGTGGTATAACGATCAATTCAGATGAGGCTGTAAATCAGCACCTTGTAGAGTTTTTTGCCACGAAAGACAGGTCTTTCTATGAACGAGGCATTCTGCAGCTCGCTGAAAGATGGCAAAAGGTTACCGAACAGAACGGGCATTACATCGTTGATTGATCTTTGTTCTTTCTATCAATAAATGACCTTTGCAAAACATGGCTAAAATACGTCATGACTTTTCCGACAACCCAATACCAGTGGTCTCAATTAGTTCGGATTTTGGATGTTCTACTGTATTTATATTTACAAGCTTAGAAGCGCAAAGCCAAGCTTCAACTTCAAGCGCATCTGCAATGAGCTCTATTGGCAGCCATTTCACCAGGGACACAAGTGGTTTTTCGGTGGCTGTCTGCCTGCTACGGGTGTTATTCATACCGTTGTTTGTGTGCAGTTTATTATAAAGTTTGGCGCTTTATACTCTCAGAACTCTGTGGTGTGAGATATAACTATTTTTAAATTTATTATTGGCAATTATACAACAAGTGTGATTTTGTGTTTTATTATAAATTCTGCGCTCAAAAATACTGGGGTGACTGGTAAGACGTCACCCATCAATGTAAGATTGTTTTTATTTATTCATGGGAAAAAATATTAGTGTTGTTTTTTTTCCCAATTTTTAAGTAATAGGCTTTAAGGATAGTTCTCAATCATCAACATATACCCTAATAATCGCTTAAACTTGTATGAAAATTTCGGGCAAAAACATTGTGTTCTGGGAAAATATTGGGCCCTGAAAATTTTCTGCATGTGTCTGACTCCAGCAACGTGTATTAATATAACATCAGTGAGGCTGTGTAACACAATCAATAAAGAGTATCAAACAGAGGTCAACGCTCTTTCCACATCTGCAAGTGAGTCACAGAAAAATTCTCATTGGCCCCACCGGGGATCGAACCCAGTGTCTTCCAGTTACGCGCCGGATATGCTTCCGCTACACCACAGCGGCCTCGAATTCCTCCAGACTCACACACGCTGACTGCCAAGCCAAGTTGGCAGGTTGCTTCTTGGAGCCCCGCACAATGCTGGGGATTCATCAAAGATGGTAAGCAGGAACTGAAGAAATAATTAGAAGGCGAATGAGTAACTAATACAGACATTTAACGTGGACCAGGAACATCAAACAAAGATATTCGCTCTTTCCAAGTTTATAAGTGAGTCACGGAAAAATTCTCATTGGCCGCCACCGGGGATCGAACCCAGTGTCTTCCAGTTACGCGCCGGATATGCTTCCGCTACACCACAGCGGCCTCGAATTCCTCCAGACTCACACACGCTAACTGCCAAGCCAAGTTGGCAGGTTGCTTCTTGGAGCCCCGCACAATGCTGGGGATTCATCAAAGATGGTAAGCAGGAACTGAAGAAATAATTAGAAGGCGAATGAGTAACTAATACAGACATTTAACGTGGACCAGGAACATCAAACAAAGATATTCGCTCTTTCCAAGTTTATAAGTGAGTCACGGAAAAACACTCATTGGCCGCCACCGGGAGTCGAACCCAGGGTCTTCCAGTTACGCGCCGGATATGCTTCCGCTACACCACAGCGGCCTCGAATTCCTCCAGACTCACACACGCTGACTGCCAAGCCAATTTGGCAGGTTGCTTCTTGGAGCCCCGCACAATGCTGGGGATTCATCAAAGATGGTAAGCAGGAACTGAAGAAATAATTAGAAGGCGAATGAGTAACTAATACAGACATTTAACGTGGACCAGGAACATCAAACAAAGATATTCGCTCTTTCCAAGTTTATAAGTGAGTCACGGAAAAATTCTCATTGGCCGCCACCGGGGATCGAACCCAGTGTCTTCCAGTTACGCGCCGGATATGCTTCCGCTACACCACAGCGGCCTCGAATTCCTCCAGACTCACACACGCTGACTGCCAAGCCAAGTTGGCAGGTTGCTTCTTGGAGCCCCGCACAATGCTGGGGATTCACCAAAGATGGTAAGCAGGAACTGAAGAAATAATTAGAAGGCGAATGAGTAACTAATACAGACATTTAACGTGGACCAGGAACATCAAACAAAGATCTTCGCTCTTTCCAAGTTTATAAGTGAGTCACGGAAAAACACTCATTGGCCGCCACCGGGAGTCGAACCCAGGGTCTTCCAGTTACGCGCCGGATATGCTTCCGCTACACCACAGCGGCCTCGAATTCCTCCAGACTCGCATACACTAACTACCAAGCCAATTTGGCAGGTTGCAGCCCAAGCACAATGCTGGGGATTCACCAAAGATGGCAATTCCTCCAGACTTTTCCGAGGCTTGGAGAATTCGTCCAGAATTTTTCGGGGCCGCTGTGGTGCAGTGGCAGCGCATCCGGCGCGTAACTGGAAGACTCTGGGTTCGACTCCCGGTGGCGGCCAATGAGAATTTTTCCGTGACTCACTTGCAAACGTGGAAAGAGCGATGACCTCTGTTTGATGTTACTAGTTCACGTCAAGTGTCTGACGTGGATAAAGAGTAAACTTACAAAAACAATTTATTGTGCAATTTCTGCACACAAGAAAGTAGCACTGCAACAGACAAAATGGCAAATTCGGAGAACGTCATACCTCTGGATTTCAATACCCTGTAATACCACCTGTGTCGAAGAACCTCTTGACACCTATGAGGCGTACTTGCAATGACATTGACAGTATCAGCATGTTCCATATTACAGGCAGTGTACTAGAGCAGGGGTTCTTAACCTTTTTCGGCCATGACCCAAATTTAACAAGACAATTAACTTCGTGACGCAAGGGTCTAGTTTGAAATTAAAAACGCTAATGTAATATAATACAGGGTGATTCATAAAGAAGTATACAGTTTCAACGCACTATAAAACAAGAACAATGTAAGATATTTTATGTTACCTGTAACAGAATTGTAGGGGAATGTTTCAAGTTTTTTAGAGACAGTCGCAGATGTTCTATGTGTGCACCTTAGTCACACGACACACATTGAGCCGGTAATCCATTTCCGCCCAAACGCGAGGTAAGATATCTGAATCAAGTGCAGTGATAGTGGCTGTGATACGCTGTTTCAGCTCCGCTAGATCAACAGGAAGGGAAGGGGCGAATACCTTGTCCTTTACGTACCCCCACAGGAAAAAGTCACAAGGTGTTAAAAGTCAGGACTTCTGGGTGGCCATTGGGTCAGTGGCACGTTGTAGCCCGCGGCTCGTCCAATCCATCGGCGAGGAAGATGTTCCTTGAGATAATCTCGCGCGTTGCCTAACCAGTGCGGTGGTGCATCATCCAATTGGAGAATAAAGTTGTCACTGTCGTCCTGCAACTGTGGCATCAACCAAAGACATAAGACATATCCTGAAAAGAGCCTCCCGTGGCAGTTTTCTCGCGAAGAAAGAAGGGGCCGTACACTTTCTTTTTGGACACAGCACAGAACTAACTTAGGGGAATCTCGCACGTGTTGCACTGTAGATCTGGGATTCTCCGTTCCCCAAAAGTGAACATTCTGCTTGTTTATCTGAACACTCACGTGAAATGTAGCTTCATCGGTGAAAACTAAATGATCGGCAAAATCGTCATTTCCAAAACGGTGCTGCATTTCGGCACAAAATTCAAAGCGCTTTGTATTTTCAAGGTCTGTGAGATTTTGCAACATCTGCACTTTGTATGGAATCATTTTCAGCTTCTTTCTCAAAATTCTCCAGACAGTGGGCTGTGAAATCTGCACTTCACGACTCACCCTCCGCATTGATTTTCCCGGGCTTCATTGAATGTCAGCGCAAACACGATCGAAGACTTCTTCCTAAACACGCGATCGTCCAGGACTTTTAAGTTTGCACAAACAGCCCGTAGTTTCAAATTTTTTATGCCAATCGTAGATAGATTTTCTGGTTGGAGGTTCTTTTCCGAATCGTGATCGAAAATGCTGTTGCACAACAGCTACAGATTTTGTTTTGCTCAATTCAAGAACACCAAACGCCTTCTCCACCGCAGACGCTGCCATTTTGACCGACTAGTCACGTGACACGCGTGCTATCACCTACGTCACTTCCCCCAGCAGCGGGACACAAACTTCACGAGTACATCTACCTAACGGTTTGCAGTTGTGGTCCGTGTCTTCAACTGTTACTGTTTTACAGCATCTGGAAACTGCCTGATGATGAACCTATAAGTCGTAGGTTCGAAAGATCTCGCATGTTTTTAACATTAAACCTTTTTAAACCTCAATGGAATGAGTTATTTGTGTCGTCATGGTTTTAACTGTGTATACTTTTGATACCGGTGATACGTCTTAGCTTCATTTGAGTGTTGTAATTGGTTTGAGCTAAAGTGTTCGTGCAAGACAGCTATCTTCTTTATTTGTGTAAATGTATACTTCTTTATGAATCAGGGTGTATAAATAAGTGTAGTAATTATTCATTATTACACTGAGTGTAACAAAATTTTTGGTTTTTGACGTTACAGTCAAACTAGTGGTGCAACTAAGTGTGTGTGGGGGTGGAGGGTGGGGTATCTGTGTAGTGGGAAGGTATGAATAATTATATATTGTGAGACAAATACACTGCCGGACAATTGCTAAGGACGGATGACAATAGCAGCGATAGCAACCATAAAATGGAAGGCAGGAAAATGTGGAAAGTAGCATAAGTGCGGGATACAGTAAGACGTGTTGTGCGTATGCAAATTTTGGATTGCCGAACTTGTTCGTGACGTCATAGCGCTGATAAGAGATATAAAGGATTTGACGCGTATTGACCGTTGTTGTTCAAACGCAAAGTTGAAAGGGAAAGAATCAATTGATGAACTTGCAATTTTTAGTATGTCTTCCCGACATCACCTAGATGATTTTACGCGTGGCCGTATTATTGGCAAGATTGAAGAAGGGCGAAAAATACCAGATGTTGCCAGGGAGTTCGACGTCAGCCACAGTGTTGTTTCAAGGCTTTGGAAATCATTTCAAACAAATGGAGAGTGTAGCAAACGTCAGGGGAGGTCGTGTTCGCAGTAAGACACCTGCAGAAGATCGGTACATAGTGCTATCAACAAAAAGACACCAGCGCAGAACAGCTAGTGAGGTAGCAAATCAGTTTATGGCTGCTACTGGCAAGCGGATCTCCCGAAAAATTTTCGCCAGAGGTTTGCACGAAGGAGGACTATACGCCCGCCGTCCTGTTGCGTGTATCCCATTGTCCAGACGTCACCGTACCGCCCGTTTGCAATGGTGCCATCAACATCGCAATTGGACCGATAACGACTGGTCTGCTGTCCTCTTCTCAGATGAGAGTAGATACAGTCTATCGTCTGATTGTCGACAACTGATCTGGCGTGATAGTGGTACTGCATATTGTCCAGCAAACATACAGGAAAGGGACCGATATCTTACATGTAGTGTCATGGTATGGGCTGGCATCATGATCAATGGCCGTACGTCCCTCTATGTGCTTCCAACTGGGACTATGATTGGCCAACGATACATTAATGATGTTCTGCTACCTCATGTTCGCATGTTCCGTGGTGCTGTCGGTGATAGATTCATTTTCATGGACGACAACGCAACATGTCATCGAACAGTCGCTGTCCAGGAGTGTCTTGAGAGCGAGGATATTCAACGCCTCATATAGCCAGCACGTTCTCCAGATGTGAATCCCATTGAAAATGTTTGGGATGCTTTGGGGAGGAGTCTTGCTGGTCGCCAATGCCCTCCAATAAACAAGGACACCCTCATCCGTGCACTGACAGAGGAATACCCCAACAGCTGCTTGATAATGTTGTGCAAAGCACGACACGACGTGTGGAATCTTGCATCGCCCTCCAAGGTGGCCATATCCCGTATTGACATCTTACGCCGGAACGCCTGCGGACGGTAATTGCATTTTTTTCACGTTTACGTATTCTGCACAAAATGGCCTGTTTGTCCCTTGAACATGTTCCAAAGCCTTCTGGGATTTCAGAGCACAATAAATTGTCTTTCTTGTAATGTCCTGGCATTCTGACATTATTTTATTTCACTTGGCATCCAACCACACTTACTTTTTTGTGCGCTATACAGCCGTTTATGATCCGTCCTTAGCAATTGTCCAGCAGTGTATTATCGGTCTACTAAAAGTTCTGGATGAGAAAAAAAAAAGTGGCGCGAAAATCAACAACCCCTACTGAAATTCGCTTTCAGGTACGTTGATTCCGTAAGATATTGAAAATATAAAATGGCCTGCATGTTGTTTTATAAGAATAAAATAGCAGCCAACTGTTTTCCGTTCCTGCTTTAGGTTGTGCGTGAAGGCGAAGATGGCGAAAAGCCTCGTATTAACATCGCCTGTGGTTACACGGCCAGCTGTTACTACTCCCTTTTGTCGATGAGTGAATTCGCCGCAACTCAACGGTTTATCATCACTCAGAACGAGCGCGGCGCTGTTGAGGCGAGGGATTGAAAGACTGAACCGCAAGGAGAAGGCGGGGCCAACCCCCATCTGTCAATCAATTACTGACCCTTCCCGGCATTCTAGTGCAGGAGAGGTTCAGCTCTTTGCTGAAGGCGTCGTGTGGCAACGGGGCTGGGAGAAAATTTTTTTTTAAAGCGAATTTTTCCGACCCATCTCGGACGATGGGTCGGAAGCCAGCGCTTAGCCTATCGCCACTGGAGTGGCTTCCTTTTTGCAAGGTAGGAAAAGTAGGAAACCGATTATTGTTAAATGAAATGGGAAACTTGCCGTCTATGTACGATATTTCCCCCCATGGGATCCCCACTTTCCGCAGTTTTAGCAGAAATTCTGCTACAATACATTGAGAACAAAGTTCTCAATGAATTCCCTTTAGTTCCTAGTTTATACCTTAAGTACGACAACGACATTCTTGTGTTCTGGCTTCACTCAAAGGATGATTTAAAACAATTCGCCGACGCACTATTGTCAGTATTTCCTACTATCGGGCTCACGATGGAACTTGAATCTAATTTCTCTCTGCCTTTTTTGGATTTTCGTTTATTTCGTGATTCAAATACTAACTCACTGCCCTTTTGTGTCTATTGAAAGCCTACTGATTGCATAGATGCCAACCTCTAAAAGTAATTTTCTTTTCTTTTCTTTTTTTTTTTTTTTTGATTGGAGGTTTAACGACCACCGTGAGCAACTCAATGGGCTATAAGCAGTCGCCCGTCCCTAATTTAGGGTCACTGGTTCCAGGGAAGGGAGAGAGCCAGTGCCGTAAGACAAACACAACATCCATGCCTGACCGGGATTCGAACCCGGACCCCTTCGGACGAATGATCAGAGGCCAACGCCTTAGACCACTGCGCCACCGGGCGGCAAAGTAGTTTTCAGTAACCATCATGTTCATTTTTCAGTAATTTTCAGTAACAATTTTTTTTTTTTTCAGTAATTTTCAGTAATCCAATCTACAGCAGCAAATTTGGGTATTTAACACTGAAACAAATTTTAATCTGTCAGAACTATTAACAAAATAATAAAATAATACAATAAAAAAAAATTTGCTAGTGGGAAAATTTAAAATATTGTCTACCAGAAAAATATAATAAATTACCCCCAGACATGAAGAAAAATTATTCCTTGGAATGTTGCCCAAATTGTTATGATAAACTGGCTATAGTTTGCCCTTTTGGCCTTTCTTAGTTCAATTTGCGGAAACTTCTTCTGATAGCATAGTTCACTGTGTGCAATGCTGTTTATTTTTTCTACTAATAAAGAAGACAGCACATGATTACTTAAATTAGGTCTGAATTCATTCACGGTTTTTTTTCACAATACTGAAAATTTTTTCTGTACTTGCATTGCTACGAGGGACTATTAAAATCATTTTCATATTTTTGCTTAATGATTCATACCTCAACTGGCCACTTTCATTTTTCATTAAAGAAATTCTGTGCCACACACTTCATCCATTCTCCCAGAAGTAACAGCACAGTTAAAATTTTCAAACTGGTAGTGAGCAAATTCAGATTCCACCTTGTCAGATTCTTCTGGTTTCAAAACTGGAAACAGGGAACACATATATTGGACTGATACAAAGAAACACTTTGCCTTAATGCTACATCTGCAATTTTCAGCATGACTCAGTAATTCATCATAAAGTGGAAATTTTCTTAAAATGTTGCAGCCTGCCTTGTAAAATTCCCTTACCTCAGAATAAAAAGTAGCCACTGTGTCTTCACTCAGATCTGCAGTTGTGCCCATATAAGATCTCGCTTTTGACCCAATTACGAGATCACAGTTTTCTTTTGATTTCTCCTTCTTTCAAAATTTCCATCTGCAAGAGATGTTGCTGTCACATCAAATGCTGATGGCTTGATAAATCGTACAAGCAATTCAGATAACAGACTATGAAGTTTTCTTTTTAATACATGCACAAGCGGAGCTTCCTGCTGCAAGAACACGTTAACAGATGTAAACAAAGGAAGAGTAGCAGATAAAAAAAGACAATAAAGTTTAGATGAAGGATTTCCAATCATACTTGCAAGGTTCTTATACTGAGAATTAGCTTCTTCATTGTCACTGAAATAATGTTCTAGAACCTCCCACTGTTCTAAAATTCTGTCAATGGATTTTAAAAGTGATAACCAGCGAGTATTTAAGAGTACATGTTTTAGAATTTTGTTTGGTTTAGTACCACAAACAGCTTGACTAAGTTTTAGATTGTGTTTCCTCTTTGAACTTTTCTCCAAAAAAAGTACAACTGTATCAGAAACTGCTCAACATTAAATCCTTTCAGTTGAGTAGCAGATTTCTGTGCAGCTAAATTTACTAAATGGCATGAACATCACTGCACTATGATTGCAGGCTGAACCTTCTTTATGTGAGCAACACCTTTTACTTGACCTATCGTAGTGTTAGCATTGTCACAGGAAAATGACACACAGTTGCTCCATGAGATATTTTTTTTTAACAAACTCATTGTTCAAAACGTTGATATTCTTTCACCTGTATTATTACTTGATTCAACCAATGATAACAAAACAGTTGAATTTTTCCCTATTTTTTCGTCAAAATATGTTATTGTAATGAGATACAGTTTGTTTGCTTGAGCATCATTACTTCCGTCCGTAGATAGAGAAAAAGGAATTTTTAAACTTCAGATACGATGTTACTTGTAGAAACACTGGCCATGTGCTGAATTAGTGCAGTAGCCTTGGTTCTTCCACACGAATATTTTTTTGCGATCGCTGAATCGGGAAACATGGCTTGAAATAACGGTTTTTCAAGCCTTCAGTTTTCGGAAATTTATCCAACATTTTCAAGCTGAAATACAAATATTTATGGAATAGAATGATATCTAACAATACTGGGTAGAGGAAACATCGCGAGAAAAAAAAATTACGATTACCAGAGAAATCTTACCTTCGTCTACTTTCCGTTTTCGAAGGATGAAATTCCGTCCTTCGACGGAGAAAACGACCCCCCCCCCCCGCCGCCACCAATCCTCCCAAAATTTAAGTTCAGTTACGCATTGAATTCGTACATGGTCCAAATGATGACAAAAAAAGACAGAATTCCTCGAATCAGCGTGAGAATCTCGTCGCCGAAGATTACGGAGAAATTTTCGGGCGGGCTAACTTCCGTTTTCGGAAATCATTGCCTACAATTTCAAGCTGAAATTATGCAATGAAATTATATTTAACAATACTGAACAGAAGCAACATCGCGAGAGAAAAAAAATATATGATTACGGAAAAAAACTGCACTTCGTTTAACTTCCATTTCCGAACGTTTAAAAAGACAAAACAACGTCCCCAGATGGAATACGATCCCCCCCCCCCAACTAATATCCCGAAAATTTCTTCACTTTTGCATTGATCTCGACGTAAATGACAAAAAAAAAAAAAAAAAAAAAAAAAACCGGAGGGGACTCCACGAATCTGCGGAAGAATCTCACGTATAAATTAACCACTGAATCGATTTCGAATGTCGTAAGATAACCGGTAAATTGTAACTGTTGGCGCAAAATTGGCTCCGATTTCGTCGCAATGGCGTAAGGACAACGTTTTGGCGTGGGCTGGCGCAATTGGCGCAGGTCTGGCAGCCCTGAATTAGCATTTAATTTCTTTCCCCCAGAAAAACTTGAAGAACCAACAAAAATTTTTAAGTTGACGAAAATTTGCTTTCTATCTCAGAAAATTAAATCAAATGGCGATTTTCCGTAATTTCAGCGGCGTTTTCGTACTTCCGTAACAGCAACCAAAAATCCGCAAAATTACGGAAAATCCATACTAGTTGGCATCTATGTGAATGTAACAGCCTTATCCTGTTTAACTCTTCACATCCAACTCCACAAAAATTTTCTGCTATCAATTTTCTTTTTAGAAGAGCCTTCACGCATTCTTCAAATGATAGTCATTTCCAGTCTGAGATACAGTTCATTTTTAAATTAACAGATAAACATGGATACCCCAAGACGATGATTATACACTAGAATATTCAGTGAACGAACTATTAATCTGAAGCCAGATACAAAGGCCTAATAAACGATTCGTAGGAGCATTGGACCAGCACCCCCATATCACTAACACACTATCTCGTATCTGTTCAAAACACAATATACAATTCGGCACCCGTTCGAAGAACCTCCTATCATCAGTTAAAAAGGATCGAGCAACAACAGATATTAGGAACAAATGAGGTGTGTATTATATTCCACTGCTGGACCCCTCGAAAGGAGGACATGTTAACAGCTACATAGGCTCGACACGAAGAAGTTTGGGTATCTGTGTCCAGGAACACAAATACGACATCCGAACCAACAGTAATAACACAGCTTTATCTAGGAATGTGGTAAACAGAATTTTACAACCAGACTGGGAAAACATTAGGCTACTGGACACTCCAGCATATATACATTCGCTGCATTTTGTTGAAAGTGTGTACATCGAAGCTAAAGGGGACAAATGCTGTAATGACGACTACTTGCCTGTGGACATATCAAGAATTTGGAAAGAGCGTATTACTTACCTGAACTTTAAATTACAGTAATATATATTTACAATTCCAACAATATATACAATTGATTATAACTTTGTATTTGTAACAAATCCTTGTACTGATATGTTAAACTAATAACTTGTGAAATTATACTCTTTACGCTGTTATAATGGCAACGGTCACGACCCATGAGACGTGTGATGACTTATACCCATAATGCATCGTTGCACAACTATATAAAGGAGTACTTACTATATTGCCTCTGTTCCACCTGATGATGGGGTAAATGTTACCCCGAAAGTGCCAGTGGGGTATTTTAACTGTAAATATCTAATAATTACAAGGTTGCTTACCTTTTTCACATTTCAGTGCACGTTTTATTCTCTTTGTTGTCATGCTTGGTTTAAGCCTCCGGTGCGGTGTTCTATTTTTTTTTCTTCAGGTTCTTTCAAATGTTCTATGAAAGCTCAAGTCCATGAAGTGCCTTGCTGTCCACGGTTGCAAAATTGTATCCTCCCCACCCTTCACATCCACATGTAAAACCTAACCTTCTTTGATAAAAACCCCAATTCTTGAACTCAAAATCTTTTGATATTATATATATCAATGTTTTTTATATCAATGAAGGTTAGGTTTTACACGCACATGTGAAGGGTGGGGAGGGGGGAGGAGGATACAATTTTGCAACCTGGACAGCAAGGCACTTCATGGACTTGAGCGTTCGTGGAACACTTGAAAGAACCTGAAGGAAAAAATAGAACACCGCACCGGAGGCTTAAACCAAGCGTGACAACAAAGGGAATAAAATATGCAGTGAAATGTGAAAAAGGTAAGCAACCTTGTAATTATTATAATTGTATGCACATAAATTTAAAAACAACTGTGGCTTCTGTTATGGATGTTTTAACCTGAATTTGCAAATATCTTTTGTATTTTTTAAATGTCGTACATAGACGGTGAGTTTCTCATTTCATTTAACGCACTGTGCGAAGTCATACTTTTATTGTTACTGATTATTGTAATGCCGCCTTGCATCGACGCAGAAAGAAAAAAAAAATCCACAGGTGGTTCAAAAACATCCCGACTGATGGAATATCGACCATCTTAACGGCTAATTCTCGGTGAAAAACAGGAAAATTTGACATTCATCAGGAGGGCGGGACGATGAGCTGAAAATCCGGAGAGTTGGCACGTCTGTATTAGGTAGGTGGTCATATTATTCTGATACGACGGTGTACATAAACCATCTACCACAATAAAAGTGTAAAAAAAAAAAAAAGACATTAAAAAACATGATGAAAATTTAAAACTTTTGTTACCTCCAGGTGAAAATTACAAAGATATTGTTGGAAAAGAAAAAAGAGAAGATAGTTTTAATGCTATGATGTAAACTGTCAAATTATTCTGTTCATCACATTTGTTAAGCCTTTGTTAGAGGAGCTTTATACATTTTGTTAGTTCTTATTATTTTTATGTTGTTATTTGGTTCAAATAAAGATGTTTATTTACCTTGGTAAATAAACATCTTTACTTATTTTGTTAGTTATTATTTTTATGTTGTTATTTAGTTCAAATAAAGATGTTTATTTACCTTGGTAAATAAAAATAATAAATAAACATAAGGTAAATAAACATCTTTATTTGAACAAATAACAACATAAAAACAATAAGAACTAACAAAATGTGTAAAGCTCCTCTAACGAAAGCTTAACAAACGTGATGAACAGAATAATT
The DNA here is from genome assembly GCA_039090855.1 of Macrothele yani. Taxonomy (NCBI): domain Eukaryota; kingdom Metazoa; phylum Arthropoda; class Arachnida; order Araneae; family Macrothelidae; genus Macrothele; species Macrothele yani. Next base: position 17,043,483 of record CM076999.1, on the reverse strand, counting down.
TAACAGTTTACGTCATAGCATTAAAACCAATATATACTGTGCCACGTAATAGGAACACCTGATGAGAGAAACGAATACATATCTCTCACTGAAGTGTTATATACAACAGAGAAAAGATGTTGGTATATCAAACTAGAACCAGTACTTCAACATATGTAAATATAAGATATGTTCATACCACTTGACATGAAGTATGGAATTCTGAATTTTCCTGCCAGAACTCTCATCCGTAGGGAATGTAAGGTACTGCCATCAAATGGAAGGGCACCACACACCAAAACATACAGAACTACACCTAAACTCTGATGAATGAGAGAAAGAAAAGAGGATGTTATATGATTTATGTCAGCCCGTATAAATACGATGGTCACATTGAAAGTCTTGTAATAAGGAAAAAAGTACAAGGTGTAATATCACACAGAACAATGCAAAGTTTAATTATTTCCACTCCTATCTCAATGTGTGTGAAATACACCAGGAGTTAGACAACACTGAGTACATTCATCAGCTTCATAATGACATAGTTCAGTATCAAAAGTGATGCCACTTGGCACAGTAGTCGTACACAGTAAGGTTTGATTTTGGCCTCGGAAATCTAACTGTATAGTTTGCTTCCATTACATCTTAAAACAAAATGGCTGCCACTAATACCTGTAGTGATCAAGTCTTCATTACTAGGCTTCCACAGCATGTCACTTCCCAAGTTCTTCAGATTAAAGAGTTAAGAAAGGATGTTACTTTAAATCGATAGCACTACTACCATTTCAATAACTGTTTCACACGTTATAACATTTCTCGTGCTGAGTGCCCAATCGTCGCTTAATCTCCGCCTCTGTATAATATTATCGAATTCGGTAATTTATCAGTCAATAAAACAAATTTTATTTTCAGATATTGTAATGTGCACTTACCCTAAAAGATAAACTTTCCAACTGCTTATTGTATTCTGTTTATGTTGTTTAGCTGAAAGTTGCACAGACCAAGTTCGTTGAGTTATTTAAAAAACACCTGAAATATTCAAAACCATTTCAAATGAGTGTGACAAAGGAAGTTAGCAAGAGTCTGAATTAAAAACAGAGAGATTAACTTTCATCAGCAAAAGTATTAAGGTCCAAATCGTCAGAATATAAACCAATGTCTAAACATTCGTTCATTTCTTAGACATTCATTTATATTCTGACGATTTGGACCTTAATACTTTTGCTGATGAGGGTTAATCTCTCGATGTTTTTAATTCAGACTCTTGCTAACTTCCTTTGTCACACTCATTTGAAATGGTTTTGAATACCTCAGGTGTTTTTTAAGTAACTCAACGAACTTGGTCTGTGCGACATTCAGCTAAACAACATAAACGGAATATAATAAGCAGTTGGACCTACATGTATACTTCTGAAAGTTTATCTTTTAGGGTAAGTGCACATTACAATATCTGAAAATTTTGTTTTATTGACTGATAAATTACCGAATTCGATAATATTACACAGAGGCAGAGATTAAGCGACGATTGGGCACTCAGCACGAGAAATGTTATAATGTGTGAAACATTTATTGAAATAGTAGTAGTTCTATTGATTTATTTAGATAGCCACATAAACTAAAGGGCTAGTAGATGCTAACCTTCGTATTTAGCCCTTTAAGCGGCTGATGAATCTGAACTACACGTTGCCCGAAACTCTCTACAAATATTCACATAGCGTTCGGGTTTTACGAAAGCTGCCCCACAACAATTTCTTTTCCCCTCTCACCTGATCAACACAGGCCATGAACCTGTTACTGTTGGTAAGCATTCCACTAGGCTACAGTGATATTCATCCCACTATTACTTGGTGACGGTCTTTGATGTTTGGTATCCCACTAGTTCTTTCTTGGTGGCAGCGTTTAAAAGCTCTTTATTCTCTGCTCCATAACGCAAGACATGACCGGGGCATCACGCCACTGGATAGTATAACAAGTGACTCAAACATCTTCTCTCTCCTTTATTAAGTTCTTCATCATTATTACAGACCTTTTAAAGGGTAATCAGTCAGAAATGTTTAGTATCAATCATCTCCCTTAAATGACCACTTTGAATGACATAGCTAAAGGCGAAGCAAATCTTTCTCATTAGCAAGTTGACTCGTTCCAACCGCTTTCTGTTCAGTTCTTAGATGGTGAATATATCCGTGCGAGCTATTTCAACCCATTTTCCTAACCCCGAGTTAATTCGCTCTAGCCGGTTAAAGGGTTAAGGACATTACTTTTGCGTTTAAATTGACCCCAAAGTGCAATAAAATCTATTGTTGGGAAAATAACCACTTTTGTATAGGAATTCATTGCCACTTCCAGTCTAGATGCGTTGGCAACACTGAAAATAACTAAACTGGTGGCTTATTTTGACAAACGGTGACACAATGAGTGGTATATTGAAATACATATCTTTCAGGGCAAAACTTTTAAATACCTTGGGTAACGTCCTTTAAGTGCTCAACCAGATGTTTAGTAAAGCTACCAAACAGGCTACTGATGTTCTGCATGAGCTCCTAATTCTTCTTTTACTTTACTGACTCACTCTCTAAGATATTTCAGCAGTGGCCCTCAGGAAAGATACCGAGAGAATTGCTCCTTTCATCAACAAAAGGGCTTTACATTTTCAATGAGAGCATTGAAATATAGTGGAACGGTGACTATACGATTTTCACTTTTACATGTAACTAGATGTACTACCTGGCTTTGCCCGGTACAGAATGTATGGAATCTGTAGAATCAAGCGAACCAAAAGCGTTACGAATTATTTAACTCGCGTCCAGGAGACACAGCATTAGAACACTGACTGAACAAAATTCGTTAACAATTTGTTATCCACGATCAAATGCATCATGTGCTTTCAGTTTCAGACATCTTTGAGAGAGGTGAATCTCTGGGATAAAGAAGTTAAAAACTTATTTTTGCGAATATTTTATGAAACTGGCTGAAATTTTAATGAACACCATAACTCATTAATAGGAACATGATCTCCAAATTCTGCCTAAATCAGTAAATAACTTTTTAAATTAGCCGTCAAAATTTTATTAACCGTTTCTGCGTATATAATTCTGTTTACTGATGAATTAAAAATTCCGTGCCTATTAAAAAAAGTTCTGACCGGATTCCGGTGAAATTTTGAGGGATTCCTCTTATTACCAATTCACGGTGTTGACAAAAATTTCAGCCCATTTCGTTAAGATTTCGCAAAGTTCATTTTTGCATTTTTTTAAAGCACAGTTCTCAAAGAATAGAAACACCTGTAGATGAAGGCAGTCACATGCTTTCAGATTTGCAACAGGATGACACAGCAAACGACGCTGACTTTATTGATTAGCTTATTAATTAATTCATAACTCATGAACGGAACAACGTAGACATCTTAAAATACACTGGTGGAAAGTGAAAAAGAACACCAAGAAGGAGACGTCTGATACCAATGAAATTTATACACCATAATAATGGAAAACAGAGGATAACATGATCAAAACATTATGGCCAAATACAGCTGTATTTGCTGGTAAACTGAAAAATAACATTTCCATGTAACATGGTTAGTACGAGGTTGAACCGCCATGAACTGCATCACACTGTGCAATTCTGGCATGGAGTCTGTCATACAGATGTTGGATGTAAGTTTGGGGTATTGAGTTCCAAGCATCCTCAATCTGGACGCGTAAATCGGGGATGGTCGTGGAGACCGGATAAGTCGTCGTCCCATAAAATCCCACACGTGCTCAATGGGGGACAAATCCGGTGAACGTGCAGACCATGGAAGTTGTCTCACACCCTGAAGTGCATGTTGCGTTGCACATGCCCTATGTGGGCGTGCGTTATCTTGCTGGAAAACACCACAATGGCCCGACCTTAGAAATGGCACAACAACTGGCTGAATGATGTTGTTGATGTAGGAGGTGCTGTTTAATGTACCCGGTACAAAAACTAGTTGTGTACGGGAGTGATAGCTGATCACTCATCACACAACGAGACCAGGTGTAGGCCCTGTGTGTCGCTGGTGGATGCAAGAAGGGTGGAGACGCTCCCCTGTGCATCTGCGAACACGCATACAGCCATCGGAGGCTCCCAAGCAGAATCTGCTTTCATCGCTGAACATGACAGATCGCCATTGCGTTCTCCAGTGCAGACGTTGGCGACACCACTGCAGCCGTTCCTGACGGTGGGCTGGAGTCAGAGGTACACATGCCAGAGGCGCACGTAGTCCTGCATCCATCCAGTAGATGGTTGCGGATTGTTCGCACAGTCACCTCAGGTGCAACGGCAGCTCAGATTCGCGTCGCAGTGGATGTTCTGTTTGACAACGCCGCTCTTCTTATGCGTTGATCGGTCCGCTCATCAGTCCGTCTGTTACTTCCGGTTCCACGTCTTCTCGTGTGGTAATGTTCCTCGGACCATCTATGCCCCCATCGTACCACCACCGTTACTTCCCGTCCAATTCACTCCGCAATACGACGATACGACCACCCGGCCTCGCGGAGTCCGACTAGACGACCTCGCTCAAAGTCCGATAACTGCTGAAATCGTACACGTCTTCCATGTCCAGGCATTGCAGCTTCTTCAGGGTCTTCGCACATGTCCGTATGCCGACAACTGATTACATTCATTTCGCCGTACTCCTTAAATACCACTGACGATAATTTGCATATTATGTCGTGCTGTGGCGTAAGCGCTCACCGGTTGGTCCCAAAATTAACATCACACCTATGTAAACTCGACCCCACTAACATATGTAAATTTCATGATCGTCCGCCAATCCCTTCTTGGTGTTCTTTTTTCCCTTTCCGCCAGTGTATAAGCATCTGCGATATGTTCATAAAACGTGAGGAAAACGATCCTTTTTTGAACCTACTGACAACTGGCGACGAAAAGCGGATTGTGTACAACAATATGCTGTGCAAACAGTCTTGGTCCCGATGTGCTGCTTCGCTTCAAACGACATCCAAAGCAGACATTTATCAGCGGAAGGTTCCGGTCTGAGTGTGGCGGGATTTTAAAGGTGTCCCGTTTTTGGAGCTCCTACCATGGAACCAAACAATAAATTCGAATGCATACTGTCAGCAATTGGACACTTTGAACGAATCTATCATCCAGAAATGTCCAGAGCTCGTTCATCGTAAAGGTGTTGTGTTCCATCACTACAACGCGAGACCACACACAAGTTTGATCACCCGCCAAAAATTATTGGAGCTTGGGTGAGATGTGTTGCCACACCCAGCATACTCGCCTGACCTTGCGCCATCAGACTTCCACTTGTTTCGCTTCCTTCAACAGTCCTTGCGTGGTATAACGTTCAATTCAGATGAGGCTGTAAATCAGCACCTTGTACAGTTTTTCGCCACGAAAGACAGATCCTTCTATGAACGAGGCATTCTGCAGCTCACTGAAAGATGGCAAAAGGTTATTGAACAAAACGGGCATTACATCGTTGAGTGATCTTTGTTCTTTCTATCACCTTTGCAAAACATGGCGAAAATACATGAGGACTTATCCGACAACTTAATAGTACATACATCACACAGTCCAATGGCACAACGCAATCAGGTCTTCGAGTGTTCGCTGTTCCGATAAGAACTTTCAAACAAATTCCTGCTGGTGCCGTTTTGCACAACGGTTCCCTGAGAAGAGAGACTTCAGACTATCCGAGTCCCTCGATACTGCCGCCTTCAACAGTGCGCGAGACAACCATAGGCGATCGGATGTCAACGGCATGCTTCTCCCATTGACTTTACATGGGAATTTTGCCACCCCATAACACCCAAAACGTTGCCCCAATCTCCCTTTTCTCTTCGACTGGCACATCTACATGGTAAGACCTTTATTTTGATACCTCAACCATATGTTTACGTTCAACCGTTCTCTCACAATTGGTCTTACAATAAAAAACCTTATAGAATTAATACAGTATATAGATATTTGAAAATAGCAAAGGGAGTGGTCATATGAGTTCTTTAGGATGTTGCATTTTTCACAAACAGCAGTGCAGTTTATGATTGACTGGTTTTAATCTGGCATAATATGCAAAATGCCAAAAACAGCCCTTTTTTACGCTTTCCAACCGTAGATTGAAGTGGCGTATATGCTCCAGCTTTGTCCGTCCGCACGATAACTTGCGTAAAAATGGCTCGATTTCGATGAAATTTTAGTATGCGGTAGGGGACCACCTGGGTACAAACCCTATAGAAAATGGACGAAGTGGGATCAAAGGTCAGGACATAGGAGCGGGATCCATTCTATTGCTCTTATGCGTCATGACTTGCGTAAAAATGCTTCTACTGCGACAAAACTTTATCATGTTGTTCCGGAGGTATACTGAACCGGTTCTGTTAAATATTCCCGAAATGGGGTCAAAGGTCAGGTCACAGGAGCGAGATTTATTCCACAGCCAATTATCCTCATAACTTGAGTAACAACTTGAGTAATGATTTCTGGCGTGTTGGAAAGCGTATCATAATCAATGCATTGCATGATTTTACTAACTTGTTTTATCAGCCTGATTATAATGAAGTTTGCATACATTGAATGTTTTTGACTCTCCTTTCATATACAAGTTCAACTGTATACGACTTTCAGACACTTACGGAAGAACACTGAAAATGGTTTTGCAAAACAAATAACCTACTTCTCTAAAGAAATAACCAAAAGTACAATTGGAATAAATACTGAACAAAAATGCAACAAAATTTTATGGAAAAAAAAAATGGGAGAAAATTTAAGATCTAAATGAAATTCATTACCCAGATGTCTGCCTTTGGACCATTGTATTGCCTGCCTTCAAACAGTTCTGGAGCGGCATAAGGAGGGCTTCCGCACCACGTTGATAGTAACTTTTCTGGATCATAAAAATTGCTGAAACCAAAATCTGAAAAAATAGAAATATATATATATATATACAATTTTTTTTAATAATAAAGTAAAATAAAACAAGTTTTTATGGACATTTATTTTTTGACACTTATGAAGGTCTTTTAATCTTTGTGAAATACTGTTCACCAGTTCATTAAAATGTTCCCTGGATTGTACCCCCATCCACCCTTCAAAGCAAGGACCAGTACAGCTTTGTTTGTTGGGCAATCTCCTCTTTCGGGCACTTGATGATCCAACTCAGCCCAGATATTTTCTATAGGAATCAGATCAGGACTCTTGGCTGACCAGTGTGACTTTTCAACATCTGTGTCCTCAAACCAATCTGTAAGAATGCGATTAGTATGACATGGTGAATTGTCTTGCTGATAGGGGTATGGGCCTTCCCCAAATTACTGCCACAACACTGGTAGTCTGTAACTGTCCAGGATGTCTAGATAGTGCTCGGCATTCATGGTTTTGCCATGAATAAAGAGATATGGCATCATACGTGAGTAGTATAAAATGGTGCATTGTCCTGCTGATAGAGGTATGGGTCTTCCTCAAAGTACTGCCACAACACTGTTAGTGCAGTTGTCCAGAATATCTAGGTAGGTTGGACACAAAAATTAAGTGGAAAACACACAGTGTTACAGATAGTAATAAAGTTCGTTAAGCAAAAAGTCTTTGGGCATTCTACTGCGTTGGTGGCCCCGTCATCAACCGAATCCGAAGACTGGTTGCCAGAACTATAGTATATAAACTGGAGGTGCAGGAACTGTTGCCAGATTTTAGTAAAGAGATCCAAATAAATGGGATTTGGTGAGAGGTCTCTGAATTGCAGTGCTTCATAAACAAAATTTAAGTACTTTCTTGGAAACATAGAGATCCTTTGTTAATAAAAGAGGCAACTCCAAAGGGGAATTGCAAAAAGTGTCTTCAAGGAAGGGATAGTGCTGACAATGCTGTTTTGGGAAGACCATTTGACACATCTTGTTTGGGTGTCAACACAATAACGGAGCTGTTTTGACACCTTGTTGGGTATGAATACAATTAAGATGTGTCAAATGGTCTTCCAAAAACAGGCTCTGTTACAGGATGCATTAGGTCCTATAGTGTGTCCAGAGAAGTCCTTAACCACTGTGCCCTACAAGAAGGAATCGCACTACCGATTGCATTCTTCACAATTTGCGAAAGGATAATCCTTTTGGCAATGGAAAAAGTTTTGGTGAAAATATTGGCATTACCTTTTTGTATTATCATAACACTTTGGTAAAAGAAAATTGAATTTGGTGAAAACTTTAAAAAAGCCAGAGCAACCACTGCCTACAAGCATATGCTGGTTGATCATCTACACACTTACGTGGCCTTCGCGTATCCTGCAGCCGATGGTCTGTTTCAGTAGGACAATGTGCAGCCCCACCAAGCCGCAACCACCCTTACATGGTTAACACTCATCTGAGTTTTGAACCATCCAGTGGTGCCCAAAGTCCTGGTATTTAAACTCTGTGGAAGCTCTCTGGGATGCTGTGGAGTAAAACACACACCTGCCAGCCTGAGAAAATTCAAATGTGTAAAATTGTGCGCAAACATTTCTGAAGATTTTTTAAACTATGTATGAAGTAAAATTGTGCGCAAACATTTCTAAAGATTTTTTAAACTATGTGTGAACGACATTTATAATGAATTTAACTATGTACAAGTAAAAATAAATGTAAATATTTATGCATTTGATAATTATTAGATTATTATTAATACAAACAAATATAACATTTTGATTCCATACTCAACGTTTACCATTGCCTGCAGCGGACTTACGATTATATCGTAGCATACTCGACCGTCGTCCGTAGAGGACCGACTATTTCCATAGTAACTATGTAAAATCCGCAGTAGTGGGAGTCTCTGAACCTTTTTTCCCACTTAATGATCTTATTCGGCGTCAAGCGGAACGATGTGCACGGAGAATGTACTGTGCCGAAGTCCCGACGGGGCACAGGTGTTCTGGTGCACAATGGCGCAAAATCTGCCTTTTGTAGCAAGATGGCATGAGATTTTGTTTTGGCTCACATTGGTGCAAAATTTCCATCTCTTTTATATATTTTATTTATAGGGATATTTTTAGCAAAAAATACAGAAAATTTTAAAAATTCGGAAAAAAGTTCTTCCGGCCAGAAACGGGAGTACTGTATAAAAAAAACCTGAAAACTTCCACAAAGTCCGGAAGAGTTGGCAGATTTAATTTAACTGAAACATTAACAAATATTTCTCAAGGAAGATAATTTTTTTTTTTTTTTAAATATACGGAAATGTGTTAAAAAAGCGATTTATGCGTAAAATCGTAAAGAACAGTTAAAATGTGTAAATTTTACATGTAATGCGTAGAAGTTGGCATGTATGCATCACAAATGAAGGTAACTTGATCACACTAGTTACTTTACATGAAAAAACTTACACAGGAAAGTTCGGAAGTTGGGAGCTTTCAACCTTATTTTAGGTCTTCATCACGCCAATGGAGGAATGTTTTCTATTTTTGTTGCCAAAACTTAGAACTGAGATCAATTCTTGATCTCAATTCTAAGTTTTTTGCAACAAAAATAGAAAAAATTCAAATTTAGAATCTGGCAACAATCTTAGTCCTCCATTGGCGAGATGAAGACCTAAGATAAGGTCGAAAGCTCCCAACTTACGAACATTCTTGTAAAAGTTTTTTCACGTAACGTAACTAGCGTAATCAAGTTACCTTTATTTGTTAATATTGTTACGTGTTTTGCCCATCATCGCCAGGTATGCATCAGATGTATGGATCTGGGACCAATGTCTCTGGCAGAGTTGTCGACAGTACTGCAACCGCATGGCTAAAATTATCTCCAGAAACCCTCCGGCATATGGTGGACTTGGTGCCTCAGCTTGTACAGGCTGTTATTTCACCCTAGAGAGGAGGACCAACACACTATTAGGTAGGTATCTCTAATGTTTTGTCCATTGAGTGAATAATGACCTTTGGAAACCCTCCCGCATCTGGTGGAGTCGATGCCTCAGTGTGTACAAGCTGTTATTCGCCCTAGAGGAGGACCAACATGCTATTAGGTAAGTATCTTCAATGTTTTGTCCATTGAGTGTATAATGACCTTTGGAAACCCACTAGCATCTGGTGGAGTCGATGCCTCAGTGTGTACAAGCTGTTATTCGCCCTAGAGGAGGACCAACATGCTATTAGGTAAGTATCTCCAATGTTTTGTCCATTGAGTGTATAATGACCTTTGGAAACCCACTAGCATCTGGTGGAGTCGATGCCTCAGTGTGTACAAGCTGTTATTCGCCCTAGAGGAGGACCAACATGCTATTAGGTAAGTATCTCCAATGTTTTGTCCATTGAGTGTATAATGACCTTTGGAAACCCACTAGCATCTGGTGGAGTCGATGCCTCAGTGTGTACAAGCTGTTATTCGCCCTAGAGGAGGACCAACATGCTATTAGGTAAGTATCTCCAATGTTTTGTCCATTGAGTGTATAATGACCTTTGGAAACCCACTAGCATCTGGTGGAGTCGATGCCTCAGTGTGTACAAGCTGTTATTCGCCCTAGAGGAGGACCAACATGCTATTAGGTAAGTATCTTCAATGTTTTGTCCATTGAGTGTATAATGACCTTTGGAAACCCCCGGCATCTGGTGAATTCGATGCCTCAGCATGTACAGGCTGTTATTCGCTCTAGAGGAGGACCAACATGCTATTAGGTAGGTATCTTTAATATTTTGTTCATTGAGTGTATAATGACCTTTTGAAACCCTCCGGCATCTGGAGTAGTCGATGTCTCAGCATGTACACACTGTTATTCATGCTAGATGAGGACCAACAAGCTATTAGGTATGTATCGCTCATGTTCTGTCTATTGAGTGTACATTCATATGTAAAAATAGAATAACACTAAATTAATTTTGCTAATCAACAGCACAGACTTTGAACAAAAAGTAACAGTTATCCTACAGAAAATTAAAGAATGTAAGTTTGTGAATTACTTGTTTGGCTTGTTAGTGCAAAGGCTTCAATGGGCCAAAGAGAGCCAAGACCCATGGTTTACAACAGTATTGAAAACATTAAAATATACAGGGTGTCCATAAAGTCTTTCCCACATTATCAAAAATTAATATAAAAAATCTATGCAAGTTAAAACAGTTGGCAACATAATATAGCAGCACACAAAGTTTTTTTTTCTGTTCTTTAGGTGAGCGCTATTGCTGAATAAGAGGAGCATTTAATCAATAATGACTGCTATGCAAGAAAAAGTGGCGTGCGTGTTGTGGTTCCACGAGACCAAATCGGCAGTTACTGTTTAGTGTCATTTCAGAAAAGAGTACAGACAATCACCACTGGACCAAAAAACACGAAAGCTTGGTATGAAACCTTTAAAGTGAAGGTAGTGTCGGAAATCTACCTTGAGTAGGCTGACCACTGGTGCCACAAGGGACAACTGCAGCTGTTCAGGAGACATTTCTGCAAAGCTCCAAGAAATCCATTCCTCTTGCTTCACTGGAAACTGGGATTTTCCGTGCCACAGTTCACAAAATTTTACACAAACGTTTTCATCTGTATGCTTATAAGGTACAGTCGTTCAAGCTCTTCAGCCTGATGAATGGCTTCACCGTGCTACATCTGCGACAGAGATGTTACGATGCATAGCTCATGATAATAATTACAGTAGATTCTCAGCTATCCAACTCCCGACTACTCGACCACCTGCCTATCCGACTCGCCCAAAAAAAAAAAAAAAAAAAAAAAAAAGTAATGCCGAGCAATTTCTCACTATGCGGATGTGTACTAGTGCTTACAGTATTTGAAGGCGCTTACGCGTATGTGAATCACTAGCTGCCAATACGCCGATCGATTCATGTCGCGACAAGAAATGAACGTGTAGCAAGTGCACGATCAGTCTGTGCGGTTCAGTCCTTCGTGGATTGTTAATTTATGTTATAAAGTGTGTATACAGTCCAGTGTATTGTTGGTGGCTTTTATTTTTAAGTGAAATATGGGTGACAAACCAACGAAAGTGGTAGTAACTTTGGAAGAAAAACTGCTAGCAAGAAAACGAATGGATTCTGGTGAATAGGCAAAGAAAATTCCATTAGAGTTAGGAGTTCGAAACACCATTGTGGGTGATTGGCGAAGAAATCGCGCAGAGATTGAAAAAAATCTGTTCTCGTGAAAGGTACTTACGCATTTTTATTTTGTTTCCTTCTAATTCAGTAATTACTGTACGTCGTTAATAAGGACAAATTAATATGACATAAGTCTCCAAATAGCAACAAGTACATACATACATAACGTTCAACGCAATAGGGTGGCGGTCATTAACCTTGCAGGGGCTGATATGCCTATGGCTCCGGCGTATCCGGCTTTTTTGCTATCCGATCCGGCCGACAGCCATGTTAGGTCGGATAGCCGAGAGTCTGCTGTATCTGCATAGTGTTTGTTTCTCAGATAAAGCCACATTTCATGTCTCTAATACAGTAAACAGGCACAATATGCAAATCTGGGGATCAGAAAATCCCCATTATGTCATCGAGCAACAGAGGGCTAGCCAGAAAGTTAACCCATGGTGCGGCCTGATGCATGGCAATCATCGGACACTTCTTTTTCTTTTTTACAGAGTCCACAGTAACACATACCTGGACATGCTGGAACTTTTTTGTAGCACCTCAGTTGCATGCACTCACCTCCTGTTATTTTCCAACAAGATGATGCTTCACCACATAGGTCAACAATGGTTCGTCAGTTCCTGAATGCCACATTCTCGGACAGATGGATTGGCCCCGACTGTCCCAAACATGGCCACCTTGATCGTCCGACATAACTCCTCTAGAATTTTTCCTGTGGGGTGATGTGAAAGACCAAGTTTACTCTAACAGTGTTCCGGATGTCGAGACGTTGATGAGCAGAATAACGGACGTCAATGACTCTGTCTCTGCTGAGATGTTAAACAAACATGGCGTGAAATCGAATATCGCTTAGATGGCCTCCGGGCCACAAATGTTGCCCATGTGGAGGTGTACTGATACTAGAAAAAAAAAACTTTACTTGTCCGCCGTCATTGTCGTGCAATCCCTTTCTTGTACCTGTAATGCTATACATTTTTTTATAATTTTTTATATTAATTTTTGTAATGTGGGAAAGACTTTATGGACATCTTGTATAACAAGAAAGTATCTAGCAAAACAAACACAAGAAGGGGTGCCAATGGCTGACAAAAAGACAACTGACAACAGAATGAGAACACAGAAGGTACATCACAATGATCATTTAAAAGGCAACTCAAGGTTCCTGAGTCATCTATTCACAAACAAAATGACAAAGCAAATATAAAACATGAACAACAGTCAAAGGTATCAGGATTACAGCAATTAGATATGCCAGATTTGCCAGTTCTATTGTTCAACGCTTAATAGCATCACATTATAAAACTCGAAAATTACTTTGCCCTGCAGCAGGAAATGAACTCTCATCCCCAGATTTCCGTTCCAGCATGCTATATCCCTCACACCACCCAGGACAACGAAGTTCCAAGTATCTGAGTTAGAAGAATCTAAACCTCTTCAGATTTTGCCATTCAAAGTCAGTTCTGCTTCCTTGTAGCATAATTGATAACATCGTCAATATCTCAGGTATGGATTCTTTCACGGAATCCAGAGTCAAAGGTTTATTAAATGTCTCACACAGTGTTTAAGCTGTTGCTCGCATTTTCGCCAACTCACGATAAAGACGGTAATTTTGCAACAAAAAAAAAAAAAAATTAAAAATTACGAGGAACACTTGGTTTTTAGAGATTCAGTGGGTCCCCACTAAATGAAAAAGACTGAAGGGAAGAACTTTTAACACCAGACTGGAGGGGGAACTTTGACACCATCACAAATTATTTACAGTCTGAAATCCAGTGTTTCAGTTGTTGATGTAATTGAAGCATTACTCAGAGTTACAGCACAATTGCCACAGAAATTAGAAATATATATATCAGAACCGTTTGAAAGTTGCAGGTTATTGTAACAGTAACTTTTTTAAATTTTCAAAAAAATTCAGCAATTTTTTCTTAAACTAGCAATCGTGCCCGTTCTCCGAACGGTGAATCTATAAAATAATTTTTTGGACATAAAATTAAAGAATGGGAAAAGTAATTAAGAGAAAGAAAAGTAATTAAAAATCCGTAACTGTTTTATGATTTAGAACAGCGTCGTGACGTCGATGCATGCGGTTTCATGTAAAATGGAGCAGTCTAACCCTCTTTGCTTTGGCACTCCTTAATATTAAATCAAAATTTTAAATTTCCAAAGCATTTCAGTGATTCTGACAAAATTATCTTTAAACCTATTAGCATTTTGAAACAGTGAAGCTAAGCCACCCTTTTGAATGTTTTGGCTTCAAAACATTTTTCTAGATGTAGCAGTGGTTGAAAAATTCAAGCAAACAATGTTTCAAAGTGTTATTTTTTTATTTTTTATTTTTGTGCATTTGCAGGTATCCAGACTTTTAAGACTACCAGCATGCCAATTTCAGATCTCTAGGTCATTTAGAAGTGGTCAAACAATTTGCAAAAAATTCAAGCAATGTTCCAAAGCCGCCATTTTAATTTTTTGTTCGTACTTTTCTAAGTATACGACGGACTTCAAGACCTATCAGCATATCAATTTTCAGATCTCTAAACACACTCGTATTTTCCCTCTTTGCTTTTTATATATGAGGCGAAAGCCTATATTTACATAGGTATTCACCTATGGTGGCAGAAAACGACAAACTTTAAAAGCATCACTACGTCATTACCAGTTGTCATGACTGTCACCTGTCCTTTCACCCAATGCTAAAAATAGCTGCACCATGGCAGCAGGTCACGGGACCAGAACGTTCCTGTGTGGTTGATGCTGAAGGCAGAGTAAGGTGCTAGTTTCTTTCCTTTGCGTCTTTAAAAAATGCTTAAAAATCAGAAAATGCCCCCCCCCCTTTTTTTTTAATTTTGTAAAAGAGGGATGACAGTTGTGAGTTTATGCTGTAAAAATTGCAATGCATTATGATTTATAGTTTACCATAAATTCGTTTTTAAAATGGATCCCATCGCAAAATAGAGAATTTTATGAAATTTAAAAATTTAATTTCTTGTAAACTAAATTGAAATTAAAAAAAAAAAAAAACGGCGATGAGGTGCAAAAATTCGGCCATATCGTTACATGCTTACAAAGTTTCGTGGCTCTGTCGCTGTTAGTGTGTCCAGAACACGAACTGAAAGCACTTTTTTTTGCTTACCTTAAATTTGAAATACAATAGCTCTTGAAGAATCGCCAGAATTGAAAAATGGTTTATTTCAGCGTGTTCTCCGAACTTTTTTGCGCTACAAGCTGGAAAAGCGCAGGTGTTGCAAAATTTCTAAAACACCGGTGGCGGCTGTTGTTACTTTCTTTAGAATAGATATATATACAGGGTGTCCGAGAATTATTGGACACGTTACAAAATTATGTACAAAAAATAACTACGAGTATTGTCTGTTTTTCTACGTCACGTATTACTAACATGGTTTCTGTATTTTTGTTTTGCAGAATTGTTATTCCCAGAATCCAATAGATGGCGCTAGGTGTGGCCTGATGAGGAATGTATGAGAAATGCGCAATCAGTAGTCATGTCATCCATACAGCACAAGGCGATGTGTGTGTTATGGCTTGCAGTCTGTCATTAAATTAATAAACGGTACCGTTTAGAGTAAGGTTGCAATCCTCCGTCAACGAATTCAATTAAGCGGTGGATGAAACAGTTTAAAGAAACTGGCAATGTGGAACATCGTGGAGGAGCCGGTAGACCTGGCGTCAGTGGTGAGAGAGTTGCCCAAGTTAATGAAAGTTTCCGACGAAGCCCCAGGAAATCCATTCTTTACGTAAAGCAAGCAGAAAACTGTGCATTCTGAAATCCACAGTTCACGATATCTTGCACAAGAAATTAAAGTTTCATGCTTATAAAATTCAAATAGTGCAAAAGATGCATGTAAATTATCACACTCTGTGATACTATTTTGCTGTGGATATGCTGAATCGAATGGAAAACGACAAAAACTTTCTCAGTAATGTAATTTTTAGTGATGAATCCACACTTCATGTATCAGGTATTGTGAATCATCACAACTGTAGGATATGGGACAGTGAACCGCCTCATGCTGCTATTGAACTGGAACGTGATTCCCCAAAAGTTAATGTGTGGTGCGCCCTATCAAAAAGAGAAGTGATTGGCCCTTTCTTCTTCTGTGCAAAAAACCAGAAATGGTGACATTTACTTGGATATGCTAGAAAATTTCGCTATACCCCAGATCAAAAGATATGACGTTGTTTTTCAACAAGACGGCGAACCTCCGCATTGGTCAACGTGTGTACGTAAGTGCCTAAATGAGCATTTCCCCAATAGATGGATTAGGCCTGGTGGTCCCATTTCCGTGGCCTCTTCGCTCTCCAGATCTAACTGCATTGGATTATTTCATGTGGGGTTATGTGAAGGATAGTGTTTATCAGAAGTCTTGTACTGATTTGCCGGAACTGAAGCAGCGTATCACAGCTGCTATTAATTCCATAACTCCTCAGATGTTTGCCAATACATGGCATGAAATTGAGTATCGCTTGGACGTACTACGAGCAACCAAGGGATCTCACATCGAAATTTATTAACTTGTGTAGTTACATTGTAAGTTAATACAGTCAGTTCCTTTCTATCTGTTTAATGTTTTGTTTTACATGATTTTGTAATGTGTCCAATAATTCTCGGACACCCTGTATATTATGGCTACTACATTTAGACAAAGTTGTGAATTACGCAACTGTTTTCTAACTTTTACTACGAATTTTGTCTGCGGATTACACGCTAACTTTTTTCTCTCATGCTGAATTTTATCGTCTGTGGATTATACACCGCCACAGATTATATGGCAAAAAAATATGGTACTTTTTGCCATTTTCAGCAATGAATAAGGACTTTTAAGCACCCCAACAAAAAAAATAAGCACTTTCTAAGGACTTTTAAGGATTTATAAGGACCGTGGGAACCCTGGACTACAAATTACACCATGGATCTGAACATTTGTCTAAAGTGGATCTGGGATGGAGGTTGTGCTAGTCTTACATTACTGGCTCTCCCCTTTCTCTGGAACCAGTAACTCTAAATTAGGGATGGGCGATTGCTTATAGCCCATCAAGTTGCTCATGGTGGTCATTAAACCTAAAAAATATTTGAAAAACACAAATAATTCGTAAATACGGAGGAACTACAGTAAAACTTCTATGAGTCGAATTTTTCCGTAACTTGAAGAATTTTGAAATTTTGCATAAAAATTTCTCTTCTTTCTTCTATAAGTCGAATATCTTAAACTCTAATTTTTCTATAACTCGAAACGTTATTTCGTGTTTTGTGAAAAAAACCCGTGAAAATCGTATTCTAAAACTCAAATTAAAAAAAAAAGATCCACCTGTTGCTAGTCTTGTAGGTGCTGGGGGTCAAACCAAGGTTAGGTCAAACAAGGTCAGCTGGACAAAGAGGATCCCCTCTTCCATCCACCCTGTGAAGGGGGTGTTTTATTCCCTTCGAAGTGGACCATTTTTAAGGATTTAGACCTTAGCTACAAGGCCTATCCAGTAGCATGGGAGTAGAATTCTTTTGCACCCATTTCTGGAAGTGAGTGCTGTGCACCCAGTGGGGCCCATTCCAGGCAGCGAGTGATGAGCACCCAGTGGGCCCATTTCAGGCAGTGAGTGCCATGCACCCAGTGGGCCCATTTCAGGCAGTGAGTGCTGTGCGCCCAGTGGGCCCATTTCAGGCAGTGAGTGCTGTGCGCCCAGTGGGGCCATTCCAGGCAGCGAGTGATGAGCACCCAGTGGGCCCATTTCAGGCAGTGAGTGCCATGCACCCAGTGGGCCCATTTCAGGCAGTGAGTGCCATGCACCCAGTGGGCCCATTTCAGGCAGTGAGTGCTGTGCGCCCAGTGGGCCCATTTCAGGCAGTGAGTGCTGTGCACCCAGTGGGGCCATTCCAGGCAGCAAGTGATGAGCACCCAGTGGGCCCATTTCAGGCAGTGAGTGCCATGCACCCAGTGGGCCCATTTCAGGCAGTGAGTACCATGCACCCAGTGGGCCCATTTCAGGCAGTGAGTGCTGTGCGCCCAGTGGGCCCATTTCAGGCAGTGAGTGCTGTGCACCCAGTGGGCCCATTTCAGGCAGTGAGTGCTGTGCACCCAGTTTTAGAAAAATCCAAGTCTATCATCGAAGTGGAAATTTTTGTGATGTCTAAAAGGAAACTTAAAAGTGTTATCATTGCAGGGAAAAAATAAAGCTAACACAAGAAGTGGTTACTAAGGGAATAAATAAAAAACTAGACGAAACCAGTCGGAATCGACGGTTAGTATTTTTTTTTTTTTGAGAAGAATTAACTCATATGAAACAACAAATGTAAACTTTATTAGATTGACAAATTAATTCAACCTACTTCAATAAAGACAATAATCCAGGTTTGTAATTTTTTTTTTTCTGTTTTTGAATGAAAGTTTAATGACCACCGTAAGCAACTCAATGGGCTATAAGCAGTCTCCCGCCCCTAATTTAGGTTTACTGGTCCCAGAGAAGGGAGAGAGCCACTGCCGTAAGACAAACACAACATCCATGCCTCACCAGGATTCGAACCTGGACCCTTCACGAACGAACCATCATAAGCCAGCACTTAGACCACTGCGCCACCTGGGCGGCCAAGGTTCATGATGAGCATCACGACTGCACCCCTTTTTCAGTCGTAAAATGTGAGGCGGAAGTCCACTCATCTCGATCGTGTGCAAAAATTCAACTGGATAGCGCCCTCTTTCACTCTCACCTCCAGTCGCAACTGTGTTTATAAATGTTGTTGGAATGAGATTCGCATTGCGAGTACTCTACACCCGTCGGAATCAACTGTTAGTTTTTTCTTGTTTTTGTTTTTTTTTTGAAAAGAATAAACTCATATGAAACAACAAATGTAAACTTTATTTGATTGACAAAATCATTCAACCACTTCAGTAAAGACAATAGAGTCCAGGTTCGTGCTTTTTTTTCACTGAAGGTTTAACGACCACCGTGAGCAACTCAATGGGCTATAAGCAGTCACCCATAATATTTTCACTAACAGTGGTCAACAGAATGTTTATTTACATCTTTACATAATGGGAAACATCTTACCTACGTGAATAAACTGGATCGAATGAATATTAAATTGTATTTATACATCACACAGTCCAACGGCATAACGCAATAAGGCCTTCGAGAGTGTTCGTAGTTCCGATGAGAAGAACTTAAATAGCAATGCACGCTAGGGTTGTTTTGCGCAACGGTTGGCTCAGAAAAGAGACTTCGGGCATCTCAGTCCCTCCATGCTTCCGCCTTCAACAGCGCACGAGTCAACCGCAGGCGATCGAATGTCAATCGCACGCTTCTCCCATAGACTTTACATGGTAACTTTGCCGCCCCACAACGCACGAACCGTTGCCCCAATCTCATTTTTCTCTTCGACTGGCACATCTACATGGCAAGACCTTTATTTTGATACCTCAACCATATCTTTACGTTCAGCCATTCTCTCAAAATAGGACTCACAGTAAAAAAACCTTATAGAATTAATATATAAATATATTGCTGAAAAATGTGGATTAATTCTATAACTCAAATTTTCGACAACTCGAAGTCAACCGTAGTTCCCTTGAAGATTCGAGTTATGGAAGTTTTACTGTAGTTATCTGTTCCATGCATACTGAGGAACTAGTTATCTGTTCCTTGTACATAAATAATTCTTTACAATCAAACAATGTACATTAAAAAAAACAAAAAAAAAAAACATGTTTTACCCGCTATCTTGATGTTCATATTCTCATCTAAAAGTAGATTTTCTGCTTTCAGATCTCGATGTACCACTCGTCGCTCATGACAGTAACGAACTGCACCTAAAATTTGCCTAAATTTATGCCTCGCTTCTTTCTCACTCATACGTCCATGGGCGACCAAATGATCTGAAATAAAATACCGGAATTTTAAATGAGAAAAAAAAGTGTGAACAACTTGTCAGTTAAAATGAAGCAACAACATGAAAGAAGCATCTTATTTAATAGCAAAATCATCTTACTATCATATCTTCTGTTATACACGTTTGCTATACTATAGATTCAATGGAGAGCACCTCAAAAGAAAGAATTGTTTAATATGTCCTTATTGGGTGTTTCAACACGATATCTTAAAAGGAGCAATTGGTAATGCACAGTTTAATCCATTATATCTCCTTCTCCAACCAACGCTCAGTTTCACCCGTGACACTAACAGGTGATGATCAGAGCCATTTTAAAGATTCCACACAAGTAATAATAATAATTATAGCACGCCATATTTGAAAAAAAAAAAGATTCAAGATCACGCCAGTCGATCTATCAATATGGAAATTGGAGGTTTTTAAAACACTCTAGTGTTTCCCTCACCCACAGAAGATTTGGAGATCAATTTGTCGCTCTTGACTTCCATGAAAAACTGCTGCAATCATACACTGTATGCCTGTTCATTTCCCTGTACTTATTATTGCAAACACTCATTTTTGAAATGCTTTGCATTCAGAGAAGTTCGTTGCAAATGTTTCGGGGGTGGGGGAGAGACAGAGAAAGTGACAGAGAGAGACAACAGAGAGAGACAGAAAGGGAGAGAGCGACAGTGAGAGAGAGAGAGAGAGAAAGAGACAGAGAAAGGGAGACAGACAGAGAGAGAGAGAGAGAGAGAGAGAGAGAGAGAGAGAGAGAGAGAGAGAGAGAGAGAGAGAAAGAGACAGAAAGGGAGAGAGACAGAGAAAGAGAGAGAGAAAGAGACAGAAAGGGAGAGAGACAGAGAAAGAGCGACAGAGATAGAGAGAGAAAGAGACAGAGAAAGGGAGAGAGACAGAGAGAGAGAGAGAGAGAGAGAGAGAGAGAGAGAGAGAGAGAGAGAGAGAGAGCGACAGAGAGAGAGAGAAATAGACAGAAAGGGAGAGAGACAGAGAAAGAGAGCGAGAGAGAGTACTGACACTGAAAACCACCAAGTGGAACATTTCAAACTGTCACACACTATACGATGGAAAACCAATACATGCAGTAGGTATAGCTATACATAGTTATGGTGTGAAAGGACGAGTATCAGCATGTCTCAAAAGTTTAGACACAACAGAAACGTAATGCAAAAGATACCATTATTAGACATGTATGATACTTGCAGACACCTGTATCAATTTGAAAACACATTTCCTTGTGGAATAAATTAAATTCTAAAATAAAATTTCATATGGTAACACTTGTTGTAATATTGACATGCCTACCTATATACCAAACCCATGGAGATGGTTGACTCCCTCCTGCATTGAGAATGAAATCTAGAACTTCCTTTGACTTGTATAATTATTTTTTGAACATTAGAGTTTGTGTTCTAATGTTGGCAACACAGGAATGTAAAAGAGACTTGTGACGGGAATACTTTGTGGCTGTATATATATGAGATGGCTCCTCATGATTCGTGACACTTAGGCCTGATGATGGGGACAAGAGATCCTTGAAAGTACTTGCCTTTGTATTTTAAAATAGTGTTTTTAATTGTAAATAAATGTGTTTTAATTTGCAGTTGGAGACGCGGTTTGTGTTGATCGTACATTAGACATCATATACCTAGTAATTTTAAAGTTATCGTGCGAAATTTATCATTGGTATCAAATTAAATTCTGTTGAGTTTCTGTTAATACATTTAAAATTAATAGTTCATTATTCATCGTATGAAAATTAATCAGCAAGTTGTCTTCAGTCTCATGAATGATTTCCGTTTGGAGTTCTCAAAAACATTTCACCTGAATTTCATTTTAAAATCACCAGGTATATTACACAGTCATTTGCAAAAGTTTAAGACTACCTGTAGGTATTAAGAGATTTTTGCCAATTGCATCAGCTACTGTCTGTATTACTCAAATTTCTGTTGGTGTTGCATCATCCTACAATGGCAGCTGTTGATAGACTTGGGGGAAATGTGCGAGCATCAATTTACTTCTGGTTTTCATGCTGAGAGGTTTTGTACATATCTTATTCTATATAGTGTGAAAAATGGGCAAAAAAGTGTCATTAAGTGCTACTCAGAGGGCACAAATAGTGACTTTATATCATGAAGGATACTCCGAACGTGACACAAGCAGAAAGGTGAATGTGAGCAAGACTGCTATTTGTAATACGATCATGAAATAAAGATACAGGTGAATTTAGTGACCGAAAGAGAAATGGACGTCCAAAGAAAACAACCCAATGTGATGAAACAGGGTTCCCACTCAAAAGTTACAAAAAAATTCCTTGACTTTTCCAGGTTCTCCAGGTGGTTTTTAAAGTTTTCCAGAGTGGTATGTCGCAAAGAATTGTTTCATTCCATTCCATTTATTTTTCTCACCAAAGCACACACTTGTAAATTCTTTAGGTAATTTGTTTTTATAAAATTACCTGCTTTTTATTAATAACAACTAACTGTGCACATTATTTTTTGTTCCAAAGATCTGTGAACTTTTGTGAATACTACCCACACTGAATTTGTAAATACATTCCCATAGAAACAGGTCATATGTAAGAAAAAATCTGTCAGTTGAATAGTTTCCGTTTTTCTATAACACAATGCAGCTAAGCTTAATAATGGAATGGCTCTGTTCAAAGAAACAAATTTCAAGAGAACCAACAGACAAAGGACTTTGATCCATCATCTGGTTGGTTCTCTTGTGAAGTGTTTCTTCAAGCAGGAGCCATTGTGCCTAATTGTTCCATGTTATAACAACTGCCAGCAGAAACTGAACAAAAGCTTAATAACTGGCAATTTTAAAAATTCAATTTTGCATCTTTTTTTTAGAGAATAAAGGAAATACTTAATATAAAGTAAGATCTACCAAATTCTAGGCAGGCAGTAATTGCAAGCAAAAGTTTGAAATCTTGAGAAAATAGGTTTTTCTTGTTAAAATAAAGTATCCATTGATTTTTACAAAAAAAGGGGTAATTTCCCCAAGTTTTCCCTGATTTTTACAAAAAAGGGGTAATTTCCACTGAGTTTTCCCTGATTTTTGGAACCATTTTCAAATTCCATGAGAATTCCAGGTTTTCCCTGTTTTCCAGTTTGGGAACCCTGTGAAATACCTACCATAAGGTGAATAGTTACAAGTTTTCTGAGGAATTTGTGCAAGAAAATCAAGGCCTTTCTACATTCAAAAGGGTCTAATATTAGTATCAGCACTGCTTCCCGACATCTTAGCAAAGATTTTGAATTAAAGTCTTATAAACCTGCACATAAACCTAGACTAACCTCTGTCATGTAAAAGAAGAGAGTCTAGTTTGAGAAGCATCATCAAATCGTGGACAGCTGAAAATTGGAGCCAAGTTCTTTATTCCGATGAATCAACTGTGTGTCAATATGAATCACGTGAAGCGCATGTTCGACTACCAAAAGGTTTGATGAAAAATACACTGTTAGCACCGTGATACATCCGCCTAGTCAGATGATATGGGGTGCTATCAGTACTGTTTCATTATCCTTATTCCCTGCAACACATATTGATCGCAATACCGAAAAGGAAAAGAAAATTGAAGATATTATGTAGCACACTGTTGTTCACAAACTTGTAAACTAAGAGAAAGAATACTCACCAAATATTTCTCCACCACTAGCATACTCTGTAACTAAATAAATCATTCTCTCTGTTTCCATCACCTAGAAGGGTAAGAAATTCAATATTACTTGAGGTGCGCATTTAGAATAATTTGCATTTGTTAAAGAACAAAAAACAGAAAAAGAAGTTTACATTCAAGGAACAATGGTAACACCCATTCAAAATGGTGTATTTTATTCATTACATGATGTATTAAAAAGTTAAGAACCTTCAAGTTTAAAAGATTTAATGCTAAAATATATAGTTAAATTACATTAGCACTTTTGAGCATGCTGGTGCTCATCATTGGATGTAATAAAAGGTTACAAAACAGAGATCAAGCAGTTTATAAAGGCATTCAGTGATACGCAGGTTTTACATTGGTGTGATTTATCAAAAAGAACAACATCATTGCGTGTTTTCCTTAGAGCTTGGGCCAAGGGTAGAATGTCTGTGAGCGCTCATTCACGGACATTCCACCCTTGTGAGGGTTCATTCATGGACATTCCACCCTTGTGAGGGTTCATTCACGTACATTCCACCCTTGTGAGGGTTCATTCATGGACATCCATTCCACCTTTGTGAGGGTTCATTCATGGACATTCCACCCTTGTGAGGGTTCATTCACGGACATTCCACCCTTGTGAGGGTCCATTCATGGACATTCCACCCTTGTGACAGTTCATTCACGGACATTCCACCCTTGTGAGGGTTCATTCATGGACATTCCACCCTTGTGAGGGTTCATTCACGAACATTCCACCCTTGTGAGGGTTCATTCACGGACATTCCACCCGTGTGAGGGTTCATTCACGGACATTCCACCCTTGTGAGGGTTCATTCACGTACATTCCACCCTTGAGAGGGTTCATTCATGGACATTCCATCCTTGTGAGGGTTCATTCATGGATATCCCACCCTTCTGAGGGTTCATTCATGTACATTCCACTCTTGTGAGGGTTCATTCATGGACATCCCACCCTTGTGAGGGTTCATTCATGGACATCCCACCCTTCTGAGGGTTCATTCATGGACATCCCACCCTTCTGAGGGTCCATTCACGGATATCCCACCCTTCTGAGGGTCCATTCACGGACATCCCACCCTTGTGAGGGTTCATTCACGGACATTCCATCCTTGGCCCAACCTCTAACGAAATGGCGTTGACCTTCTTGACGGATCACACCAACATCAAACCTATGTATTACTATTAAATGACCTGTTTACAGTATATGCTAATACTAGAAATGCATTTCGAACTTCTAGTATTAACATATACTGTAAATGTGCAAATTTGTTTTTTGTTTTTTTTGCATGGACTATGGGCATTTTAGCGGACCAGTGATTTGGAAATACGAGTGGTCCACTGGGCCCGTTGAAGCTTTATTTTTAATTCTAACACTGTACTGTATCTTTTTTTTTTTTGATTGAAAGTGTAACAACCACCATGAGCAGCTTGATGGGTTATAAACAGTTGCCCATCCTTAATTTAGGGCCACACTGGTTCCAGGAAAGGGAGTGAGCAGTGGTAGCGGTAAGCCTTTGGACAAGGAATAAAAACATTTTTCACATGATTTTCAAGAAGTAGTAGCTCACCTTCCTCCTCAGTTTGCAAATGACTGCCATAAAAATTCTTACTTCAAAGAAACCGTTTTTTTTTTCTTTTTTAATTCTATTAAAAACATATGCATTACAATAAAAAAAATCTGTTCTTTGGGCATGTAGTTATTTTACTTATTTTAATAAGTATAGCAAAATTTGAAATACAGTAGTAATTCTTAAGGCTGAAAGCATGCATTCTTACCTCTGCTGCAAGATTAAAATTCTGTGATATACAGTTAATACATTGGCGGAAAGTGAAAAAAGAACACCAAAAAAAAAAAATTGGCGGACGATCATGAAATTTACATATGTTAATGGGGTCGAATTTACGTAGGTGTTATGTTAATTTCGGGACCAACCGGTGAGCGCTTACGCCACAGCACGGCGTAATATGCAAATTATCGTCGGTGGTATTTAAGGAGTATGGCGAAGTGTAGTCAGTCGTCGGCGTACGGACACGTGCGAAGACCCTGAAGAAGCTGCAATGCCTGGACATGGAAGACGTGAACGATTTCAGCAGTTATCGGACTTTGAGCGAGGTTGTCCTAGTCGGACTACGCGAGGCCGGGTGGTCGTATCGTCGTATTGCGGAGCGGAATTGGACGGGAAGTATCGGTGGTGGTACGATGGCAGCGTAGATGGTCCGAGGAACATTCCCACATGAGAAGACGTGCAACCGGGAGTCACAGACGGACTGATGAGCGAACCGATCGACGCATAAGAAGAGCGGCGTTGTCAAGCAGAACATCTACTGCGACGCAAATCCGAGCTGCCGTTGCACCTGAGGTGTCTGTGCGAACAATCCACAACCATCTACTGGATGCAGGACTACGTGCACGTGTGCCTTTGGCATGTGTACCTCTGACTCCAGCCCACTGTCAGGAACGGCTGCAGTGGTTATCGCCAATGTCTGCACTGGAGGACGCGATGGCGATCTGTCGTGTTCAGCGATGAAAGCAGATTCTGCTTGGGAGCCTCCGATGCCTGTATGCGTGTTCGCAGACGCACAGGGGAGCGTCTCCACCCTTCTTGCATCCGCCAGCGACACACAGCGCCTACACCTGGTCTCCTGGTGTGGGGAGCGATCAGCTATCCCTCCCGTACACAACTAGTTTTTGTACCGGGTACATTAAACAGCACCTCCTACATCAACAACATCATTCAGCTCGTTGTTGTGCCATTTGTAAGGTCGGCCCATCGTGGTGTTTTCCAGCAAGATAACGCACGCCCACACAGGGCGTGTGCAATGCAACATGCACTTCAGAGTGTGAGGCAACTTCCATGGCCTGCACATTCACCGGATTTGTCCCCCATTGAGCACGTGTGGGATTTTATGTGACAACGACTTATCCGGTCTCCACGACCATCCCCGATTTACGCGTCCAGATTGAGGATGCTTGGAACTCAATACCCCAAACTTACATCCAACATCTGTACGACAGACTCCATGCCAGAATTGCACAGTGTGATGCAGTTCATGGCGGTTCAACCTCGTACTAACCACGTTACATGGAAATGTTATTTTTCAGTTTACCAGCAAATACAGCTGTATTTTGCCATAATGTTTTGATCACGTTATCCTCTGTATTCCATTATTATGCTGTATAAATTTCGTTGGTATCAGACGTCTCCTTCTTGGTGTTCTTTTTTCACTTTCCGCCAGTGTATTTTGAGGTTTCCCCCAGAACACTGAAGTACAATAAAAAAAAGAAAAAAGAAAAACCATTTAAGTTGTTAATAACAGCAATCTGCCCCCCCTCCACTTTTTTTTTTACAAGGGTTGCTTGCACCAAAGTAATGCAAAAGTGGGCATAACTTTTTTATAAACTGAAAGAGGTCATTCAGATTGCACATGTTGGCAGAGTAACTCTTTCTCTATAGTAACCCTTCTTCTTCATTGCAGGTAAATATGAGGGTTGTACCGAAACTAATGAAAAAGTGGGTATAACATTTTTATTAACTGACAGAGGTCGCTGAAATTACACATGTTGGTAGAATAACTCTTCCTCTATAGCAGGGATGGAAACCAAACCTAAGACTAAAATTACTGACCATTTTGATTACAAAAACTGACTTTACTGATTTGGACATTAAAAAAAAACAAAAAAAAAAACAGACTAAATACTGACTCAAATTTTTCATTAGGAAAGAAGGGTCAAAATAATTTTTTTTTTTAATCTGGCCTCCACCATCCCCATAGCCAGCCAACTCACACCTATTTATTGTTTTAATTGTAATCAACATATAAAACTATTACAAAATTACATATAATAATAATAATAATAATAAAAAATAATCAAGAAATCATTGCAATTTATTATAATAATACTGACATGCTCCTACTCAGCACAAATATACCTAAAACTAGAAAAAGCTTTAAAGTGCAGCTGTACAGTACCATTTTCAGAATAATACAAACAAAATGTCTACAACTTTGAATTTTTAAATGTAATGTGGAAAATCATCTAGCTTTCTTTACAAAATTAGGTCATTAAAAGTCTCACTTTGTTTTTGCTTCTTTGAAAAAAATGTTGTTATAATACTGCTTTTTCGCTTATCAACTGCTTTCTGTACCTTTTCTATGTCTTTAATTTTCTTCACTTCTTGTTCCTTAACTTTTGTAGCACTCTCCAACATTGCTTGGGCCACACTAATTCCCACCAAGTCCTTTTTATTTATCATACATGAGACTGACCAAGGAACAAAAAAGCTGAACTTTCTAATCGGCCAAAAAAATCAGAACATGCGACAAGAAAGTGTGAATATAAAGCAGCACGAGCAAGATGGAATTGTTCACTGTATTCACAATATAAAATTACTGAATTCAAAACAAAATAAAGTGATACAAGTGTCTTTTAAAATCACTTCATGAAAATAAAGTGATTTTAAAAGACACTGCTTCAAACACATCTTTTTTTTCTTTTTTTTTGTACTTGCTAGAACATCAGCTCCATTTTCCTTTTGTGTTGCTTTCTTCTCAGCAAGTTCCATGGCCATATTTGTCTTTTGTTGACTCTGCAGCTGCACAACAA
Organism: Macrothele yani; assembly: GCA_039090855.1. Classification (NCBI taxonomy): domain Eukaryota; kingdom Metazoa; phylum Arthropoda; class Arachnida; order Araneae; family Macrothelidae; genus Macrothele; species Macrothele yani. The sequence continues at coordinate 17,015,294 of CM076999.1, read as the reverse complement.
TCTTTGCTTAGTTTTTATTTCTGTTGATATCATTCCCTTCCTATTTCTTCACCACTTTTCCTTCAACTCTCTCCTCCGATTCCCTCAGATGACAATAATTTATCCATCATGCTGAAAAACTTTCAGCCTAAGGACCATGAATGCATGGTATCAAAGCTTTCACTACTTTAGATAAATGGTATGACTTTCAGAATATGAATACTTTTGAACACCATGCATCAATTAACAAATTTTCAAACTCTCTCACTTTCCATTTCTGTAAAATTTCCTATCCCTTATCAAGCTGAAGTGCAGACATTTATGGGGGAAAATAACACTTAACAACAGCACAGGAGAGTGAGAACATAGTGCAAAGAAAAAAAAAATGTATCTCAAGAGAAATCTTCATTTCGACTGACGTTGGTTTTCGGAAACTTCTTCCTCCATTTTTAGGTTGAAATGCAGTATTTGTGGAATAAGAGGACATTTAAGAACAATACTGGGCAGAAGGAACATCGCAAGAAAAAAAAAAGATTACGGGAGAAATCTTTGCTGCACCTTTTTTAAAAGTTTCGAAAGACAAAATCCCGTTGTCAAACGAAAAACGAACCCCCCCCCCCCCCCCATTACCCCATAAATTTCTGTTCAGTTGTGCATTGATCTCGAGAATGCCCAAAATGATAACGGCAATGGAGGAATTCTTCGAATCCACAGAAGAATCTCATGCCTGAAGACTACAGGAAAATCTTTGTGCCATCTTAACTTCCGTTTTTCGAAATCGTTGCCCACAATTTTATGCTAAAATACAAACATTATGCAATAAAATGATATTTAATAACAATGCTGGGAACAGGCAACATCATGATATAAAAAAAAATTACGATCACTGAAAAAATCACCACTCTGTTTAACTTTAGTTTTCGAAAGTTTTGAAAGACGAAATATCTTCCCCAGATAGAAAACGACCCCCATTTTGTCTTCAGTTCTGCATCGATCTTGAAAATGACCCAAATGATGACAAAAAAAGCGGAATTCCGCGAATCCGCGGAATAATCTCATGTATGATTTATTGCTTCTTTTAAGCACTTGTTTGCATCATCCAGTAATCTGTCAACAGTCAATTTTTCTCCTTTTCTTCCTCTTTCATTTTCTTTAGTGCCTGTTCACCGTGTTCAATATTTACTTTTTCTTTTTCAAACTTACTCTTCATACTTGCTTGCAACAATTTTTCTTTTTCCTGTTCTTCTTGTTTCCTCAGTTTTTCCTCAGCCACTCTCTTCTCATCTTCACAGTACTGCTTGTATCTGACATGAGCTGTGCGTGCCAATTGAAGAAGTTCCTGAGTGATAATTACAAAGTGAGCCTTCCCCTCAAACACATTCACCACAGCATCTCTTACAGTCAAATGAGCATCCAATGTTCTTTCACACATATTTGCGGTGTCTTCATTCAAGATGTTCCCCGACAATGAGAATCCCCTTTCTACATCCGCATTGCCATGCGAAAGTGCAAGTGCAGCCTTCACAATTTCCGTAACAGTAGGGTATTTCTTTTCTCCAGAGGTATATGTCTTCTCAAGAAACTGACTCCAGTAAACATCCACTGGGTTCTTGTCACTACCTGATTTTTCTTCTTCTAACGTCAATAGTTTCCATTCATTAACTAGTGCATGTTCACCGTACTCAATTGGAAGAACTGCAGCTAATTTCACTATGTTTTTGTATGATCCTTCTTTCACCCTCTTTGCAGGATGCAAACATCGAAGATACCACAACACAGGTTTATCCAAAGAAGACTTTTCTAAAATATGTGTACAAGGAGACACATAGTGCTTTCTAGCTTTCATGGAAATATATTATCTTTCTTGTGCGCTTAGCTTCTTGAGATATTCACTTTCTCTAGTGTCGAACACTATGTTTTTCAATGGCAAGTAATACTTATCACAAAATGCTTCCAGACTCAATGGAGCAGCACTAACACAAAATCGATTCATGAGTCTTCTGACGAGGTTTGTGAGCTCATTATAGATTAGATGCATTAAAGAATCTCTCTTGTGAAGGAAACCAGTGAATCTTGAACATGTATGAGCACTTGCACAAGCAAACATAATTTCTGCTTTGGTAGTTTTGTCTTTTAATAGTTTAACAATATTCTTGTATTTCAAAAAACTCATCAACTTGCTTTTGTGCTGGGGTATGAACTGAAGAAAGTATTTTTCAACAGCTGACCATTGTTCTAAAAGTCTCTCTCCAGCTGGTTCTAATGTGAGCCATCTAGAGGAAACGTGTTTCATAAACCGATGACCCGGAAGTTTCATATCTGATTGTATTTTTTCAAAATCTTCCCAACGAGATGTTTGGCCATCAAAAAAATTACAGAGAAACAAGATCATGTCCGAAGCATTTTCACCAAAGTCTTGTAATCTGTTTTGGAATGCATTATGTATGATGTGTATGTTACATGTGCCAACATCAATCAACTGTTTTCTTCCTAACAGGATCAGAGAATCATTCATAAGATGATTCACAGTTTTGTTAACATTGGGTCCATCACAACCTAGCATCAATAGCTTTGAACAAGAAAGCTGGGCATTATCCAAGGCTTCATTTAATTTGGAGTAAATATCACTAGCAGTGGCTTTACCAATGAAGAAAGTCTGTAGATGTCGTATCATAATCATTTGTTTGGAATCAGACCAGTATTTAACTACAGTTTGAAGCTGCATTCACAGTTTCATCAAAACAAAGAGAGAAATGTGCTCCCCAATATCATCCACCAACTGCTTTTTAAAATATGGAGCTAAAGTATCACATACTAAATATCTTGCCTTTGTCCTTGAAAGGGTGAACTCAGAAGGAACACTTCCAGGAAACATTGCCTCAAAGGTTTCTTTGACATCTTCACAAGCTGGCTGAACAGCAAAGTTCCCTTAAATCATTTTCAAACACCAGATTAACTCTGCCCTTGAAGCAGCTTGTCTAGCAGAATAAAGCTGAATTGATGGTGTAGCTCCAGGAGATGAAATTACACCATCACTGCTACATCCAGGATGGGCTGAAGACAATTGTAGTTGTGAAGAACTCAGTTTCACTTTACATTGTTCTCTGTGCTTCCGAGTAGAAGCATGCTGCTCTATGGCACTAAAGCCCCAAGAAACTGAAAATGTTTGTACGCACAACATACAGAAAACTTCACTGTCACTTTTTTCTGTCCCCATTCAGAAACCACGAAACCATTGCTGTCCTTTTTTTTTGGAACCATTCTGATTTTACAGTACATTTTCCCATACTTTTGTCTAAGTAATCCAGTTAATCAAAAAACGTATGATTTTATAAAGACAGCTGCATTACCTGAAACAACAAATAAAAAAAATTAGGATTACTATTCATTACAGTATGAAGTGAATAAAAAACACATATGCACACACAACTATTCCCCTACACAGTGGTGAACTACCAGGACACTACAATGTCCAAATTTCACCTCCGTATTATTATTTTCAGAGAATTAAAAAAAAAAAAAATCAGCACCGATTAGTTAAAAAAAACTTTACAATTAACCAGATAATTATGTAGTTATGGTGGACACAAACTACAGACAGACAGACACACAAACAGACACACAGAAACCACTTCGAAAATAGTGAAATCGTATTCGGGGGACCCCAAAACATGTATTTCCGTTGAAATCTCGAATTCGAATTTTTGCACGATTACAATACTTCCTCATACTAATGTAAGAGAAAGTAATAAGAAAAATTATAGGAAATACAGTACAAAGGCTCAAAATATAGGAAATATAAGATGGGTAGGAGCATTGTTTGCATATGTGTGCACGCACAAAATTACTTTTCGAAATTTACTTTTTTGCACTTAGATAACATTCCCAATATAGAGATCAAAAATCACTCTCTAGTGCACAAGGTTGTTAACAAAGTTATAACTCGGAGCCTTCTCAACGGCATTTTCTAATTTTTCAATCCATCTGCCACATAAAACATTACTTTACCGACCACAAACTTTTTTTCATATCACGTAAATCTCTTTTAAAAAAGCCATTGTATAAAATTGACTTTACAGACCAAAATTGAAAAATCTGAAAAATACTGACCATTTTCCATCCCTGGTGATTCAAAAAGAAGTATACAGTTTCCAGATGTTGTAAAACAGTAACAGTTGAAGACACTGACCACTACTACGAACCGTTAGGTAGATGTACTCATAAAGTTTGTGTCCCGCTACTGAGGGAAGTGGAGCCGCGGACTACAACATGCCACTGACCCAATGTCCACCCAGAAGTCCTGACTTAACACCTTGCGACTTTTTCCTGTGGGGGTACGTAAAGGACAAGGTACTCGCCCCTTCCCTTCTTGTTGATCTAGCAGAGCTGAAACAGCGTATCACAGCCACTATCAGTGCACACTTGATTCAGATATCTTACCTCGCGTTTGGGCGGAAATGGATTACCGGCTCGATGTGTGTCGTGTGACAAAGGGCGCACACATAGAACATCTGTGACTGTCTCTAAAAAAAATTGAAACATTCCCCTACAATTCTGTTACAGGTAACATAAAATATCTTACATTGTTCTAGTTTATAGTGCGCTGAAACTGTATACTTCTTTATGAATCACCCTGTACATTAAATCTGCACATAAAGTGCACAAAACTTTCCCACTTACATTCACTTTCTTGATAGTTCCTCCGACAGTTATTTTAATTTCATAACCAGTACAGACACGCCAACCTTTAAAATCTGAAAATCGGGAGTTTTTACAGCTCATTTTTTATGGACATTTTCCAGACAGGAACAATTTTCCAGAAGTAGTATTATTGGTCCCCTAAAAGTTCTGGAGAAAAAAAAAAGACCACAAAAATCAACACCCTGTCCCCCTACTGAAATTCGTTTTCAGGTACATCGATTCCGCAAGATGATGAAAACGTAAAACGGCCCGCATGCTGTTGTTCTTCACGAATCAAACAGCAGCCAACCAGGGCGCAATTTCACCAATTAGCAGCAAATAGCTAGTGAAAAATCAAATTTGCTAGTGAAAAATCAAATTTGCTAGTGAAAAAAAATCGCAGTAGCAAATTTTGCTAGTAAGGTAATTTCTTTATTTACAGTAACCAAAAATCATTATTTATCCACGAAGTTTACATAACAGTTTCTATTATCACTTGTTAAAACAGCGACGATCAGCGATTCTCTTTCGCCAATTCCTTCCAGTGGAAACTGTCGTAGAAGCGCATTGAAACTCCTCTCCATCGTGCCCTCATTGGTTTATTACAGAAACTGAACGTGACGTCGGCAATGGTTGCTGTGGCAACCCAGAGCTCTGGGATGGATCGGTTGTTTGACCACCTGCGCTGCCACCCTCCCTTCTTTTGCCCCAAGAACTTTGTCCTCAACTCCTGTCGTACCCTAAGCCAAGTGATTGCCTACTTCCACAAGTCTTGATAGTCGTGCATACATCAAATACTGCGCTCATTGATGAATAAACAAGGATAATTCCACTTATTCGGATGGTAGACAAAACCGAAAGAAGCAAACCAAAATGTTACTGGAAAATAGCCTGCCAACACTGGCATAAGTCTTATCCATAGTAACTAGCCTTATTGCGTGGCATAGATAGACGCTTTTTTACGAAACATGTTCGTGGAGGGGGTAAACGATTACGGAAGAAACTTTTGCTTCGTCTGACTTCTTGTTTTGGAAATTTTCCTTGTATTTTAAAGCTGAAAATACAAATATTTATCCAGTAAAATGTTAATGAGCAATAATACTTGACAGAGGCAGCATCGTGAGAAAAAAAAATTATGATTACGGAAAAATCCGAATTCTGTCGACCTTTTGTTTTCTAGTTTCGTAAAGACGGAATTCCAATAATAACGAAAAAAGCCGGAATTCCTTGAATTCGTGGAAGAATCTCATGCCTGAAGATTACAGAAAAAATTTTCAGCAGCCAACTTCTGTTTTTGCAAATTGTTCTCCACAGTTTCAAGCTAAAATGCAAACATTTAAGCAATAAAATGATATTTAACAAGAAAAGCGGACACAAAGACAACATTGGGAGAAAAATTTGCGATTACAGCAAAAATTTTTCTTACTCCGTTTCATTACTGTGTTTGAAAGTTTTGAAGCACGAAATTTCGTTTCCAGACGGTAAAAGACCCCCCCCTCTCCCAAATATCGATCTTCAGAATGATCTAACTGATGACAAAAAAAAAAAAAAAAGCGGTATTCCGCGAATCCCTGTAAGAATCTCGTGTATATCATAAAAATAATAGCAAAAGAAAAATTTGAAACAAAATGAAAATTTGTAGAATCCATAGTTTTGATAGTGAGTTCCGTAGTCAGACAACTAATTCCGTAGAAACTACGGCACTGTGTGGTAGTTGGCAGATATGAAGTGTGTAGAAGTTTAGCAGAAATTTGTGCGATACTTCCACTTAGTACTGCATGTTGTGAGGTGGGATTCAGTTTTTTAAAAAGAATACAAGGGGATTGGAGGAACAATTTGTCTTTTGAAACTGTAAATGCTCTGATGACAATTAAAATAGAAGGGCCACAAGAAGAGATTTTTAATCCACGGTCAGCAGTTATAAAGTGGTATGATGACAAAGTCAGCCACGCTGAGCGTAAACCATACGGGAAGAAATCCGAATTAGAATGTCGGTGAAATATATTCATGTGGTATGAGAATTTGTTAGAAATTAATAATAAAGATAGTCACTAAACTTATCTAAGATTCTATTCATTATTCAAAAAGGTAAGTCCAAATATTTATATACATATTTAAATTTCTGTGTAACTTTATTAGAAAATAAGTTACGATGTGATTTAGTTTTACTTGCTAGTCAAGCAAATGTTTTGCTAGCAAACTATTTGGTCACTAGCAAAATTTTTTGCTCACTAGCAAAATTTGCTAGTGAGCAAAAAAGATGAAATCTTGCCCTGCAGCCAACTGTCATTATCGTCACAAGGAGAGGCCAACTGTCATTATCATCAAAAGGAGAGGCCATTATCGTCACAAGGAGAGGCCAACTATCGTCACAAGGACAGGCCATTATCGTCTCCAAGGAGAGGCCAACCGTCATCACAAGGAGAGGCCAACTATCGTCACAAGGACATGCCAACTATCGTCTCCAAGGAGAGGCCAACTGTCGTCACAAGGAGAGGCCAACTATCGTCTCCAAGGAGAGGCCAACTGTCGTCACAAGGAGAGGCCAACTGTCCATTATCGTCACAAGGAGAGGCCAACTATCGTCACAAAGAGTGGCCAACTGTCAAGGAGAGGCCAACTATCATCACAAGGACAGGCCATTATCGTCTCCAAGGAGAGGCCAACTGTCGTCACAAGGAGAGGCCAACTATCGTCACAAGGACAGGCCATTATCGTCTCCAAGGAGAGGCCAACTGTCGTCACAAGGAGAGGCCATTATCGTCACAAGTAGAGGCCAACCAACTATCATCACAAGGAGATGCCAACTGTCATTATCGTCACAAGGAGAGGCCAACTGTCATTATCCCATTTGTCATTATTCGCCGCAACTCAACTTTTTATCATCACTTAGAACGTGTGCTACTCTGTTGAGGCGAGGGGTTGAAAGACTGAATTGCAAGAAGACAGGGCAGCTCCCATCTGTCCATCAATTACTGACCCTCCCCGACATTCTAGTGCCAAAGCAGGTTAGCTCTTTGCTGAAAGTGTCGTATGACAATCGGACTGGGAGAAATTTTTTTAAAGCAATTTTTTTCCCGACCCATCTCGGGCAACTGGTCATAAACCAGCGCTTAGACCACGGCACCGCCGGGGTGGGTTTCTGTTTACAGACAGGAGGAGGGGAAAAGTACGAAACTGATGACTAATGCCGCTTTGCATCGACACAGAAATAAAAAGATTTCTTAAGCGGTTCCAAATCATGGCAGTTGATGGAATTTCGACCATCCTGATTCATGGTGAAAATCAGGAGAATTTGAGATTCATAAGGAGGGCGGGAGGAAGGGCTTAAAATCCGGAGTCTTCTGCCTAAACAACATGGGAATTGGTGGTGTGCACCGATCGTTTTAATATTCTCGTATTCAATGACAAGAGGTGTTGGGCGATATTGGCACGAGCAATATAAGAAGCGAGTGCAGAAAACTTGTAGGCATTAATAATGTGTGAAGTGTTACAGAGATTTTATACAGGGTTTTAGGATTTCACATAAAATCTCAATATTGCAACCTTTTTCCATCTCGTGCTCCCATTCCTTTGTTTCCCCAAAGCGTGAGAGAAATTTCGCACAGTCAGTTCCCCATTAGACACTGGATGCACGGTTATTTACTAAGACGGCATCTTGTCTATGCTTAGTATTTGCACTTTGTATGCTGAATGGAGATTAAATCTATCGCGCCTCTTTTGATGCTTTTCAGATTTCAATTTCAATGAGGCCGATGAATGACTAGCCCCTCGCATTTTACTTTGAGGCTTTTCAGGTTTTAATTTCAATGAGGCCGACGAATGACTAGCCCCTCACATTTTACTTTGAGGCTTTTCAGGTTTCAATTTCAATGAGGCCGACGAATGACTAGCCCCTCACATTTTACTTTGAGGCTTCAATTTCAATGAGGCCGACGAATGACTAGCCCCTCACATTTTACTTTGAGGCTTCAATTTCAATGAGGCCGACGAATGACTAGCCCCTCACATTTTACTTTGAGGCTTCAATTTCAATGAGGCCGACGAATGACTAGCCCCTCACATTTTACTTTGAGGCTTTTCAGGTTTCAATTTCAATGAGGCCGACGAATGACTAGCCCCTCACATTTTACTTTGAGGCTTTTCAGGTTTCAATTTCAATGAGGCCGACGAATGACTAGCCCCTCACATTTTACTTTGAGGCTTTTCAGGTTTCAATTTCAATGAGGCCGACAAACGACTAGCCCCTCACATTTTGCTTTGAGGCTTTAGGGTTTATTTACCAAGGGAAGTATGTTTGTTTCTCAAGGGGAACTTTCAGATATGCTGAAGGGCATTTTTTTGGTCACGAGGGGAGAGGAAGCGAGATGAGAGTTGTCTCTGGTCTAGGAGAGCGAGCGGTCACGAAAAGTACGACGAGGTAATTGCCCCAGGGTAGGCTGGGAGGTCTTAGGTGGACCCGCAGGTTAGAGAATTTCACGACAGCGCGAGGGATGATCGAAAGCAGGACATAAGAAAAAGGAATTGGAGTTTTTAAGTGGAACAGGGAGGAAAATTAATTGAGCAAACGGACAACCTTTTCAGGAGATTACGATGAAGAGAAGAATAAAAGTTTCTTGGACATATTTACGGATCGCAAGAATTATTTGCTTATTACATGTTAATTACTATCATCTTCAAAAAAAAAAAACTTAACAACTCAACCACGCAATATTTATGAAGTTAATATGAACATGTTAACAGAAGGGAATTCCATTGGTAGCCCACAGTATGTTTCCAAAAAACAGAAAGTTCAATCTTGTTCCCATTTCTTGAAAGGCAGATAGATGTTCAGAACCATGCAAATGATATTTTTAAACACTAACACCTTTTTTTCTTAATGGGCAATGTAAAGCATTATGACAGTAATTTACTTCATAAATTCAAATTCTGCTCATTTTATATTACCTGATACAGGCGAATTATATGAGGATGATTAAGCATTTTCATAATCTGGATCTCCCGCAATATCTTTTTCAGGTTATCTTCATCCAGATGAGTTTTATCTATAATTTTTATGGCAACCTAAAAGGACAGAAAAAACGAACGTAAGCACACTTACAATAACAAATTAAAAATGAAGCAATGCAATGTATGCTAGCAAATATGAATTGTTAAATAGGTAGCAATGTATGGATTGTTTGTTTAGGTTTTGTGGCTCACAGGCCATTTTCGGCCAAAATGCACCAAGTCATGAAAAGTCTGTCACGAGGGAGGTTAGAATAAGACATTTTAAATATTTGTGGATCTTGACAAGTTTCAATGCTTTATCAACACTTAAAAAGCAATTGCGAAGTTTTGATCAGACTAGTCCGCAAGTAGAAAATATCCTTTCTGCTGCAAATGAACTGGCTGGGCAACCACAAAGACTTGACACGTAAGAGCAGAAATCTTTCAGGGTTCCAGCTTTGGTCACACTTGCATGTTGCTCCATCAGCTGCCACCATTTGGCAGCGCTGAAGTTTTGCATATTATTTACAAACATAGACTTTGGATAGTACTTTGTGTCACATATTTTAAAACTCATTACAAAAATTATCCATTCAGATTTCTTTTCTAACACCGAGTTATCAGAAATTTTTTTGTTGCTCAGGGCTCATTCTCTTTCCTGGGCCATTTTTGATTCATTAAGTTTGCCCAAGTAGTGGCAAAGGCTGAAGTCCTTGATCCACCCCCCCCCTTTTTTTTTAAATCAGCGGTGTATACGGTTCACTTCAAGATCTGCATTTTCCATAAAATCTTGCGGCAGTTCCACTGCCTCAGAAATGTTTGTTTAGCCTGGAGAATGTCTAGTACTCTACTAACCACTTTTATTTTATTTGTTTTAGCATGTGCACTGCATCTTTGTAAATGATTACATTCTCTAGAATTTTATTTATGTTTGAGAATTTTCAGATCTTTTGAGTGCTTAACAAACAGGTATAATGCATCTATGTAATAATAAAAGCAAAATAGGTATAATAAAAAAAATTTAAGCACCAGGCTTTCCCATTTTAAAATGTTGCTTTTGAAACTCTGAAGAAAATATCCCAAAATGGAAGTAAAACTCAAAAGTATACTCCAGTTTAAAAAAAAAAATGCACTACAAAATGGGTTTTATTGTTTTTTTTTTAAAGTTTTTTTTTGGGGGGGGTAGGCAACAATTTTGTGCATGTCGTACAATGACGTCATGTGCCAATGCACGCCCGATGATGCGGCATTCATATGTCAATAAGCTGCCATTTTGTTTGACATGGCAAGCCGGACGGCTGAACATTCTACTTTTGCTGTTGAAACGCATTTCAAGGATAACGATTCTATAGTTGTCGCACAACGTCTATTCAGGTGGCATTTCAAAGTGGGGCATCATGGGAATGTGCCAGTTGGTGGCACCATCACAAGGTGGGTAAGTTCCTTTAGATTTACAGCATCGGTTTATAATCGTAAACCAGTAGGTACCGAAAGGACTGTGCGATGATTGAAAGTGTTCGTGCTGCAATCTTGCATAGCCCTAAAAGATCTGCTCGGCAACACTCTACAGCTTTGCGCATTTCAAATCGTTCATACGGGAGAACATTGCATGAGGATCTCCATTTTCACCCTTGTAAGCTCCAAATTGTGCAAGAAATCAAGTCTCGAGATTTGGTTGCACGCGAAAATCTTCAGCTAAGGGATGTCACCATAACAGTTTTGTTATGGTGACATCCCTTGGATGTCCCGGTCCCCTGATCTAACATGTGCTGATTTTTTCTTATGGGGGTACCTCAAGCAAGAAGTCTTCCAAACACGTTGTGCCACCATATTGGAATTGAAGGGCCGTATCAGGGCAGCAGTCACCAATATCCCTGGCGATATGTTACGACGAGTAATGGACTCCTTCCAATGCAGCTTAGAAGAATGTGTGGTGCGGCGGGGCCGCTTATTTGACAGGGGTCACATTCAAACATTGACTGATCAATGGCATTCTTGTAACTACTATTTGGCATAGAGAGTAATATATTAAAAACATTTGTTTGCTTACAGTGCAATTTTATTAATACACTATCAACGCCGCTGCACCCTGTATAAGCGACTGGCCAGAACAGATGAGCCATAGTGCGTGACGTGAGCACAATGGGTAGAGGTAGCGATTTGATGCACATTCAAAAAGGAATAATCATCGGCTACCGCACCAAGAGTGAAAAGTATCTCAGAAACAACAGACTCCGTGGGCTGTTCGCAAGGTGTTGTCAGTGGCGTAGCCAGAAATTTTCTAGGGGGAGGGGGGGTGTCCCATGGGTTTGGTACATTGGTGAAAGCCCCATATATACATATATATCGCTTTAAATTCATACTAAATCTTCCCTCAAGGGGAGGGGTCCGGACACGAGGGCCACCCCGTTGGCTACGCTTATGGGTGCTGTAGTAAGGATGTACCAAGAATGGACTGCTGGCACACTGAGTACGCCCTGATGCCATAACTGTGGAGCCCCAAACCAAAGGCCATCGACCGCAGAGGGGAATGTTGCCCCCGTCGACTGGTAAAGGGCAATCGACGCGTAACAGTGCAGCAATTGACCACGCAAATGAACGCTGGGGCACCCAGGTATGTGTCCATGATTACAGTAGAGCAAACCCTGTAACACATGGGTCTCCATGGTTAACGCATGGGTCTCCACGGTTGACGCATAGGTCTCCAGAGGGATGTTTTCCTGGTATGACCTGGGACTGCTGGGACCACTAGATGGGTCCCTGAATGCCAATGGCTATCTGCCCGTCCTCGCTGACCAGATGCATCCCTTCATGTTCTACCAACAGGACAATGTGCTATGCAATGTCACTAAGGGGATGCGTGACTGGTTCCAGGCACACGACAGAGATGTATCCGTTCTCGTTTGGCCGACGTAATTGCCCGACCTCAATCCCATCTAGAGCACTTCTGGGACAATTTGGATTGACAGGTTCAACATGTCGATCCACAACCACGTCATTTCTGGGACCTCTGTGCTCTGCTGCAGTCTGAATGGGCACGTGTGCCTCGGGGAAACTTCCACGTCCTGATTGTGTCCAGAGTAGTACAATATAGACATACTTGCGTATGTGGATAGTTTCCAAATTAGGACCAGATTTTGCAAATAGTTTGTGCTAGTAGATTTAAAAAAATATTTATAGCAATTAAAACACTTACTCAAGGCTTTACTCTGATAAATAAATTTAATTCTATTTTAATCTGAAGTACTTTCACTTATTTGTCACATCCTCCGAGTTCTTTTGCTTTTACAGACTTTCCTGGCCTCCAGATTTTATCAGTGCCTGATATCAATGTATAGGAACTGCATCAAAAAGTTTTATTTACACAGAAAGAATTTAAATTTTATTGCCAGATTCTTCTTGCAGTTGCCAGTTATTCAATTAAAATAATTTCTTTATGTATTTCGTACTTAAGTCTACTATTTTTTTAATTAAGTTGTTGAAAATGCCATTTATAAATTTTTCAAGGTTCATTAATGGAACTGTTTTTCTAGATATAAAAATGTTCCTTAATTAGTCTTTTGTTTTTATGAGGTTTATAGTTCAGTATTTTAATATTTTGCCCTAAAGTCTATTTTGCGCACGTTGCTGCACATGCAGTTGTAATCAGCCCTTGAGAAACTGCTGAAATTTCTACTAGCCAATGTGGCTACTAGAATAAAAATTTTACTATCCAAATGACAAAATCTATTCGCCATGCAAAGATAAGAAAAAAAAATAATAATTCAGTAACTTCTCTTACGTTTCTATGAAATTAAATGGGTGAATGTTTGTTTTTTCTTTCTAATGAGAGACCCCTCCTTCATTAACTTCATAAAAACAGATGCAGAGCAGTTACTGCATAGGATAATTAGACTGACTGCAAATATTGCATTGTTCCAAAATGATTGATTTTTTGACAATTTATTTTCCGTGCTGTAATATCATTACTCTTGCTATCTCAATTTACACATACATAATTTATTTTCGAGAGGCGATTGAAGTTATATGTCTAATTTCTTTAATGATATTTAAAACAAAAGGACAAAAGCTAGGATATATATATGCATAAAGTGGCACTTTAATATTGAAACACTTTACCACTAATATGCACTGTGTCTGATCTTCCCATTACAATTGAATGCCAGTTTGAGGATCAAAATCTTCAATTGAAGGGCCATTTGCATCTGATGATCATTAAGTCATTTAAAGTGTCACTTTTCAGACGTGCCCGATTACTCGTTTTTATGAGGTTCATCGCTGAAAAGCCACACTCACAATGAGCACTACTACATGGCATTAGATGCAGCAGCTGCATCATCTTAAAAACATTGTCATAATAGTTTTTCCTTTTTGTTCAGCATATACACTATCTACCAACAAGTAATAAGACACCTCTGATAGCAAAGGAAAACGAAGTTTATTCACCTTCAATAGTTGGTGGAGCCTCCACGAGCGGCGATTACAGCTGCGACCCTCCGGGGCATACTCTCAACCAGGCGTTGTACGACGGCTAGCGGTATTTTCTTCCACTCGGCTTGGAGTTGACAGGTCAGTTTCTTCACCGATTTCGGACGGTGGGGGCACCTCTTAAGTTGACGCTCCAACTCGTCCCAGAGGTGCTCGATAAGGTTAAGGTCCGGGCTCTGCGCAGGCCAGTCCATTCGATTAACCCCATTGTCACCATACCAAGCCATGGTGGACCTCGCAACATGACAGGTGGCATTGTCATCCTGAAAGTTACATGGGTCCACCCCGTAAAACTGCCACAACGTAGGAAGCGCATGGTCATCCAAAATGGCGCAATAGGTCTCGGCGTTGAGCCTACCAGGAATTGTGACCAAGGGTCCCATGCCATGCCAGGAGAAACACCCCCATAGCATAATTCCATCGCCGCCGAACTTCACAGTTGGCACAATACATTCCGGCAGGAGGCGTTCTCCAGGCAGACGCCAAACCCAGACCCTGCCATCCGAACAGTAGAGGGTGAACCTTGATTCGTCGCTCCAGAGAGCCTGTTTCCACTGTTCAACGGTCCACTGTCGACGTTCTTTGCACCACGTTAGCCGAGCAGCGCCATTGGACTTGGTGATCAAAGGCATGTGGGTGGCAGCACGTCCATGATAACCGAGCAGATCGGCTTCCTTGCGGATGGTATTCATCGAAAGAACACTCCCGGATGCCTGTTGAAACACCTCGCGGATGTGGCCCATCGATTTGGTGCGGTTCTTCCGAATTTCTCTGGCCAGCACCCGTCGGTCTCTAACTCCCAGTTTTATGGGTCTGCCGGGTCGGGGCACATTCCGACAGTCACCTCTCATCTTCCACTTGCCAACCATGTAGGCCACTGTTGATTTTGGGTGCTTCAACTCGCTGGATATGTCACGTATGGATCGGCCATTTCTGTGATACCCAACGATTACACCTTTCTCGAAATCAGAGAGCTCCGAACTGCGTGGCATCTTGCATGCGACTGGTTGCGTTGTTGTTTCCCACACGATATTTAACGGCGGCAGTCGTGACGTGCATCAGGACCGCAGATATCGTCGATTGCAGGGGTGTCCAATTACTTGTTGGTAGATAGTGTATGTCTAATTTCATTAATGATATTTAAAACAAAGGGACAAAAGCTAGGATATATATGCATAAAGTGGCACTAATAATGTTGATACACTTTACCACTAACATGTACTGTGTCTGATCTTCCCATCAGATGTATCTGCCCACCACAATTGAATGCCAGTTTGAGGATCAAAATCTTCAATTGAAGGGCCATTTGCATCTGATGATCAGTAAGTCATTTAAAGTGTCACTTTTCAGACGTGCCCGATTACTTGTTTTTATGTGGTTCATCGCTGAAAAGCCACACTCACAATGAGCACTACTACATGGCTTTAGATGCAGCAGCTGCATCATCTTAAAAACATTGTCATAACAGTTTGTTTCTATTATTAACTATATGTCAACAAAATAGTTTCCATATCATCTACTGTTTCGCACATTACTAGAAATTCGAGCACGGGAAAAACGTCCATATAATAAAAAAAAAATTTATTTCAACTTGTCACTAACATTCCTTTTTGATGTTCCTTATAATAGTTTAGAATTTTATTATATGAAGATTACAAATATATATTGATACATATACATATTGTCTCTACATATTGTCATATTGTCATTTATACATATTGTCTCTACGTATTGGAGGACTTTGACAACTTATGATGCATATGACTGTACATATAAAAACATTTTTTCATATAAATTTGTAATCTTCATATAATAAAATTCTAAACTATTATAAGGAACATCAAAAAGGAATGTTAGTGACAAGTTGAAATAAAAATTTTTTTTTTATTATATGGACGTTTTTCCAGTGCTCGAATTTCTAGTAACGTGCGAAACAGTAGATGATATGGAAACTATTTTGTTGACATATAGTTAATAATTTCTGAAAGCACGTAATGATTTCGACAAATGTTGAATTAATATAAAGTTTGTTTCTTTTTGTTCAGCATATATGTGGCTAAACAGATATTCAAAAACAATTATTTTACCTGTAGATGACATTATACTTTGCGCAAGGTATACCATGGCAAAGGTTGGCATGGCAAATATACATTATACCACTGCAAAGGTTGCTTTAATAACCTTCACCCTTTGTTCGCTCCAGGCTGATTCGTCAGCAGATTAAGTTTCTCTCAAAGCCCACTTTCACTTCCATTCATTTTGGAAGCAGTTGCAGGAACACGGGCAAGAAAACTGAACTCAATATTCATTCACAAGTGCATGTGTAGGGGGGGGGGTGGACAAAATAGTTGCTCACTCGGGGAAAAAATCTATTGGCCATTGTTGGCTACTGTATCAAAATATTTACTAGCCACTTCAAAATATCTTGTCCCCATTTGGCAACTGGCTACTGACATTCACAAGGGCTGGTTGTAATGTACTTATTTTGCCCTCACTGAAATCTGTAATGTTCTAATCATGGGTGCCACTAAAGTGCTTACGCCAAGACTGAAAATCGAGACACAATGTAAGGAGTTGGGCTATATCGAATAACGTGACAAGGGGAAAAATATATATAATTAACTACCTCCCTCTACTTTATAAGTTGAAAAGACAAAAACTGAATACTGCCATTTCGGTGATCCGTACAGCTCTTTTACATCCGTACAGATCTTTTACAGCATTTCCTTAATCACTGTTTGCTATATCAAGAAATAAAAGGTGCGAGCGTTTTTCCTTTTGTTTAATCAAAAAGTAAAGTTCAAAATCGGAACTTCAACTGTCCGTCGCCGTGTATAGTGATAGGCAGCAGTTTTCTCTGCACAATGAAGTAGTAAGTAGTGACATTTTTGAACTTTAACTTCGTTAAGAAAATGGCAAAATACCTGCTCTGTGATTTGATGTAGCAAGAGATGACTAAGGAATGGCAAAACATGCATTTTAAGTTAAATTAATTCCAAAAATCGGTACTGAGGTAGTCACTCTGCCTTGAATACGATTTTATGGGTCACGGAGATAAAACCGATTCTTTCACGGGCACATCATGAACCGAGTTTGAAATATTTCGCTTACAAAAAATTGGAGTGTAAAAAGGCAAGCCCCAACTGATTTATTTTGAAGCAGAGACTACGAAGTAGGAAAAACGCAAGCACTTAGTTTAGAAAAATTCTTTAAAAATGTGAATTTGTTATTTTGCACGGTTACGGAAAAAAATAAATGAACATCATTGGATACAAAACAAAAATAAAAAAAATGAGGAATACATCCAGGAAGAGAAACGGTAACAAAAAGACTCCTTCAGAAAAATTCAAAAAGCGGAAAATCACGGAACATTCTCGTGCCCCCTAGACTGCGCATTTATGCCGAACCCCCCAAAAAAATGCACTTTCCGACCGGAAGAGATTTGACAAAATCCGGAAAATCTGGCAGGTGTGCAATCGCGATGGACATTTTGATCACTTTTAAAACATTTGGTGCAACTCCACAATTTCAATGACTACAGAAATGCACAACTTTCAGAAGAAAAACAAAAACAGAATTTTAAAATATTCTAACAAGAATAACAGGTGGCCGAAATCTTCAAAAGACGGAAATCCGTCCCCAGGACAAAAGAATGGCAGCCATGGTTCTAATAATTATTTATTGTGTTATTTTTTTCTTTAAATTACCTTATTCTACAGTTATCGTGTGTGTGATTCGCGGGTTTGCAGCAAGTTTTCGCTTTCAATGGTTGTGTACGCAGATACATTTTATTCTAATACAACTCTGATTGTGTTCATGCCACGCCAACTTGTCGCTGTCGTCCAGGTCAAGGGTAGTTATTCCTATTATTAGGTAGGTGCCAGGTGGTCATATTATCCTGATATAATTGTGTAATAAGATAAAAAAATAACAGAATGGCAGACATTTTTTACATATGGCTAAAAAGGTCAATCAGCAGTAAAATGGTAGCTGTAACATAGACAAACACATCACTTAGCTGCAATGTTACAAGAGGCCTTTGTCTGAAATCACTAGACCAGAGCTAAAAAAAAAAAAAAAAAAAAAAATCAGTAGAAATCAGTAGGTGAGGTTTTTCTGGACTAGAAATATGCACCACCTAACAAAAGTAAAGTAGACTTGAATGTAATCTCAATATGAAGGAACACTTAAATCAGCTGGCATTTCAAATGATACCAATACTTCACAGACTACTTCTAAACACTGAAAAAAAAATTTCAAACCAATACCCGGTTGCTTTTTTTTTTGGAGATATTACTGATGATCAGTTTCATAAAATAACGCTTACTGTTAAAACTAATGATTTGTTAATAATGATGGCATTGGCCACTCAAGTCCCTATTTGTTGTTTTCCTAAAAATAAATAGTTGCATTGTTACACATGTCCATTTCCATCTCAATTCAGGCAGGCATAACCAACATGTGCCAGTTGACCACCTCCAATTTTTTTGAAAAATTATAGTAGCTACACTCCTAATAGAGGTATAAAGTACTGCAAAAGGATTTTTCATAAAAAAAAAATTTTTTTGTTCCAGCTACAGCATTTTGAAAATAGGCAAAAAATACACTTGTGACGAAAACTATGTGAAACACCAAATTTTCAAGTGCACACTGCTCCTGAACTATAACAGGTAGAGACTCGAATTTTTTTTTTTATTTTAAAGCTATTGAATTGGCCTTTTTTCAAATTCACAGAAATTGGTCAAACGAATGTTGCCAGATGGCAAAAAAATTTATATTACAAAAACATTTTATTTTCCACAAATTTAGGATTTTTTTTTTTTTTTAAAGGAAAAGACTTATCAGGTGGGTCAGTGTGCCAACCTGCACCTTTACTAGGGTTGTCTTAGTAGTAATTTTATTTTTATCCTGTGATGCTTGTAACTCATAAAATTATTTTTTAAAATATACAAAATTTCAAAAAATCAACATTTTTGAATTGCAATATTTCAAAAAAACCCATTTTTAAAAATTCTGAAATTTTGTCCAAATAATGTCCTTAATGGTAGGGGTAGTTACTGGGGGAGTCGGGTAACTGGATTTTTGCCTTGAAATTTTCTTACATATTTTTGAAAATGACACTTTTTTTTTTTCAATTTTTGAATTCAGTGAAAAAATGAGAACTGTAAACATTATTTAGTAAATTTTTTTAATAGCAGGAGAACACAATTTCCGGCAGGGCTCGCACTAAGCATTCACTAAGTCGCCAAATGTGACTAAATCCGAAAAATGGCACGAAAAAAATTAGTAACAGTGTAAATGGTGGTGAATGATTTGATGAAACTTGGGCAATTTTTGACTGATGGGTAAACTGCAATTTGCGATAATTCTCGGGCTAAACTGCAGCTGACATGATTTTAAAGTTTGATTTTCCAAAGCTGTGGCACTGAAAATGGTACTGCCCGGTGCAATTTTTATGGAGCACTGTGAAACACCTATCAAGGCTGCTTGAGAGTCATTGGGGGAGTCAATGAAAATAAGAGCTACTGAAGGTGGGGGATATCGAGAGGGAAGAAACTCTTCTGTAATTTATAATGAGTGGATCCAGAGAAATGGGATAGCAGAGGTTAAACAGTCTGCAGCACGTAGTCCAGTGTTGGTGTTGCACTTTGACTTTGCTCAGAACTGGTTTTTAATTCTACCTGATGAAGTGCAAAGTTACTACTGAAAAACAATATCCAGATCTCACTCTTTACATGCATTGTATACTTTCCAAATGAGACTAAGTCTTTTGTGGTAGCATGCAATGAAATAAGCCATGACACAGCACATGCTCTGTGTGCCATTCTGCTCATAAAAAATGAAATTACTAAAGACTTGTCCTTTGAAAGAATTTAAAACAATTGTTTACATCTCAGATGGAGCAGCCAGGCACTTCAAAAGCAAACATCAGTTTTATGAACTTATAAAGGGGGACCCAAATGTAACAAGGAAGTGGATCTTCTCAGCCACAGGCCAATGCAAGAGTGCATGTGATGTTGTGGGTGGCCTGTGCAAACATTTTGCAACTAAATTCAACTTACAGAAAGAAGCTTCACAAGCTATAAGAGATGCACCTTCATTTGTTGAAACTGTCTCCCCCTTGATCCCAAAGACTAAACTTCTACTTCTCACAACTTGTGAAGTTCATTCCTATCGAAATAACAAAGTAGAAGAGTGGGTGGGATACCGTAAAAAATCTGTTGTTGAAATACAGTCGCAGCATTCCTGGCTAGTACAAGGAAATAAACCACCAATGGCCAGAACAGTCCGGCACCCACATAAAGCAGTGCCATTTTCATTCAAGCCAGGTCATTCCATGTCAAATCATCACAATTTATAATATTTTTCTACCTTACCAACTTAGATTTTGATAAAACTTGGCATACTTAATGATCCTATATAGTTATGAAAAAAAAATGCATTTTTTTTTATTTTTGAGCTCACAGGGGGAAAATATATTTAAGCCTAAATTTTCAAAATTTTATTAAAAAATGGCCTACCAGTGATACTTTAAGTATCTGTTAATCAGTGACTAATTGACATATGGAGTTGGAAGTGGCCTCATTTTAAAGCCCCTTTAATGGGGTTTTATATGATATACAACACAATAGGGTTTATAAAAAATACATAAAATTCAAAATCCAACTGAAAATTTTAAAATCGATTTTCTCAAAAACGGATTTCTTTTTCAATTTTGAAAAAAATCTCAAAATTAGTTCATGCTTATCTGTAACTACCCACAAAATATTTTTTTGGGGGATCATAAGATATGAGAGGTAAACACATATGCATGATCAAGAGAAAATAATGGGATCCTAATTTGCCACATAACTTGCAAAATGCAAGCTGAAACTCATAACTTGCAAAATGCAAGCTGAAACTCATAACTTGCAAAATGCAAGCTGAAACAGGCATGAACATGTTGGATCATGCAATAGATCCACCCCCCCCCTCTCCACATTACTGCACTTGGCTCAGTCTCCCAGCAGTTTGTGAAAACAACTTGACTTTATTTATTGTTGATAAATGTGAATGTAGTGTAAATGATTTTGAATGTGAAGTGACAGTGTGAGCCAGTTTTTTGTTAAGTAAGTTTTCAACAAAACCTCTTTAAAATGGAAAAGAAATGGGCCTTAAATTGCTTTAATTCATTTAAAAAATGAAACCATTCCAATATAAGGAAGGGATTAAGACCAGTGACAACATGGATGTGTTCCCCTTTTCCTGAAACACAAATGATAGCTAAAGTTTGTGACAGCTGTAGGAAAGAACTGAACAAGATGAAAACTGAGGTTACAAAAGATGAAATTACATTACAAGTTTTCCAAGTACTAGCCAGGATGTAGGTTACGATTGCAGTACCTATTGCGATAGTGATCCTGCTGTATTATTTCCTTCAGAAGCTATAAAACCATTTAATACATCCCTCCAAGACATAGGAGAGTCCCCGATTGACCAGAAAAAGGCAGAATATAAACGATATTCTACTGAAAAAGTTAAAAGAATCAATACTGCTGTAAAGCGCAAACTTCTTGTCAATGCAGAGTCTTCCGACAGTGAAGTTGAGTCCCAAGATGAAACTATTTTAAGTCACCTGAAAACAAAATTCCACACTTTGACGAACAGAAAGGAAAAGCTCATGATGCTGATTATTTTGCCTGAATCATGGAGTATTAAGAAGATTGTGTGGGAATTTAATGCACCAAGTTATATGGTGAGACAGTTAAAGAAACTTTTGAAACAAAAAGGAATTCTATCTACTCCAGATTAGAAACCTGGAAAAACTCTACTTGCAAAAACAGCTGAAACTATAAAAACATTTTATGAAAATGATGAGGTCAGCAGACCTATGCCTGGCATGAAAGACTATGTTTCCATGAAGAACAGCACTGGCCAAAAAATTCATGTCTCCAAACGCCTAATGCTTAATAATTTAAAGGAGGTGTACATATTTTTTGAAGAAAAGTTTCCAAATGTACATGTGGGTTTTTCAAAATTTGCAGAGCTGCGCCCAAAGAATTGTGTTCTAGCTGGTCAGAGTGGTACAGATGCAGTTTGTGTGTGTACCATGTACATCAGAACATAAAACTTATGACTGAAGATGCCAAGTTATCATTAATTAGTAATGGTGAAATGAAAAACTACAAAGATGTCCTTGTAAAGATAGTATGCAACCCAGCATCAATTGACTGCCACTTGGGTAATTGGGCATCCTGCCCTGGAGTTCAAGTAATCCGAAGTTTGCTAGAAAGTGCCTTCAAAGAAAATCTGATCGAGACTAACTTTTCGCCAGTGGATTATCTGTAGACAGATGCACCTTAGAGCCATTGCAAAAAACAGTCTCTGAATTTGTCAACCTATTTTGTGAGAAAATTTTCATTTTACTTTGCCATGACTTCATAGCTAAACAACAAAGTTCATTTATGAATCATGTCAAAAAAAATTTCTCCGATTCAGAAATTGCTGTTGTGTGCGATTTTTCAGAAAACTATTCTTTTCTCGGGCAAGATGAAGCACAGTCCTATCATTGGACCAGGAACCAAGCTACAGTGCATCCATTTGCTGTATATTTTAAAACAGTAGAAAAAATTCAGCATATCAGCTTTGTTGTGATTTCAGACTGTCTCAAACACAATACTGCAGCTGTGCATTTATTTCAACAGAAACTCTTAAGACTTTTTGAAGAGCAGATTTGAGAAACTGCCCAAAAGAATCTGTTATTTTTCTGACGGGTGTGCTGCAAAATATAAAAACAAGAAGAACTTTTTAAACTTATGTCTCCATAAAAAGATTTCAAAATTGCAGCAGAATGGCATTTTTCTGCTACAGCTCATGGCAAAGGGGCATGTGATGGTGTTGGGGGGACGGTGAAAAGGTTGGCAGCAAGAGCAAGTCTCCAAAGACCACACCAGGACCAAATAATGATGCCGAGACAACTTCATGAACGGGCAAAAGAAAACATTTCAAAAATTGACTTCACATTTGTTACACAGGAAGAGTACATTGCGACAGAGCAATTTTTGACAGATTGTTTCAGCAAGGCACAAACTGTACCAGGAAGTCAAAAACTACATGCTTTCAGAAGAAAATGTTTCTAAAAAGTTTGTCGACATGAGTAGTATCGGTCAACAAACGACGTTCTTTTTCAATCGAGAATTTAAGAGCTCATCTTTTGCTGCAAATACATCAGAAGCGGAAATTAAGATTTACGCCCCTGGTGGCCAAACCATTTTGTTTTACAAAAATTAGAAATTATGTGCAAACGATTTTCCATCAGGAGCTGTATCCGGTGCAGAAAGAATTTTTCAAATCAGAGATTTAGAAGCAGAGATATAGAGGGAAACACAATTTACCTCTACTCCCCCTAGCGGAAAGTCTATGCGTTACTTGAAAATTTTGAAATTATATGAAAAACATGTCACGCTGAAAACACTATCCAACAAAGAAGGAATTTTTCAAATCGGACTCCTAGAAGTAGAGATATTGACAAAAAAAGATATACATCTACGCCCTGGCGGAGAAACTGGAATATTTTAAGAAGAAAATATTCCGAAAAGGTTTATCGATGTGAGTGGCATCAGTCCACGAAAGAAGTTTTTCAATCGATACTTTAGAAGCTCAGATTTCATGACAAATACATCAGAAGCAAAAGTTAACACTTATGCCCCATGGTGACCAAAGTATTCTTTACCAAAAATTAGAAATTATATGCGAAAGATTTTCCATCAGGAGATGTATCTGCTGAAAAAAAATATTTTCAAATCGGAGTTTTAGAAGAAGAGTTATCCGGGAAAATGCAATTTATTTTAACGCCCAATAGCGGAAAATCTATGCATGATTTGAAAAAGGAACTATATTTAAAATACTCTTCGACATAAATGGAATCAAAAATAAAAGAACTTTTTCAATCGAATGTTTAGAAGCAAATATGTGGCCAATAAAACATATTTTTGAATTCGACATCATCTGCATTTACGCCCTCTAGCGGCGAAATTGTACATTGTAAAAAAAAAAAAAAACGAAATGAAGGATCATTTGCATATTTCAAGCTTCCCAATGCAAAAAGAACTTTTCAAATCGAACTTATACACTGGCGTGCAAAAATTAAGGACGAGATGGTTTTTCGAATGTAACGTCGTGCAGAAGTGCTCCACATTGACTCAAATCATACCATAAGATCCCCAAGATGTAAGCATGTGGGACAAGTGAGCAAAACCGTCCAAACAAGGAATCCAAAGGATACAAAGGCACTTTATTGAAAAGGTAGCTTCGAGCACAACTGGACAGAAGACAGAAACGTCAACGTGACAGGCGGCTGCCAAGAAAAATCCAGTCTTTAGTAGGGGATATGATCACCCCTGACTGCGTTGCAGGATTTACGTCTGTCCATGCTGAGGACGAGGTTGTCAAGGAGCTGTTGAGGCATTGCGGCCCATTCCTCTTGTAGCGCCAACCGCAGCTGCGGAATCGTTGCTGGCGGCTGGTGACGTGCTGCCTAGCGTCCACCGAGAAGGTCTCACACGTGTTCGATTGGATTTAGGTCCGGGGACCTTGCGGGCCAATCCATGCGTTGAATATCTTCACTCTCCAAAAGCCACTGTACGATGAGGTGTAGCGTTGTCATCCATGAAGAGGAACTCAGGACCCACAGCACATCTAAACAGATGCACGTGAGGCAGAAGAACCTCGGTACAACAGCGGACACCAGTGACTGAACCTCCTTGGAAGATGCGGAGGTCAGTACGGCTGCCAAGCATGATACCGCCCCAAACGAAAACTCCGCCACCTTCAAACCGGTCCCTTTCGATGATGGTGGAGGTGTGATTGCTTGTTCCCTGCTCTCTAAAGATGTGTATACGTCCAGAATCGCTCGTCAGACTAAATCGGCTCTAATCCGTAAAGAGAACTCGACACCATTGCTGATGTGTCCAGTTCTTGTGTTCCTGGCACCACAGAAACCGCAGTATCCGATGAGCAGGAGTTAATGGCACACACCGTACTGGTCGTGGTGCGAATAGACCACCTTTGTGCAGCCTCCTGGCCACGGTAAAATGCAATAACGGACGTCCAGTTGTCTGTTGCATGTGCCTTGTGATTTCTCCCGCTGTTTGCCGTCTGTCTCTTCTCGCCTGTAGGACAATATACTGGCAGTCCGCCGCCGTGATTGCTCGTGGACGACCACTGCTAAACTCTCGGACAGCTGTTCCTGTTGTTTGAAATGCTCTCTGAGCTTGTGAAACGATGTTGTGAGCGATCCCGAACTCCTCGGCCACACTAGTCACACTTCGACCTTCTTTCAACTTCCCAATAACGCGACCTCGGGTAAAGTCATCCAGATGTCGCCTACTGGATTGCCTGTTGGTCATATCACACGGTAGCAGCAACTCAACGTCGTTCAAACCGATGTACACCGTGCAATAGCTTTCACCGAATTGCTGAGCGTACACCACCCATGTGCATTACACCCCCCCACGTCATGCTGCATATATGCGCATACCCTACCGTACCTGACCCTAGTCTATCTCCTGAGTGGTCTTTTGGTCCATTCTGCCTGCTCGTTCCGCTGTATGCTAATTTCTCTTCTTCGTGCTTAATTTTTGCACATTAGTGTACTTGCAGAGATATCGTGGGTAAGGACGGACGGACGGACAAACCGGTAACATAAGCACAATCTTTTTTTACAAAAGAAGTGTTAAAAATGAAATCAAGGCCTGATGCTGACTAAAAGAATTTTTTCAGCTCAAGTGGCAGGAAAGAAAGGAAGAGGAAGCTCAAGGAAATGATGGAAGGACCAAATTCAGGAATGTCTGCTTGAGAAAAAGGTTATGAGGATGAAGTACTTACAGAAGATCTTGTGTGCGGCATGTGATGGATGTTAATGAAACTCGAGCTGTGTGCCGTGATCGTTGTAAATGGAGACATTTGTTACACCCACAGTAAGTAAATTCCAGTTCTATGACTTAAATGTGAGCTTGGCACATGTTCTTTCTTTGGGGAGCTCACCTCTGAATCTCAGAGAACAGCTTAATGTAATGTATTGTTATGTTATGTTGTGTTATGTTATGTTATGCTATGTATGTATGCAGCCCTGTGAAACTGCTGAAATTTCTACTAGCCAATGTTGCTAGTGGAATAAAAATTTTACTAGCCAAATGACAATCTACTGGACATGCAAAGTTAAAAAAAATAATTCAGTTACTTCTCTACTTATGTTTCTATGAAATTAAATAGCTGAATGTTTTTTTATTCTTTCTAATGAGAGACCCCTCCCCAATTAACTTCATAAAAACAGATGTGGAGCAGTTACTGCACAAGATCATTAGATTTACTGCAAATATTGCACTGCATAGGATCATTAGATTTACTGCAAAATTGCACTGCGTAGGATCATTAGATTTACTGCAAATATTGCACTGCGTAGGATCATTAGATTTACTGCAAATATTGCACTGCGTAGGACCATTAGATTTACTGCAAATATTGAACTGCGTAGGATCATTAGATTTACTGCAAATATTGCACTGCGTAGGACCATTAGATTTACTGCAAATATTGCACTGCGTAGGACCATTAGATTTACTGCAAATATTGCACTGCGTAGGACCATTAGATTTACTGTAAATATTGAACGGCGTAGGATCATTAGATTTACTGCAAATATTGCACTGCGTAGGATCATTAGATTTACTGCAAATATTGCACTGCATAGGACCATTAGATTTACTGCAAATATTGAACTGCGTAGGACCATTAGATTTACTGCAAATATTGAACTGTGTAGGATCATTAGATTTACTGCAAATATTGCACTGCGTAGGACCATTAGATTTACTGCAAATATTGCAGTGCGTAGGACCATTAAATTTACTGCAAATATTGCACTGCGTAGGAGCATTAGATTTACTGCAAATATTGCACTGCGTAGGAGCATTAGATTTACTGCAAATATTGCACTGCGTAGGACCATTAGATTTACTGCAAATATTGAACTGCGTAGGATCATTAGATTTACTGCAAATATTGCACTGCGTAGGACCATTAGATTTACTGCAAATATTGAACTGCGTAGGATCATTAGATTTACTGCAAATATTGAACTGCGTAGGAGCATTAGATTTACTGCAAATATTGAACTGCGTAGGACCATTAGATTTACTGCAAATATTGAACTGCGTAGGATCATTAGATTTACTGCAAATATTGCACTGCGTAGGATCATTAGATTTACTGCAAATATTGCACTGCGTAGGACCATTAGATTTACTGCAAATATTGAACTGCGTAGGACCATTAGATTTACTGCAAATATTGAACTGTGTAGGATCATTAGATTTATTGCAAATATTGTAATGCATAGGATCATTACTGCAAATATTGCATACCTGCTTTTGTTCCAAACTGGTTGATTTTTTGACAGTTTAGTTTCAGTGCTGTAATATCATTACTCTTACTATCTTAATTTACACATACGTCATACATATAATTTATTTTTGAGATGCCATTGAAGTTAGATGCCTAATTTCTTTAATAATATTTAAAACAAAGGGGCAAAAGCTAGGATATATACATAAAGTGGCACTAATAATGTTGATACAGTTTACCACTGATATGCAATGTGTCTGATCTTCCCATCAGAGGCAGCAGCTGCAGGAACACGGGTGAGAAAACTTAACTCGATATTCATTCACATGGGGGGGGGGGGAGTCGGACAAAATAGCTGCTCACTCACTTGGGGGGAAAAATCTACTGGCCATCGTTGGCTACTATATTAAAAAAATTACAAGCCACTACAAAATATCTGGTCACCATTTGGTGAGTGGCTACCGACATTCACAAGGGTGTATTGCATGTACAAAAAGAACTTGATACCTTGAGGCAAAATTTCTGAAAATGTGCCAAATAAACTCTCAGAAAGCCAGCTGATCAAAGCTTGCCAACTGTGGCAAGGAATGAAATACAGGCACAAACAATTTGGTCTTGTAAAATGAATCATGTTAATTTATATTAGATTGAATGATAGTAAATTTTAAATAATTCCCTAGTTTGCTTTAAAAAATACAGTAACTTGTATTGTTTGAAAAATTACTGTTTTCCCAATGTCTTAATATTATTCACAGCCACACAATCAGAACTCCCCAGCCAGAAATTTGCGATCCTCTCCTTTTACAAACGCAGATGAGGAGACTCCCATTTCAAATTTGAATTTTAAGCTCTTATGAGGTGAACAACAGAAATTCATGGCAAAATGAAAGACTTGAAGGCATCTATTGGATGGATGGTAGATTATTTCCTAAATGATTCATTATATGTTCCTGAACAGTTGTTTTTTAATAGAATATATTTAATGAGTGAAATTGAGAACAAATTGATATGAGGTGCAGAAGAGAAATTCGTGGCTTCACATGACTTAAACTGAAGACATTTATTGCACAGTTGGTTAATTATTTCTTTCTGAAGGGTTAATTATGCTGTTCCTGAATCAGGTGGGGAGACACCCTTCCATTTAATTTGAATTTTAAGCTCCAATGAGGATTGCATAAGGGAATTCATGGCAAAATGAAAGACTTCACAGCATTTATTGGATGGATGGTGGATTTTTTTCCTGAACAGTTTTTTTTTTTTTTTGATAGAATATATTTAATGAGTGAAGTTGAGAATAACTCATTATGAAGTGCAGAAGAGAAATTTGTGGCTGAACAAGACTTGAACTGATGGCATTTTATTGTACAGTTGGTCAATTATTTCTTCCTGAAGGGTTAATTATATACTGTTTTTGAATCATTTCCATTTTTGAACAGAACATATTTTAAGGAACAAAAAAAAAAAAAAAAAAAAACTGACACGATGTGCAGAAGAGAAATTCACAAATTAACAAAATACCTTAATTTGAGTCATTTACACAAAGAGTGACAGAAATCAGAGAACACCTGTTTTCTAGGCGATGAGAAGCTGTCACCCCTCTCACTAATGGACAAATCCACCACTTGGCAGGTACATAGATAGAAGAACACCACTGCACTCATGCTGATTGTAAATCAATGTCAGTATGGATAAATGACATGATCAGAGATTGTGTTAATGCCTGGACAGGTGTATTTCACACATCAAAAACAAAAATTACTTCCTAAAAAAAGAGAGGGGCATATTTCTACTACTGCAAAAATTTTCCATCCAGATTTAAAAACCGACCTCTATGCTTTTTTTCTTAATTATTAGCATTGCTATTTTTTTATATATTATATATATTTTATTAATTTTTGTTATGTTTTTTTTTAGCAGTGAAGCCTGGGTACTCCAAAAGAGATATAGTCAGTCGTTTGTGGGCTGGAGAGATGCATTACTTATGGGGGTGAAGGGGGCAAGACTCTCTGTGATCATGTGAGGAATGAAAATGTGCTGCCTGCAGTTGTGTAATGTGATGCAAAATGTTCTTAGTAAGGTGGAGACTAATATTCTCAGGTGGTTTGGATATGTTGCAAGAATGGAATGAGTGATGCGATGAAGGGAATTTTTTCAGCCCGAGTGGCAGGAAAGAAAGGTAGAGGAAGGCCCAGGATATGTTGAAAGGACCAGATTCAGGAATGTCTTGCATGAGAAAAAGATTATGAGTATGAAGTACAAAAGGTCTTGTGTGTGTCGTATGATGGATGTCAGCGAAGCTTGAGATGTATGCCAAGGTGGCTGTAAATGGAGGCATCTGATACATCAACAGTAAAGAAAATCTAGTTCCAAAAGTTAAACATTAATCTGGTAGATATACTTTCTTTGAGGAGCTAACCTCCAAATCTCAGAGAACAGCTTAGTGATATGTATGTGTGTATGTACCATTATTTTTTTCCTCTGCTGTTCAACACGGCAGTTGCACCATCCAGAACTAATTCCTCCCTTGTTCCCCACACCAGCTCTGTGCCTCTTCTCGGATTTCGCATATCCCGGGCTGCAGGAAAACATGACCCCAAAGCTAACCGGCCAATTTTTGATGTGTGACAGTTTTGTTGGTTTTAACCATCACGTCAAATACCTCAAATACTGCATTTTAATATAAAAAGGCCTTTTTAGATTACAAAGATACATTGCATGTAAAGTTTAAAATGTCAATATTATGAATAATAAATAACTAGTATATGATTATTAAATAATATTTTTTTTTACTTTCTAACTATTTATATATATAAATAAGCAATATGGTAAAATTTATCTTGTTAAACCATACAGTAAATTCAAACATATTATGAGTCAACCCATATTTTCTAGACCAAAATTTGTGTTTGTTTTAACATGCAATGTTTTTTGTTAACCAAACAAAAATAGCATTCCAAGTTTGTCTTCACAACACATCCAGGATTACCTTGCCACTGTAATACACTCGTGTGGAAACAGATTGTCAATTTGAAAATATAACAGAAGTTCTAGCATCCGGAGAAGGGATCCAGACTTTATTTATCCATACGGATGTTTGCCTCATAGGAAGCTGACAAAATGCCTCCCCTCCCCCCCTTTTTATTTCAGTGCTACTGGACGGAATACAAATCCCATGATTTAGTGGAAAGGAATTTCTAAATGTAATCGTTTTACTACAACCAAGCCTGCCTCTAAACTTGCTGAACTAGCAGTGTTCTTTTTTTTTTTTTTTTTTTTTTGTTGTCAATCCTGCCAGCTCAGCTTCAGTTGAAAGAGCATTTTCCAACTATGGATTTACACACTAGAGCTTAGGAATTGCTTAGGTGTCAACAAAAGTGCATGATTAGTTATGTGCTATCAGATGCAACAAGGTAAAAATGAACCAAACTACTAATTCTGCAATTCATTGGTTGTTGCATAACTTTAGATCAATGAAATTGATTCTACACAGATTAGAAATTTTATTAAAGAATAGAAATGTTTGCCACTTTTCTGCTCTTAATGACTGCAATAAAATAATTATAAAAATAAAGACTAACACGCTGCAGTTTGCTTGAAGGTAAGTTTCTTACTATTTAGTATACTTATTAATGCTTACAAATCGTTTAAAAGCATTAGTTATGACTTATGAGTTTTTGACGGTTTAAACTAGTTTTAGACACTTGTCACATCAAAAGCCAGTTTTTGACATCAAAAAACCAACCCTCTAGGCATGTGTGGAAAAAATGTGTTATCTATAACACAACTTCAGAAGAGAAATTCCAGTGATCTTGAGCTCTGCCGTATTGTGCCTGGCACGACACGTGCGAGTAAGCCCAAACAAAATGAAAGGGAAGGCAACTTTTTTTTTTGAGAGTTATGAAGGTTTGTGAAAAGCATTGTTGAAAAAGAAAGTAGCCATTCTGCATGTAAAATGAGTTGGATGTGGGGGAGAAGGGGCCAGACTCTTGTTATTTAAAACATATATATTTTTTTTTATTGTACTTTGATGTTTTGGGGAAACCTCAAAATATGAGCACACGTTATTACGAATGAGAACAAAAATTGCAGACAGTAAAAAATATATACATATATTTCCCTCTCATGCTAAAACAATTGGAAATATCACAAATGGACCATCAGAGATTTGCTTTGATCTTTTTCTGTTTAAATGTTAAATGAGCTTCCAATTATGCCTCACGTGATCAGAGCGTTTCTTGCCACAAACCCCCAGTAAGTAATGCATCGCTCCAGTACACAAACGACTCCTATGTCTCTTCTGAAGTACCCAGGTTTCACTGCCGTACATCAGAGTTACACTGATGTATGGCAGTGAAAGCTATGTAGGAACAATTACACTTTCATACACAGCTATTCAGGACTTCCTTGAGAAACCATCATTGCTGTGAAATCCTCCTAACGACACACCTATTACTTTCAAAGAAGAATTCACTCGCCTACTAATTTCGCCCTCTAATTTGTTCTCTCTGTCAAACATACTTCCTAAACATACAAACTCATTCACCTGACTGATCGCTGTGCCATTAAAACTTATCTTGCATCAAAAACCATAACTTTGAGTTTTCCCTTATTTATACGAGCAGTTTTAATTTCATGCAAACTTTGTGTTTGAAGTGAAATTAATTCCAGGAAATTAGTACTGTTATAGTTCACTCAACAATGAAAACGATTTTAGGGGTCATGGAAATGGTTTCACAATTGCATTACGGAAAGATTAAGCACCGAGTTTGAAATTTAGTTTTGCTTTAAAAACTGGAGAGAGAGGGTAGAAATGTGAGCTCCATAGATTTGTTTTGAAGAGAAGACTGCACAAAATAGCAGCACATGCATTTCATTAAGAAAAATTCGATAAAATATACAAAGTCACACTTTTCCACCATTATGGAAAAACAAGGAATGAAGAACGTTATTGGAAACAATTAAAAATAAGGAATACCCTTGGGAAGAGAAATAAAAAGGAAAAAGAAAATTCATCAGAAAAATTCAAAATGCAGAAAATCGTGGAACATTCTCATCATTGCTAGAATGGGTATACCCACCAATTCCAAAAAAAATTTAGCAGGTGGACGCACATTAACTGAACTTCCAGAAATGTGATGAAATCCAGAAACTTGGCAAGTACACACTTGCGTCGAACTATTTAAAACATTTTGAACAACCATACAACTCCACGATTTCAATGATTACAGAAATACAATTTTGCATGCTTTTCGGAGAGAAAAGGGAAGGTGGAACAGAGGTTTAAAATAATTTGACACACATGATAGGTCTCCAAAAGACAGAAATCCATCCCCAGGACAGAAGAATGGCAGCCATGCATATGGTAAAAAAAAAATCAAATCATGCATGCACAATAGCCCCATATAGGAATATCTAGGATTTGTGCAAGAATTGTGTAGTCAACATGAACTATAAAAATCTGGCTCTGACTATTTTGGTTACTCAATTTTATGTTGCTTGCTTGGTTTAGAATACAAACATTCAAAAATAGCAAACATCAATAAAATTGACTATCATTCACCTCAAAGAACTCTTATTCTTTGGGTTTAGAGCTAACGTCTTTAAAACAGGTTAGGTTTTTTTCTTTGGGGGTAGAAAGACCATCGTGAGCATCTCAGTGGGCTACAACCAGTTGTTTTTTCCTAATTTATTTATTTATTGTTTGGGGGTTGAACGACCATCATGACTCAATTGGCTATAAGCAGTTGCCTGTTCCCAATTTTTTTTTTTTTTTTTTTTTTTTTGATTTAGGGGTTGAACAACCATCATGAGCAACTCAAAGGGCTATCAACTGCCCATCCGTATTCTAGTATTTTTTTTTAATTTTTGTTTGGAGGTTGAACGACCACTACAAACAACTCAATGGGCTATAAGCAGTTTCCTGTCCCTAATTTAATTTAGTGTTATTTTTTTCGTGGGGGGGTGAAAGACCACCATGAGCAACTCAATGGGCTATAAGCAGTTGCCTGTCCCTAATTTAAGTTGAATGACCACTGTCAGCAACTCTATGGGCTATAAGCGGATGCTTGTCCCTAATTTATTTTTTTTTCTCCACCATGAGCAACTCAATGTGCTATAAGAAGTTGTCCGTTCCCAATTTAGGATCACTGGTTCTAGGGAAGAGAGACAGCCAGTGCCGTAAGACAAACACAGTGGCATTTCCACTCTTCTCTTTAAAAAATGAGCATTTTTTAAGAACTTAAAAACACCTTGCACAGCATCTATCGATAAACACATTTTACTAGCAGAAAAGACTTTTAAGCACCTACCAAATGCATATGCAGCAATGACGGTGTATAATTAGACTTTAACCAATTTTTTTTAAAGAAATAAACAGAAAACAAAGAAAAAGAGACCACAAGATACAAGAAATGATTGGTTACAACGCAAATGCTACGACGTCAAACAGCATGTGAATCAGAGAAACCTGAACTCGTCACGGCCAAGTTAAGATTAATTTGTCTAACAAACAGTTGTTGAAAATGCCAGCAAAGATTGCCGTGCGAAATGCATCGAAGAACGGGAATGCAACTAAGAGAAAACGATGCAAATTTTAATCATCTAAAGTAGGGATTCTCAACATGAGGTAGACATACCCCTTCGGGGTAAGCGGTAAAACTTTTAGGGGTATGCTGTGAGATAACCAACCATTGATGAAATGTGAAAGCGTAAACAAGCGCAACCACCTTGCTAATTCCCTAGTAAATTTTTTATAAATTTATAAGATTTGTTAAATTGTTTATATCACTCTTTGTGTTTATCGATAGATGCTATTTATGAATACAAAATTTTATTTACATATACATATGTTTTGTTTTATTCCCATAGTTATACACTTGTGAAACTGCTGAAATTCCTACTAGCCAATGTGGCTAGTGGAATAAAAATGTTTACTAGCCAGAATAACAATCTACTAGCCATGCAAAGTTAAAAAAATAATAATAATAATTCAGTAACAACTTCTCTTCTTATGTTTCTAAGAAATTAAATGGGCAAATGTTTTATTTTTCTTTCTAATGAGAGATACCTCCCCCATTAACTTCATAAAAACAGATGCAGAGCAGTTACCGCTAAGTATCATTAGATTGACTGCAAATATTGCATATGCTTTTCCTTCGGAATGATCGATTTTTTGACAATTTATTTTCAGTGGTGTAATATCACTGCTCTTACTATCTAATTTACACATATATAATTTATTTTTGAGAGGACACTGAAGTTAGTCTCTTTAATAATATTTAAAACAAAGGGACAAAAGCTAGGATATATATATACATAAAGTTTTTTTTATTGAAGGTTTAACGACCACCGTGAGCAACTCAATGGGCTATAAGCAGTCGCCCGTCCCTAATTTAGGGTCACTGGTTCCAGGGAAGGGAGAGAGCCAGTGCCGTAAGACAAACACAACATCCATGCCTCACCGGGATTCGAACCCGGACCCCTTTCGGACGAATGATCGGAGGCCATCACTTTGACCACTGCGCCACCGGGGCGGCTATACATAAAGTGGCACTAATAATGTTGATACAGTTTACTACTGGTATGTACTGTGTCTGATCTTCCCATCAGAGGTATCTGCCCACCACAATTGAATAGCATTTTGGGGATCAAAATCTTCAATTGTAAGGCCATTGCATCTAATCATCATCGTCACTTATAGTGTCACTATTCAGACATGCCTGATTACTTGCTTTTATGAGGTTCATTGCTGAAAAAGGAGCAGTACTACATGGCATTAGATATAGCAGCTGCATCATCTTAAAAACATTGCCATAACAGTTGGTTTATTTTTGTTCAGCATATATGCAGCTAAACAGAAATTCAAAGGTAATTATTTTGCCTGTAGATGGCATACTTTGTGCAAGGTATACCATGGCAAAGGTTGGCATGACAAAGATTGCTTTAGTAACCTTGACCTTTTGGTTGCTCCAGGCTAATCAGTCAGCAGATTAAGTTTGTCTCAAAGCCCATCTTAACCCTTTAAGCAGCCACTATACCTCAACTAAATTACTCCTAAAATTTTCTGCTCCACTGCAACAAAATTTCTCACATAGTGGCCAGGTTTGACGAAACCTAGAAAATAACATTCCTTGGCCCCTCTCATCTCAGCATTACCGACCATAAACCTATCAGAGGTGATGCAGACATTATACCAATGCCACTAGGTAGGTCCTTTATTCAGAAAGTTATTCTACGCTCCATGACCCAAGATACGGACATATACTAGTGTTCTCCCTAGAGTTTTTTTACAGCTGGGTGGTACTTTAAACGACCCCTTCCTCAATCGAAAAAAAGAAGGATGTTTTGTTTAACATGACTGCACTTATTAAATACTTACTGATAAATCATGTTCAACACAGATTTCAGTCGTTTTCACCAATATTTATGGTGTTATGTGGTAGTAAGTTTTGCACTCTTACTATTATGTGTGTTGTGAAAACATTCATTACAGGAAATTTAGCTGGGTGAGCCGATCAGTAAAAAGGCTCTAGGGAGAACACTATATACTCTCTGCTCCATGACCCTCTGATACAGACATCGTGCTACTGGGAAGAAACAAGTCACTCAAACATCTCACTCCTTTCTTAGGTTCTTAGCTATTATTATAGCTCTTTTGGCATGTACATGTAATATATCAGAAAGGATTCGTAACAACCAGTCCCCTAAATGACCATTTTGAATAACAAAGCTAAGGAATACTTATTAAGCAAAGCTTTCTGATGGGCAAGTACACTTGTTCCAGCAGCATCCAGCCTACTTTTTGGACAGTGAATATATTCACTTGAGTTGATTTTAGCCATTTTGCTAACCCCAAGTTAATTCATTCCAGCTGTTTAAAGGGTTAACTTCCATTCATTTTCAAAGCAGCTGCAGGAAACACAGGCGAGAAAACTGAATTCGATATTCATTTACAAGCAGGGGGAAAAGTTGGACAAAATAGTTGCTGGCTGGGGGGAAAAGATCTACGGGCCACCGTTGTCTACTACATTGAAAAATTTGCTAGCGACTACAAAATGAATGGTCGCCATTTGGCAATTGGTTACTGACATTCGCAACGGCTACTATGAGCGGATGCTGAAAAGTTCTCGGCCTAACCAAATCCCCCTGTAGAGAAAGCCCCAGCGCGCGAAATGCGAAGGGGTGTGACGCCACTGTCAGAGGGCCATCGCAATCCCTCTCTGCAGAGGGGTCAAAGGGCAAACGTAAGGGGAGTGCCGATATTAGCTTCGTGTTCATGCGGCGTTGGTCAGCGTTGAGCTTTCGGTTGTCGTGCACGTGAATTAGCGTTTTTATACAACATGCGTGGAAAATATCGGGTGCCTTTATGCAGATCTAATTACAAAGCACGTCCCAAAGCCACTGTTTTCAGCTTTCCTAAAGATGAAAGCCTTCAAAGAAGATGGATTTCTTCCATACCAATTAAGGATTTTGAACCCACCGTGAATTCTTTTTTTTGATTGGAGGTTTAACGACCACCGCGAGCAACTCAATGGGCTATAAGCAGTCGCCCGTCCCTAATTTAGGGTCACTGGTTCCAGGGAAGGGAGAGAGCCAGTGTCGTAAGACAAACACAACATCCATGCCTCACCGGGATTCGAACCCGGACCCCTTTCGGACGAATGATTTTTTTTTTTTTTTAAATTGGAGGTTTAACGACCACCGTGAGCAACTCAATGGGCTATAAGCAGTCGCCCGTCCCTAATTTAGGGTCACTCGTTCCAGGGAAGGGAGAGAGCCAGTGCCGTAAGACAAATACAACATCCATGCCTCACCGGGATTCGAACCCAGACCCCTTTCGGACGAATGATCAGAGGCCATCGCTTAGACCACTCACTGCGCCACTGGGGCGGCCACCGTGAATTCAAAGGTTAGTTAAGCCTAATTGTTCTCACGATAGAATGTTCTGCGTACAATTTAAATTAAAGTAAGTTTAACTTGAAGTTCCGATTAGAGAACTACGAACTTGAATTGTCTACATTGAACTCTTCTACTAAGTAGTACTTTAATTCCTAGTTCATAGTCACATCATTCACATGTATAAGGATAGCTTCAAGAATATTGGCAGTGAGAAGTTTCTCTTTAAAAGAAGCACATCGTGCAAAAAGAAAGTACTTATGCATAACGAAGGAACATATTTGTTGATGCTTGTGTTTTCCGTTTTGGGGGGGAGTCTGTTAATGTGTTAATTGATATTTTCAATATCTGTTTCAGTTGAAAAATGGAAAAAAAAAAAAAAAAGTTTGCCTTACAATCAATATACTGCTGGAGAAAATTAATACCTTATGTGTAATGTGTTTTTACAAAGTTGGAGGGGGAAAAGGATGTGACATTCTGATTTCCCAGCATAAAAATTGCAATGTTATGTGCATATATTCGAACGACTTGTTATCCAACTCTCGAAAAGATACCAGGCTCAGATTATTCAAACTTATGCACCCACCACAAGTCATCCTGAAGAAGAAATTGAAGAATTTTATGAGGAAATTTGTCATCTAAATAATAAAGGTAAGCAGCACTTGAAAATAATTATGGGAGATTTCAATGCAAAAATAGGGCAACGGCAACAGAATGAAACTTCAGTAGGTAAATTCGGTCACGGCAACAGAAACCAGCGTGGAAATACTCTCGTTGAGTTTGCAGAGGCAGAAGGGTTTTTCATCTTGAACTCCTTCTTCAAGAAAAAGCCACACAGGAAATGGACATGGAGACATCCAAACGGGACAAGTGAAATTGATTTTATTATGTGTAACAAAAAATTCGTCATAGAAGACTGCAGTGTGCTAAACAAGTTCAACACAGGTAGTGACCACAGATTGGTGAGATGTAAGATGCACCTCAACACTAAACTTGAACGTGGCAAGCTCATAAGACAAACAAAATCTATTGACATAACCAACCTTAAAAAACACCATAATACCTTCAAGTTGGAACTGAAGAACAGGTTCTCTGCTTTAGAAGGCCTAACATCAGAAGAAGTGGACATCTCTGAAGTTAACAGAAAAGTAACCAAAGCTCTTATGGAAACAGCAACAAAATTAGCTGGGTCTAAGAACAAGTTGCATGTGAACAAATTATCAGGAAAAACCAAAATGTTGATGCAAAAAAGAAGAGAGATGAGGACAACTAAAGAAGATGTGACTTCCAAAGTGGAATATATAGAGCTATGCAAGACAGTAAGAAAAAGTATCACTGAAGACGTAAGAAAATTCAACTGTGAACTAGTGAGGAAAGCAATTGAAAACAACCAAAGCCTAAAGATAGCAAAGGGACATCTCAGTAAGGGAAGAAAACAGATTATGGCACTGAGAAAAGAAGATGGTTCTGTAACAAGAAATAGAGGCGAAATTTTGACAAGAGTGAAAGATTTCTACTCCAAATTATATGAAAGGGATGATACATGCACTCCAGACATCATGAAAGATACCAGTACCAGAGTTCCTCCAGTCCTTCCAGCAGAAGTTGCACATGCAATCAAGAACATGAAGCGGGGAAAAGCTCCAGGAGAAGATGGAATTACTGTAGACATCATACAAGAAGCAAGTGGAGAAATCGAAACAGTACTCGCCCAAATTTTCACTCGATGCCTTAATGAAGGAAAGATTCCTGAGGATTGGAACACCGCTACAATGATCCTGCTACATAAGAAAGGTGACATTGAGGATCTCGGAAACTACAGACCTATCAGGTTCCTATCAGTAGTTTATAAAATCTTCACTAAAGTTCTTTCACACCGCTTGAAGGTAACACTGGACATGGCTCAACCGAGAGAACAAGCTGGATTCAGGAGTGGCTACAGCACAATAGATCATATCCACGTGCTGAGAGAACTAATTGAAAGAGCGAGGGAATATGAACTTCCATTGTGCATGTCTTTTATCGATTATGAAAAAGCCTTTGATTCGGTGAAACCATCAGCAGTTACAATGGCTCTGAAAACCTGCGGTATTGAAGATGCATACATTAATATTATTAATAACATCTATGAAAATGCAAGTGCAAAGATTAGGCTGTTTAAAAATACAACACACGTAAAAATTGGAAAGGGAGTGAGACAAGGTGACACCATATCTCCGAAGCTCTTTAATGCCACATTGGAGGGTGTTTTTCAGTCGCTGAGCTGGGAAAACAAGGGGATAAAGATTAATGGAGATTATCTAACCCACCTTCCTTTTGCTGATGACGTAGTCATTTTTGCAACTACCCCATCAGAGCTGCAGAGTATGATCCAGGAACTTGCTGACAAGAGTAAAGAAGTGGGATTAAAAATGAACTTTCAGAAGACAAAAGTGATGTTCAATGCTTTTACAAGAAATGAAGATTTATCGATTGATGGAGAAAAGCTGGAGATAACAGACACGTATGTTTATCTTGGACAGCAGATATCAAGTGAGGGTCACATTGATGAAGAAATTAATCGGCGTACAAAACTTGCCTGGAGAGCTTTTGGAAGAAACAGCATAATTTTCAAGAGCAATATGCCATTATGTCTTAAAAGAAAAGTGTTTGATCAATGCATCCTTCCAGTGCTTACGTATGGTGCAGAGACGTGGACCTTAACTAAAAGAGACATACAAAGGCTGCAGACAACTCAAAGAAGCATGGAGAGGTGCATGCTTGGTGTAACCAGGAGAGATAAGAAGAGGAACACGTGGATCCGAAAAATGACAAGAGTGGAAGACATCATGATCAGAGTTAAATCCCTGAAATGGCAATGGGCTGGACATACTGCCAGAAGGACAGATCATCGATGGACAGCCGAAATTTTAGATTGGATTCCAAGGGACAGGAAAAGACCCAGAAGAAGACCACATGGAAGATGGGTGGATGAAATTCGAAAGTATGCAGGGGTGACATGGAGGAGACTGGCACAAGACAGACCGTTGTGGAGGAAACTTGGGGAGACCTTCGTCCAGCAGTGGATTGATAATGGTTGACAATGATGATGATGATGATCCAAATTAATATCTTCCATATTTGTCTAACAAAGACCTTTTTCCTGAGAGATTTTAATTTATAATGCTTTTTATTTTACTTTCTAGAAGTAGTTGCAAGATCTGAGCACACGTCTTACCGTATTTTCAGGAAATATACCTACTAAAACAAAAATTTTGCTTTCGCGTTCGTTACGTAATTAGAGAACGATCTTTTTTTTTAATAAATTGAACGCGAAGGGAATTTCTAAAAGTTTAAAGTGAAATGATTATGTTCATAAAGTCCTACAAATTTGCCATTCACGCAGTTAAAAAAAAATCATAGTTGCAAAAATGCTTAACGTAAAATGTTGGGGTTTTCGTGTTATGCGTGAAAAAACTATTATATTTGTGTTCCTTTAGCCAAATTGAAGACTCAAGGAAAAATTTCCGGAAATATTTATTTTTAAGACCCGTACATGAAATCGTTTCCTAGACAAGTGCAAAATTTTGGAATTTCCCGATTCACAGATATCATTGCAGGAAACTGAGAAAATAAATGAAAGCTAAGGATCTAATCTTTTGATGTTATCTAAGGATAAAAAGTACAGAGAGAAAAAAACGATCAGTTTATTGCTGCGTGCTCCATTGTCTAGTACCGCACTCGAGGCTCGAGTCCGTCGGCCCACTAGCTCTGCCTTCACAGACCAGTTCGGAGGCTTTCTTAATCTTCAGGGGGTTTTGGCCAAACCCACTTCCTGTAACTGCAGCGTTATTTTGTCATTGCAGCTCGAAAGAGTGTATTGTAAAGTGCCAATTTTCAGACTCTTT
Organism: Macrothele yani; assembly: GCA_039090855.1. Lineage (NCBI taxonomy): Eukaryota > Metazoa > Arthropoda > Arachnida > Araneae > Macrothelidae > Macrothele > Macrothele yani. Next base: position 16,973,994 of record CM076999.1, on the reverse strand, counting down.
TTTTCCCCCAGATGTTTGACGTCCTGAACTGAATCATGTCGATGCAAAGTGTTGAATTTTCGAATGTGGAACTCTGGGCTGTCGTGAAATTTCTGTTTCTGCAGAAGAAAACTCCAAAGGAAATCTACGAGTGTTTGACGCCAACATTAAGTGACAAGTGCCCTTCATATTCCACCGTGGAGAAATGGTGTGCCAACTTTCAGCGTAGAGACTTTGAGATTGAAGATGCAGCCAGATCTGGGAGGCCTTCAACAGTGACAACACCCGAAATTGTTGATCGAGTTCATGACTTGATTTTGTCAGATCAGCGAGTCTCGGCTAAAACAACAGTTAAGACACTGAAGATATCCAGGGAACGTGTTGGGTTCATAAGTCATGGCACTTGGATATGCAGAAGATGTCGGCGAAGTGGGTGACCAAACGTTTGAACGCCGATGAGAAACGAAAACGAGTTGACACTTTCAAATCGGTTTTCCAGCGATCTGGTGATAATTTTTTGCAGCGACTTGTCATTGTTGATGAAACATGGTTACATCACTACAATACAGAGATGAAACAACAGTCCCTGCAACGGCTGCACTCGGGTTCTCCATGGCCAAAGCAATTCAAGCCTCAAAGGTCTGCAGTAAAGGTCATGGCAACATTTTTTTAGGATTCGGAAGGCGTTTTACTGACTGACTATCCCCCAAAGGGCGAAACAATAAATGCTAATACACTGAGTGACCACTTTATTATGACCACCTGACAGTTTTAAGAAAATGAGCTATACGCTGTTGCCGCCAGAGGGCGAGGCTAGTATAAAAAGGGAAAGCTTAGTGCTTATGACAGTAGTAGAAGTGATTTTTGGGTGACGAGATGGGTAAAAAATGCAATTTGAAGGACTTTCAACGTGGGATGATTGTAGGAGCTTGGAGCCATGGAGCAAGTATCACCGAAACCGCCGCATTCGTGAAATGTTCCAGAACAGCTGTTGTTAAAGTGTTTAAAGACTGGACTGTCAGCCAAAAAACTGGGTCTCTATGTGCAACGTGTGGTTGTCGTCGACTAGTGACTTTTTGGGCGGAACGGAGAGTGTCCAGACTGGTAACAGACAACAGAAGGGCAACAGTGCAGCAAATTACAGACCATCTTAATCAAGGATCCCCTTAAATGATCTCTGCACGCACTGTTCGCCGTACACTGCATCGGACGGAATATGGCAGCCAAAGGCCTGTTCGAACACTTTTGCTGTCTGCAGTTAACAAGAGAAAACGTTCGCACAGGAGCACAAAGATTGGACAGTCGATAATTGGAAACAAATTATGTGGTCCGATGAATCACGTTTTCAGTTGCACCATGCCGGTGGCCGAGTGAAACCAGGGGTGATTGTGAGGTGACACAAGAAACCCTGAAACTCTCAGCTCAGTGCCAATATTCATATAATGTATAATACGCACATATAAACTAGCTACACAATAAAAAGGCCTTAGTGCTTGTGCAGTTAAACTTCGCATCTTTTCTTGTACCCAATTTTCTTTCACTGTGCAAAATCCTTCAGGAATTGCATCTTTAAAATCAAATTTTGCACTTCATATTATATGTTAATTGAGCAGTCTATGTAGACCAGTTTTACTTGAACTTGAAGCCTACAGTGGATTCCATTCAGTTTCTAAAAGTAGTTAGAAAAAATAATCAAATTATTTGAACTTTCAAAATAATGAAAAGAAGCCTTCCTTTCAGCAGGCTGTTATCTTGAGAGCTTGTTTAATAACAAAAGAAATGCACAAGGCGTCACAAATCGTCTACATTCACTATTCGCACGGACATGCAGTGTTTTTAATCAAACACTAATTCCCAAAGAAAATGGAACCTGAAGTTTAGTTACCATTTTGTAGCATTTTTAGAAATTAAATGTCCAAAGCATCTCAAATTCTTCTAAAACTTAAAAACCCGGAATTCCGGGCTACACCCGGATTACAAACAGGCCTGGAATTTGGCGGAAACAGCACAAAAGCATGGATCCCAAATGCATTGCTATAACCCTTCAAGCTGGTGGTGGCAACGTTATGGTTTGGGGAATGTTTTCCTGGCATGCTTTGGGCTCTTTAATTCGTGTTGATCAATGTCTGACTGGCACATTCATATCTAAACATCGTTGCGGACCAAGTGCATCCTGTCACGTGGGTGGTTTATCCCAGTGGCGATGGCTACTTTCAAGATAATGCGTCCTGCCATAGTGCTCATATTGTACAGGATTGGTTTCAGGAACATGCTGGTGAGTTCACTTTGCTTAGGTTGCCCCCACAACCTCCAGATCTCAACCCCATTGAGAATTTGTGGGATGAAGTTAGAGCCATCAGACAGCTGGATCCACAACCCTGCAATCTCACACTCCTGGAAAGTGCTATTCATCAAGCATGGTCTCAGATTCCACAAACCACCTATCAACATCTCGTGGAGTTCACTCCACGAAGAATCGACGCAGTATTAAAGGCAAAAGGTGGCCCAACAAAATACTGAGGGGGTGGTCATAATAAAGTGGCCACTCAGTGTATTATTCCAACCTGCTGTGCGAATTAAAGAAGGCGTTGAAGGAAAAAGATGAGGAAAACTGCAGAAAGGTGTTCTCTTTTTGCAGAACAATGTGCTGGCTCTACAAGACATTGGATGTTGTGAGGGATCTGGGGTTTAAGTGCATAGACCTTGCATCCTACTCACCTGATCTTGCTTCAATGGACTATTTCCTGTTCCCAAACCTTAAAAAAAGTTTGAAAGGGAAGCATTTTTCGAATAATCCGGAGATGATATCAGCGGCAGAGCAGTGTTTGGGTGATCAGACTTCAGAATTTTTATTGGAAGGGTTAAAGAAACTCCAGAAACACTGCACCAAGTGTGTTGAACTTTGGGGTGAATAGGTGGAATGGTCTGCAAGTTTCATGGCTCTAGCCTATTTCCTTCTTGGTGAGGCCGAGAACTTATCGCCATCCCCTTGTACATAGTCAACAAGAATGTCAACATAGTCAACAGTTGCCTCTTCTAAACATAATACACAGCATACAATTTCTACCAGCGAGTGTGACATACATGAGACTGACAAAGAAAAAAAAAAAAAAGCTGAACTTTTTAACCGCACGGGTGAAAAATAAGAATGTGCTGCGAAACAAGGTGAATATAACGCAGCGTGAGCAAGACAAAATTGTTCACTGAAATTTATTATGTAAATATTAAGATGGAGCAAATCACTGTATTCAATATATATATATATATTTACATTTAACAGCAACACAGGATAAATATAACATCGCATAGAAAAAAAATGACTACCGACAAAATCTATGCTCTTCCCGATTTCTGTTTGAGGAAAGTTTTCCTCCATTTTGAAGCTGCAAAACAAAAATTAACAGAATAAAATTATATTTAACAACACTACTGGGTAGAAGAAACATTGTGAGAAAAGAGGATTACGATTACAGGAGAAACCTTTACTACGTCTAACTTCCGTTTCCGAAGGTTTTAAAAGTCGGAAATCTGGACACCGACAGAAAACGACCCCATCATCAATCCCTCCCAAATTTCTGTTCAGTTCCACATCGATCTTGAGAACTATCGAAATGACGATGGAAATGGCAGAATTCTTCAAATCCACTGAAGAAGCTAATGCCAGAAGATCATAGGAAAATTTTCGTGCCAACTTCTGTTTTCGGAATTTTTTTTTATTTTTTATTTTCAAGCTGAAATGCAAATATTTATGGAATAAAATTATATTTAACAAGAATACTGTGCAGAAGAAACATCGCGAGAAAAAGAAATCACGATTAAGGGGAAAATCTCAGTTTAACTTCCGTTTTTGAAAGTTTTGAAAAACGAAATACCATCCCCAGCTCAAAAAACGACCTCCCCCTCCCCCAAAACTTCTCTTCAGTTTTGCATCGATCTCTAGCATAACCAAAATGATGACAAAAAAGCGGAATTCCGCGAATCCGCGGAAGAATCTCGTGTATGGTGTGAACAGGGTTTCTCGCAAGTGAAATTGATTGTAACACAAAAAAGGGCATCAATACAGCTGAAGACTATAAGTTTCCCTTTATCTTATGTAAATTCCTGGTTCCTGAAAAGTGAACATCTTATATTGACAAAAGTCACCGGAGTCCGGACACCTAGAAGAGAAACACAACATAGCATTTATCGACTACATTAGTACGGTGTCGGTCCACCTTTGGCCTTAATGCATGCACTGATCCTTCGAGACATGCTTTCGACAAGATTTTGGAACATGGCGATAGGTATGCGCTTCCATTCAGTACATATGGTGCCGCTAACTGTTGCTTAGTAGTAGGCCTTGGTTCCAAACTTCTTATGTGGCGCTCTAATTCATCTCATAGGTGCTATATGGGATTAAGATCAAGGCTCTGTGCTGGCCAGTCCACACACGATTCAGAATTATCGTCAAACCATGCCTTAACAGTCCTTGCTTTATGGCTCGGTGCATTACCCTGCTGGTACCAACAAGGCTTGGTTCCATATTATTGCCACAGAGTTGGTAGGGCATAATTGTCCATAATATCGAGGTAGACGTGCTGGTTAACAGGTTTGCCCACGATAACCAATGGGTCGGGTCCATACCAGGAAAAACACCCCCACACCAGTACACCGCCAGCTCCAAACTTGACCGTAGGAACAGTACACTGTGGTAAATAGCGCTCCCCCAGCTGCCGACATACCCATACACAGCCATCAGACTGAAGGATCGTGTGTCTGGATTCATCAGTCCATAGGATCCATTTCCATTGATGTATTGTCCACAATAAATGTTCTTTACCCCATGCTAAATGGCGAGTAGCATTCCAAGTGGAGATGAAAGGCTTATGAGCATCCGCACGACCACAGTAACCCATGGAATGAAGTTCTCTGCGAATGGTACATGTACATACCGAAGTTCCAGCATTTTTACTCAACTGTAACTGAGGTCTTGTGCAGTACTCCGTCGATTAGCTGTAATATGACTCTACTGAGGCTTCGACGTCCTCCATCATTGATCTTTGTTCTGCTGGTACGTTTTGCTGCTTCAGGCACGCCATGTGTTTTCCGTTTGTTCAGTACATCCAAAACAGTTTACTTGGGTATGTTTAAACACCTGTCGGTTTCTCTTATGGCAACCCACTAATATAACACCCAACAATCTTTCCTATCTCAAAGTCAGTTCCGCGCCATTTTCACTCAACCTCACAGTGCAATATGATAGTGGTCAGCTGCAGGCTTGTTTTTATACCGTTTGTAGCTGTTCCACGCATCTTAACAATGCAGCGGATCCGTTCATTTGCTTTTGAAGAGGTCTCCGGTTACTTTTGTCAATATAGTGTTTATTTGAGGCTAGCTGCTAACCCCAGAGAATGCACAAAATAAAAGTTAATTAGAGACAAAAAAAAAAAAAAAAAAGTCAGTTATCATTGGTACTAAATGTTGATGCTTTTGCTGTGAAAAAAACACTTGCAGATTTGCTTCTTTTGACTGAGAAACAGTCTGGTTAGTGAAGACCAACAGTCTGGTTAGTGGTTAGTGAAGACCTAGTGGAGGAATGGTGTCATTGTATTGCAACCAGTTTTACAAGTCTTCACTGCGAGATTCGAAGACGATAGCCAGCTAGCGTTTTCATGACATGGAGTGAGTGAATCATAAATAGGCCATTGCTTTGGGCAAGGGTTCGCTCAAAAATGAGAACTTAAGACTACCTTAGTCACTTGAATGCCCCCCCCCCCCCCCATAACAGCACGTATTTCACAAAAGTTGTTTCAGTTTTTGTGAAGTGTCAATGAATTGAAATCAGTGATATCATATCTTAAATTTGTGGCTTTGTTGGACTCGAACGGTTTTAATAAATTTCATGAAAGTTTTTGAAAATCTACTGTCAGAAGTTAAAGAACCTTATGCTTCAAATTTTGATACAGTTTGAATCAAAAATGAACTGGAAGTGTTTTATTCCCCTGATGAATACAAAAAGAAATCAGTAAGAGACTTGCTTGTTACATAAAATTGAATAAATTGGACATAGTGTTTAGTGAGGTGTACAAATTAGCAGAGCTAATATTAAAGTTTCCATCAACAACTACCAAAAGAAGTTTTTCTGCATTAAAAAGAATCAAGACATATCTTAGAGCCACACAAGGATATGCACACTTGAGAAACGTGGCTGTTTTGCAATAGAGTAAAACATTCTTTTTAAATATGAAAAAGTGCTCAGTCAAAGAAACTTTTTATGAAAACGTAACACTCAAGTTCACACAAAAGGAAAAAATAGAGTTCATGTATAGAGTATTCAAAAGGTAAAGTATTAAAATCCTAATCCTCATTTATAATTATTTGGTATTATATTCGCAATAGCATGTACCTAAAATTTAGAAAAAAAAGTTACTTCTATTACTTAACTGAAAAATAAACTTCACAATTAAAAAAAAAAAAAGGCAGTACTGGGGGGGGGATAGCCCAGGTCTCGGACCCAAGATACGCTACTGATTTGGCAACTGACACTACTAAGAGCAAGGCACGGACACGTGAAAATGGCAGTAACAATGCATTGATGGCTATTTGGAATCTGCTTTGATATAAGGTACTCATATTTTTTGTTATTATTAAATAATTTAAATTTATCAATTATTATTATTTCATCGTTCACATTGTACCGGTAAAAACAAAGGAGCTACGTAAGGCGACGAGATGAGTACCGGCAAACTTTATTTTAGAAAAAAAAGCACTGTATGTATATATATATATATGATCATCATTGTCAACAATTATCAATCCACTGCCAGATGGTCTCCCAAAGTTTCTTCCACAACAGTCTATCTTGCACCAGTCTCCTCCACGTTATCGAATTTCATCCACCCATGTGGTCTTCTTTTGTGTCTTTTCCTGTCCTTTGGAACCCAGTCTAGAATTTGTTTGTCCATCGGTGGTCCGTTCTCCTGGCAACATAACATGTATGCTTGGTGTAACCAGGAGAGTTAAGAAGAGGAACTCATGGATAAGGAAAATGACAAGAGTGGAAGATATCATGATCAGAGTAAAATCTCTGAAATATATATACATATTTAATTTCAATGGTTTCTTGTCCCCACCCCCTCATATCTGCTGTAGTTGATAATGCCTGGGTCAGTCAACTTTTTACAGGACTGACTGTACGCAGTGCATCATATATTCTGGATTTTGTGCTGTCAGTCAGGAAAAATAGATACTTTTTAACATTTTCAGTAACAAATAAGGACTTCTAAGCACCCCAACAACAAAAAAAGCACTTTTAAGGACCTTGGGAACACAGCACAACATCCATGCCTCACAGGAATTTTTTTTTTTTTTTTTTGATTGGAGGTTTAACGACCACCATGAGCAACTCAATGGGCTATAAGCAGTCGCCCGTCCCTAATTTAGGGTCACTGGTTCCAGGGAAGGGAGAGAGCCAGTGCCGTAAGACAAACACAACATCCATGCCTGACCGGGATTCGAACCCGGACCCCTTACGGACGAATGATCAGAGGCTAACGCCTTAGACCACTGCGCCACCGGGGCGGCTCACAGGAATTCAAACCATATTATTGGTTTATGAAATGTTGCAGAGATGCTACTCAATTTCTGTATAGGCTCTTTTTTTTTTTTGTGCATGTTTATTTTTTTTTTTTAAAGCACTACACTTTGCTACCTTCAATGCCCTGATATTAACTACTACCTTACCAGAAACACAGACGACTTACAACCAGTTGTGTGGAATCTTTTAGTTAATTATGTTAAAATATCTACAGGACTTAAACAGGACATGTGTTTTTTACCCATGTGTGTGCACAAATTTGAGGAAATTATCTTTCATTTTAAATACCACCACGATTTAACTCTTCCGTGAATAACATCTGTAGTTGTAAAGGTTGTAATAACCTAGATTCCAAAGAGATTTTTTGTGGAAGATGTGCATTAAGCCTAAATTGAATTGAAAACAGTACAGCCCAATTTTTTTTTTTTATTACAGAAGAAAGGTTGAGAGCACCTGTCGAAGATTCCCTTGTCCACTGTGACTTAAAATGATCTTTTAAATAGCCCGTGGTCCAAACTGGATTGACAAGAATCGGTACCAAAAGATATACAAAAAAAAAATTGTGCACGACAATTGGAGTCAGGTTCACACGCGCAAACGTTCGTACAGGGGGTGATCGTTGATTTGTGGGAGAACTATAAAGGTCATGATAAGTAATATGTAGGTAATACGTAATTTTTATGGTATTAGAAAACAAGTTCCATGTACTTCAGTTAACATAAGGTATGCGATCACACTGCATAGCATACACGTGGTCAAACATGTTAAGTCCAGGCAAAGCACGCCTTACCTTGGTTTTCGTTATTAGATGAGTTGCTAGTTTAACAACTGCAAAATTTCCCTTTCCAATCGTTTTTCCTAGGTGATATAATCCGACTCGCACTAATCCTGATGTTGCCGATGCACTCGACTTGTCTACCTCTGTCGCCATATTTGGCTGCCGCCTCACGCATGCGCATTCCAGTAGCCTCGAAACTGATCAGTTCTTGACACTGAATGATGAGGAGTCCGTCAAGAACATGTCGGAGGGTGGGGAGGGCTGTTGCAAAATCCCGACGACGCCATGTGCATACATAATTTTTAAATTATTTTAACTTCACGAACTGGCAGGCTAATTAATACAGAGTTTAATCCACACGGTGTGATTTCACAGCTGCAGTTGCGGTCACCGAAACTAGAAAGGCGTATTACAGCGAAGTTTCCTTTACAGCACTTCCTTCACAATATGAAGTCGACAGCAAAATGAACACTTCAGCAATAATCCTCACGGAATGCATCTTCGGGAGCGATTGAAACTCGGGCGTGAGACAGCACAGCCGCAGAAAACCTGCATTTCTTTGCAACCACTTCAGATATACGAACAACCTCGCCCGTTAGTTGACCTGCTGATGAGCCCACAACACGAGATAAAATATTTCATAATATCGCTGTTCTGATAGCTTCACTCGGTTTCCTCCACGAGATGAATAAATGTAAAGCGGCAATCTTCGGTCGTTATTCGTTCCTGGCAAGAAAGCTGTTCACGTGATGTTAGCGAGAGCTCGAAGAATACAGTCTACGCGGCTTCGTCAGTCCAAAGAGCACATACTTGAATCGCCTCGGACATGCCTCCCGGTACGTCATAGCTAGAAGCTCTTCTCCCAATGGAGTCGTGGCGCAGTCCGCGCTCCGAATGACGTCACAATGACGTCAAGCGCGCGATGGTTGAAGTCTAGCCGAAGCTCTGGCGCTGGAGTCGCCAAAGCCGCTCTGCTCCACATTTTTCAAAAGAGCTCAAGAATTCGTCGACGGCGGCCAGGCCGCTCGCTTGCTCTGTCGCACGTGAAATCGTCTTGTGGATTGTAACAGCACGGAGTGAGAGAGAAAACGCCTTCCGGGCGAAATTCTTACTTCCAGCTCCCTACTCTGTTCGATAAGGCTCGTGAAATTGTTTGGGTTTCTGTCGACAGATTGAGTATTTTAGTAAATTTAGTTCTCAATATCGATATCAGTTCAGAAGAAAATATTTCCCCCCCCCCAAAGTAGGAAAATCCGATCAGTGATTTGAAAGACCTTAATTGGCGTTCGCAAATGAGGTCAAGCATGTGAGTAAAATCTGCTGGATGACTGACCTCCCCCACACCGCTTTAATGGGACACCCCACAAACACAAAATGCAACTTCTTTGCCTGATTTATTATTACCAGTTGGAGCGAAACTGGCGAAACTATTAAGCCGAGAATTTCACTGTTCTTTGAATTCATAAATTAGTTTTTTTTTTTTTTTTTTTTTGGTTGGATGTTTAAAAAAAAACTAGACGAAACCCGTCGGAATCGACGGTAAGTTTTTTTTTTTGTTTGTTGTTGTTTTGTTTAAATAACTGATACGAAACAAATTTAAACTTTATTTGATTGACAAATTTATTCAAACACGTCAGTAAAGGTAGTCCAGGTTCGTGATTTTTTTTTTTTTTTTTTTGTGACTGAAGATTTAACGACCACCGTGAGTAACTAAATGGGCTATAAGCAGTCACCCGTCCTTAATTTGGGGTCAGTGGTTTCAGTGAAGGGAGAGAGCCAGTGGCGTAAAGCAAACACAACATCCATGCCTCACGGGATTCGAACCCGGACCCTTCACGAACGAATGATCATAAGCCAATGCGTGGGCTATAAGCAGTCACCCGTCCCTAACTTAGGGTCACTGGTTTCAGGGAAGGGAGGGAGCCAGTGCCGTAAGACAAACACAACATCCATGCATCAACCGGATTCGAACCCCTGTAGAAGAAAACCCGTCGGAATCGACGAATATTTTTTTTTTTTTTTTGAAAATAATAAACTCATATGAAACGTTTATTAACACAAAGACACGAGATACCAAAGCCAGATTTACTGGACACATAACAACAGATACAGAAATGAAACGATTGAGCTTACAGGCCCGTTCGACTTGCGGAACACGCAGACATCAATAGTTCGTGTGGCCCCCATGGCTAGCAAAAACGGCCGCTACACGCCGCGGCATCGAACGAAAGACGCTTTGGATGTGGGCTTGGGGTATGTCGGTCCAGGCTGCTTCCACACGTTGCCACAGTTCATCAGGCGTAGCCGCGGGTGGTGCTTGCCGGGCCACTCGGTTGCCGATCAGCGACCAGACGTGTTCGATGGGCGACATGTCGGGAGAACAGGCAGCAGGGACACCTGGTGGGCCGTCGTGAAGAATTGTTGCACGACGCGTGCCACGTGGGGGCGCGCATTGTCCTGTTGAAACGTGGCCGCGGGCAGGTCTTCCAGGTAAGGGAGGACTACAGGCTCCAAAATGTTGGAGATGGTGCGGTGGCTGTTGAGTGTACCGGCGATGCGTACCAGAGGGGTGCGGGTGTCATATTCAATTGCGCCTCAAACCATAACGCTAGGCGACGGACCGGTATGGCGATGCATAATGCAGGCGTCATACAGTCTCTCGCCGCGGTGCCGCCACACGCGGATCCGACCATCGTGGTGTTGCAGGAAGAAGCGGGATTTGTCGTAGAAGACAATGGCGCGCCATTCCGTAGTCCAGGTTCGGCGTTCAACGGCCTACTGCCGCCGCACCCGCCGGTGGTGTAACGTCAATGGTAATCGGAGCAATGGGTGCCGTGTGACAAGTCCCCGCTCCTGCAGACGACGTCGAACGGTACGTGCTGACCCAGGTTGTTGCGCAACACACCCTAATTCCTGCGCTAACGTTCGTGATGTGGCGGTGCGAGCCGTCAATGCCCGCCGCACAACATGCGGTCCTCTCGTTCGGTGGTGTGCTGCGGCAATCGGTCCGTCCGTCCCTCCTTCACCCACCGAATCCATACTCGCCTCACTTTGGCTGGATGTCGTCCCATACGGCCGCCGATGTCTCGGTCCGATAAACCGCTGTCGCGATAAGCCACTATTCGTCCTCTGTCGGACTCCGAAACGTTCTGGAATGACTGCCGTATTCTGCGACGAGGCATCAGGAAGCTTCCACGCACAGGTCCGGCAGCACAGCACACTTCCACTACTTACACCCCGCCTTCTGTGCACCCTTCTTATAGTGCTTCTCGGTGGCGTGCCGGACGCACATGATTTGCATATGCCCTGCAATGCTAATCGTTTGCATGTCCTTTCGCGGGCGACGCATGCTGCGAATTTCAGGCCAATCGGATGCTTCCTTCTTGGTGTTGCATTTTGGGTGGCCAGCAGTGAAGTTTAAACATTAAAATTACTAATAAACGGCCTTTAAAATTTCTGTATTTCTGCAGTAACAAAACGTTGAAATTCGAACGGCGGAAATTTCAACCCCATTCAGCAAACGCGACGCTTCGGGTGGGCTAGGCCCAGGATTTTCGTGGGGAGGAAGGGGTGCGCAAGTTTCGGGATTAACCGGGAACCTTTCTGACATTTAAAGTGTTCAAAGTGTGTCTATAAATTCTTGCAAAATTAACTAAGGAAATATAAATTTTGAAGATCCGTTTTTTGGTGTAAATAAGACGTGGATGGTAAGTCAGATAATACTCTAAAACTTGAAAATTTAGTCATCCTGGAGCGGGAATCGAACCTGCATCTCTGGATAGCGTCCGAGAATGCTAACCACTACACCACCCAGAACGACCTAGTTAGAAGTTTCCGATTAATTTGAATATAACCATCACATTCATGAAAGTAATTTACTTTTAAGGTTGACGTCTAGTGATTTTACTTCCTATACTTCCAATGGGCAAACTTCTGTACACATTTTCTTCCGAATTAATGCGTTCCCAAGGATGAAAATTTGAACAACGATTAAAATAACTTCATATTATAATTTGTAATACTTAATATTTTCTAAAACATAACCATAACTAAGCAATCCAACATTTATTTGTCTACTGACGTCATCAAAGTACAGGTCGCGCCATTCTTTTTCTGGTTTCAACACCACCAAAGGAAAAGTTATTGATTTTTAATATAATTATGGTTATGTTTTAGAAAATATTAAGTATTCCAAGTTATAATATGAAGTTGTTTTAATCGATGTTCAAATTTTCATCCTTGGGAACGCATTAATGTACAGAAATTTGCCCATTGGAAGTATAGGAAGCAAAATCACTAGACGTCCACCTAAAGTAATACTTTCTTTCACGAAAAAATATTCAATTTGCTATTAAAATCTAACAAATCGAAACTTCTTCTGGCCTCCCTCTGGATCCCTCCCCTGGCTAGGTCCACCAAACTATTGTTTGAGCTCACCCTTCAGCCTATCCCCCCAGAAATATTTAAACAGCTAGAATATACCTGGAGAGTGCAACTATCTAAGATTTGTTTTGCCGCCGGTGGCCAAGTGGTCAACGTTCGTGACTCCCACGGAGAAGACCTCGGGTTCGATCCCAGGCAGGTACGAACGCTCGAACCACTAAATATCCGCAGTGCGTCGGATGGGCACGTTAAGCCGTCGGACCCCGGGTACTGCCCCCCCCCCCCCGGTAACAAATAAGGGCGTCTTCCTCCCCCTTTCTACTTCGCTTCCGTGTCACTTTCCTATCGGGCACACTAGCCCAAATCTCCTAGCTTCCTGTTTCCAAAGGTTGTTTAAGACCTGGGGTCAGACACTCCCTTACTAAAATCCTCTGCAAATGATCTGATTTGATCTATCTAAGATTTTATGAAACTTGGATACCCATAAGTGAACTTTTCGAATTCACAAAAATTTTGTTATTTATGCAGTGGAACCTCTTTTATTCTCATTTATACGTTTTTCACTTTTATACGTACGTTAGTTCCAATGCTTTACCCTAGGTTCTAAATCGCTATTTTAACTCGGCTGTAGGTAATTCATTTATGCTCTATTTCACTTGCGGCTCGTACCACTGAAAATGTGCGTGCTACACCCCCCCCTCCCCTTTCCAGGGAAGACCTTGGAATTGGGATTCAACGTGCTCATCCTCGCCATCTGCCCTAAAATGAAAAAGATTAATAACGGAAAATTACGTCAAAAAAAAAAAAAAAAAAAAAATTGCACCCAGAAGGAAGCAACCGACAGGAATGAAACTTGGTAGGTAGGTTTGACATCGTGAGACATGCACATGATTCAAGTATCACGCTCGGACGCACATGTGACACAAGCAAGGAGGGGTCGCAGCGCTGTGTGGCTGTATAAGGTCGTCCCTTTGCACGTTATAACGAAGTAAATTTCTCCGTCATTTTTGTCCACGCCGGGGCTCGAACCCGGGTCCCCCTCATTCCGGAATAAGTCACTCTACCAATTGAGCTACGCGAACGTTTGTTCTGACTGCTATCTGCCTTTATGTCGTGTGCGTCCTGCTGGCAGGTACATCACATCTCACACACCCCCCCCGAAAGAGGGCCGGGGACATGGCCCGCGGGTCAGCCGTGACCATGAGTCGTTGCAGGCAGCCATCCGCTGTAGAACGTGCACTTGAAAACTCCCAGTCAATCTGGTGTGTGGAATGCAACGTCACACACATTTATTTTTTGAAGCGCCGGAGAAGGGATTCTCTTATTTTTCCTCTCTCGCGGTGTGGAAAGAACATCACACCATTGCGAGATTTTGAACGGCCTGGTCATCCGGAAAGTTCGGGCGCCATTATAAAGAAGTAAATTTCTCCGTCATTTTTGGTCTACGCCGGGGCTCGAACCCGGATCCCCTCATTCCGGAATAAGTCACTCTACCAATTGAGCTACGCGGACGTTCGTTCTGACTGCTATCTGCCTTTATGTCGTGTGCGTCCTGCTGGCAGGTACGTCACAACGTGCTTGCCATTCCGATTCATTCTGTTGTGTTGGTTGCATCCCCTTTGCAAGTGAAATATGCCTCGGAGAAAAATTCGGAAGCAATTCGAGCAGTTGGAGGAGTTCGAGACGAGCCGCAGCGTCGGTCTACGGGAAGCGGAACGGTCTTATCGCCGTATTGCGCGCCATACCGGTCGTACGGATATCACCATAGCACGCTGTTAGCGGCAGTCGATAGAACAAAGCACGCAGCAGCGACATGAAGGATCTGGGAGACCTAGACGGACCACGGAGAGAGATGAACGACGGTCTGTCCGACATGCGCAGAGTGACCCAACAACTGCGGTTGCGGATATTCAGCGAGCAGTGGTGCCCTCTATGCATCGTCCGATTAGTGCCAGCACCATTGGCAGACGGCTGCACGATGAAGGACTACACGCACACAGACCGTTACAACGTTTGCCCTTAACACCATTGCATCGTCGCCAAAGACTGCAATGGCGTCGTTCCAGACTGTCATGGAGCCACTGAGAATGGCAGCGGGTGATCTTCAGTGACGAGTCCCGCTCCTGTCTTGGAAGAGACGACCACCGAATCCGTGTGTGAAGGCACAGTGGTGAGCGTCAAGATGAACGGTTTGCTGTCGAAGGTCACACATCCAGAAGGCCTGGTGTGGGGTGCAATTGCCTACGATGCCAGATCACCTCTTGTGTTCATTACAGTCACTTTGATAGCCAAAGTTACGTTGATGAGGTCCTGCAACCTACCTTTTTTTAACGCTCACTCCAGTGCGATATTCCAACAGGACGACGCTCTTCCTCATACTGCTCCTTTCTCGAGAGCTTGCCTTCAAGGCACTGACAACTCTGCCAAGTCCAGCAACATCGCCAGATCTATCGCCGATTGAAAATGTGTGGGATGCTATCGGACGCGCTACCCACACTCCACCCCTACCGCCCAATCTGCAGAAACTGCGTGAGAAGATTCAAGCTGCATGGGATGTCTTATCACAGGACACCTGCAGAATTCCATGCCGAGACGTCTGGTATGCTGTGTGAGCAAACATGGCGGCCCGACGCCATACTGGAAGACACTACTTATTGGCGTGTAGCTCAGCTAAATATTGCCCATATCAGTCTCAAAGTTTAATACGGCCGCGGGTGGCCTAGTGGTTAGTGTTCGTGACGATAACTTCAGGTTCGATCCTGGGCAGGTACATTCAAACCACTAAATACCCGCCGTGGGTCGGATGGGCACGTTAAGCCGTCGGACCCCGGGTACTGGCACCCCGGTAATAAATAATGGCGTCTTCCTTCCCCTTTCTACCTCGCTTCCGTGTCGCTTTCACATCGGCACTCTAGCCAAAAGCTCCTAGCTTCCTATTTCTAAGGGTTGTTTAAGACGAGGGATCAGACACTCCCTTCCTAAAATTCTCTTCATATGATCTGATCAAAGTTTAATAATTTATTGTTCCTGGTAACCTTTATCTTCTTACCGAATAGCATTGCAATCCGATACGTCCTTTTGGGTGCAACTATTTTTTTGGCGTAAAGTGTATATGAATCGCTAATCATTTTCTTCACTTTTCTAGCAACAGTAATTGCAAATGAAAGGATTAAAAAAATGGTGGAAGTGAAAGAAGCAATTTTAGAAGACACACAGAAGAAACTAGAGATGAGTTCGGGCTCAATTTTAGGATCCCGGGCCCTGATTCTTGGAAAATTTTGCTTATCAAAGCTTGAATTTAAGCATTATACACTGGCCAAAGATATGGCCCAAGCAAGGATTAGTTTAAAAATCATTAGCTTTAAAAAGTTTAGTTCAGTTAATCCACTTCACAATATTAATATGTTTTTAGAAATACTACGCATAAAGCCAAATGTTCTAAAATGTGGATTTGAAAATAAATAAATAATCAACGTGCCCTTCGACCGCATCAGAGGAATCAATAATTTTGGTAAAAGCTGAAGAAAAGAAAATCGTTTAGAAACAAAAAATTCCATTCGTTATTTCTTTTTGATTTCTAAATTTACTTTTATTTTGAATAAATTGCATTATAAAACGTACAACGCCGTACAGACAGTTGCAAGTGTTTGAAATTTTGACTCTAGAAAACTAATCTATACAATATAATTTACATATATGCTAATTGGTAAAGGTAGTTTAGAGTGATGTAGTAGAATGTAAAAAAAAAAAAAAAGCATGTAGGGAAATTTCCAAAATTAAAAAAACAAAAAGAACGTAAAAGCATTCCAGACCAGATTATTCTGCATTTTGTAACATTAACAAAGCTTTGCGCTTAATAGTATAATAATCACAATATTATCATATGTGTGTGCAGTTTCCAGATCAAGTTCATCATGAAAAGAGAGAGAGAGAATTGCATCTAATGCCTCAGCGCTTCAACTTGATCTTCTTTTCTCTAAATCTCGACCTGCTGCACTAAAAACCAACGTCACCCCAAAAATCGCGGGAGTGAGGAAATTTTAAAAAATAAATAGCAATACTTCTAACTGCACAATTTTGGAAATTAATACATCATTTTAAAGATAAGATTCTTGAATTTTAATAAAATACCAAAAACGAGAATGTGATTTTTTCCCAGTTTTTCGATACCAGACCTCCTTAAACTAATCCTTGCTTGGACCATAGCTTTGGACAATGCATAATGCAAGTCTCGCTAAGCAAAATTTGTCTTGCAATGGCAGCTAGCTTAGGAAATTGAAAATCCTTCCACCATGGTAACAAATCCACAATGAAATTCAACACGTGTAATTCGACCGGGCTCGGAATTACACGTGTTGAATTAATTACAGTAATGAAATTCAAGACGTGTAATTCCGAGCCCGGGCCAGGGTTTTTCGGTAGTTAATAAATTCTGAGCCCGTCCGAGCCCGGGCCCTGGTTTTTCGGTAGTTAATGAATTCTGAACCCGTCCGAGCCCGGGCCCGGGTTTTTCGGTAGTTAATGGATTCTGAACCCGTCCTAGCCCGGGCCCGGGTTTTTCGGTAGTTAATGAATTCTGAGCCCGTCCAAGCCCAGGCCCGGGTTTTTCGGTAGTTAATGAATTCTGAGCACGTCCGAGCCCGTGCCCGGATTTTTCGGTAGTTATTGAATTCTGAGCCCGTCCAAGCCCAGGCCCGGGTTTTTCGGTAGTTAATGAATTCTGAGCACGTCCGAGCCCGTGCCCGGATTTTTCGGTAGTTATTGAATTCTGAGCCCGCCCGTGCTCTATTGTTCGGGTGACAAATGGTGCCCATGTCGAATGTCTATTGTTCGGGTGACAAATGATGCCCATATCGAATGTCTATTGTTCGGGAGACAATTGGTGCCCATGTCGAATGTCTATTGTTCGGGAGACAATTGGTGCCCATGTCGAATGTCTATTGTTCGGGTGACAAATGGTGCCCATGTTGAATGTCTATTGTTCGGGTGACAAATGGTGCCCATGTCGAATGTCTATTGCTCGGGTGACAAATGGAGCCCATGACGAATGTCTATTGTTCGGGTGAGAAATGGTGCCCATGTCGAATGTCTCTTGTTCGGGTGACAAATGGTGCCCATGTCGAATGTCTATAAAACTTCATGATCCGTTCTGTAAAATAACACAAGTTGTGCGTTGAGATCGTTTATAATAAAATTGTTCTAATTATTTGAAACTGGTTACATCTTTAAGGGGCATCCTCTATTTAATCTGTCTTTAGATACTTTTGGTTTCAAATATTTCTTTATCTTCAAACGGCATGGATACAAAAAAGTAATGGAAAGGAAGAAAGAAGCGCATGTCATATTGAGCAATTTGTGGATGACGTGTCTTTTTTTTAATTTTTTTTATTTTATGGTCTTGTTGAGGGCGGGTATTTGGAATATACACTGAACCAAAGCTTACGTGTCTAAAGCTGGCATGTTTTCTCTCATTAGTAGGCGTTGGCATAAATGAAAGCATTCATCAAATAAAGTATTTATTTTCATTCTGAACTGAATGGCAGCTACAAAGACCTTTAGCAAGTTCTCTTATAACAGCCACTGGATTTAATTCCTTTAAATGAATGAATGCGTTGAACAGTTTAATAGCTTGTACGTAGAGATTCTGAATTTGTTTTTTATTCGTTATGTAATCTTTAAGATACGAAAGAAAAAACCCTGATTATAGTATTGGGACGTCTGGAAAAAAACTAAAGACATGCTTTTACTCAGAAACGTGTAAAAATCAATGCTTTTATTCAGGCCCGGACTGGGCAGCGGGTCTACCGGAAGAATTCCGGGTGGGCAGCCATATTCTGGGCGGGTAGAACTTATGCTAACTGAAGAAAACAAAAGTATGTATATATCAGTGATGTAGGGTGTAGGGTGACCTAAAATTTGTCAGGAGCTACATATTTTAATAACTGCTCTCAACCTTCTCCCGTACTGTGAAATATAATTTGTATGGATTGTGAGGTTTCAAAACGCCACCTGCTGAGATCATACCTAAACGCATAGAATAAAGTAAAATTTTTATTTATATATATGCAGTACTGTATAACATAAAAAAACAGTTGAAACAAAACAGTAGTAAACAGTAGAAACGAACGGCAGTAAACCGTAGGTTTACAAACGCCACCGGCTGAAATCATACCTAACCACATAGAATAAAGTAGATAGAAGTTTTCTTTATATATGCAGTGCTGTATAACAAAAAAAAAGTAGAAAAAAAGCAGTAGGAGCAAAACAGTTTCAAGCAGTAGAAACAAAACAGTAGAAACAAAAGAGTAGTAAACAGTAGAGACAAAACAGCAGCAAACAGTAGAAACAAAAGAGTAGTAAACAGCTGAAATAAAACAGTAACAAACAGTAGAAATAAAACAGTAATAAACAGTAGAAACAAAACAGTAACAAGCATTAGAAGCAAAACAGAAGCAAACAGTAGACACAAAACAGTTACAAACAGTAGAAACAAAACATTTGTAAACAGTAGAAACAAAACCGTAGTAAACAGTAGAAAAAATACAGCAGTAAAGAGTAGAAACAAAAGAGTATTATACAGTTGAAACAAAACAGTAGCAAACGGTAGACACAAAACAGTTACAAACAGTAGAAACAAAACATTTGTAAACAGTAGAAACAAAACCGTAGTAAACAGTAGAAAAAAACAGCAGTAAAGAGTAAAAACAAAAGAGTAGTTTTGAAACAAAACAGTAGCAAACAGTAGAAATAAAACAGTAGAAGAAGAACAGTAGCAAACAGTAAAAGCAAAACAGTAGTAAAGAGTAGAAACAAAACAGTAATAAAGAGCAGTAACAAAAGAGTAGTAAAAAGTAGAAATAAAATAGTAGTAAACAGAAGTAACTGAACAGTAACAAACAGTAGAAACAAAACAATAGCAAACAGTAAAAACAAAATTGTTGTAAACAGTTGAAACAAAACAGTAGTAAACAGTAGAAACAAAAGAGTAGTAAAAAGTAGAAACAAAACAATAGCAAACAGTAAAAACAAAATTGTTGTAAACAGCTGAAACAAAACAGTAGTAAACAGTAGAAACAAAAGAGTAGTAAAAAGTAGAAATAAAATAGTAGTAAACAGAAGTAACTAAACAGTAACAAACAGTAGAAACAAAACAATAGCAAACAGTAAAAACAAAATTGTTGTAAACAGTTGAAACAAAACAGTAGCAAACAGTAGAAACAAAACAGTAGTAAAAAGTAGAAATCAAATAGTAGTAAATAGTAGTAACTAAACAGGAACAAACAGTAGGAACAAAACAATAGTAAACAGTAAAAACACAATTGTAGTACACAGTTGAAACAAAACCATAGCAAACAGTAGAAACAAAAACCGTAATGAATAGTAGAATCAAAACAGTAGCAAACAGTAGAAACAAAAGAGTAGTAAAAAGTAGAAAAAAATAGTAGTGAACAGTAGTAACAAAACAGGAACAAACAGTAGAAACAAAACAATAGTAAACAGTAAAAACAAAATTGTAGTACACAGTTGAAACAAAACAAAAGCAAACAGTAGAAACAAAAACCGTAATGAATAGTAGAAACAAAACAGTAGCAAACAGTAGAAACAAAAGAGTAGTAAAAAGTAGAAATAAAATACTAGTGAACAGTAGTAACAAAACAGGAACAAATAGTAGAAACAAAACAATAGTAAACAGTAAAAACAAAATTGTAGTACACAGTTGAAACAAAACAAAAGCAAACAGTAGAAACAAAAACCGTAATAAATAGTAGAAACAAAACAGTAGCAAACAGTAGAAACAAAAGAGTAGTAAAAAGTAGAAATAAAATAGTAGTAAATAGTAGTAACTAAACAGGAACAAACAGTAGAAACAAAACAATAGTAAACAGTAAAAACACCATTGTAGTACACAGTTGAAACAAAACAATAGCAAACAGTAGAAACAAAAACCGTAATGAATAATAGAACAGAAGAAACAAAAGAGTAGTAAAAAGTAGAAATAAAATAGTAGTGAACAGTAGTAACAAAACAGGAACAAACAGTAGAAACAAAACAATAGCAAACAGCAGAAATAAAACAATAGCAAACAGTAAAAACAAAATTGTTGTAAACAGTTGAAACAAAACAGTAGCAAACAGTAGAAACAAAAACCGTAATAAATAGTAGAAACAAAACAGTAGCAAACAGTAGAAACAAAAGAGTAGTAAACAGTAAAAACACCATTGTAGTACGCAGTTGAAACAAAACGATAGCAAACAGTAGAAACAAAAACCGTAATGAATAGTAGAAACAAAACAGTAGCAAACAGTAGAAACAAAAGAGTAGTAAAAAGTAGAAATAAAATACTAGTGAACAGTAGTAACAAAACAGGAACAAACAGTAGAAACAAAACAATAGTAAACAGTAAAAACAAAATTGTAGTAAACAGTTGAAACAAAACAAAAGCAAACAGTAGAAACAAAAACCGTAATAAATAGTAGAAACAAAACAGTAGCAAATACTAGAAACAAAACAGTAGTAAACAGTAGGAGCAAAACAGTCGCAAACAGTAGAAACAAAACAGTAGAAACAAAAGAATAGTAAACAGTCGAAGCAAAACAGTAACAAACAGTAGAAATAAAACAGTAGTAAACAGTAGAAACAAAAACAATAGCAAACAGTAGAAGCAAAACCGCAGTAAACAGTAGAAACAAAAGAGTAGTAAAAAGTAGAAACAAAATAGTAGTAAACGGTAGTAACTAAACAGTAACAAACAGTAGAAACAAAAGAGTAGTAAGCAGTAGAAACAAAACAGTAGTAAACAGTAGGAGCAAAACAGTCGCTAACAGTAGAAACAAAACAGTAGTAAACAGTAGAAACAAAAGAATAGTAAACAATCGAAGCAAAACAGTAACAAACAGTAGAAATAAAACAGTAGTAAACAGTAGAAACAAAAACAATAGCAAACAGTAGAAGCAAAACCGTAGTAAACAGTAGAAACAAAAGAGTAGTAAAAAATAGAAACAAAATATTAGTAAACGGTAGTAACTAAACAGTAGAAACGAAACAGTAGTAAGCAGTAGAAACAAAACTGTCGCAAACAGTAGAAACAAAACAATAGCAAACAGTAGAAGCAAAACAGTAGCAAACAGTAGAGACAAAACAGTGGCAAACAGTAGAAACAAAACTGTAGTAAACAGTAGAAACAAAAGAGTAGTAAACAATTGAAACAAAACAATAGCAAACAGTAGAAATAAAACAGTAGTAAATAATGGAATCAGAACAGTAGCAAACAGTAGAAGCAAAACAGTAGCAAATAGTAGAAACAAAACAGTAACAAACAGTACAACCGAAACAATAGAAACGAAATAATAGTAAGCATTAGAAACAAAACAGTAACAAACAGAAGAAACAAAACAGTAGTAAGCAGTAGAAACAAAACAGCAGCAAACAGTTGAAATAAAATAGTAGCAAACAGAAACAAAACAGTGGTAAACAGTAGAAACAAAACAAAGTATGTTCGTTTTCGCTTCCGCGTAACCACGATATTTTGCTATAACTTCAAATCAAAAGTTCTAGACTGATTCTTATGTTTTTGCATCAAGCAAATATTTTGGCCAATGGGGGCCCAAGCCTTAAACGGTTTTTTTTTCTTCATCCCTAAATAAACTAAAATGGGATTCCTATGAAAAGTTCCTTTGTTCATTTTACTTACACGAACGAACCTTACAGCTTAACTCCACAATCGAAAATCAGCGTTCACTGTCAGACGACGCTGAAGAAAAATTGCTACTGCTAAACAGAAAGATAACCAGATCCAAAAGGCAGTTTTACGCATGTGCAGTTCAGCGCGCATTTGCTCATTCATTACTGTTCTCCAAAGCTTCGTCAAGGCAGCCAAGGTGGCAAAGTTGTCTGGTGTCGTCTCTACCATCACTCGGTATTCATTGCGCTCTAGTGAGCGGATACAGAAGGGAGTAATGTGTTATCCAGTTACGCAACTATTGTAGTGGCTCACATTTGCATTCAGGAAATCTGGGAACTGGTTACTAATATGGATTTTCTTTCGGATATAGAAGGCTGTAATGTGTTACCTAGTTAGTCAACTATTGTAGTGGTTCACATTTGCATTAAGGAAATCTGGGAACTGGTTACTAATATGGATTTTCTTTCGGATACAGAAGGCTGTAATGAGTTACTTAGTTAGTCAACTATTGTAGTGGCTCACATTTGCATTCAGGAAATCTGGGAACTGGTTACTAATATGGATTTTCTTTCGGATATAGAAGGCTGTAATGTGTTACCTAGTTAGTCAACTATTGTAGTGGCTCACATTTGCATTCAGGAAATCTGGGAACTGGTTACTAATATGGATTTTCTTTCGGATATAGAAGGCTGTAATGTGTTACGTAGTCAGCCAACTATTGTAGTGGCTCACATTTGCATTCAGGAAATCTGGGAACTGGTTACTAATATGGATTTTCTTTCGGATATAGAAGGCTGTAATGTGTTACCTAGTTAGTCAACTATTGTAGTGGCTCACATTTGCATTCAGGAAATCTGGGAACTGGTTACTAATACGGATTTTCCTTCGGATACGGAAGGCTGTAATGTGTTACCTAGTTAGTCAACTATTGTAGTGGCTCACATTTGCATTCAGGAAATCTGGGAACTGGTTACTGATATGGATTTTCTTTCGGATATAGAAGGCTGTAATGTGTTACCTAGTTAGTCAACTATTGTAGTGGCTCACATTTGCATTCAGGAAATCTGGGAACTGGTTAGTAATATGGATTTTCTTTCGAATATAGAAGGCTGTAATGTGTTACCTAGTTAGTCAACTATTGTAGTGGCTCACATTTGCATTCAGGAAATCTGGGAACTGGTTACTAATACGGATTTTCTTTCGGATACGGAAGGCTGTAATGTGTTACCTAGTTAGTCAACTATTGTAGTGGCTCACATTTGCATTCAGGAAATCTGGGAACTGGTTACTAATACGGATTTTCTTTCGGATACGGAAGGCTGTAATGTGTTACCTAGTTAGTCAACTATTGTAGTGGCTCACATTTGCATTCAGGAAATCTGGGAACTGGTTACTAATATGGATTTTCTTTCGGATATAGAAGGCTGTAATGTGTTACCCAGTTAGTCAACTATTGTAGGGGCTCACATTAGCCTTCGGAAAATCTGGGAACTGGTTACTAATACGGATTTTCTTTTCGGATACGGAAGGCTGTAATGTGTTACGTAGTTAGTCAACTATTGTAGTGGCTCACATTTGCATTCAGAAAATCTGGGAACTGGTTACTAATATGGATTTTCTTTCGGATATAGAAGGCTGTAATGTGTTACCCAGTTAGTCAACTATTGTAGGGGCTCACATTTGCATTCAGGAAATCTGGGAACTGGTTACTAATATGGATTTTCTTTCGGATATAGAAGGCTGTAATGTGTTACCCAGTTAGTCAACTATTGTAGGGGCTCACATTAGCCTTCGGAAAATCTGGGAACTGGTTACTAATACGGATTTTCTTTCAGATACGGAAGGCTGTAATGTGTTACGTAGTTAGTCAACTATTGTAGTGGCTCACATTTGCATTCAGGAAATCTGGGAACTGGTTACTAATATGGATTTTCTTTCGGATATAGAAGGCTGTAATGTGTTACGTAGTTAGTCAACTATTGTAGTGGCTCACATTTGCATTCAGGAAATCTGGGAACTGGTTACTAATATGGATTTTCTTTCGGATATAGAAGGCTGTAATGTGTTACCTAGTTAGTCAACTATTGTAGTGGCTCGCATTTGCATTCAGGAAATCTGGGAACTGGTTACTAATATGGATTTTCTTTCGGATATAGAAGGCTGTAATGTGTTACCTAGTTAGTCAACTATTGTAGTGGCTCACATTTGCATTCAGGAAATCTGGGAACTGGTTACTAATATGGATTTTCTTTCGGATATAGAAGGCTGTAATGTGTTACCCAGTTAGTCAACTATTGTAGGGGCTCACATTAGCCTTCGGAAAATCTGGGAACTGGTTGCTATTAGGGATTATCTTTCGGAGTTTTTTCAATTAAAAATGATCCGACGCCACCGATATATTACGAGACCCCACTGAAATGCGCGACGCAGCATATAAAGATAGAGGTATCAAGTATATTATAGTCATATGAAACACAAATCAAACAAAATGTCCAATCAACAACACTAAGCACATACATTCTCAAACAGAGTGGAAACCTAATTAAAGCCAGGCCAACAGCACCAAATACAAATAAAAATTCTAAAATGGTAAGTATAGTAATTAAAAAATACCTTGGCCTGACAATTTTGTCTAAGAACGCGAATGCAAATACCAAGTCAAAGTTTCAGAATGCCTAACTAGGATATATATATATATATAGTATTCATCATCATCATCATTGTCAACCATTATCAATCCACTGCTGGACGAAGGTCTCCCAAAGTTTCCTCCACAACGGTCTGTCTTGTGCTAGTCTCCTCCCTGTCACTCCCGCATACTTTCGAATTTCATCCACCCATCTCCCATGTGGTCTTCTTCTGGGCCTTTTCCTGTCCCTTGGAATCCAATCTAAAGTTTCGGCTGTCCATAGATGGTCTGTACTTCTGGCAGTATGTCCAGCCCATTGCCATTTCAGGGATTTATCTCTGATCATGGTGTCTTCCACTCTTGTCATTTTTCTGTTCCACGAGTTCCTCTTCTTATAGGTTATTTTGTTTCTTTGCTTCAGCTCATGCTTTGTGGTCTTGTGTATATGTTCAAGTGGTTAGTTTGGTGATCGAGGTGCGTCGTTTTCTTTTTGGTGTTGTAATTTCATGTACGTGTTTTAGGTTTGTTTGTTTATTATTTCTCATTTATGTTCATGGGTTGGCTTAGCGAGTGTATCGTCAGGTTTGGGTTCTTATCTCCTGTTTACGATTATGAAAAGCCAACCATAAAGCGACACTCCCCTGATAATTACGGCTTGTTTTTGTGTGTGGTTTTTATCCATTTTATTTTGAGTTTGTAGGTTGGTTATTTCGTTTGCTTCTCTGGAGGTAGTTTTTTTTTTGTTAAATTACATACAAGGAATCTTGATTCGTCTGACCAGGCAACTTTCTTCCAATCGTCCGGTCCAATCTCGAGTTGTTGGCGATGACGTGCATTGAGCATTGGGGCCCGGTTAGGTCATCGGCTAAGCAGGTGCATGCGCAGATGGCTGCGAAGAACTGTGTGCTGTGACGCATTGCCCTGATCACTACTGTTGTAGCTGCGGGTGATTTATCGCACTGTTGCCCTGTATTCGCCACGAACAATGCGCGACAGTCCCTGCTCCCCTCTGGCATCAACGAATTGCGAACGACACACAGCTGGACGATTGTTTGTCGTTTGGTCATCTGTGCACCACTCACTGTGACCGTTCGTACTCTGTAGTGGTGAGTAGTGTGAGATGGTGAACGTTCAGAGTATGACCGCTGTACTCCACGTACCCACTACAGCGGCACGTGAACAACCCACAAAATGCGCCGGTTCCTAGTTCGTAGTTCCGAGGCTCCGTGTAATCACAATTTGTCCTTTATCAAACTCCGATAAATCGGTAGCTAATCCCATTCTGACTCCGAACACTCTACGAACCGAAAGCCGGTCCTCGGGTTGTATGTATACTGCTCTGTGAACTTCACCTGCGCCACCTTTAGGTCTCCAGGCGCGCTCATTTCTCTAGGCTGCGGGTGGACGTAATACACTGCTGGCCACCCAAAATGCAACACCAAGAAGGACACGAGATAGCAAAGCCAGATTTACTGGACACATAACAACAGATTCAAAGACGAAACGATTGAGCTTACAGGCCCGTGCGACTTGCGGAACACGCAGACATCAATAGTTCGTGTGGCCCCCATGGCTGGCAATAACGGCCGCTACACGCCGCGGCATCGAACGAAAGAGGCTTTGGATGTGGGCTTGCGGTATGTCGGTCCAGGCTGCTTCCACACGTTGTCACAGTTCATCACGGGTGGTGCTTGCCGGGCCACTCGGTTGCCGATCAGCGACCAGACGTGTTCGATGGGCGACATATCGGGAGAACAGGAGGGCCACGGCAGCAGTGATACCTGGTGGGCCGTGAAGAATTGTTGCACGATGCGTGCCACGCGCGGGAGCGCATTGTCCTGTTAAAACGTGGCCGCTGGCAAGTCCTGCAGGTAAGGGAGGACTACAGGCTCCAAAACGTCGGAGATGGTGCGGTGTCTGTTGAGTGTACCGGCGATGCGTACCAGACGGATGCGGGTGTCATATCCAATTGCGCCCCGAACCATAACGCTAGGCGACGAACTGGTATGGCGACGCATAATGCAGGCGTCATACAGTCTCTCGCCGCGGTGACTCCACACGCGAATCCGACCATCGTGGTGTTGCAGGCAGAAGCGGGATTCGTCAGAGAAGACAATGTCGCGCCATTCCGTAGTCCAGGTGCGGCGTTCAACGGCCCACTGCCGCCGCACTCGCTGGTGGTGTGACGTCAATGGTAGTCGAAGCAATGGGCGCCGTGCGACGTCCTCGTTCCTGCAGACGACGTCGAACGGTGCGTGCTGACACAGGTTGTTGCGCAACATACCATAAATCCTGCGCTAACGTTCGTGATGTGGTGGTGCGAGCCGTCAATGCCCGCAGCACAACATGCCGGTCGTCACGTTCGGATGTGTGCCGCGTCTGCGGCAATCGCTCACGTCGGTCCGCCCGTCGCTCCTGCACCCACTGAATCCATACTCGCCTCACTTTGGCTGGATTTTGATCGCACACGGGCGCCGATGTCACGGTATGATATAAACCGCTGTCACGATAAGCCACTATTCGTCCTCTGTGGAACTCCGAAACGTGCTGGAATGACTGCCGTATTCTGCGACGAGGCATCAGGAAGCTTCCCACGCCCAGGTCCGGCAGCACAAGACACTTCCACTACTTACACCCCGCCTTCTGTGCACCCTTATTATAGTGCTTTTCGGTGGCGTGCCGGGCGCACATGATTTGCATATGCCCTGCAGTGCTAATCGTTTGCATGTCCTCTCGCGGTCGACGCATGCTGCGAGTTTCAGGCCAATCGGATGCTTCCTTCTTGGTGTTGCATTTTGAGTGGCCAGCAGTGTATAATGGCACTTTGGTGTATATTGCTGAAAAATCATTCTAAAAATGTGTAAACATCCACAGTGTTTGTCTCACGGCACTGGAACTTATGTCCCTAAATCAGCGATGGGAGACCACGTACAGCCCAATTAGTTACTCAAGGCGTTCGTTAAATCCCCAATCAAAAAAGCAAAATACAAAAACAATGGAGATATATATCACATTCGCAAGCGGACTAATTTATGCCAATTTGATATCCATGTATTTTTGTCATTCATATGTACATTAAAAGGCTTGTGACCACAACTTGATAAATACTGTTTGCACAAGCAGTTTGTCATCAAAAATTCATGCCAGCTCTCTGAGTTTCGGCTGTTACGAAATGTTTTTAACCCTAGATGCCGTATCTCATCTAAAAAAAATTATATTGCCCATAAAAAAATAAAAAACAAAACATCTTTTAGTAGTCTTTCCTTTAGATAGAAACCGTGTTGTTTACGTCCAAAGAAATGTTCTGGAAGCAAGAGATATAAAATAATCGGATATCTTCTGATAAAGTGTGATCATACTGTGATGCCCTGCAGAGATACAAGAACTGATCAAAAAATAGTGCGTCCGAACTGTGAAAGTTATACTCTTTTAGCGTGAGAATTTCACTAGTTTTTCGATGCTACCATTTTCACCGATCTTTACTGCACGAAATAAATCTAAAATTCTACATTTCAGAAACACAAAGAAACTCATTCTACGAGGGTTGTACCGAAAGTATTGCAAAAGTGGGCATAACGTTTTTATTAACGGAAAGAGGTCATTCTTTTTTTTTTTTTTTTTTTTTTTTTTTTTGAATGGGGGTTGAACAACCACCGTGAGCAACTCAATGAGCTATAAGCAGTCGCCCGTCCCTGATTTAGGGTCACTGGCTCCAGGGAAGGGAGGGAGCCAGTGCCGTAAGACAAACACAGCATCCATGCCTCACCGGGATTCGAACCCGGACCCCGTTCGGACGAATGATCAAAGGCCATCGCTTAGACCTCTGCGCCACCGGGGCGGTACAGAGATCATTCAAATTGCAGAGTAACTCTTTCTCTATACAAAGGTACTACTCAACATAGTCTCCATCACAAGCGATGTATTTGTGCCAACGTTGAACCCAACTCTCGAATCCTCTTTGAAAAAACTCTTTCTCTCTACAAAGGTACTACTCAACATAGTCGCCATCACAAGCGATGCATTTGCGCCATCGTTGAACCCAACTCTCGAATCCTCTTTGAAAAAACTCTTTCTCTCTACAAAGGTACTACTCAACATAGTCTCCATCACAAGCGATGCATTTGCGCCATCGTTGAACACGACTCTCGAATCCTCTTTGAAAAAATTCAGGTGTGGACTGTTGTACCCACTTCTTCACAGCCACTTGCACTTCGTTCGTGTCGTCAAATCGTTGTCCCCGGAGACTGTCCTTCATTGGACCTAACAGGTGGAAGTCGGAGGATGACAGATCTGGGATGTACGGTGGATAGGTGACCGCCGACCAGCCTGATTTATTGCCAAAGATGTGTGTGGTCTCTCATTGTCATGGTGAGTGTAGATCCTTTTCAGATTCTTGCTCGGTCTCTTCCACCTCATGGCTTCTCTTAGCTTCTTGATTATTTCAATGTACCACTCGCTGATCACGGTACGGCCACGTTCCAGAAAATCAAGAAGAATGACACCCCTGTCACCTCCCAAAACAATCACTCTGACTTTCTGTGCCGGTCGCTCATTCTTGAACTTCTTAGGCCTTGGTGAAGAGGTGTGACGCCATTTCATGAGTTGATTCTTCGTTTGCGGATCGTAAAGATACGTCCACGTTTCATCCCCACTCACTAGATAGAAAAAAAAGGGTCTTCGTTGACTTCAGACGCTTCCAGAACGCTTCCAGAAGTAGACTTATACCCTTCTGCAATGAAGAAAGGTATCTGCAATGAAGAAAGGTTACTACAGAGAAAGAGTTACTTTACTAACATGTGCAATTTGAACGACCTCTGTCAGTTAATAAAAAAGTTATGCCCACTTTTGCATTACTTTCGGTACAACCCTCGTACTTACCTGCAATGAAGAAGAAGGGTTACTATAGATGAAGAGTTACTCTACCAACTTGTGCAATTTGTACGACCTCTGTCAGTTAATAAAAAAGTTATGCCCGATTTTGCTTTACTTTCGGTACAACCCTCGTATTTTACCTGCAATGAAGAAGGGTTACCATAGAGGAAAAGTTACTCTGCCAACATGTGCGATTTGAACGACTTCTGTGAGTTAATAAAAAAGTTATGCCCACTTTTGCATTACTTTCGGTACAACCCTCGTATTTACCTGCAATGAAGAAGAAGGGTTACTATGGAGGAAGAGTTACTCTACCAACATGTGCGATTTGAACGACCTCTGTGAGTTAATAAAAAAGTTATGCCCACTTTTGCATTACTTTCGGTACAACCCTCGTATTTACCTGCAATGAAGAAGAAGGGTTACTATGGAGGAAGAGTTACTCTACCAACATGTGCGATTTGAACGACCTCTGTGAGTTAATAAAAAAGGTATGCCCACTTTTGCATTACTTTCGGTACAACCCTCGTATTTACCTGCAATGAAGAAGAAGGGTTACTATAGAGGAGGAGAGTTACTCTACAAACATGTGCGATTTGAACGACCTCTGTGAGTTAATAAAAAAGGTATGCCCACTTTTGCATTACTTTCGGTACAACCCTCGTATTTACCTGCAATGAAGAAGAAGGGTTACTATAGAGGAAGAGTTACTCTACCAACATGTGCAATTTGAACGACCTCTGTCAGTTAATAAAAAAGGTGATGCCCACTTTTGCATTACTTTCGGTACAACCCTCGTATTTACCTGCAATGAAGAAGAAGGGTTACTATAGAGGAAGAGTTACTCTACCAACATGTGAAATTTGAACGACCTCTGTCAGTTAATAAAAAAGTTACGCCCACTTTTGCATTACTTTCAGTGCAACCGTCGTATATTTCAAAAAGACATAGGACCTCATTCTGTTTTTTTTTTTTTAAATACCCCAAATATCGTGTACAGTAAAACCTTTGAATAGCTGTCACCGTAGGAGTTCAACATTATCCTGCAATTGGGAAGTGTCCGCTTTTCGGCAGGCTGACTTGTGATCCTAATTAGGCTCACAATACAAACAAGAAAGATGACACCGAATTCTCGATTGTAATGAGCACGTCTTTTGAATCCGCTCTGACGCAAATTATATTCATCAAAGGAATTCAATGTCAATGGAACCGGTATGGAAAACACTAATAGTATCTGACCGAAGAAAGAAGTTTTTCAATCGGGTTTTTAGTCCCGCAGATATTTCTGTAAACGGAAACGCCCAGTTACGCTTTCTGGTGGCAGACTTGTGCGTTAAAAAAATTTGAAATTATGTGAGAAACATTTCTCAGCGGAAACGCTCTCCAACAAAGAAAGAAATTTTTCAAATCGGACTGTTAGAAGCAGAGATATCGACAAATATACGATATGCATCAACGCCCCCTGGCGGGAAAACATGCATTATTTTAAGAAGAAAGTGTTCTTAAAAGGTTTTCCGATGTGAGCGGTATCTTTCGACAAAATATTTTTTTCGATCGAGTTTTCAGGATCTCAGATTTTGCTGCAAATACATCAGAAGTAGAAATAACGCTTACGCCCTCTGGTGGCCAAACAGTTCTTAGCCAGATATCGGAAATTACATGAAAAACATTTCCCATCAGGAGCTGTATGCGCTGTATGCGATACAGAAAGACGTTTTTCAAATCGGAGTTTCATTTTTTTATTGAAAGATTAACGACCACCGTGAGCAACTCAATTAGCTATAAGCAGTCGTCCGACCCTAATTTAGGATCACTGGTTCCAGGGAAGGGACAGAGACAGTGCCGTAAGACAAACACAACATCCATACCTCACCGGGATTCGAACCCGGACCATTCTGGGACGAAAGGTCACAAGCCAGCGCTCAGTCCACTGCACCATCGAAGCGACACCGGAGTTTTAGGAGCAGATATATCGGGGAACTGTAATTTACCTTTTCGCCTAGCTGAAAGTCTTTGAATTACTTGAAAATTTTGAAATTATACCGGAAACTCAATTCAACAAAGAAGGATTTTTTTAAATCGGACCATTAGAAGTAGAGATGTTGACGAAAATAAAATATACATCTATGCCCTGGCGGAGAAACGATGCATTATTTTAAGACGAAATATTTCTAAAGTGTTTATCGACTTGAGTGGTATCGGTCCACGAACGATGATTTTTCAATCGAGATTTTAAAAACTCAGAATGTGCTGCAAATACATCAGAAGCAGAAATTAACACTTACGCTCCCTTGAGGCCAAACCATTTTTTACCAAAAATTAGAAATTATATGCAGAATACTTCCCATCAGGAGCTGTATCCACTTCATAAAAGGTTTTTTTTTTCAGATCGGAGTTTTAGGAGCAGAGACATCGGGGAAAACGCAATTTACTTTTACGCCTCCTAGCGGGAAAGCTATGCGTAACTTAAAAAATTGAATATACCTAAAATAGTCTTCGACATAAATGGAATCGAAAGGTCATTTTGTTTTTCAATCGGATGTTTAGAAGCAAATATATGGAATACAATGTATTTTGCATTCGATATAATCTGCGTTTACGCCCTCTAGCGGCAAAATTGTGCATCGCAAAAAAAAAAAAAAATAACGAAATGAAGGATCACCATTCGCACATTAAAAGTTTTCCAATGCAAAAAAGAATTTTTCAAGTCGGTGTAGTAGTTGCAGATATCATCATCATCATCATTGTCAACCATTATCAATCCACTGCTGGACGAAGGTCTCCCCAAGTTTCCTCCACAACGGTCTGTCTTGTGCCAGTCTCCTCCATGTCACTCCCGCATACTTTCGAATTTCATCCACCCATCTCCCATGTGGTCTTTTTCTGGGTCTTTTCCTGTCCCTTGGAATCCAATCTAAAATTTCGGCTGTCCATCGATGGTCTGTCCTTCTGGCAGTATGTCCAGCCCATTGCCATTTCAGGGATTTAACTCTGATCATGATGTCTTCCACTCTTGTCATTTTTCGGATCCACGTGTTCCTCTTCTTATCTCTCCTGGTTACACCAAGTATGCACCTCTCCATGCTTCTTTGAGTTGTCTGCAGCCTTTGTATGTCTCTTTTAGCTAAGGTCCACGTCTCTGCACCATACGTAAGCACTGGAAGGATGCATTGATCAAACACTTTTCTTTTAAGACATAATGGCATATTGCTCTTGAAAATTATGCTGTTTCTTCCAAAAGCTCTCCAGGCAAGTTTTGTACGCCGATTAATTTCTTCACCAATGTGACCCTCACTTGATATCTGCTGTCCAAGATAAACGTACGTGTCTGTTATCTCCAGCTCTTCTCCATCAATCGATAAATCTTCATTTCTTGTAAAAGCATTGAACATCACTTTTGTCTTCTGAAAGTTCATTTTTAATCCCACTTCTTTACTCTTGTCAGCAAGTTCCTGGATCATACTCTGTAGCTCTGATGGGGTAGTTGCAAAAATGACTACGTCATCAGCAAAACGAAGGTGGGTTAGATAATCTCCATTAATCTTTATCCCCTTGGTTTCCCAGCTCAGTGACTGAAAAACACCCTCCAATGTGGCATTAAAGAGCTTCGGAGATATATATCAATATATATATCGTATATATATATATATATATTGATATATATATACGATCTTTTTTACAAAAGACGTGCTAAAGATTTCATATTAAGTATATGCTTTCAATATACAGTGAGTGGTTAGGTTATTATGACCACCTGGTTAGTACGTTGTTGGACTACCTTTTGCTCTTAATGCTGTTATTTTCGTCTTATTAGGAACAACTCTCGTATACCCTCAAGCCCCTTTGCGACTCTATTAAATATCGGTAAGGGGTTTGAGGTATACTGGGATCGTTCAAACAGTAACGAGACTAATTTTATGTGGGGCAGAAGTGTATGTAACGAAATGAAGGATCACCATTCGCACATTACAAGTTTTCCAATGCAAAAAGAATTTTTCAAATCGGTGTAGTAGTTGCAGATATCAAACAAAGATCTTCGCTCTTTCCACGTTTATAAGTGAGTCACGGAAAAATTCTCATTGGCCGCCACCGGGAGTCGAACCCAGGGTCTTCCAGTTTCGCGCCGGATATGCTTCCGCTACACCACAGCGGCCTCGAATTCCTCCAGACTCACACACGCTAACTGCCAAGTCAATTTGGCAGGTTGCTTCTTGGAGCCCCGCACAATGCTGGGGATTCACCAAAGATGGTAAGCAGCAACTGAACAAGTAATTAGAAGGCGAATGAATAATTAATACAGACATTTAACGTGGACCAGGAACATCAAACAAAGATCTTCGCTCTTTCCACGTTTATAAGTGAGTCACGGAAAACTTCTCATTGGCTGCCACAGGGAATCGAACCCAGTGTCTTCCAGTTACGCGCCGGACATGCTTCCACTGCACTGTGAATAACTACGTGGAAAGAGCGAAGATCTTTGTTTGATGTTCCTGGTCCACGTTAAATATCTGTATTAATTATTCATTCGCCTTCTAATTATTTGTTCAGTTGTTGCTTACTATCTTTGGTGAATCCCCAGCATTGTGCGGGGCTCCAAGAAGCAACCTGCCAACTTGGCTTGGCAGTTAGCGTGTGTGAGTGTGGAGGAATTCGAGGCCGCTGTGGTGTAGCGGAAGCATATCCGGCGCATATCTGGAAGACCCTGGGTTCGACTCCCAGTGGCACTTGCCAATCACCTAGGTCACTGTCAATTTTGGGTACTTCAATTCTCTGGATATATCACGTATGGATCTGCCATTTCTGTGATACCCGACGATTACACCTTTCTCGAAATCAGAGAGCTCCGAACTGCGTGGCATCTTGCATGCGACTGGTTGCGTTGTTGTTTCCCACATAATATTTAACGGCCGTGACGTGTATCAGGACCGCAGATATCGTCTATTGCAGGGGTGTCCAATTACTTGTTGGTAGATAGTGTATATCTGTATATATAAACGTAGTATATACACTGGTGAAAAGTGAAAAAAGAACACCAAGAAGGAGACGTCTGATACCAATGAAATTTATACAGCATAATAACGGAATACAGAGGATAACGTGATCAAAACATTGTGGCGAAATACAGCTGCATTTGCTGGTAAACTGAAAAATAACATTTCCATGTAACATGGTTAGTACGAGGTTGAACCGCCATGAACTGCGTCACACTGTGCAATTCTGGCATGGAGTCTGTCGTACAGATGTTGGATGTAAGTTTGGGGTATTGAGTTCCAAGCATCCTCAACCTGGACACGTAAATCGGGGATGGTCGTGGCTGGCCGTGGAGACCGGATAAGTCGTTGTGCCATAAAATCCCACACGTGCTCAATGGGGGACAAATCCGGTGGCCATGGAAGTTGTCACACACCCTGAAATGCATGTTGCGTTGCACATGCCGTGTGTGGGCGTGCGTTATCTTTCAGGAAAACACCAGGATGGACCGACCTTACAAATGGCACAACAACGGGCTGAATGATGTTGTTGATGTAGGAGGTGCTGTTTAACGTACCCGGTACAAACAGTTGTGTACGGGAGTGGTAGCTGATCGCTCCCCACACCAGGAGACCAGGTGTAGGCCCTGTGTGTCGCTGGCGGATGCAAGAAGAGTGGAGACGCTCCCCTGTGCGTCTGCGAACACGCAGACGGCCATCGGAGGCTCTCAAGCAGAATCTTCTTTCATCGCTGAACACGACATATCGTCATTGCGTTCTCCAGTGCAGACGTTGGCGACACCACTGCAGCCGTTCCTGACGGTGGGCTGGAGTCAGAGGTACACATGCCAGAGGCACACGTGAGCGTAGTCCTGCATCCAGTAGACGGTTGCGGATTGTTCGCACAGTCACATCAGGTGCAACGGCAGCTCGGATTTGCGTCGCAGTGGATGTTCTGCTGGACAACGCCGCTCTTCTTATGCGTCGATCGGTCCGCTCATCAGTCCGTCTGTGACTCCCGGTTCCACGTCTTCTCGTGTGGGAATGTTCCTCGGACCATCTACGCCACCATCGTTCTACCACCGATACTTCCCGTCCAATTCGCTCCGCAATACGACGATACGACCATCCGGCCTCGCGGAGACCGACTAGACGACCTCGCTCAAAGTCCGATAACTGCTGATATCGTACACGTCTTCCATGTCCAGGCATTGCAGCTTCTTCAGGGTCTTCGCACGTGTCCATACGCCGACGACTGATTACATTCACCTCGCCGTACTCCTTAAATACCACCGACGATAATTTGCATATTATGCCGTGCTGTGGCGTAAGCGCTCACCGGTTAGTCCCAAAACTAACAACACAGCTACGTAAACTCAACCCCATTAACATATATGTAAATTTCATGATTGTCCGCCAATTCATTCTTGGTGTTCTTTTTTCACTTTCCGGCAGTGTATATTTATCCCAATAACTGCTTGACATTTAATAAATAAAATCCTTTTTTATTAATAAAGTTCGGTTACTTGCTAAATTTTAGTGCCATTTTTAGTGCCACTATTTTGCGTAATCCAGAAGTAATGGCTCACTATGACCGTGACCGTAGAGTATATTACAAATGGGAATCGTTATTTACGATTACACAAATGTATATTTTGAAATGTATTTAGATTGTTCACTCTTTCCACGCGTTGATGGAGGTGCGCATACATTCAAATGGCCCGTTAGATTTTTGTTTGCCAGCAAGACCAAACAACACAGAATTATTCACCGGTTACTTAATGAGACGAAACAATTTCCAACATTTACTCTTCCCCTTGTGGTTTTCAACAAGCACGTATTTGTTGGCCTCCACGTTTTTCTCAACCTCCTTAATATTAAATCCATCCATATTAACAAATAAGGAGTTAATTTCGACATGACATGTCATGGCAACGGGATGTTAGCACATCAATCGAAAACCTCTGAATGCTCAATGTAAAAGACGCGATGTGAAAAGTAACTCTCAGTCATACAGTGAACTTCGCACGGAGAGGGTGAATCTGTTGAGAAGAGGCGAATGGTGTTTGTCTGTACGTTGCCCTAGACAATCGCAAAGTAAAAGAACGCAAAGGAAGGATCTTTTTACGATATGGTGTCGGTGTGTCTGACGTCGGTCGGTGGAAATCTTCGTTGCTTTAAGAAAGAGACGACAATATTTTTGCATTGCAAATCATTATTCACTCTGTGGGCACCAGTATCGACTACACAATTCCACAACGCGCATTTTTCTTTGGAACATATTTTTCTCTTTTCAAAAATAAAACGGGAATAAAACCGGGTCAAAATCGTGTCAGGAACACCTTGACCCGACTCGTTCATCCGTGACCCGTTTCCATCTCTGATCACAGCATTGTTTAGTTCAGCATTTGATGCAAACCGATGCGCATGAAGTCGTCTTTTCACTTCAGGGAATAGGCGGAAGTCGAACGGCCCCAGATCCGGTAAATATGAAGGGTGCGCCTATTATTTCGATACCTATATCTTGGATAACATGCTGGGTAAGCAAAGCACGATGTGCAGGGGCATTGTCTTGATGTCATCAACGAAACCAACGGACATTTGCATTGCATTAGCAACCCCCTCAATGGTCATTCGGGGGTCTTTGCGCAGGTGTGTCTCAATGGTCATTCGGAGGTCTTTGCGCAGGTGTGGCTCAATCGTCATTCGGAGGTCTTTGCGTAGGTGTGCCTCAATGGTCATTCGGAGGTCTTTGCGTAGGTGTGCCTCAATGGTCATTCGGAGGTTTTTGCGCAGGTGTGCCTCAATTGTCATTCGGAGGTCTTTGCGCAGGTGTGCCTCAATGGTCATTCGGAGGTCTTTGCGCAGGTGTGCCGCAATGGTCGTTCGGAGGTCTTTGCGCAGGTGTGCCTCATTGGTCATTCGGAGGTCTTTGCGCAGGTGTGCCTCAATGGTCATTCGGAGGTCTTTGCGCAGGTGTGCCTCAATGGCCATTCGGAGGTTTTTCCGCTGGTGTGCCTCAATGGTCATTCGGAGATCTTTGCGCAGGTGTGCCTCAATGGCCATTCGGAGGTCTTTCCGCAGGTGTGCCTCAATGGCCATTCGGATGTCTTTGCGCTGTGTGCCTCAATGATCATTTGGAGGTCTTTGCGCAGGTGTGCCTCAGTGGTCATTCGGA
Source organism: Macrothele yani (assembly GCA_039090855.1). Taxonomy (NCBI): domain Eukaryota; kingdom Metazoa; phylum Arthropoda; class Arachnida; order Araneae; family Macrothelidae; genus Macrothele; species Macrothele yani. The sequence goes on along the minus strand of CM076999.1, from coordinate 16,935,947 downwards.
GGTCTTTGAGCAGGTGTGCCTCAATGGTCATTCGGAGGTCTTTGCGCAGGTGTGCCTGAATGGCCATTCGGAGGTTTTTCCGCAGGTGTGCCTCAATGGTCATTTGGAGGTCTTTGCGCTAATCTTTGCACCCTGTGATGTGCGGTCAGCAGCGGTACCCTCGTGGGACGATGGCTTCTGTACCCCATAGCGTGGAGATGGTTCTGGATGGTGTGGCTGCTTACACGTTTTTGCGCACCAGCGTTAAATTGCCGAGTGATTTCTTGCACTGTGGTCCGTCTATCCGCTGTTACAATGCGAGCTAGCCGACGATGACCCCGCTCATCCACATGCTGTTGTCCACGGCAGTTGGCCCTTGCAGGGATGGTTTTACCTGATTCGATGTACTCGCGGTGCACCCGCGACACAGTGGCTTGTGAAATCCTAGTGCCTACACGACTTCCAAGATGGAGTGACCGATTCGTCGTGCCCCGACAATTTGCCCACGATCAAATGCGCTTAGATCCTTCGTCTTATCCATACTGCGTCCGACTCTTACTGATTCCCGTCGCATCACTCCTTATATTGTCGGATCGCTGCATACGTCATGTCGTTTCCGTTTACAGGGCCGCTCACAGGGCCACGTTTGCATAACGCCAGCTGTCTCTAATTCAATTGCTCTTCAGTATATATTATACTTACTCGGTATGCACAATACTTTTATCAAGCACTTAAACGGCCGAATCGCATTATTGTGACCCCCAGGTAATATCCAGAGTAACCGCCGTGTGTAGTGTGGACAGTAAAAGTGACTTAATAAGGTGCTGGAAGGTGTTCTTAGATATGTGGAGCCATGCTGACTGCAGTGCATCTGACAGCAGCTGGAGGATCCGTATAGATCGAACAACACGATCGAGGTGGTCCCACAGATGCTCAATTGGGTTTTAGTCTCGGGAATTAGGGGGACAGGGAAGTACTTTGAAGTCTTCATCAATCGTTTCCAACCACTCTCGGACATTTCTAGCTGCGTGACACGCCGCATTGTCGTGCTGGAAGATCCCATTCACCCCACGGAAGACAATCAGCATGTATGGGTGTACGAGGCTTTCAAAGATGGATTCATAACGAATTCGGTCCATAGTGCCTTCCACATGTATGAGTGGACCCAGAGAATGCCACGAAAACATTCTCCAGACCCTAACGCTGCATCCACCAGCTTGTGTTCTTCCAGCAGTGGTTGAAGAGTGTTTGTTCTGCGATGTTTCTCGCCTTATATACGTCAAAGTCCATCCGTTTAATGAAGCAGGAAACGTGACTCATCGGAGAAGGCAATCCTTTGCCATTCAATGCAGTGACTACTCGTCTGCGTCGGAGCCCCATGCGCAGCAGGGTTCGCTGAACTGTCGTTTTAGACACACTTCCGGTAGCCCCCTGGTTCATTCTGCCAGTGAGTTGCTCCACTATAGCATGTCGATCGGCCCCTCACGCACCTTCGAAGCCGACGTTCACCTCTCACATGAATGGCACGTGGTGCAGTTTGTACGTCGCTTATTCGCAACGGCGCCATTTCTCCGATCACGATGCACTTTAACCACAGCAGCACGCGAACAGTTCACAAACTGCGTTGTTTCAGAAATACTGTCACCCTTGGCCCGAAAGCAGATAATCATCCCATTTTGCAAATCTGATAAATCGCTCCTTTATCCATGACAGCAACGAGTGATACGTTTTCAGAATGCCTACTGCACACTTTATATACCCTGTAAACCAGCTCACCACACGTTCATTCTTTCATTGGCTACACGCTGTTGACGTCAAAAGTAGGTGGTGGTCACAATAATGTGACTCCACTGCGTATTTGGTGTGCACAAGACTTTTATCAAACACTTGCTTGGTATTTAATCAAACGCTTGCTTGGGGTATCAAGACCTTTTAAAAACACTTGCTCGGTGTACAAAATATTTTTATCAAACATTTGCTTGGGGTAACAAGACCATTACCAATATCAAACTCCTGCTGGGTATACACAAGACCTTTATTAATGCTGTATTTGAATGAGTGTTAGGGTTCATCTTCTGGGATAGATAGCGCAAAAAATCACTCCTTGGGGGTGGTTTTTACGTCTTGAGTGAGTGTCCCAGAAGTTGGCGTGAGCGAAACACTGCAGACCTCATCATATTTAGAATGGAAGCGGTCTATCGTTGGCTCCACAATGAAAAGACAAATTAGGCACTGTTACGTTTTAACCAATGACGTTTTTAGGATTACTATATGCACATGCTGTCGAAACGTACGATTAATTCAAACCGTGTCTCCAACTGCAAATTAAAATACATTTATTTACAATTAAAAACACTATTTACAATGAAAGGCAAGTACATTCAGGGATCTCATTACCCCATCATCAGGCCTATGTGTCACGAATCACGAGGAGCTATTCCATATATATATACATCACAAGAAAGCCCCCGTCACACGTCTGTTTTACATTCCTGTGTTGCCAACTTTAAAAGACACAAACTACAATATTTAAAAATAATTATTCAAGTCAAAATTATATCTAAGTTTCATTCTCGATGGCTGTGAGGGTTACTAGCCATCTCCATGGGTTTGGTATATAGGTAGGCAAGTCAAAATTACAACACTTGTTACCATATGAAATTATATGTAAACTTTCGGACACAAATATTGTACTTTTTGTTACATGAGAATTTTAGCATTATTCCAGTCGGGGGAGTACCCTCCTTGCCCAACAGCAGTAGCAAGTGCTGTTTATAGTCGTTTTTAAGGGTGGAGCTCGGTAAGTAGGCAGAGTTTGTATAGTTCAAAATCAGGGATTCTCTGCTAATGTACACATTTTCTCTTGAAAAATTGAATGTACGGTTGGATTTAAGATGATCTATTGAAGACAAGATTCCAATCTCACTTTTGCCCCTATTCATTGATTTTTATTTGGCTCAGATAATTAGAAAACTCTGACAGAAATAAGAGATTTCGTTGCTTCCAGACAGAAACACTGCTATGCTAATTTATCGCTCATTCAAAGACAGCCTTATGCGGTTTCTTGGTAGTCCGTACACAAAAGACGTATTAAACCATGAATGGAATACGGGATTACACCATACAACACAAACTTTGAAGATCGCAATCCGTTTTTTGGTGTAAATATAACAAGACTGGTAAGTCATATAATATCCGAAAACTTCGAAATTTCCTCTCGGGACTCGAACACGCGTCTCCCAGACAGCGCCCGGGTATGCTAACCACTGCACCACCCAGAATGACCAAGTCTGTGATGGTTATATTCAAAATAATCGGAAACTTGAGACTTGGTCGTTCTGGGTGGTGTAGTGGTCAGCATACCCAGGCGCTCTCCGGGAGACGCGGGTTCGATTCCTGCTCCAGGACGAGGAAAATTTCAACTTTTCGGATATTGTCTGACTTACCATCCTTGTCATGTTTACACCAAGAAACGGATTGTCATCTTGAAAATTTGTCTTATTAAACATTTGCTCGGTGTAAGAAGCCTTTGTCGATAACAAATATTTTCTTCTGGTAACAAGACCTCTCTCAAACACTTGCTTGGTACACAAAATACTTTTATCAAACATTTGCTTAGTTTAAGGTGGACATCTAGTGATTTCGCTTCCTATACTTCCAATTTCTGTACACATTTTCTTGGCGTGTCCAAGGATAAAAATTTGAACATCGATTAAAATAACTTCATATTATAACTTGGAATACTTAATATTTTCTAAAACATAACCGTAATTAAGCAATCCAACATTTGTTTGTCTACTGACGTCATCAATGTACAGGTCGCGCCATCTTTTTGTCTCGACCCCACACCACCAAAGGAAAAGTTATTGAGTTTTAATATAATTATGGTTGTATTTTAGAAAATATTAAGTATTCCAAGTTAGAATATGAAGTTATTTTAATCGATGTTCAAATTTTCATCCTTGGGAACGCATCAATTGTGAAAAAATGTGTACAGAAGTTTGCCCATTGGAAGTATAGGAAGCAAAATCACTACACGTCCGCCTTAAGACCATTATCAAACATTTCCTCGGTACACATAAGCGTTTCATCAAACACTTGCTCTGTATACGCACGCATTTTGAACAAAACTGCGGTTTTTTTTTTATTTTTTATTTTTTTTTTTTATATCTGTAGCAAACGTTAATCACTCTTCGGTTGAGGATCTTAAATATTGCGAAGGCTTCCCAGAAAGTAATTTATCCAACAGAGGGTAGCAGAGTACAGAGTGGCAGACAGAAAAACGGCAGCAATTTGCTGCGTAGTATCTTCCTTATCCCAGAATTTTCAAAAATATTCCAATCTGGAATGATCTGGGAAATTTTAAATCACATCACCTTTTTTGACCAAAGCCTTCCTCAGTATACACAAGACTTCTATTCCACCACCAGTCGTGATTCCATTACATAGCGAACATGCAATGAAGCCTTTATTCTCGCATTCATTCACGTTATGTTTTTAATCATTCTGTCGCCATTCCTCGCGTAACACTCTCAGTACCAATTGTTTTCGATTAGTCTTGCGTCACGTGATGGTATTTTACACACCTATCACGTGACTTGGTCAACACACGAGCGAATTAATTGCAGCAAATCACACAGCGGTAATGAAATGGCATGACGCATGTCACGTGACAAAGATGCGCCTGATTTGCGAAAGTACTGAGATGCCAAAGAACACGCAAATGGTCGTAAATGACGCCCTTAAGCATTACAAAAATGTAAAATAGAGGTGGAGCGTGCGTTTCGAAACTAGATTCGGACGTGGGAGGATTGTGTGATTTGATGTTGCAGAAATGAACAGCAGGCAAAAGCCGTCAATAGATGGAAACAGTAAATCTAGCCTCGAACCATGAGCAGATGACGTCATAAGGAAACGATATGAACAGCCACGCATGCTTCAGTCTATCAGCAAAAAGTTAGTAAAATCATGCCATGCATTGATTATGGTACGCTTTCCAACATACCAGAAATCACGCACAGACAAACACTCCTCCATACCCAGACTTATGAATCGTTCAGTATACCCCCGGAACAGCATACTAAAGTTTTGTCGCAATAAAAGCATTTTTACTCAAGTTATGAGGATAATGACTGTGGAATAAATCTCGCTCCTGTGCCCTGACCTTTGACCCCATTTGGATGATATTAAACAGAACCGGTTCAGTATACCTCCGGAACACCATACTAAAGTTTTGTCACAATCGAAGCATTTTTAGTCAAGTTATGAGGATAATGGCTGTGAAATAAATCTCGCTCCTGTACCCGGACCTTTGACCCCATTTTGATGATATTTGACAGAATTGGTTCAGTATACCTCTGGAACAACATACCAAAGTTTTGTTGCAATAGAAGCATTTTTACTCAAGTTATGAGGATAATGGCTGTGGAATAAATCTCGCTCCGGTGCCCTGTCCTTTGACCCCATTTGGATGATATTAAACAGAACCAGTTCAGTATACCTACGGAACAACATACTAAAGTTTTGTCACAATCGAAGCATCTTTAGTCAAGTTATGAGGATAATGGCTGTGAAATAAATCTCGTTCCGGTGCCCTGACCTTTGACCCCATTTCGATGATATTAAACAGAATTGATTCAGTATACCTCCGGAACAGCATAAAAACTTAATAGGATCCACACACAACGCGTTAACGTAATGAGACAGATGGCGTGACCGCGCGTCAACATCTCAATCGCGAGAGTGTGACGTCATAAATTTCTGAGCATAACAATAATGGGACGACGCCATGACACTAAAAACGTGGTAATTCGGGGTGGTTATTCAACCCACTAAACGAATTTTCCTAAAGTCGAGATCAAGCTAAATCGATTTCTAGTACCAGAAAACGGTAGGTTAACGACTTTCATCAAAATCCTTAGAGCCGTTTTCGAAATAAAATTTACATACATACAACAATTGCTCCTTTAATAATATGTAATAAGAGCGATGTAATGGATCCCAATCCTATGTCATAATCTTTGGCCCCATTTCTTTCATTTTTAATAGGGTTCGTTCCCAGGTGGTTCCTTACCACATACTAAAATTTCATTGAAATCGAACCATATTTACGCAAGTTATGACGCATAAGGGCAATGGAATGCATCCCGCTTCTATGTCCTGACCTTTGACCTTCACCCATTTTCAATAGGGTTCATCCACAGGTGGTCCCTTGCCGCATACTAAAATTTTATCGAAATCGAACCATTTTTTACGCGAATTATCGTGCGGACAGACAGACAGACGGACGAACAGACAGACACATAGATGGGCGGATGGACAAAGTTGGAGCTTATACGCTTCTTCAACCTACCGTTGGAAAGCGTAAAAGGGAAAATAAGAGAGAGATGATGTGACATACTACAGAGGTGGGGGCACGTATCAAAAAGACAAATTTGCAGCGGTAAATTGCGTACGTGTAGCTTTGTCGGTTAGAGCAACTCACTTCGGAGCGAGAAGACGCAATTCGATTACTGTCACCGACAAACATCTGTTTTCACATACATTTATATTTGTATCTGGAAATAATTATTGGGTTTAATTGCGACAATTTCAAATAATTTAACAATTAAGGTGGTTGCACCTAAAATCTCTGCCTTATGTTTCCAATGGTAAAATCTCTTTACATTTTTTCTTCGCAATTAATGTATTCCCAAGGATGAAAATTTGCACATCGATAAACCTAACTTTAAGTTATAGCATGGGATACTTAATATGTGCTAAAACATAACCATAATTAAGCAATCCAACATTTGTTTGTCTTCTGACGTCATCAATGTACAGGTCGCGCCATCTATTAACAGGTCTGAACATTACTAAAAAAAAAACTGATTGATTTGTATTTACGATTTTCAACCGGAGGTTGAAGAAGCGTATATGATCCACCTTTGTCCGTCTGTCTGTTCGTCCGTTCGTCCGTCGATAACTCACGTAAAAATGATTCGATTTCGATGAACTTTTAGTATGTGGTAGGGGACAACCTGGAAAGGAACCCTATTGAAAATGGGCAAAATGGGGTCAAAGGTCAGGACATAGGACAGGGATCAATTCCATTGCCCTTATGCGTTATAAACTTGCATAAAAATTGTTCGATTTCGATTAAATTTTAGTATGTGGCAAGGGACCACCAGGGGACGAACCCTATTCAAAATGGACGAAATGAAGTCAAAGGTCAGGACATAGGAGCGGGATCGATTTCATTGCGTTATGCGTCAAAAGTGCGCAAAAATGGTTCGATTTCGATTAAATTTCAGTATGTGGTAGTTACCACTAGGGGCGAACCCTATTGAAAATGGGCGAAATGGGGTCAAAGGTCAGAACATAGAAGCGGGATCGATTCCATTGGCGTTATGCGTCATAACCTCTGTATAAATGGTTCGATTTCGGTTAAATTTTACTATGTGGTAAGGGACCACCTGGGGACGAACCCTATTGAAAATGGACGAAATGGGGTCAAAGGTCAGGACATAATTGTGGGATCGACTTCATTGCGTAAAAATGGTTCCATTTCGATTAAATTTTAGTATGTGGTAGGGGATCACCTCAGCACAAACCCTATTGAAAATGGGCGAAATGGGGTCAAAGGTCAGAACATAAAAGCGGGATCGATTCCATTGCCCTTATGCGTCATAACGTGCGTAAAAATGGTTCGATTTCGATGAAATTTTAGTATGTGGTAGGAGACAACTTGGGGACGAACCCAATTGAAAATGGTCGAAATGGGGCCTAAGGTTAGGGCATAGGACCGGGATTCATTCCATTGCCTTTATGCATCATAACTTACGTAAAAAATGTTTCCAATCGACAAAACGTTAGTATGTTGTTCCGGAGGTATACTGAACCGGTTCTGTTGAATATCATCGACATGGGGTCAAAGGTCAGGACATAGGAGTGGGATCCATTCCATCGCCCTTATGCGTCATAACTTACGTAAACATATTTCTATTGCGACAAAACTTTAGTATGTTGTTCCGGAGGTACACTGAACCGGTTCTGTTGAATATCATCAAATTGGGGTCAAAGGTCAGAGCACAGGAGCAAGATTTATTTCACATCCATTACCCTCATAACTTGACTAAAAATACTTCTATTGCGACAAAACATTAGTATGTTGTTCCGGAGGTATACTGAACCGGTTGTATTGAATATCATCGAAATGGGGTCAAAGATCAGGACACAGGAGCGAGATTTATTTCACAGCCATTATCCTCATAACTTGAGAAATAACTTGAGTAATGATTTCTGGTATGTTGGAAAGCGTATCATTATGAATGCATTGCATGATTTTACTAACTTGTTTAATATAATTATGGTTAGCCGCTCCAGTGGCTCAGTGGTCTAAGCGATAGCCTCTGATCATTCGTCCGAAAATGGTCCGGGTTCGAATCGCGGTGATGCCTGGATGTTGTGTTTGTCTAACGGCACTGGCTCTCTCCCTTCCCTGGAACCAGTGACACTAAATTAGGGACGGGCGACTGCTTATAACCCAATGAGTTGCTCAGGGTGGTCGTTAAACCTTCAATAAAAAAAAACCACAAAAACCATTGATGACGTCAGTTGATAAACAAATGTTGGATTGCTTAATTATGGTTATGTTTTAGTAAGTGTCCCATGCTATAACTTAAATCTAGTTTTATCGATGTGCAAATTTTAATCCTTGGGAATACATTAATTGCAAAGAAAATATGTAAAGAAGTTTTTCCATTGGAAACATAAGGCAGAGATTTTAGGTGGAATCACCTTTAAACATTGAAAATGCTGTATTACAGTCTGATTTATCCATGTTTGACGTATTGTTTATTATTATGGGTCAAACTAGTAACGCCAATTTATATGAATTACGATCCTTACAAAATAGGATGGTGAAAATTTTGTAGCATACATAAATGGGAAAGGAATTTCCTCGAAGAAATAATTCTTCTCAAATACATGCAGGCGATATACAAATGTAATCACTGGCACTGATATGCCGCATTTCAACTGTTGTTCGTGTATAGCCATTCTTTCAGAAAACTTGAACATCGCCCTGGAACGCTAATCGAACTCGCATCTCTCAATCGAGTTCGATTCCAGCTCCAGGGCAACCTTCCTCGGGAGTGAGGGTTCGACTCCCGCTGCAGGGCAATGTAGTTTTCAAGTTTTTCTGAAAGAGTGGCTACAGATGGACAACAATGAAGATACGGCACATTAGTGCCATTGGTAAAACTTTTAAAATAATTTTAGGGGAATTAATTTGAATATGGGGGTATGGATTAATATTTATGGATTTTGAGATATTGAGAAATTACGGCAATATAGATTATTAGGATTTATGCACACTGGTGTTCGAAATTAAGAGAATTTGCCCATTTTGTCGATTTTCACTAAAAGTACGGAACCAAAGGCACAAATTATGCCGCCGAATAAGAATGCAAATTTGCAGTGTCGAATACGTAAGCGGTCACGTGAGTGTGGGCGGAGCTGTGACAGCGGAGAGCATGAAAAACACGTGGTTTTTTCCGCGATGAGTTCGCTCCGTACTCCTCGGCGACATTCGTTCTGTTGCTTGCAGGAGTTGGTTCGATTTCATAAGCAGTCAGGTAAAATGAATTGCCACGAACGTATTGATGACGGAATGAGGTTTGAGAATCGTCGGTAGATTGGTGGCAGGACAATCGCAAGTCCCAGGTTGCTACAGAGCTCAATGTAACTCCCAGTGTCGTCTGCAATTTGTGGAAACAGTTTAAGGACACTGGATCCACATCGAGAAGGCCTGGCCAAGGTCGTCCAAGAGCCACGACGGGCCAATGAAGATCGTTATTTGGCACTTTCAGCGAGGCGCCACAAGACTGCTACAGCTGCATGCCGCCACTGGAACCCAAGTTTCAAGGGTTACTGTTTTCCGAAGGCTTCGTGAGTGAGGGCCTTTTGCCAGAAGACCCGCTGTTTGCGTCCGGCTCACTTCAGCACACAAGAGAGCGCGTTTAGCATTGTGCAGACAACATCAGCCTTGGACCAGACTACAGCGGGGAAACGTTCTCTTCACAGACGAGTCGCGATTTAGCCTGGATACTGATTCTCGACGTACCTTCATCTGGAGAGAACCTGGGACCCGATACCTTTCCTCTAACATCCGAGAAACGGACCTCTCTGGCAGCAGAGGTGTCATGGTCTGGGCAGGCATCATGTTGGACGGCCGCACACCTCTCCATGTGTTTGAAAGAGGCTCCCTGACGGCTGAGAGGTATAGGGATGAGACCTTACAGCATTATGTTCGACTTTGCAGGGGAGCAGTTGGCCCTCGGTTATTTTTTATGGACGACAACGCTCGTCCACATAGGGCTCACCTGGTTGAAGACTATATTGTAAGTGAGGATATTCGCCGGATGGATTGGCCAGCCTGATCGCCTGCCTCAACCCTATCGAACATGTCTGGGACGCTCTTGGGAGGGCAATTGCAGCTCGCCATCCCCCCTCCGAGAACCATCGAGGAGTTGAAAACTGCGTTGCTGCAGGAGTCGGACCGACTGCCACAGTGACTCGTCAACTGCCTCGTTTCCAGTATGACGCCACACTGTGAGAGCTGTATGACTGTGAGAGGGAACCATACCCCATATTAGAGTCATTTCATGTTCGATCTTGCAACGTGGATTTTGGACATTCCTGCGCTAATGAGTCTTACTGACGATCATGAGTGCGTACCATGACTGTTGTATGGTATAATGTTTTCTCTTCTATAACTGTGTATCCATACCAAATTTCATTAAAATGTGTCCATTAGTTTTTCAGAAATTCGGCAAAATGCGCAAATTCTCTTAATTTTGAAACATCAGTGTATAAATGAATAAAAGAGAACAGGTAACAACATTTAATTCAGGTGAACCCTGTTGGTTACGACTACCAAACAAGCAACTGAAATGTATTTTTGTTACCAATGCCTAACATTTTAACCCACCAAAGATTTATTGACTACCAGGAATTGGTGTTACGGAATTTTTTTTTTTTTTTTTTTTTTTTTTTTGATTGGAGGTTTAACGACCACCGTGAGCAACTCAATGGGCTATAAGCAGTCGCCCGTCCCTAATTTAGGGTCACTGGCTCCAGGGAAGGGAGAGAGCCAGTGCCGTAAGACAAACACAACATCCATGCCTCACCGGGATTCGAACCCGGACCCCTTCCGGACGAATGATCAGAGGCCATCGCTTAGACCATTGCGCCACCGGGGCGGCGTGTTACGGAATAATCTACCTTGTCAAATAACACATATTAATAATTATAATTACCGAAAGCAACTAAAAAATATCTGCTAACAAACTAAAGTATAAAATTTAATATTAGAAAGTTATTCTTCAGACCACATATGCGTAAAATTTATATGTGCAGGATGTTTGGCTTGACTACATACTTCAGGGAAATTGGGATTCACTGAGGCTATATATACACCAATCAGCTATTATATCATGACCACACCCCAGCCTAGAGAAATGAACGCGCCTGGAGACCGAACGGTGGCGCAGGTGAAGTTTGCAGAGCAGTATATATACACTGAAGAGCAATTGAATTAGAGACAGTTGGCGTTATGCAAATGTGGCGCTGTGAGCGACCCTGTAAACGGAAACGACATGACGTATGCAGCGATCCGATAACACAAGGAGTGATGCGACGGGAATCAGTAAGAGAGGGACGCAGTATGGGTAAGACGAAGGATCTAAGCGCATTTGATCGTGGGCAAATTGTCGGGGCCCGACGAATCTGTCACTCCATCTCGGAAGCCGTGCAGGCACTGGGATTTTCGCGAGCCACTGTGTCACAGGTGCACCGTGAGTACATCGAATCCGGTAAAACCATCCTTGCAAGAGCCAACTGCCGTGGACAAGAGCGTGTGGATAAGCGGGGTCGTCGTCGGCTAACTCGCATTCTAACAGCCGATAGACGGGCCACAGTGCAAGAAATCACTCGGCAAGTTAACGCTGGTGCACAAAAACGTGTAAGCAGCGCCACACCATCCAGAACCATCTCCACGCTATGGGGTACAGAAGCCATCGTCCCACGAGGGTACCGCTGCTGACCGCACATCACAGGGTGCAAAGATTAGCATGGGTGCGAGAACATCGCCACTGGACCCTAGACATGTGGTAAAATGCTGCCTGGACTAATGAGTCGAGATTCACGTTCGTACATGCGGATGGCAGGATACGAGTACAGCGCAAACCACATGAAACGATGGATCGTTCTTGCCAGCAGGGTTCTCTTCAAGCTGGTGGGGGTGGCATTCTCGTGTGGGTACTGTTTACGTGGACTGAAATTAGACCCCTGGTACGTGTGACATCGTCCCTCACAGGTCAACGTTACCCGGATATCCTGTAAGACCATTTGCTCCCGTTTGTGCGTCTTGCACATCCCACTGGGGACCTCATCCTGCAACAAGACAATGCAGCTCCTGAATTGTATCCGAATGGTTGGATGAACACTCCACCGACGTGACCTCGCTTCCTTGGCCAGCTAGGTCACCTGACCTTAGCACATCTGTGATGCCATCGAGAGAGATGACCCCCTCCATGAAATCTTCGTGAATTGTGGGAGCTTGTTCAGGGGTCGTGGATCCGTATGGCTTCCCAACGCTTCCGGTGTCTTGTCGAGTCCATGCCGAGACGAATCGCCGCCGTCATGAGGGCGAAAGGTGGTGCTACACGTTACTAGACAGGTATCTCTAATTCAATTGCTCTTCAGTGTATAATATTTGTGTTTTTTCTTAATTTTATGTGTCATATAATTAATTTCGAAATGTTACATGGTCAGATGTAACCCCATAACGAATAATAAATGAAATGAAATAAATGCAATATTATTTGGTCGCACAAAGAATAGCTGATGGCCTTGCCTAGGGCGCCAAACGTCCTGGCACCGTCCCTGGTACTGCTCTTACAGTAAAAATTGGAAAACACTTTTGCGAAATATATGTCATAAATATGAAGTAAGCAATTTATTTTCTACGTTTGTCAGTCTACTGAGCATAGCAGGTAGCGGAATATCCATGAAATGAATTTTCTTGTTTTTCGATGTCTTTGGATTTGCCGTAAATGGTTAGGTAGCTGCGTCAGCTCCTAACAGTATGCGTCTTCCGGTACCGCAGCGTGAAGTCCCGGATGTTGTGACGTCCTGCTGTTGACTAGTTGATAGGCTTCTTCCTCCCGGAGGTGTTTCAGCGGCCTTGACTATGATTGCAATATTCGAATATCTACGAAGGTATTATTTCAAAGGAAATTTCCACTGGCTATTTTTCGTTCGAAACGAAACTGAATATAACCGCATGAGGAAAAAAAAAAAGAAAGAAGCCAAACTCCTTGAGATGGGAAAGAGAAATATCGAGATTTCCTCTAGGATCGTTTACGGTGAAAACTCGGACATAATTGTGAACCACTGATCGGAAAGCTACTTTTTAATAGTTGCTAGCTACTGCTACAACTACATTTTTGAAAAACTAACTCTTACGCTACAGCGACAACTGCTTTTTTACGCTTTCCAACCGTAGGTTGAAGAAGCGTATATGCTCCAGCTTTGTCCGTCCGTCTGTCGGCACGATAACTCGCGTGAAAATGATTCGATTTCGATGAAATTTTAGTATGTGGCAGAGGACCACCTGGGGACGAACCCTGTTGAAAATGGACGAAATGGGGGGGGGGGGGTGTCAAAAGTCATGCCATAGGAGCGGGATCCATTCCATTGCCCTTATGCGTCATAACTTGCGTAAATATGGTTCGATGTCGATGAAATTTTAGTATATTGCAGGGGACCACCTGGGGATGAACCCTTTTGAAAATGGGTGAAGTGGGGTCAAAGATCATGATATAGGAGTGGGATCCATTCCACTGCCCTTATGCGTCATAACATGCGTAAATATAGTTCGATGTCGATGAAATTTTAGTATATTTCAGGGGACCATTTGGGAATGAACCCTATTGAAAATGGGTGAAGTGGGGTCAAAGGTCAGGACAGAGGAGCGGAATGCATTTTATTGCCTTTATGCGTCATAACGTGCGTAAAAATGGTTCGATTTCGATTAAATTTTAGTATGTGGTAGGGGACAAACCCTATTGTCCCCTACCACTTGGGGACAAACCCTATTGAAAATGGGTGAAATGGGGTCAAAGGTCAGGACATAGGAGCGGAATCACGTAAATCGCCATTATGCGTCATAGCTTACGTAAAATTCTTCGATTTCGATGAAATGTCAGTACGTTGTAGGGGCCTGTCTGGTGACGAATCCTATTGAAAATGGGCGAAATGGGGTCAAAGGTTGGGACACAGGAGCGGAATCTATTCTATAGCCCTTATGCATCATAACTTATGTAAAAATGCTTCCATTGCGACAAAACTTTATCATGTTATTTCGGAGGTATACTGAACCGGTTCTGTTAAATATAATCGAAATGGGGTCAAAGGTCAGGGCACAGGAGCGAGATTTACTCCACAGCCATTATCCTCATAACTTGAGTAATGATTTCTGGTATGTTGGAAAGCGTATTATAACAATGCATTGCATGATTTTAATAAATTGTTATAAAAAGTAGCAAGCTACACTACTTTTCAATGAATGAAATACGGAATTACACCATTGTACGCTACAAATTTGGAAAATGTGAATCCGTTTATTGGTGTAAATATGACATGGATGTTAAGTCAAATGATATCCGAACACTCGAAAATCTCGTCGTCCAGGAGCGTGAATCGAACTCGCGTCTCCCGGACAGCGACCGAGTATGCTAACCACTATACCACCCATAACGACCAAGTTTTAAGTTTCCGATTAATTAACCATCACAGGATTCGCTAGCCGGAGCAACCGGCATTCATATACACTGAGTGGATACTTTATTATGACTACCCCCTCAGTACTTTGTTGGGCCATCTTTTGCCTTTAATACTGCGTGGATTCTTCGTGGCATGGACTCCACGAGATGTTGATAGGTGGTTTGTGGAATCTGATACCATGCTTGATGAATAGCACTTTCCAGTAAACTCACCGGCATGTTCCTGAAACTAATCCTGTATAATACGAGCATTATGGCAGGACGTATTATCTTGTTGAAAGTAGCCATCGCCATTGGGATAAACCATCCACATGACAGGATGCACTTGGTCCGCAACGATGTTTAGATATGATGTGCCAGTCAGACGTTGATCAACACGAATTAAAAGGGCCCAAAGCGTGCCAGGAAAACATTCCCCAAACTATAACGTTGCCTCCACCAGCTTGAAGGTTTGTAGCAATGCATTTGGGGGTCCATGCCTTCGTGCTGTTTCCGCCAAATTCTCACTCGGCCATCGGCATGGTGCAACTGAAAACGTGATTCATCGGACCACATAATTTGTTTCCAATTATCGACTGTCCAATACTTGTGCTTCTGTGCGAACTGGAGACGTTTTCTCCTGTTAACTGCAGACAGCAAAGGTGTTCGAACAGACCTTCGACTGCCATATCCCATCCGATGCAGTGTACGGCGAACAATGCCTGCAGAGATCATTTGAGGGGATCCCTGATTAAGATGGTCTGTAATTTTCTGCACTGTTGCCCTTCTGTTGTCTGTTACCAGTCTGGACATTCTCCGTTCCGCCCGAGCAGTCACTAGTCGATGACGACCACACGTTGCACGCAGAGACCCAGTGTTTTGGCTGCCAGTCTAGTCTTTAAACACTTGAACAACAGCTGCTCTGAAACATTTCACGAATGCGGCGGTTTCGGTGATATTCGCTCAATGGCTCTGAGCTCCTACAATCATCCCACGTTGAAAGTCCGTCAAATCGTATTTTTTACCCATCTCGTCACCCAAAAATCACTTCTACTACTGTCGCAAGCACTAAGCTTTCCCTTTTTATACTAGCCTCGCCCTCTGGCGGCAACAGCGTGCAACCATAGCTCATTTGCTTAAAACTGTCAGGTGGTCATAATAAAGTGGCCACTCAGTGATAGCGAATTGGAGGTTTAGAATTCATTCCCGTGATGCCCGGAGGCGCAGATTATCAATGAACGAAATACGGGATTACACCAATGAAAAATACAAATTTGGAAGATGTGAATCCGTTTATTGCTGTAAATATGACATTGATATTAGGTCAGATAATATCCGAAAACTTGAAAATCTCGTCTGTCGCGGAGAGGGAATCGAACCAGCGTCTCTCGGGTAGCGCTCGAGTATGCTAACCACACCACCACCCAGAAGCGCAGAAGTACCAATAAACGGATTCCCGCATTCTAAATTTGTATTGCACAATGGTGTAATGCCATATTTCATTCATTGATATTGTGGTCCTCCGGGCAATCACGGGTATGAATTTTAAACCTCCAGACTCACTATATATGAATGCCGGTTGCTTCGACTAGCGAATAACGTGATGGTTATATTCAAATTAATCGGAAACTTGAAACTTGGTCGTTCTGGGTGGTGTAGTAATCAGAGGGGACTTTAGATCTTTTGGGGACCTAGGCGCTAAAAGGTTCAGGAGTCTTCCTCCCTTCTTATCGCCTCAGAAACTTTCATCCATCAGATTAACAAAATAAAAAGGAGGGAAGGGGAGTTCTTAAAATTCCCTTATATCTTCCTATTATTAGAACGTTCTGTAAGAAACACTGCTATCGTAATAATTTTGTCTGTCCAAGCACATCGAACTTTTTGATTTTTGAGATATTTCAAAAATTATTTTTGCGGCTAATAGGAAATCTATTAGCCGCAAAATAAGTTTAGCACTTTTAATATCCCATGTGCTTCATGCACTGCAGTTATCAGAAACAGAATTTTGAGGCTAAATAGGAAATCAATGGATATTAAGTTTGGCACTTTAAATACCTGCATCCCATTTATACCTGCACTGCAGTTATCAGAAACAGAAGCATACGAATTAAATGCAAAAGATCCGGTTTGAAAATGGAAAAGTAGGTACTGCAGGGTTTTGAGTAAGAGTATCATTGAAACTTTTTATTACTTTTTCAATAGCTAGTTTTATGTAGATTTAAGGAATAGAAAAACTGAGAATACTTGATAATTATCAGTATTAAACCTCGGGAGCAGAGAGCAAAGAGAAACTGTTGTTGCAATGCAATATAAATTACTTTTAACACTATTCAATAAGAAAAAGATAGTGTGATATTCTCGAATTTCTTTACTTTTTCAGCCTAAATATTAATAAATCTTTTGGTTTAGGATGGCTTAAAGGGATTAATGCCAAGAAAGAACTTGATTATCCTAAAAATAGTTATCCTATGAAGAATATTTCTTTCTTTATTGATTATCCGACCACGAAGGAAAAAAAAAACAATTAACAACAAACACCCCGATGATCAGGAAAGTTTTTACAAGCACTCCTCATCGCAACTCGGAGGGAAGGTTTCAACAGATGTGTTCCCTTTGCTGGAAGTAGCATGAAAGCAATTTATAGCACAGCAGGCCAGTTAAGAATTCGCCTTAAACAATGAAAAGTGTGGGAAGCGTGAATGCCTCCTTTACCTACCAATAAAAGGGAATCAAAATTATTTTAACCATTCCTTTCAAAATACATACACAGAGCGTCAAAGAATTTTTAAGACTGGCGCTAGATTTCAGCCTACGGTGGCGCCACCCGTGTAATCGTGAATGCGTTATAAACCGTGACCATCTGCTTGCTTTCTGCCAAAAGTACTGCGCAGTTGTTAAAGTAACTCAAACAAACCGGCCGTTCAATAGTGAAGTAAAATTTGTTTCATGCTGAATTATTAAGATGGAACAAAGGGCTGTTATTAAATTTAACGCAAAACTTGGTAAAAGTGCCTCGGAAACGTACCAAATGATGAAAAAGGTTTACGGTGAGTTTTGTTTAAGTAGATCAAATATTTTCCTGTGGCACAAACGTTTTTTGGACGGAAGAGATACGCTAGAAGATGATAAGCATACCGGAAGGCCAAGTTCATCTAGGACACCTGAGATTATTGAAAAAGTGCGTGATTTCGTGACAAACAATCGATGTGCGTCACTAAGAATGATGGAAGAGTCTTTAAACATTAACAAAGAAACGATTCGAACCATCGTACATGAAGACTTGGGCAAAACAAAAGTCTGTGCTAAATTTGTTTCACACACGTTAACCAATGAACAAAAATCAAGGAGAAGTGCACATTGCAGAGACATCATTTCAGCCGCTGAAAATGATCCCATCTTCTTAAAATCGATTGTTACTGGTGATGAAACACGGTGTTTTCAATATGATCGTAAAACAAAGAGACAAAGTGCGGAATGGAATTCAAAAAAATTCACCACAAGCCAAGAAAACAAGAAAAGTTCCATCGAAAATCAAAACAATGCTCATTACATTCTTCGATAATAAGGGTATTATCCACAAAGAATTTGTTCCAAGTGGACAAACAATTACTGGTGAGTTTTATTGAAACGTTTTGAGGCGTTTGATGGGCAGAATTCGTCGCATTCGCCCAGAATATCGGGATGAAAACAGTTGGTGTTTGTTGCACGATAATGCAGCCAGTCACACCTCACTTCTTGTTCGTAGATTTTTGGCGAAAAATAACGTCCGTGTGTTGAATCATCCACCGTATTCGCCTGATTTAGCACCCTGCGACTTTTCTTTGTTCCAAATACTTAAAATGAGGTTAAAAGGGTGTTATTTTGATGATATTTCGACCATACAAACGGCTTCGACGTGTGCTTTGCAGGCAATTCCGCAAAGTGAACTGGAACAGGCATTCATATCATTATTAAATCGCTGTAACAAGTGTATTGAAGCCGGAGGGACTTATTTTGAATAACAAACCAAAACAAATTATAATTTCTTGTTCCTATTTCATTTTACAGACCCAGTCTTAAAAATTCTTTGCCACACTGTGTATTTCGATAAGAACTCGAAAATTCGGAATAACAGCAACAGCAGGAAAAAATATGTGTAGGAAGGAGACAGTCTGCGTTGTTGGCCTCTGCAGGGGTTCTCCGCACGTAAACCCGTCCTGTATTAGGGAATAATGAGAAACTTGTTTCATCGGAAAACAAGACACGTTTTCTTTGATCCGCAGTCCACGTTTTATGTTCCCGGCACCACTGTAGTCTTCGTTTCATATTCACCTGTGACACCAGGGGTTTTGCAATCGCAGCTCTGCCGTAAATATTGTGTTTATGCAATTCCTTTCGCACGGTATGGGTCGACCCTGGGTTGTGGAGATGTGCATTAAGCTCAGCTGTCACTTTCGTCGCCGTGGTCTTCTCCTTGCGGTCACAATCCTCTTTAATGTCCTCCTGTCTCTCGCAGTGAGTTTGGTTTTCCTTCCACAGTTGTGTCTCGCAGATGATGCTGTGCCGTGGACATTGTATGCTGTCTTGACCTTTGACACGGTACCTCTGGATACATCCAATACCTGTCCCACTGTGGTTACCGACGCACCAACCAGACGGGCTCCTACAATCTGGCCTCTTTGGAACTCCGACAGGTCACTCATTGTGCCTTCCCCTGGAACGAAATTATGCAAACACCGATTTACAATGCAATCACACAGACCCTTGAGACTGAGGACTGTGGTACAAAAGATTGCGAGGAGAAAGCATGCATGAAATGTGCTCAATGTGAGAACTACTTTTGTTTGGATCATTCCATAATTAAAGATCTTCATATATTTTGTCATACATGAGAGGTGAGTGCAATGTATATCCATTACTAAACATGTTATACTACGCTGGCAAAAAAGTGAATGTAATCAGTCGTCTGCTTACAGACACGTGCGAAGACCCTATAGAAGCTGCAATGCCTGGACATGGAAGACGTGTACGATTTCAGCAGCTATCGGACTTTGAGCGAGGTCGTCTAGTCGGACTCCGCGAGGCCGGTTGGTCGTATCGTCGTATTGCGGAGCGAATTGGACGGGAAATATCGGTGGTGGTACGATGGTAGCGTAGATGGTCCGAGGAACATTCCCACACGAGAAGACGTGGAACCGAGAGTCACAGACGGACTGATGAGCTGACCGATCGACGCATAAGAAGAGCGGCGTTGTCAAGCAGAATATCCACTGCGACGCGAATCCGAGCAGCCGTTGCACCTGAGGTGACTGTGCGAACAATCCACAACCGTGTACTGGATGCAGGACTAAGCGCACGTGTGCTTCTGGCATGTGTACCTCTGATTCCAGCCCACCGTCAGGAACGGCTGCAGTGGTGTCGCCAACGTCTCCACTGGAGAATGCAATGGCGATCTGTCGTGTTCAGGGATGAAAGCAGATTCTGCTTGGGAGCCTCCGATGGCCGTATGCGTGTTCGCAGACGCACAGGGGAGCGTCTTCACCCTTCTTGCATCCGCCAGCAACACACAGGGCCTACACCTGGTCTCCTGGTGTGGGGAGCGATCAGCTATCACTCCCGTACACAACAAGTGTTTGTACCTGGTACGTTAAACAGCACCTCCTACATCAACAACATCATTCAGCCCGTTGTTGTGCCATTTGTAAGGTCTGTCCATCGTGGTGTTTTCCTGAAAGATAACGCACGCCCACACACGGCACGTGCAACGAACATGCATTTCAGGGTGTGTGACAACTTCCATGGCCACCAGATTTGTCCCCCATTGAGCATGTGTGGGATTTTATGGGACAACGACTTATCCGGTCTCCACGGCCAGCCACGACCATCCCCGATTTACGCGTCCAGGTTGAGGATGCTTGGAACTCAATACCCCAAACTTACATCCAACATCTGTACGACAGACTCCATGCCAGAATTGCACACTGTGACGCAGTTCATGGCGGTTCAACCTCGTACTAACCATGTTACATGGAAATGTTATTTTTCAGTTTACTAGCAAATACAGCTGTATTTTGCCATAATGTTTTGATCACGTCATCCTCTGTATTCCGTTATTATGCTGTATAAATGACGTTGGTATCAGACGTCTCCTTCTTGGTGTTCCTTTTTCACTTTCCGCCAGTGTATATATCCATTCATGAATACTTTGTAATCCATAAAAATTGCTTAAAACAACAAAAACCTTTCTGATACGGGCCGCAAATGGAGATTCCCTGAATATTGTCTCTGCCAGTGTTCATTGATGTCCTATAACTTCATCATTTTTATTCCATAGCACATAAAAGTTTGTCATTATCCATTATCCTTTCAGTACTGTCGAATGATATAAGAAGCACTGGACATCTAGCGACAACGGTCACCGCTCCCTTGTCAGTGGAGCTTGCTGACAGACATGGTTTATATTGTGTTCCCCTCAAAGCCATCGAGGAAGAAACTAGGGACTTAGTTTACAATGGAGCAACATCAAGAAGGCTTAAAACAAGACTTTCTGAACATGTGTATAACGTCAGAGTTGGTTCACAATCTACCGCCTTCTTTCGCCTTGTTAATAACGGCTCACACTCCCCTTCCTGGACCGAGGCAACCATCCTTGATTGCCCTCCCAAAAAGGTTTCTCTACTATTCTCGAAGAGTTTGTACATTTGTCATTTTTTAAATACCTGTTGTAATGAGGACCTACCTGTTGCTAATCACAAGTCTACCGACCTCAGACTTCATTTTATTTCACCTTTGCACGTAGGTGTCATGACTTAAATATTTACTATTGCCTTCGTGTGTCTTTGAGAGGCAACAGCTCTAATTTACTCTTAAATATACACTATACTGACAAAGGTCAGCGGACACCTCGAAGAGAAATACAACATAGCATTTATTGACATACATTAGTATGCTGTCGGTCCATCTTTGGCCTAAATGCATGCACTAACCCTTCGAGACATGCTTTTGACAAGGTTTTGGTACACAGCGATAGGTATGCGCTTCCATTCAGTACATAATGCTGCTGCTAACTGTTGCTTAGTAGTAGGCCTTGCTTCCAAACTTATTATGCGGCGCTTTAATTCATCCTCTATGGGTCAAGATCAGAGCTCTGTGCTGGCCAGTCCACACACGATACGGAATTATCATCAAACCACGACGTAACAGTCCTTGCTTTATGGCTCGGTGCATTATCCAGCTGGTACCAACAAGGCTCGGTTCCATACTATTGCAACACAGTTGGTAGGGCGTAATTGTCCAGAATATCGATGAAGACGTGCTGGTTAACAGGTTTGTCCACAATAACCAATGGGCCGAGACCATACCACGAAAAACACCCCCACACGAGTACACTGCCAGCTCCAAACTTGACCGTAGGAACAGTACACTGTGGTAAATAGCGTTCCCCCGGCTGCCGCCATACCCACACACGGCCATCAGACTGATGGATCGTGTATCTGGATTCATCAGTCTATAGGTCCTGTTTCCATTGGTCTACGGTCCAAGATAAATGTTCTTTACAACATGCTAAACGACGAGAGGTATTCCGAGTGGAGATGAAAGGCTTATGAGCAGCCGCACGATCACGGTAACCCATGGAATGAAGTTCTCTGCGAATGGTACGTGTACATACCGAGGTTCCAGCATTTTTACTCACAAGAGCACTGAGATCTTGTGCACTACTCCGTCGATTAGCTGTAACGACTCTCTTGAGGCTTTGACGTCCTCTATCACTGATTTTCTTTGGTCTGCCTGTACGTTTTGCTGTTTCAGGCACGCCATGTGTCTCCCACTTATTTAGTACATCCAAAACAGTTGACTTGGGTAAGTTTAAACGCCCATCGGTTTCTCTTATGGACAACCCGGTAATATAAGACCCAACAATCTTTTCTTTCTCAAAGTCAGTTCTGCGACATTTTACCTCAACCTCACAGTGCGATATGAATGCGGTCAGCTGCAGGCTTGTTTTTATAACTTTTGCAGCTGTACCGCGCATCTTAACAACGCAGTGGATCCGTTCATTCACTTTTAAAGGGGTATCCGGTGACTTTTGTCAATACAGTGTATGTGCCTGTGTGTATTTTAGGATGTAGTTTCTTGCATCTGAAGATGAGGCTGATGGAGCCTTGAAAGGTCTAATGGTGTTTCAACTAACGTGCATGTGTTTTATCTCATTAAAGTTTTCATTTATCATACTGCACGAAAATCATCTTCATATTCCTATCTTTCTCTTTGATTCCTTTGTCAATGTCCAAGTCTCGCATCCATATACACTATCTACCAACAAGTAACTGGACATCCCTGCAATGGACGATATATGTGGTTCTGATACACGTCACGGCCGAAGCAATTAAATATCGTGTGGGAAACAACAACGCAACCAGTTGCATGCAAGATGCTACGCAGTTCGGAGCTCTCTGATTTCGAGAAAGGTGTAGTCGTCGGGTACCACAGAAAAGGCCGATCCATAGGTGACATATCCAGCGAGTTGAAGTACCCCAAATCGACAGTGGCCTACGTGATCGGCAAGTGGAAGATGAGAGATGACTGTCGGAATGTGAGTCGACCCGGGAGACCCACAAAACTGGGAGTTAGAGACCGACGGGTGCTGGCCAGAGAAATTCGGAAGAACCGCACTAAATCGATGGGCCACATCCGGAAGGAGTTTCAGCAGGCATCCGGGAGTGTTCTTTTGATGAATCCGTAAGGAAGCCCATCTGCTTGGTTACCATGGACGTGCTGCCGCCCACAAGCCTTTGATCACCAATTCCAATAGCGCTGCTCGGCTAACGTGGTGCAAAGAACGTCGACAGTGGACCGTGAACAGTGGAAACAGGTTCTCGGGAGCGACGAATCAAGGTTCACACTCTACCGTTTGAATAACAGGGTCTAGGTTTGGCGTCTGCCTGGAGAACGCCTCCTGCCGGAATGCATTGTGCCAACTGTGAAGTTCGGCGGCGGTGGAATTATGCTATGGGGGTGTTTCGCCTGGTATGGCACGGGACCCTTGGTCGCAATTCCTGGTAAACTCAACGCCGAGACCTACTGCACCATTTTGGATGACCATGCGCTTCCTACATTGTGGCAGTTTTACGGGCTAGGCCCATGTTACTTTCAGGATGACAATGCCACATGTCATGTTGTGAGGTCCACCATGACTTGGTATGGTGACAATGGGGTTAATCGAATGGACTGGCCTGCGCAGAGCCCGGACCTTAACCCTATCGAGCATCTCTGGGACGAGTTGGAGCGTCGACTTAAGGGGTGCCCCCACCGTCCGAAATCGGTGAAGGAACTGACTTGTCTTCTCCAAGCCGAGTGGAAGAAAATACCGCTAGCCGTCGTACAACGCCTGGTTGAGAGTATGCCCCGGAGGGTCGCAGCTGTAATCGCCGCATGTGGAGGCTCCACCAACTATTGAAGGTGAATAAACTTCGTTTTCCTTTGCAATCACAGGTGTCCAATTACTTGTTGGTAGTTAGTGTGTAGCATGTTGCTGAAGATGCATGTCTCGAGAATGCCTAACTTAGTTTGGATTCTAATAGCTCTGCTCTTCCAAATTTTATCCATGGCTTTTAACAGCCTTTGCAATTCTAACCCCCAATTTTTTTTTTTTTTTTTTTTTTTTTGCTGTTTATGTCATATGATATACAGTTTCCGAGATAAGTGAATTTTTCCATATTTTCAAGTTCTTTGCCTTCAAGACATAGGCGAAACCACTGAGGAGTCGGAGAGGAGGGGTCACAAACCCCAGATTTTCAGAGTCGGGGGTCCCCAATGTAAAGGACCCCCAAATATTTCGGAAATATAATGATATAATGCACACTTTTTTATGATGTGAACCAACTAAATTTAATAATATAAGATTGTAATTTTTCGTAGAATGCAAACACGTGTATAATGTGTACATAATGAAACAGCGATATCGATTCCTAATAAGCAAATTCAGTTCTACAACTTTATAATTTGCATTTCTGCCCTATCTATCATAGTTGTACAGTTGTGTTCGCTAAGTTCCACAATTCGCCAACAGAGGCGCCTATGTCGTGCCCGTTAGATTTCGCCTCAGCAACTGATTTACTCCTGCGTGTGTGTGTGTGTGTGTGTGTGTGTGTGTGTGTGTGTGTAGGGGGAGGGGATCCCAAACTCTATCTGGTACAGTATGTATATAATATTGAATATACACTGAAGAGAAATTGAATTAGAGACAGCTGGCGTTATGCAAATGTGGCGTTGTGGGTGGCCCTGTAAACGGAAACGACATGACGTATGCAGCGATCCGACAATATAAGGAGTGATGCGACGGGAATCCGTCAGAGTCGGACACAGTATATGTAAGACGAAGGATCTAAGCGCATTTGATCGTGGAAAAATTGTCGGGGCTCGACGAATGGGTCACTCCATCTCGGAAGTTGCGCCGGGACTGGGATTTTCACGAGCCACTGTCACACGGGGGCACCGTGAGTACATCGAATTCGGTAAAACCATCCATGAAAGGGCCAACTGCCGTGGACAACAGCGTGTGGGTGAGCGGGGTCATCGTTGGCTAGCTCGCATTGTAACAGCGGATAGACGGACCACAGTGCAAGAAATCACTAGGCAATTTAACGCTGGTGAACAAAAACGTGTAAGCAGCCACACCATCCAGAACCATCTACTCGCTATGGGGTACAGAAGCCATCATCCCACGACGGTACCGCTGCTGACCGTATATCACAGGGTGCAAAGATTAGCATGAGCGCGGGAACATCGCCACTGGATCCTAGACATGTGCACAAATGTTGCCTGGACTGATGAGTCGAGATTCACGTTGGTACATGCGGATGGCAGGATACGACTACGGCGCAAACCACATGAAGCGATGGATCCTTCTTGCCAGCAGGGTACTCTTCAAGTTGGCGGGGGTGGCATTCTCGTCTGGGGACTGTTTACGTGGATTGAAATGGGACACCTGGTACGTGTGACATCGTCCCTCACAGGTCAACGTTACCGGGATATCCTGGACGACCATTTGCTCCCGTTTGTGGGTCTTCAACATCCCACTGGGGACCTCATCCTGCAACAAGACAATGCACCGTGCCATCGCTCCCGAATTGTATCCGAATGGTTGGATGAACACTCCACCGACGTGACCTCGCTTTCTTGGCCAGCTAGGTCACCTGACCTCAATCCGATCGAGCACATCTGGGATTCCATCGAGAGAGATGTTCGAGGTTCTGACCCCCTCCATCAAATCTTCGTGAACTGTGGGAGCTTGTTCAGGAGTCGTGGATCCGTATGGCTTCCCAACGTTTCCGGTTTCTTGTCGAGTCCATGCCAAGACGAATCGCCGCCGTCATCAGGGCGAAAGGTGGTGCTACACGTTACTAAGCAGGTATCTCTAATTTAATTACTGTTTAGTGTATATACCCATACCTACATTTATCTTGGGCAGCAGATATCAAATGAGGGTCGCATTGATGAAAAAATTAATCGCCGTATAAAACTTGGATGGAGAGCTTTTGGAAGGAACAGTACAATTTTTAAGAGAAGTATGCCATTATGTCTTAAAAGGAACGTGTTTAATCAATGCATCCTGCCAATGCTTACGTATGGAGCAGAGACATGGACCTTAACTGAAAAAGACATACAAAGACTGCAGGCAACTGAACGAAGCATGGAGAGATGCATGCTTGGTGTAACCAGAAAAGATATGAGGAGGAACTTGTGAATAAGGAAAATGACAGGAGTGGATGACATCATGACCAAAGTGAAATCACTGAAATGGCAATGGGCTGGAAATGTTACCAGAAGAATGGACAAAATAAATTTTAGTCTGGATTCCGAGGGAGAGGAAAAGACCCAGAAGAAGACCCCATGGGAGATGGATGGATGAAATTTGAAAGTATGCTGGAGTGACATGGAGGAGACAAGCTCCAGACAGACAATTGTAAAAGAAACGTCGGAAGAACTTAATCCAGCAGTGGATTGATAATGGTTGATGATGATGCTTCCAGAATTATCTTCTTCCTGATCTCTTTTGCATCAAATACCATTGTGTTTGTCTTTTCTACGTTCATCTTTAGTACAGGGTGATTCATAAAGAAGTATACAGTTTCAACGCACTATAAAACAAGAACAATGTAAGGTATTTTATGTTACTTGTAGCAGAATTGTAGGGGAATGTTTCAAGTTTTTTTAGAGACAGTCACAGATGTTTTATGTATGCACCCTTAGTCACACATCGAGCCGGTAATCCATTTCCGCCCAAACACGAGGTAAGATATCTGAATCAAGTGCAGTGATAGTGGCTGTGATACGCTGTTTCAGCTCTGCTAGATCAACAGGAAGTGGAAGGGCGAATACATTGTTCTTTACGTACCGCCACAAGAAAAAGTCACAATTTGGTAAGTCAGTACTTCTGGGTGGCCATTGGGTGAATGTCCAAACAAAAAGTGTACGGCCATTTCTTTTTTCACGAGAAAACTGTCACGGGAGGCTCTTTTCTGGATATGTTAAGTCTTTGGTTGATGCCACAGTTGCAGGACGACAGTGACAACTTTATTCTCCAATTGGATGGTGCACCACCGCACTGGTTAGGCGACGTGCGAGATTATCTCGATGAACATCTTCCTCATCGATGGATAGAACGAGCCGTGGACTACAACATGCCAGTGACCCAATGGTCACCCAGAAGTCCTGACTTAACACTTTGTGACTTTTACCTGTGGGTGGTACGTAAAGGATAAGGTATTCGCCCCTTCCCATTCCTGTTGAACTTGCGGAGCTGAAACAGCGTTTCACGGGTCTGGTACGATTCGTCCAATGACGATTGGTCCAATGCCGATTCGTCCAAAGGGACGATTCGTCCGATGGACAATTGGTCCAAAGGTACGATTCGTCCAATGGTACGATTGGTCCAATGCCGATTGGTCCAATGGGACGATTGGTCCAATGCCGATTGGTCCGATGGGACGATTGGTCCAGTGCCGATTCGTTCAATGGACGATTGGTCCAATTCCGTCCTATCTGTCCGAAGTGCTACTCGTGCTATAAAAGTCTCATCTGTTCTGATTCTATCTCCGATGTTATACGAAAGTACCGGTAGTCCAAAGAACGTTTTCTTTTTATACTGTCCTTGCTGCCGTATGAAGTTACTGATGTACGGGCCGTGTTTCTCTTTTGCATGAAATAATATAAAATACTAGTGTTCCGTTTCTGTTTGTAGAATGCAGTGGGGTTTTCCGCCAACTGCCCAAAGGAAACAACTGGTCGGGGTTTGGACAGAGGACTTTTCAACAGTTTTTATTCCAGCGATGTCATATTCTTAACGTTTACACATTAAATCAAGTTAATAATATTGCGCTTTTACATAAACACGAAATATGAATTCATAGGCCTAGGCATTCATAGGCCATAGGCCTAGGCCTTTTAAACAGTTTATATTCTACCGATGTCAGATTCATAACGTTTACATATCAAATCAAGTTAATAATATTGAGCTTTTACTTAGGCACGAAATATTAATTCATAGGCCTGCGGCCTAGGTGCCTTGCAAAGACCTCAGAAATGATACGATGAATGCCTTTTAAAAAGTTTTATAAGATGTTTACAAATACCAAATATCTAGTTTGTAACTTAAAATCTTCTAAAAAGGCCCGGGGCCTAGGTGCCTCGTAAAGACCTGAGGAATGATTATAAGGTTTATAGAATGTTTACAAATACCAAATATCTAGGTTGAAACTCAAAATCTTCTAAAAAGGCCCGGGGCCTAGGTGCTTCGTAAAGATCTGAGAAATGATAGGATGAGCGCCTTTTATTAGGTTTTATAACATATTTACAAATACCAAATACCTAGGTTGTAAATTAAAATCTTCAAAAATGCCCGCGGCCTAGGTGCTTTGCAAACAGCTGAGAAATGCTCCATTGAGTGCTTTTTACCAGGTTTATGTAAAATGTTTACAATTACCAAATATACGGAAATTATCTTTCTAAAGGATATAAAGAGGAGAATAATTTAAATTATTATTCCTTTCAGGAAAATAAAAAAGTTTACCGTTGGTAAGATGATACCATTGGAAGAATCGGCGTTGGACCAATCGTACCATTGGACGAATCGGACATTGGACCAATCGGCATTGGACCAATCGTCGTTGGACAAATCGTCCGAGACCGGCGTATCACACCCACTATCACTGCACTTGATTAAGATATCTTACCTCGCGTTTGGGTGGAAATGTATTACCGGCTCCATGTGTGTCGTGTGACAAAGGATGCACACATAGAACATATGTGACTGTCTCTAAAAAAACTTGAAACATTCCCCTGAAATTCTGTTAAAGGTAACATAAAATATCTTACATTGTTCTAGTGCGTTGAAACTGTATAATTCTTTATGAATCACTGTGTACATATCTTTTACTCTCTCTGTTCAGTTCTTGTACCATTTGATCCAGTTGCATTTCATCTTCTTCAATCAATACAATGTCATCTGCGAAATACAGATGCTTGAAGTTTTGCCCTCCAATAGAAATTGCCCTGTCCTCGTACCTGATTTTGTTCAAGATTCTCTAAAGATGTGAGATGCATGACGATATCGGATCTCCTTGTTTTGTAACTTTGCCAGTGGTAAACCAAGCTCTCCACGTCTCTCTCCTATCCTGACAGCTACCTGTGCATTCGTGTTTATTTCCTTCAGAAGCCGAATTATCCTGGCATTCACGTCATATGATTCCAGTACAGCCCAGGTTAGGGGTTAACAAACTTTTTGAGACCGCGCCGTCTTTCAGATCTCACATTTCCCGCGCAACGCCTCTGCATCCATATTTTAAAAAAATAAAATTGTTCAAGTTTGAGTTTGCAGGTTTTTTTTTTAAAGAAAACTACACGAAACCCGTCGGAATCGACGGTTAGTTTTTTTTTAAAGAATAAACTCATATGAAACAACAAATGTAAACTTTATTTGATTGACAAATTCATACAAACACTTCAGTAAAGACAATAATCCAGGTTCGTGATTTTTTTTATTTTGAATGAAGGTTTAACGACCACCGTGAGCAACGCAATGGGCTAAAAGCAGTAGCCCGCCTCTAATTTAGGGTCGCTAGTTCCAGGGAAGGGAGAGAACCAGTTCCCTAAGACGAACACAACATCCATGCCTCACCCCGATTCGAACCCGGAACCTACACGAACGAATGATAATAAGCCAGCTCTTACACCACTCCGACACCGGGTCGGCCAGGTTCGTGATGAGCATCACGACTGCACCCCTTTTCAGTCGTAAAATGTGAGGCGGAGGTCCACTCATCTCGACCGTGTGCAAAAATTAAACTGGATAGCGCACTCTTTTCACTCTCATCTTCAGTCACAACTGTGTTTGTAAATGTTGTTGGAATGAGATTCGCGTTGCGAATACTCTTTATTCTCTCTTTCTGAGACATATACACTGGAGGAAAGTGAAAAAAGAACACAAAGAAGGAGACGTCTGATACCAACGAAATTTATACAGCATAATAACGGAATACAGAGGATAACGTGATCAAAACATTATGGCAAAATACAGCTGCATTAGCTGGTAAACTGAAAAACAACATTTCCATGTAACATGGTTAGTACGAGGTTGAACCGCCATGAACTGCGTCACACTGTGCAATTCTGGCATGGAGTCTGTCGTACAGATGTTGGATGTAAGTTTGGGGTATTGAGTTCCAAGCATCCTCAACCTGGACGCGTAAATCGGGGATGGTCGTGGCTGGCCGTGGAGACCGGATAAGTCGTTGTCCCATAAAATCCCTCACGTGCTCAATGGGGGACAAAGCCGGTGAACGTGCAGGATGTTGCGTTGCACGTGCCGTGTGTGGGCGCGCGTTATCTTGCTGGAAAACACCACGATGGACCGACCTTACAAATGGCACAACAACGGGCTGAATGATGTTCTTGATGTAGGAGGTGCTGTTTAACGTACCCGGTACAAACACTAGTTGTGTACGGGAGTGATAGCTGATCGCTCCCCACACCAGGAGACCAGGTGTAGGCCCTGTGTGTCGCTGGCGGATGCAAGAAGGGTGAAGACGCTCCCCTGTGCGTCTGCGAACACGCATACGGCCATTGGAGGCTCCCAAGCAGAATCTGCTTTCATTGCTGAACACGACAGATCGCCATTGCGTTCTCCAGTGCAGACGTTGGCGACACCACTGTAGCCGTTCCTGACGGTGGGCTGGAGTCAGAGGTACACATGCCAGACGCACACGTGCACCTAGTCCTACATCCAGTAGACGGTTGCGGATTGTTCGCACAGTCACCTCAGGTGCAACGGCAGCTCGGATTTGCGTCGCAGTGGATGTTCTGCTTGACAACGCCGCTCTTCTTATGCGTAGATCGGTCCGCTCATCAGTCCGTCTGTGACTCCCGGTTCCGCGTCGGAATGTTCCTTGGACCATCTACGCCACCATCGTACCACCACCGATACTTCCCGTCCAATTCGCTCAGCAATACGACGATACGACCACCCGGCCTCGCGGAGTCCGACTGGACGACCTCTCTCAAAGTCCGATAACTGCCGAAATCATACACGTCTTCCATGTCCAGGCATTGCAGCTTCTTGAGGGTCACGTGTCCGTACGCCGACGACTGATTACATTCACTTCGCCGTACTCCTTAAATACCACCGACGATAATTTGCATATTATGCCGTGCTGTGGCGTAAACGCTCACCGGTTGGTCCCAAAATTAACATCACTCCTACGTAAACTTGACCTCATTAACATATGTAAATTTCATGATCGTCCGCCAATTCCTTCTTGGTGTTCTTTTTTCACTTTCCGCCAGTGTAGTTGCGACACATTGATCGCTCACTCCTTCCAGTAAGGCTCTTACGTTTTCTTTTTCTTTTTTGCGGGGGAGACATTCTGTTAAGGGTAAGTACGCAATAAAAGTATTTACTTACTTTAGGACTGATCATAGAACACCATGTACACACCAATTCTGACACTGAACTGAGCGCCTGATGTAGATAAGGGCCGTACGCTTCTCCCATAGACTTTACATGGGAACCTTGCCGTCCCGCTACTCACGAACGTTTCTCCAATATCAGTTTTCTCTCCGACTGGCACATCGACTTGTTAAGACCTTTATTTTGATGACTCATTCATATTTTTACGTTCAGCCGTTCTCTCAAAATAGGTCTCACAGTAAAAAACATTATAGAATGAAGATATAGATGGCGCAACTCAATATGTACATTCTAAATATTTTCACCAACAATGGTCAACTGAATGTTTATTTATATCTTTACATAATGGAAACGTCTTACCTACGTGAATAAACTGCATCGAATGAATATTAAATTGTATATCTACATCACACAGTCCAACGCAAGCAGGTCTTACAGAGTGTTCGCTGTTGCGATGCGAACTTTGATATGAATGCCTGCTAGCGTTGCTTTGCGCAACGGTTCGCTCAGAAAAGAGAAGACTTCGGATTTTGAACCGCACGCTTCTCCCATAGACTTTACATGGTGCCTGCTGATCGACGTCTTGGTCTTACAGCGTCATCTCGTTATTCTTTAACGATTTATTCCACAGGAAAGTTGTCCATACGCAGTGAAACACTCGGTATGTACACGTCTTGAAAATTTGCATGCTGTGTTTTCAGTATAACCTAAAAGTTTTTGTTTTTCCTTATAGTTGTGATGTCCTCAACCAAGACCGGCGATGCCCTGGGGCGTCGCGACGCACAGATTGGGAACCTATGGGCCAGGTGATATTTTGTTCAATACTGTCAAAAGCTTCTTGGAAGTCCACAAAGCATGTGAATACTTTTTTACGCTTTCCAACCGTAGGTTGAAGAAGCGTATATGCTCCAGCTCTGTCCATCCGTCCGTCCGCGCGATAACTCACGTGAAAATGGTTCGATTTCGATGAAATTTTACTATGTGGTAGGGGACCACCAGGGGACGAACCCTATTGAAAATGGGTGAAGTGGGGTCAAAGGTCACGCCATAACAGCGGGATCCATTCAATTGCCCTTATGCGTCATAACTTGCGTAAATATGGTTCGATTTCGATGAAATTTTAGTATGTGGTAGGGGACCACCAGGGGACGAATCCTATTGAAAATGCGTGAAGTGGGGTCAAAGGTCACGCCATAAGAGCGGGATCCATTTCATTGCCTTATGCGTCATAACATGCTTAAATATGGTTCGATTTTGATGAAATTTTAGTATGTGGTAGGAAACTACCTGGGCACGAACCTATTGAAAATTGGCAAATTGAAGTCAAAGGTCAGGGCATAAAAGTGGAATCCATTCCATTTCCTTTATGCGTCATAACATGTGTAAATATGGTTCGATTTCGATGAATTTTTAGAATGTGGTAGGGAACCACCTGGGTACGAACCAACCCTATTGAAAATGGGCGAAATGGGATTAAAGGTCAGGCAGGTCATAAGAGCGGGATTTGTTCCATTGCCCTTATGCATCATAACTTGCGTAAAAATGGTTGGATTTCAATGAAATTTTAGTATGTGGTAGGGAGCCACTGGGGACGAACCCTATTGAAAATGGGCGAAATGGGGTCAAAGGCCAGGACACTGGAGTGGGATCCATTCTATTGCCCTTGTGCATCATAACTTACCAAAAAATGTTTCGATTGCGACAAAACGTTATCATGTTGTTCCGGAGGTATAGTGAACCGGTTCTGTTGCATATCAACGAAATGGGGTGAAAGGTCATTGCACAAAAGCAAGATTTATTCCACAGCCATTATTCTTATAACTTGCGTAAAACTGCTTCTATTGCGACAAAATTTTAGTATGTCATTCTTGAGGTGTATTGAACTGGTTCTGTTGAATATCATCGAAATGGGGTCAAAGGTCAGGACACAGGAGCGAGATTTATTCCACAGCCATTATCCTCATAACTTGAGTAATAATTTCTGGTATGTTGGAAAGCGTATCGTAATCAATGCATTGCATGATTTTACTAACTTGTTATTCTTTCTTTGTGCATTTTCTGCAATGCATGTTGTATTGCGTGTTGATGCATAAGTTCATGCCGTTTTATTTCACGAGTGTTTCCCAGGTCAGAAGTGACGGTGCAGATGGCCAGTTGTATATCAAAATGTAGCCAGTAATATCGCGTATCTAAATCATATTGCGTTGTGTGATTGTGGCTAATGGTTTTTTTTTTGTCCGGAAATACGGAGTGTCAAGTAAAGATGAATGAACTTTTCCCACATCTGCTCCTCTACGAGTTTAACAAGAGATTCACAGCCGCCGTGGCTAATCGACAAATTTGTGCTGTGCATGGGGAGGATCCTATTGCTCCGAGAACAGCCCGCAAATAGTTTGAGCCGTTCCGAGGTGGCCATTTTGACCTCAACGACTCTCCATGTTCAGGTCGCCCATCTCACTTTGATGAGGATCGTTTGAACCATTTCATCCACTTGGATCTGCGTCAAACCACTCACGAATTGGTTACTGAGATGGACTGAGATCAGGTCGCAGTGGTACGACACATGGAACGTACGGGAAAAGTCCAGAAATTGGGGTTTTGGGTTCCTCACACTCTCACCCAGGACAACAAGAATCAGATTGTTGCCATATGTGGTTCCTTGCTCTCCCGTTATCGCGAATGTTCTGAGCAACACAACCCCTTTCTGTCACGCATTGTTACTGGAGATGAAAAGTGGCGCCTGTACGTGAATTTCAGGCATCGGAGGGAATGTTTAAGCCCAAACAAGAGGCCCACACCACGTTCAAAATATGACCTTCATCCTGCGAAGATCATGTTGTGTGTCTGGTGGGACATGGAAGGCATTAATCACTGGGAAACGCTGCTGAGGAATCGAACCATCAAAGCTGTACTCTATTGTGAGCAACTCCGCCGTGTGGACGGAGCAATTCAGCAGAAAGGGCCACATCGGCGCCATGGCGTCCTTCTCCAACATGATAACGCATGCGCATTCACAGTGCAAACATGACCAAAATGGCCATTCTGGACATGAAACGGGAGATCCTTCCGCAACTGGCCTATTCCCTAGATGTCGCCTTTTCAGACTATCACCTGTTCCGATCTCTGTCGAATGCACTCCGTGGCAGAACGTTCAACAATGATGTTGATCTCCAGAATTTCCTTGCTGATTTCTTCGCAGCAAAACCTGCACGTTTTTTTTTTCAAGAATGGCATTGCAAAACCTATCCAAACGTTGCGACACCTTTGCAAACAATGGTGGGGGGGGGGGAAGGGATGCATAGTTGATTAATTCCGTTTTCCCTTCTCATGTAATGCATTCCTGTAGTGCGGTGAAAAAAACGGCATGAAAGTATGCATCAACCCAACAAATGAGATAAATGAACTAAAGTCTTCGTTGCTACACCGTCTGATAATTACCCCGCTGAAAAGCTTATATTCAAATTTAGAAACGTCATAGCGTTTTTTTCTCTCCACTCTTTTCAAAAAGAAAATATGATCATCATTCTCTGGAATTTTACCTCTGAAGCTTATTTTTGGTGCTTGCAGCCTTCTCCAGTTTGCGTACTGTATATCCCGGCTTTGTTGCATTAAAATATCGTAAGCCTCATAGCATATTTTTGGAAAGATAATTAATGCACTTCGACAGGGATTTCAGAGTAATCCAAATAATTAGCAAACGCGCTGGAGCAGAGGGATGCTAAAGTTAAACCGGCGGATTCCGCAGCATGACATTTACAACGGATATCTATTTTAAGTTTCATTATTTAAGGATGTAGAATGGTTCAGAAAAGAAAGGGGGGGGGAAAGAAGAAGAAAGAAAGCATATAATGCTCTGTTTATGCTAAATCTTCGCGATCCAATAGGCGGGTGAACAAAAATTGAGCTGCGAGGTAGAGGGCGCAGCGGTCGCATCACATGCAGATCGTAATTTTTCGCTCAAGTAATTCCAGTGAACTTTCGCATAAATCCCTTTGTTATCAGTCATGAAAGTTCTGGACAAGCATACGCAATCGGCTTCGCTATGACGTCAAAAATGGCTTGTTTTGTTGCTTCACGCCGACTTCGATCGAAAGTTTTCGCTCACAGGGGACTTCTTTGACGTCACACCGGACTTCGGACTGCTGGAATTGGTTCAAATGTTGGTCGAACATTAAAGCTGTGGTATCGGGCAGGCAGGCAGGCAGTTTCCTTTCTGTGTGAAAAAGGCTTCTGCGGTTTCCAGAAATCGTGCCGTTTCTGGCGAACTGAGAAGAAAGAATTCCTGCAGTGACAGAAGCTTTGGCTTTGTTCTTTTATTTTTACCTTGACTCTTAAAAAAATAAAAAATAAATTTAATACGCATACTAATGCAACAAATGCATTCCATATTCCCAGCCTGTATTGACAAAAGTGTCCGTCAGGCTTACAGACGTAAAATTTTCTTGTATATACACGCTGGAGTCACATTATTGTGACCACCAGCTAATATCCAGAGTAACCGCCGTGTGCACCGCGGACAGCAGCTAGAGGGGCTGGGAGTTTTTTTTATTTTTTATTGGAGGTTTAACGACCACAGTGAGCAACTCAATGGGCTATAAGCAGTCGCCCGTCCCTAGTTTAAGGTAACTGGCTCCAGGGAAGGGATAGAGCCAGTGCCGTAAGGCAAACACAACATCCATGCCTCACCGGGATTCGAACCCGGATCCCTTTTGGGCGAATGATCAGAGGCCATCGCTTAGACCACTGCGCCACCGGAGCGACGGGCTGGGAGTGACTCAATAAGGTGCTGGAAGGTGTTCACAGGTATGTGGAGCCATGCTGACTGCAGTGCATCTCACTAGTATGCAGTAATTGAGGTGGTCTCACAGATGCTCGATTGGATTTAAGTCTGGGGAATTAGGTGGCCAGAGAAGTACTTTGAAGTCTTCATCGTGCTCTATCAACCACTCTGGGGACGCCCCGGTGGCGCAGTTGTCTAAGCGCTGGCTTATGATCATTCGTCTGTGAAGGATCCGGGTTCGAATCCCAGTGAGGCATGGATGTTGTGTTTGGGAGTGACTCAATAAGGTCTCCCGTCCCTAATTTAGGGTCATTGTTTCCAGGGAAGGAAGAGAGCCAGTGCCGTAAGAGAAGCACAACATCCATGCCTCACCGGGATTCGAACCTGGACCCCGTTCGGACGAATGATCAGAGGCCATCGCTTAGACCACTGCGCCAACGGGGCGGCCTGGAAGGTGTTCACAGGTGAAACAATGCTGACTGCAGTGCATCTGACATCTGCTGGAGGGTGAGTAATGAAGAATACATAGAACGAACAACACGATCGAGATGGTACCACAGATGCTCAATTGGGTTGACGTCTGGGAAATTAGGGGGCCAGGTAAGTACTTTGAAGTCTTCATCGTGCTCTTCCAACCACTCTGGGGCCGCTCCGGTGGCGCAGATGTCTAAGTGCTGGATTATGATCATTCGTCCATGAAGGGTCCGAGTTCGAATCCCGTTGAGGCATGGATGTTCTGTTTGACTTACGGCACTGGCTCTCTCTCTCTCTCTTCCCTGGAACCAGTGACATTCAATTAGGAACAGGAGACTGCTTATAGCCCATTGAGTTGCTCACGGTGGTCGTTAAACCTTTAATAAAACAACAACAACAACAACAACAACAACAAAGAATACTCTCGGACATATCTAGCTGTGTGACGCATCGCATTGCCCTGCTGGAAGATCTAATCCGCCCCAGGGAAGACAATAAGCATGTATGGGAGTAAGTGGTCAGCAAGGACGGATTCATAACGAATTCGGTGCATAGTACCTTCCACAAGTATGAGTGGACCCAGAGAATGCTACCAAAACATTCCACAGACCATAACACCAGCTTGTGTTCTTCCAGCAATGGTTGAAGAGTGTTTGTTCTCCGATGTTTCTCTCCTTATACGCCAACGTCGATCCGTTCCATGAAGCACGAAACGTGACTCATCGGAGAAGGCAATTCTTTGCCAATCAGCGGAGGTCCAATTCCGATACTGCCCTGCAAATGTAAGCCTTCTCTTCCGATGCACTTTCCTTAGCATAGGTGCAGTGACCATCCGTCTGCATCGGAGCCCCATACGCAGCAGGGCTCTCTGAACTCTCGTTTTAGACACACTTCCGGTAGCCCCCTGGTTCATTCGGCCAGTGAGTTGCTCCACTGTAGCGGGTCAATCGGCCCTCACGCACCTTCGAAGCCGACGTTCACCTCTCACATGACATGCACGTGGTGCTCCGCAGTTTCCACGTCGCTTATTCGCAATGGTGCCAATTCTCCAATCACGATACACTTTAACCACAGCAGCACGCGAACAGTTCACAAACTGCGCTGTTTCAGAAATACTGCCACCCTTAGCCCGAAAGGCTAAGGGTGGCGGTGCCGCGTGTGGCGGCACCGCGGCGAGAGACTGTATGACGCCTGCATTATGCATCGCCATACCGGTCCGTCGCCTGGCGTTATGGTTTAGGGAGCAATTGAATGTGACAGCCGCACCCCTCTGGCGCACATCGCGGGTACACTCAACAGCCACCGCACCATCTCCGACGTTTTGGAGCCTGTAGTCCTCAATTACTTGCAGGACCTGCCAGCGGCCACGTTTCAACTGGACAATGCGCGCCCGCACGTGGTACGCATCGTGCAACAATTCTTCACGGCCCACCAGGTGTCACTGCTGCTGAGGCCCGCCTGTTCTCCCGATGTGTCGCCCATGGAAGACGTCTGATTGCTGATCAGCAACCGAGTGGCCAGGCAAGCACCACCCGCGGCTTCGCCTGATGAACTGTGGCAACGTGTGGAAGCAACCTGGACCGACATACCCCAAGCCCACATCCAAAGCCTCTTTCGTTCGATGCCGTGGCGTGTAGCGGCCGTTATTGCCAGCCATGGGGGCCACACGAACTATTGATGTCTGCGTGTTCCGCAAGTCGCACGAGCCTGTAAGCTCAATCGTTTCATCTTTGTATCTGTTGTTATGTGTCCAGTAAATCTGGCTTTGCTATCTCGTGTCCTTCTTGGTGTTGCATTTTGAGTGGCCAGCAGTGCATATATATATATATATATATATATATGGACATGGATGTCTCCATGTCCATTTCCTGTGTGGCTTTTTCTTGAAGAAGGAGTTCAAGATGAAAAACCCTTCTGCCTCTGCAAACTCAACGAGAGTATTTCCACGCTGGTTTCTGTTGCCATGACCGAATTTACCTACTGAAGTTTCATTCTGTTGCCGTTGCCCAATGCAAAAATAGGGCAACGGCAACAGAATGAAACTTCAGTAGGTAAATTCGGTCATGGCAACAGAAACCAGCGTGGAAATACTCTCGTTGAGTTTGCAGAGGCAGAAGGGTTTTTCATCTTGAACTCCTTCTTCAAGAAAAAGCCACACAGGAAATGGACATGGAGACATCCAAATGGGACGACAAGTGAAATTGATTTTATTATGTGTAACGAAAAATTCGTCATAGAAGACTGCAGTGTGCTAAACA
The DNA here is from genome assembly GCA_039090855.1 of Macrothele yani. Classification (NCBI taxonomy): domain Eukaryota; kingdom Metazoa; phylum Arthropoda; class Arachnida; order Araneae; family Macrothelidae; genus Macrothele; species Macrothele yani. The sequence goes on along the minus strand of CM076999.1, from coordinate 16,896,704 downwards.
AGTTCAACACAGGTAGTGACCATAGATTGGTGAGATGTAAGATGCACCTCAACACTAAACTTGAACGTGGCAAGCTCATAAGACAAACAAAATCTATTGACATAACCAACCTTAAAAAACACCATAATACCTTCAAGTTAGAACTGAAGAACAGGTTCTCTGCTTTAGAAGGCCTAACATCGGAAGAAGTGGACATCTCTGAAGTTAACAGAAAAGTAACCAAAGCTCTTATGGAAACAGCAACAAAATTAGCTGGGTCTAAGAACAAGTTGCATGTGAACAAATTATCAGGAAAATCCAAAATGTTGATGCAAAAAGGAAGAGAGATGAGGACAACTAAAGAAGATGTGACTTCCAAAGTGGAATATATAGAGCTATGCAAGACAGTAAGAAAAAGTATCACTGAAGACGTAAGAAAATTCAACTGTGAACTAGTGAGGAAAGCAATTGAAAACAACCAAAGCCTAAAGATAGCAAAAGGACATCTCAGTAAGGGAAGAAAACAGATTATGGCACTGAGAAAAGAAGATGGTTCTGTAACAAGAAATAGAGGCGAAATTTTGACAAGAGTGAAAGATTTCTACTCCAAATTATATGAAAGGGATATTATATGCACTCCAGACATCATGAAAGATACCAGTACCAGAGTTCCTCCAGTCCTTCCAGCAGAAGTTGCACATGCAATCAAGAACATGAAGCGAGGAAAAGCTCCAGGAGAAGATGGAATTACTGTAGACATCATACAAGAAGCAAGTGGAGAAATCGAAACAGTACTCGCCCAAATTTTCACTCGATGCCTTAATGAAGGAAAGATTCCTGAGGATTGGAACACCGCTACAATGATCCTGCTACATAAAAAAGGTGACATTGAGGATCTCGGAAACTACAGACCTATCAGCCTCCTATCAGTAGTTTATAAAATCTTCACTAAAGTTCTTTCACACCGCTTGAAGGTAACACTGGACATGGCTCAACCGAGAGAACAAGCTGGATTCAGGAGTGGCTACAGCACAATAGATCATATCCACGTGCTGAGAGAACTAATTGAAAGAGCGAGGGAATATGAACTTCCATTGTGCATGGCTTTTATCGATTATGAAAAAGCCTTTGATTCGGTGAAACCATCAGCAGTTACAATGGCTCTGAAAACCTGCGGTATTGAAGATGCATACATTAATATTATTAATAACATCTATGAAAATGCAAGTGCAAAGATTAGGCTGTTTGAAAATACAACACACGTAAAAATTGGAAAGGGAGTGAGACCAGGTGACACCATATCTCCGATGCTCTTTAATGCCACATTGGAGGGTGTTTTTCAGTCGCTGAGCTGGGAAAACAAGGGGAAAAAGATTAATGGAGATTATCTAACGTTTTGCTGATGACGTAGTTATTTTTGCAACTACCCCATCAGAGCTGCAGAGTATGATCCAGGAACTTGCTGACAAGAGTAAAGAAGTGGGATTAAAAATGAACTTTCAGAAGACAAAAGTGATGTTCAATGCTTTTACAAGAAATGAAGATTTATCGATTGATGGAGAAAAGCTGGAGATGACAGACACGTACGTTTATCTTGGACAGCAGATATCAAGTGAGGGTCACATTGATGAAGAAATTAATCGGCGTACAAAACTTGCCTGGAGAGCTTTTGGAAGAAACAGCATAATTTTCAAGAGCAATATGCCATTATGTCTTAAAAGAAAAGTGCTTGATCAATGCATCCTTCCAGTGCTTACGTATGGTGCAGAGACGTGGACCTTAACTAAAAGAGACATACAAAGGCTGCAGACAACTCAAAGCAGCATGGAGAGGTGCATGCTTGGTGTAACCAGGAGAGATAAGAAGAGGAACTCGTGGATCCGAAAAATGACAAGAGTGGAAGACATCATGATCAGAGTTAAATCCCTGAAATGGCAATGGGCTGGACATACTGCCAGAAGGACAGATCATCGATGGACAGCCGAAATTTTAGATTGGATTCCAAGGGACAGGAAAAGACCCAGAAGAAGACCACATTTGAGATGGGTGGATGAAATTCGAAAGTATGCAGGGGTGACATGGAGGAGACTGGCACAAGACAGACCGTTGTGGAGGAAACTTGGGGAGACCTTCGTCCAGCAGTGGATTGATAATGGTTGACAATGATGATGATGATATATATACACACACACGTTCGTATCAGAATAATATGACTACCCCAAGAATCACAGTGTACCAGCTGAGTGCAAGTGACAAGGCCGACTACACGGAGATATAAACGGCCGGCCAGGACAGATGAGCCATAGTGCGTCACGTGAGCACAATGAGCAGAGGAAGAGATTTAACAGACGTTGAAAGAGGAATGATGATAGGCTTCCGCGCCAAGGGTGGAAGTATCTCAGAAACAGCACACTTCGTGGGCTATTCCCGAGGTGCTCTAGTAAGGGTGTACCAAGAATGTACCGCTGGTACATCGAGTACCTCCCGACGTCATCATATATAGTGACTTCAGTCAACTTCCTGAGAACTACAATAAATTTTGACCTGAAATGAAAAAAGCATACTGATTTTCTTTTAATTAAACTATCTAGAAATATTGGTATAGTGAGTATTATCCTGACTGATCTAACAACTGAAACATTGATCGCACACACTATTTCAAACTCATGTTAATTACTGCATGCTATCATGGGGACAAACGACACAATACAATATTAATAAATTACAAATTCTACAAAATAAATTTATTACACTAATTGATCTCAAATCACATCCTAATCATCATCATTGTCAACCATTACCTATACACTGCTGGACGAAGGTCTCCCCAAGTTTCTTCCACAACGGTCTGTCTTGTGCCAGTCTCCTCCATGTTACTCCCGCATACTTTCGAATTTCACCCACCCATCTCCCATGTGGTCTTCTTCTGGGTCTTTTCCTGTCCGTTGGAATCCAATCTAAAATTTCGGCTGTCCATAGATGGTCTGTCCTTCTGGCAGCATGTCCAGCCCATTGCCATCTCAGGGATTTAACTCTGATCATGATGTCTTCCACTCTTGTCATTTTTCGGATCCACGAGTTCCTCTTCTTATCTCTCCTGGTTACACCAAGCATGCACCTCTCCATGCTGCTTTGAGTTGTCTGCAGCCTTTGTATGTCTCTTTTAGTTAAGGTCCACGTCTCTGCACCATACGTAAGCACTGGAAGGATGCATTGATCAAACACTTTTCTTTTAAGACATAATGGCATATTGCTCTTGAAAATTATGCTGTTTCTTCCAAAAGCTCTCCAGGCAAGTTTTATACGCCGATTAATTTCTTCATCAATGTGACCCTCACTTGATATCTGCTGTCCAAGATAAACGTACGCATCAGTTATCTCCAGGTTTTCTCCATCAATCGACAAATCTTCATGTCTTGTAAAAGCATTGAACATCCCTTTTGTCTTCTGAAAGTTCATTTTTAATCCCACGTCTTTACTCTTGTCAGCAAGTTCCTGGATCATACCCTGCAGCTCTGATGAGGTAGTTGCAAAAAGTACTACGTCATCAGCAAAACGAAGGTGGGTTAAATAATCTCCATTAATCTTTCCCCTTTGTTTTCCCAGTTCAGTGATTGAAAGACATTTTCCAATGTGGCATTAAAGAGCTTCGGAGATATGGTGTCACCTTGTCTCACTTCCTTTCCAATTTTTAAGTGTGTTGTATTTTCAAACAGCCGAATCTTTGTACTTGCATTTTTTTTTTTTTTTTTTGTTTTTTTTGTTTTTTTTTGGAGGTTTAACGACCACCGTGAGCAACTCAATGGGCTATAAGCAGTCGCCCGTCCCTAATTTAGGGTCACTGGTTCCAGGGAAGGGAGAGAGCCAGTGCCTTAAGACAAACACAACACCCATGCCTCACCGGGATTCGAACCCGGACCCTTTCGGACGAATGATCAGAGGCCAACGCCTTAGACCACTGCGCCACCGGGGCGGCACTTGCATTTTCATAGATGTTATTAATAATATTAATGTATGCATCCTCAATACCGCAGGATTTCAGAGCCATTGTAACTGCTGATGATTTCACCGAATCATAGTCGACCTTTAATAAATTTTAGAACAAAAGTATATCCTAATAAATATAATGTACAATTTTTGAAGATGACAATCCGATTTTGGCGTAAATGTGAAAAGGATGGTAAGTCAGATAATATCCGAAAACTTGAAAATTTTCATCGTCCTGGAGCGGGACTCGAAACCGCGTCTTCCAGAAAACGCCCGGGTATGCTAACCACTACACCACCCAGAACGACCAAGTTTCAAGTTTCCGATCAATTTGAATATTTGGATATATACAAATTTTCAAGTTTTCGGATATTATCTGACTTGTTATCCTTGTCGCATTTACGCCAAAAATCGGATTGTCATCTTCAAAGGTTGTATTATATGGCGTAATCCCGTATTTCTTTCATGAAATATAATGTACTTACTATTACTCAACTATAATATTTTAATCTTGGTAAAATTATGTTCAAACGAATTAAATATTATTTATACTCAGATCTCATATTTCTTAATACACATGCACATTCGTATGAAACAAGGAATAAACTACAATTACCACCTATTTTACCAAAAACGGAATCAATTAAACTTACTGTAAATTACAAAGGCCCTCAATACTGGAATTCTTACCTAGCAACCTGACTAACTTAAACAATTTTAATTTATTTAAAAAAAACTCAAACTCCATCTACTTCAATAATTAAAAAAAAAGGGGGGGAAATTGGCAAAACGTCTTCTGATTGTCTAACTTGATGTGTCATTTGTTTCTTCTAGGGGGAGTATACGTCTATGTCAGGCCATTTCTTTTTTTTTCTTCTAAGATGATCAAATGATCATATGTAGAGGATTTTAGGAAGGGAGTGTCTGACCCCAGGTCTTAAACAACCCTTGGAAACAGGAAACTATTAGATTTGGGCAAGAGCGCACGATAAGAAAGTGACACGGAAGCGAAGTAGAAAGGGGGACGAAGACGCCCTTATTTATTACCGGGGGCAGTAGCCGGGGTCCGACGGGTTAACGTGCCCATCCAACGCACGGCGGGTATTTAGTGGATCAAACGTTCGTACCAGCCTGGGGGGGCCGCGGGTGGCCTAATGGGCAACGTTCGTGACTACCACGGAAAGAACCTCAGGTTCGATCCCAGGCAGATACGAACGCTCGATCCACTAAATACCCGCCGTGCGTCGGATGGGCACGTTAAGCCGTCGGACCCCGGGTACTCCCCCCGGTAATAAATAAGGGCGTCCTCTTCCCCCTTTCTACTTTGCTTCCGTGTCACTTTCTTATCGTGCACTCTTGCCCAAATCTCCTAGTTTCCTATTTCGAAGGGTTGTTTAAGACCTGGGGTCAGACACTCCCTTCCTAAAATCCTCTACATATGATCTGATCTGATCTACAAGAGCATTGTGGGCACGTTAAGCCCTCGGGCCACAGGTACTGGCCCCCCGGTAGTAAATAAGGGCGTCTTCTACCTCGCTTCCGTGTCACTTTCCTATCGGGCACTCTAGCCCTAATCTCCTAGCTTCCTATTTCTAAGGGTTGTTTAAGACCTGGGGTCAGACACTCCCTTCCTAAAATCCTCTACATATGATCTGATCTGATCTACAAGAGCATTGTGGGCACGTTAAGCCCTCGGGCCACAGGTACTGGCCCCCGGTAGTAAATAAGGGCGTCTTCTACCTCGCTTCCGTGTCACTTTCCTATCGGGCACTCTAGCCCAAATCTCCTAGCTTCCTATTTCTAAGGGTTGTTTAAGACCTTGGGTCAGACACTCCCTTCCTAAAATCCTCTACATATGATGTGATCTGATCTACAAGAGCATTGTGGGCACGTTAAGCCCCCGGGCCACAGGTACTGGCCCCCGGTAGTAAATAAGGGCGTCTTCTACCTCGCTTCCGTGTCACTTTTCTATCGGTCACCCTAGTCCAAATCTCCTAGCTTCCTATTTCTAAGGGTTGTTTAAGACCTTGGGTCAGACACTCCCTTCCTAAAATCCTCTACATATGATGTGATCTGATCTACAAGAGCATTGTGGGCACGTTAAGCCCCCGGGCCACAGGTACTGGCCCCCGGTAGTAAATAAGGGCGTCTTCTACCTCGCTTCCGTGTCACTTTTCTATCGGTCACCCTAGTCCAAATCTCCTAGCTTCCTATTTCTAAGGGTTGTTTAAGACCTTGGGTCAGACACTCCCTTCCTAAAATCCTCTACATATGATCTGATCTGATCTACAAGAGCATTGTGGGCACGTTAAGCCCTCGGGTCACAGGTACTGGCCCCCGGTAGTAAATAAGGGCGTCTTCTACCTCGCTTCCGTGTCACTTTTCTATCGGTCACCCTAGTCCAAATCTCCTAGCTTCCTATTTCTAAGGGTTGTTTAAGACCTGGGGTCAGACACTCCCTTCCTAAAATCCTCTACATATGATCTGATCTGATCTACAAGAGCATTGTGGGCACGTTAAGCCCTCGGGTCACAGGTACTGGCCCCCGGTAGTAAATAAGGGCGTCTTCTACCTCGCTTCCGTGTCACTTTCCTATCGGGCACTCTAGCCCTAATCTCCTAGCTTCCTATTTCTAAGGGTTGTTTAAGACCTGGGGTCAGACACTCCCTTCCTAAAATCCTCTACATATGATCTGATCTGATCTACAAGAGCATTGTGGGCACGTTAAGCCCTCGGGCCACAGGTACTGGCCCCCCCGGTAGTAAATAAGGGCGTCTTCTACCTCGCTTCCGTGTCACTTTCCTATCGGGCACTCTAGCCCAAATCTCCTAGCTTCCTATTTCTAAGGGTTGTTTAAGACCTGGGGTCAGACACTCCCTTCCTAAAATCCTCTACATATGATGTCATCTGATCTACAAGAGCATTGTGGGCACGTTAAGCCCTCGGGCCACAGGTACTGGCCCCCCGGTAGTAAATAAGGGCGTCTTCTACCTCGCTTCCGTGTCACTTTCCTATCGGGCACTCTAGCCCAAATCTCCTAGCTTCCTATTTCTAAGGGTTGTTTAAGACCTGGGGTCAGACACTCCTTCCTAAAATCCTCTACATATGATGTCATCTGATCTACAAGAGCATTGTGGGCACGTTAAGCCCTCGGGCCACAGGTACTGGCCCCCGGTAGTAAATAAGGGCGTCTTCTACCTCGCTTCCGTGTCACTTTCCTATCGGGCACTCTAGCCCTAATCTCCTAGCTTCCTATTTCTAAGGGTTGTTTAAGACCTGGGGTCAGACACTCCCTTCCTAAAATCCTCTACATATGATGTGATCTGATCTACAAGAGCATTGTGGGCACGTTAAGCCCTCGGGCCACAGGTACTGGCCCCCGGTAGTAAATAAGGGCGTCTTCTACCTCGCTTCCGTGTCACTTTCCTATCGGGCACTCTAGCCCAAATCTCCTAGCTTCCTATTTCTAAGGGTTGTTTAAGACCTGGGGTCAGACACTCCCTTCCTAAAATCCTCTACATATGATGTGATCTGATCTACAAGAGCATTGTGGGCACGTTAAGCCCTCGGGCCACAGGTATTGGCCCCCGGTAGTAAATAAGGGCGTCTTCTACCTCGCCTCCGTGTCACTTTCCTATCGGGCACTCTAGCCCAAATTTCCTAGCTTCCTATTTCTAAGGGTTGTTTAAGACCTTGGGTCAGACACTCCCTTCCTAAAGTCCTCTACATATGATCTGATCTGATCTACAAGAGCATTGTGGGCACGTTAAGCCCTCGGGCCACAGGTACTGGCCCCCCGGTAGTAAATAAGGGCGTCTTCTACCTCGCTTCCGTGTCACTTTCCTATCGGGCACTCTAGCCCACATCTCCTAGCTTCCTATTTCTAAGGGTTGTTTAAGACCTGGGGTCAGACACTCCCTTCCTAAAATCCTCTACATATGATGTGATCTGATCTACAAGAGCATTGTGGGCACGTTAAGCCCTCGGGCCACAGGTATTGGCCCCCGGTAGTAAATAAGGGCGTCTTCTACCTCGCCTCCGTGTCACTTTCCTATCGGGCACTCTAGCCCAAATTTCCTAGCTTCCTATTTCTAAGGGTTGTTTAAGACCTGGGGTCAGGCACTCCCTTCCTAAAATCCTCTACATATGATCTGATCTGATCTACTAGAGCATTGTGGGCACGTTAAGCCCTCGGGCCACAGGTACTGGCCCCCGGTAGTAAATAAGGGCGTCTTCTACCTCGCTTCCGTGTCACTTTCCTATCGGGCACTCTAGCCCACATCTCCTAGCTTCCTATTTCTAAGGGTTGTTTAAGACCTGGGGTCAGGCACTCCCTTCCTAAAATCCTCTACATATGATCTGATCTGATCTACTAGAGCATTGTGGGCACGTTAAGCCCTCGGGCCACAGGTATTGGCCTCCCGGTAGTAAATAATGGCGTCTTCTATCTCGCTTCCGTGTCACTTTCCTATCGGGCACTCTAGCCCTTATCTCCTAGCTTCCTATTTCTAAGGGTTGTTTAAGACCTTGGGTCAGACACTCCCTTCCTAAAATCCTCTACATATGATCTGATCTGATCTACAAGAGCATTGTGGGCACGTTAAGCCCTCGGGCCACAGGTACTGGCCCCCCGGTAGTAAATAAGGGCGTCTTCTATCTCGCTTCCGTGTCACTTTCCTATCGGGCACTGTATCCCAAATTTCCTAGCTTCCTATTTCTAAGGGTTGTTTAAGACCTTGGGTCAGACACTCCCTTCCTAAAATCCTCTACATATGATCTGATCTGATCTACAAGAGCATTGTGGGCACGTTAAGCCCTCGGGCCACAGGTACTGGCCCCCGGTAGTAAATAAGGGCGTCTTCTACCTCGCTTCCGTGTCACTTTCCTATCGGGCACTCTAGCCCAAATCTCCTAGCTTCCTATTTCTAAGGGTTGTTTAAGACCTGGGGTCAGACACTCCCTTCCTAAAATCCTCTACATATGATCTGATCTGATCTACAAGAGCATTGTGGGCACGTTAAGCCCTCGGGCCACAGGTACTGGCCCCCGGTAGTAAATAAGGGCGTCTTCTACCTCGCTTCCGTGTCACTTTCCTATCGGGCACTCTAGCCCAAATCTCCTAGCTTCCTATTTCTAAGGGTTGTTTAAGACCTGGGGTCAGACACTCCCTTCCTAAAATCCTCTACATATGATCTGATCTGATCTACAAGAGCATTGTGGGCACGTTAAGCCCTCGGGCCACAGGTACTGGCCCCCCGGTAGTAAATAAGGGCGTCTTCTACCTCGCTTCCGTGTCACTTTCCTATCGGGCACTCTAGCCCAAATCTCCTAGCTTCCTATTTCTAAGGGTTGTTTAAGACCTGGGGTCAGACACTCCCTTCCTAAAATCCTCTACATATGATCTGATCTGATCTACAAGAGCATTGTGGGCACGTTAAGCCCTCGGGTCACAGGTACTGGCCCCCCGGTAGTAAATAAGGGCGTCTTCTACCTCGCTTCCGTGTCACTTTCCTATCGGGCACTCTAGCCCAAATCTCCTAGTTTCCTATTTCTAAGGGTTGTTTAAGACCTGGGGTCAGACACTCCTTTCCTAAAATCCTCTACATTTGATCTGATCTACCAGCCTGGGATCGAACCTGAGGCCCTTTCCCTGGCAGTCACAAACGTTTGCCCAGTAGGCCCCCCGCGGCACCTTTCTTCTAAGAGCATGTAACAACAAAAATAAATAAGCAAAATAACTGTGAAGCCTCAAAGGCCATCGACTCCACAGGATAACGTCGCCACCATTGACTGGTATAGGGAAATCGACGCGCAATAGTGCAGCAAGCCACGCAAATGAACCCTGTGGCACCCAGGCACGTGTCCCTGATAACACTAGAGCGAACCCTGTTACGCATGGGCCTAAAGAATCGACGCTGCGTTAAGGGCGCCCATGTTAACCCACATCCATCGCCAACGACGCCGTCAGTTCTCATGGGACTATCGTCATTGGACAGTGGAAGAGTGGGAAAAGGTTGCCTTCTCCGACGAATCGAGGTTTCTACTTCACGGAAATGACGGGCGGTGGCGGATATGACGTCAGATACACGGGAACCAACACTCGGAGACGCTTGTCGGTCAAGTACAAGCCGGCGGAGGCAATGCGCATGTCTGCTGGAGGATGTTTTCTTGGTATGACCTGAAACCACTAGTACCACTAGATGGCTCCCTGAACCTGAGCTCCAATGGATACTCGCTCATCCTCCCTGATCACAAATGATTTCTTTCATGCAGGAGGTTTACAGTGGTGGTTATGGTGTCTACGAACAGGACAATGACACGTGCCATGTCACTAAAACTCTGCGTGACTGGTTCTAAGAATACGGCAGCGATGTCTTCTCTGTTCTCCCTTGACCGGCGAAATGTACTGACCTCAGTCCTGCAGAGCACTTGTTGGACTATATGGATTATAACGAAGTAAATTTCTCCGTCATTTTTATCCACGCTGGGGCTCGAACCCGGGTCCCCTCATTCCGGAACAAGTCGCTCTACCAATTGAGCTACGCGGACGTTCGTTGTCGCTGCTATCTGCCTTTATGTCGTGTGCGTCCTTCTGGCACGTACGTCACAGGATCGACAGCTTCGACGTTTCGCCCCACAACCTTGTCATCTCCGGGACCTCCGTGCTGTGCTGAAGACCGAATGGTCACGTGTGCCTCGGGCAACCTTCCAGTGCCTCATTGCGTCCATGCCACGCCGTCTGGTGGCGGTAATCAGGGCCAAGGGTGGGTAATCCCATTATTAAGTAGGTGGTCATATTGTTCTAATACGACTGTGTTTATACGTATATTAATATACACTATATTCACAAAAGTTACAGGGCAACTAGAAGAGAAACATAGCATAGCATTTATTGCCATACATTAGTACCGTGTCGGCCCACCTTTGGCCTTAATGCATGCACTGACCCTTCGAGGCATGCTTTCGAGATGGTCTGGGAACATAGCAATAGGTGTGCGCTTCCATTCAGTACATAATGCTGCGGCTAATTGCTCTTTAGTATTAGGCTGTGGTTCCAAACTTCTTATGCGGCGCTCTAATTCATCCCATAGTTGCTCTATGGGATTAAGATCAGGGCTTTGTGCTGGCCAGTCCACACACGACACGGAATTATCGTCAAATCACGCCGAAACTGTTCTTGCTTTATGGCTCGGTTCATTATCATACTCGTACCAACAAGGTTCGGTTTCATAGTATTGCCCCCGAGTTGGTTGGGCATAATTGTCCAGAATATTGAGGTTGACGTGCTGGTTAACAGGTTTGTACACGATAACCAATAGGCCGGGACCATACCACGAAAAGCACCCCCACATGAGTACAATGCCAGCTCCGAACGTGACCGTAGGAACAGCACAATGTGGTACATAGCGTTCTCCTCGATCGTGTATCTGGATTCATCAGTCCATAGGACCCGTTTCCATTGATCTACGGTCCACGATAAATGTTCTTTACACCATGCTAAACGACAAGTAGCATTCCGAGTGGAGATGAACGGCTTATGAGCAGCCGCATGACCACGGTAACCCATGGAATGAAGTTCTCTGCGAATGGTACATGTACGTACCGAGGTTCCAGCATTTTTACTCACTTGTACACTGAGGTCTTGAGGCTTTGACGTCCTCTATCACTGATTTTCTTTGGTCTGCCGGTCCGTTTTGCTGCTTCAGGCACGCCATGTGTCTTCCACTTATTCAGTACATGTTTAAACACCCCTCGGTTTCTCTTATGGACAACCCACTAATATAACACCCAACAATGTTTCCCTTCTCAAAATCAGTTCTGCGACATATTCACTCAACCTAACAGTCAGCAGGCTTGCTTTTATACCGCTTGCAGCTGTACCGCGCATCATAAAAACGCAACGGATCCGTTCATTTGCTTTTGAAGGTGTGTCCGATGACTTTTGTCAATATAGTGTACATTCATACTGATCAGCCAAGACATTAAATTAATTAAGCGCGCGTGCACACCTGTGCCAAGGTCGTGAATGATACACTGAAGAGCAATTGAATTAGAGACAGCTGGCGTTATGCAAATGTGGCGCTGTGGGAGGCCTTGTAAACGGAAACGACATGACGTATGCAGCGATCCGACAATATAAGGAGTGATGTGACGGGAATCAGTAAGAGTCGGACGCAGTATGGGTAAGACGAAGAATCTAAGCGCATTTGATCGTGGGCAAATTGTCGGGGACCGACGAATGGGTCACTCCATCTCGGAAGTCGTGCAGGCACTGGGATTCTCACGAGCCACTGTGTCACGGGTGCACCGTGAGTACATCGAATCCGGTAAAACCATCCCTGCGAGGGTCAACTGCCGTGGACAACAGCGTGTGGGTGAGCGGGGTCATCGTCGGCTAGCTCGCATTATAACAGCGGATAGAGGGACCACAGTGCAAGAAATCACTCGGCAATTTAACGCTCGTGCACAAAAACGTTTAAGCAGCCACACCATCCAGAACCATCTCCTCGCTATGGGGTACAGAAGCCATGGTCCCACGAGGGTACCGCTGCTTACCGCGCATCACAGGGTTCAAAGATTAGCATGGGTGCTGGAACAACGCCACTGGACCCCAGACATGCGGAAAAATGTTGCCTGGACTGATGAGTCGAGATTCACGTTGGTACATGCGGATGGCAGGATGCGAGTACGGCGCAAACCACATGAAGCGATGGATCCTTGTTGCCAACATGGGTACTCTTCAAGCTGGTGGGGGTGGCATTCTCGTCTGGGGAGTGTTTACGTGGACTGAAATGGAACCCCCCTGTACGTGTGACATCGTCCCTCACAGGTCAACGTTACCGAGATATCCTAGACGACCATTTGCTCCCGTTTGTGCGTCTTCAACATCCCACTGGGGACCTCATCCTGCAACAAGACAATGCACCGTGCCATCGCTCCAGAATTGTATCCGAATGGTTGGATAAACACTCCACTGACGTGACCTCGCTTCCTTGGCCAGCTAGGTCACCTGACCTCAATCCCGTAGAGCACATCTGGGATGCCATCGAGAGAGATGTTCGAGGCTCTGACCCCCCTCCATCAAATCTTCGTGAACTGTGGGAGCTTGTTGAATGGTCGTGGATCCGTATGGCTTCCCAACGCTTCCGGTGTCTTGTCGAGTCCATGCCGAGACTTTTCCCCAAGGAAGCCTTCTCACGAGACTTTTCCCCAAGGAAGCCTCCCCTTCTGTTGAAGGAGTTTACAATCACCCTGTATACTTTGTTGTTTAATGTTTATACTTTTGTGAGTTCACACGGTATCTCAATGCACGTCACAAGCTTCTGCTTTGCAAGGAAGCAATCGTACTTTTCTTATCGCATATTTGTCTTCCTAACTCAATGAAATCAAAAAGTAACAGTTTAGAAAAAAAGTAACAAGCACCTTATTCTCTTACAAAACAGAACGATATCACGCACAAAGAACAGCAGTCACAGATACAAACTGATTAATATTAGGGAGATACAGACTCAGATAAGATGCAGCGTGACAGGATGCAGGTATCACAGTGATAAGATAAGGTCGATAGTTGGCGAAGATCTTGTGTATTATTTAGCCTTGGCTCATGCTGCGGTGTAGCAGAAAATCTCCGGTCGCTGACGTATGTGAATAATCAGGAATAGTTTACTGAGATTTCCAGCAAGACCTCTTCGAAGTTTCAGCTGCACCCGTAGCCGAGTGGTCTGAGGCGCGGGCTTCAGATCATTTGTCTTAAATGGGACCCGGATAAATTTCGAATGAGGCATGCGTGATGAGCTTGAGTGACGATGCCAGCCCTGACGTTTCCCTGGAACCAGTGGCCCTGAATTTGGGACGAGAAGCGGCTTTTATCCCTTAAAGTTTCTGATGGGGATTGTTAAACTCACAAACAAAAAGTACGAAACTGGATATCTGCCATTGTAATAAAATACGACGTTTCAATAATTTTTTTTTTTTTTTGATTGGAGGTTTAACGAAAACCGTGAGCAACTCAATGGGCTATAAGCAGTCACCCGTCCCTAATTTAGGGTCACTTGTTCCAGGGAAGGGAGAGAGCCAGTGCCGTAAGACAAACACGTAAGACAAACGAACCCGGACCCCTTACGGACGAATGATTTTTTTTTTTGATTGGAGGTTTCACGACCACCGTGAGCAACTCAATGGGCTAAAAGCAGTCGATCGCCCCTAATTTAGGGTCACTGGTTCCAGGGAAGGTAGACAGCCAGTGCCGTAAGACAAACACAACATCCATACCTCACCGGGATTCGAACCCGGACCCCTTATGGACGAATGATCAGAGGCGATCGCTTCGGCCACTGCGCCACTGGGGTGGCGGACGAATGATCAGATGCCATCGCTTAAACCACTGCGCCACCGGGGCGGCGGACGAATGGTCAGATGCCATCGTTAGACCACTGCTCCACCGGGGTGGCGAACGAACGATCAGAGGACATCACTTAGACAACTGCGCCACCGGGGCGGCGGACGAAGGACCAGAGGCCATCGCTTAGACCACTGCGCCACCGGGGCGGCTTCAACAAAATGAAGAAACTTAAAACATCAAGGCCGACCCGGTGGCGTAGAGGTTTAAGCGATGGCTTATGACCATCAGAATTGGAAACGGGTCAAATATTTTGGACCCGGACCCGACACGAACCCGGGTGTCACATAATCAGACCCAACACGAACCTGACCCGGGAAAATCTGCTTTGAACTTTAAATTCGAGATTCGATTTATAATTATACATCTACAAGGTTTGCCCAAAATAATGGAAACACCTTGAAACAATAGGTGTTACGCACCTAATATGGTGTGGGAGCACCCTTGGCATTTAAAACTGCATGAATCCTTCTTGGAATGGACGCATACAAGTCCTGGATGGTGGTAAGTGGTATGTTGTACCATTCTTCATGCAGAAACTGGTCCAATTCCTTGAGAGACGCCGCAGGAGGATAACGTGATTGCGCTCTGTTTTCCAACACAGACCACGGGGGCTCAATGATGTTTAAGTCCGGTGATTGTGCAGGCCAGGGAAGGTGTGCAACTTCATCCTCATGCTTCTCAAATCATGATTGAACAGTTCGACTTCTGTGAATCATCATCTTGAAAGGTGCAATCCTCTGACGGAAACAATGTCTGTGCCATTGAATGCACATGGTCGGCCAAAAGAGTGACATAGTCACCGCTAGTGATCCGTCCGTGTAAGGGGATAATGGGACCTGCTGCAAACCACGAGATCATGGCCCAAACCATTACGGAACCACCCCCATGCTTCACTGTAGGAAGGAGACAGTCTGGGTTGTAGGCTTCTGCGGGGGTTCTCCACGCGTAAACCCGTCCTGTGGTGGGGAATAGTGAGAAACTTGATTCATCGGAAAACAAGACATGTTTCAATTGATTCGCAGTCCAGGTTTTATGTTCCTGGCACCACTGTAGTCTCCGTTTCGTATTCACCTGTGACACCACGGATTTTGCAATCGCAGCTCTACCGTAAATATCGTGCTTGTGCAATTCCCTTCGCACGGTATGGGTCGACACTGGGTTTTGGAGATGTGTATTAAGCTCAGCAGTCACTTTAGTCGCCGTGGTCTTCATCCTTGCGGTCACAATCCTCTTTAATGTCCTCCTGTCTCTCGCTGTGAGTTTGGTTTTCCTTCCACAGTTGTGTCTCGCAGATGATGTTGTGCCGTGAATATTGTATGCTGTCGTGACCTTTGACACGGTACATCTCGATACCGACACACCAACCAGACGGGCTCCTACAATCTGCCCTCTTTGGAACTCCGACAGGTCACTCATTGTGCCTTCACCTGGAACGAAATTATGCAAATATCGATTTACAATGCAATCACACAGACCCTTGAGACTATAAGCAACACTTTTTTACAAAAAAAAATTGTAGCTATGTGTTCGTTTTACTCAAAAAGCAGCAGATACCAAAATCGCTGTCTTCAGCGAGCCTTTTCCATTATTTTGTTTGTTTGAATGTCCGCTATACAAATCTACAGTTTTCAATTTAAAAGCACCAATTTTGCTATACTATCGCATGGTATTTTAACTTGGACCGTCGAAGGTTTTTGGATGGGGTCGGGGCCCTGGGTCAAGGGGCCCCCATACAAAATTTTTGTAAAAACCACAGTTTTTACAAAAATAAATGTAAACCACTGTTAACTGCAAATGAAAGACAGCGTAGACTTCAATGGGCAAAACAGCATGTCTCATGGACAACCAAGCAATGGGAAAATCTCCTTTTCAGTGATGAATCAGAATTTTGCCTTAATGTGAATCAGAGTAGTGCCTATGTAAGGAGATTCAAGCATGAGGAATTCCATCCAGAATTTTGCCTTAATGGGAATCAGAGCAGTGCCTATTTAAAGAGATTCAAGCATGAGGAATTCCATCCAGAATTTTGCCTTAATGGGAATCAGAGCAGAGCCTATTTAAGGAGATTCAAGCATGAGGAATTCCATCTAGAATTTTGCCTTAATGGGAATCAGAGTATTGCCTATTTAAGGAGATTCAAGCATGAGGAATTCCATCCAGAATTTTGCCTTAATGGGAATCAGAGTAGTGCCTGTGTAAGGAGATTCAAGCAAGAGGAATTCCATCCAGAATTTCGCCTTAATGGGAAACGGAGTAGTGCCTATTTAAGGAGATTCAAGCATGAGGAATTCCATCTAGAATTTTGCCTTAATGGGAATCAGAGTATTGCCTATTTAAGGAGATTCAAGCATGAAGAATTCCATCCAGAATTTTGCCTTAATGGGAATCAGAGTAGTGCCTGTGTAAGGAGATTCAAGCAAGAGGAATTCCATCCAGAATTTTGACTTAATGGGAATCAGAGCAGAGCCTATTTAAGGAGATTCAAGCATGAGGAATTCCATCTAGAATTTTGCCTTAATGGGAATCAGAGTATTGCCTATTTAAGGAGATTCAAGCATGAGGAATTCCATCCAGAATTTTGCCTTAATGGGAATCAGAGTAGTGCCTGTGTAAGGAGATTCAAGCAAGAGGAATTCCATCCAGAATTTCGCCTTAATGGGAAACGGAGGTAGTGCCTATTTAAGGAGATTCAAGCATGAGGAATTCCATCTAGAATTTTGCCTTAATGGGAATCAGAGTATTGCCTATTTAAGGAGATTCAAGCATGAAGAATTCCATCCAGAATTTTGCCTTAATGGGAATCAGAGTAGTGCCTGTGTAAGGAGATTCAAGCAAGAGGAATTCCATCCAGAATTTTGACTTAATGGGAATCAGAGCAGAGCCTATTTAAGGAGATTCAAGCATGAGGAATTCCATCTAGAATTTTGCCTTAATGGGAATCAGAGTATTGCCTATTTAAGGAGATTCAAGCATGAGGAATTCCATCCAGAATTTTGCCTTAATGGGAATCAGAGTAGTGCCTGTGTAAGGAGATTCAAGCAAGAGGAATTCCATCCAGAATTTCGCCTTAATGGGAAACGGAGTAGTGCCTATTTAAGGAGATTCAAGCATGAGGAATTCCATCTAGAATTTTGCCTTAATGGGAATCAGAGTATTGCCTATTTAAGGAGATTCAAGCATGAAGAATTCCATCCAGAATTTTGCCTTAATGGGAATCAGAGTAGTGCCTGTGTAAGGAGATTCAAGCAAGAGGAATTCCATCCAGAATTTTGACTTAATGGGAATCAGAGTAGTGCCTGTGTAAGGAGATTCAAGCAAGAGAAATTCCATCCAGAATTTCGCCTTAATGGGAATCAGAGTAGTGCCTCTTTAGGGAGATTCAAGCATGAGGAATTCCATCCAGAATTTTGACTTAATGGGAATCAGAGTAGTGCCTGTGTAAGGAGATCCAAGCATTAGGAATTCCATCCAGAATTTCGCCTTAATTGGAATCAGAGTAGTGCCTATTTAAGGAGACTCAAGCATGAGGAATTCCATCCAGAATTTCGCTTTAATGGGAATCAGAGTAGTGCCTGTTCAAGGAGATTCAAGCATGAGGAATTCCATCCAAAATTTCGCCTTAATGGGAATCAGAGCAGAGCCTATTTAAGGAGATTCAAGCACGAGGAATTCCATCTAGAATTTTGCCTTAATGGGAATCAGAGTATTGCCTATTTAAGGAGATTCAAGCATGAGGAATTCCATCCAGAATTTTGCCTTAATGGGAATCAGAGCAAGAGGAATTCCATCCAGCCTGTGTAAGGAGATTCAAGCAAGAGGAATTCCATCCAGAATTTCGCCTTAATGGGATACGGAGTAGTGCCTATTTAAGGAGATTCAAGCATGAGGAATTCCATCTAGAATTTTGCCTTAATGGGAATCAGAGTATTGCCTATTTAAGGAGATTCAAGCATGAAGAATTCCATCCAGAATTTTGCCTTAATGGGAATCAGAGTAGTGCCTGTGTAAGGAGATTCAAGCAAGAGGAATTCCATCCAGAATTTCGCGTTAATGGGAATCAGAGTAGTGCCTATTTAAGGAGATTCAAGCATGAGGAATTCAATCCAGAATTTTGCCTTAATGGGAACAGAGCAGTGCCTATTTAAGGAGATTCAAGCATTAGGAATTCCATCCAGAATTTCGCCTTAATTGGAATCAGAGTAGTGCCTATTTAAGGAGATTCAAGCATGAGGAATTCCATCCAGAATTTCGCTTTAATGGGAATCAGAGTAGTGCCTGTTCAAGGAGATTCAAGCATGAGGAATTCCATCCAGAATTTCGCCTTAATGGGAATCAGAGTAGCGCCTATTTAAAGAGATTCAAGCAAGAGGAATTCCATCCAGAATTTCGCCTTAATGGGATACGGAGTAGTGCCTATTTAAGGAGATTCAAGCATGAGGAATTCCATCTAGAATTTTGCCTTAATGGGAATCAGAGTATTGCCTATTTAAGGAGATTCAAGCATGAGGAATTCCATCTAGAATTTTGCCTTAATGGGAATCAGAGTATTGCCTATTTAAGGAGATTCAAGCATGAAGAATTCCATCCAGAATTTTGCTTTAATGGGAATCAGAGTAGTGCCTGTGTAAGGAGATTCAAGCAAGAGGAATTCCATCCAGAATTTTGACTTAATGGGAATCAGAGTAGTGCCTGTGTAAGGAGATTCAAGCAAGAGGAATTCCATCCAGAATTTCGCCTTAATGGGAATCAGAGTAGTGCCTCTTTAGGGAGATTCAAGCATGAGGAATTCCATCCAGAATTTTGACTTAATGGGAATCAGAGTAGTGCCTGTGTAAGGAGATTCAAGCATTAGGAATTCCATCCAGAATTTCGCCTTAATTGGAATCAGAGTAGTGCCTATTTAAGGAGACTCAAGCATGAGGAATTCCATCCAGAATTTCGCTTTAATGGGAATCAGAGTAGTGCCTGTTCAAGGAGATTCAAGCATGTGGAATTCCATCTAGAATTTTGCCTTAATGGGAATCAGAGTATTGCCTATTTAAGGAGATTCAAGCATGAGGAATTCCATCCAGAATTTTGCCTTAATGGGAATCAGAGTAGTGCCTGTGTAAGGAGATTCAAGCAAGAGGAATTCCATCCAGAATTTCGCCTTAATGGGAATCAGAGTAGTGCCTATTTAAGGAGACTCAAGCATGAGGAATTCCATCCAGAATTTCGCTTTAATGGGAATCAGAGTAGTGCCTGTTCAAGGAGATTCAAGCATGAGGAATTCCATCCAGAATTTCGCCTTAATGTTAATCAGAGCAGAGCCTATTTAAGGAGATTCAAGCATGAGGAATTCCATCTAGAATTTTGCCTTAATGGGAATCAGAGTATTGCCTATTTAAGGAGATTCAAGCATGAAGAATTCCATCCAGAATTTTGCCTTAATGGGAATCAGAGTAGTGCCTGTGTAAGGAGATTCAAGCAAGAGGAATTCCATCCAGAATTTTGACTTAATGGGAATCAGAGTAGTGCCTGTGTAAGGAGATTCAAGCAAGAGGAATTCCATCCAGAATTTCGCCTTAATGGGAATCAGAGTAGTGCCTATTTAAGGAGATTCAAGCATGAGGAATTCAATCCAGAATTTTGCCTTAATGGGAACAGAGCAGTGCCTATTTAAGGAGATTCAAGCATTAGGAATTCCATCCAGAATTTCGCCTTAATTGGAATCAGAGTAGTGCCTATTTAAGGAGATTCAAGCATGAGGAATTCCATCCAGAATTTCGCTTTAATGGGAATCAGAGTAGTGCCTGTTCAAGGAGATTCAAGCATGAGGAATTCCATCCAGAATTTCGCCTTAATGGGAATCAGAGTAGCGCCTATTTAAAGAGATTCAAGCAAGAGGAATTCCATCTAGAATTTTGCCTTAATGGGAATCAGAGTATTGCCTATTTAAGGAGATTCAAGCATGAGGAATTCCATCCAGAATTTTGCCTTAATGGGAATCAGAGTAGTGCCTGTGTAAGGAGATTCAAGCAAGAGGAATTCCATCCAGAATTTCGCCTTAATGGGATACGGAGTAGTGCCTATTTAAGGAGATTCAAGCATGAGGAATTCCATCTAGAATTTTGCCTTAATGGGAATCAGAGTATTGCCTATTTAAGGAGATTCAAGCGTGAAGAATTCCATCCAGAATTTTGCCTTAATGGGAATCAGAGTAGTGCCTGTGTAAGGAGATTCAAGCAAGAGGAATTCCATCCAGAATTTTGACTTAATGGGAATCAGAGTAGTGCCTGTGTAAGGAGATTCAAGCAAGAGGAATTCCATCCAGAATTTCGCCTTAATGGGAATCAGAGTAGTGCCTATTTAAGGAGATCCAAGCATGAGGAATTCAATCCAGAATTTTGCCTTAATTGGAATCAGAGTAGTGCCTATTTAAGGAGATTCAAGCATGAGGAATTCCATCCAGAATTTCGCTTTAATGGGAATCAGAGTAGTGCCTGTTCAAGGAGATTCAAGCATGAGGAATTCCATCCAGAATTTCGCCTTAATGGGAATCAGAGTAGCGCCTATTTAAAGAGATTCAAGCAAGAGGAATTCCATCTAGAATTTTGCCTTAATGGGAATCAGAGTATTGCCTATTTAAGGAGATTCAAGCATGAGGAATTCCATCCAGAATTTTGCCTTAATGGGAATCAGAGTAGTGCCTGTGTAAGGAGATTCAAGCAAGAGGAATTCCATCCAGAATTTCGCCTTAATGGGATACGGAGTAGTGCCTATTTAAGGAGATTCAAGCATGAGGAATTCCATCTAGAATTTTGCCTTAATGGGAATCAGAGTATTGCCTATTTAAGGAGATTCAAGCGTGAAGAATTCCATCCAGAATTTTGCCTTAATGGGAATCAGAGTAGTGCCTGTGTAAGGAGATTCAAGCAAGAGGAATTCCATCCAGAATTTTGACTTAATGGGAATCAGAGTAGTGCCTGTGTAAGGAGATTCAAGCAAGAGGAATTCCATCCAGAATTTCGCCTTAATGGGAATCAGAGTAGTGCCTATTTAAGGAGATCCAAGCATGAGGAATTCAATCCAGAATTTTGCCTTAATGGGAACAGAGCAGTGCCTATTTAAGGAGATTCAAGCATGAGGAATTCTATCCAGAATTTCGCTTTAATGGGAATCAGAGTAGTGCCTGTTCAAGGAGATTCAAGCATGAGGAATTCCATCCAGAATTTCGCCTTAATGGGAATCAGAGTAGCGCCTATTTAAAGAGATTCAAGCAAGAGGAATTCCATCCAGAATTTCGCCTTAATGGGATACGGAGTAGTGCCTATTTAAGGAGATTCAAGCATGAGGAATTCCATCTAGAATTTTGCCTTAATGGGAATCAGAGTATTGCCTATTTAAGGAGATTCAAGCATGAAGAATTCCATCCAGAATTTTGCTTTAATGGGAATCAGAGTAGTGCCTGTGTAAGGAGATTCAAGCAAGAGGAATTCCATCCAGAATTTCGCCTTAATGGGAATCAGAGTAGATCCTATTTAAGGAGATTGAAGCATGAGGAATTCCATCTGGAATTTTGCCTCAATGGGAATCAGAGTAGTGCCTATTTAAGGAGATTCAAGCATCAGGAATTCCATCCAGAATTTTGACTTAATGGGAATCAGAGTAGTGCCTGTGTAAGGAGATTCAAGCAAGAGGAATTCCATCCAGAATTTCGCCTTAATGGGAATCAGAGTAGTGCCTATTTAAAGAGATTCAAGCATGAGGAATTCCATCCAGAATTTCGCTTTAATGGGAATCAGAGTAGTTCCTGTTCAAGGAGATTCAAGCATGAGGAATTCCATCCAGAATTTCGCCTTAATGGGAATCAGAGTAGTGCCTATTTAAAGAGATTCAAGCATGAGGAATTCCATCCAGAATTTTGCCTTAATGGGAACAGAGCAGTGCCTATTTAAGGAGATTCAAGCATGAGGAATTCAATCCAGAATTTTGCCTTAATGGGAACAGAGCAGTGCCTATTTAAGGAGATTCAAGCATTAGGAATTCCATCCAGAATTTCGCCTAAATTGGAATCAGAGTAGTGCCTATTTAAGGAGATTCAAGCATGAGGAATTCCATCCAGAATTTCGCTTTAATGGGAATCAGAGTAGTGCCTGTTCAAGGAGATTCAATCATGAGGAATTCCATCCAGAATTTCGCCTAAATGGGAATCAGAGTAGCGCCTATTTAAAGAGATTCAAGCATGAGGAATTTCATCCAGAATTTTGCCTTAATGGGAACAGAGCAGTGCCTATTTAAGGAGATTAAGCATGAGGAATTCAATCCAGAATTTTGCCTTAATGGGAACAGAGCAGTGCTTATTTAAGGAGATTCAAGCATCAGGAATTTCATCCAGAATTTTGCCTTATTGGGAATCAGAGTAATGCCTATTTAAGGAGATTCAAGCATGAAGGATTCCATCAAAGTTGTTTAGTGACTGCTGTTAAGCATCCGATGACAGTCATAGTTAAGAGCTGCATGTGTGTGCAGATGACGTTGGGAACTTCCACATTGTCGATGTTCGTACTGTAATATTTAAATGCCCAGAAATACTTCTGGATATTAGAAAACATGATGCTACCACCACCTAGAAAACTGTACGACCGCAATTTTATTTTTCAAGATGCCAATGCTCCCTGTCATCGTGCTGCAGTAGTGAAAAGAAGTGGTTTCAAGAAAAAAAATTCAGTATCTTGATTGGCCACCATACTCACCGGACCTTAAAACCCGATCAAAAATTTGTGGTTCAAATTGTCGTATTAACTACAAAAAGGAAGCCAACGACCAAAATTTAACTTACTGAAGATGTAATTCTAATTTGGAATCGTATTGTTCAACCCTATATTTTACAAAACCTTGTTAACAGTATGCCAAAAAAAAAAAAAAAAAATGCAAAGCTGTGGTTAAAGCTAATGGCTGGGCAACAAAATATTAGGTACATTCTACAATTTTGCTTCATTATGTTTCTGTATTTAAATGTTATTACATTCCTTATGAATTACAAAAACGATTTATTGCTGTCAATCTAGGTATTGGATAAATGATCCTTTTCATAATCATTTCAACGTGGTCGTAATTTTTGTAACGGATCTTAAGAACAGAAGTAGCTACTGTAAAAACTAAGGCCTTTTTGAAATCTTCATTAAATTTCGCATCTAATGACATATAAAAGATGAAATAACTATGAAAATTAGTTAGTTAAAAAGAGAGTTAAACTTAAAAGTTCACTCAATATATCAGGTTCTCGTGCGGAATGAGTCAATCACAAAAACTTCAGGTAGCAATCTTAAAAGCGCGATAATTAAAACACTATGCAGGCTTCCGAAGAGAGTGAAGAACTTATTTAATGTATAAGTTAAAAGATTAAAAATAAAGCCATAAGAACGTTCGGTCTTCCTAAAGACCATCATCAGATGGAAGTATTGAAGGTACTTCCATCTGATGATGGTCTTTAGGAAGACCGAAAGTTCTTATGGCTGTATTTTTAATCTTTTAACTTATACATTAAATAAGTTCTTCACTCTCTTCGAAGCCTGCATAGTGTTTTAATTATCGTGCTTTTAAGATTGCTACCTGAAGTTTTTATGATTAAAAGTTCACTGTTTTTGCAGGCGATGCAGTACTTTTTGCACATCACTGTATATTCCTACCTAATAAACCGGATTACTGGTATATATATATTTTTTTTTTTTTTTTTTGATTGGAGGTTTAACGACCACCGTGAGCAACTCAATGGGCTATAAGCAGTCGCCCGTCCCTAATTTAGGGTCACTGGTTCCAGGGAAGGGAGAGAGCCAGTGCCGTAAGACAAACACAACATCCATGCCTGACCGGGATTCGAACCCGGACCCCGTTCGGACGAATGATCAGAGGCCATCGCTTAGACCACTACGCCACCGGGGCGGCGATAACTGGTATAGTTTTACTATTTTCTATGTTTGGATTTTGTTACACAGTGTTATTTGAAATCTGCAAATCTCAGTATCAGAACGATAGGCAATAATTTACTTAAAAGTGAAACAATTAGAAACAAAAAAATATTATTATAAAAAATCCATATATTTAAAATACGAGGCCGTTTCTTTCTACAATCCGCCAGCGCCACCTACTGGAGAAATTTTCATTTTTTTTTTTTAATGAAAGCTACTGACCCACAGATTTATCTTTGCTAATTTTTATTGCCAAAAGTAATTGTTTTTTATGTTACCATGGCATTTTCTTTGTACAATCCGCCGTAAGCGGAACGATACACGGGAAATCGGGAACTACTTGAAAGCCTTTTGATTCGGTAGTACAGCCAAAAATAATAAAAAATGAACGAAATAGTCTATGTCCACCGGAAAGAAATAAGCTTCCTAACGGTGAAAGAATTATCCAAATCGGTTCACTAGTTTTTTCCCTTTATATATACTACCCGCCTTTGCCCGGGATTTAGGCTTATTAATTTCATATTCCCTTACATGACACCGAAAAATCGGGAAAGAAATTGATGCTTGCAAGAAAGAAAAAAGCTGATTTCACAAATTCGGTCATTACAAATTATTTATTCATTGTGTAATTACGTCTTTCAGCAATTGGTACAGAATGCATGGAATCCGTAGAATCAAACGGACCAAAAGCGTTACGAATTATTTAACACGCGTCCAGGAGACACAGCATTAGAACACTGACTGAACAAAATTCGTTAACAATTTGTTATCGACGATCAGATGCATCCCGTGTTTTCAGTTTCAGACGTCTTTGAGGGGCGAATCTCTGGGATAAAAAAGTTAAAAACGCATCTTTGCGAATATTTTAATGAAACTGGCTGAAATTTTAATGAACACCATATAGCGTTAATAGGAATTTCCCCTGAATCTGTAAATAACTTTTTTAAATTAGCCGTCAAAATTTTATTAATCGTTTCTGCGTATATATTTGTTTACCGATGAATTCCATGCCTATTTTAAAAAAGTTTTGACCGGATTCCGGTGAAATTTTGAGGGGCTCCATTTATTACCAATCCATGGTGTTGATAAAAAATTCAACCCGTTTCGTTAAGATTTCGCAAAGTTCGTTTTTGCATTTTTTTATGCACAGTTCTCAAAGAATAGAAACACCTGTGGATGTGCCGCGGCGATGAAAGCAGTTACGTGCTTTCAGATAACGATGACGTAGCAAACGACGCTGACTTTATTGATTAGCTTATTAATTAATTCATAACTCGCAAACGGAACAACTTAGAGATCTTAAAATAGTTGCGTTGACCTAGAAATTTCAGTATTAATAAGCTATGGGAATTTCACGATGCCACAGTTCGGCGTTCGAGAGTTTTTGCTGCTTCAGACAAACAGACATTTTGTGTTTTATATATAAGATTAGTATTAGTATTATCAAGCGAAATGACGAAAAACTTGAACAAGTTCAGAATTTTAAATACCTCGGAGTAATAATCAATGAACAGCTAAAACACGAGGTGTAAATAAAAAGTCGTATTGAACAAGCGAGAAGTGCATTTATGAAATGGAAGTCACTCTTAGCTGACAGGAGCTTAAGAAACGAGCTCAAGTTGAGAACACTTAAATGCTACATATGGACAACACTGCTATATGGAGTGGACGCGTGGACATTAACATCAACAGCAATCAAGAAGCTACAAGCATTTGAAATGTGGCTATAACGACTAATGTTGAGGATCTCTTGGACTGACAAGATAACAAACAACCAAGTCCTGCGTGATATGAACACTGCCCAAGAGCTTTTGAAAAGAATCATTGAACGGAAGTGTAAATACCTAGGACACATAGCAAGAAATAACAACAAATACAACCGGCTACAAATCTTTTTGGAAGGTAAAATAGAAGGGAAAAGAAGACCTGGCCGGAAGAAAACTATGTGGATGGACAATATTAAAAGCTGGCTTGGTCTGACAACTGCACAAATTCTACACACAGTGCACGATAGAGAGAGATACAAGCTGATAGTCGCATACGCCATAAGGCAGCATTAGAAGAAGAAGAGTATTAGTACACTGGTGTTCAAAAATTAAGGACGAAGAGGAGAAATTAGCATAACAGCGGAACGAGCAGGCTGAACGGACCGAAATACCACTCAGGAAATAGACTAGGGTCCGGTACGGTAGGGCATACGCATATATGCAGCATGACGTAGGGGAGGGAGGAGTGTCGGAAGAGTATAAAGCACACGGACGGTGTACGCTCAGCAATTCGGTGAAAGCTATTCCACGGTATACATCGGTTTGAACGACGTCGAGTTGCTGCCACCGTGTGATATGGCCAACAAGCAATCCAGTAGACGACATCTGGATGACACTACCAGAGGTCGCGTCAGTGGGAAGTTGGAAGGAGGTCGAAGTGTAGCCGAGGAGTTCCGGAACGCTCACAGCATCGTTTCACGAGCTTGGAGAGCATTTCAAACGACAGGAACAGCTGTCCGAGAGTTCAGCAGTGGTCGTCCACGAGCAACTGCGGAGGCGAACGACCGGTATATTGTCCTACAGGCGAGAAAAGACAAACGGCAGACAGCGGGACAAATCGCAAGGCACATGCAACAGAGAACTGGACATCCGTTATCGCGTTTTACCGTAGCCAGGAGGCTTCACAAAGGTGGTCTATTTGCACGACGACCAGTACGGTGTGTGCCATTAACGCCTGCTCATCGGAGACGGCGGTTTCTGTGGGGCCAGGGACACAAGAACTGGACACATCAGCAATGGGATCTAGTTCTCTTTATTGATGAGAGGCGATTTAGTCTGACGAGCGATTCTGGACGTATACACATCTGGAGTGAGCAGGGAACACGCAATCACACCTCCAACATCATCGAAAGCGGCAGGTTTGGAAATGGCGGAGTTCTCGTTTGGGGCGGTATCGTGCTTGGTAGCCGTACTGTCCTCCACATCTTCCAAGGAGGTTCAGTCTCTGGTTTCAGCTATTGTACCGAGGTTCTCGTGCCTCACGTGCGTCTGTTTAGAGGTGCTGTGGGTCCTGAGTTCCTCTTCATGGACGACAACGCTAGACCTTATCGTACAGTGGCTGTCGCAGAGCTGCTGGAGAGTGAAGATATTCAACGCATGGATTGGCCCGCAATGTCCCCGGACCTAAATTCAATCGAACACGCGTGGGACCTTCCCGGGAGACGCTTGGCACCACGTCATTAGTTGCCAGCAACGATTCCGCAGCTGCGATTGGAGCTACAAGAAGAATGGGCCGCGATGCCTCAACAGCTCCTTGACAGCCTCGTCCTCAGCATAGACAGACGTTGTAAATCCTGCAACGCAGTTAGGGTTGATCATATCCCCTACGAAAGACTGGATTTTTCTTGGCAGCCGCCTGTCACATGGACATTTCTGTCTTCTGTCCATTTGTGCTCGAAGCTACCTTTTCAATAAAGTGCCTTTGTATCCTTTGGATTTCTTGTTTGGACGGTTTGGCTCACTTGCCCCATATTCTTACATCTTGGGGATCTTATGGTATGATTTGAGTCGATGTGGAGCACTTCTGCACGACGTTACATTCGAAAAACCGTCTCGTCCTTAATTTTTGCACGCCAGTGTGTTAGTATCAGTATAGATAAACGAAATAGCCTATGTTTACCGGAAAGAAGTAAGCTTCCCATCGGTGGAAGAATTATCCGAATCGGTTCAGTAGTTTTCGGGATTAGTAAAAAAAAAATCCGTATATTATCGTGAAATACTTTCTTTCACGTTGGGTGTGATCAGGTTGTATGCAAACAAAGCGGAATGATACACAAGAAATCGGGAACTACTTGAAAGCGATCTGATTCGGTAGCACAGCCAAAAGCAAAAACAAAACTAATAAAGAAATAACACAAAAAATAATAAAAACTAAACGAATAGCGTACGTCAACCGGAAAGAAATAAGCTTCCCAACGGTGAAAGGATTATCCAAATCGGTTCAGTAGTATTAGAGATCCCCCTCAAATACACAAAGTTTCTCTCTTTATATATTAGTATAGATTATATAATAATACAAAAAAAAATTGTTAAAATCAACTGGTAAATAAAACACATGTAGACACGATATCATTTCGGGTCACTGGAAGAATGCCTCTATACTCCAATAGAAGCCTGTCAACGACGGGTAAGCACATGTTTATACAATAATGAGGAACGTCATCGTTAAATTCGTATACGAGCAGTTGGAAAAATTTTAAACAAGTTAGTAAAATCATGCAATGCATTGATTATGATACGCTTTCCAACATACCAGAAATCATTATTCAAGTTATTACTCAAGTTATGAGGATAATGGCTGTAGAATAAATATCGCTCCTATGACCTGACCTTTGACCCCATTTCTAAGATAGTCATCAGAACTGGTAAAGTATACTGTTAACAAGTTCGTTCTTATCTTTATTACAGTTGTTAACTTGTAATTCTGAATAAGCCTGTAGTGGTTGATGATGATAGTAATTAACACGTAATAACCAAATGATAATAATTGTACGCAAATAATTCTTGCGATTCGTAAATATGTCTAAGAAACTTTTATTCTTTTCTTCATTTAATTGCCTGCAAAGGTTGTACGTTAGCTGTCCTTTATTTTCTAACTCTCCCGCTTTCGATCATCTCTCGCGCTGTCGTGAAATCCCCTGACCTCCCGGTCCACCTAAGACCTTCCCCTCCTCGCCTGCGGCAATTACCTCGTCGTACTTTTCGTGACCGCTCGCTACCTAAACCCAGAGACAACTGTCCTTCGCCTCCTTCCCTTATCTCCAAGAAATGCCCTTAAGCATATCCTGAAATTCCCCGTGAGAAGGAACCACACCGCCCTCGGTAAATCTTAAGCCTCAAAGTAAAATGTGAGGGCTAGTGCGTTAGTCGGTACCATTGAAGTTGAAACCTGAAAAGCATCAAAAGAGGCGCGATAGAGTTAATCACCATTCAACATACAAAGTACAAATACTACGCATAGACAAGATGTCGTCTTAGTAAATAACCGTGCATCCGGTGTCTAATGGGGAACTGACTCTGAGAAATTTCTCTCACGCTTGGTGGAGGCAAAGGAAGTGGAGCACGAGATGGAATAAAAGTTGCATTTTGAGATTTTATATGAAATCCTAAAACCCCGCATAAAATCTCTGTAACAATACTTCCGGAACAACATGATAAAGTTTTGTCTGAATCGAAGCATTTTTATGTAAGTTATAACGCATAAGGGCGATGGAATGGATCCTGTCCTATGTCCTCATCTTTGACTCCATTTCGTCCATTTTCAATAGAGTTCGTCCCCGTGTTGTTCCCTACTACATACTAAAATTTCATCGAAATCGAACCATTTTCACGCAAGTTATGATGCATAAGGTCAATGGAATGCATCCCACTCTCCTATGCCCTGACCTTCTAACCCAATTCACCAATTTTCAATAGGGTTCGTCCCCAGCTGGTCCCCTACGACACACTGAAATTTCATCGAAATCGAACCATATTTACGCAAGTAATGACGCATAACGGCCACGGAATGGATCCCGCTCCTATGTCGTCACCTTTGACCCCATTTCGTCCATTTTCAATAGGGTTCGTTCCCAGGTGGTGCCCTAGCATATGCTGAAATTTCATCGAAATCGAACAATTTTTACGCGAGTTATCGTGCGGACGGACAAAGCTGGAGTATATACGCTTTTTCAGTCTGCGGTTGGAAAGCGTAAATGAATGGCAATGTTACGAAAACTCTGTTGTTGGTGACCGATCTTATAGACTGCTCATTAATAATAATTCAACCGTTTGTTGTAGTTATGCATTTTATGACGATTCGCGTTATATGACAAGAAAAAATTTCATTCACAGCTTTTTTTTTTTTTTTTTTTTGATTGGAGATTTAACGACCACCGTGAGCAACTCAATAGGCTATAAGCAGTCGCCCGTCCCTAATTTAGGGTCACTAGTTCCAGGGAAGGGAGAGAGCCAGTGCCGTAAGACAAACACAACATCCATGCCTCACCGGGATTCGAACCCAGACCCCGTTTGGACGAATGATCAGAGGCCATCGCTTAGACCACTGCGCCACCGGGGCGGCACAACTTTTTCAAATGTGAGTTGCGGAATAGTATCTTTATAAGCGGCGCGCGTCTCAAAACATTTTTTAAAAAAGTGAAAAAAAAAAAAAAAAGGTAAGGCACCCGAGTGGCGCAGTGGTCTAGGCGATGGCCTCTGAACATTCGCCCGAAAGGGATTCGGGTTCGAATCCTGGTGAGGCATGGATGTTGTGTTTGTCTTACGGCTCTGGCTCTCTCCCTTCCCTGAAATCAGTGACCCTGAATTAGGGACGGGCGACTGTTTATAGCCCATTGAGTTGCTCACGGTGGTCGTTAAACCTCCAATTGCCGCCCCGGTGGCGCAGTGGTCTAAGCGATGGCCTCTGATCATTTGTCCGAAAGGGGTCCGGGTTCGAATCCCCGTGAGGCATGGATGTTGTGTTTGTCTTACGGCTCTGGCTCTCTCCCTTCCCTGGAACCAGTGCCCCTGAATTAGGGACGGGCGACTGTTTATAGCCCATTCAGTTGCTCACGGTGGTCGTTAAACCTCCAATTGCCGCCCCGGTGGCGCAGTGGTCTAAGCGATGGCCTCTGATCATTTGTCCGAACGGGGTCTGGGTTCGAATCCCGGTGACGCATGGATGTTGTGTTTGTCTTACGGCACTGGCTCTCTCCCTTCCCTGGAACCAGTGCCCCTGAATTAGGGACGGGCGAGTGTTTATAGCCCATTGAGTTGCTCACGGTGGCCGTTAAACCTCCAATTGCCGCCCCGGTGGCGCAGTGGTCTAAGCGATGGCCTCTGATCATTTGTCCGAACGGGGTCTGGGTTCGAATCCGGGTGACGCATGGATGTTGTGTTTGTCTTACGGCACTGGCTCTCTCCCTTCCCTGGAACCAGTGACCCTAAATTAGGGACGGGCGACTGCTTATAGCCCATTGAGTTGCTCACGGCGGTCGTTAAACCTTCAATCAAAAAAAAAAGGAAAAACATAAATAATTCGAACGCAAATGATTTTGTTTTTACTTCCTAAACTGCGGGGCCCCGTGAAGATCCGGGGCCCGGAGCAGTTGTCATGGTTGCGCAAATGGTCCCGCTGGGCTTGCAAATCAACGTTATGCAACATCAGATATCGCTGATACGTTACCCTGAATCGGACAATTCAGTGACAGATGAATGAGCATTTGCTAGTTCGATCACAGGAGAGAAAATGTCTTTCACTTCACCTGCACATGTCAGAAATGATGGCGTCTGACCTATATTCGGTCGAAGAAAATTACCCGGACGAGCTTTGAAGATCGCAGATATCGACGTATGTGGTGAGCAGTAGTTCCCGATGCATTTTCATTGGCACTTCGACTTATGTGCTTAAATAACCGCAGAAGTTTCTCCCGCTAAGGAGAAAAGCCGAGTGAGGGAAATGGGGGAGGGGGGCATCGACCACATATAGGCTTCTGTCCTATTCAGCAAGCTAGACGAACACGTGCCCTTGCATAGGGAATAGAACCGCGAAAATGCCGCCTACTAAGCCAGATAGATGACGAAGAGATCTAAAAATACCATTGCAAATTGCAAATTAAAGCGTGTATTCACAACCTAGTTATTGATCATTGAGTGCCCTTCAAAATTTTCATCCAAAATAGGTCGCGAGAGAAAAAAAGATTGGGGCAACTCTGTGAATGCAGCAGCGTGAAGAAAGAAGCGATAGGAGATTTCATTTTGTAGCTGGCCAGATTTTAGTCAGCAGCATTTGGAAGGCGTAGCGGAAGTCTCGCTCCTCTGACGTCAATTCTCGCACGAGATCTCGCTCCAAGGCGCCGGAAACACGTCACAATGACGTCACTCGGCGTCCTATCGAACCACCGAAGCCGTCAGCATTCGTTTTTATTGGTTTTTCTGAGAGAAAGGCAGTGCGGTTAATGCTAGTATTCTTTTTGTTCTCCTTCCAACGACAAAATAAAATAAAAAAAGAGACATGAATCATAAAAAAAATAAAAAAAATAAATAACCATCTGCAGACAGGACCCTCTCCGCGTTTTGTTCTTTTTGTTCGTGGCTTGTTTATCATTTTTTTATTTGCTTAATTTCTTTTAAGAAATGATCGGAGCTGCGGCATTGAATTTCTTATGGCGGGTGGGATCGGGAATGTGGAACACAAGACTGACTTGACTGCTATTACTAAATCAGAATTTCTAAATGATGCTTTGGTTTTTATGATGCTGCCGAAGTGAATTCATTATGGAAGAACGAATGGACCGCACATAATATGGAGGTGCGCATGGAAAGTAGAACTTGGAAAATTAAGATGAAAATGTAGGTCAGGAGAAGATCTAAAAATTATGACTCTGGAGTACCCAAGGGCGTCACTAGATTAAGAGTTTGGGGGCGGTCTGGCCAACCCCAGAGGCGAACTCAGGGCCGCACCTAGTGGGAAATTCTACGGGAGGCTAGAAAATTTTAAGCTACTGCGGTAAATTAATTTTAGCATAATACAGTGTGTGCCATATAAAAGAGGCCCGAGTATAATGAACGACAGGCAATGTTACTATAATGATAAAGAATAGTCGAAATAACAGAAAACAGGATTAATTTACCTGCGTTTACAACAATTGTCATCAAGACACAGCTGCACACGACGGAACATGTTGTTTGTAACGGTCCACAACTCTTCGGCAGTAATCTGGGCTATGGCATCCGCAATGTTCACTTTTATTTCATCAAGGGTGTGCAAAATCGTTGCGTATACGTTCCCTTTCAATGCTCCCCACAGATAAAAGTCACGGGTGGAGAGATCGGGTGATCTGAGTGGCCATAGTCGCTTCGACACAGTTCTGTCCTCCCCAAACACAGCACGTAGACTGTTCCGCGCAGTATGCGCCCTTGCACCATCCTGCTGGAAGAAAGCATATGTTTGCTCTTCTTCTGTAAGTGCGGCAACAAATGGGTTGAACAGTTGCTGAACATAGCGCTACGAGTTGAGGGTGTCAGTGAAAAAAATGGGCCGACTATCCTCTTCGCAGACACAGCACACCAAACGCCTATCTTTCGGTCGTACAGAGGAGACTCCATTGTCCATCTGGGATTCGTGTCGGCCCAAATCCTGCTGTTTTGCGCATTGGCATACCCGGACAGATTGAACCATGCTTCATCAGTCATGTAATATCGTTGGGTTCATTTTACCGCTGACAATGGTCTCCTGAAACCACTTACAATATTGCATCCGTTTTGTACACTATCTACCAACAAGTAATTGGACACCTGTGATAGCAAAGGAAAACGAAGTTTATTCACCTTCAATAGTTGGTGGAGCCTCCACGAGCGGCGATTACAGCTGCGACCCTCCGGGGCATACTCTCAACCAGGCGTTGTACGACGGCTAGCGGTATTTTCTTCCACTCGGCTTCGAGAAGACAGGTCAGTTCCTTCACCGATTTCGGACGGTGGGGGCACCCCTTAAGTCGACGCTCCAACTCGTCCCAGAGGTGCTCGATAGGGTTAAGGTCCGGGCTCTGCGCAGGCCAGTCCATTCGATTAACCCCACTGTCACCATACCAAACCATAGTGGACCTCGCAACGTGACAGGTGGCATTGTCATCCTGAAAGTAACATGGGTTCAGCCCGTAAAACTGCCACAACGTAGGAAGCACAAGGTCATCCAAAATGGTGCAGTAGGCCTCGGCGTTGAGTATACCAGGAATTGCGACCAAGGGTTCCGTGCCATTCCAGGAGAAACACCCTCATAGCATTATTCCACCGCCGCCAAACTTCACAGTTGGCACAATCCATTACGGCAGGAGGCGTTCTCCAGGCAGACGCCAAACCCAGACCCCGCCTTCTGAACGGTAGAGGGTGAACCTTGATTCGTCGCTCCAGAGAACCTGTTTCCACTGTTCAACGGTCCACTGTCGACGTTCTTTGCACCACGTTAGCCGAGCACCGCTATTGGACTTGGTGATCAAAATCTTGTGGGCTGCAGCACGTCCGTGATAACCGAGCAGTTGGGCTTCCTTACGGATGGTATTCATCGAAAGAACACTCCCGGATGCCAGTTGAAACTCCTCGCGGATGTGGCCCATCGATTTGGTGCGGTTCTTCCGAATTTCTCTGGCCAGCACCCGTCGGTCTCTAACTCCCAGTTTTGTGGGTCTGCCGGGTCGGGGCACATTCCGACAGTCACCTCTCATCTTCCACTTACCAATCACGTAGGCCACTGTCGATTTTGGGTACTTCAACTAGCTCGATATGTCACGTATGGATCGGCCATTTCTGTGATACCCGACGATTACACCTTTCTCGAAATCAGAGAGCTCCGAACTGCGTGGCATCTTGCATGCGACTGGTTGCGTTGTTGTTTCCCATACGATAGTTAACGGCGGCAGCGGCCGTGACGTGTATCGGGACGGCAGATATCGTCGATTGCAGGGGTGTTCAATTACTTGTTGGTAGATAGTGTATAATCAGGAGTTTTAGGTTCTTGGAGCGCCATAACTTTGTGCGGCCGAAAATGCAAATCTACCTTAAGTATTCGTCGGCATGACGTGGAAGTTATTCCCGTTGCAGACGATAATCGGCGAATCGACTTCCGAGGGCTTTGTAACATCATTGTGCACACATCCTTGATATTGTCTTCAGTACGAATTGTCTTGTGTTTGTTTCTTTTCCTGACGCACACCGTGCCGGTTTCACGAAATTTCAGCACTAACTTCTGTATCACTGA
Source organism: Macrothele yani (assembly GCA_039090855.1). Taxonomy (NCBI): domain Eukaryota; kingdom Metazoa; phylum Arthropoda; class Arachnida; order Araneae; family Macrothelidae; genus Macrothele; species Macrothele yani. The sequence continues at coordinate 16,861,604 of CM076999.1, read as the reverse complement.
TTTCCCCGGTGCTGCACAATGTGGAATTTTTTCTGTTAAGAGCTCATTTAAAACCATGAATGAGTTATTTCTGAAATACTGTTCCACAATAAAAATCCGTTGTTCCGTACTTAAAACCATTTCCGTTGCCTTTGTTCTCTCTTCACTTACACTTATGACCGCGTACCTACACTGCTCGGGCTGTGACTAACCACTCTGGAGAATTCCTTTGCAGCTGTACACGCAGAAACCGGTTAGAAGTTGAACAAAGCGGTTTTAATTGGAAATCCACCAAACAACTTTTACCCGCTTAACAACGTCTGGTCTCTTTTATATGGCGCACCCGATGTAACAGTGTTTATTGAAAAAAAATATATAATCACATTAATATAAAGGATTTTAACACATTTTTAAAACGATTTTCCATAAACACACTGCTGGCCACCCAAAATGCAACACCGAGAAGGACACGAGATAGCAAAGCCAGATTTACTGGACGATAACAACAGATACAAAGATGAAACGATTGAGCTCACACGCCCTTGCGACTTGTGTAACACGCAGACATCAATAGTTCGTGTGGCCCCCATGGCTGGCAATAACAGCCGCGGCATCGAACGAAAGAGGCTTTGGATGTGGGCTTGAGGTATGTCGGTCCAGGCTGCTGCCACACGTTGCCACAGTTCATCACGGGTGGTGCTTGCCGGGCCACTCGGTTGCCGATCAGCGACCAGACGTGTTCGATGGGCGACATATCGGGAGAACAGGCGAGCCACGGCACCAGTGACACCTGGTGGGCCGTGTAGAATTGTTGCACGATGCGTGCCACGTGCGGGCGCGCATTGTCCTGTTGAAGCGTGGCCGCAGGCAGGTTCTGCAGGTAAGGGAAGACGACCGGCTCCAAAACGTCGGAGATGTAGCGGTGGCTGTTGAGTGTACCGGCGATGCGTACCAGAGGAATGCGGGTGTCATATCCAATTGCGTCCCAAACCATAACGCCAGGCGACGGACCGGTATGGCGATGCATAATGCCGGCGTCATACAGTCTCTCACCGCGGTGCTGCCACACGCGGATCCGACCATCGTGGTATTGCAGGCAGAAGCGGGATTCGTCGTAGAAGACAATGTCGCGCCATTCCGTAGTCCAGGTGCGGCGTTCAACGGCCAACTGCCGCCGCACTTGCCGGTGGTGTAACGTCAATGGTAATTGGAGCAATGGGCGCCGTGCGACAAGTCCCCGCTCCTGCAGACGACGTCGAACGTTACGTGCTGACACAGGTTGTTGCGCAACACACCTTAAATCCTGCGCTAACGTTCGTGATGTGGCGGTGCGAGCCGTCAATGCCAGCCGCACAACATGCCGGTCCTCTCGTTCGGTGGTGTGCCAGCGGCTGCGACAATCGCTCACGTCCGTCCGTCCGTCCCTTCTGCACCCACCACATCCATACTCAACTCACTGTGGCTGGATGTCGTCCCACACGGGCGCCGATGTCTCAGTACGATAAACCGCTGTCGCGATAAGCCCCCATTTGTCCTCTGTCGAACTCCGAAACGTGCTCGAATGACTGCCGTATTCTGCGACGAGGCATCAGGAAGCTTCCCACGCACAGGTCCGGCAGCACAACACATTTCCACTACTTACACCCCGCCTTCTGTGCACCCTTCGTATAGTGCTTCTCGGTGGCGTGCCGGGCGCACATGATTTGCATAATGCTAATCGTTTGCATGTCCTCTCGCAGGCGACGCATGCTGCGAATTTCAGGCCAATCGGATGCTTCCTTGCATTTTGGGTGGCCAGCAGTGTATAACTCATGTTTAAAATAAAATTATTTCTTTCTTAAATGTTCTATCTCAGAGGCAGGGAACCTTTTCATGTTAGAAGGCCGCATTAAGTTAGCTGTAATCTAACAAGGCCGCATTCAAGAAACTTCAATTACATATACAGGGTGGCCCAAACTAAACTATACAAAATGAACACATCAAATAAGCACAAGTTTTATTTAATGTTATAGTGTCCAAGACAGTTCCTGCAGCAGGTGTTGGAAATGAGCGCCCTCATTATTAAGGCACAGATAGGTTCTTCGCAGCATGTTTTGGAACACAGTTTAAAGTTGTTGGGGTGTAATCTTAGCAATTTCAGCGGAGGTGTTGGTTTGAAGCATTTCAAGGGTTCTCGGATTATCGGAATACACCTGACCCTTTGGTGCACCACACAAGTAAAAGTCACACACAGACAGATCAGGGGATCGTGTTGGCCAAAGGTCACAAGTCGCAGCACGGTCTTCCTCAAACACCTCAAAAATCGCATTCATTGAATGGTCGGCCGTATGACCTGTAGCTCCATCCAGCGGCGGATTTACTACTAGGCCGCAGCCTGGGTGCCGCAGGTGTAGAATCCAGAAAAACGGAGGGAATAAAACAGAAAAACTTAGAAAAGGGAGGCATCGTTATTTTAATTTACTTAAATAACATAAAGTAGTGGTAATTTTTTATTTTATCTTGAATGACAACTAAAGAAATAAGAACGTAATAATAGCCCTATTGCGAGCACGCCCGTGTTCGTACGAGTGCGATAGAGAGCGCTAAAATCAAACTTGTAAAAAATGTGTCAATTTATATCATTTCCCAAAACACCTTACAATTAATTTTATATACTTTGTTATTTTTTGTTGTACAACGAAGTAAATTTCTCCGTCATTTCTGTCCACGCCCGGATTCGAACCCGGATCCCCTCATTCCGGAATAAGTCACTCTACCAATTGAGGTACGCGGACGTTTTATTCTGATTTCTATCTGCCTTTATTTCGTGTGCGTCCTTCTGGCAGGTACGTCACATCTCCTGGTACGTTACATCATCTCCCCCTTATTTTTTTTTTTTTTTGAAGTGCTGGAGAAGGGATTTTCTTATTTTTCCTATCTCGCGGTGTGGAAAGAACATCACACCAATGCGAGATTTTGAACGGTCGGGTCATCCGGATAGTTCGGGCGCCATTATAACGAAGTGAATTTCTCCGTCATTTTTATACGCGCCGGGGCTCGAACCCGGATCCCCTCATTACGGAATAAGTCACTCTACCAATTGAGCTACGCGGACGTTTTATTCTGATTCCTATCTGCCTTTATGTCGTGTGCGTCCTTCTGGCAGGTACGTCACATCTCCTGGTACGTTACAGTTGTTGTAATGCAATTTTATAGAATCAAAACAAGAAAATACTATTGTTTACTTTCGTGTTATCAGAATAGTTTCAAATGTTTCAAAATGTAAACTGTTGTTCCTGAATAAGCATGAACCTCTTTGTCTATGCTTACAAATATGTGATGCGTAACATCACAGCCTCTCCTTGACAAATGTCAACCCCGCCTTCTCGTGGTGCATCCTGTTCCCACTAAAGGGGCTCTGACGACCGCAAATAGCGGTATAACTATACCATCGGGATCAGAGGAAATTCTATCCCACACTCACCAACCTGCTTGGCCAGCGTGGTGAGTTATGGCCAAACCCCTCCAAAATGACTCCACAACTTAAATCTTGGCCCTCAGTCTCCGGCAGCTGGAATGTACCTGGCCAAGGCAGCGGCCAGTGCGACATGAACGCAGAGGGTGCTAAGAATCCCCGGAGGACCGGACTAGGCTGCCATCTGATGCTGACCTTGGCAACGTACAATGGACGCTCCCTATCTTCTGATTCAAGGCTTCTTGAATTGGAAGAGGAACTACAAAGGATCAAGTGGGACATCGTGGGGCTAAGTGAGGTAAGGAGAAAAGGAGAAGATCTCATCGAACTGAAACGTGGACATCTCTTCTACTATCGTGGGACAGATACTGGCAGAACTAGTGGTGTTGGATTTATAATAAACAAGAAACTGAAGGATAAAGTGGTAGAAGTTGAAAGTTCTTCTGACAGAGCTGCACGACTCGTTATCCAACTATCGAGAAGATACCAGGCTCAGATTATTCAAACTTATGCACCCACCACAAGTCATCCTGAAGAAGAAATTGAAGAATTTTATGAGGAAATTTGTCATCTAAATAATAAAGGTAAGCAGCACTTGAAAATAATTATGGGAGATTTCAATGCAAAAATAGGGCAACGACAACAGAATGAAACTTCAGTAGGTAAATTCGGTCACGGCAACAGAAACCAGAGTGGAAATACTCTCGTTGAGTTTGCAGAGGCAGAAGGATTTTTCATCTTGAACTCCTTCTTCAAGAAAAAGCCACACAGGAAATGGACATGGAGACATCCAAATGGGACGACAAGTGAAATTGATTTTATTATGTGTAACAAAAAATTCGTCATAGAAGACTGCAGTGTGCTAAACAAGTTCAACACAGGTAGTGACCATAGATTGGTGAGATGTAAGATGCACCTCAACACTAAACTTGAACGTGGCAAGCTCATAAGACAAACAAAATCTATTGACATAACCAACCTTAAAAAACACCATAATACCTTCAAGTTGGAACTGAAGAACAGGTTCTCTGCTTTAGAAGGCCTAACATCGGAAGAAGTGGGCATCTCTGAAGTTAACAGAAAAGTAACCAAAGCTCTTATGGAAACAGCAACAAAATTAGCTGGGTCTAAGAACAAGTTGCATGTAAATAAATTATCAGGAAAAACGAAAATGTTGATGCAAAAAAGAAGAGAGATGAGGACAACTAAAGAAGATGTGACTTCCAAAGTGGAATATATAGAGCTATGCAAGACAGTACGAAAAAGTATCACTGAAGACGTAAGAAAATTCAACTGTGAACTAGTGAGGAAAGCAATTGAAAACAACCAAAGCCTAAAGATAGCAAAGGGACATCTCAGTAAGGGAAGAAAACAGATTATGGCACTGAGAAAAGAAGATGGTTCTGTAACAAGAAATAGAGGCGAAATTTTGACAAGAGTGAAAGATTTCTACTCCAAATTATATGAAAGGGATGATACATGCACTCCAGACATCATGAAAGATACCAGTACCAGAGCTCCTCCAGTCCTTCCAGCAGAAGTTGCACATGCAATCAAGAACATGAAGCGGGCAAAAGCTCCAGGAGAAGATGGAATTACTGTAGACATCATACAAGAAGCAAGTGGAGAAATCGAAACAGTACTCGCCCAAATTTTCACTCGATGCCTTAATGAAGGAAAGATTCCTGAGGATTGGAACACCGCTACAATGATCCTGCTACATAAGAAAGGTGACATTGAGGATCTCGGAAACTACAGACCTATCAGCCTCCTATCAGTAGTTTATAAAATCTTCACTAAAGTTCTTTCACACCGCTTGAAGGTAACACTGGACATGGCTCAACCGAGAGAACAAGCTGGATTCAGGAGTGGCTACAGCACAATAGATCATATCCATGTGCTGAGAGAACTAATTGAAAGAGCGAGGGAATATGAACTTCCATTGTGCATGGCTTTTATCGATTATGAAAAAGCCTTTGATTCGGTGAAACCATCAGCAGTTACAATGGCTCTGAAAACCTGCGGTATTGAAGATGCATACATTAATATTATTAATAACTTCTATGAAAATGAAAGTGCAAAGATTAGGCTGTTTGAAAATACAACACACGTAAAAATTGGAAAGGGAGTGAGACAAGGTGACACCATATCTCCGAAGCTCTTTAATGCCACATTGGAGGGTGTTTTTCAGTCACTGAGCTGGGAAAACAAGGGGATAAAGATTAATGGAGATTATCTAACACACCTTCGTTTTGCTGATGACGTAGTTATTTTTGCAACTACCCCATCAGAGCTGCAGAGTATGATCCAGGAACTTGCTGACAAGAGTAAAGAAGTGGGATTAAAAATGAACTTTGAGAAGACAAAAGTGATGTTCAATGCTTTTACAAGAAATGAAGATTTATCGATTGATGGAGAAAAGCTGGAGATAACAGATACGTACGTTTATCTTGGACAGCAGATATCAAGTGAGGGTCACATTGATGAAGAAATTAATCGGCGTACAAAACTTTCCTGGAGAGCTTTTGGAAGAAACAGCATAATTTTCAAGAGCAATATGCCATTATGTCTTAAAAGAAAAGTGTTTGATCAATGCATCCTTCCAGTGCTTACGTATGGTGCAGAGACGTGGACCTTAACTAAAAGAGACATACAAAGGCTGCAGACAACTCAAAGCAGCATGGAGAGGTGCATACTTGGTGTAACCAGGAGAGATAAGAAGAGGAACTCATGGATCCGAAAAATGACAAGAGTGGAAGACATCATGATCAGAGTTAAATCCCTGAAATGGCAATGGGCTGGACATACTGCCAGAAGGACAGATCATCGATGGACAGCCGAAATTTTAGATTGGATTCCAAGGGACAGGAAAAGACCCAGAGGAAGACCACATGGAAGATGGGTGGATGAAATTCGAAAGTATGCAGGGGGGACATGGAGGAGACTGGCACAAGACAGACCGTTGTGGAGGAAACTTGGGGAGACCTTCGTCCAGCAGTGGATTGATAATGGTTGACAATGATGATGATGATGAATTTAATAACAAGTTAAATCAAAGTAATTTTTATTTAAATAATACTTATTTAACAATAAAATAATACTACCAATTATTAAATTCTTAACTTAAAGATGGCCTCGGTTTCAAATGTAGGTCTAAGGTTTCAAAATGAAAACTGTTGTTCCTGAATAAACATGAACCTTTTTGTCTATGTTTAAAAATATGTTTTTATAACCTTTAATTTAATAACAAGTTAAATCAAAGTAATTTTTATTTAAATAATACTTATTTAACAATAAAATTATACTACCAATTATTATATTCTTAACTTAAAGATAAGTTTGTCAGAAAAATCTTGTAGGATTAAAATTCAAATATGGGTGGCCGGGTGTGTGTGTGTGTGTGTGGGGGGGGGGGGTATAGAAAACTTGGCCTCGGTTTCAAATGTAGGTCTAAGGTTTCAAAATGAAAACTGTTCTTCCTGAATAAACATGAACCTTTTTGTCTATGTTTAAAAATATTTTTTTATAACCTTTAATGTAATAACAAGTTAAATCAAAGTAATTTTTATTTAAATAATACTTATTTAACAATAAAATTATACTACCAATTATTATATTCTTAACTTAAAGATAAGTTTGTCAGAAAATCTTGTAGGATTAAAATTCAAATATGGGTGGCCGGGTGTGTGTGTGTGTGTGGGGGGGGTATAGAAAACTTGGCCTCGGTTTCAAATGTAGGTCTAAGGTTTCAAATGAAAACTGTTGTTCCTGAATAAACATGAACCTTTTTGTCTATGTTTAAAAATATTTTTTTATAACCTTTAATTTAATAACAAGTTAAATCAAAGTAATTTTTATTTAAATAATACTTATTTAACAATAAAATTATACTACCAATTATTATATTCTTAACTTAAAGATAAGTTTGTCAGAAAATCTTGTAGGATTAAAATTCAAATATGGGTGGCCGGGTGTGTGTGTGGGGGGGGGGGTATAGAAAACTTGGCCTCGGTTTCAAATGTAGGTCTAAGGTTTCAAATGAAAACTGTTGTTCCTGAATAACACATGAACCTTTTTGTCTATGTTTTTAAAAATATTTTTTTATAACCTTTAATTTAATAACAAGTTAAATCAAAGTAATTTTTATTTAAATAATACTTATTTAACAATAAAATTATACTACCAATTATTATATTCTTAACTTAAAGATTAGTTTGTCAGAAAATCTTGTAGGATTAAAATTCAAATATGGGTGGCCGGGTGTGTGTGTGTGTGGGGGGGGGGGTATAGAAAACTTGGCCTCGGTTTCAAATGTAGGTCTAAGGTTTCAAAATGAAAACTGTTGTTCCTGAATAAACATGAACCTTTTTGTCTATGTTTAAAAATATTTTTTTATAACCTTTAATTTAATAACAAATTAAATCAAAGTAATTTTTATTTAAATAATACTTATTTAACAATAAAATTATACGACCAATTATTATATTCTTAACTTAAAGATAAGTTTGTCAGAAAATCTTATAGGACTAAATTCAAATATGGGTGGCCGGGTTGGGGGGGGGCGCATAGAAAACTTGGCCTAGGGCCTCAAAAGCCTTAAATCCGGCAATGGCTCTATCCTGTTGAAAGTAACAACATGTGTTCTCCTCGTTGGTAAGCTGTTGACAAATTTGTTGAAAATGTTTGAAATACAGGGTGTCCGAGAATTATTGGACACATTACAAAATTATGTACAAAAAAAAACTATGAGCATTGTCTGTTTTTCTATGTCACGTATTACTAACACGGTTTCTATATTTTTGTTTTGCAGAATTGTTATTCCTAGAATCCGATAGATGGCGCTAGGTGTGGCCTGATGAGGAATGTATGAGAAATGCGCAATCAGTAGCCATGTCATCCATACACAACAAGGCGATGTGTGTATTATGGCTTGCAGTCTGTCATTAAAGTTAAAAAATGGTACCGTTTAGTGTATGGTTGTAATCCTCCGTCAACGAATTCAATTAAGCGGTGAATGAAACAGTTTAAAGAAACTGGCAATGTGGAACATCGTGGAGGAGCCGGTAGGCCTAGCGTCAGCGGTGAGACGGTTGGCCAAGTTAATGAAAGTTTCCGACGAAGCCCCAGGAAATCCGTTCGTAAAGCAAGCAGAGAACTGTGCATTCCGAAATCCACAGTTCACGATATCTTGCACAAGAAATTAAAGTTTCATGCTTAAAAAATTGGTCAATGTGTGTACGTAAGTGCCTAAATGAGCATTTCCCCAACAGATGGATTGGGCGTGGTGGTCCTATTCCGTGGCTTCCTCGCTCTCCAAATCTAACTCCATTGGATTATTTCATGTGGGGTTTTGTGAAGGATCGTGTCTATCAGACGCCTTGCACTAATTTGCAGGAACTGAAGCAGCGTATCAGAGCTGCTATTAATTCCATAACTCCTCAAATACTTGCCAATACATGGCATGTAATCGAGTGTCGCTTGGATGTACTACGAGCAACCAAGGGATCTCACATCGAAATTTATTAACGTGTGTAGTTACATTGTAAGTCAGTACAGTCAGTTTCTTTCTATCTCTTTAATGTTTTGTTTTATATAATTTTGTAATGTGTCTAATAATACTCGGACACCCTGTATATGGAGCTGAGTTTATGGTTTCGTGGGTAAAAAATGGTAATTATCCTACGTGCTGGCACAGCACACCACACATTAAGTTTCTGCGCATGTAGAGGGGTCTCCACAAATTGATGTGGATTTTCTGTGCATCCAATATCGACGGTTCTGGGAATTTACATATCCACTTAGGTGGAATCATGCATCATCACTCATGAATAGGGATTGGTAATTTTTGTATTTACGAAATAGATGCGAATAAATGCGAAATTTGCCAATATAAGCGAATAAATACGAAAATTTGATTTTAACTACTTTTCCGCGACATCTCGATAATTAACATTTTTTAAAGCAAAAATAGGACGTAATTTCAGGTAGCACTTGCGTCTTGCGTGTCCTACTCAGCGTTCGTTACCCAGTAAACCCTAGGCCACGCCTCTTTCCCTCTCGGCGAGTCAGCCAGCGCCGCTCAATCGCACTGGCTGGCTGGCCTTGAAAGAATACGATGATGTGCAAATTTTGTAATGTTCGTCTAGAAGGGCAAATTGACTCTCCACATGACATCCAACGTAACAAATGAAGTCTACCAGCATATTGACAGACTAGTTTGTCCATCTGTAACCGCGACCACACCTACATCATCTTTAAACACAAATTTCTTATTGGAAAGCTTCTCTAAAATGCCATTTTTTAAGTACTTACCACTGCATGAGCTCATCGATGGATACAATCATTTTCACAGACAGATACTTACAGTGGTCAACCAAGATACTCCTGTTGATCTCATACAGATTTTAAAAGCAACAAAATGCTGCTATCTAAACTATGCAAATGCAGCTATTCAAAGCATCCATAATTCTGTTAACAGCGTGGACGCTGAGAGATATTTCAGTATGTACAACATCGTTATTACTGACAGAAGGAAAAGGCTAAAGGACGAGAATATAGAGACTTCTACAATGCTGTTAGCTTTTAACTAAGTATTTTGGTACATAGCCTACCAGTAAGTAAACTTCTAAGTAAATTTTGAAAAACAGTAAACTTTGAAAAACATTTTTTTGTGTGTGCCTTCATCTTTTGCGAATAAATGCGAAATTTTTTATTTCAAAATATTTTCTTTGCGAAATTTCGATTTTTTTGGCGAAATTTACGTATCCCTACTCATGAAGTAGAGATTCATGTCCAGCATCTCAGACGCAATTTTTTATTTTAAAATATTTTCTTTGCAAAATTTCGTTTTTTTTTTTTTTTTTGGCGAAATTTAAGTATCCCTGCTCATGAAGTAGAGATTCATGTCCAGCATCCCAGACGCAATTTTTGATTTTAAAATTTTTTCTTTGCGAAATTTCGATTTCTTTGGCGAAATTTAGGTATCCCTACTCATGAAGTAGAGATTCATGTCCAGCATCCCAGACGCAATTTTTGATTTTAAAATATTTTCTTTGCAAAATTTCGTTCTTTTTTTTTTGGCGAAATTTAAGTATCCCTGCTCATGAAGTAGAGATTCATGTCCAGCTTTCCCAGATGCAATTTTTGATTTCAAAATATTTTCTTTGCGAAATTTCAATTTTTTTTTCCCGCGAAATTTACGCATCCCTCCTACTCATGAAGTAGAGATTCATGTCCAGCTTCCCAGACGCAATTTTTTATTTTAAAATATTTTCTTTGCGAAATTTCGATTTTTTTGGCGAAATTTACGTATTCCTACTCATGAAGTAGAGATTCATGTCCAGCATCTCAGACGCAATTTTTTATTTTAAAATTTTTTCTTTGCGAAATTTCGATTTTTTTTGGCCAAATTTACGTTTCCCTACTCATGAAGTAGAGATTCATGTCCAGCATCTCAGACGCAATTTTTTGTTTTTAAAATATTTTCTTTGCGAAATTTCGATTTTTTTTGGCGAAATTTACGTATTCCTACTCATGAAGTAGAGATTCATGTCCAGCATCTCAGATGAAATTTTTTGATTTTAAAATATTTTCTTTGCAAAATTTCGATTTTTTTGGCGAAATTTAAGTATTCCTGCTCATGAAGTAGAGATTCATGTCCAGCATCTCAGACGCAATTTTTGATTTCAAAATATTTTCTTTGCGAAATTTCAATTTTTTTTTCGCGAAATTTACGCATCCCTCCTACTCATGAAGTAGAGATTCATGTCCAGCTTCCCAGATGCAATTTTTGATTTTAAAATATTTTCTTTGCAAAATTTCGTTTTTTTTTGCCGAAATTTACGTATTCCTACTCATGAAGTAGAAATTCATGTCCAGCATTCCAGATGCAATTTTTGATTTTAAAATATTTTCTTTGCAAAATTTCGATTTTTTTGGCGAAATTTAAGTATCCCTGCTCATGAAGTAGAGATTCATGTCCAGCATCTCAGACGCAATTTTTTATTTTAAAATTTTTTCCTTGCGAAATTTCGATTTTTTTGGCGAAATTTACGTATCCCTACTCATGAAGTAGAGATTCATGTCCAGCATCTCAGACGCAATTTTTTATTTTAAAATTTTTTTCTTTGCGAGATTTCGATTTTTTTTGCCGAAATTTACGTATTCCTACTCATGAAGTAGAGATTCATGTCCAGCATTCCAGATGCAATTTTTGATTTTAAAATATTTTCTTTGCAAAATTTCGATTTTTTTGGCGAAATTTAAGTATTCCTGCTCATGAAGTAGAGATTCATGTCCAGCATCCCAGACGCAATTTTTGATTTTAAATTTTTTTCTTTGCGAAATTTCGTGTGTTTTTTTTGGCGAAATTTAAGTATTCCTGCTCATGAAGTAGAGATTCATGTCCAGCTTTCCCAGATGCAATTTTTGATTTCAAAATATTTTCTTTGCGAAATTTCAATTTTTTTTTTCGCGAAATTTACGCATCCCTCCTACTCATGAAGTAAAGATTCATGTCCAGCTTCCCAGATGCAATTTTTGTTTTTAAAATATTTTCTTTGCCGAATTTCGATTTTCTTTGCCGAAATTTACGTATTCCTACTCATGAAGTAGAGATTCATGTCCAGCATTCCAGATGCAATTTTTGATTTTAAAATATTTTCTTTGCAAAATTTCGATTTTTTTGGCGAAATTTAAGTATCCCTGCTCATGAAGTAGAGATTCATGTCCAGCATCTCAGACGCAATTTTTTATTTCAAATTTTTTTCCTTGCGAAATTTTGATTTTTTTTTGGCGAAATATACGTATCCCTACTCATGAAGTAGAGATTCATGTCCAGCATCTCAGACGCAATTTTTTATTTTAAAATTTTTTCTTTGCGAAATTTCGATTTTTTTTTGGCGAAATTTACGTATCCCTACTCATGAAGTAGAGTTTCATGTCCAGCTTCCCAGATGCAATTTTTGTTTTTAAAATATTTTCTTTGCGAAATTTCGATTTTCTTTGCCGAAATTTACGTATTCCTACTCATGAAGTAGAGATTCATGTCCAGCATTCCAGATGAAATTTTTGATTTTAAAATATTTTCTTTGCAAAATTTCAATTTTTTGGGCGAAATTTAAGTATTCCTGCTCATGAAGTAGAGATTCATGTCCAGCATCCCAGACGCAATTTTTGATTTCAAAATATTTTCTTTGCGAAATTTCAATTTTTTTTTTCGCGAAATTTACGCATCCCTCCTACTCATGAAGTAAAGATTCATGTCCAGCTTCCCAGATGCAATTTTTTGTTTTTAAAATATTTTCTTTGCGGAAATTTCGATTTTTTTTTTGCCGAAATTTACGTATTCCTACTCATGAAGTAGAGATTCATGTCCAGCATTCCAGATGCAATTTTTGATTTTAAAATATTTTCTTTGCAAAATTTCGATTTTTTTGGCGAAATTTAAGTATTCCTGCTCATGAAGTAGAGATTCATGTCCAGCATCCCAGACGCAATTTTTGATTTTAAATTTTTTTCTTTGCGAAATTTCGTGTTTTTTTTTTTTTTGGCGAAATTTAAGTATCCCTGCTCATGAAGTAGAGATTCATGTCCAGCTTTCCCAGATGCAATTTTTGATTTCAAAATATTTTCTTTGCGAAATTTCAATTTTTTTTTCGCGAAATTTACGCATCCCTCCTACTCATGAAGTAGAGATTCATGTCCAGCTTCCCAGATGCAATTTTTGTTTTTAAAATATTTTCTTTGCGGAATTTCGATTTTTTTTGCCGAAATTTACGTATTCCTTCCTACTCATGAAGTAGAAATTCATGTCCAGCATTCCAGATGCAATTTTTGATTTTAAAATATTTTCTTTGCAAAATTTCGATTTTTTTGGCGAAATTTAAGTATCCCTGCTCATGAAGTAGAGATTCATGTCCAGCATCTCAGACGCAATTTTTTATTTAAAAATTTTTTCCTTGCGAAATTTCGATTTTTTTGGCGAAATTTACGTATCCCTACTCATGAAGTAGAGTTTCATGTCCAGCTTCCCAGATGCAATTTTTGTTTTTAAAATATTTTCTTTGCGAAATTTCGATTTTTTTTTGCCGAAATTTACGTATTCCTACTCATGAAGTAGAGATTCATATCCAGCATCCGAGACGCAATTTTTGATTTTAAAATTTTTTCTTTGCGAAATTTCGTTTTTTTTTTTTTTGGCGAAATTTACGTATTCCTACTCATGAAGTAGAGATTCATATCCAGCATTCCCAGATGCAATTTTTGTTTTTAAAACATTTTCTTTGCGAAATTTCGTTTTTTTTTTTTTTTTGGCGAAATTTAAGTATCCCTGCTCATGAAGTAGAGATTCATGTCCAGCATTCCCAGACGCAATTTTTGAATTTAAAATATTTTCTTTACGAAATTTTAATTTTTTTTGGCGAAGTTTACTTATCTCTACTCATGAAGTAGAGATTCATGTCCAGCATCCCAGATTCAATGCCTTCGTGCAATCACCGGCATTATCGCTCGCGTGTTGGTTTATCTTGAGGTTGCAACTGATGCAATGCAGAAATTTTGTACGGTTTAGCACATATTTCGCGTTTCAATATCGATGGCACGAATAACGTGAAATTCTTGCTTGTTGAGATAATCGACGCGTAGATTTTTTAGGAGACTAAGATTCGCTCGCGAATGTTCTCAATGTTCTATGGAGTACGTACGGGTTTGGCATAATTTCTGGCAGCATTTGTCACTGGACCAGTTGCACGCCACTTTTTACCAGATCATTGATTGCCACCTTCGTTGATGGTCTTATTTTAAACCTTGTTTGAAACTCCTGTTGACACATTTTAAAGGACATATGCTTCATCTACTATACCGTGCAAATTATTATGGGACAAGCTATTTTATTTTCAGAATTGTAATGTGATCGCCAGTTGATATCGGAAACCCACGTAAACCGGTTTTGTCAGCTGTGAGGTGGTGTGGCTGTTAGAACTTGATAGTAAGAATGTAATTTGACCGGTTTTAAACAGGAAATAGGCACTTCAGCTTCAGTTGTGAGCTTTCCTGTGTGACAGGTGGATGTTAGTTTTTGCTCTCTGTGAGTACGTGTTACTTTCGTGTATTGAAAAAATGGATATTTGTCCAAGGAAGCGTGAAAAAATAATTGTTCTGAAGGATCACACTTCTAACAGTGAGAGATATCGCTTCTGCAGTTGGTGTAGGCAAATCAAGACTGCTTACGCGATTCAATGCATCTGGATCATCGTCTCCAAAAAAAGGAGAGGTAAATGACGAGCCGATAAATATCTAATCAGAAATAGTAAATGAATATTAAAAAACAAAACAAGCACCGACCTTCAAGGAGATTTATTGGCTAGTGGTTGTGATGCTAATGATTCAACTGTACGCCGTAGGCTTCTGGAAGTCGGCAAGAAGACCAACGAAAAAACAATATTTGAATGCAAAAATGAAGATAAACCGTTTAGCATGGGCCAACAAACATAAATCATGGACTGCTGACGACTGGAAAAAGGCAATTTGTTCGTTAAAGGGTTAATTACTTTTCCCTTTATTTAATTTTATGTTCAAAAAATGGTTTTACAAATTCACCGTTCGGAGGACGGGCATAATTGCCAGTTAAAAGATAAAAAAAAAAAAAAAAAAAAGAACACACATTAAAAATTCGTTCTTTCAGTGTTTCGTAGAATAAAGTGGCTGTGAAGCTTGCCCCCACCAAAAATAATGCTCGCCCATCCTGATTTCGAAGTATAGCTACGTCTCTTATGCAATGGACAGTATTTCGAAAAAGATGACCACTTCTTTAACAATTATGGTACGTTTTTTTTCCTTATAAAAATATTCTGAGTTGTTTTGGGACAACCTTGTATTTTCTCCCGCCATTATTGACCGGCTGTCAGTACGGAAAATAATAATTATTTGATGTGCGAATTTTTTCGACTTTCAAGATTTCTACCAAGTCTGCGCATGAATAATGATAATACCTGTCAACAGGGCCTGATTTCTGCACGTGCACGCAGTGCACATGCAAAGGGCCTCAGACTTTGGGGGTCCTGCAAATTACCTCCAAAAATCAAATACATTTTTAAGTCTCTTCAAGCCAAGTTAATGAAAAAAAGAGACTGCTTTGTTAACAATTATCTGGGACAACATTGCAACGAATCAACAAAGTAAGCACTTCCCAGCAATCTTCCATGGGTAATTTGTCATCAGTTCTACCATTATACACTGGCGTGCAAAAATTAAGGACGAGACGGTTTTTCAAATGTAACGTAGTGTAGAAGTGCTCCACATCGACTCAAATCATACTATAAGATCCCCAAGATGTAAGAATATGGGACAAGTGAGCAAAACCGTCCAAACAAGGAATCCAAAGGATACAAAGGCACTTTATTGAAAAGGTAGCTTCGAGCACAACTGGATAGAAGACAGAAACGTGCATGTGACAGGCGACTGCCAAGAAAAATCCAGTCTTTAGTAGAGAATATGATCATCCCTGACTGTGTTGCAGGATTTGCAACGTCTGTCCATGCTGAGGACGAGGTTGTCAAGGAGCTGTTGAGGCATCGCGGCCCATTCCTCTTGTAGCGCCAATCGCAGCTGCGGAATCGTTGCTGGCGGCTGGTGACGTGCTGCCAAGCGTCTCCCGAGAAGGTCCCACGCGTGTTCGATTGGATTTAGGTGCGGGGAGCTTGCGGGCCAATCCATGCGTTGAATATCCTCACTCTCCAACAGCTCTGCGACAGCCACTGTACGATGAGGTGTAGCGTTGTCGTCCATGAAGAGGAACTTACGCAGAGTATTCTTGAGTTGGTAAGAAAATCCCGGGATATGTGGTATGGATCCGACAAAACTTACTCTTTCCGAAAGTGACCTTTGAGCTCGCCCTGTTTCTTTCAAAGATGCGTTATGTATTATCCTTTCCATACGCTCAATGTTTTAACTAGCTTCAGTGGCAAACTCTCTTACAGTAGCGAATAAAAGTATTTGGCGAAACACTTTTTCGACCATAATTTTTTTTTCTGCTGTACGAAATCGGGTCATTTTGGGATATGATATGTGTTGATTCGTGGGTTACAATGCCGCGTAGTTTGTATTTCGCTCAGGGTGAATTTGTCGTTCGAAATGGGCCATATTCAAGAGTCGCCAATTATTATTCATTTGTTTGCTGCATGTATTAATGCTTTTCTTGTGATTTTTGTTGGTTTTGTGATGTGTAGTGTGATAATAAGTCAATCTTAGGAGATCAGAAATGGGTAAAAAGGCGGAGATCCCTGTTGGAGCTCGCCAGGCGGCTGTGAACATGATGGAACCCGGAATGCGCTTCACCGACATTGCGAGGGCCCTGAAGATCCGACACCAGTCCATTACAGCTATGTTGTAACGTTATAAGAAGACTGGGACCGTCGAGAACAGTCCGCGATGTGGTAGGTCTCGTTCCACTTCGTTGCATCAGGATAGACGCATAATCCGTCGATCTCGTGCTGATCCCACCTTGACTGCTGTGGACATTGCCACCGAATTCCGTGACAGCGACGACCTGAACGTCAGCCGAATGACCATCTCCCGTCGTCTCAATGCTGGTGGATTGAATGGAAGACGCCCCGCCAAGAAACCACTCATCGGAGTCAAGAATCGACGAGCCAGACTCGCTTTCGTGTGCCGTCATCGACACTGGACCATGGCGGACTGGAGTAAGGTGCTTTTCACCGACGAGAGCAAGTTCAACTTTTTCGGAAGTGATGGCATTCGGTATATACGACGTCCGTGTGGCCAGAGATTCGACCCCCAGTTCATTCATCCAACTGTCAAGCACGGAGGAGGATCGCTCATGGTTTACGGCGCCTTCTCTCGCAATGGAATGGGCCCCATCATCAAGATTGACGGAATAACGACCGGCCAGAGCTGCACGAGCATGCTCATCAACGATGTCTTCCCATGGGCAAACCAGAACATGCCACCCGGATGGATCATGCAGCAAGACAACGACCAGAAGCACACCTCCAGACTAGCAAAGGCAGCCTTCCAGCAGCAAGAGGTCACACTTCTAGACTGGCCAACCCAATCTCCACAGACCTCAACCCCATCGAGCACATGTGAGAGGAGCTGGAGAGACGATGTGCGAAGAAAACCTGCCGGAATAGGGCCCAGAAGTTCGACCAGGTGTCTGCAGAATGGGCGCGAATTCCGCAGGTCACCGTCGAGAAGCTAGTGGACTGAATGCCGGCCCGTTGTGCAGCTGTTATTAAGTCTCGTGGTTATCCCACTAAGTATTAGTTATTGTTTTGTCGTTTTCTCGTACTTGTTTTCTGTTATCGTTGCATTAAATGAATGTGATACACACCTACTTTGTTGGTCAATTTGTATGATCTTTGCGATTAAGCTCGGTACCTGATCTGTGTTAAGGTTTCCGATCCATCTGCATATGGGTCATGTTTACAACTGAATAACACATATCATATCCCAAAATGACCCGATTTGGCCCAGCAGAAAAAAAATTATGGTCGAAAAAGTGTTTCGCCAAATACTTTTGTTCGCTACTGTAGGTTGCGGATTTCTGCTAGCAGATTCTTTTTATCTGAAGAGAGATCGTAAGCTCTCTAAACATGGCGTACTTGTGCGAGCTGGGCGCTGCAGATGAAGGGAGAAACGGGTTATGAACGTAACAAGGTTTGTAATACACTTGCGGTGTACGATTTCCCGATGGCTTCCTTCGCACCAGGAGGTCTAAAAACGTGAGGCATCCATCCTCTTCATACTTTAGCAGTGAATTTTATTTCTTGGTGGGTGGAGTTCATGCAATCTAAGAAACTATTTAGAGATACATTGTCGTGACTCCAAACGAAAAAGATATCGTCTGCGTATCTTAGCCATATCTTTGGAACCAGTCCTCCGGAATTTAAGATGGAATCTTCTATAATTGGCAAAATGGCTTCTGCAAGCACGGCGGATAAGGCGTAACCCATTGGTGCTCCTTTTATTTGCTGGAACACCTTTGAACTAAAATTGAAAACATTCGAATCAGTTAAAACTCTCAAAGTTTTTATGATGGCTAAGATGGTATCGCGGTCGAAAAGATTGGAATTTTCAATGAAGTTTTTAAGATTATCGGATGCCTCTTGCACTGGAATAGACGAGTACATCGCTGTGACATCGAAACTTCTCATAATGCCATCCTTCCGTAGGCAAATGTCTTTGATTCTTGCGACGAAGTCTTTGGATGAAGATAGGACTCTATCCGAAGGTGGCAGAAATATCAGCAAAAATTTTGACATTGCTTTCTCCAGGTTTGCAGATGGCGAATTTCTCCTGGAGACAATGGGACGGATGGGCATTCCTTGTTTATGATGTTTCACCCGCGCAAATATCCTGGGGAGATAAGTACCTAAGGGTGGTTTTGCCGCTTTCTTGAGCTCTTGTCGCAGGGCTGGCATTTTAGCGACTGCTTTAACCCTTGCGATCCAACGGTTTAAAGGGTTGACTGATTGCAGGACTGATCCGGATTGGCGGATATATTCATTGAGTTTATTATTGTAGTCTATAACGAAGTAAATTCCTGCGTCATTTTTGTCCACGCCGGGGCTCAAATCCGGGTCCTCTCACTCCGGAATAAGTCACTCTACCAATTGAGCTACGCCGACGTTCGTTTTGACTGCTATCTGCCTTTATGTCGTGTGCGTCCTGCTGGGCAGGCACGTCACATCTCCCCCCCCGCAAGAGGGCCGGGGGCATATCCCACGGGTCAGACGTGACCATGAATCGTTGCAGGCAGCCATCCGCTGTAGAACGTGCACCTGAGAACTCCCAGTCAATCTGGTGTGTGGAATGCAACGTCACACACATTTATTTTTTTGATGCGCTGGAGAAGGGATTCTATTATTTTTCCTCTCTCGCGGTGTGGAAAGAACATCACACCATTGCGAGATTTTGAACGGCCGAGTCATCCGGAAAGTTCCGGCGCCATTATAACGAAGGGAATTTCTCCGTCATTTTTGTCCACGCCGTGGCTCGAATCCGGCCCCCCCCTCACTGCGGAATAACTCTCTCTACCAATTGAGCTACGCGGACGTTCGTTCTGACTGCTATCTGCCTTTATGTCGTGTGTGTCCTGCTGGGCAGGCACGTCACAAGTCCTTCGTATCAATCACAGCGATTTGTCCGGAACGATCCGTTAGGGTGAACGTGATAGTTTGGTCCTTGGATTTTTGTTTTATTTCTTTTTCTAGAGAAATGAATGTTACAGTTGTAAGCTCTGCGGGCCGCCCCGGTGGCGCAGTGGTTTAAGCGATGGCCTCTGATCATTCGTCCTAAAGGGGTCCGGGTTCGAATCCCGGTGAGGCATGGATGTTGTGTTTGCCTTACGGCACTGACTCTATCCCTTCCCTGGAACCAGTGACCCTAAATTAGGGACGGGCGACTGCTTATATCCCATTGAGTTGCTCATGGTGGTCGTTAAACCTCCAATCAAAAAAAAAAAAAAAAAAAAAAGCTCTGCGGGTGCGGGGAAGAAGAAGTATTGTGAATGCTTGTCTATTACAAGCCACATTGGCTATACAGTTGATTAACATTGGGATATGTTTTACTACTAGAAAAACTGCCTGCAAAAAAAAAATATTAACCAGCAAATATCCTAGGAAGAAAGCAGATTATGGCACTGAGAAAAGAAGATGGTTCTGCAACAAGAAATAGAGGCGAAATTTTGACAAGAGTGAAAGATTTCTACTCTAAGTTATATGAAAGGGATGATGCATGTACTACACACATCATGGAAGGTACCAGTACCAGAGTTCTTCCAGTCCTCCCAGCAGAATTTGAACATGCAATCAAGAACATAAAGCGGGGAAAAGCTCCAGGAGAAGATGGAATTACTGTAGACATCATACAAGAAGCAAGTGGAGAAATCGAAACAGTACTCGCCCAAATTTTCACTCGATGCCTTAATGAAGGAAAGATTCCTGAGGATTGGAACAACGCTACGATGATCCTGCTATATAAAAAAGGTGACATTGAGGATCTCAGGAACTACAAACCTATCAGCCTCCTATCAGTGATTTATAAAATCTTCACTAAAGTTCTTTCACACCGCTTAAAGGTGACACTGGACGTGGCTCAACCGAGAGAACAAGCTGGATTCAGGAGTGGCTACAGCACAATAGATCATATCCAAGTATTGAGAGAACTAATTGAAAGAGCGAGGGAATATGAAATTCCATTGTGCATGGCTTTTATCGATTATGAAAAGGCCTTTGATTAGGCGAAACCATCAGCAGTTACAATGGCTCTGAAATCCTGCGGTATTGAAGATGCATACATTAATATTATTAATAACATCTATGAAATTGCAAGTGCAAAGATTCGGCTGTTTGAGAATACGACACACATAAAAATTGGAAAGGGAATGAGACAAGGTGACACCATATCTCTGAAGCTCTTTAATGCTACATTGGAGGGTGTCTTTCAGTCGCTGAGCTGGGAAAACAAGGGGATAAAGATTAATGGAGATTATCTAACTCACCTTCGTTTTGCTGATAACGTAGTCATTTTTGTAACTACCCCATCAGAGCTGCAGAGTATGATCCAGGAACTTGCTGACAAGAGTAAAGAAGTGGGATTAAAAATGAACTTTCAGAAGACAAAAGTGATGTTCAATGCTTTTTCAAGAAATGAAAATTTATCGATTGATGGGAAAAAGCTGGAGATAACAGACACGTACGCTTATCTTGGACAGCAGATATCAAGTGAGGGTCACATTAATGAAGAAATTAATCGGCGTACAAAACTTGCCTGGAGAGCTTTTGGAAGAAACGGCATATTTTTCAAGAGCAATATGCCATTATGTCTTAAAAGAAAAGTGTTTGATCAATGCATCCTTCCAGTGCTTACGTATGGTGCAGAGACGTGGACCTTAACTAAAAGAGACATACAAAGGCTGCAGACAACTCAAAGTAGCATGGAGAGGTGCATGCTTGGTATAACCAGGAGAGATAAGAAGAGGAACTCGTGGATCCGAAAAATGACAGGATTGGAAGACATCATGATCGGAGTAAAATCCCTGAAATGGCAATGGGTTGGACATTTTGCTTGAAGGACAGACCATCGATGGACAGCCGAAATTTTAAATTGGATTCTAAGGGACAGAAAAAGACCCAGAAGAAGACCACATGGGAGATGGGTGGATGAAATTCGAAAGTATGCGGGAGTGACATGGAGGAGACTGGCACAAGACAGACCGTTGTGGAGGAAACTTGGGGAGACCTTCGTCCAGCAGTGGATTGATAATGGTTGACAATGATGATGATCCTTTTCAACTGTTGACTGAAAATTTTAATCGAGGGGGGACCAAGATGTAGGATGTGCACAGGGTCTCGACTGACCTAAGTCAGGCCCTGCCTGTCGCTCTTGCATTGCTTCAGAAATGTTAGCATTTCTTTATCTCATCACACACACACACACACACGTGTGTGCAAGTCCAGTCTACTCTGTGATTTTGCCTTTTCCTCGAGACGCGAAGTCAAGGCCAGATGTTGCTCATTACGGTGCAGAAACTGAATTCTTGATAAACGCCATTCTTTGTTATCAGAAACAAAACAGAGGACATTTTCTTTTTTCCTGTCAGAAACCTTTTAACAAGGTAAACTTTCCGTATGATTTCCACCGGAGTATTTCCTCGAAACTGCTTTAGCTACATTTGGCCCTTTGTATCTCCTTGGATTTTTTGTTTTATTTCTTTTTCTAACTCACCACCGCACCGACAGAGGAATCGAGCCGTCCCCCCCCACCTTCTCCTAAGGTTGATGGTCTTCGACATGAACAGAGTTGAAAATGAGTCAAAACTTTTTGGACCTGGACGTTACATGATCGGATCGAACCCGACCCATAAAATCTGCTTTGAACTACAAATTCGAAACTCAATTTATAATTATACATAATAATGTACACTGAGGAGCCATTATATTATGACCAACCCCAGTCTAAAGAAATGAGAGCGCCTGGAGAGCGAACGGTGGTGCAGATGAAGTTCACAGAGCAGTATATATACACTAGTTTGCAAAAATTAAGGACGAAGAGGAGAAATTAGCATAACAGCGGAACGAGCAGGCAGAACGGACCGAAAGACCACTCAGGAGATAGACTAGGGTCCGGTACGGTAGGGCATGCGCATATATGCAGCATGACGTAGGGGAAGGGGGGGGAGTGTCGAAACCGTATAAAGCACACGGGCGGTGTACGCTCAGCAATTCGGTGAAAGCTATTGCACGGTGTGTACATCGATTTGAACGACGTCGAGTTGCTGCCACCGTGTGATGTGGACAACAGGCAATCCAGTAGACGACATCTGAAGGTCGAAGTGTGACTAGTGTGGCCGAGGAGTTCGGAATTGATCACAGAATCGTTCCACGAGCTTGAAGAGCATTTAAAACGACAGGAACAGCTGTCCGAGAGTTCAGCAGTGGTCGTCCAGGAGTAACCACGGCGGCGGACGACCGGTATATCGTCATACAGGCGAGATGTGACAGGCAGCAGACAGCGGGAGAAATCGCAAGTCACATGCAACAAACAACTGGACGTCCGTTATCGCGTTTTAGCGTGGACAGGAGGCTGCACAAAGGTAGCCTATTTGCACGACGACCACTACGGTGTGTGTCATTAACGCCTGTTCATCGGAGACGATAGTTTCTGTGGTGCCAGGAACACAAGAACTGGACACATCAGCAATGGGGTCGAGCTCTCTTTACGGATGAGAGCCCATTTAGTCTGACGAGCGATTCGGGTCGTATACACATCTGGAGAGAGCAGGGAACACGCAATCATACCTCCAACATCATTGAAAGGGACCGGTTTGGAGGTGGCGGAGTTCTCGTTTGGGGCGGTATCATGCTTGGTAGCCGTACTGACCTCCACATCTTCCAAGGAGGTTCAGTCGCTGGTGTCCGCTATTGTACCGAGGTTCTCCTGCCTCACGTAAGTCTGTTTAGAGGTGCTTTGGGTCCTGAGTTCCTCTTCATGGACGACAACGCTACACCTCATCGTACAGTGGTTGTCGCAGAGTTGTTGGAGAGTGAAGATGTTCAACGCATGGTTTGGCCCGCAAGGTTCCCGGACCTAAACCCGATCGAACACGTGTGGGAACTTCTCGGAAGACGCTCGGAAGCACGTCACCAGCCGCCAGCAACGATTCCGCAGCTGCGATTGGCGCTAAAAGAGGAATGGGCCGCGTTGCCTGAACAGCTCCTTGACAACCTCATCCTCAGCATGGACAGGCGTTTTAAATCCTGCAACGCAGTCAGAGGTGATCATATCCCCTACTAAAGACTGGAGTTTTCTTGGCAGCCGCCAGTCACATGGACGTTTCTGTCTTCTGTCCAGTTGTGCTCGAAGCTACCTTTTCAATGAAGTGCCTTTGTATCTTTCGGATTCCTTGTTTGGACGGTTTTGCTCACTTGTCCCATATTCTTACATCTTGGGGATCTTATGGTATGATTTGAGTCGATGTGGAGCACTTCTGCACGACGTTACATTCGAAAAACCGTCTCGTCCTTAATTTTTGCACGCCATTGTATTGCAATGAACGTTAATTAAAATTACTTCTGAGACTCCGTATAATTCACGTGACGTCCGAGAAGAGGGCGGGAAGGGGGGCTTGTATACTCAAAAATATTGCATGAAAAGGACAATTTATATGCCTTTCAAATTTTGTAGGTTTTCAAATTATCATTCCCTGCCGCCGGACCCGGAAATATCCTTGGGGATAAGGAGGGGGGGGAGGGGGAGGGGGGTTAATTCGAAAAGTACGAAATATCCAGAATTATGAGTCCGATCGTTCAACTGGGAGAAGGTTTTATGGCTTTAAAAACTATACCCATCTCTACTGGCATATCGCATCGCTAGAACCCAATATGCCTCTCGTGTGTGTGTGTGGGGAGCGCATTTGTGCCGCTTAAGATGCGATGTTCCAGACTTTGTGCTATCGTAACTCAGAACGTTTTTGCATTTAGTGCACTGCACAACGTTTTCCTGCCGACTAGTTTCAGAACGGGACAGTAATTTAAAATATTTCCAAATATCGCTTTTCCCCTTTACATTGTCTAGAAGCACATATTCTCCGGAAGCGATTTTTTCGCGCAAATCTTTAGCTTTCTTAAACTCCATAATAAGTATCGAAGAGTATTTATCAGCAACACTGAACTCAGCATATGCTAAGGGAAAACAACGACAGACTGCCCAGCTAAACAGTGTCACAGAAGTTTTGAAAACAGCTGCTGATAGTACAAATTGGAAAAATACGGCACATATTTATACACAGAAGTAAATTTCCCCAGCCCATTTCTCCCGTGCCATTTAAGACAACTTAAAAGGTTTTCACAGATCTAGAGAACAAAGTGCCGCCAACCAGAACAATAAAAAAGATCGTCTGCGGCAGCTCTGGTCTGCGAGCGGATGGCTTGGTTTGGAATGCTGCAGTTAATAGCCTGCCCTGAAGCATGAGAGGAGGATGAAAGTTAGGGAGAGAGGGAGAGAGAAGGGACCACATTCACATTGAAAAACTAAGGGAGCTGACCCACTCCAATTGTTTTGTAGGAGGAGGATGTCGTAAAACTTCTATTTTTTCCATCAGCGGAAATTATTCAATCTTATCCTGCTGCTGTATGTTGCCAGTTTTCCAAACGAGAAAAGCATCGTATAGCGATTGTTTTCCTCATCAAAAAAAAAAAAAAAAAACCTGCTCGGTTCGTGTCTGATTTACATTAAATATTGAAAGCCCGGGCCCGGCCCGTTTTCCCAACTTAGAAATGAGCAAAGGCCCGACCGGCCCGGCCTTGTTTTCCCAACTTAGAAATGAGCAAAGGATCGTCCCGTTTTCCCAACTTAGAAATGAGCAAAGGCTCGACCCGGCCCTGCCCGTTTTCCCAACTTAGAAATGAGCAAAGGCTCGACTCGGCCCTAGCCCGTTTTCCCAACTTAGAAATGAGCAACGGCCCGACTCGGCCCGTTTTCCCAAGTTAGAAATGAGCAAAGGCCCGACCCGGCCCTAACCCGTTTTCCCAACTTAGAAATGAGCAACGGCCCGACCCGGCCCGTTTTCCCAACTTGGAAATAAGCAAAGGCCCGACCCGGCCTGGGCCCGTTTTCCCAACTTAGAAATGAGCAAAGGCCCGACCCGGCCCGGGCCCGTTTTCCCAACTTAGAAATGAGCAAAGGCCCGACCCGGCCCTTGCCCGTTTTCCCAACTTAGAAATGAGCAACGGCCCGACCCGGCCCGTTTTCCCAACTTAGAAATGAGCAAAGGCCCGACCCGGCCCGTTTTCCCAACTTAGAAATGAGCAAAGGCTCGACCCGGCCCGGGCTCGTGCGAACCTCTACCCCAGGATACCTATCGCCACCTCATCGAAACGAAGCCTCACCGAGCTGCCGCTGCTTTGCGAGATAAAGGGTTTCCGGTCCTACTGCTAATTAGGTAGGAGGCCATAATGTAATGTCTTATCGGTGTATTAATGTTGAGAAATATTGAGCCAAAATTGTTTAAGTCCCGTATAGGTTAATGTTATTTAAAATAATTCGATTTTTTGTAGTAAAGTAAATATTTTCAAATTGACGTAGAGCCTATGTTTTAAGTTTACATAAAGGGAGCGAAGTCAAAAAAGGCTAGCAGGCATTTTCTGGGTCCGAGAGTGTTAAATTCCTTTTTGTACGCGACTGACACAAAAACGATAGAGCTGAAGGAGATCTCAAATAGGATGCGTAATTAACATTAGATTTGTACGGAAGTGATGCTAAAATTTCGATCTGCGGAAGTGCCATGCCCGGATCTGACAGTAAACCGTTTAAATCAGGTGAAGGAAAATAGCTTTTGATACGTTCCACGTCAAGGTGACACGGGAGCTGAGTGGAGAATGCTATTCATGAAGTTATGTGTGTGTGCGTGTGTGTGTGATTTAAAGATTTACTCTTCAGTAATTTCTTCCACCCAATAACCCCCACCTGGTTCTATGGAGGCATCTTTTGAATCCTTTTCTACACAGCTGTTTTTTTTTTTTTTAGTTTTTTTTTACAAGAAGGATTTTCACAAAAGGAGAAAATCAAAGAAAACAATCTGCATTCAACCACCCTAGCGGAATGCCGTCCAGGTGGCGCAGTGGTCTTAGCGAGTGCTTTCGATCATTCATCCAAGGCGGGTGCGGGTTCGAATCACGGTGAAATATGGATATTGAGTTTTTTTTTTTTTTTAATTGGAGGTTTAACGACCACGGTGAGCAACTCAGTGGGCTATAAGCAGTCGCCCGTCCCTAATTTAGGGTCACTGGTTCCAGGGAAGGGAGAGAGCCAGTGCCGTAAGACAAACACAACATCCATGCCTGACCGGGACTCGAACCCGGACCCCTTACGGACGAATGATCAGAGGCCAGCGCCTTAGACCACTGCGCCACCGTGGCGGCATATTGAGTTTGACTTACGGCGCTGGCTCTCTCCCTCCCTGGGACCAGTGGTCTTAAATTAGGAACGAGCGACTGCTTATAGCCCACTGAGTTGTTCACGATAGTAATAAAACCTCTAATCAAAAAAAAAAAAAAAAAAAAAAAAAAAAAAGGCAGAATCTGTGCGGTGTACTTCGTAGAGAACGGACCCATCTACCAAATAAGTTTTTTTCAATCCGATGTTACAGAATCGGCAAAACATTTGCAAATAGAAATGGCTGTTTACGTCCACTAGTGGCAGAAATACGCATTGCAAAAAAATCACAAAATTTTCTCTATCAAAATATGCCTGATATTTTTTGGGAGAGAGAGACAAAGGGGGGAGAAAAACAGAGAAAGAGAGACAAAGGGGGAGAGAAAAACAGAGAAAGAGAGAGACAGACAGAGGGAAGAGAGTGAGACAGAAAGAGAGATTGAAAGAGAAAGGGAGAAAGAGGCAGAGAGAGAGAAAGAGAGAGGCAGAAAGTGAGAGACAGACTGGAGGAAGAGAGAGACCGACAGAGACAGAAAGAGAGATAGAAAGAAAAAGGGAGAAGAAACAGACAGAGAGAGAGGGAAAGAGAGAAATAGAAAGTGAGAGACAGAGGGAAGAGAGAGACCGACAGATAGAGAGAGCGAGAGAGAAACAGAGAGGTAGAAAGTGAGAGACCGACAGAGGGAAGAGAGAGAGAAAGACCGACAGATAGAGAGAGAGAGAGAGAGAGAGAGAGAGAGAGACAGAGAGAGAGAAAGAGATAGGCATAAAGAGAGAGACAAAGGGAGAGAAAAAGAGAGAGAGATAGACAGACAGAGAAAGAGGGAGACAAAGGGAGAGAAAAAGAGAGAGAGATAGACAGACAGAGAAAGAGAGAAAGAGAGGAAAAGAGACAGAAACGTAAAGAGCGAGCCAGACAGACAGAGAGAAACAGAAAGGGAAAGAGAAAGTTAGAGAGAGAGAGAAAGAGAGAGAGAGACAGAGAGAGAGAAAGAGGGAAAACAAAGGGAGAGAGGAAGAGAGGAAGAGAGACAGAAAGAGAGAAAGACAGAGACATAAAGAGGGAAACAAAGGGAGAGAGAAAGAGAGGAAGAGAGGAAGAGAGACAGAAAGAGAGAAAGACAGAGACATAAAGAGCGAGCCAGACAGACAGACAGAGAGAGAGAGAAAGACAAACAGAAAAAGAGGGAGAAAGTTAGAGAGAGACAGAGAGGAAGACACAGAGAGAGAGAGAGAGAGAGAGAGAGAGAGACAGACAGACAGACAGAGAGAAAGGGAGATCCGTTGTGTCCCAAGATCTTTTTTCTACATTAAAATTTCTGAGCTGAATTTATCCCGCTGCCTTTCATATTTACTTCGGTTAGAATGTGCTGGCTGTTTTGTTGTGTCGTCTGCCACGACTCTTCTCTATCAAAATGTACTTGTGAGATTTTTGGTTCTTTGACTCCCAAAATTTTTTTCTCCGTTGAAATTTCTGAGCTCAATTGGTCCCGCTGCCTTTGATATTTAATTCCTCTGTCAGAGTGTGCTGGTTGCTTTTGTTTCATGATTTTTTTCTATCAAAATGTCCTTGACGTGATTTTGATACGTTTTCTCCCAATATAATTTCTCTATAAAAATTTCTGTGGCGAATGTCTCCCATCTTTACTTCTTGTACTTTTTCTATCAAAGTGTGCTTTTGTTCTGTTGTCTTGCCAATATACTTCTTCCATCAAAGTATATCTGCTGTTTTGGTTTGGTTGTCTCTCATGAATTTTTCCCTATTAAATTATGCTTGATATTTTCTTATCTGTAGTATCGCAAGATTTTTTCCCCACCAAAATTTCTAAGATTTTCCGTCGTTATACAGGGTGTCCGAAAAATGACTGTGCACTGAATGAACGAATTGCAGTAATGTTGCCATCTCCTCTTACAAGTATGAGTCATTTTCCTGTAGGACTTCCGTCCACATTGAGTAGATTTTAGGTCCCAGCCACCTACAGCGAGTTCGCCTTTTGGGCAGGACACAGAAACGAAAGGAATGAGAGCAAGTCTAGCGACTTTGACAGAACAGTTTGTAGTGAGATTAGAGTACAGTAGATGGCGAAACCGTACAAGTACGATGTTTCACATAGAGGGGTGAGAGAATTTCAGGGGTGGGGCATAGGAAAAGATACCCATTTAACCAGTGGGTCCAGCCTGGGGGCCGTCACTTAACGTGCTCGTCCGATGCACGGCGAATATTCAGTGATCGTTAGCAAAATCACACCACCTCCGCAAGATCCGCCCAAGATCGAACCGTTGAGACTACTAATGCAAGGCCCAGGTGGACCTTGCATTAGTAGTCTCAACTGCTAACCACTCAGCCATTTCGCGGCTAATTGCAGTAATGAAATAATAAAGACATTTTAAATGGAATTACAGTAGAAGTGATCCCTCTGTCTGGTAACCACGTCTCCCCACCCCGAGGCGTCATTCAGAGCAAAGGTCATTCCCGAGCACTTGGTAGACGGAGGCAGATGTGCCGATTGATCACTCGTCTCGGCACAAGGACAATGCTGTTGACGGTTGAACAGAGAGTGGTTTTGCTCGGACATGTTTTCCGCCGTGACAACAAGTACTTGGACGAAGTGCAAAAACAAAATTTCGTGATGCGGACGTCATCCACCGTAATAAGGAACGTCAGCTCAAAGCGAAGTTTCGGGAAATTGGCAGTGATCTAGAGATGCCCCCCGCTCTGGTACGCCATCCACGGTAGACGAGACCGTACAGGATATCTAAGACATGATTTAGAGGAGTCCACACAAGTCCGTGAGGCGGCTGTCACTACAACCTGATGTACCAAAGAGTACAGGTCACTATATTCTGAAAAGGAAGTTGAGTTTCCACCCGTACAAAGTGTCTATCGGGGATCAGCTGAAAGAAAGAGACCACGTGACCCGTGTTCGGTACTCCAGGTGGTTCCAAGAGTTCTTATTTAAAGAAGGTGAGGACGTTTTAGACGGGACTTTCTTTAGAGATGAGGCATGGTTCCACCTATCCGGGGTACATCAACAGCCAAAACACTCGTCTGTGGGGTACTAAAAATCCCCAATAATTTAAGGAAGTGCCTCTCCAGGTTGGTGTTTGGTGTGTTATGACTCGTACGCATATTATTGGGCCATGACTCGTACGCGTATTATAGTTGAGGAGGTTCTAGACGGGACTTTCTTTACAGATGAGGCATGGTTCCACCTATCCGGGGTACATCAACAGCCAAAACACTCGTCTGTGGGGTTCCAAAAAGTCCCCAATAATTTAAGGAAGTGCCTCTCCAGGTTGGTGTTTGATGTGTTATGACTCGTACGCGTATTATTGGGCCATGACTCGTACGCGTATTATAGTTGAGGAGGTTCTAGACGGGACTTTCTTTACAGATGAGGCATGGTTACACCTATCCGGGGTACATCAACAGCCAAAACACTCGTCTGTGGGGTACTAAAAATCCCAATAACTTAAGGAAGTGCCTCTCCAGGTTGGTGTTTGGTGTGTTATAACTCGTACGCGTATTATTGGGCCATGACTCGTACGCGTATTATTGGGCCATGACTCGTACGCGTATTATAGTTGAGGACGTTCTAGAAGGGACTTTCTTTACAGATAATGTATGGTTCCACCTATCCGGGGTACATCAACAGCCAAAACACTCGTCTGTGGGGTACTAAAAATCCGAATAACTTAAGAAAGTGCCCCTCCAGGTTGGTGTTTGGTGTGTTATGACTCGTACGCGTATTATTGGGGCATGACTCGTACGCGTCTTATTGGTGAGCACGTTCCAGAAGGGGACTTTCTTTACGGATGAGGCATGGTTCCACCTATCCGGGGTACATCAACAGCCAAAACACTCGTCTGTGGGGCACTAAAAATCCCCAATAATTTAAGGAAGTGCCTCTCCAGGTTGGTGTTTGGTGTGTTATGACTCGTACGCGTAATTTTGGGCTCATTTTCTTCAGTGAAACGATTAACTCAGAATGGTACCGTGACCAGATTATCCAACCATTCATATCCGAAGTCACGGAACAGGAAATCAACGAAGGGTGGTTTCAGCAATACAGTGCAACTGCACACACCGCTGGTGCATCAATACAGATTCTGGAGGAATTATTCGGAAATCGCATCATCGGACTGTGGCCTGCCCGGTCATCGAATCAGACACCGTCTGACTTTTTCCTGTGGGGAGCACCGAAGGAGAAGCTGTACACATGTATTCCGCATACACTTCAAAAGCTACAGGCTGCAATAACGACCCACATCTAACAAATCACACCACATACCCTGAGAAGGGTATTCACCAACATGCGGAAGAGATGAGTTCTGGCTCAATTTTAGGAGCACGGGCCCGCCTGGTTCCAAAGGCCTAGAGCCCGGGCCCGGCCCGCTTTCTTTGATTACATGTGTTTGCTGGACCCGGGTCCGGATTCTTGGAAAATTTTGCTTATCAAAGCTTGAATTTATGCATTATACACTGGCCAAAGATATGGCCCAAGCAAGGATTAGTTTAAAAATCATTATTTTAAAAAGTTTAGCTCAGTTAATCCACTTCACAATATTAATATGTTTTTAGAAATACTACGCATAAAGCCAAATGTTCTAAAATGTGGATTTGAAAATAAATAAATAATCAACGTGCCCTTCGACCGCATCAGGGGAATCAATAATTTTGGTAAAAGGTGAAGAAAAAGAAAATCGTTTAGAAACAAAAAATTCCAATTCGTTATTTCTTTTTGATTTCTAAATTTACTTTTATTTTGAATAAATTGCATTATAAAACGTACAACGCCGTACAGACAGTTGCAAGTGTTTGAAATTTTGACTCTAGAAAACTAACCTTTGCAATATAATTTACATATATGCTAATTAGTAAAGGTAGTTTAAAGTGATGTAGTAGAATATAAAAAAAGCATGTAGGGAAATTTCCAAAATTAAAAAAAAGAACGTAAAAGCATTCCAGACCAGATTATTCTGCATTTTGTAACATTAACAAAGCTTTGCACTTAATAGTATACTAATCACAATATTATCATATGTGTGTGCAGTTTCCAGATCAAGTTCATCATGAAAAGAGAGAGAGAGAATTGCATCTAATGCCTCAGCGCTTCAACTTGATCTTCTTTTCTCTAAAACTCGACCTGCTGCACTAAAAACCAACGTCACCCCAAAAATCGCGGGAGTGAGAAAATTAAAAAAAATAAATAACAATACTTCTGACTTCACAATTTCGGACATTAATACATCATTTTAAAGATTTCTTGATTTTTAATAAAACACAAAAAATGGGAATGTGATTTTTTCCCAGTTTTTCGATACCAGACCTCCTTAAACTAATCCTTGCTTAGGACAATGCATAATGCAAGTCTTGCTAAGCAAAATTTGTCTTGCAATGGCAGCTAGCTTAGGAAATTGAAAATCCTTCCAATATGGTAACAAATCCACAATGAAATTCAACACGTGTAATTCAACAGGGCTCGGAATTATACGTGTTGAATTAATTACAGTAATGAAATTCAAGATGTGTAATTCAGAGCGCGGGCCCGGGTTTTTCGGTAGTTAATGAATTCTGAGCCCGGCCGAGCCCGGCCGAGCCCGGGCCCGAGCTCATCTTTAGTGCAGACATGTCTGGACTCCGTGTGGGCCCATTTCCAACACCTCTTGTTGGAACCAGTCCGTCATCGTGTTACTGACAGCGCACAATTATATTTCGGACACCCTGTACTTTTCCTATCGAAGTGTGTGTTTTCGTTTCGTTGTTTCCCCATGAGTTTTTCTGTCAGAATATTTGCTTGAGATGATTTTGAATCATCGTCCCCCAGGATTTTTATTGTATCACATTTTATTAGCTAAATTATTTATACTTTTATCAAAATTTGTGGGCTGGTTGCCTTTCGTTGCCTAACATCAAGAATGTCTTTATTTTATATTATTTTATTTTATTTTCTTCTTGCAGGTTTAACGCCCACCGTGAGCAACTCAGTGGGCTATAAACAGTGGCCCATTGCTTTTCACTAGTTCCAGGGAAGGGAGAAAACCAGTGCCGTAAGAAAACACAACGTTCATGCTTCAATTCGAACCCGGACCCATCTTGGTCATAAGCCAGCGCTTAGACCACTGCGCCACCGGGAGCGGCAGGGGTCTTTAGAGGGGGAACCCAAGGGGCCTTGCGCCTCCCCCGAAGGTGCTTCATTTTCTTATGTTTTTGGTTAAAATGCGACTCACACTTGAAAAAGAATGCTTTAATCAAATAAAAATTCATTAACTTACATTATAAAAATATGCTTTATCTTCTATTTTTCATCAACTTTTATTTTGTTAAGGTGGATTTCAAAAACTTCCATTTTTCGTCACCCCCATGAAAAAATTCTATACACTAAGTGGCCACTTTATTAGGACCACCCCCTCAGTACTACGTTGGGCCACCTTTTGCCTTTAATACTGCGTCGATTCTTCGTGGCATGGACTCCACGAGATGTTGATAGGTGGTTGTGGAATCTGAGACCATGCTTGATGAATAGCACTTTCCAGGAGTGTGAGATTGCAATGTTGTGGCTCCAGCTGTCTGATGGCTCGTTCAACTTCATCCCACAAAATCTCAATGGGGTTGAGATCAGCAGATTGTGGGCGCCACCTAAGCTAAGTAAACTCACCGTCATGTTCCTGAAACCAATCCTGTACAATACTAGCACTATGGCAGGACGCATTATCTTGTTGAAAGTAGCCATCGCCATTGGGATGAACCATCCACATGACAGGACGTACTTGGTCCGCAACGATGTTTAGATATGATGTGCCAGTCAGACACGAATTAAAGGGCCCAAAGCATGCCAGGAAAACATTCCCCAAACCATAACGTTGCCTCCACCAGCTTCAAGGGTTGTAACAATGCATTTGGGGTCCATGCTTTCGTGCTGTTTCCGCCAAATTCTCACTCGGCCATCGGCATGGTGCAACTGAAAACGTGATTCATCGGACCACATAATTTGTTTCCAATTATCGACTGTCCAATCCTTCTGCTCCTGTGCGAACTGGAGACGTTTTCTTTTGTTAACTGCAGACAGCAAAGGTGTTCGAACAGGCCTTCGGCTGCCATATCCCATCCGATGCAGTCTACGGTGAACAGTGCGTGCAGAGATCATTCGAGGGGATACTTGATTAAGATGGTCTGTAATTTTCTGCACTGTTGCCCTTCTGTTGTGTGCTACCAGTCTGGACGCTCTCCGTTCCACCCGAGCAGTCACTAGTCGATGACGACCACACGTTGCACGTAGAGACCCGTTTTTGGGCTGACAGTCCAGTCTTTAAACACTTTAACAACAGCTGCTCTGGAACATTTTACGAATGCGGCGATTTCGGAGATACTCGCTCCATGGCTCCGAGCTCCTGCAATCATCCCACGTTGATAGTCCGTCAAATCGCATTTTTTACCCATCTCGTCACCCAAAAATCACTTCTACTACTGTCGCAAGCACTAAGCTTTCCCTTTTTATACTAGCCTCGCCCTCTGGCGGCAACAGCGTGCAGCTATAGCTCATTTGCTTAAAACTGTCAGATGGTCATAATAAAGTTTCCACTCAGTGTATATACTAGAGGTCGGAACGGGTCTTAATTTGAAAAGCCCGACCCGACCCAAGCAAGCACGTCCAAGGCCCGTTTCTACTTTTTTAATTAAAGCCCGGCCTGCCCTGGACCATATATTTCTGTTGTTTTTAAGGCTCCGGGATGGCCCTTAAAATTTCAACAATTTCTGAAACACGAATCTAACCCCTGGTGCACTCGGTTATTCGACTCTTGAAGAGTTTTTGTTTTCTTAATTGCTAC
Organism: Macrothele yani; assembly: GCA_039090855.1. Lineage (NCBI taxonomy): Eukaryota > Metazoa > Arthropoda > Arachnida > Araneae > Macrothelidae > Macrothele > Macrothele yani. Next base: position 16,826,887 of record CM076999.1, on the reverse strand, counting down.
ACGTATTCTATTACAATAAACGTTAATTCGTAACATTTCTGTGACTCTGTATAATTCACGTGACGTTCGAGGAAGGGTTGGGGGACAATTTTCATGCTTTTAAGGGATAAGGAAGGATAGGGGAGGTTAATGCGGACAGTACGAAATATCCAGAATTATGAGTCCGATTGTTCTACTTTACATTGTCTACAAGCACATATTCTCCGGAAGCGATATTTGTCGCGAAACTCTTTCGCTTTTTAAAAATCTATTATAAGTATGGAAAAGTATTTATCAGCAACACTGAACTGAGCATATGCTAAGGGAAAACAACGACAGACTGCCCAGCTAACCAGTGTCACAGAAGTTTTGAAAACAGCTGCTGATAGTACAAATTGGAAAAATACGGCACATATTTATACACAGAAGTAAGTTTCTCCCAGCCCATTTCTCCCGTGCCATTTAAGACAACTTAAAAGGTTTTCACAGATCTAGAGAACAAAGTGCCGCCAACCAGAACAATAAAAAAGATCGTCTGCGGCAGCTCTGGTCTGCGAGCGGATGGCTTGGTTTGGAAATGCTGCAGTTAATAGCCTGCCCTGAAGCATGAGAGGAGGATGAAAGTTAGGGAGAGAGTTAGAGAGAAGGGACCACATTCACATTGAAAAACTAAGGGAGCTGACCCACTCCAATTGTTTTGTAGGAGGGGAGGATGTCGTAAAACTTCTATTTTTTCCATCAGCGGAAATTATTCAATCTTATCCTGCTGCTGTATGTAGCCAGTTTTCCAAACGGGAAAGGCATCGTACAGCGATTGTTTTGCTCATTAAAAAAAACCCTGCTCGCCCCGTGTCTGATTTACACTAAATATTGAAGGCCCGGGCCCGACCCGTTTTCCCAACTTAGACTTTTTTTTTTTTTAATTTATTGGGCGTTTAACGACTACCGTGAGCAACTCAATGGGCTATAAGCAGTCGCCCGTCCCTAATTTAGGGTCACTGGTTCCAGGGAAGGGAGAGAGCCAGTGCCGTAAGACAAACACAACAACCATGCCTCACCGGGATTCGAACCCGGACACCCCTTTCGGACGAATGATCAATAGCCATCGCTTTGACCACTGCGCCACCGGGGCGGCCCTTAGAAATTAGCAAAGGCCCTAACCGGCCCTTGCGGACCTCTAATATATGCCACTGCTTGCAGGGTGTTTCAGCCATTAAATTATGCCTGAACTGATTTTGATTTAGCGTCGACAAAATATTTCCTCCTCGGGCAAAGCAAATGATCTGTTTTGGCTATGGCGCATACGGTACTTTTTCTGTCATAAAAATTGATGAATCAACTTCCTGCCTGTGTTTCCCTTCAGTTTTTCTCAACTAAAATGACTTCGATATTATATACTTCCATTTTTGCACTAATGAGTAATTTATTTTTTCCATTTTCAGTTCTGCATAGGTATACGACGCATTTGTTGTGTGCATCACGACAAGGTAAATGGAAACCGGAAATTTGCGATCCAAATCCAGGTAAAACCAGCTGCTTAATCGGCAAGGGTTTATCTCATTGGTTGACGTTGGGGAGTTGCCTTAAGGAATATATTCACCTGTCAGCATGCATAGGTGAGCAAATTCTGAAACTCTGCAGTTCAAGCTAATAAAACCAAGATTTTGAATCTTTCGCTGTGCTGAAGGGATGCTTACGGTCGTATCAGAAGATATTAAAATGTCACGAACGGAGAAGCAAATGGTGGGTAAAAAGGCAGATATACTGATGTACCACGTGAAGTTAAAGAACGTGTGAGAATTACTATTTTCTTCTCTTGACTTGGATGTTCCCTAATTTAGGGCAACTGCTTCCAGGGAAGGGAGAGAGCCAGTGCCGTAAGACAAACATTTTTTTTTTTTATTGGAATTTTAACGACCACCGTGAGCAACTCAATGGGCTATAAGCAGTCGCCCGTCCCTAATTTAGGGTCACTGGTTCCAGGGAAGGGAGAGAGCCAGTGCCGTACGACAAACATTTTTTTTTTTGATTGGAGGTTTAACGACCACCGTGAGCAACTCAATGGGCTATAAGCAGCCGCCCGTCCCTAATTTAGGGTCACTGGTTCCAGGGAAGGGAGAGAGCCAGTGCCGTAAGACAAACATTTTTTTTTTGATTGGAGGTTTAACGACCACCGTGAGCAACTCAATGGGCTATAAGCAGCCGCCCGTCCCTAATTTAGGGTCACTGGTTCCAGGGAAGGGAGAGAGCCAGTGCCGTAAGACAAACATTTTTTTTTTTTTTTGATTGGAGGTTTAACGACCACCGTGAGCATCTCAATGGGCTATAAGCAGCCGCCTGTCCCTAATTTAAGGTCACTGGTTCCAGGGAAGGGAGAGAGCCAGTGCCGTAAGACAAACATTTTTTTTTTTTTTTGATTGGAGGTTTAACGACCACCGTGAGCAACTCAATGGGCTATAAGCAGCCGCCCGTCCCTAATTTAGGGCCACTTGTTCCAGGGAAGGGAGAGAGCCGATGCCGTAAGACGTAAGATAAAAATTTTTTTTTTTTTGATTGGAGATTTAACGACCACCGTGAGCAACTCAATGGGCTATAAGCAGTCGCCCGTCCCTAATTTAGGGCCACTGATTCCAGGGAAGGGAGAGAGCCGATGCCGTAAGACGTAAGATAAAAATTTTTTTTTTTTTGATTGGAGATTTAACGACCACCGTGAGCGACTCAATGGGCTATAAGCAGTCGTCTGTCCCTAATTTAAGGTCACTGGTTCCAGGGAAGGGAAAGAGACAGTGCCGCAAGGCAAAATTTTTTTATTTTTTTAATTTTTTTTATTGGAGGTTTAACGACCACCGTGAGCGACTCAATGGGCTATAAGCAGTCGCCCATCCCTAATTTAGGGCCACTGGTTCCAGGGAAGGGAAAAAGCCAGTGCCGTAAGACAAACATTTTTTTTTGATTGGAGGTTTAACGACCACCGTGAGCAACTCAATGGGCTATAAGCAGTCGCCCGTCCCTAATTTAGGGTCACTGGTTCCAGGGAAGGGAGAGAGCCAGTGCCGTAAGACAAACATTTTTTTTTGATTGGAGGTTTAACGACCACCGTGAGCAACTCAATGGGCTATAAGCAGTCGCCCGTCCCTAATTTAGGGCCACTGATTCCAGGGAAGGGAGAGAGCCGATGCCGTAAGACGTAAGATAAAAAAAATTTTTTTTTTGATTGGAGATTTAACGACCACCGTGAGCGACTCAATGGGCTATAAGCAGTCGCCTGTCCCTAATTTAAGGTCACTGGTTCCAGGGAAGGGAAAGAGACAGTGCCGCAAGGCAAAAATTTTTTATTTTTTTAATTTTTTTTATTGGAGGTTTAACGACCACCGTGAGCGACTCAATGGGCTATAAGCAGTCGCCCATCCCTAATTTAGGGCCACTGGTTCCAGGGAAGGGAAAAAGCCAGTGCCGTAAGACAAACATTTTTTTTTTATTGGAGGTTTAATGACCACCGTGAGCAACTCAATGGGCTATAAGCAGTAGCCCGTCCCTGATTTAGGGCCACTGGTTCCAGGGAAGGGAAAGAGCCAGTGCCATAAAACAAACATTTTTTTTTTTTTTTTTTTGGGTTGGAGGTTTAACGACCACCGTGAGCAACTCAATGGGCTATAAGCAGTCGCCCGTCCCTAATTTAGGGCCGCTGGTTCCAGGGAAGGGGAAGAGCTAGTGCCGTAAGACAAACACATCATCCATGCCTCATGGGGATTCGAACCCCTACCCATCTTGGACGGATGGTCATACAGTATAAGCTCGCGCTATGATCACTGCGTCACCTGGGCGGCAAAGGACAATTCAAACAACTTCTATGATAGAAAGAAATCAGGAGTGAATAAATTCTCCACGCTATAAGCAGAGTTGGAAACGGGTCAAAAATTTTGGACTCGGACTCGACTCGGTCCCGGCCGTCAGATAATTGGATCCGACCCGGGTCTGACCCAGAAAAATCTGTTTTGAGTTATAAATTCGAATATATAATTATAATCATCATTGTCAATCATTATTAGTACATTGCTGATGAAGGTCTCCCCACGTTTCTTTTTGAACGGACTGTCTTGAGCCAGTCTCTTCTATCCGCCCATCTCCCACGTGGTCTTCGTTTGGGGCTTTCCCTCTACCTTGCGCCGCCCCGGTGGCGCAGTGGTCTAAGGCGCTAGCCTCTGATCATTCGTCCGTAAGGGGTCCGGGTTCGAATCCCGGTGAGGCATGGATGTTGGTTTTGTCTTACGGCACTGGCTCTCTCCCTTTCCTGGAACCAGTGACCCTAAATTAGGGACGGACGACTGCTTATAGCCCATTGATTGCTCACGGTGGTCGTTAAACCTCCAATCCAATCCCCCCCCTCTACCTTGCAATCCAGCCTAAAATCTAATAATATCATCATCATGGTCAATCATTATCAATCCACTGCTGGATGAAGGTCTCTCCAAGTTTCTTCCACAATGGGCTGTCTTGGGCTAGTCTCTTCCATCCACCCATCTGCCATGTGGTCTTCTTCTGGGCCTTTCCTCTTCCTTGCAATCCAGTCTAAAACCCAATATCATCATCATCCCCATGGTCAATCATTATCAGTCCATTGCTGGATGAAGGTCTTCCCAAGTTTCTTCAACAATGGGCTGTCTTAGGCCAGTCTCCTCCATCCACCCATCTCTTACGCGGTCTTCTTCTGGGTCTTCTTCCTGCCCCTTTAAATCCAGTTAAAATTTTCGGTTGTTCATCGGTGGTCCGTTCTCCTGGCAATATGTCCATCATCATCATCGTTGTCAATCATTATCTATCAACTGCTGGATGAAGCTCTCCCAACGTTTCTTCAACAATGGACTGTCTTGGGCCAGTCTTCTCCATCCACCCATCTCCCACGTGGTCCTTTTCTGGGTCCTTTCCTGTCCCTTGGAATCCAGTCTAAAATTTCTGTTGTTCATCGGTGGTCCGTTCTCCTGGCAATATGTCCATCATCATCATCGTTGTCAATCATTATCTATCCACTGCTGGATGAAGGTCTCCCCAAGTTTCTTCAACAATGGACTGTCTTGGACCAGACTCCTCCATCCACCCATCTCTTACGCGGTCTTCTTCTGGGTCTTTTCCTGTCCCTTGGAATCCAGTCTAAAATTTCTGTTGTTCATCGGTGGTCCGTTCTCCTGGCAATATGTCCATCATCATCATCGTTGTCAATCATTATCTATCCACTGCTGGATGAAGGTCTCCCCAAGTTTCTTCAACAATGGACTGTCTTGGGTCAGACTCCTCCATCCACCCATCTCTTACGCGGTCTTCTTCTGGGTCTTTTCCTGTCCCTTGGAATCTTGTCTAAAATTTCGGCTGTTCATCGGTGGTCCGTTCTCCTGGCAATATGTCCATCATCATCATCGTTGTCAATCATTATCTATCCACTGCTGGATGAAGATCTCCCCACGTTTCTTCAACAATGGACTGTCTTGGGCCAGTCTTCTCCATCCACCCATCTCCCACGTGGTCTTTTTCTGGGTCCTTTCCTGTCCCTTGGAATCCAGTCTAAAATTTCTGTTGTTCATCGGTGGTCCGTTCTCCTGGCAATATGTCCATCATCATCATCGTTGTCAATCATTATCTATCCACTGCTGGATGAAGGTCTCCCCAAGTTTCTTCAACAATGGACTGTCTTGGGCCAGACTCCTCCATCCACCCATCTCTTACGCGGTCTTCTTCTGGGTCTTTTCCTGTCCCTTGGAAACATGTCTAAAATTTCGGCTGTTCATCGGTGGTCCGTTCTCCTGGCAATATGTCCATCATCATAATAATAATAATAATAATAATAATAATAATAATAATAATAATAATAATAATAATAATAATCGCTGTCAATCATTATCAATCCACGGCTGGATGAAGCTCTCCCCAAGTTTCTTCAACAACGGGCTGTCTTGGGTCAGTCTCCTCCATCCACTCATCTTCCACGTGGTCTTCTTCTGGGTTTTTTCCTGTCCCTTGAAATCCAGTCTAAAATTTCGGTTGTTCATCGGTGGTCCGTTCTCCTGGCAATATGTCAATCATCATCACCATCATCGTTGTCAATCATTATCTATCCACTGCTGGATGAAGGTCTCCCCAAGTTTCTTCAACAAAGGAGTGTCTTGAGCCAGTCTCCTCCATCCACCCATCTCCCACGTGGTCTTCTTCTGGGTCTTTTCCTGTCCCTTGGAATCCAGTCTAAAATATCGGCTGTTCATCGGTGGTCCGTTCTCCTGGTAATATGTCCATCATAATAATAATAATAATAATAATAATCATCGATGTCAATCATTATCAATCCACGGCTGGATGAAGCTCTCCCCAAGTTTCTTCAACAACGGGCTGTCTTGGGTCAGTCTCCTCCATCCACTCATCTCCCACGTGGTCTTTTTCTGGGTCCTTTCCTGTCCCTTGGAATCCAGTCTGAAATTTCGGTTGTTCATCGGTGGTCTGTTCTCCTAGCAATATATCTACCCCATTGCCATTTCAGGGATTTTTCTCTGATCGTGATGTCTTCCACTCTTGTTATTTTTCCTATCCACGAGTTCCTCTTCTTATCTCTCCTGGTTACACCAAGCATTCACCTCTCTATGCCTCTTTGAGTTGTCTGCAGTCTTTGTATGTCTCTTTTAGTTAAGGATCACGTCTCTGCTTCATACGTAAGCATTGGCAGGATGCATTGATTAAACACTTTTCTTTTAAGACATAATGGAATATTGCTCTTAAAAATTGTACTGTTTCTTCCAATAGCTCTCTAATCAAGTTTTATATGTCGATTAATTTGTTCATCAACGTGACCCTCACTTGATATCTGCTGTCCGAGTTAAATGTAGGAATTGATTATCTCCAGCTTTCCCCCATCAGTTGATAAATCTTCATTCCTTGTAAAAGCATTCATTGTACAACAGTTTTGTCTTCTGAGAGTTCATTTTTAATTCCACTTTTTTCCCTTCTCAGGAAGTTCCTGGATCATACTCTGCAGCTCTGAAATATTATTTCAAAGGCTTCTGAAGGATTCTTTGAAATGTTTTTATTCTTTTCAAAAACAAAACGGGACTACGTAGAACCGGGTCGAAATTGGGTCAGAAACAGCTTCACCCGATCCGTTTGACCCGCAAGAAACTCTAGACCCGGTGACTAGTGGACCGTTTCCAACTCTGGCTATAAATTCGGTAAATTCGGGAAAATCATCCACTGATACTGTGAGAAACACACAGTGGACAAAAAAAAAAAAAAAAGAAATATTTGCACACATACATTAATTTGCATAAATAAACGAGGAAAGCAATTGTGACGAAATATTTTTAACCATCGGATTACTTTTACAATAAACACAAATACACGTGCTTCTTTTCTTACTAATCAGAAGAAATATATACACTATATTGACAAAAGTCACCGGACACCTAGAAGAGAAACACAACATAGCATTTATTGGCATACGGTGTCAATAAATAGTACGGTGTCGGTACACCTTTGGCCTACACGTGTCCTCCCGAGCTCCGTGTTTGAGCGCTTCACGTACGTGTTTTGTGTGTCCCACCATTGTTCTTCTATGTGTATGCCAAAGTTAAAGTGTCTGTACTTTCGTTTAAGATCCCTCACAAGTTGCTGAGTGTTCATTTTGTTTCATTATCAGTGTTTTAATTTCCACACCGAGCTGTTCGTTTTCTTCATTAACCCCTGCCATTGATTATGGCATCTGCCGATGAGGGAGCTGTTTCCGCCCGCATCGATGCAGCTCCTCGCATCACCTCTTCAACGACAGACGCAGCCGATCTATCATCTTCGCATGCTGGTGGAGAGCCTCTTTATTTTCCTCCTGTCATTTGCACGTCTTCTTCTGCTCAGGTCTCCGACGCTGCCATTAAGAACGTGGATGTGACGCCCCTGGCCTCTGCCGGAGATGATGAATTCATGGACGTCTCTGATGTCGTTGCTAATCTGCCCTCTACAGTTTCTACTGCCTCTGCTTCCAGTACATTGTCTTATGCTGCATCAATGCTTTCCAGAGGAGGCGCTTTTGCACGCACGTATTCTGCGGCTGCCTCTGCATATTCCACAGGCTTCCTCATCGTCTCGTCTGTACCCTATGGATTCTTACATCACTCTCAACGGTGACACCATCTTATTAGACATTCCCGAGAACTCTCCGGCTGGTTATCGTCTTCATTCGACCCTCGAGTTGGGGGTTTGTTTTGATGAGCTGCCCAACACTCCTTTGAAACAGTACAACTCCGCTCTCAAGAAGATGCTTCCTTCTGATGACATCACCCACCTCACCCGAAAGCCACGAAGCGTGATTGTTTATTTTTCGAAGACAGAATATGCCGAGCTTGTTTTGTCTAGGGGCCTATCAATTGGCGATCGTCACCCCTTAGCCGAATCCATCGCCCAGCGTACTGTTCTGGTCTCTCTACATCCGCCCCCCCGGAGATCTCTGATTATATGCTGTGTGCTGCACTTAGTCGATGTGGCAGAGTAGTCTGCCCAGTGAAGACTCTCTCCTCTTCCCCCTCTGACCCCGATGATAAACATATCTGTGGCTTCCGTAGAACTGCTCGCATCATCTTCCCGGCGGAAGAGCATTTCATAAATTTTCCACGGTTTCTCGATGTTCGTTGCGGTAACGAGCGTTGCCGGATTGAGCTCCTCACCTCTGCTCATTGCTCACGCTGCAAGGCTTACGGCCATCTGCAGGCTCATTGCCCCCATGCAGAGCCACTGACTCCTGCAGTTCCAAGGCAGCATTTTACCTTTTTATCCGTTTCTTCTGCCATGCCTCCTTCTGCGTCTGCACTTCCTGGACCCAGTTCTGCCGAAAATCTGATTAAAGCCTTCGATCAACACGCGTCTTCCGATTTCGCTTTCTCCACTCTGTCGGATTTTTCTCAGCTTGACTCCTCCTTGCTTTCCCGTGTTCTCTCTCCATCACATCACGGCTGATCCTCAAGCTTCATTCGCCGTCGGCACTTTTGCTCCCGGCGATGAGGTGGACCTTTCCTCTGATTCCACATCTCGTGTCTCATCGATCCACGGCAAACGTCGCTCTACTACCAGTACCGAGGCCCGGAGGAAAAAGAAGAAATCACCTTCTCCGACTGGCCACCCACATCGTGCCACCCGTCTAGCAGACTCCAAGTATCCCCTGTCACGTTCTAGCTCTTCCTCTTCAAAGTCCAAGGGTTCTCTGCCGACGTTTGAAGATTTCTCGACTCTGCTTACCAATGCCTCTCTTCCTTCTTTTTTTTTTTTTTTTGATTGGAGGTTTAACGACCACCGTGAGCAACTCAATGGGCTATAAGCAGTCGCCCGTCCCTAATTTAGGGTCACTGGTCCCAGGGAAGGGAGAGAGCCAGTGCCGTAAGACAAACACAACATCCATGCCTGACCGGGATTCGAACCCGGACCCCTTACGGACGAATGATCAGAGGCCATCGCCTTAGACCACTGCGCCACCGGGGCGGCCCTCTCTTCCTTCAGAACCTGTCTCCTTTGAAGATCTTTACGAGTTTCTCTCTCATAAAACAAATCGGGAGGCTTCTCTCATCTTTTTACAGCAGTTTGAAGCAGTTCTTTCCGAGGTTTTTGACCGAGCAACCTCCATACTCAAATTCCTCCGGCCTAATGCCAAGCAACCCGACTACGTCTTGTGGTGTCGTGGTATCATCAATCGCCTCGACACATTTCAGAAAGCTGCCATAGCTGCCCTTCATCCGACGTCGGACTTACCCATTCCAGGTCGCCACTCTGTGAGTTGTAGGGGTTTTTCTAACCCCCTCCCTAACTTTCTCGTTCTGGAAGATCTCTCGCCTCTTGGGGCCGACTTACTCCTTCTACAAGAGACGAACTGTCACTCCTCGACACTTTTTTTCATACATGGCGCACTTGGGACTTCACCTTTCACCATGCTTTCCGTTACTGTGTACACGGTGGCACAGCAGGAGTATCAGTCTGCCATCTCCGCATGCCGTGAAAGCTCCTTCCATGCTACGTGGTCGCCAGTGACCCTGTGGTTCGCTGTTACACCAAGTCCGTTATATATCACGGTGAGTTAAGACTCTGCATTAACTATTTTGATATTCTTTCGCCTAGCAGTGCCCCGCCTGTGATCATTTTGTTCTTCCTCAAGCATTGCTCTGTTTGCATCACGTTGTAAATTTGTCATTACTCATTCAATGTACATATCGTCGCTTTTATCAGTTTGTATCATTCCCGTTCTTTTTTTTTTTCTTTGAGACGATTCCATGTTTCTCGTCTCTTCTGTTTTTTTATATTAAAGCGATTCTGAAACCACCTTTGGCCTTAATGCATGCACTGACCCTTCGAGACATGCTTTTAACAAGGTTTTGGAACACAGCGATAGGTATGCGCATCGATTCAGTACATGATGATCCCGCTAACTGTTGCTTAGTAGTAGGCCTTGGTTCCAAACTTCTTATGCGGCGCTCTAATTCATCCCATAGGTGCTATATGGGATTAAGATCAGGGCTCTGTGCTGGCAAGTCCACACGCGATACGAAATTACACGCCGTAACAGTCTGGCGGTGTTTGTGCTGTTCTTTTTCTAATTGTGTACTATTGTTTCGCCTGTGTTATCCTGTAAATCATGCCCAGCCAATGTCATGTGACACGATGCGTTTCTCTCTGTCACTTCTGCAATTTTTATTCAATAAGCTTTGCTTGCAGCATTTGTTATTCATCCCCATTGTCATTGCAGTGTATATACCATCATGTTTTAACAGTTTGTATTATTTCCCAGTGAGACGCCCAACGCTGTACGTCTCCTTCTTATGTTTTCTTTTGATGAATATAATAAAGCGATTTTGAAACCTTACTTTATGGTTCGGTGCACTATCCTGCTGGTTCCAACAAGGCTCGGTTCCATAGTATGGCCACAGAGTTGGTAGGGCATAATTGTCCAGAATGTCGAGGTAGACGTGCTGGTTAACAGGTTCGTCCACGATAACCAATGGGCAGGGACCATACCACGAAAAACACCTCCACACGAGTACACTGCCAGCTCCAAACTTGACCGTAGGAACAATACACTGTGGTAAATAGCGTTAGCGGGGGTAACGCCGTACCCACACATGGCCATGAGACTGATGGATCGTGTATCTGGATTCATCAGTCCATAGGACCCGTTTCCATTAATCTACGGTTCACAATGAAGGTTCTTTACACCATGTTAAACGACGAGTGGCATTTCGAGTGGAGATGAGTGGCATTTCGAGTGGAGATTATAACAACTATATGATTACAACCTCGGTAAAATTATGTTTAAAAGAATCAAAACTCACCTCCATGACGATTTAATATCACTAAATATCCGTACACATCAACATGAAACTAAAAACAGGACAAAACTCGTTCCAATGTTTCCTCAGGTGGAATCGGCCAAAACGAATGTAAACTACTCTCCTACTAAATTGTGGAATTCATTGCTGACCTTAGATCTGTAAATAGCATTGACCTATTTAAGACAAGTTAGTAAAATCATGCAATGCATTGATTATGATACGCTTTCCAACATACTAGAAATCATTACTCAAGTTATAAGGATAATGGCTGTAGAATAAATCTCGTTCCTATGACCTGACCTTTGACCCCATTTCGACGATATTCAACAGAACCGGTAAAGTATACTTCCGGAACAACATGATAAAGTTTTGTCTCAATCGAAGTATTTTGACATAAGTTATAACGCATAAGGGCAATGGGATGGATCCTGCTCCTATGTCCTTACCTTTAACCCCATTTCGCCTATTTTCAATAGGGTTCTTTCCCAGGTAGTCCCTTACTACATACTAAAATTTCATTGAAATCGAACCAATTTTTACGCGAGTTATGACGCATAAGGGCAATGGAATGCATCCCGCTCCTATGTCCTGACCTTTGACCCCATTTCGCCCATTTTCAATAGGGTTCTTCCCCGGGTGGTCCCTTACCACATACAAAAATTTCATCGACATCGAACCTTTTTTACGCGAGTTATCGTGCGAACGGATAGACGGACAAAGCTGTAGCATATACGTCTCTTCAACCTACGGTTAGAAAGCGTAAAAAGAACTAAAAAAAAAATTATATCTTATGGGAAATATTTAAATAAATAATAATTTTGGACGGAATCACAGAAAATGCCAAATGAAATGTATTGACACTTTATACTAATACATAAAGATAATCCCCCCCCTCTCTATGGTCACTGGTGGAGTGTCCGGATATGGGAGTGTTTCAGCCCGAATCGAAGTTAACTCAGGAATCAACTTGGTGTAACACTGGTATTAGATGGAGATCTTATGTACACAGTGCGTCAAAGAATTTTTAAGACTGGCGCTAGATTTCAGCCTACAGTGGCGCCACCAATGTAATTGCGAATGCGTTATAAACCGTGACCATCTGCTTGCTTTCTGCCAAAAGTACTGCGCAGTTATTAAAGTAACTCAAACGAAACGGGCGTTCGTTAGAGAAGTAAAATGTTTTTCATGTTGAATTATTAAGATGGAACAAAGGGCTCTTATTAAATTTGACGCAAAACTTGGTAAAAGTGCCTCAGAAACGTATCAAATGATGAAAAAAGTTTACGGTGAGTTTTGTTTAAGTAGATCAAATGTTTTCCTGTGGCACAAACGTTTTTGGACGGAAGAGATACGCTAGAAGATGATAAGCATACCGGAAGACCAAGTTCATCTAGGACACCTGAGATTATTGAAAAAGTGCGTGATTTCGTGGCAAACAATCGATGTGCGTCACTAAGAATGATGGAAGAGTCTTTAAACATCAACAAAGAAACGATTCGAACCATCCTGCATGAAGATTTGGGCAAAACAAAAGTCTGTGCTAAATTTGTTCCACACACGTTAACCAACGAACAAAAATCAAGGAGAAGTGCACATTGCAGAGATATCATTTCAGCCGCTGAAAATGATCCAAACTTCTTAAAATCGATTGTTACAGGTGATGAAACATGGTGTTTTCAATATGATCCTAAAACAAAGCGACAAAGTGCGGAACGGAAGTCAAAGAACTCGCCACAAGCCAAAAAAACAAGAAGAATTCCATCGAAAATCAAAACAATGCTCATTACATTCTTCATTAGTAAGGGTATTATCCACAAAGAATTTGTTCCAAGTGGACAAACAATTACTGGTGAGTTTCATTTAAATGTTTTGAGGCGTTTGATGGGCAGAATTCGTCGCATTCGTCCAGAATATCGGGATGAAAACAGTTGGTGTTTGTTGCACGATAATGCACCCAGTCACACCTCACTTCTTGTTCGTAGATTTTTGGCAAAAAATAACGTCTGTGTGTGTTGAATCATCCACCGCATTCGTCTGATTTAGCACCCTGCGGTTTTTCTTTATTCCCAAAACTTAAAATGAGGTTAAAAGGGTGTTTTTTTTATGATATTTCGACCATACAAACAGCTTCGACGCGTGCTTTGGAGGCAATTCCGCAAAGTGAACTGGAACAGGCATTCGAATCATTATTAAATCGCTGTAACAAGTGTATTGAAGCCGGAGGGACTTATTTTGAATAACAAACCAAAACAAATTATAATTTCTTGTTCCTATTTCATTTTACAGACCCAGTCTTACAATTCTTTGCCACACTGTGTATGTGTTTCACTTTCTCATATTATAACATTGTAAACTATCGTCAATTGGACTGGTTTTGACATTGAGAAATATATGTGGGAGGTTAATTGTGGGGAGGCGGGCTGAGAAGAGGGGTGGGGAGAACCTAATTCCCTTTATGTAACTAAATGTTATCGCATGTGGTTTGTTCTAGAATTTATAACTATTTCTTTCAGGGAGAAGAGGTCTATGTCAGGCCTAATGGTCTTTTCCCTCTTTCTTCCAAGTTGTCAACAATCATTATTTGTGATGTTAGTATACGTATACTATATTGACAAACGTCACCGAACACCCCTTCAAAAGCAAATGAACGCATCCGCTGCCTTGCTAAAATGCGCGGTACAGCTGCAAACGGTATAAAAACAAGCCTGCAGCTGACCGCGATGATATCGCACTATGAGGTTGAATGAAAATGTCGCGGCGGGAGAGAACGGACTTTGAGAAAGGAAATATTGTAGAGAGTTATGTTAGTGCGTTGTCCTTAAGAGCAACCGAGAGGCGTTTAAACATACCCAAGTCAACTGTTTTGGATGTACTGAATAAGTAGAAGACACATGGCGTGCCTGAAGCAGCAAAACGTACCGGCAGGCCAAAAAAAAAATCAGTGATAGAAGACGTCGAAGCTTCAGAAGAGTCATTACAGCTAATGCACAAGACCTCAAGGGTACAGGTGAGTAAAAATGCTGGAACCTTGGTATGTACATGTACCATTTGCAGAGAACTTCATTCGATAGGTTACTGTGGTCGTGCGGCTGCTCATAAGTCTTTCATCTCCACTCGGAATGCTACTCGTCGTTTAGCATAGTGTGAAGAACATTTATCGTGGACCGTAGATCAATGGAAACGGGTCCTATGGACTGATGAATCCAGATACACGATCCATCAGTCTGATGGTCGTGTGTGGGTATGGCGGCTGCCGGGGGAACGCTATTTACTACAGTGTACGGTTCCCAAGGTCAAGTCTCGAGCTGGAAGTATACTCGTGTGGGTGTGTTTTTCGTGGTATGGTCCCGGCCAATTGGCTATCGTGAACAAACCTGTTAACCAGCACGTCTACCTCGATATTCTGGACAATTATGCCCTACCAACTCTGTGGGAATACTATGGAACCGAGCCTTGTTGGCACCAGCAGGATAATGCACTGAGCCATAAAACAAGGTTTCAAAATCGCTTTATTCTAATTTATCATAAGAAAACATAAGAGGGAGACGTACAGTATTGGGCATCTCACTGGGAAATAATACAAAACTGTTAAAAACATGATGGTATATACACTGCAATGACAATGGGGATGAATAACAAATGCTGCAAGCAAAGCTTATTGAATAAAAAATTGCAGAAGTGACAAAGAGAAACACATCGTGTCACATGACATTGGCTGGGCATGATTTACAGGATAACACAGGCGAAACAATAGTACACAATTAGAAAAAGAACAGCACAAACACCGCCGTGAAGGTAAAACATTACATACATGAGATAAAAACACAGCGTGCACAATTGTGCAAGTTATTTAACGAGGGCACCAAAGCAACATAATACAGGCGGGGTGAAAGTAAGTAATGTACACGAGTAAGCATGAAAAAACACTGAGATGGCATTAGCATTCACAATTCAACGGTAGTGTGGATTGCACGAGTCGTAGAGTGGAGGAGGGCCACCAGGGTGCCACGGAACTCAGCAAAGGAGGTGTAGAATGTCCTAGGGTTCTGATAGGTGTAGCAGTCCAGAATCAATCGCAAACCATGGAGCGGCCGGCGCCCAGGTAGCATAGAAGGTGGCTTCTCGACGACTGGAAGAAGCCGACTGGTACTCCAGGCGGAGTCGAGAAAGCAATCGATCTTGAAAATGGCACAAAAGTGCTGCGCTGGCCTGGTGTAAAGAGACCGGCGAGGAAATGCTGCGGAGTTGTTGAAGGTATACGTAAATAACGTGTTTAACCAGCACGAAAAGATAGGCACATACTGAAGGAAGAGTTGTAGGTGGATGAGCCCGCAGAAGAAGATGTCTGTAGGCAGTGAACGGAAGATCTTGAGAACAAGAGCGACTGGCAATCCGGAAAGCCTGGTGGAGGAGAGGCATCAGGATGGGACAGTAAAGGTAGACGTGAGAAACGTCTGCCTCCTGTGCGCAGAAAGAGCAGAGAGGGGAGGAGAGAAGAGACATGCGAAAGAGAAAATACGGAACAGGGAGGCGATTATGCAAAAAGAGCCAGTGGGTATTAATTTCAAGAGGGGCAGATAAGGGTGAGCGGGCAGCTGCCCAGACAAGAGGAAGAGAAGCAGGGGGAACCTCCAGAATAGAAAGCGGTGAAGGGGTGGCAAGGTGCACTAGAAAACGATAAAGAGATTTAGAGGAGAGAGAGGAGAGAGGAAGAACCGAGTTTGTGAGTCGGAGGAAAAACGGCAGCGGAAGAGGGGCAGAAAAGACAGAGACGAGACCGGTTGGGGAGACAAGATCAGGGAAAAGCGAAAGAAGTGCAGTTAGCAGAGAGTCATAGACCAAATGGGCGGATGGGGACGAGAGAATAGCAGGGGGAGGCCAGAGAGAGGGCGCCAGGATAGATCCGAGTTAGTGAGGTCTTGTACAGTTACTACACCTGCTCGGAGCCAAGAGGGGAATGAAAAACAGGGGAGATGGGGGGGATGAACAAGGGAGTTGAAGAAGAGGGGTTCAGAAAGAAGCTCTAGAGTTGAAGAGGGAGGGGAGCGAATGAGGGGGAGAGAGCGAAGGTGAATGAGGGCTTCAGAATATGCAGGTGGGAGTTTGGAGGGGGGAAAGGACAGCAATCCATGAGAACTAAAGAAAGAAAGGAAAAATGTGGGTTACGCAAGGAGGCAAGAACGTCACGTACCTGAACTGCGGAAGCCACTGGAGCCGTGAAAAGGTGAATGAAGTTGATCACTCGGCTTGCTTTGTAGCACAGCGGGACATCAGGTAGGCCAGCACCACCATAGGAGGGAGGAGCACAGAGCTTGTGGACGTTAATCCAGTGATGACCCGCCCACATTACTCGAGTAAGGCAGCGTGTAACCTCCTGGAGAACTGTTACGGCGTGTAATTCCGTGTCGTGTGTGAACTGGACAACACAGAGCCCTGCTCTTAATGCCTAAGAGCACCTATGGGATGAAGAAAAGCGCCACATAAGAAGTTTGTAACCAAGCCCTACTACTAAGCAACAGTTAGCGGCAGCATTATGTACTGAATGGAAGCGCATACCTATTGCTGTGTTCCAAAACCATGTCCAAAGCATGCATTAAGGCCAAAGGTGGACTGACACTGTATTAATGCATGTCAATAAATGCTATGTGGTGTTTCTCTTCTAGGTATCCGGTCACTTTTGTCAATATAGTGTATATGCTATGTATCTTGATGCGACAACTAAATAAATGAAACCAAGTGAAAGATACTTTAAGAAAGAATAATATATATTTTGTTGTACCTATATTTGCTTCATTTTGTGTGGTTTTACTCTTAGTTTTTACGGAACAGTCGTTGTACACGAATTTCATTAAAGAGTGTCCAGTCATTTGGGTGGTATATCAACTTTCATGTTTGTTAGTTCTTTAGTGCTACCAAGGTACAAAACGATTTCACAACTATTTGGGATTTCAAAACTCAGATTGAGAGACACCGTTCTACTAGAGAATAACACTCAGGAGTAAATGTGAGGCTTCAGAAAAATCATTCTTCGAAGAGAGAGTTAAAGTACTTTGTTTTGAACTATCTTTCTCTCTTGTTTCACTGCACCAGACTTCAAAATCGTCATTCAACAAGGCCGGAAGAGAGGTTATGGTCTTGACACTCAAGATTCCATCTTTCGATTTCTCCAAAACGCGTAACATCCGATTAGTTGCATTGTATTTCGTCAAGGATTTCCATCTGTTGATGGGAAATTCTGTATAGAAGATAAAGTGTTTTTGTCCTCGAAAAATACTTTCTCTTTCAAGACATCGCAACATATCGTGACTTATCGCTCAATTATTATCAGCGCACATCCTGAAGTACGTGAGATCACGTATCAGCGAGATAATATGTTATTAAGATTTAATTTGGAGCGGTTTGAGGTGAAGTTATTTCATTTTCTTCTATCAACAGCAATGACGTCACTAAAGAATTGCATGGGTGGGTTTTACGCCACTTTAAAAATTTTCTTCCCCATCCTTTTCAAGACGAGCCATTTTTTTCAGTGTTTTAACTTAAAATGTATAGCCTGTTTATAAATTAAGTAAACAACTTCATTATGCTATTAAAAAAAACCATAGAAAAAAAAACTTACTATAAACGTCAAGAGATGTTGCAAGTGTTTAAGTTTGTTAAGTCAGATGATATATGGCGCCAGGTAGCTCATGTAATGAAAAATCTCGTCAAACACGGAATACAACTGACATGGCTTAACCAGTGGAGAAAGCAGCGTGTGTGTTTTGGTTTGCGGAGTCAAAATCCCTAACAACAGTTAAGCGTAAGTTCAGAACGGAGTACAAGAGACAGTGTTAATATTTGTTTAGTCAGATGATAGATGGCGCCAAGTGACTCATGTAATGAAAAATCTCGTCAAACACGGAATACAACTGACATGGCTTAACCAGTGGAGAAAGCAGCGTGTGTGTTTTGGTTTGCGGAGTCAAAATCCCTAACAACAGTTAAGCGTAAGTTCGGAACGGAGTACAAGAGACAATGTTAATATTTGTTAAGTCAGATGATAGATGGCGCCAAGTGTCTCATGTAATGAAAAATCTCGTCAAACACGGAATACAACAGACATGGCTTCCCCAGTGGAGAAAGCAGCGTGGTTGTTTTGGTTTGCGGAGTCAAAATCCCTAACAACAGTTAAGCGTAAGTTCGGAACGGAGTACAAGAGACAGTGTTAATATTTGTTTAGTCAGATGATAGATGGCGCCAGGTAGCTCATGTAATGAAAAATCTCGTCAAACACGGAATACAACTGACATGGCTTAACCAGTGGAGAAAGCAGCGTGTGTGTTTTGGTTTGCGGAGTCAAAATCCCTAACAACAGTTAAGCGTAAGTTCGGAACGGAGTACAAGAGACAATGTTAATATTTGTTAAGTCAGATGATAGATGGCGCCAAGTGTCTCATGTAATGAAAAATCTCGTCAAACACGGAATACAACTGACATGGCTTAACCAGTGGAGAAAGCAGCGTGTGTGTTTTGGTTTGCGGAGTCAAAATCCCTAACAACAGTTAAGCGTAAGTTCGGAACGGAGTACAAAAGACAATGTTAATATTTGTTAAGTCAGATGATAGATGGCGCCAAGTGTCTCATGTAATGAAAAATCTCGTCAAACACGGAATACAACTGACATGGCTTAACCAGTGGAGAAAGCAGCGTGTGTGTTTTGGTTTGCGGAGTCAAAATCCCTAACAACAGTTAAGCGTAAGTTCAGAACGGAGTACAAGAGACAGTGTTAATATTTGTTTAGTCAGATGATAGATGGCGCCAAGTGACTCATGTAATGAAAAATCTCGTCAAAAACGGAATACAACAGACATGGCTTCCCCAGTGGAGCGTGTGTGTTTTGGTTTGCGGAGTCAAAATCCCTAACAACAGTTAAGCGTAAGTTCGGAACGGAGTACAAGAGACAATGTTAATATTTGTTAAGTCAGATGATAGATGGCGCCAAGTGACTCATGTAATGAAAAATCTCGTCAAAAACGGAATACAACAGACATGGCTTCCCCAGTGGAGAAAGCAGCGTGTGTGTTTTGGTTTGCGGAGTCAAAATCCCTAACAACAGTTAAGCGTAAGTTCGGAACGGAGTACAAGAGACAGTGTTAATATTTGTTAAGTCAGATGATAGATGGCGCCAAGTGTCTCATGTAATGAAAAATCTCGTCAAACACGGAATACAACAGACATGGCTTCCCCAGTGGAGAAAGCAGCGTGGTTGTTTTGGTTTGCGGAGTCAAAATCCCTAACAACAGTTAAGCGTAAGTTCGGAACGGAGTACAAGAGACAGGGTTAATATTTGTTAAGTCAGATGATTGATGGCGCCAAGTGTCTCATGTAATGAAAAATCTCGTCAAACACGGAATACAACAGACATGGCTTCCCCAGGGGAGAAAGCAGCGTGGTTGTTTTGGTTTGCGGAGTCAACATCCCTAACAACAGTTAAGCGTAAGTTCGGAACGGAGTACAAGAGACAATGTTAATATTTGTTAAGTCAGATGATAGATGGCGCCAGGTGTCTCATGTAATGAAAAATCTCGTCAAACACGGAATACAACAGACATGGCTTCCCCAGGGGAGAAAGCAGCGTGGTTGTTTTGGTTTGCGGAATCAAAATCCCTAACAGCTGTTCAGCGTAAGTTCAGAACGGAGTACAAGAGACAGTGTTAATATTTGTTTAGTCAGATGATAGATGGCGCCAGGTGTCTCATGTAATGAAACATCTCGTCAAACACGGAATACAACAAACATGGCTTGATCAGTGGAGAAAGCAGCATGTGTGTTTTGGTTTGCACAGTCAAAATCCCTAACAGCAGTTCAGCGTATGTTCAGATAGGAGTACATGAGACAGCTGCCGACAAGAAGGAGCATCGAGCAATGGGTAAATAAATTTAAAGCAACAGAAGCTATCTCGAAAGGCAAAAGCAAAGGAGACCTTTCATTTTGGACGAATACGTGGAAGACGTGCGTTAGGCTTATCTAAGGGGCTCGAAGAAGTCCGTCCGTGTCGCCAGTTGCGCAAGTCGAGCACCAGTTCACAAGATCCTGCATAAACGAACGTCTACGCCTATATGTCTATAAAGTGCAGTTAGCGCAAAAACTTTTACCAAATGATCAACCACGTCGAACAACATTTGCAATAGACATGCTTAATCGCCTTATTGACGAAGACCCTAAACTCCTTTCACGGATCTGTTTCAGTGATGGGTCGAACATTCCATGTTTCTGGCAGAGTGAACAAACATAACAGCCGAATCTGGGGCATGGAAAATCCCCATGTGATCGCAGCACACGACAGAGACAGCCCGAACGTTAATGTCTCGGCTGGTCTGAACGAAGACAGAATGATAGGGCCATTTTTTCTTCGCTGAACCAACCGTTACTAGCATAACGTACCTGGGCATGTTAGAGCAATTCGCAATTCCACAACTCTTGGATATTAAAGATATTTTCCAGCAAGAAGGAGAGCATCCGCACTAGTCTTTGGATGAACGCAGATCGTTAGACCACCATTTCCTTTTTGATTGGAGGTTTAACGACCACCGTGAGCAACGTAATGGGCTATAAGCAGTGACCCGTTTCTAATTTAGGGCCAATATTTTCAGGGAAGGGAGAGCCAGTGCCGTGAGACGAACACAACATCCATGCCTCCTACGGGATTCGAACCCGGATCCCTTTCGGACGAATGATCAGAAGCCATCGCTCATAGCACTGCACCACCGGGGAGGCCCACCATTTTCCAGGGCATTGAATTGGACGTGGGGGTCAGGCCGTCGATGGTATACTTGCGGTACACCCTTGATACAGTTGTCCTCAGCAGCTCTATGGTTCTTACCATTCGGTGGCATAAGGTCAGCCAGCACTTGCTGTCTTGGCGCTGGTACATCCGTCGATGGTATAACCGTGATACACTATGGTTACGCTTGCCTTCGGTAAACCCTAGGTTTCTTATCACTTGGTGCCCTATGCTTAGCCACTACTTGCTCCCTTGGCACTGGCACATCCGTGGATGGTATACTCGTGGTAGACCCTTGATACGGTTGTCCT
Source organism: Macrothele yani (assembly GCA_039090855.1). Lineage (NCBI taxonomy): Eukaryota > Metazoa > Arthropoda > Arachnida > Araneae > Macrothelidae > Macrothele > Macrothele yani. The sequence continues at coordinate 16,805,498 of CM076999.1, read as the reverse complement.
CGCCAACCCTAGGGTTCTTACCACTTGGTGACATATGGTTAGCCATCACTTGCTCTCTGGGTGCTGGTACGTCAGTCGATGGTATACTCGTGGTATACATTTGATACGGTTGCCCTCGGGAACCCTAGGGTTCTTACCACTTGGTGGCAAATAGTTAGCCACCACTTTCTCTCTTGGCTTTGGTACATCTGTTGGTGGTATACTCTCGGTACACCGTTGACACGGTTCCTCTCCGGAACTGTAGAGTACCTACCACTTGAGCAATAGAAAGACACATCATCTGCCTTACGCCGGCAATGTGTCCACGATTTAAGTCGTTCAGATCAGTTCGTGTACCGATGATCGTCGATTGCGGTGCACTGTTAGTAAACCCTGCTTTCCACTTATTTATTGCCTGCGTTCGGTTTGGGTTTGTTCCACCCTTTGCGGAGGACGACCATGTCAACTGTCCATCTCGAACTTTAGTCTATTGAGTATGCAGTACACCAATGATCCATTACATTATATACAAGCTATTGGGCCTCCTTTCTAATAAGCTATTGATAAGCTACAGTATCTAATATTCTATCTAATAATATCTAATTAATAATCGCAAGAAGGAGAGCATTGTAAATGGGAAGTATCTTTCACTATCTAATAAGCTGTTGATAAGCTATCTAATAAGCTATCTGGCCCCCTTTAGCCTAGAAAACGGCGGCCACTAGGCGAGGCATGGATTCTATGTGGTGGCGATAGGTATTTTGGAGTAGCTGGTACTATAATGTCAACAGCAGGTCCTGTAGTTCTTGTACATTTCGAGGTGGTGGTGATATAGCGCGAATCCGCTTTTCCAAGTCAAACCACAAATGTTCGATTGGGTTTCTGTCAGGTGAATGGGGAGATTTACAGATAGTCACCATCTTGTTCCTTGAATCACTCCTTGACAATTCTAGCAGGGTGCATTATCCTGTTGGGCTCCGAACTGCGACGCAAGTCGACGTTCGGAGCCCTATCTGCTCGAAGAAGATCTGACGGAAGAAAGAAGTCCATTACCAGCAGGGAACACAATTCCCATGAACGGGTGAACATGATCCTCAACGATGTTCATATACCTGACGGCTGTCAGGGATTGTGCTATTAGGATAATGGGGACTAAAGTGTTCCAAGAAAACATCGCCCACAGCATAACACCGCAGCCGGTCTGTTTCCGCCCAATACTGCATCCAGATGACATAGTCTCCGTTGGCAATCGACGTATCCGCGCTCGGCCGTCTACGTGATGCACCAAGAATATTGATTCGTTAGACGACCCCACTTTTCTTTCAATCATCTACGGTGCCATCTCGATGATCTTGAACCCGTTTCATGCGTAGTTGGAGATGATGTGCAGTGAGCATGGGGTCCCTGCTGGATCTTCGGCTACGCAGGACCATGCGCAGAAAACTGCAATGAACTGTGCGCTGTGACACATTGCCCTGATCACCCCTGTTGTAGGTGCGGGTGATTTGTCGCACTCTGGCCCAGCGGTCGCTGTGAACAATGCGTGACAGTCTCCGCCCCCCTCCCTCTGGCATTAATTAGCTGCGGACGTCGTTTGGCCATCTTTTCACCACTTTTGATACGTACTCACTACAGCGTTAACAACCCACAAGCCGCGCCGTTTCCGATATCGTAGTTCCGTCCCATCGCAATTTATAAATCGGCAGCTTTTCCCATTCTGACTCCGAACACTTAACTAACCGAAAGTCGGTCCTCGGGTTGTATATATACTGCTCTGTGAACTTCACCTGAGCCACCATAGGGCCGCGGGTGGCCTAGTGGGCAACGTTCGTGACTGCCACGGAAAAGACCTCTGGTTCGATCCCAGGCAGGTACGAACGCTAGATCCACTAAATACCCGCCGTGCGTTGGATGGGCACGTTAAGCCGTCGGGCCCCGGGTACTGGCCCCGCGGTAATAATTAAGGGCGTCTTCCTCCCCCTTTCTACTTCGCTTCCGTGTCACTTTCCTATCGGGCACTCTAGCCCAAATCTCCTAGCTTCCTATTTCTAAGGGACCTGTGGTCAGACACTCCCTTCATAAAATCCTCTACAATCAATCACCTGCGCCACCGTTCGATTTCCAGGCGCGCTCTTTTCTACAGGCTGGAAGTGATCATAATTAAATGGGTCATCGGTGTACAAGGAGAATAAAAAAAAATGTTTGAATTGATTTACGCATAAGGAAAACTTTACTCGACGTGTTTACTACTCAGATAAAAAAATAATTCTTCAGAATTAAAACAAGAAAGATGACACCGAATTTTCGGGTGTAATAAGCACGTCTTTTGAATCCGTTCTGACGCAAATTAAATTTATCAAAGCTATTCAAAGTCAATGGAACCGGTATGGAAAACAATAGATCTGACCAAAGAAAGAAGATTTTCAATCGGGTTTTTAATCCCTCAGATATTGCTGTAAACGGAATCGTGAGCTAACGCCCTCTGGTTGCAGACTTGTGCTTTAAGAAAAACACGAGCTTATATGAGAAACATTTCGCAATGGAAACTCTTCAACACCGAAAAAAATTTTCAAATCGGACTCTTAGAAACAGATATATCGACAAAAATAAGATCTGACTTTACGTCCCCTGGTGGGAAAACCATGCATTATTTTAGGAAGAAAGTATTCTCAAAAGGTTTATCCATATGAGCGGTATCGGTCCAAGAAAAAGAATTTTAGTCGAGTTTTCAGGAGCCCAGATTTTGCTACAAATACATCAGAAATATAAATTAACACTTATGACCCCTGGTGGCCAAACCATTCTTTACCAAACATTAGAAATTACGTGAAAAATATTTTCCGTCAGGTCTTGTATGCGATACAGGAAGAATTTTTCAAATCGGAGTTTTAGGAGCAGAAAACGCAATTTACCATTGTGCGCCCTAGCGGAAAGTCTATGATTTACTTGAAATTTTTGAATTTACAGGAAAAGCATTTCGCATTGGAAACACTATCCAACAAAGAAGGAATTTTTCAAATCGGACTCTTGGAAGTAGAGATATTGACAAAAATAAGATATACATCTACGTCCCCTGGCGTAGAAACCATGCATTATTTTAAGAAGAAAATGTTCCTAAAATGTTTATCGATCCACAAACAAATTGTTTTCAGTCGAGATTTTAGGAGCTCAGATTTCGCTGCAAATACATCAGAAGCGGAAATTAAGACTTACGGCTCCCTCCCCCTGCGTTATCGGGAAAAATGTAATTTACTTTCACGCCCCCTAGCGGAAAATCTATACGTAATTTGAAAAAAGTAACTGTATCTAAAATACTCTTCAACATAAATGGAATCGAAAGATTAAATAATATTTTCAATCGGATGTTTAGAAGCAAATATGTGGAATAAAACGTTTTTTTTTAAATTCGACATCATCTGCATTTGCGCCCTCTAGCGGCGACATTGTACGTCGTAATGAAAAACGAAATAAAGGATCATCATTCGCATATTTCAAGCTTCCCAATGCAAATTTTTTTTTTTTTAAATCGGACTAATAGTTGCAGAGATATCGTGGGTACAGACGGACGAACGGACAAACCGGTAACATAAGCACGTTCTTTCTTTACAAAAGAAGTGCTAAAAAGAAATGCATGCTCGGTTGCAGTAAATACTTAAAATCCGGAGTTTAAGAACCGCTGCGAAAAGTAGCAATGTAATAAATAAAAAAAATGAAATTAATAATAAATAAATAATAGCAAATGAATAAATAAATAAATAATAACAAATGAATAAATAAATAAATAAATAAATAATAACAAATGAATAAATAAATATAATAAAATGAATTAGAAAGAAATGCTGCCGGAGGAGAAGATATTCTTTTTTTTTTTTTTTTTTATGTTTTCCAACCGTAGGTTTGAAGAAGCGTATATGCTCCAGCTTTGTCCGTCTGTTTGCACGATAACTCGCGTAAAAATGGTTCGATTTCGATGAAATTTTAGTATGTGGTAGAGGGGACCACCTGGAGACGAACCCTTTTGAAAATGGGCGAAATGGGGTCAAAGTTCACGACATACTAGGAGCGGGATGCATTCCGTTGCCTTTATGCGTCATAAGTTGCGTAAATATAGTTCGATTTCGATGAAATATTAGTACATCGTAGGGGACCACCTAGGGACGAACCCTATTGAAAATGGGTGAGGTGGGGTCAAAGGTCAGGACATGGGAGCGGGATGCATTCCATTGCCCTTATGCGTCATAACTTACATAAAAATGGTTCGATTTCAATGAAAGTTTAGTATGTGGTAGGGGACCACCTAAGTACGAACCGTTTTGAAAATGGGCGAAATGGGGTCAAAAGTCAGGACACAGGAGCCAGATTTTTTTCCCACAGCCGTTATGATCATAACTTGAGTAATGATTTCAGGTATGTTCGAAAGCGTATCATAATCATTGCACTGCATGATTTTACTAACTTGTTTTTATTCGGTTACGGTTATCATCAGTTATGGTTTGTTGTTTGGACGATAATCTTTTGTTGTTTCCATGGTTTGGTGAATAAAAAAGTTCTTTGTGCTTATAGTTTTGGTCATTGAAAAAAACCCACTTGAAGTGCTTCACGTGCCGCGAGTGGAAACCAAATTTTTTGTCTAAGACCATTGTTCAATACAGAACAGTTTGGAATTACATCATAATACCGAACAGAGCGATCTGCTTGGAACTGGAAGAAAGTTAATGCGTTTAGTGCTTAATGCTAAAATTAAGAGTAAATCAAGGAATGAATGGGCGTACATTGAGTAACCACTGAATTATGACCACATATTTAATTCTTCGTAGGTTCTCCTGTTGACCTACAAAGAATTACGGGGCATCGATACAATAAGATGCCGGAAGCCGTTGAGAGGTAGGGTCAACCAAGCTTTATGTAATGCAGCCTTCAGTGCAGGTATGGAGTTGATTGATGTATCCAGACGCCTGATACCAGAGTGTCCCATAACGTGTTCCACAGTGTCCCACAACAAGTGATCTATGGCAGTGGCGTAACCATGTTTCAAAATTTGGGGGGCTCCGATCACACATGCACAGTGATCGAACCAACCCCCAGATTATATGCATACATATATATACAATATTTTTTTTTTTTTTTTTTTTGGTTGGAGGTTTAACGACCACCGTGAGCAACTCAATGGGCTATAAGCAGTCGCCCGTCCCTAATTTAGGGTCACTGGTTCCAGGGAAGGGAGAGAGCCAGTGCCATAAGACAAACACAACATCCATGCCTCACCGGGATTCGAACCCGGACCCCGTTCGGACGAATGATCAGAGGCCATCGCTTAGACCACTGCGCCACCGGGGTGGCTATACAATAATTAACTAAAAGATACATACAAAGGCTGCATACAACTCAAAGTAGCATGGAGAGGTGCATGCTTGGTGTAACCAGGAGAGATAAGAAGAGGAACTCGTGGATCCGAAAACTGACAAGAGTGGAAGACATCATGACCAGAGTTAAATCCCTGAAATGGCAATGGGCTGGACATACTGTCAGAAGAACAGACCATCGATGGACAGCCGAAATTTTAGATTGGATTCCAAGGAACAGGAAAAGACCCAGAAGAAGACCACATGGAAGATGGGTGGATGAAATTCGAAAGTATGCGAGAGTGACATGGAGGAGACTGGCACAAGACAGACCGTTGTGGAGGAAACTTGGGGAGACCGTCGTCCAGCAGTGGATTGATAATGGTTGACAATGATGATGATGATATACAATAATATATACATACTGTATAAAATAGTTTGGGACCGCCACCCCCCTAAACACACACGCAGGAGCAAAGCCGTTGCTGAGGCGCGATCTAACGGGCACGACCTAGGCGCCTCTGTTGGCGAATCGTGGAACTTAGCGAACACAACTGTAAAACTATGATACATAGGGCAGAAATGTTAATTACAAAGTTGTGGAGCTGACTTTGCTTATTAGGAATCGATATCGCTGTTTTATTAAGTACACATTGTATACGTGTTTGCATTCTACGAAAAATCACAATCTTATATTATTAAATTTAGGCGATTCACATCACAAAAAAGTGTGTACACTGAGAAACACGTTTTGTTAATTCAACAATTTTTTTTTGTCGATATACAGTCAACAAAAAATTTTGCTGAATTTGCAAAATTATTTTGTTGAAAATTATTGTTGATTTAACAAAATGTATTGTTATCACGATAAAACGTTTTGTTCTTTTAAAAATATGATTCTGCAACAAAACATTTTGTCATGATAACAGTATGTTTTGTTGGATCAAACAAATTCCCCCCAAAATCGACCTAATCATTTTGTTAAATGAACAAAACGTTTTGTCGTGATAACAATACATTTTGTTAAATCAACAATAATTTTCAACAAAATAATTTTTGCAACTTCAGCAAAAAAAAAAAAAAAATTGCAAATTCAACAAAATTTTTTGTTTTCTTTATATCGACAAAAATTTTTGTTGAATTAAAAAAACAGTTTTCTTCGTATACTATATCATTGTATTCCCGAAAAATTGGGGGGAGGGTCCTTTACATTGGGGATCCACGACTCTGAAAATCTGGAGGGATCCGACCTCCCAGTGGTTACGCCTATGTTCTAGGTCAATCGATATGCTGGAAGTCTGAACTGCACCGGTGGCGCAGTGGTCTAAGCGTTGGCTTCTGATCATTCGCCCGAAAGGGGTGCGGGTTCGAATCCCGGTGTGGCATGGATATTGTATTTGTCTTACAGCACTGGCTCTCTCCCTTCCCTGGAACTAGTGGCCCTAAATTAGGGACGGGCGACTGCTTTATAGCCTATTGAGTTGCTCACGGTAGTCGTTAAACCTTCAATAAAAAATGAACACCTGCGGTCCGACACTCTTTCCCTAAATTCCTCTACACATGATCTGATCTGATCTGATCTATAGAGAAAATAAGGCGCACGCATCCTTCAAGGTCACGTTATTGCAACACCCCGGGCACACTTTACCTGATACTGGGTAGAACGCCTAAACCAGTAAGATTCCGCCATTGCGATGTAGTTCGCACTTTCTCCTATAAACAGAGTTGATAAAAGATACATTTCAGACATAAAACATTAAAGTAATGGCTGAACTGATAAAACGTAGGTATATTTGCGCAATTAATATGTATAATAAAAACGCGAAATTGGCAATACGACTCTATTTTATGTTTAATGATATTCGTCATTACTTAACGCTTGGTAGAAGGCTCAAAACCATGAATAAAAAATATTAAAAAAATATAAGCATACATTTGAAGGTAAGAGGCAACTTTTCTACCCTCTTCCAAATTCAATTTCGAAATTATTTTTTTCGGCCCACCTTAGTGAGCAGATCTTCTCCAAATCCTTCTATCAGGAAACACTTCATCCGAATATTCCCGAACATGGACAGCATAATGAGCTGGAGCGCAGTCTTGTTGGAACCAGCTTTCTGTTAGGAAACTAGCTCGAGAACAAACCAGTCCCTCAGCATGGCTGGGTAGGAATGCTGATCGACCGATCGTTGAAAAAATAGGGGCCCATGAAGTGCTTACTGGTTAGTTCACCCCAAATCATCATATGTGGTGGATTGTGCTTCAACTCCTCATAGTAATGTGGGTTTTCTTTGCTCCAAAAATAAACGTTCTTAGCACTGCTACTTCGGTATATGGCACATGCATCACTGAAGAACACTGCCCCACGTTGAGGGAGCGTCACAAGCGTCTCCAACAATCTTGAACATGCGGCACTCCGTTCCTCCAAATCAGCATCAGCAAGACCGTTCATAAGCACAGGACCACAGGACTTCAATTGCACCTCTGTGCTCATGTGAGTCAGCATGGTGGTCTTTAGGATTCCAAGTTCCGCCAATCGTTTCCGTAGGGACTTTTTGGAAGATCTCCGCACTGATGCTGCCACGGCTGCACATTTTCCTCGCCTCGATTGTGGTCTTTCAGTCCTCTTCTTATCCAGTATTGATATCAATATTCTTCTTAGTCCTCTTCTTATCCAGTACTGATATTCCTCTTCTTATCCAGTACTGATATTCCTCTTCTTATCCAGTATTCTTCTCAGTCCTTTTCTTATGCAGTATTGATTTTGGTCTTCCAGTCCTCTTCTTATCCAGTATTTATATCAGTATTCTTCTTATCTTATGTTATACAGTATTGATATTGTTCTCATCCAGTATTGATATCAGTCTTCTTCTTATCTTACCTTATCTTATCCTATCCAGTATTGATATCAGTCCTCTTCTTATCCACTATTGATATCCGTATTCTTCTTATCCAGTATCCTTCTTTGGACTCATCTAATTCAGTATTTATATTCCTCTTCTTATCTAGTATTGATTTTGGTCTTCCATTCCTCTTCTTATCCAGTATTGATATCAATATTCTTCTTAGTCCTCTTCTTATCCAGTATTGATATCAATATTCTTCTTAGTCCTCTTCTTATCCAGTACTGATATTCCTCTTCTTAGTCCTCTTCTTATCCAGTATTGATATCAATATTCTTCTTAGTCCTCTTCTTATCCAGTACTGATATTCCTCTTCTTATCCAGTACTGATATTCCTCTTCTTATCCAGTATTCTTCTCAGTCCTTTTCTTATGCAGTATTGATTTTGGTCTTCCAGTCCTCTTCTTATCCAGTATTTATATCAGTATTCTTCTTATTCAGATAAGATAAGATAAGAAGTCGTCTTCTTATCTTATCTTATCCAGTATTGATATCATGATATTATCAGATCTTATCCAGTATTGATATTCTTCTTATCCAGTATTGTATCAGTCCTCTTATCCAGTATTGATTTCGGTCTTCCAGTCCTTTTCTTATGCAGTATTGATCCAGTTGTGAAAAGTTTATTGGCCTTGTAGCCCTCTTCTTATCCAGTATTGATATCGTGATATTATCAGATTTTATCCAGTTTTGATAGTCTCCTTGTCCAGTATATTCTTCTTATCCATTATTGATATCAGTCCTCTTATTGTCCAGTATTGATATTCCTCTTCTTTTCCAGTATTCTTCTTAGACCTCTTCTTTTCCAGTATTCTTCTTAGTCCTCTTGTTATCCAGTATTCTTCTTAGTCCTCTTCTTATCCAGTATTGTTCTCAGTCCTTTTCTTATGCAGTATTGATTTTGGTCTTACAGTCCTCTTCTTATCCAGTATTTATATCAGTATTCTTCTTATCCAGTATTGATATCAATCGTCTTCTTGTCTTATCTTATCCAGTATTGATATCAGTCGTCTTCTTATCTTATCTTATCCAGTATTGATATCATGATATTATCAGATCTTATCCAGTATTGATATTCTTCTTATCCAGTATTGTATCAGTCCTCTTATCCAGTATTGTATCAGTCCTCTTACCCGGTATTGATCTTATCCAGTATTGATATCATGATATTATCAGATCTTATCCAGTATTGATATTCTTCTTATCCAGTATTGTATCAGCCCTCTTATCCAGTATTGATTTTGGTCTTCCAGTTCTCTTCTTATCCAGTATTGATTTTGGTCTTCCAGTTCTCTTCTTATCCAGTATTGATTTCGGTCTTCCAGTCCTCTTCTTATGCAGTATTGATCCAGTTGTGAAAAGTTTATTGGCCTTCCAGTCCTCTTCTTATCCAGTATTGATATCCTGATATTATCAGATATTATCCAGTTTTGATAGTCTCCTTGTCCAGTATATTCTTCTTATCCATTATTGATATCAGTCCTCTTCTTATCCAGTATTCTTCTTAGTCCTCGTCTTATCCAGTATTGATATTCCTCTTCTTATCCAGTATTCTTCTTAGTCCTCTTCTTATCCAGTATTCTTCTTAGTCCTCTTCTTATCCAGTATTCTTCTTAGTCCTCTTCTTATCCAGTATTCTTTTTAGTCCTCTTCTTATCCAGTATTCTTCTTAGTCCTCTTCTTATCCAGTATTCTTTTTAGTCCTCTTCTTATCCAGTATTCTTCTTAGTCCTCTTCTTATCCAGTATTCTTTTTAGTCCTCTTCTTATCCAGTATTCTTCTTAGTCCTCTTCTTATCCAGTATTCTTCTTAGTCCTCTTCTTATCCAGTATCGATATTCCTCTTCTTATCCAGTATTGATATTCCTCTTCTTTTCCAGTATTCTTCTTAGTCTTCTTCTTATCCAGTATTCTTCTTAGTCCTCTTCTTATCCAGTATTCTGCTTAGTCCTCTTCTTATCCAGTATTCTTCTTAGTCCTCTTCTTATCCAGTATTGATATTCGTCTTCTTATCCAGTATTAATTTTGGTCTTCCAGTCCTCTTCTTATCCAGTACTGATCCAGTTGTGAAAAGCTTATGTTCCCATCTCAATAATGTCTGTTTCGGTGGGGATCCTTTGTTAAATCTTGCAGTAAAGTCATGTTGCACTTCCCTTATTGTTTTACCAGTCTGTGGACGTTCATGTGCCCCATACACTTTCTACTAACCGTTCTTCCACACTATAGTTGCTTGTGTCAGCCATCTGAAAGAAGAGATCAAATTAAATTAGTTCCTTTGTAATAACTATAGGGGGTAACAAAACATTCGAACCACCCTGTACAATAATTTTATTTACAAAAACAAGTTAGTAAAATCATGCAATGCACTGATTATGATACACTTTCCAACATACCAAAAATCATTACTCAAGTTATTACTCATGTCATGAGGATAATGTTTGTGGAATAAATATCGCTCCTGTTCCCTGATCTTTGACCCCGTTTCGAGGATTTTGCAACGGAACTGGTTCAGTATACCTCCGGAACAACATGATAAAGTTTTGTCGCAATCGAAGCATGTGTACGTAAGTTATGACGTATAAGGGCGATGGAATGAATCCCGCTCCTATGTTCTGACCTTTGACCTCATTTCGCCCATTTTCAATAGGGTTCGTCCCCAGTTGATACCCTATCACATACTAGAATTTCATTGAAATCGAACCATTTTTACGCGAGTTATCGTGCGAGCGGACAGACAGACAAAGCTGGAGCATATACGCTTCTTCAACCTACGGTTGAAGAAGCGTAAGAAACGGATTGTCATCTTCAAAAATTTGTACTAAAAAACCTTTCACTTGATGCATTGGAATCACCGTGCTCAGGAAAATTCTTAACGCAATATACACGTTAGAAAAGAGTGAACTTAATTGCTTCCCACGGGTTATTTTCAAAAATTCGCACGGCCACCAGAGCCCAGGGGCCTAAGTCGGCCTGTTGTAAAATCGTCCCTGATAGTTTCATTAACCCTTTAACGACCATCACCCAAAAATCTTTTATCACTCCAAATGCTATAACAACCAAACCTGTCTCTTGTTTCACTTCTTTGTTTAATAACAACAATAGAGACCGAGGGTGACCCCTGCTGATCCCTCATACGTCGAGAAAAGTTTGAAGAACAGGTAAAGGTAGGAAATCTGACTCACTCTCCACAGGCGTTTCGGACGGCTATGCTCGTTTAGTATGTACGGGCGTTTTGGTCGTTAAAGGGTTAAATGCGATGTTGCATCTTACAATTTTAATCTTAAACACATATATCTTTCAAAATGTTGGTGATTTGTAACTGTAACGTATACTCTAGATTCACTTTCCTTTTGATTTTTACTATCTCTGGTTATTTTATTTTTCTATGTAAATTATCTTCTTACTGAACGAGATGTTATTTCACCCGCTGAATGAGATCTGGCAATGAGTGTAAGTCATGACGTGGTGGTAGCCAGTATAAATAGGCGCGTTCAACGATACCTCAGGAGAGCGTTGGTTTATGTGAAGGAGAGCGTTTGTTGTTGTATAGCCAGAGCGTTTGTTGTTGGATAGGGAGAGCTTCGTTCTATGTGATTAGGTTGATTCTTCATTATTGTGATACGAGTCGTGTGTGTGCTTGGATGATTCAAGAGTTATCTAATAAAAGAGCTTTTTCGTAAGTACGTCTTTCTCAGTTCATAGTTTTTGTCAGATCTCTGTCTGGCTGTTAGGTTTATGTCATTAGTTGATTATTATTAACAACCAGCGTTAAGACTTTATTCATCTTAATTACTACCACAGCATTACTAGCAGTTAAAAGCTTGTTCATTATTGTTACTACACTACTAGCAGGAAAGTTTATTCATGATTTAATTAACAAACAACAACCATTAGAAGAAGCATTAGCTTAGTACAAGCATAAAATTCAGTAGCAGAAGCATTATAAAACATTACTAGCTTAGTTAAAAGCTTTATTCATTATATAACGACAAAGCTGAGATGTTATGGAAAGAACATATTAAGCAAAAGTGAAATCTTTTACCTTCGATGAACGTGTTGTATTAAGAATGAGCTGCGTAATCTTTGTTTCTCTGAAGAACGAACTGCATGTAGAACTTTCTCATTTTGTGAATTTTTTTTTTTTTGGGGGGGGGTGGATTAGAAGAAGTACTACTTGTTTTTACGATAAGCATTTTGGTAGGTGTGTGCAATGGAAATTATTTTTAAGCGATATTTTCATTAGAAAAATAAGGAGCTTTTGATAAATTGTACGTTTAAGGACATTGTACTAACAAATGGTTGAGGACAAAAATCAAAATTCCATGACAATTTGCGTCTTGAAAGATATTATATCATTTTAAAGACAGTGCAATAAAATTTAGACTATCCACAAGAGTTCAAAACCTCTGACCACACTCCCTACTAAGGTACTTTGACTATTTCATTTTGACATTTTGACACCGTATTTCAGTTTTGTACGAACAACGGACGTTACCCAGCTCCTAGACACCCTAATCAATGGCGTGAAACATCTCTGAGAGGTCTGCATTGCTGTGAGGGATGACCACACTCCTTATTGAGGTACTTTGGCTATTTCATTTTAACACCGTATAATACACTGGCGTGCAAAAATTAAGGACGAGACGGTTTTTCGAATGTAACGTCGTGCAGAAGTGACCACATCGACTCAAATCATACCATAAGATCCCCAAGATGTACGAATATGGGACAAGTGAGCAAAACCGTCCAAATAAGGAATCCAAAGAATACAAAGGCACTTTTTTGAAAAGGTAGCTTCGAGAACAACTGGACAGAAGACAGAAACGCCCATGTAACAGGCGGCTGCCAAAAAAATAATCCAGTCTTTAGTAGGGGATATGATCCCCCCTGACTACGTTGCAGGATTTACAACGTCTGTCCATGCTGAGGACGAGGTTGTCAAGGAGCTGTTGAGGCATCGTGGCCCATTCCTCTTGTAGCGCCAATCGCTGCTGCAGAATCGTTGCTGGCGGCTGGTGACGTGCTGCCGAGCGTCTCCCGAGAAGGTGCCACACGTGTTCGATTGGATTTAGGTCCGGGGACCTTGCGGGCCAATCCATGCGTTGAATATCTTCACTGTCCAACAGCTCTGCGACAGCCACTGTACGATGAGGTGCAGCGTTGTTGTCCATGAAGAGGAACTCAGGACCCACAGCACCTCTAAACAGACGCACGTGAGACAGGTGAACCTCAGTACAATGGCGGACACCTGTGACTGAACCTCCTTGGAAGATGTGGAGGTCAGTACGGCTACCAAGCATGATACCGCCCTAAACGGGAACTTCGCCACCTCCAAACCGGTCTCTTTCGATGTTGTTGGAGGTGTGATTGCGTGTTCCCTGCTCTCTCCAGATGTGTATACGTCCAGAATCTCTCGGCAGAGTACAGCGGCTCTCATCCGTAAAGAGAACTCGACCCCATTGCTGATGTGTGCAGTTCTTGTGTTCCTGGCACCACAGAAACTACCGTCACCGATGAGCAGGCGTTAATGGCACACACCATACTGGTCGTCGTGCAAACAGACCACCTTTGTGCAGCCTGCTCCCCACGGTAAAACGCGATAACGGACGTCCAGTTTTCTGTTGCACGTTCCTTGCGAATTCTCCTGCTGTCTGCTGTCTGTCTCTTCTCGCCTGTAGGGCATTATACTGGTCGTCCGCCGCCGTGGTTACTCGTGGACGAGCACTGCTAAACTCTCGGACAGCTGTTCCTGTCGTTTGAAATGCTCTCCAAGCTCGTGAACCGATGCTGTGAGCGATCCCGAAATCCTCGGCCACACTAGTCACACCTCCACCTTCTTCCAACTTCCAAATGACGCGACCTCGGATAAAGTCATCCAGATGTCGTCTACTGGATTGCCTGTTGGCCATATCACACGGTGGCAGCTACTCGACGTCGTTCAAACCGATGTACACCGTGCAATAGCTTTCACCGAATTGCTGAGCGTACACCGCCCGTGTGCTTTATACCCTTCCGACACTCCTCCCCTACCCCCTACGTCATGCTTCATATATGCGCATGCCCTACCGTACCGCACCATAGTCTATCTCCTGAGTGGTCTTTCGGTCCGTTCTGCCTGCTCGTTCCGTTTTTATGCTAATTTCTCCTCTTCGTCCTTAATGTTTGCACACCAGTGTAGCTTTGTACAGACAATGGTCGTTGCTACCTACTAATCTCCTATACACAGTCATGAATAGCATGAAACATCGCTGAGAGGTCTGCGTCGCTGCTAGGGATGAACACACTCTCTATTGAAGTAGATACCATCATCAACAGCATGAATCATCGCTGTGAGGCGTAAGCACTCCCTATTGAGGTAGATGCCATCATCAACAGCATGAAGCATCGCTGTGAGTGGTGAACATTCCCTAATGAGGTAGATGCCATCATCAGCAGCATGAAGCATCGTTGAGATTCGATCATCAACAACATGAAACGTCTCTGTGAGGCCTGCACTGCTGTGATGATGACCTCACTCCCTATTGAGGTATTTTGGTTATTTCATTTTGACACGGTATTATAGCTTCGTACAAACAATGGTCATCGCTACATACTGAGCTCCTGAACATTATCAACAGCATGAGACATCGCTGTGAGGCCTGCATTGTTGTGAGGCCTGCATTGCTGTGAGGGATGATTACACTCCCTATCGAGGTACTTTGGCTATTTGATTTTGACATCGTGTTATAGCTTTGTACGAACAATGATGGTTGCGTTTAGCAACGCATAGCAACCGAAAAACTGTTATTCGGCCGCCGCCGGGGAATTGAATCCCGGATCTATCGATATCCAGCCGAGCGCGTTAGCCTTACACCACGGTGTTAGGCTCTTGATATCTACCCGAACGCCGTGGATTGTTGGGCACCGTGGTGTAAGGCTAACGCGCTCAGCTAGATATCGAGAGATCCGGGATTCAATTCCCCGGCGGCTTCCGAATAACAATTTTTCGGCTGCTGTGCGTTGCTAAACGTGGAAAGAGCGATGTCTTTGTTTAAATGCTGGTTGCTACCTACTGAACCCCTGGACACCAACATCATCATCATGAAGCATGTCTGTGAGGCCTGCATTGCTGCTAAGAATTACCACACTCTCTATTGAAGTAGATGCCATCATCAACAGCATGAATAATCGCTGTGAGGCCTGCATTGCTGTGAGAGGTGACCACACTCTCTATTGAGGCAGATGCCATCATCAACAGAATGAAGAATCGCTGTGAGGGGTGCACACTTCTTATTGAGGCAGATGCCATCATCAGAAGTATGAAGCATCGCTATGAGGCTTGCAATGCTGTGAGGCGTGAGCACTTCCTATTGAGGTACATGTCATCATCAACATCACGAAATATCTCTGTGAGGCCTGTATTGCTGTGAGGGGTGGCCACACTCTCTATTGAGGTACATGCCATCATCAACAGCCTGAAGCATCGCTGTGAGGCCTGCATAGCTGTGAGGGGTGAACACTCCCTATTGAGGTAGATGCTATCATCAACAGCATAAATCATCGCTGTGAGGCCTGCATTGCTGTGAGGGGTGAACACTCCCTTTTGAGGTAGATGCCATCATCAACAGCATGAATCATCGCTGTGAGGCCTGCATTGTTGTGAGGGGTGAACACTCCCTATTGAGGTAGATGCTATCATCAACAGCATGAATCATCGCTGTGAGGCCTGCATTGCTGTGAGAGGTGAACACTCCCTTTTGAGGTAGATGCCATCATCAACAGCATGAATCATCGCTGTGAGGCCTGCATTGCTGTGAGGGGTGAACACTCCCTATTGAGGTAGATGCTATCATCAACAGCATGAATCATCGCTGTGAGGCCTGCATTGCTGTGAGGGGTGAACACTCCCTATTGAGGTAGATGCTGTCATCAACAGCATGAATTATCGCTGTGAGGCCTGCATTGCTGTGAGGGGTGAACACTCCCTGTTGAGGTAGATGCTATCATCAACAGCATGAATCATCGCTGTGAGGCCTGCATTGCTGTGAGGGGTAAACACTCCCTATTGAGGTAGATGCCATCATCAACAGCATGAATCATCGCTGTGAGGCCTGCATTGCTGTGAGGGGTGAACACTCCCTATTGAGGTAGATGCTATCATCAACAGCATGAATCATCGCTGTGAGGCCTGCATTGCTGTGAGGGGTAAACACTCCCTATTGAGGTAGATGCCATCATCAACAGCATGAATCATCGCTGTGAGGCCTGCATTGCTGTGAGGGGTGAACACTCATTATTGAGGTAGATGGTATCATCAACAGCATGAATCATCGCTGTGAGGCCTGCATTGCTGTGAGGGGTGAACACTCCCTATTGAGGTAGATGGTATCATCAACAGCATGAATCATCGCTGTGAGGCCTGCATTGCTGTGAGGGGTGAACACTCCCTATTGAGGTAGATGGTATCATCAACAGCATGAATCATCGCTGTGAGGCCTGCATTGCTGTGAGGGGTGAACACTCCCTATTGAGGTAGATGCTATCATCAACAGCATGAATTATCGCTGTGAGGTCTGCATTGCTGTGAGGGGTGAACATTCCCTATTGAGGTAGATGCTATCATCAACAGCATGAATCATCGCTGTGAGGCCTGCATTGCTGTGAGGGGTAAACACTCCCTATTGAGGTAGATGCCATCATCAACAGCATGAAGCATCGCTGTGAGGCCTGCATTGCTGTGAGGGATGACCGCACTCCCTATTGAGGTACTTTGGTTATATCATCTTGACACCGTATTATATCTTTGTACAAACAATGGTCATTGCTACGTACTGAGTTCCTGAACAACATCATCAACATCATGAATCATCGCTGTGAGGCCTACATTGCTCTGAGGGATGACCACACTCCTTATTGAGGTAGATACCATCATCAACATCACGAAACATCTATGTGAGGTCTGCATTGCTGCGAGGGGTGGTCACACTCGCTGTTGAGGTACTTTGGCTGTTTCATTTTAACATTGCATTTTACCTTTGCATGAATAATGATCGTTACTACCTACTGAGGTCCTGAACGACATCATTAAGAGCGTGAATCATCACTGTAAGGCCTGCATTTCTCTAAGAACTGGCTACACTCCAAATTGAGGAAGTTTGGCCACTTCATTTTGGAACCTTATTTTTTAACTGGTTCTGTATGCTGCCATTTTTGTCCGAATCAAGTTTTTTAAAGAAATGTTTAGGTTCTTCCTGTAACCTACGGTGTGACGTAGGTTTTCACTAAATTTCATAATATTTCATAGCGTATTTTTTTAGGTATCGCAATTTTTCTGTGTTTTTCCCTTAATTTATGGAAAGCAGTGTATATTTTAAGTAATGTTTAGCAATGTTAGTCGTAAACAATCAGATATTACGTCCTATTTCTTTAGCTGCAGGACGTAATATCTTGGCAGATATTCCGGCTTTCTTACTTCAGTAACACAAGTGTATTTTTTGGCAATCTAATAATAACACTTCTGGAGTGTAACAATTACGACTGCAGCGACAAAGATACTCCCGATTCAAAGACCTTGGAGTTAAAAAATAAACACCAGATGCCTTTATTAACATCCAAGCAAAAAAAAAAAAAAAAGAAGGAGAATGAAATTCGAGATTGAATTTTTCGTGTGTATGGATAACCCATTCTTTCATTCATTCACTGTGTGTCTTTTTTTCTAAGTTATTGCCGAACGAATTACGATAGAAAATCCTCGGAGTCGAATAGCATAGAGGTGCAACTAGACACAATCTGTACCCCTCCCCCTACTCCCAGCCCCTCTGTGTTTTCTGAATCAACTATTTACGTCATGGAGATCACTATAACATCTACTTACTAGATTTCTTAATTTGCTGTCTTGTCCGCCGTAAAGTTATCACTGCGCTGCTTCTGGAAATGTAACTGAATCAAGGTGATTCCCGCAAATTAATTGCTTTTTCAAATTACCGCTAGAACGCATTCTTCGACATGCTACAAAAATAGAATTCTTCAAGAACTAATTTAAAACCATTATTCCTGCTTTCATTCACACAGTTGTTTCGCGGTATTCAACTGAAACGCCATTTTCAGTACAGTTTGCGAAGAAGAATTGTTTCTACTTCTACAAAGGGCATCCTGAAAGTAATGTCTCATAAGATTTTTATTTGTAGCAGCAAAAATGTCAAACTCAGTGGCAGAATACTTTGACATATTGTTAATAATGCTAGGCTATTCAAAGTATCGTCCATCACTTCAAACAAAGATCTTCGCTCTTTCCGCGCTTGTAAGTGAGTCACGGAAAAATTCTCATTGGCCGCCACTGGGAATCGAACCCTGGGTCTTCCAGTTACGCGCCGGATATGCTTCTGCTACACTACAGCGGCCTCGAATTCCTCCTGTAGCGGAAGCATATCCGGCGCGTAACTGGAAGACCCAGGGTTCGACTCCCAGTGGCGGCCAATGAGAATTTTTCCGTGACTCACTTATAAACGTGGAAAGAGCGAAGATTTTTGTTTGATGTTTCTGGTCCACGTTAAATGTCTGTATTAATTATTCATTCGCCTTCTAATTATTTCTTCAGTTGCTGCTTACCATCTTTGGTGAATCCCCAGCATTGCGCGGGGCTCCAAGAAGCAACCTGCCAACTTGGCTTGGCAGTTAGCATGTGTCAGTCTGGAGGAATTCAAGGTCGCTGTGGTGTAGCTTAAGCATATCCGGCGCGTAACTGGAAGACTCTGGGTTCGACTCCCGGTGGCGGCCAATGAGAATTTTTTCGTGACTCACTTATAAACGTGGAAAGAGCGAAAATCTTTGTTTGATGTTCCTGATCCACGTTAAATGTCTTCACTAATTTATTCATTCGCCTTCTAATTATTTCTTCAGTTGCTGCTTACCATCTTTGGTGAATCCCCAGCATTGTGCGGGGCTCCAAGAAGCAACCTGCCAAATTAGCTTGGAAGTTAGCGTGTGTGAGTCTGGAGGAATTCGAGGCCGCTGTGGTGTAGCGGAAGCGCATGTCCGGCGCGTAACTGAAAGACTCTGGGTTCGACTCCCGGTGGCGGCCAATGAGAATTTTTCCGTGACTCACTTATAAACGTGGAAAGAGCGAAAATCTTTGTTTGATGTTCCTGATCCACGTTAAATGTCTTCACTAATTTATTCATTCGCCTTCTAATTATTTCTTCAGTTGCTGCTTACCATCTTTGGTGAATCCCCAGCATTGTGCGGGGCTCCAAGAAGCAACCTGCCAAATTAGCTTGGAAGTTAGCGTGTGTGAGTCTGGAGGAATTCGAGGCCGCTGTGGTGTAGCGGAAGCGCATGTCCGGCGCGTAACTGAAAGACTCTGGGTTCGACTCCCGGTGGCGGCCAATGAGAATTTTTCCGTGACTCACTTATAAACGTGGAAAGAGCGAAAATCTTTGTTTGATGTTCCTGATCCACGTTAAATGTCTTCACTAATTTATTCATTCGCCTTCTAATTATTTCTTCAGTTGCTGCTTACCATCTTTGGTGAATCCCCAGCATTGTGCGGGGCTCCAAGAAGCAACCTGCCAAATTAGCTTGGAAGTTAGCATGTGTCAGTCTGGAGGAATTCAAGGTCGCTGTGGTGTAGCTTAAGCATATCCGGCGCGTAACTGGAAGACTCTGGGTTCGACTCCCGGTGGCGGCCAATGAGAATTTTTTCGTGACTCACTTATAAACGTGGAAAGAGCGAAAATCTTTGTTTGATGTTCCTGATCCACGTTAAATGTCTTCACTAATTTATTCATTCGCCTTCTAATTTCTTCAGTTGCTGCTTACCATCTTTGGTGAATCCCCAGCATTGCGCGGGGCTCCAAGAAGCAACCTGCCAACTTGGCTTGGCAGTTAGCATGTGTCAGTCTGGAGGAATTCAAGGTCGCTGTGGTGTAGCTTAAGCATATCCGGCGCGTAACTGGAAGACTCTGGGTTCGACTCCCGGTGGCGGCCAATGAGAATTTTTTCGTGACTCACTTATAAACGTGGAAAGAGCGAAAATCTTTGTTTGATGTTCCTGATCCACGTTAAATGTCTTCACTAATTTATTCATTCGCCTTCTAATTTCTTCAGTTGCTGCTTACCATCTTTGGTGAATCCCCAGCATTGCGCGGGGCTCCATGAAGCAACCTGCCAACTTGGCTTGGCAGTTAGCATGTGTCAGTCTGGAGGAATTCAAGGTCGCTGTGGTGTAGCTTAAGCATATCCGGCGCGTAACTGGAAGACTCTGGGTTCGACTCCCGGTGGCGGCCAATGAGAATTTTTCCGTGACTCACTTATAAACGTGGAAAGAGCGAAAATCTTTGTTTGATGTTCCTGATCCACGTTAAATGTCTTCACTAATTTATTCATTCGCCTTCTAATTATTTCTTCAGTTGCTGCTTACCATCTTTGGTGAATCCCCAGCATTGTGCGGGGCTCCAAGAAGCAACCTGCCAAATTAGCTTGGAAGTTAGCGTGTGTGAGTCTGGAGGAATTCGAGGCCGCTGTGGTGTAGCGGAAGCGCATGTCCGGCGCGTAACTGAAAGACTCTGGGTTCGACTCCCGGTGGCGGCCAATGAGAATTTTTCCGTGACTCACTTATAAACGTGGAAAGAGCGAAGATCTTTGTTTGATGTTCCTGGTCCACGTTAAATGTCTGTATTAATTATTAATTCGCCTTCTAATTATTTCTTCTGTTGCTGCTTACCATCTTTGGTGAATCCCCAGCATTGTGCGGGGCTCCAAGAAGCAACCTGCCAACTTGGCTTGGCAGTTAGCATGTGTCAGTCTGGAGGAATTCAAGGTCGCTGTGGTGTAGCTTAAGCATATCCGGCGCGTAACTGGAAGACTCTGGGTTCGACTCCCGGTGGCGGCCAATGAGAATTTTTTCGTGACTCACTTATAAACGTGGAAAGAGCGAAAATCTTTGTTTGATGTTCCTGATCCACGTTAAATGTCTTCACTAATTTATTCATTCGCCTTCTAATTTCTTCAGTTGCTGCTTACCATCTTTGGTGAATCCCCAGCATTGCGCGGGGCTCCATGAAGCAACCTGCCAACTTGGCTTGGCAGTTAGCATGTGTCAGTCTGGAGGAATTCAAGGTCGCTGTGGTGTAGCTTAAGCATATCCGGCGCGTAACTGGAAGACTCTGGGTTCGACTCCCGGTGGCGGCCAATGAGAATTTTTCCGTGACTCACTTATAAACGTGGAAAGAGCGAAAATCTTTGTTTGATGTTCCTGATCCACGTTAAATGTCTTCACTAATTTATTCATTCGCCTTCTAATTATTTCTTCAGTTGCTGCTTACCATCTTTGGTGAATCCCCAGCATTGTGCGGGGCTCCAAGAAGCAACCTGCCAAATTAGCTTGGAAGTTAGCGTGTGTGAGTCTGGAGGAATTCGAGGCCGCTGTGGTGTAGCGGAAGCGCATGTCCGGCGCGTAACTGAAAGACTCTGGGTTCGACTCCCGGTGGCGGCCAATGAGAATTTTTCCGTGACTCACTTATAAACGTGGAAAGAGCGAAGATCTTTGTTTGATGTTCCTGGTCCACGTTAAATGTCTGTATTAATTATTAATTCGCCTTCTAATTATTTCTTCTGTTGCTGCTTACCATCTTTGGTGAATCCCCAGCATTGTGCGGGGCTCCAAGAAGCAACCTGCCAACTTGGCTTGGCAGTTAGCATGTGTCAGTCTGGAGGAATTCAAGGTCGCTGTGGTGTAGCTTAAGCATATCCGGCGCGTAACTGGAAGACTCTGGGTTCGACTCCCGGTGGCGGCCAATGAGAATTTTTTCGTGACTCACTTATAAACGTGGAAAGAGCGAAAATCTTTGTTTGATGTTCCTGATCCACGTTAAATGTCTTCACTAATTTATTCATTCGCCTTCTAATTTCTTCAGTTGCTGCTTACCATCTTTGGTGAATCCCCAGCATTGCGCGGGGCTCCAAGAAGCAACCTGCCAACTTGGCTTGGCAGTTAGCATGTGTCAGTCTGGAGGAATTCAAGGTCGCTGTGGTGTAGCTTAAGCATATCCGGCGCGTAACTGGAAGACTCTGGGTTCGACTCCCGGTGGCGGCCAATGAGAATTTTTCCGTGACTCACTTATAAACGTGGAAAGAGCGAAAATCTTTGTTTGATGCTCCTGATCCACGTTAAATGTCTTCACTAATTTATTCATTCGCCTTCTAATTATTTCTTCAGTTGCTGCTTACCATCTTTGGTGAATCCCCAGCATTGTGCGGGGCTCCAAGAAGCAACCTGCCAAATTAGCTTGGAAGTTAGCGTGTGTGAGTCTGGAGGAATTCGAGGCCGCTGTGGTGTAGCGGAAGCGCATGTCCGGCGCGTAACTGAAAGACTCTGGGTTCGACTCCCGGTGGCGGCCAATGAGAATTTTTCCGTGACTCACTTATAAACGTGGAAAGAGCGAAGATCTTTGTTTGATGTTCCTGGTCCACGTTAAATGTCTGTATT
Source organism: Macrothele yani (assembly GCA_039090855.1). Taxonomy (NCBI): domain Eukaryota; kingdom Metazoa; phylum Arthropoda; class Arachnida; order Araneae; family Macrothelidae; genus Macrothele; species Macrothele yani. Next base: position 16,782,814 of record CM076999.1, on the reverse strand, counting down.
AATTATTAATTCGCCTTCTAATTATTTCTTCTGTTGCTGCTTACCATCTTTGGTGAATCCCCAGCATTGTGCGGGGCTCCAAGAAGCAACCTGCCAACTTGGCTTGGCAGTTAGCATGTGTCAGTCTGGAGGAATTCAAGGTCGCTGTGGTGTAGCTTAAGCATATCCGGCGCGTAACTGGAAGACTCTGGGTTCGACTCCCGGTGGCGGCCAATGAGAATTTTTCCGTGACTCACTTATAAACGTGGAAAGAGCGAAAATCTTTGTTTGATGTTCCTGATCCACGTTAAATGTCTTCACTAATTTATTCATTCGCCTTCTAATTATTTCTTCAGTTGCTGCTTACCATCTTTGGTGAATCCCCAGCATTGTGCGGGGCTCCAAGAAGCAACCTGCCAAATTAGCTTGGAAGTTAGCGTGTGTGAGTCTGGAGGAATTCGAGGCCGCTGTGGTGTAGCGGAAGCGCATGTCCGGCGCGTAACTGAAAGACTATGGGTTCGACTCCCGGTGGCGGCCAATGAGAATTTTTCCGTGACTCACTTATAAACGTGGAAAGAGCGAAGATCTTTGTTTGATGTTCCTGGTCCACGTTAAATGTCTGTATTAATTATTAATTCGCCTTCTAATTATTTCTTCTGTTGCTGCTTACCATCTTTGGTGAATCCCCAGCATTGTGCGGGGCTCCAAGAAGCAACCTGCCAACTTGGCTTGGCAGTTAGCATGTGTCAGTCTGGAGGAATTCAAGGTCGCTGTGGTGTAGCTTAAGCATATCCGGCGCGTAACTGGAAGACTCTGGGTTCGACTCCCGGTGGCGGCCAATGAGAATTTTTTCGTGACTCACTTATAAACGTGGAAAGAGCGAAAATCTTTGTTTGATGTTCCTGATCCACGTTAAATGTCTTCACTAATTTATTCATTCGCCTTCTAATTTCTTCAGTTGCTGCTTACCATCTTTGGTGAATCCCCAGCATTGCGCGGGGCTCCAAGAAGCAACCTGCCAACTTGGCTTGGCAGTTAGCATGTGTCAGTCTGGAGGAATTCGAGGCCGCTGTGGTGTAGCTTAAGCATCTCCGGCGCGTAACTGGAAGACTCTGGGTTCGACTCCCGGTGGCGGCCAATGAGAATTTTTCCGTGACTCACTTATAAACGTGGAAAGAGCGAAAATCTTTGTTTGATGTTCCTGATCCACGTTAAATGTCTTCACTAATTTATTCATTCGCCTTCTAATTATTTCTTCAGTTGCTGCTTACCATCTTTGGTGAATCCCCAGCATTGTGCGGGGCTCCAAGAAGCAACCTGCCAAATTAGCTTGGAAGTTAGCGTGTGTGAGTCTGGAGGAATTCGAGGCCGCTGTGGTGTAGCGGAAGCGCATGTCCGGCGCGTAACTGGAAGACTCTGGCTTCGACTCCCGGTGGCGGCCAATGAGAATTTTTCCGTGACTCACTTATAAACGTGGAAAGAGCGAAAATCTTTGTTTGATGTTCCTGATCCACGTTAAATGTCTTCACTAATTTATTCATTCGCCTTCTAATTATTTCTTCAGTTGCTGCTTACCATCTTTGGTGAATCCCCAGCATTGTGCGGGGCTCCAAGAAGCAACCTGCCAAATTAGCTTGGAAGTTAGCGTGTGTGAGTCTGGAGGAATTCGAGGCCGCTGTGGTGTAGCGGAAGCGCATGTCCGGCGCGTAACTGAAAGACTCTGGGTTCGACTCCCGGTGGCGGCCAATGAGAATTTTTCCGTGACTCACTTATAAACGTGGAAAGAGCGAAAATCTTTGTTTGATGTTCCTGATCCACGTTAAATGTCTTCACTAATTTATTCATTCGCCTTCTAATTATTTCTTCAGTTGCTGCTTACCATCTTTGGTGAATCCCCAGCATTGTGCGGGGCTCCAAGAAGCAACCTGCCAAATTAGCTTGGAAGTTAGCATGTGTGAGTCTGGAGGAATTCGAGGCCGCTGTGGTGTAGCGGAAGCGCATGTCCGGCGCGTAACTGGAAGACTCTGGGTTCGACTCCCGGTGGCGGCCAATGAGAATTTTTCCGTGACTCACTTATAAACGTGGAAAGAGCGAAGATCTTTGTTTGATGTTCCTGGTCCACGTTAAATGTCTGTATTAATTATTAATTCGCCTTCTAATTATTTCTTCTGTTGCTGCTTACCATCTTTGGTGAATCCCCAGCATTGTGCGGGGCTCCAAGAAGCAACCTGCCAACTTGGCTTGGAAGTTAGCGTGTGTGAGTCTGGAGGAATTCGAGGCCGCTGTGGTGTAGCGGAAGCGCATGTCCGGCGCGTAACTGGAAGACTCTGGCTTCGACTCCCGGTGGCGGCCAATGAGAATTTTTCCGTGACTCACTTATAAACGTGGAAAGAGCGAAAATCTTTGTTTGATGTTCCTGATCCACGTTAAATGTCTTCACTAATTTATTCATTCGCCTTCTAATTATTTCTTCAGTTGCTGCTTACCATCTTTGGTGAATCCCCAGCATTGTGCGGGGCTCCAAGAAGCAACCTGCCAAATTAGCTTGGAAGTTAGCGTGTGTGAGTCTGGAGGAATTCGAGGCCGCTGTGGTGTAGCGGAAGCGCATGTCCGGCGCGTAACTGAAAGACTCTGGGTTCGACTCCCGGTGGCGGCCAATGAGAATTTTTCCGTGACTCACTTATAAACGTGGAAAGAGCGAAAATCTTTGTTTGATGTTCCTGATCCACGTTAAATGTCTTCACTAATTTATTCATTCGCCTTCTAATTATTTCTTCAGTTGCTGCTTACCATCTTTGGTGAATCCCCAGCATTGTGCGGGGCTCCAAGAAGCAACCTGCCAAATTAGCTTGGAAGTTAGCATGTGTGAGTCTGGAGGAATTCGAGGCCGCTGTGGTGTAGCGGAAGCGCATGTCCGGCGCGTAACTGGAAGACTCTGGGTTCGACTCCCGGTGGCGGCCAATGAGAATTTTTCCGTGACTCACTTATAAACGTGGAAAGAGCGAAGATCTTTGTTTGATGTTCCTGGTCCACGTTAAATGTCTGTATTAATTATTAATTCGCCTTCTAATTATTTCTTCTGTTGCTGCTTACCATCTTTGGTGAATCCCCAGCATTGTGCGGGGCTCCAAGAAGCAACCTGCCAACTTGGCTTGGCAGTTAGCATGTGTCAGTCTGGAGGAATTCAAGGTCGCTGTGGTGTAGCTTAAGCATATCCGGCGCGTAACTGGAAGACTCTGGGTTCGACTCCCGGTGGCGGCCAATGAGAATTTTTTCGTGACTCACTTATAAACGTGGAAAGAGCGAAAATCTTTGTTTGATGTTCCTGATCCACGTTAAATGTCTTCACTAATTTATTCATTCGCCTTCTAATTTCTTCAGTTGCTGCTTACCATCTTTGGTGAATCCCCAGCATTGCGCGGGGCTCCAAGAAGCAACCTGCCAACTTGGCTTGGCAGTTAGCATGTGTCAGTCTGGAGGAATTCAAGGTCGCTGTGGTGTAGCTTAAGCATATCCGGCGCGTAACTGGAAGACTCTGGGTTCGACTCCCGGTGGCGGCCAATGAGAATTTTTCCGTGACTCACTTATAAACGTGGAAAGAGCGAAAATCTTTGTTTGATGTTCCTGATCCACGTTAAATGTCTTCACTAATTTATTCATTCGCCTTCTAATTATTTCTTCAGTTGCTGCTTACCATCTTTGGTGAATCCCCAGCATTGTGCGGGGCTCCAAGAAGCAACCTGCCAAATTAGCTTGGAAGTTAGCGTGTGTGAGTCTGGAGGAATTCGAGGCCGCTGTGGTGTAGCGGAAGCGCATGTCCGGCGCGTAACTGAAAGACTCTGGGTTCGACTCCCGGTGGCGGCCAATGAGAATTTTTCCGTGACTCACTTATAAACGTGGAAAGAGCGAAGATCTTTGTTTGATGTTCCTGGTCCACGTTAAATGTCTGTATTAATTATTAATTCGCCTTCTAATTATTTCTTCTGTTGCTGCTTACCATCTTTGGTGAATCCCCAGCATTGTGCGGGGCTCCAAGAAGCAACCTGCCAACTTGGCTTGGCAGTTAGCATGTGTCAGTCTGGAGGAATTCAAGGTCGCTGTGGTGTAGCTTAAGCATATCCGGCGCGTAACTGGAAGACTCTGGGTTCGACTCCCGGTGGCGGCCAATGAGAATTTTTTCGTGACTCACTTATAAACGTGGAAAGAGCGAAAATCTTTGTTTGATGTTCCTGATCCACGTTAAATGTCTTCACTAATTTATTCATTCGCCTTCTAATTTCTTCAGTTGCTGCTTACCATCTTTGGTGAATCCCCAGCATTGCGCGGGGCTCCATGAAGCAACCTGCCAACTTGGCTTGGCAGTTAGCATGTGTCAGTCTGGAGGAATTCAAGGTCGCTGTGGTGTAGCTTAAGCATATCCGGCGCGTAACTGGAAGACTCTGGGTTCGACTCCCGGTGGCGGCCAATGAGAATTTTTCCGTGACTCACTTATAAACGTGGAAAGAGCGAAAATCTTTGTTTGATGTTCCTGATCCACGTTAAATGTCTTCACTAATTTATTCATTCGCCTTCTAATTATTTCTTCAGTTGCTGCTTACCATCTTTGGTGAATCCCCAGCATTGTGCGGGGCTCCAAGAAGCAACCTGCCAAATTAGCTTGGAAGTTAGCGTGTGTGAGTCTGGAGGAATTCGAGGCCGCTGTGGTGTAGCGGAAGCGCATGTCCGGCGCGTAACTGAAAGACTCTGGGTTCGACTCCCGGTGGCGGCCAATGAGAATTTTTCCGTGACTCACTTATAAACGTGGAAAGAGCGAAGATCTTTGTTTGATGTTCCTGGTCCACGTTAAATGTCTGTATTAATTATTAATTCGCCTTCTAATTATTTCTTCTGTTGCTGCTTACCATCTTTGGTGAATCCCCAGCATTGTGCGGGGCTCCAAGAAGCAACCTGCCAACTTGGCTTGGCAGTTAGCATGTGTCAGTCTGGAGGAATTCAAGGTCGCTGTGGTGTAGCTTAAGCATATCCGGCGCGTAACTGGAAGACTCTGGGTTCGACTCCCGGTGGCGGCCAATGAGAATTTTTTCGTGACTCACTTATAAACGTGGAAAGAGCGAAAATCTTTGTTTGATGTTCCTGATCCACGTTAAATGTCTTCACTAATTTATTCATTCGCCTTCTAATTTCTTCAGTTGCTGCTTACCATCTTTGGTGAATCCCCAGCATTGCGCGGGGCTCCAAGAAGCAACCTGCCAACTTGGCTTGGCAGTTAGCATGTGTCAGTCTGGAGGAATTCAAGGTCGCTGTGGTGTAGCTTAAGCATATCCGGCGCGTAACTGGAAGACTCTGGGTTCGACTCCCGGTGGCGGCCAATGAGAATTTTTCCGTGACTCACTTATAAACGTGGAAAGAGCGAAAATCTTTGTTTGATGTTCCTGATCCACGTTAAATGTCTTCACTAATTTATTCATTCGCCTTCTAATTATTTCTTCAGTTGCTGCTTACCATCTTTGGTGAATCCCCAGCATTGTGCGGGGCTCCAAGAAGCAACCTGCCAAATTAGCTTGGAAGTTAGCGTGTGTGAGTCTGGAGGAATTCGAGGCCGCTGTGGTGTAGCGGAAGCGCATGTCCGGCGCGTAACTGAAAGACTCTGGGTTCGACTCCCGGTGGCGGCCAATGAGAATTTTTCCGTGACTCACTTATAAACGTGGAAAGAGCGAAGATCTTTGTTTGATGTTCCTGGTCCACGTTAAATGTCTGTATTAATTATTAATTCGCCTTCTAATTATTTCTTCTGTTGCTGCTTACCATCTTTGGTGAATCCCCAGCATTGTGCGGGGCTCCAAGAAGCAACCTGCCAACTTGGCTTGGCAGTTAGCATGTGTCAGTCTGGAGGAATTCAAGGTCGCTGTGGTGTAGCTTAAGCATCTCCGGCGCGTAACTGGAAGACTCTGGGTTCGACTCCCGGTGGCGGCCAATGAGAATTTTTCCGTGACTCACTTATAAACGTGGAAAGAGCGAAAATCTTTGTTTGATGTTCCTGATCCACGTTAAATGTCTTCACTAATTTATTCATTCGCCTTCTAATTATTTCTTCAGTTGCTGCTTACCATCTTTGGTGAATCCCCAGCATTGTGCGGGGCTCCAAGAAGCAACCTGCCAAATTAGCTTGGAAGTTAGCGTGTGTGAGTCTGGAGGAATTCGAGGCCGCTGTGGTGTAGCGGAAGCGCATGTCCGGCGCGTAACTGGAAGACTCTGGCTTCGACTCCCGGTGGCGGCCAATGAGAATTTTTCGTGACTCACTTATAAACGTGGAAAGAGCGAAAATCTTTGTTTGATGTTCCTGATCCACGTTAAATGTCTTCACTAATTTATTCATTCGCCTTCTAATTTCTTCAGTTGCTGCTTACCATCTTTGGTGAATCCCCAGCATTGCGCGGGGCTCCAAGAAGCAACCTGCCAACTTGGCTTGGCAGTTAGCATGTGTCAGTCTGGAGGAATTCGAGGCCGCTGTGGTGTAGCTTAAGCATCTCCGGCGCGTAACTGGAAGACTCTGGGTTCGACTCCCGGTGGCGGCCAATGAGAATTTTTCCGTGACTCACTTATAAACGTGGAAAGAGCGAAAATCTTTGTTTGATGTTCCTGATCCACGTTAAATGTCTTCACTAATTTATTCATTCGCCTTCTAATTATTTCTTCAGTTGCTGCTTACCATCTTTGGTGAATCCCCAGCATTGTGCGGGGCTCCAAGAAGCAACCTGCCAAATTAGCTTGGAAGTTAGCGTGTGTGAGTCTGGAGGAATTCGAGGCCGCTGTGGTGTAGCGGAAGCGCATGTCCGGCGCGTAACTGGAAGACTCTGGCTTCGACTCCCGGTGGCGGCCAATGAGAATTTTTCCGTGACTCACTTATAAACGTGGAAAGAGCGAAGATCTTTGTTTGATGTTCCTGGTCCACGTTAAATGTCTGTATTAATTGTCCATCACTTTCTTACATTTCCGCCATCTTTGAACCCATTGGTAAAATCCATTTTGGAAAAACTCCGGAGGCTGTCGTTTTACCCATGAGTTCACAGCCAGTTTAACGTCTGTCACATCGTCCAAACGTTCCTCACGAAGGGTGTTTTTCAAAGGGTCAAACAGGAAAAAGTCTGAGGAAGCCAAATCAGGACTGTAAGGGGGTTGGAGGCATCACCGTCCACCCCATTTTGGCAATATTCTGTGAAGTCTTCATTGAGGTGTGAGGACGTGCGTCATCATGGTGTAAAACAACACTGTGAAGTAGAATGTCTCGTCTTTCCCTTCTGATAGCTTCCTATGGCTTCTTCAATATCTGCACTGTTTATTGTCGCAACTCCTGGATGGTGACACGACAATCCATTGTGATGAGGTCTTTCACTCGTTGCCTGTTGGCATTTGTCACTGCAGTTGCGGGTCTTCCACTCCGTTGTATGTATGACACTGAACTTTCTCCCTCTCGAAACCTCTTCATCCATCTTCGGACATTACTGATATCGATTGTGGGAACTCCATGCACCGCCAGGAGTCTTCTAAGAGCCTCACATCTCTTTTTTTTTTTCCTGGAATTCAATTACAGTTTGCTGCTGTTCTCTGTCATTCGTGATCTTTATTTCCGATTCTGAAAAAATGTTCCCACGTTGGTAACGTATCATACATAGTACATGTCAGTGCAGTTTTATTAAAATCACTTTAAAATTTCAAAAGTTATTATGGAGGAGGCATTACTTTCAGGATGCCCCTTGTACACCAGGGCCGTAGCTATCGGGAGGGCAGGGAGGGCATCTGCTCTTCCAGAATGGTCATTCTAGGGGCGTAAATTTCATCATGATCTGGGGGATGTTGTGACGTGTCTGCCTAGCAGGACGCACAAGACATAAAGAGATATAGCATCGATAACGAACGTCTGCGTAGCTCAGTTGGTAGAGCGACTTGTTCCGGAATAAGTGGACTGGGGTTCGATTCCCGGCGTGGACCAAAAGTGACGGAAAAATTTACTTCGTTATAATGTAAAAAAATAGGAATTGTAACTAAACAAGTTAATAAAATCATGCAACGCACTGATTATGACACGCTTTCCAACATACCAGAAATCATTACTCAACTTATGAGGGTAATGGCTGTGGAATAAAACTCAGTCCTGCGCCTTGAACTTTGATCCCATTTCAATGTTATTCAACAGAACCTGTTCAGAGTACCTCCGGAACAACATGATATAGTTTTGTTGCAATCAAAGCATTTTTTGTCCAGTTATGACGCATAACGGCAATAGAATGGATCCCGCTCCCATGTCCTGACCTTTGACCCCATTTCATTGATTTTCAATAGGGTTCGTCCACCGATGGTTCCCTACCACATACTAAAATTTCATCGAAATCGAACCATTTTTACGAAAGTTATGACGCCCAAGAGCAATGGAATGGATCCAGCTCCCATGTCTTGACCTTTCACCCCATTTCGTCCATTTTCAAAAGGGTTTGTCCCCAGGTGATCCCCTACCAGACACTAAAATTTCATCGGAATCGAACCATTGTTAGTCAAGTTATGACGCATAAGGGCAATGGAATGGATCCTTCTCCTATGCCCTGACCTTTGACCCCATTTCGTCCATTTTCAATAGGGTTCGTCCCCAGTGGTTCCTTACCACATACTAAAATTTCATCGAAATCGAACCATTTTTACGAAAGTTATGACGCATAAGGGCAATGGAATGGATCCCGCTCCTATGTCCTGACCTTTGAACCCATTTCGTTCGTTTTCAATAGGGCTCATCCCCAAGTTGTCCCCCACCACATACTAAAATTTCATCGAATTTGAACCAATTTTACGCGAGTTATCGTGCGGACGGACAGACAGACATCATGCTCAGGAGGATGTAAAAAATAGACAGACGGACAAAGCTGGAGCATATACGCTTCTTTTACCTAGGGTTGAAAAGCGTAATAAAGAAAGTTACACCCTTCACTATTTTCTTTTTTAAGACTTAGTCTCTTACAGTATTACATGCAGTGAACTAAGATACAGAGTAACATACACTATGAGATCTGAACATCTCATTACCATGAAAGGAATTTTTCAAAACAGCGAATGACCCTATTTCGCATACAAAACAATATGTTGATATGCCTAAAATTTTAAAACATACCATGGGATGAAGAGCTAATGAATCATTTATGCTTTGTCGCAGAAAGTTCTGCGAGCATGTAACCTTCAACGGAATTTTTCCAAGCCCTACCCCTAAAGCTTCTTCCTATTGTTACGTTCACTATCCGATACTCATTCGTTCATCGCTGGTTTGTTTCTGGTTCTGCATTTCTCTGGAGTGTTGTGTTGTCAGCGTTGACATAACGTTTATGCTTTACTTGGTATTTACAACCTGTGGTTCTTGGGTATTTAAATAGTTTTTTAAATTTGTAATAGAATTATGTTAAAACCTGAAGTGGGATTTTTGAACGATCAAAATAATTTCCTATAACGCTGGTGTGTGAGAAAATGAACACCACGTATTATTTGAGTGGAACCCGAAGGGAAGTAATTTTGTACTCAAAGGGGCGTAATTTTGCACTCGAAGGGGATTAACTTTGTACTCAAACAGGTATGACTTTGTACTCGAAGGGACGTAATTTTGTACTCGAAGGAGAGTAATTTTGTACTCAAAAGGGCGTAATTTTGTACTCGAAGAGACGTAATTTTGTACTCGAAGGGACGTAATTTTGTACTCGAAGGAGAGTAATTTTGTACTCGAAGGGGATTAATTTTGTACTCAAACAGGCGTGATTTTGTACTCAAAGGGGAATAATTTTGTACCCGAAGGCGAGTAATTTTGTACTCAAAGGGGCGTAATTTTGTACTCGAAGGAGCGTAATTTTGTACTCGAAGGGTGTAATTTTGTACTCAACGGGGCGTAATTTTGTACTCAGAAAGGCGTAATTTTCTACTCGAAGGGGATTAATTTTGTACTCAAGCATACGTGATTTTGTACTCGAAGGGACGTAATTTTGTACTCGAAGGGGATTAATTTTGTACTCAAACAGGCGTGATTTTGTACTCGAAGGGAAATAATTTTGTACCCGAAGGCGAGTAATTTTGTACTCAAAGGGGCGTAATTTTGTACTCGAAGGAGCGTAATTTTGTACTCGAAGGGTGTAATTTTGTACTCAACGGGGCGTAATTTTGTACTCAGAAAGGCGTAATTTTGTACTCGAAGGGGAGTAATGTTCTACTCAAAGGGGCGTAATTTTGTACTCAACGGGGCGTAATTTTGTACTCGAAGAGGATTAATTTTGTACTCAAGCAGGCGTGATTTTGTACTCGAAGGGACGCAATTTGTACTCGAAGGAACGTAATTTTGTACCCAAAGGAGAGTAATTTTGTACTCGAAGGGACGTAATTTTGTACTCGAAGGGGAGTAATTTTGTACTCGAAAGAGATTAATTTTGTACTCAAACAGGCGTGATTTTGTACTCGAAGGGGAATAATTTTGTACCCGAGGGCGAGTAATTTTGTACTCAAAGCGGCGTAATTTTGTACCCGAAGGCAAGTAATTTTGTACTCGAAGGGTGTAATTTTGTACTCAACGGGGCGTAATTTTGTACTCAGAAAGGCGTAATTTTGTACTCGAAGGGGAGTAATTTTGTACTCGAAGGGGCGTAATTTTGTACTCAAAGGGGCGTAATTTTGTACTCGAAGGGGATTAATTTTGTACTCAAGCAGGCGTGATTTTGTACTCGAAGGAACGTAATTTTGTACCCGAAGGAGAGCAATTTTGTACTCAAAGGGACGTAATTTTGTACTCAAAGGGGCGTTATTTTGTATTCGAAGTGGAGTAATTCTATACTCAAAGGGGCGTAATTTTGTTCCCAAATGGGGCGTGATTTTGTACTCGAAGGGTATTAATTTTGTACTCGAAGGGGCGTGGTTTTGTACTCGAAGGGGCGTGGTTTTGTACTCGAAGGGGCGTGATTTTGTACTCGAAGGGGCGTGATGTTATACTCGAAGGGGCGTAATTTCCAGTCTCACCCTCCCTAATGAAAAAAGCTTGCTACGTTCCTGTTCTAGACACACTGGTCAAAAAGTTATGAACCTTTGTGATGAAACAATCTCAGATAATGAACACCAATATATGCAAATGTAACACTTACATGGGATAATGACGTTTTGCTTGCACGCTGTAAAAAAAAAAAAATGGTGTGAATTTACAAAAAAAATTCCTGAAAAAAACGTGCAGCAAAGTTGCCTGTAGGCGTTCTACAGGTCTTCATGGGCGTTATTTGATGAGCCATTGTATTGTGGCCTTGCCCGGGACTTGTTACTTAGGCCCGCCCCGTGATTGCCATTTTGTGTTATTTTGTCTTTCTATTGTATTTTTTTTTATTGGATTTTTAACGATCACCGTGAGCAACTCAATGGGCTATAAGCAGTCGCCCGTCCCTAATTTAGGGTCACTGGTTCCAGGGAAGGGAGAGAGCCAGTGTCGTAAGACAAACACAACATCCTTGACTCACCGGGATCCGAAACCGGACCCCTTTTCGACGAATGATCAGAGGCCATCGCTTAGACCACTGCGCCACCGGGGCGGCCTAATGTATTTTATCAAATTATGAAAATGAATCTGCCCGTGATGTGCCATTTTGTATTATTTTGTCTTTCTATTTTACACTGCTGGCCACCCAAAATGCAACACCAAGAAGGAAGCATCCGATTGGCCTGAAATTCGCAGCATCCGTCGCCCGCGAGAGGACATGCAAACGATTAGCATTGCAGGGCACATGCAAATCATGTGCGCCCGGCACGCCACCGAGAAGCACTATAAGAAGAGTGCACAGAAGGCGGGGTGTAAGTAGTGGAAGTGTGTTGTGCTGCCGGGCCTGTGCGTGGGAAGATTCCTGATGCCTCGTCGCAGAATACGGCAGTCATTCCAGCACGTTTCGGAGTTCGACAGAGGACGAATAGTGGCTTATCGCGACAGCGGTTTATCGTACTGAGACATCGGCGCCCGTATGGGACGACATCCAGCCACAGTGAGGCGAGTACGGATTCAGTGGGTGTAGGAGGGACGGACGGACCGACGTGAGCAATTTTCACAGCCACGGCCTACCACCGAACGACAGGACCGGCATGTTGTGCGGCTGGCATTGACGGCTCGCACCGCCACATCACGAACGTTAGAGGAGGAAGTAGGGTGTGTTGCGCAACAACCTGTGTCAGCACGTACCGTTCGACATCGTCTGCAGGAGCGGGGACTTGTCGCACGGCGCCCATTGCTCCGATTACCATTGACGTTACACCACCGGCGAGTGCGGCGGCAGTGGGCCGTTGAACGCCGCACCTGGACTACGGAATGGCATGACATTGCCTTCTCCGACGAATCCCGCTTCTGATTGCAACACCACGATGGTCGAATCCGCGTGTGGCGGCACCGCAGCGAGAGACTGTATGATGCCTGCAATATGCATCGCCATACCGGTCCGTCGCCTGCTCTTATGGTTTGGGGTGCTATTGGATATGACACCCGCACCTCTCTGGTACGCATCCCCGATACGCTCAACACCTACCACACCATCTCCGACATTTTAGAGCCTGTACTCCTTCCTTACCTGCAGGACCTGCTAGCAGCCACGTTTCAACAGAACAATGCGCACCCGCACGTGGCACATATCGTGCAACAATTCTTCACGGCCCACCAGGTGTCACTGCTGCCGTAGCCTGCATGTTCTCCCGATATGTCGCCCATCGAACACGTCTGGTCGCTGATCGGCAACCGAGTGGCCCGGCAAGCACCACCCGTGATGAACTGTGGCAACGTGTGGGAGCAGCCTGGACCGGCATACCCCAAGCCCACATCCAAAGCCTCTTTCGTTTGATGCCGCGGCGTGTAGCGGCCGTTATTGCCAGCCATGGGGGCCACAGGAACTATTGATGTCTGCGTGTTCCGCAAGTCGCACGGGCCTGTAAGCTCAATCGTTTCATCTTTGTATCTGTTGTTATGTGTCCAGTAAATCTGGCTTTGCTATCTCGTGTCCTTCTTGGTGTTGCATTTTGGGTGGCCAGCAGTGTATTTGTACAACAAGAACAATTTCCGTTTCTAGGTGTAATATACAACGACGTTAAAAAACTGCGAATTTTCGCTGCCCCGGGCAGCTTCTTCAGGCTGAGGAACAGAAACAACAACGGAATCTGGAAAAGGAACTCAAACTTAAAAAACAAAATTGTAATATGGCGCGTGCGAAATTCGTGCTAACCAGAATTTCATCCTGGCTCGCGCCGTAAGTGGACGTTGCTGAATGTTGAGAATCTTGTGTCAAAATTGGGTAGATGTCCGTGGTAACTTCTGTGTTCGACGTATCGTCGCACGTTAAAATTTCAATCGATTGTCTGACGACTGTAGCTCTGGGCCCATCGTAGGGAGCCAACATCCGCATACTGTTCCAAAGAGGAGCGTCCCTGGAAAAGAGCTCTGGTCAACTTCATCTTTTTAACGTCTCATTGGTGCTCTAGCAGGCGGATTCTGAATAATCGTTTGGTCATTGCTATACAGGGTGCATAAAAAAAGTCTCTTCAGCCTGAAATAACTTGCGAACGGAGGGAGGTACAGTTAGTTATGCAAGTGAGTTAACGGTACAGTAAAGCGATTGAAGCGCCCCTAGTGGCGAAATGCGGAAGTTAGCCATTGCAAATCGAAAATTGAAAAGAGATAGAGCAAAATTTCCAAGTACGAAGTTGTAGAGCATCAATTAATTAGTACAAAACGACATTTGTTTCACACGGATAAGATAAATTGTCGCCTGAATACCCTAAAATGTCCCAAATCGACGCGCGATCTTTTGTGTGCACGTTTGAAGGGAACAGGCATAGTTGTGAGCAAATACACACAATTTATTACATAAATGCGTACTCATGTCAATACAGTTCGATGACGTCAGACAAAACAAAAACAAAAAAGGCAAACCGGCACACAGTGATAAAAAGTTGATGTCGAGCATGTTCGAAGAGTTCGCCATTGCTCACGATACATACACATTTGTATTCGTGAAAGTAACTCTGCATGCACATTCCTCAACATGGAAGGTGTCACACTAGCATCTGTAATACGACGACGTAGATCCAGCAGACTTGTAGGCGCTGTTGCATACACCTGATTTTTTACGTAACCCCAGAAATCCAAGCTCGACATTCTCACACAGCGTACGTAGACCTAAACTTCTGATCAGGGTACATCCTGCTACTGGTTTTTATATCGTAGGTACGGTACAACGTCAAAATCTGCATTTGCATACGACTACATTTGCGAATTAGTGAAGATTTTATAAACCACTAATAGGAGGCTGATAGGTCTGTAGTTCCTGAGATCCTCAATGTCACCTTTTTTATGTAGCAAGATCATTGTAGCGTTGTTCCAATCCTCAGGAATTTTCCCTTCATTAAGGCATCGAGTGAAAATTTGTGCGAGTACTGTTTCGATTTCTCCACATCATGATCAGAGTTAAATCCCTGAAATGGCAATGGGCTGGACATACTGCCAGAAGAACAGACCATCGATGGACAGCCGAAATTTTAGATTGGATTCCAAGGGACAGAAAAAGACCCAGAAGAAGACCACATGGGAGATGGGTGGATGAAATTCGAAAGTATGCGGGAGTGACATGGAGGAGACTGGCACAAGACAGACCGTTGTGGAGGAAACTTGGGGAGACCTTCGTCCAGCAGTGGATTGATAATGGTTGACAATGATGATGATGACATTTGCGAAATGTGAAGATGCAGATACGAATTGTCGCGCATCGATTTCGGATATTGTAGGGTATTCAGGCGACAGTTTTTCTTATCCGAGTGAAACAAATGTCGTTTTGTACTAATTAATTGATGCTCTACAACTTTGTAATTGAAAATTTTGCACTATCTCTTTTTGTTTTCGATTTGCAATGGTTAACTTCGGCATTTCGCCACTAGGGGCGCTGCTATCGATTGCATTCGATCTGGCGTAGTCGCTTTACTATACCGTTATCTCACTTGCATAACTGTACCTCTCTCCGTTCGCAAGTTATTTTAGGCTAAAGGGATTTTCCTATGCACCCTGTATACGTTGCTTCGTTGATGTATTTGGGAATTACAAGGGAATCCCATATACTCCTGCTTGATTGCCCAGTTCAATTTTGACCGATGTCACGGATAGAAGAGAGACTAGAGGTTTCGAGGTTCTTGGCGCGACACCATGATAAAATTCTGGTTAGCGCGAATTTCGCAGCCGCCATATTACAATTTTGTTGTTTAAGTTTGAGTTCCTTTTTCAGATTCTGTTGTTGTTTCTGTTCCTCAGCCTGAAGAAACTGTCCGTGGCAGAGAAAGGTCGCAATTTTTAATGTCTTAGTATATTACACCTAGAAACGGAAATTGTTCTTTTTGTGCAAATATGTTAATAAATAGATAGTGCATTTATTCGACGCTGCCATTCGTTACGAATTTTATCAAAGGAAAAAGTGCTGCAAAAGCATGTGCTTCCATCTGTTCTGTTCTGGGGGAGAATATTGTATCGAAAAGCACGTGTGAGTTTTGTGTTAAACAGTTTAAAGCAGGTGATTTTGATGTCATCGTTCGAGAACGTAGCGGCGCCCTGCAGAAGGTTACACGTGAGGAACTGCAGGCATTTCTGGATGAAGATTCGTCTGAAACGCAAAAGGAACTAGCTGAACAACTGGGGGTAACTCAACAAACCATTTCAAATCCTTAACGCGCAATGGGAAAGATTCGGAAGGAAGGAAATTGGGTGTCACATGACGTGAGCCAGAGGAACAAGGATGAGCGTGCCATGAAGTGTTTGAATCGGTTGAATAAACAACACAGAAAATCTTTCCTGTTAAAAATCGTTACGGGTGATGAAACGTGGATATGGAACGACAATCCCCAAACGCAAAGAACACTGGGTAGAGACCGGTGGAGTAACGACTTGTACACCGAAATGCAATATTCACTCCAAGAAAATTCTGCTGGGCATCTGGTGGGTATATGAAGGGTGTGCTCTATTATGAACTAGTGCAACAAAATCAAACTGTTACTGCTGATTGCTACAAGAAACAATTGCTGCGATTGAACCAGGAAATCTGTCGGAAACGTCCATTGACAGGCAAAGGATTGCGTCCCGTTAAATTACTGCATGACAACGCTGTCGTGAAATCAGTTAAGGAAACGTTATTGACGCTTGGCTGGGAAGTTTTGGAGGACCAGGCGTATAGTCCCAACATAGCCCCTTCAGACTAACATTTGTTACGATCGATGCAACATGGTTTGTCTTCTGTACGGTTCCGGACATGTGACGAAATGCAAAAACGGGTTGACGACTTCATCTCGTCACACGACGAAGTATTCTTCATGGCTAGAATCCGTCAGCTGCCCGACTGATGGCAGAAGGGGATAGATAATGATGGTGCATATTTTGATTCGTAAAGGTAATGTTGTTTTCTCTCAATCTACATGTCTTTAAGTGTTTTAAAACTTATTTGTACACCTAATACATACAGTGAAGAGCAATTGAATTAGAGACAGCTGGTGTTATGCAAATATCGCGCTGTGGGCGGCCCTGTAAACGGAAACTACATGACGTATGCAGCGATCCTTCAATATAAGGGGTGATGCGACGGGAATCAGTAAGAGACGGACGCAGTATGGGTAAGACCAAGGTGCTAAGCGCATTTGATCGTGGGCAAATTGTTAGGGCCCGACGAATGGGTCACTCCATCTCGGAAGTCGTGCAGGCACTGGGATTTTCACGAGCCACTGTGTCACGGGTGCACCGTGAGTACATCGAATCCGGTGAAACCATTCCTGCAAAAACCAACTGCCCTGGACAACAGCGTATGGATGAAAGGGGCCATCGTCGGCTACTTCGCATTGTAACAGCGGATAGACGGGCCATAGTGTAAGAAATCACTCGGCAATTTAACGCTGGTGCACAAAAACGTGTAAGCAGCCACATCATCCAGAACCATCTCCTCCCTATGGGGTACAGAAGCCATCGTCCCACGAGGTTACCGCTGCTGACCGAACATCACAGGGTGCAAAGATTAGCATGGGCGCGGGAACATCGCCACTGGACCTTAGACACGTGAAAAATGTTGCCTGGACTGATGAGTCGAGATTTCACGTTGGTACATGCGGATGGCAGGATACGAGTACCGCGCAAACCACATGAAGTAATGGATCCTTCTTGCCAGCAGGGTACTCTTCAAGCTGGCGGGGGTGGCGTTCTCGTGTGGGGACTGTTTACGAGGACTGAAATGGGACCCCTGGTACGTGTGACATCGTCCCTCACAGGTCAACGTTACCGGGATATTCTGAACGACCATTTGCTCCCGTTTGTGCATCTTCAACATCCCACTGGGGACCTCATCCTGCAACAAGACAATGCACTGTACCATCGCTCCCGAATTGTATCCGAATGGTTGGATGAACACTCCATCGACGTAACCTCGCTTCCTTGGCCACCTAGGTCACCTGACCTCAGTCCCATCGGGCACATCTGGAATGCCATCGAGAGAGATGTTCGAGGCTATGACCCCTTCCATCAAATCTTCGTGAACTGTGGGAGCTTGTTCCGGGGTCGTGGATCCGTATGGCTTCCCAACGCTTCCGGTGTCCTGTCGAGTCCATGCCGAGACGAATCGCCGCCGTCATCAGGGCGAAAGGTGGTGCTACACGTTATTAGACAGGTATCTCTAATTCAATTGCTCTTCAGTGTACATACATGTACACTGGCGGAAAAGTGAAAAAGAACACCAAGAAGGAATTGGCGGACGATCATGAAATTTACATATGTTAATGGGGTCGAGTTTTCGTAGGTATGATGTTAATTTCGGGACCAACCGGTGAGCGCTTACGCCACAGCACGGCATAATATGCAAATTATCGTCGGTGGTATTTAAGGAGTACGGCGAAATGAATGTAATCAGTCGTCGGCGTACGGACACGTGCGACGACCCTGAAAAAGCTGCGATGCCTGGGCATGGAAGATGTGTACGATTTCAGCAGTTATCGGGCTTTGAACGAGGTCGTCTAGTCGGACTCCGCAAGGTCGGGTGGTCGTATCGTCGTATTTGCGGAGCGAATTGGACTGGAAGTATTGGCGGTGGTGCGATGGTGGCGTAGATGGTCCGAAGAACATTCCCACACGAGAAGACGTGGAACCGGGAGTCACAGACGGACTGATGAGCGGACCGATCGACGCATAAGAAGAGCGGCGTTGTCAAGCAGAACATCCACTGCGACGCAAATCCGAGCTGCCGTTGCACCTGAGGTGACTGCGCGAACAATCCGCAACCGTCTACTGGATGCAGGACTACGTGCACGTGTGCCTCTGGCATGTATACCTCTGACTCCGTCCCACCGTCACGAACGGCTGCAGTGGTGTCGCCAACGTCTGAACTGGAGAACGCAATGGCGATCTGTCGTGTTCAGCGATGAAAGCAGATTCTGCTTGGGAGCCTCCGATGGCCGTATGCGTGTTCGCAGACGCACAGGGGAGCGTCTCCACCCTTCTTGCAACCGCCAGCGACACACAGGGCCTACACCTGGTCTCCTGATGTGGGGAGCGATCAGTTATCGCTCTCATACACAACTAGTGTTTGTACTGGGTACGGTAAACAGCACCTCCTACATCAACAACATAATTTAGCCCGTCGTTGTGCCATTTGTAAGGTCGGTTCATCGTGGTGTTTTCCAGCAAGATAATGCACGCCCACACGCGGCACGTACAACGCAACACGCACTTCAGGGTGTGAGAAAACTTCCATGGCCTGCACTTTCACCGGATTTGTATCCCATTGAGCACGTGTGGGATTTTATGGGACAACGACTTACCCGGTCTCCACGGCCAGCCACGACCATCCCCGATTTACGCGTCCAGGTTGAGGATGCTTGGAAATCAATACCCCAAACTTACATCCAACATCTGTACGACAGACTCCATGCCAGAATTGCACAGTGTGACGCAGTTCATGGCGGTTCAACGTCGTACTAACCTAGTTACATGGAAATGTTATTTTTCAGTTTTGCCAGCAAATACAGCTGTATTTTGCCATAACGTTTTGATCACGTTATCCTCTGTATTCCGTTATTATGCTGTATGAATTTCGTTGGTATCAGACGTCTCCTTCTTGGTGTTCTTTTTTCACTTTCCGCCAGTGTATATATCAGTAAGCTGTTCTCTGAGATTCAGGGGTTGGCTCCACAAACAAATACAAACTACCAGATAAATTTCTAACTAATTATTTACTTACTGCTGCCGTCTCAATCTTCTCCATTTACAGCGATCTTGACACACCGCTCGGGCTTCACTGACATCTATCACATGAGGTACACAAGACCTTCTATACTTCCTACTCATAATCCTTTTCTCATGCAGACACTCCTGAATCTGTTTCTCCCATGACTTCCTTGGCCTTCCTCTGCCTTTCCTCCTGCCACTTGGGCTAAAAAAAAATCTTAGTAAGTATCTCATCACTCATTCTTTTAACATGGCCAAACCACCGAAGCATATTAGTCTGTACCTTGCTAACAACATTTTGCTTCACATCACACAACTGCAACACATCTTCATTCCTCACACAATCAGACCGTGTCTTGCCACAAGCTCCAGTGAGTGACGCATTTCTCCAGCACACAAACTACTCCTATGTTTCTTCTGCAGTGCCCAGGTTTCACTGCCATACATCAGAGTAGGAACAATTGCACTTTCATACACAGCCATGCGGGACTCTCTTGAGAACCCATCATTCCTGTGCAAACCTCGCAAAGCAGCCATGACTTTCAATGAAAAATTCACTCGCCTACTAATTTCGCAATCTAATTTTTCTCTCTGTCAAACAGACTTCCTAAAAATGTACACAAACTCATTCACCTGGTGCCATTTAGACTTATATTGCGTTCAGAACCAACAGCTTCGCTCATAAACCATGACTTTGGTTTTCCCCTTTTTTATGCTCAGTTTGAATTTCATGCAAACTTCGTACATCCGGGACAACATACTCTGTAACTCACATGCAACAGAACTGTGTCATCAGCATAGAGCAATCTGCACACACGGATATTTCCAAGACATAAACCAGTGTTGTCCATGTTGGCATCACACATGCACGCATCCATAAATATATTAAACAGCCATGGTGACATTACCCAACCTTATCTGACTCCTGCATCAATAGAAAACCGTTTTGATAAAACACCATTTACTCGAACAGAAACCATACTGCCAGTATACACTGATGTGCCAGAAAAATTGGTACACCAGTCTAATACTTGGTAGGTCTCCCACGGGAGCGCAGGACTTCAGAAATACAACGGAGCATGGACTCCACTAGCTACTGGATATATACAGTAGGAAATGCTCACCATACTTCCTGTAGAGCGTTCCACTTCGGGTGTATTTCAAGGTCCCGGATTCCTGTGTTCGATAGCGCGTTGCATGGCATCCCAAATGTGTTCTATCACGCTCAGATCTGGGGACTTGGGTGGGAATGAAAACACCCCAAACTCAGATGAATGCTCTTCTAACCATAATGTTGTGCCCAGACCCTTGTGTGGAGGTGCATTGTCCTGTTGGAACAGGCCCAATCCATCAGCATGAATGTAGGACATGAACGGGTATACCTCGTCAGAAAGAATACGCACATAGCGTTGGCCGGTCACAGACGTTTGTAGACGTACCAGCGGTCCCAGTGAAGACTAGCTAAACATACCCCAGACCATTACGGACCACCCACCAGCCGGTACAGTTCCCTGTTGACAGGCGGGATCCATGGCTTCATGGATCCCGCCTGTCAGCAGGGAACTGTACTATACTTTGTTTCATGGTCTCTGTTTTCTGATGAATAGGCCGGATATGTGATTCAGTGCCTGTGTCATGTGTGTAAATCTGCGGTATAATTTGTATGATGTTGGCGTGTAAATTATTCTTTATGCGTTTGTACATAATTTTCCCGATATTGAAGTAGTATAATTGGTTAATTGTAAGAATGTTGTATTTGTTCGTGAAAACTCTTTTTTCATTACAAAGTGTTAGTTGTGTATTTCTATCACATTTTAAGTCAATTAATCCTTTGTTTTGAAGAATTTGAAGTTTTTGAAATTATATTTAGTTCTCTGTCCACACGATAAGATTGCATAATTAATATGAGTCTGAAACATTGTCTAGTATAAATGAATTAGTGTTCTATAGGTAAGGTTTGTGAATACCAGGCTGATAACTCCAATATTTTTAGAGAGTTTAAAGAGAAGAGAGTCCACATGTTGGTTCCACTTAAGATCCCAATGTAAGGTAATCCCCAAATAAAGTAAGGAGTTAACCTCTTCTATATTTGTACCATTAATAGATAATGTGATAGAAGGAGGTTGTGAAATATTATGTTTTGAGAAAATTCAAGATTTTGTTTTGGAAGTATTTATTATTATTTCACTGGAATTTAGCCAATCTGAGATGTTATTAAGTTGAGTATTAATATTCATAATAGTGACAGTCGTTAAATTAAATGAGGTGAGGATGGTTATGTCATCTGCATAGAGGAGTTAATCTATATCACTTATTGAAATAAAGATATCATTAATGTATATACTGGAAAGAAAAGATTCGGCTGTTTGAAAATACAACACACATAAAAATTGGAAAGGGAGTGAGACAAGGTGACACCATATCTCCGAAGCCCTTTAATGCCACATTGGAGGGTGTCCTTCAGTCGCTGAGCTGGGAAAACAAGGGATAAAGATTAATGGAGATTATCTAACCCACCTTCGTTTTGCTGATGACGTAGTCATTTTTGCAACTAGCCCATCAGAGCTGCAGAGTATGATCCAGGAACTTGCTGACAAGAGTAAAGAAGTGGGATTAAAAATTAACTTTCAGAAGACAAAAGTGATGTACAATGCTTTTACAAGAAATGAAGATTTATCGATTGATGGAGAAAAGCTGGAGATAACAGACACATACGTTTATCTTGGACAGCAGATATCAAGTGAGGGTCACATTGATGAAGAAATTAATCGGCGTACAAAACTTGCCTGGAGAGCTTTTAGCAGAAACAGCATAATTTTCAAGAGCAATATGCCATTATGTCTTAAAAGAAAAGTGTTTGATCAATGCATCCTTCCAGTGCTTACGTATGGTGCAGAGACGTGGACCTTAACTAAAAGAGACATACAAAGGCTGCAGACAACTCAAAGCAGCATGGAGAGGTGCATGCTTGGTGTAACCAGGAGAGATAAGAAGAGGA
Organism: Macrothele yani; assembly: GCA_039090855.1. NCBI lineage: Eukaryota > Metazoa > Arthropoda > Arachnida > Araneae > Macrothelidae > Macrothele > Macrothele yani. Next base: position 16,760,570 of record CM076999.1, on the reverse strand, counting down.
ACTCGTGGATCCGAAAAATGACAAGAGTGGAAGACATCATGATCAGAGTTAAATCCCTGAAATGGCAATGGGCTGGACATACTGCCAGAAGGACAGACCATCGATGGACAGCCGAAATTTTAGATTGGATTCCAAGGGACAGGAAAAGACCCAGAAGAAGACCACATGTGAGATGGGTGGATGAAATTCGAAAGTATGCGGGAGTGACATGGAGGAGACTGGCACAAGACGGACCGTTGTGGAGGAAACTTGGAGAGACCTTCGTCCAGCAGTGGATTTATAATGGTTGACGATGATGATGATGATGACAGGTTCCAAAATTGAACCGTGTGGAACACCAGTTGGTATGAATTGAAGAGTGGATTGATGTTGGTTAATTTGTGTATATTCTTGCCTACCTGATAAATAACTTTTAAAAAGAGATTGTCCATTGTTCCTTATTCCTATAGTGTGTAATTTGTGTAGCAAGATATTATGATTTATGGTATTAAAAGCTTCGGATAGATCTAAAAATAATGCGATGGTATTATTTTTAGATCTATCCAAGGCTTTTGATACCATAAATATAATATCTTACTACACAAATTATCTTATATATTTGTTTGAAGATTAATCGCATGCAGAACAACAACAAGGCCTCTCTGAATCTTGGAGAAGTAACAACTAGTTCTGTGTGACATTGGCGAAGAGACCCCAACTCACTGGGTTTTGTTCCAGAATCCTTAGGTTGAATGACCAACTGGAACCATCAGTTGTGTCACAATACTCCACACTGGTGTACTTACCTGATTACTCGCTGCCACTGTTGTATAAAAAAGTACAGTATTGTAATCGCAAAAACAAACTGGTTTCCAGATTTCAACAAAAACACGATATTTGATCTCCTCCCAACCAGTGGCGTAATTAGCGCAACTTGCGCCCCCCCCCGCCCCCGCAAGTTATACTTCAGCAGTAATTTTTCCAGGGGCTCGAACACGAGGGAGGATGCAATTTTCATGGTGTGTGTGTGTGGTGGTTGGGGGGGAGGAGAAAGAAGTCAGGGAGAGTGTCTGCAAAAGTAATGGTGGTATCTACAGCCCTGTAATTTTAACTTTTAAAGTAATAGATTTGAAAATACATGTAATTGCTTTCTCCCAAACTAAAATAAATCACTTGAAAAAATCACCCTCTTACACATGGCAGATCTGCGGTTGCTGTGCATAAATGCTAACGCCTATCGTGCAAGTAATCCTAGGCAACTGACTGTTTTCTCACATCCTCCACGGGAAATCCCACTGTGGCCTTGCGCTTTTCCTCAGCAGCGCAGAGAGAGAGAGAGAGAGAGAGAGAGAGAGGGCGATTGGAGAGCGATCGTATTTTTTACACCCCACTGCAGAGCAATCGTATTACAACCCGAAGTCAAAGAGCCGAACACTTTCAATCTGTAGGACATTCAGTGTTTTAAAAGTGAAACTAGGCATTTATTTAGGCAAAGCTAAATATATCTTAAAGCAAAATATGAAAATCTATGGGTTAATTTTTGTGCGTGTTTGAATTTTTTCATAAAACTATTGGGTTGTCGGAAAAGTCATGACGTATTTTAGCCATGTTTTGCAAAGGTCATTTATTGATAGGAAGAACGAAGATCAATCAATGATATAATGCCCGTTTTGTTCGATAACCTTTTACCATCTTTCAGTCAGCTGCAGAATGCTTCGTTCATAGAAGGACCTGTCTTTCGTGGTGAAAAACTGTTAAAGGTGCTGATTTGCAGCCTCATCTGAATTGGACGCAAGGACTGTTGAAGAGAGCGAAACAAGTGGAAGTCTGACGGCGCAAGGTCAGGCAGGTATGCTGGGTGGAGCAACACATCCCACCGAAGCTCCAATAATTTTTGGCGGGTGATCAAACTTGTGTGTGGTCTCGCATTGTCTTGATAAAACACACCTTTACGATGAACGAGCTCTGGACGTTTCTGGATGATGGATTCGTTCAAACTGTCCAATTGCCGGCAGTACAATTCCAATTGATTGTTTGGTTTCGTGGTAAGAGCTCGAAAAACACGACACCTTTAAAATCCCACCACACTGAGACCAGAACCTTCCGCTGATGAATGTTTGCTTTGGATGTCGTTTAAGGCGAAGCAGCATGTTGGGACCAAGACCGTTTGTGCAGCACATTGTTGTACACAATCCACCTTTCGTCACCAGTTATCATTCGCTTCAAAAAAGGATCGTTTTCCTTACGTCTAATGAGCATATCGCAGATGTTTACACGCGCCGTCAATTGAGCTTCTTTGAGTTCACGAGGAACCCACACATCTAGCTTGCTTACGTATCCCAGCTTCTTCAGGTGGTCGTGAACACTTGAATGATGGATGTACAATGTGTCTGCAATCTCTCGTGTCGTGTAACGTGGGTTTGACTCGATCAATGCCTTGATTTGGTCATCATCAACCTCGGTGGGCCTCCCGGACCGAGGAGCATCGTTGAGGTCAAAATCACCAGCACGGAATTTTGCGAATCACCGCTGGCACTGACGTTCTTGTAGAGCATTATCACCGTACACTTTACGCAACTTTTCACAAGCTTGACGCGCGTTCTTCTCTTTACGGAAGTAAAAGAGTAAAATATGGCGAAAATGCACAGTTTGGTCTTCCATCTTCAACTTGATGTCAAATCTCCGCAAATAAACCAAAACGCTCACTATTCCTTTTAGACTGCAGCTAGAACTGGCACCTGTCGAACGCCATAGCGATAACAGAGCTGCGCATGCCTCTGGCACTTCCAAAACCGTCCAACCGACATCGGGTGCCAAAATACGTCATGACCTTTCCGACAACCCAATAGAACTGGCAGCTACAGTAAGCCCTTTTGTTACCTGCGCTCCCCCACACCACTGTCCCCAACATGATTTGGCTATTTTCATGGTGTGTGGAGGTGTAGTGACAATCTGTCGCTTGTGGTTTGATTCCACACCACGGGCAGTTAGTTGCCTCACAGACCTTCCGAATATAAATGAAATCCATTCTTGTGTCTCGTAAAACATGTTTTTCAACGCCATTTAACTCATACGATAACAGTCTTGTGATTACCTTTTAAACCAAACTTAATTTAAGGGAAAGATGGGGAGTCGTATAAAACACGGAGGTAAAAAAGCTAAATGCTCACCACATTTTAAGAAAATTGGCCAGAAATGACACCCCAATCTCTGAGTTCAGTTGCTAAATAGTACACTGTCGTGCAAAAATTAAGGACGAGACGGTTTTTCGAATGTAACGTCGTGCAGAAGAGCTCCACATCGACTCAAATCATACCATAAGATCCCCAAGATGTAAGAATATGGGACAAGTGAGCAAAACCGTCCAAACAAGAAATCCAAAGGAAACAAAGGCACTTTATTGAAAAGGTAGCTTCGAGCACAACTGAACAGAAGACCGAAAAGTCCATGTGACAGGCGGCTACCAAAAAAAAAAAAAAAAAATCCAGTCTTTAGTAGGGGATACGATCACCCCTGACTGCGTTACAGGATTTACAACGTCTGTCTGTGCTGAGGACGAGTTGTCAAGGAGCTGTTGAGAAAACGCGGTCCATTCCTCTGGTAGCACCAATCGCAGCTGCGGAATCGTTGCTGGCGGCTGGTGACGTGCTGCCAAGCGTCTCCCGAGCAGGTCCCACACGTGTTCGATTGCATTTAGGTCCGGGGACCTTGCGGGCTAATCCAAGCATTGAATATCTTCACTCTCCAACAGCTCTGTGACAGCCACTGTACGATGCGGTGTAGCGTTGTCATCCATGAAGAGGAACTCAGGACCCACAACACCTCTAAACAGACTGCGTGAGGCAGAAGAACCTCGGTACAATAGCGGACACCGGTGACTGAACCTCCGTGAAAGATGTGGAAGTCAGTACGGCTACCAAGCATGATACCGCCCAAACGAGAACTCCGCCACCTCCAAACCGGTCCCTTTCGATGATGTTGGAGGTGTTATTGCGTGTTCCCTGCTCTCTCCAGATGTGTGTACGTCCAGAATCGCTCGTCCAGACCAAATCGGCTCTCATCGGTAAAGAGAACTCGAACCCATTGCTGATGTGTCCAGTTCTTGTGTTCCTGGCACCACAGAAACCGCCGTCTCCGATGAGCAGGCGTTAATCATAAAAGTTACATGCTAAAAATATCAAGAAGAATAAAATGGCAGCTGTCTAAGCATGTAGAAAACTACCCAAAACGTACAATTAGAACTTTACTACTAAAAGGCATATTAGGTAAAAACAAGATCTTTCGCAACAGGCGCCCTGTGCGTCATCAGGTTAAAAGAACTGGCGCTAAGAGAAAACACACACTTAATATATAGATAGTTAATATATAGATTTTTTTTTTTATATATATATATATATAATATATATATATATAAAAAAAAAAAGATTTTGGTGATGTGGCCTCTAACCTTCGGAGCATGCTTAGGAAGGATCGTGAGCCCAAACCCATCCAAGAACAGTGGGGCGTGTACTGTGTGCCCTTGAAGACCGACGTTGCTGCTGCTCCTAATTCATGGTACATAGGATCCACTCTTCGTAATTTAGGAGTTAGAGTGACTGAACATCAGTACACTGTAAAGACTGGATCTACTACTACTGCCCTTGCACGCCTGGTTAAGTCTGGAACTCATCTGCCCTCATGGTCTGAGACTTATTTATTACTTAGGACCAGAGGTAGGTATATGACTCTCTTCGCCGAAAGTTTGTATATTGACGTTTTTAAGGACGTATGCTGTAACGATGACTTACCTGCACATGTACATGCACCGTGGATTCGCTTATTTAATTTTTTATGTCGTGCGAAGTACCCTACTGCGGGGGTTGATAACGGACCCTGTGCTTATTTTTCACTTCGGTGAATACGTATTTGTAATCTATTTCGCGTTTTCTTTCTTTGCTTTGTTTCTCGCTGTAACCGAGTTGTGACGCGGATATCATGTCACTCACCGGGATCGCTGTTGTCTTCGGGACTATCTATATATTAAGTGTGTGTTTTCTCTTAGCGCCAGTTCTTTTAACCTGATGACGCACAGGGCGCCTGTTGCGAAAGATCTTGTTTTTACCTAATATGCCTTTTAGTAGTAAAGTTCTAATTGTACGTTTTGGGTAGTTTTCTACATGCTTAGACAGCTGCCATTTTATTCTTCTTGAGCAGGCGTTAATGGCACATACCGTACTGGTCGTCGTGCAAATAGATCACCTTTGTTCAGCCTCCTGGCCACTGTAAAACGCGATAACGGACGTCCAGTTGTCTGTTGCATGTGACTTGCGATTTATTCAGCTGTCTGCCGTCTGTCTCTTCTCGCCGGTAGGACAATATACCTGTCGTCCGCCTCCGTGGTTGCTCGTGGATGACCACTGCTAAACTCTCGGACAGCTGCTCCTGTCGTTTGAAATGCTCTCCAAGCTCGTGAAACGATGCTGTGAGCGATCCCAAACTCTTTGGCCACACTAGTCACACTTCGACTTTCTTCCAGTTTCCCAATAGCGCGACCTCGGGTAAAGTCATCCAGATATCGTCTACTAGATTGCCTGTTGGCCATATTACACGGTGGCAGCAACTCGACGTCGTTCAAACCGATGTACACCGTGCAATAGCTTTCACCGAATTGCTGGGTGTACACCGCCCGTGTGCGTTATACCCTCCCGACACTCCCCCCCCCCTCCTAAGTCATGCTGCATATATGCGCATGCCCTACCGTAACGGACTCTAGTCTATCTATCACCTGAGTGGTCTTTCGGTCCGTTCTGCTTGCTTGTTCGGCTGTTATGCTAATTTTTCCTCTTCGTCCTTAATTTTTGCACATGTAACCTGCGCCCCTCACTCCGGAGTAACTTGCTCTCCCAACTAAGCTACACGGACGGAATTTGCTACTGCATATTTGTCATCTTGACACGTGATGCACTTCTGTAGTACGAAGTGCGTCATCATCTCCCTCTTAACTTTTTTTTTTTTTTTTTTTCGAAGCGAAGCAGGAAACTATTGATTTATTCTATAAGGTTTTTTACTGTGAGTCTTATTTCGAGAGAACGGCTGAACATAAAGATATGGTTAAGGTAACGAAATAGAGATCTTATTATGTAGATGTGCCAGTCGAAGAGAAAAATGAGATTGGGTCAACGGTTCGGGCGTTGTAGGGCGGCAAGTTTCCCATGTAAAGTCTATAGGAGAAGGGTGCGGTTGACATTCGATGGCCTGCAGTTGACTCACATGCTGTTGGAGGGACTGAGATAGTTCAAAGTCCGAAGTCTTCTCTTTTCTGAGCGAACCGTTGCGCAAGCGGGCATTCGTATCAAAGTTCTCATCCGAACAGCGAACAGTCTCGAAGACCTGATTGCGTTATGCCGTTGGACTCTGTGATGTATATATATATACAATTTAATATTCATTCGATCCAGTTTATTCCTCACCATTTTCCGCCGGCATACGTGAATACCTATGTAAATATAGGCTTTTTCCTCGTATATAAAAAAGCAAAGAGGGAAAATGCGAGTGTGTTCATCCGCGAATTATTCGACCATCAGCAAGACAATTTTCAGATCTCTAGGTCTAGAGAACTGAAAATTGGCATGCTGTTAGGTCTTAAGGTCAGTATACCTAGAAAAGTACTTAGAAAAGTACGAAAACCATAGAAAACAAAATGTCGGCTTTAGAACATTGTCTGCTGGAATTTTTCGCAAACTGTTTGACCACTTCTAAACGACTTAGAGATCTGAAATTTGGCATGCATTGTAGGTCTTAAGGTCCGGTCCGTATACCTAGAAAAGTACGAAAACCAGAGAAAACACAAAATATCGGCTTTGGAACATTATCTGCTTGAATTTTTTGCAAACTGTTCGACCACTTCTAAATGACCTAGAGATCTGAAAATTGTCATGCTGATAGGTCTTAAGGTCCGTATACCTAGAAAAGTACTTAGAAAAGTACGAAAACCATAGAAAACAAAATGTCGGCTTTAGAACATTGTCTGCTGGAATTTTTCGCAAACTATTTGACCACTTCTAAATGACTTAGAGATCTGAAATTTGGCATGCTTTGTAGGTCTTAAGATCCGGTCCGTATACCTAGAAAAGTACGAAAACCAGAGAAAACACAAAATATCGGCTTTGGAACATTGTCTGCTTGAATTTTTTGCAAACTGTTGGACCACTTCTAAATGACCTAGAGATCTGAAAATTGTCATGCTGATAGGTCTTAAGGTCCGTATACCTAGAAAAGTACGAAAAAAAAATCAAAATGGTGGCTTTGGAACATTGTCTGCTTGAATCTTCGCAAATTGTTTGACCACTACTTCTAAATGACCTAGAGATCTGAAAATTGGCATGCATTGTAGGTCTTAGGGTCCGGTCCGTATATCTAGAAAAGTACGAAAACCAGAGGGAAAAAAATGTCGGCTTTGGAACATTGTCTGCTTGAATTTTTCGTAAATCGTTTGGCCACTTCTAAATGATCTAGAGATCTGAAAATTGTCATGCTGATAGGTCTTAAGGTCCGTATACCTAGAAAAGTACGAAAAAAAATCAAAATGGTGGCTTTGGAACATTGTCTGCTTGAATCTTCGCAAATTGTTTGACCACTACTTCTAAATGACCTAGAGATCTGAAAATTGGCATGCATTGTAGGTCTTAGGGTCCGGTCCGTATATCTAGAAAAGTACGAAAACCAGAGGGAAAAATGTCGGCTTTGGAACATTGTCTGCTTGAATTTTTCGCAAATCGTTTGGCCACTTCTAAATGATCTAGAGATCTGAAAATTGTCATGCTTATAGGTCTTAAGGTCCGTATACCTAGAAAAGTACGAAAAAAAAAAATCAAAATGGTGGCTTTGGAACATTGTCTGCTTGAATCTTCGCAAATTGTTTGACCACTACTTCTAAATGACCTAGAGATCTGAAAATTGGCATGCATTGTAGGTCTTAGGGTCCGGTCCGTATATCTAGAAAAGTACGAAAACCAGAGGGAAAAAAATGTCGGCTTTGGAACATTGTCTGCCTGAATTTTTCGCAAATCGTTTGGCCACTTCTAAATGATCTAGAGATCTGAAAATTGTCATGCTGATAGGTCTTAAGGTCCGTATACCTAGAAAAGTACGAAAAAAAAATCAAAATGGTGGCTTTGGAACATTGTCTGCTTGAATCTTCGCAAATTGTTTGACCACTACTTCTAAATGACCTAGAGATCTGAAAATTGGCATGCATTGTAGGTCTTAGGGTCCGGTCCGTATATCTAGAAAAGTACGAAAACCAGAGGGGGGAAAATGTCGGCTTTGAAACATTGTCTGCTTGAATTTTTTGCAAATCGTTTGGCCACTTCTAAATCATCTAGAGATCTGAAAATTGTCATGCTGATAGGTCTTAAGGTTCGGATACCTAGAAAAATACGAAAAAAAAATTTTAAATGACGGCTTTGGAATATTGTATGCTTTGACTTCGCAAATTGTTAGACCACTTTTAAATAACCTAGAGATCTAAAAAATGGCAAAAAAAAGAAAAAGAAGTCCGGATATGAAAAAAAAAGTCTTGGATATAAATAAAAAAAGTCCGGATGCCTGCAAATGCACGAAAACCAAAAAAAAAAAAAAAAAAAAAAAAATACAGCGCTTTGAAACATTATCTGCTTGAATTTTCTACCATTTCTACTACACCTGGAGAAAAGTCTGAAAACCAAAAAATTCAAAAGGGTGGCTTAGCTTTACTGTTTCAAAATGCCTGATAGGTTTAAAGCTAATTTTGTCAGGATCACTAAAATGCTTTGAAATTTTCAAATTTTGATTTAAAAGTTAAGGTGCTCCAAAAGGCTGCACCGTTTTTGTTTATTTTTTTGTTGGAGGTTTAACGACCACCGTGAACAACTCAATGGTCTATAAGCAGTCATCCATGCCTAATTTAGGGCCACTGGTTCCAGGGAAGGGTGTGAGCCAGTGCCGTAAACAAACACGACATCCATGCTTCACCGGGATTCGAACCCGGACCCCTTTCGGATTCGAATGAATAGAAGCTATCGCTTAGACTACTGAGCCACCAATCACTAGCAATAACTTTTCCCTTTCTTTAATTGTATGCTCAAAAAAGGATTTTATAGATTCACCGTTCGGAGAACGAGACGATTGCTAGTTTAAAAAAATATATATTTATAAACCCTTCATATTTGAGACCCTCCAGCATCAATGGGTCGCCTGGGCTTTGTTGTCTTTCCCGTAAATCTGCCCCTGCGTGTATGAAGTAATTTGTCCGTTCAGTGTACAATATTCTGTCTACCCCCTGCAGCTGAAAAACTTTACAATCGTAATTTAAAAAAAAAAAAATGGAAATGTGAGTTTGCACGTAATTTTCGTCTGATTGGTTCCACTACTTTTGCGAACTTCCCATATTTGTTTAAGAGTGCGTCACGTGACGACCCGAACTTCAATTTTCTTTTCACCTGAGCAATCTGCTCTCGGTAATGTGAACGGGCAGACGTACTCTGCTCTACAAAGCATTGCCCAATAACAGAGACGAACGTTGGTCTTTCCTTTCGTATTTACCTGTCGACTTTCGTCCCGTGTTGTGTACGTGCAGCTACGTGATTCACTGTTTGCTAGGCCGTCTTCAAGGGCAATTAAATCACCTACGTCACGTGACCTTGGTTTTACTATGCAGCGCAGCTTTCAACATCAGGTCTTCCTAACCGAACATCGGTGGTGACATCGTACGCATATCAAGAAAAAGAAAATCACGCCAGGCAGGTTTAAACTATTAGGCCAAGCGTACACGCGGCTGTTTTTCGTGTGTGATTTCCTCCAACAACTGGTTGAGCAGAATTTACTTGCGAGAATTGCAGAGGTGACCTTAAAAATGTACGCAGTTAAGAAACTTACTGCCATCTCTTCACCGTTTTATGCACTTATTTATTATTATTTTTTTCACAAGGAAGTCACGCATTTTTCTTTGACGTATACGAACACATTGTCATGCCTTTATTTTTATGTTTTTTTTTGTCGGTCTGCCTATTCATTTGCCTCTGGCACAGAATTTCCATATCTTGAAGTCGGCTGACAAAATCGTTTTCTTACACTGCCTATCATTAATAAAATGACACCCCTGCATTGGTGAATTCGCTCCTACGAAAGCACCATATCACATTTTTTTTATTGAAGGTTTAACGACCACGGTGAGCAAATTGATGGGCTACAAGCAGTCGCCGATCCTTAATTTAGGGTTACTGATTCTAGGGAAGGGATAGAGCCAGTGCCTTAAGAGAAGCACAACATCCATGCAGGGTCATAGCTAGGGGTAAAAAGTTTAGGAGAGGCCACTAGCAATGTAGGGGAGGCTAGAAAAGCTTTCGTAACTAGAGCACCACTTTTTGTGCTCTTAAGGGCACCAAATCGGGAGGTGCGAGACAGACAGACATAGAGAACGACAGAGCGGAACAGTAAGAGACAGACAGAGAGACATAGAGACACAGGACAGTGTAAGAGACAGAGAGCTGTGTCTGGGACAGAGAGAGCCAGAAAGAAAGAGAGAGAGAGACAGATGAACAAAATAATAGAACTGCGCATGGGATAGAGAGAGACAGAGAGAAAGAGTAAAAGGCACAGAGTCAGAGAGAGAGAGAGAGACAGAGACATAGAGAAAGAGAGAGACAGGACAGACAGAGAGAAAGAGTAAGAGACACAGAGACAGAGAGAAAGAAACAGATAGTGAGAGACAGAGAAAAACAGAGAGAGAGAGAGAGAGAGAGAGAGAGAGAGAGAGCAAAAAGTGTCAAAAATGTGCAACTTTCTTTCCGGGGAGACAGTTGAGATTGCATTGTGATACGTATAAAAACTTGCTAACAACATGATAAAAAGATAACTTCAAATAATCTGTGTAGCGAATGTTTTTACGTAGAGAATGAAAAGTGTTTATACACTGCTCTATCATTAATATCCTGACATCCCTTTATTGATGAATTCGCTCCTACGAAAGCCCCACACCACACTATTTTTTTATTGAAGTTTTAACGACCACCGTGAGCAAATTGATGGGCTATAAGCAGTCGCCCATCCCTAATTTAAGGTTACTGGTTCTAGGGAAGGGATAGAGCCAGTGCCGTAAGAGAAGCACACCATCCATGCAGGGCCATAGCTAGTGGTAAATTCTAGAAGAGGCCACTGGTAATGTAGGGGAGGCTAGAAAAGCTTTCGTAACTAGAGTACCAAATCGGGAGGTGCGAGACAGAGAGAGAGAGAGAGAGAGAGAGAGAGAGAGAGAGAGAGAGAGAGAGAGAGAGAGAGAGACAGACAGACAGACAGAGAGAAAAACAGACAGAGAAAAAGACAGATAGGAACAGTAAGAGACAGACAGATAGACATAGAGACACAGGACAGTGTAAGAGACAGAGAGCTGTGTCTGGGAGAGAGAGAGCCAGAAAGAAAGAGAGAGAGACAGATGAACAGAATAATAGAACTGCGCATGGGACAGAGAGAGACAGAGAGAGACAGATGAACAGAATAATAGAACTGCGCATGGGACAGAGAGAGACAGAGAGAAAGAGTAAAAGGCACAGAGAGAGAGAGAGACAGTTTGATATTTCTAAGCTTTGTTTCAAAATATTTACAATAGTAAGAGACACAGAGACAGATAGAAAGAAACAGATAGTGAGAGGCAGAGAAAAACAGAGAGAGAGAGAGAGAGACAGAGAAAAACAGAGAGAGAGAGAGAGAGAGGACTGCAGAAATACGACGGGGCATGGACTCCACTAGCTTCTGGAAATATGCTGTAGGCAATGCACACCATACTTCCTGCAGAGCGTTCCACAATTTGGGTGTATTCCGAGGTCTCGGATTCCTGTGTTCGACAGCATGGCATCCCAAATGTGTTTTATCACGTTCAGATCTGGGGACTTGGGTGGGAATGGCAACACCCCAAACTCAGATGAATGCTCCTCTAACCATAATGTGACGTCCCGACACTTGTGTGGAGGTGCATTGTCCTGTTGGAACAGGCCCAACCCATCAGCATGAATGCAGGACTTGAACGGGTGTACTTCGTCAGAAAAGATGCACACATAGCGTTGGCCGGCCACAGATGTTTGTAGACGTACCTGGGGTCCCAGTGAAGTCCAGCTAAACACACCCCATACCATTACGGACCCCCCACCATCCAGTACAGTTCCCTGTTGAGAGGCGGGATCCATGGCTTCATGGGGTTTGCGCCGCACACGAATCCTTCCATCTGCCCGATACAGTTGGAAACGCGACTCGTCAGACCAGGCTACTTGTTTCCAGTCATCGAGTGTCCAGTTGTGGTGTTGCTGTGCCCAAGCGAGGCGCAGTCGTGCACCCATCAAGGGGACTCGAGTTGGGCGTCGGCTCCCAAGGCCCATATCGTGCAGAGTACGTTGCACAGTCCGGATGCTGATGCTTGTTGAGGCTCCAGCATTGAATTCCGATGCTACCTGCGAGAGTATCGCGTGAAACGATTCTTGGCGGCCGACGATGGTCACGTTCATCCAATGTCTTTTTACGGCCACACTGCTATCGTAGGTTGGAGGTTTTGCTGGAATTCTTGCAGTCACGGTGCACCCTTGCAATGGTCGTCCGTGGAAATCCTAACTTCGTTTCTACCTCCGAAATACTATGGCCCATCTCACGAGCGCCAACTATGACACCGCGTTGAAAATGGCTTAAATCGGTATTACTTGTCATTCTCATGTCGAAAACAGCTCTGACAGCTGGCAAGGGTGTCTATCGCTTTATATACGCATTGGCGGACGCAACCGAGTACGCGCATAAGTGACGTTGCTATGCATTTTGCATAAGCTCGTCTGTACCAGAGCTACGTCAACTGTACTGCGCTGAATACTTTAAGGACATAGAACTCGTAATAGTGCGACGAAATAGTGACAGGTGACTTAGGCCTACGTTGTGTGTTGCGACACAGTTGCTGCTATGGCGCTTTGATTATTATTTTTTTTTTTTGAGAACTCCAAAGGAAAATTATTCAAGGAAGATCGAAGAGAACACAGTGATTAATTTTATACGATGAATTGTTAATTAAACATTACATTAAAATTGCATGACCCCGAAACTACACAACTTAATTTATTCAAGAAAAACGTGTTTTTGAACTGATACATGTGTCTCGAAATATTGGGTTGGTACGAATGAAATGCCCACCAAAGGACCCTCACTCGTGGACGGCGAGAACGGAAAAGTAGGACAACTTACCTAGACAAAATAATCCCCTGGGCATCGACACATAGTTGCCATCTGTCCGGCAAGGTCATGACCCCGGAACGAAAAAAGTCTGGTGGCTGGGACCCGAAGAAGTCATCAACTGCACGTTGAACCTCGTTGTCTGCCGTGAACTGTTTCCAGAACAGGAAGTGATCCAGGCGACGAAACAGATGATAGCATGTCTGAGGTAGGTAATGGGAATAGGTAGCATAAAGGCCAGTGCTTCATAGCTCAAGGCACTTATTGTCAGCATCGTTCGTTGTGAGACATGAGTGCCAGCGTTGTCCTGGAGCAGAAGAACACCATGTCTGTTGACCAAACCCAGTTGTTTCTGCAGCAATTTCCGGTGCATTTGGTGTAATTCAGCACAATAACGTTCTGCAGTTTTGGTTTGGCCTCTTGCCAAGAAACTCAAATGAATTATCCCGGATGTGGACCACCAGATAAGGAGCATCATCTTCTTCATGTGTAGGGGTGCCTTAGGAGGCCGTCCAGCAGGCTGTGCCTTGCTTAACCATTGTGCAGATCGCTTCCGATTATCATAACGGACCCACTTCTCGTCGCAGGTGACGGTTCGATGCAGTAGAGGTTCCTGTTGACTCCTGGCAAGCAGAGACGTGCAGACTTCCAAACGCCTAGTCTTGTTGGCAGTTGTCAACTCATGTGGCAGCCACATGTCCAGCTTTTTGACCTTACCCAGCCAGACGTCGAACATCTGTCGCGTGGTGGACACCTATCTCTGCCACTATCTCACCACACGTTTTTCGGGGTCCGCTTCAACCACACGTAACAGAACATCGTCAGAAACAGCAACAGATTGGTGACCACGTGATTCGTTTTGCAGGTCCGTATCTCCGCTTCGAAACTTCACAAACCATCGCCGAATGGTTCGTTCGTTGGCTGTATTCTCCCCAAACACTTTGTTAACGTTTCGAGCGGCAATTCCTACAGAATGGCCCAGTTTAAATTCATACAGGAAGATGACTCTCAAATCCGGCGTCTGCATGTTTCCTTTGCAAGCCACGTTACGTCCAAACAGACCACGCCTGAAACCTTGTTCTTCACACACGTGCTATCTATTTATAGTAACTCTGTGACGTCATACCCGCAACACCTGTGGGTGGTTCCATTCCGCTGTGGTGGGGGGCCTATTTTCCGCTGCTCGTTCGCGGTGGGCATTTCAATCGCACCAACCCAATAAATGTCTAATAATGATCTGGTTTGCATCACGTTTTTGTTGCGTTTAAACTTTCGAGACATGTACTCCTTTCACACAAAAACTATATATATATTTTTTTGATTGAAGGTTTAAAGACCACCGTGAGCAACTCAATGTGTTATAAGCAGTCGCTCGTCCCTAGTTTAGGGCCACTGGTTCCAAGGAAGGGAAAGAGCTAGTGCAATAAGACAAACGCCATATCTATACCTCACCGGGATTCGAACCCGGACCCATCTCGGACGAACAGTCGTAAGCCAGAGCTTAGACCACTGGGCCACCGGGGCAACACACCAGAACTACGTACAATTATATCCATAACATATATTGGTTTCCCATTGCCTAGCGCGACACAAGCTGAAATTTTATACGCTGCCCCGATAGCGCATTGGTGTAAACTATGGCTTCTGATCATTCGTCCGAGATAGGTCTGAGTTCGGATCACTTTGACGCATGGATGTTGTGTTTGTCTTACGGCACTGGCTCTCTCCCTTCCCTGGAACCACTGACCCTAAATTAGGGACGGGCTACTGCTTATAGCCCATTGAGTTGCTCACGGTGGTCGTTAAACCTTCAATGAAAAAATACGATCTAGGAAACCGCACGGCATGTTGTTGTTTTGTTGTTAATTGAAGGTTTAACGACCACCGTGAGCAACTCAATGGGCTATAAGCAGTCGCCCGTCCCTAATTTAGGGTCACTGGTTGCAGGGAAGGGAGAGAGCCAGTTCCGTAAGACAAACACAACATCCATGCCTCATCGGGATTCGAACCCGGACCCCTTTCGGACGAATGATCAGAGGCCATCGCTTACACCGATGCGGCACCGAGGCGGCCCGCACGTCATGTGGGTTGTTCACCTGCCGTTGTAGTGAGTACGTAGCAAAAGTGGTGCACAGACGGCCAAACGACGAACCGTCGTTTGGCCGTGTTTCGTCCGAAGCTCATTGATGCCTGAGGGGAGCGGAGACTGTCGCGCATTGTTAACAGCGACCTCAGGGCCACAGTGCGGCAAATCATCCGCAGCGACATCAGTGGCGATAAGGGCAATATGTCACGGCACACAATTCATCGCAGCTTTCTGCGCACGGGCCTGCGTATGCGAAGACCAGGCCGAGTTCCCATGCTCTATGCACGTCATCGCCAACAACGCATGAAATGGGCCCAAGATCATCGAGATTGGATCGTGGATGACTGGAAGAAAGTGGTCTGGCCTTACGTATCAAGCTTCCTGGTGCATCACGTAGACGGCTGAGCACGGATACGCCGATGACCAACGGTGGCTATGACGCCTTGATTCATTTTTGGGCGGAAACAGGCCGGCGGCGGCGGAGGCGGCGGCGTTATGCTGTGGGAGATGTTTCGTTGGGACACTTTAGGCCCCGTTATCCCAATAGCACAATCCCTGACAGCTGTCAGGTATCTGAACATCGTTGCGGACCAAGTTTGCCCATTCATGGCAACTATGTTCCCTGCTGGTGATGGCCATTACCCACAAGATATTGCGCCATGCCACACTGCCAGAATCGTCAAGGAGTGGTTCGAGGAATATGCTGGTGACTTTCTTTCAACGCCCTGGTCTCCAAATTCACGTGATATGAACCCGATTGAACATTTGTGGTTCGTTTTGGAAAAGCGGGTACGCGCTGCATTCCCACCACCCAGAAATGTACGAGAACTGGCGGGCCTGCTGTTGACAATATACACTATCTACCAACAAGTAATTGGACACCCCTGCAATCGACGATATCTGCGGTCCTGATACACGTCACGGCCGCCGCCGTTAAATATCGTGTGGGAAACAACAACGCAACCAGTCGCATGCAAGATGCCACGCAGTTCGGAGCTCTCTGATTTCGAGAAAGGTCTAATCGTTGGGTATCACAGAAATGGCCGATCCATACGTGACATATACAACGAGTTGAGGTACCCAATATCGACAGTGGCCTACGTGATTGGCAAGTGGAAGATGAGAGGTGACTGTCGGAATGTGCCCCGACCCGGCAGACCCACAAAACTGGAAGTTGGAGACCGACGGGTGCTGGTCAGAGAAATTCGGAAGAACCGCACCAAATCGATGGGCCACATCCGCGAGGAGTTTCAACAGGCATCCGGGGGTGTTCTTTCGATGAATACCATCCGTAAGGAAGCCCATCTTCTCGGTTATCATGGACATGCTGCCGCCCACAAGATTTTGATCACCAAGTCCAAGAGCGCTACTCGGCTAACGTGGTGCAAAGAACGTCGACAGTGGACCGTTGAACAGTGGAAACAGGTTCTCTGGAGCGACGAATCAAGGTTCACCCTCTACCGTTCGGATGGTAGGGTCTGGGTTTGGCGTCTGCCTGGAGAACGCCTCCTGCCGGAATGCATTGTGCCAACTGTGAAGTTCGGCAGCGGTGGAATTATGCTATGGGGGTGTTTCTCCTGGTATGGTACGGGACCCTTGGTTGCAATTCTTGGTAGACTCAACGCCGAGACCTACTGCACCATTTTGGATGACCATGCGCTTCCTTCGCTGTGGCAGTTTTACGGGGTGGACCCATGTTACTTTCAGGATGACAATGCCACCTGTCATGTTGCGAGGTCCACTATGGCTTGGTATGGTGACAATGGGGTTAATCGAATGGACTGGCCTGCGCAGAGGCCGGACCTTAACCCTATCGAGCACCTCTGGGACGAGTTGGAGCGTCGACTTCAGTGGTGCCCCCACCGTCCGAAATCGGTGAAGGAACTGACCTGTCTTCTCCAAGCCGAGTGGAAGAAAATACCGCTAGCCGTCGTACAACGCCTAGTTGAGAGGTTGCCCGGAGGGTCGCAAATGTATTCGCAGCTCGTGGAGGCTCCACCAACTATTGAAGGTGAATAAACTTCGTTTTCCTTTGCTATCACAGATGTCCAATTACTTGTTGGTAGATAGTGTAGTTCCAGATACCCCAGGATGCCTATCGCTCCGTCATCGAACCATGCCTCGCCGAGTGGCCGCTGTTTTGCGATTTAATGCGGGTTCTACAGCTTAGTAGGTAGGCAACATTAAAAACACAAGGCAGCTAAACTTAATGCACGATTATAAAACTTTCAACGCGTAATGACAAGTTTAAAATGGTCGTCAGTTTGCTGAACGCATTTATTGATGGTAAAAGTGAAACATTAAAATTGTTAGATCTTTCGGGATTCCTAGAAGCACATCATCAGTGACTTTTTATTGACAAAAGTCATCGGACAACCCGTCAAAAACAAATGAACGGATCCTCTGCGTTGTTAAGATGCCCGGTACAGCTGCAAACAGTATAAAAACAAGCCTGCAGCTGACCGGGATCATATCGCACCCTGAAGTTGAGTCCTTTCTCAAGTCCGAGAACTGACTTTGAGAAAGGAAAGATTGTTGGGTGTTATATTAGTGAGTTGTCCATAAGAGAAAACGAGAGGCGTTTAAACATACCCAAGTCAACTGTTTTGGATGTACTGAATACGTCGAAGACACATGGCGTGCCTGAAGCAGCAAAACATACCGGCAGACCAAAGAAAATCAGTGATAGAGGACGTCGAAGCCTCAGGAGAGTCGTTACAGCTAATCGATGGATTACTGCACAACACCTCAGTATACAAGTGAGTAAAAATTCTGGAACCTCGGTATTTACACGTACCATTCGCAGAGAACTTCATTCCGTGGGTTACCGTGATCGTACGGCTGCTCATAAGCCTTTCATCTCCACTCGGATATACTGCTCGTCGTTTGGCATGGTGTAAAAACCATTTATAGTGGACCGTAGATCAATGGAAACGAGTCCTATGGACTGATGAATCCAGATACACGATCCATCAGTCTGATGGCCGTGTACTCGTATGGTGGTGTTTTTCGTGGTATGATCTCAACCCATTGGTTATCGTGGACAAACCTGTCAACCAGCACGTCTGCCTGGATATTCTGGACAATTATGCCCAACCAACTCTGTGGCAATACTATGGAACCGAGCCTTGTTGGTACAAGCAGGATAGTGCACCGAGCCATAAAGCAAGAACTGTTACGGCGTGGTTTGACGATATTTGCGTATCGTGTGTGGACTGGCCAGCACAGAGCCCTGGTTTTAACCCCATAGAACGCCTATGGGATTAATTTGAGCTCCGCATAAGAAGTTTGGAACCAAGGCCTACTACTAAGCAACAGTTAGCTGCAGCATTATGTACTGAATGGAAGCGCATACCTATTGCTGTGTTCAAAAACCTTGTCCAAAGCATGTCTCGAAGTGTCAGTGGATGCATTAAGGCCAAAGGTGGACCGACACCGTATTAATGTATGTTAATAAACGTGTCTCTCTTCTAGGTGTCCGGTGACTTTCGCCAATATAGTGTATATATAGTCAACGCCGTCAGTAGCGGTTGAAAGTTTCATAATCGTGCATCAAGTTTAGCTGCTTTGTGTTTTTAACGACACATACAGCACGAATTTTAGTTATCTTCATTATTAGGTAGGTGGTCATAATATAATGGCTTATCGATGAATATCTCAGCTTGATAAGTAATCGATTTGTGTGGGATTAAAGGTATGAGATTGGAACCATAAGCTACATACCAGTTTACATTATTCCTTCCAAAATCGATATTCCATAATTTAATCTTCCTTGTGTGGGAATGGGGATCCCTTCTGGCTCGGGGTCCTGTCGCATGTACACAGTGTACGCACGGCTAAATCCGCCCCTGGGCCTATGTGCATAATACAACAATTACTTTCCATTTTAATTTAATAGAAAAAAGTCTCGAAAACGTTGTGTAATAAGTAATTAATCTCCATTTCGACTAAGTAAGCAAAGGTTTGCTCTCGTAGTTAAATACTTTCAGTTGAAATCCAGTAAGGGATTGCAAGGGATAAATTTTAAACTCAGGACTATCAGAAACAAGTTAGTAAAATGATGCAATGCATTGATTATGATACGCTTTCCAACATACCAGAAATCATTACTCAAGTTATGAGGATAATGGCTGTGTAGTAAATATCGCTCCTGTGATCTGACCTTTGACCCTTTTTCGATGATTTTAAACAGAATTGGTTCTATATGTCTCTGGAACAACATACTAACGCTTTGTCGCAATAGAAGCATTTGTATTCAAGTTATGAGGATAATGGCTGTGGAATAAATCTCGCTTTTGTGACCTGACCTTTGATCCCATTTCGATGATATTAAATGGAAGTGGTTCAGTATACCTCCGAAACAACATACTGAAGTTTTGTCGCAATCGAAGCAGTTTTTACATATGTTATGACGCATAAGTGCAATGGATGGCTCCGGCTCCTATGTCCTGACCTTTAACCCTATTTTTCCCATTTTCGATAGGGTTCGTCCCCAGGTGGTCTTCTACTACATAATAAAATTTCATCCAAATCGAACCGTTTTTACGCCAGTTATCGTGCCGACGGAGAGACAGACCGACTGACAAATCTGGAGCATATACGCTTTTTCAACCTAAAAAGTGCGTCAAAGAATTTTTAAGACTGACGCTAGATTTCAGCTTTCGGTGGTGCCACCAGTGTAATCGCGAATGCGTTATAAACCGTGACCATCTGCTTGCTTTCTGCCAAAAGTACTTCGCAGTTGTTAAAGTAACTCAAACGAAACGGGCGTTCATTAGAGAAGTAAAATCTTTTTCATGTTGAATTATTAAGATGGAACAAATGGCTGTTTTTAAATTTAACGCAAAACTTGGTAAAAGTGCCTCGGAAACGTACCAAATGATGAAACAAGTTTACGGTGAGTTTTGTTTAAGTAGATCAAATGTTTTCCTGTGGCACAAACGTTTTTAGACGGAAGAGATACGCTAGAAGATGATAAGCATACCGGAAGAGATACGCTAGAAGATGATAAGCATACCGGAAGACCAAGTTCATCTAGGACACCTGAGATTATTGAAAAAGTGCGTGATTTCGTGGCAAACAATCGATGTGCGTCACCAAGAATGATGGAAGAGTCTTTAAACATCAACAAAGAGACGATTCGAACCTTCTTGCATGAAGATTTGGGCAAAACAAAAGTCTGTGCTAAATTTGTTCCACACACGTTAACCAATGAAAAAAATCAAGGAGAAGTGCACATTGCAGAGATATCATTTCAGCCGCTGAAAATGATTCAAACTTTTTAAGATCGATTGTTACTGGTGATGAAACGTGGTATTTTCAATATGATCCTAAAACAAAGCGACAAAGTGCGGAATGGAAGTCAAAAAACTCTCCAAAACAAGAAAAGTTCCATCGACAATCAAAACAATGCTCATTGCATTCTTCGATAGTAATCCACAAAGAATTTGTTCCAAGTGGACAAACAATTACTGGTTAGTTTTATTTAAATGTTTTGAGGCGTTTGATGGGCAGAATTCGTCGCATTCTTCCAGAATATCGAGATGAAAACAGTTGGTGTTTGTTGCACGATAATGCACCCAGTCACACCTCACTTCTTATTCGTAGATTTTTGGCGAAAAATAACGTCTGTGTGTTGAATCATCCACTGTATTTGCCTGATTTAGCACCCTGCGACTTTTCTTTATTCCCAAAACTTAAAATGACGTTACGAGGGTGTTATTTAGATGATATTTCGACCATACAAACAGCTTCGACGCGTGCTTTGGAGGCAATTCCGCAAAGTGAACTGGAACAGGCATTCGAAAAATCGCTGTAACAAGTGTATTGAAGCCGGAGGGACTTACTTTGAATAACAAACCAAAACAAATAATAATTTCTTGTTTCTATTTCATTTTACAGACCCAGTCTTAAAAATTCTTTGACGCGCTGTGTATGGTTGGAAAGCGTAAAAAAGGTGACAAGTTTCCGTTGTTTATAATTTGAAGGTAATGTACCCAAAGGGAAGAGCGACGTATAAAAAAAAAAAAATGAAATAAAAATCCTATCATGCCATTGAAGATCTAGTGGTTTCCTCGGAATGAGTAAGCACATATACAGTAACGAATAATCGTTTCACTCTCCGGAGAAAACCCTCGTGACTCGCAGAGAATGACTCTTTACGTCGCGTCGTAGGAAAACAAATGGCTTAAAGAATTAACTGTTGGCTGCCTTTTTGTCTGCGGAAAAATATCCCATAGGCGGCGAAAGGACGCAGTGAGCCTTCCTGTTGGGACAGCACGTCGTCTAGCAGAACTGCGTCACGTGATATCCTGAAAGAACTGCTTTGCGAATAAATCGCAGTCACAAAATACTTGGAAACAGCTAAGGTTTAAAATTTAGCACCTTTTTTTTCCCGCTTTCTAACCGTAGCTTGAAGAAGCGTATATGCTCAGCTTTCTCAATCTCTCTCTCTGTCAACCATCCACTCGATAACTCGCGTAAAAATGGTTCCATTTCGATGAAATTTTAATATGTGATAGGGGACCACCAGGGGAGGAACCCTATTGAAAATCGGCGAAATGGGGTCAAATGTCAGGATATAGGAGCGGGATCCATTTCATTGACTCTTCTGCATCATAACTTGCGCACAAATGCTTCGATTGCGACAAAACTTTATCATGTTCTACTGGAGGTATGCTGCTGAACCAATTCTGTTTAATATCAGTGAAATGGGATCAAAGGTCAGGGCACAGGAGCGAGATTTATTCCACAGCCATTATCCTCATAACCTGAGTAATGATTTCTGGTACGTTGGAAAGCGTATCATAATCAAAGCATTGCATGATTTTGCTAACTTGTTACGCTTTCCAACCGTATAGGAGAGTATATCATCCAGCTTTGTCCATCTGTCTGTCTGTCCGTCCTTCAGCACCATAACTCACGTAAAAATGGTTCGATTTCAATGAAATTTCAGTATGTGGTAGGGGACAACACTAGAAAGAACCCTATTGAAAATGGATGAAATGGGGTCAAACGTCAGGACATAGAAAGGGATCTATTCCATCGCCCTTATGCGTCATAACTTACGTAAAAATACTTCGATTGCTACAAAACTTTAGTATGTTTTTCCAGAGGTACACCGAACCAATTCTGTTGAATATAATCGAAATGGGGTCAAAGGTCAGGGCACAGGAGCGAGATTTATTCCACAGCGATTATCCTCATAACTTGACTAAAAATGCTTCTGTTGCGACAAAACTTAAGTATGTTGTTCTGGAGGTTTTATTTTGTAAAAAAATGATTTGGCCACCAGGGGGCGTAAATCTTAATTTGCAGCAAAATCTGAGCTTCTAAATTCTCGATTGAAAAAAGCGTCGTTTGTAGACCGATACTACTCATTTCCGCAAACCTTTCAGAAACATTTTCTTCTTAAATTAATGCATGGTTTCTACGCCAGGGGGCGTAGAGGCATATTTTATTTTTGTCAATATCTCTACTTCTAGGATCCGATTTGAAAAATTCCTTCTTTGTTGAATAGTGTTTCCAGTGTGACATGTTTTTCATATAATTTCAAAATTTTCAGGTAATTCATAGACTTTCAGCTAGGGGGCGTAGAGGTAAATTGCGTTTCCCCCTATATCTCTGCTTTTAAATTTCTGATTTGAAAAATTCTTTCTTAACCGGATACAGCTCCTGATTGGGAAATCATTTGCATGTAATTTCTAATATTTGTAAAAAATGGTTTGGCCACCAGGTGGCGTAAGTCTTAATTTCCGCTTCTAATGTATTTGCAGCAAAATATGAGCTTTTAAATATCGATTGAAAAAAGCGTCGTTTGTAGACCGATACTACTCATGTCGACGAAAACCTTTTAGGAACATTTTCTTCTTGAAATAATGCATGGTTTTTACGCCAGGGGCGTAGATGTATATCCTATTTTTGTCAATATCTCTACTTATAGGAGTCCGATTTGAAAAATTCCTTCTTTGTTGGATAGTGTTTCCTATGCGAAATGTTTCTCTATAAATTCAAAATTTTCAAGTAAATCATAGATTTTCCGCTAGGGGACAAACAGGTAAATTGCGTTTTCTGCGTTATTTCTGCTTCTAAAACTCCGATTTGAAAAATTCTTCCTGTATCGCATACAACACCTGAAGGAAAATATTTTTCACATAATTTCTAATGTTTGGTAAAGAATGATTTGGCCACCAGGGGGCATAAGTGATAATTTCTGCTTCTGATGTATTTGTAGCAAAATCTGGGCTCCTGAAAACTCGACTAATTGTTTTGTTCTTGGACTGACACCGCTCATATGGAAAAACCTTTTGAGAATACTTTCTTCCTAAAATAATGCATGGTTTTCCCACCAAGGGACGTAAAGTCAGATCTGCCGCCCCGGTGGCGCAGTGGTCTAAGCGATGGCCTCTGATCATTCGTCCGAACGGGGTCCGGGTTCGAATCCCGGTGAGGAATGGATGTTGTGTTTGTCTTACGGCACTGGCTCTCTCCCTTCCCTGGAACCAGTGACCCTAAATTAGGGACGGGCGACTGCTTATAGCCCATTGAGTTGCTCACGGTGGTCGTTAAACCTCCAATCAAAAAAAAAAAAAAAAAAAAAAAAAAAAAGTCAGATCTTATTTTTGTCGATATCTCTGTTTCTAAGAGTCCGATTTGAAAAATTCTTTCGGTGTTGGAGACAGTTTCCATTGCGAAATGTTTCTCATATAAACTCGTGTTTTCTTAAAGCACAAGTCTGCAACCAGAGGGCGTTAGCTCACGATTCCGTTTAAAGCAATATCTGAGGAATTAAAAACCCGATTGAAAATCTTCTTTCTTTGGTCAGATCTATTGTTTTCCATACCGGTTCCATTGACTTTGAATAGCTTTGATAAATTTAATTTGCGTCAGAACGGATTCAAAAGACGTGCTTATTACACCCGAAAATTCGGTGTCGTCTTTTTGTTAATATTCCGTTGAAACCTGCCTCAAAAATTCCTGACTATCTCTTTACTAGTTTCGTATGAAGTTTCCATAGAAGATTTTGTAAAATCTTCCTGGGGCTGGAATTCATACACTAGAGGCTCCTGAGCCGTGAAACCTCCCGCACTGGAAGGAGGGGGGTTTGGGGGGGTTGGGGGGTATCAGTATGACCCTGTTCCTCTGTCTTTTTTCACGCATATCTCACTCAGATCTGTGTAGGGAAATGGCCCTAGACGATCTAGATGTGTACAGAAATGGGACAAAACTCTATTTGTACGGAAGTGACACGTACGGATGTGGGACGACACCCTCCAGTTCCCGTAGATTTCGGGGTGGTGGGGACTTTGCGCGTGGTGGTGACCTGCTATTCGAAGTCGAACCACAAATGTTCGATTGGGTTCATATCAGGTGAATTTGGAGGCCTGGGTATTAACAGAAAGTCACCAACATGTTCCTCGAACCACTCCTTGACGATTCTGGCAGTGTGGCATGGCGCATTATCTGTTGATAAGAAGCATCACCAGCAGTGAACACGGTTTCCATGAATGGGTGAACTTGGTCAGCAACGATGTTCAGATACCTGACAACTGTCAGGGATTGTGCTATTGGGATAATGGGGCCTAAAGTCCCAAGAAAACGCCGCCCACAGCATAACACCGCCACCCTGTTTTCGCCCAACAATGCATCCAGGTGCCATAGCCTCGTTTGGTAATCGGCGTATCCGCTCTCAGTCGTCTAGGTGACGCACTAGAAATCTTCATTCGTCAGACCAGGCCATTTCCATTCAACCATCCACGGTATGATCTCGATGACCTTGGGCCCATTTCATGCGTTGTTGGCGATGACGTGCAGTGAGTATGGGGACGCGGCTGGGTCTTCAGCTACGCAAGCTCATGCGCAAAAGGCTATGGTGAACTTTGCGCTGTCACACATTGCCATGGTCACCACAGCAGGACGCACACGACATAAAGGCAGATAGCAGTCAGAATGAACGTCCGCGTAGCTCAATTGGTAGAGTGACTTATTCCAGAGTGTGGGGATCCGGGTTCGAATCCTGGCGTGGACAGAAATGACGGAGAAATTTACTTCGTTGTACTGGTTCTAGGTAAAAGCAAGAGAGCAATTGCAGGAAGAATGAACTCAACGTCCAAGTCTTTGATACCAGGATTCGAGCCTTGAGTAAGAGAAATCAGAACCCACCCGCGAACTGGTTTCTCTTTGAGGTTTTATAATTTCTAAAAGGACCATAATTCAAAATATTTAAAAGGGTTTATTTCATTTCATTTCGTTTTGGGGTTACATTTGATCAAGTTACATTTCAAAATTAATTTTATAGCATCTGGTATTAAGAAAAACAACATAAATAATATGAATACTTATGTACGGGGTAACCACAGAACAGGAACACAGTATTTGTCATTTTCTTGTAGGACTTCCGTCCACAGTGAGTAGAGTTTAGGTCCCAGCCACCTACAGCGAGA
This sequence comes from Macrothele yani, assembly GCA_039090855.1. Taxonomy (NCBI): domain Eukaryota; kingdom Metazoa; phylum Arthropoda; class Arachnida; order Araneae; family Macrothelidae; genus Macrothele; species Macrothele yani. The sequence goes on along the minus strand of CM076999.1, from coordinate 16,734,845 downwards.
TCGCCTTTTGGGCAGGACACATAAACGGAAGGAATGAGAGCAAGTCTAGCGACTTTGGCAGAACAGTTTGTAGTGAGATTAGAGTACAGTAGATGGCGCCACCGTACAAGTACGATGTTGCACACAGAGGGGTGAGAGAATTTCAGGGGGGCATGGGAAAGGATACCCATTTAACCAGTGGGTTCAGCCTGGGGGCTGTCACTTAACGTGCTCGTCCGATGCACGGCGGATATTCAGCAAATTACACCATCTCTGTAAGATCAGCCCAGGTTCGAACCTGAGGACCTTGCATCAACAGTTTGACTCGCTAACCACTAAGCCATCCGCGGCGTAACAGAACAGGAAATTGAGTAAAAGGCTATATATATATAGCCTGAGTGAATCCCAATTCCCCTAAAGTACGTACTCAAGTCAAACGTCCTGCACGTATAACATTTACGCATATGTGGTCTGATTAATAAATTTTACCATAGAATTTTATATTTTAGTTTGTTAGTAAATATTTTTTTAGTTGCTTTCGAAAATAATTATAATTATTAATATGTGTTAATTGACAAGGTAGGTTATTCCACATCATCAGTCCCTGGTAATTAATAAATCTTTTTCGGGTTAACGTGTTAGGCATTGGTAACAAAAATGCATTTCTATCTCTTGTCTGACAGTGTTCAGTTGAATTAAATGTTAATACCTATTCCCTTTTATGCTTTTATACATGAATCCTAATAACCTAAATTGCCATAATTTTTCCAATATCTAAAAATCCATAAGAATTTATTCGTACACCCATATTCAAGTTAATTCCCCTGAAATTATTTAAAATTTTGACCATCCTATTTTGTAATGATTGTAATTTATATAAATTAGTCTCAGTAGTTTGCCCCCATACTAAAAAACAATAAGTCAAACATGGATAAATCAGACTGTAATCCAGCATTTTTAATGTTTTATTTATTAAATTATTTGAAATTCTCGTAATTAAACCCAATACCCCCGAAATTGTTTTACAATATTCTGAATATTTAGATTCCATTTTAGATTATCCTCGATTATTATTTCCAAATATTTAATATTATTTACTATTTCAAGGGTACAATTCTTCACATAAATAGATGGTGGCTCAATAATCGGTCTATCTCCCAGCTTAAAAATCATAATTTTAGTTTTTTCGAATTCTTTTTAAAATCTTTTCCCTCAATGCTTCGTTTATTAGAGATCGTTAACGCTGGAAAAATTGGAAAGGCGCAGACTAAAAGAAAACGGTCGTTTTATCTTTTGCCACGCTCAGTCATCCGTAAATTCTTACCTTCCCTTCGGCAAAGAGAAAAAAATTAATCACAGCTCAACAATCTCATTAAAAGCGAATACCACCAATATGTACAAATTTACGAAGTAGCGAATCTAGTGAAAAAAAATACGCAGTTTCTTCGTCGTATGCTGACGTCACAAGAGATTGAGGAAAGGTTGATGCCCTAGAAAAGAGCACATCATCCGTTTGAATATAGGCGACACCCTAATCTACTCGAGGAAATAAAATAACGGATTTGCAATTCGGGCCGCTATTTGCCTTGAGGGCGGTCCGGGTTCGATTCAGTGCCAACGTTTTGAGATGTCAAATTCTCCATTTCCTTTCTTGTCACGCCTATTGTTATAATTTCTACCAGGGATGCCGACAGCGTAAAAATTAATCTTTGAACAAAAAGTTTCCACCCTAAATGCAAAGCCGTATTCCAGCATTCCTCTAGCAGGGAGGAGGGTGGGGGAAGAATGAGAACGAGAAAGCATACCTAAAAAAAAAGAGAGTTAGGACGAATGTATCTAACGTAATGGGAACTTATTTTTTTTCTTCCAAGTAAAGCATCGAAGCTACGACGACAATTTCAGGCCATATATTTTGCTTTCGGCTCTGCGCTTAGTAGGATACTACACTGGCGGAAAGTGAAAAAAGAACACCAAGAAGGAGACGTCTGATACCAACGAAATTTATACAGCATAAAAACGGAATACAGAGGATAACGTGATCAAAACATTATGGCAAAATACAGCTGTATTTGCTGGTGAACTGAAAAATAACATTTCCATGTAACATGGTTAGTACGAGGTTGAACCGCCATGAACTGCGTCACACTGTGCAATTCTGGCATGGAGTCTGTCGTACAGATGTTGGATATAAGTTTGGGGTATTGAGTTCCAAGCATCCTCAACCTGGACGCGTAAATCAGGGGATGGTCGTGGCTGGCCGTGAAGACCGGATAAGTCGTTGTCCCATAAAATCCCACACGTGCTCAATGGGGGACAAATCCGATGAACGTGTAGGCCATGGAAGTTGTCTCACACCCTGAAGTGCATGTTGTGTTGCATGTGCCGTGTGTGGGCATGCGTTATCTTGATGGAAAACACCACGATGGACCGACCTTACAAATGGCACAACAACGGGCTGAATGATGTTGATGATGTGGGAGGTGCTGTTTAACATACCCGGTACAAACACTAGTTGTGTACGGGAGAAATAGCTGATCGCTCCCTACACCAGGAGACCAGGTGTAGGTCCTGTGTGTCGCTGGTGGATTCAAGAAGGGCGGAGACGCTCCCCTGTGCGTCTGCGAACACGCATACGGTCATCGGAGGCTCCCAAGCAGAATCTGCTTTCATTGCTGAATACGATAGATCGTCATTGCGTTCTCCAGTGCAGACGTTGGCGACACCACTGCAGCCGTTCCTGACGGTGGGCTGGAGTCAGAGGTACACATGCCAGAGGCACACGTGTACGTAGTCCTGCATCCAGTAGACGGTTGCGGATTGTTCGCACAGTCCCCTCAGGTGCGACGGCAGCTCGGATTTGCGTCGCAGAGTATGTTCTGCTTGACAACGCCGCTCTTCTTATGCGTCGATAGGTCCGCTCATCAGTCCGTCTGTGACTCTCGGTTCCACGTCTTCTCGTGTGGGAATGTTCCTCGGACCGTCTACGCCACCATGGTACCACTACCGATACTTCCCGTCCAATTCGCTCCGTAATAGGACGATACGACCACCCAGCCTCGCGGAGTCCGACTAGACGACCTCGCTCAAAGTCCGATAACTGCTGAAATCGTACACGTCTTCCATGTCGAGTCATTGCAGCTTTTCAGGGTCTTCGCACGTGTCCGTACGCCGACGACTGATTACATTCACTTCGCCGTACTCCTTAAATACCACCAACGACAATTTGCATATTATGCCGTACTGTGGCGTAAGTGCTTACCGGTTGGTCCCAAAATTAACATCACACCTACGTAAACGTGACCCCATTAGCATATGTAAATTTCACGATCGTCCGCCAATGCCTTCTTGGTGTTCTTTTTTCACTTTCCGCCAGTGTATTATAAAAAAAACTGATTTTTTCCCTTCACGAATCGGGAGAATTTAAATTCTACTGGACAAAACCCGTCGGAATCGACGTTTAGGTTTTTTTTTTTTTTAAAAGAATAAACTCATATGAAGGAACAAATGTAAACTTTATTTAATTGACAAATTCATTCAACCACTTCAGTAAAGACAATAGTCCAGGTTCGTGATTTTTTTTTTTTACTGAACTGAAGGTTTAACGACCACCGGGAGCAACTCAATGGGCTATAAGCCGTCGCCCTTCCCTAATTTAGGGCAACTGGTTCCAGGAAAGGGACAGAGCTAGTGCCGTCAAAGAAACACAATATACATGCCTTAACGGGATTCGAACCCGGAACCTTCACGAACGAATGATCATAAGCCAACGCTTAGACCACTGCGCCACCTCGGCGGCCAGGTTCGTGATGAGCATCACAACTGCACCCTTTTTTAGTTGTAAAATGTGAGGCGGAGGTCCACTCATCTCGATCGTGTTCAAAAATTCAACTGGATAGCGCACTCTTTCACTCTCATCTTCAGTCACAACCGTGTTTGTAAATGTTGTTGGAATGAGATTCGCGTTGCGAATACTCTTTATTCTCTCTTGTCTAAGTCATATACTTGCGACCCATTGATCGCTCCCGCCTTCCAGTAAGGCTCCCACGATTCCTTTCTTTCTTTCTTTTTTTTTTTTTTTGTTTCTACGAGAGAGACATTCTGTTAAGGGTAAGTATGCAATAAAGTATTTACTTACTTTAGGACTGATCATAGAACACCATGCACACACCAAGTCTTACACTGAACTGAGCGCCTGATGGAGATAAGGAAGGGCCGCACGCTTCTCCCATAGGTTTTACATAGAAACTTTGCCACCCCGCCCCACCCGAGCCGTTGCCTCCCCCCCATCCCCCAGCCACGCCCGAACCCTTGCCCCAATCTCAGTTTTCTGTTCGACTGGCAAATCTACATGGTGAGACCTATATTTTCAAACCTGAACCGTAATTTTACATTCCGCCGTTCTCTCAAAATAGGTCTCACAGTAATAAACCTTATAGAATGAAGAGCCGCCCCGGTGGCGCAGTGGTCTAAGCGATGGCCTCTGATCATTCGTCCAAACGGGGTCCGGGTTCGAATCCTGGTGAGGCATGGATGTTGTGTTTGTCTTACGGCACTGGCTCTTTCCCTTCCCTGGAACCAGTGACCCTAAATTAGGGACGGGCGACTGCTTATAGCCCATTGAGTTGCTCACGGTGGTCGTTAAACCTCCAATCAAAAAAATAAAAATAAAAATAAAATAAAAGAATGAAGATATACACTGACGGAAAAAAAAATCCCAACACCAAGAAGGGGTTGTGTTAGATAAACGACAGTTAGTAGGAGGTGAGATGACGTCTATGTAAATTTCGCGCTCGGCGCATACGTGTGGCGCTAGTAGCGCCCCTCGGAACATGCAAAGCAGGTTTGCTGTAAATTCGCGCTGTAACGTTCGTGAGCGTTAGTTATCGTTGAGATTCGACGTAGTGTGTTGATGTTAGTCAAGAATGCCTTTAAGAAGACGAAGAAGCCATTATCAACAGCTCACGGAGTTTGAACGAGCTCGTGTAATAGGGCTATGAGAAGGTGGATTTTCTGTCCGCAATATTGCAGAACGACTTGGCAGGAATGTAGCCACTGTGCATGATTGTTGGCAGCGGTGGTCAAATGAAGGTACTGCCTCAAGAAGACCGGGTTCCGGCCGGCCACGTGGCACTACTGAGAGGGAAGACCGCCGTGTACGGCGTATGGCCATGGCCCATCGTACCGCGTCTGCGGCAGCAATTCGAGCGGCAGTTGCCACCACAGTGACACAACGAACTGTTACAAATCGGTTACTTGAAGGACAACTCCGAGCCAGACGCCCTGTAGCGTGTATTCCACTTACTCCAAACCACTGCCCTTTGCGACGTCAGTGGTGTCAAGCTAGAGCTCATTGGAGGAGGGAGTGGAGATCTGTTGTGTTTTCTGTTGAAAGCCGGTTCTGCCTGGGTGCCAGTGATGGCCGTGTGTTGGTTAGAAGGAGGCCAGGTGAGCGCCTGCAACCAACCTGTCTGCGGCCGAGACACACTGGACCTACACCTGGAGTTATGGTCTGAGGAGCAATTTCCTATGACAGCAGGAGCACTCTCGGGGTTATCCCACGCACCCTGACGGCACAGTTGTACGTCGGTCTGGTGATTCAACCTTTTGTGCTGCCATTCATGAACAGCATTCCAGGGGGTGTTTTCCAACAGGATAACGCTCGCCGGCATACCGCTGTTGTAACCCAACATGCTCTACAGAGTGTCGACATGTTGCCGTGGCCTGCTAGATCACCAGATCTTTCACCAATCGAGCACGTATGAGACATCATTGGACGACAACTCCAGCGTCACCCCCAACCAGCATTAACCGTCCCTGTATTGACCGACCAAGTGCAACAGGCATGGAACTCCATCCCACAAACTGACATCCAGCACCTGTACGACACAATGCATGAACGTTTGCGTGCTTGCATTCAACATTCTGGCAGTTACACCGGTTATTAATGTACCAACATTTCACATTTAAAATGGCTCTTCTCGCGCTTACAATAAGCTGTGATCTTGAAACCTTAATCGATTAAATATGTTACCTATACAAATGTATTGCCGCCATTTCATTCCTCTACAACTATTTTTTCGTGGTGTTGGGATTTTTTTCCCGTCAGTGTAGATAGCGTAACTCAACATGTACATTCTAAATACTTTCACTAAAAATGAGCAACGAAATGTTTGTTTACATCTTTACATAATGGGAAACGTTTAACCTACGTGAATGAACTGGATCGAATGAATATTAAATTGTATATATACATCCATCACACAGTCCAACTCCATAACGCAATCAGGTCTTCCAGAGTGTTCGCTGTTCGGATGAGAACAACTTTGATACGAATGCCTGCTAGCGTTACTTTGCGCAACGGTTCGCTCAGAAAAGAGAAGACTTCGGATAATCTCAGTCCCTCCATGCCACCGCCTTCAACAGCGCGTGAGTCAACCGCAGGCGATCGAATGTCAACCGCACGTTTCTCCCATATACTTTACATGGTATATTTGCCGCTCTACAACGCCCGAACCGTTGCCCCAATCTTAATTTTCTCTTTGACTGGCGCATCTACATGGTAAGACTTTTATTTTGATACCTCAACCATATCTTTACGTTCAGCCGTTCTCTCAAAATAAAACTCACAGTAAAAAACCTTATAGAATTTATATATAAATGTACTGGTGCCCAGAAGGGGACATTTAAAAAAAAAAAAAAAAAAGGAAACAAGAGGAGAAAAGTAGTGACATGTAGGTAAATACACACAGTAGTTTATATACAGAGGATGTGCTCACATTTTTAGAACGTTTTGATAAGAAATTACGGAAAATAAAAGAAGTTCAAAGAACTAAAATCGGCGACAGCATGTTAGATGAAAACGAAAGAAACATCTGCTGCAAGTAAACATCGTCTGCTAAGAAAATGGCGGACGTAAACAAGCTGTCGGTAGGAGGTAATGTTTTCCACGCTTTCCAACCGTAGGTTGAAGAAGCGTATATGCTCCAGGTTTTCCGTCTGTCCGCCTGCCAGTCCGCATGATAACTCGCGTAAAAATGGTTCGATTTCGATGAAATTTTAATATGTGGTAGGGGACCATCTGGGGATGAACCGTATCGAAGATGGACGAAATGGGGTCAAAGATCATGACATAGGAGCGGCATTCATTCCATGGTTCTAAGGTCTCATAACTTGCGTAAAAATGTTTCGATTTCGATGAAATTTTAGTATGTGGTAGGAGATCATCTGGGGAAAACCCCTATTGAAAATGAACGAAATGGGGTCAAAGGTCAGGACATAGGAGCGGGATCCATTCCATTGTGCTTAAGCATCATAACATGCGTAAAAATGCTTCGATTTCGACAAAACTTTATCATATTGTTCCAGAAGTGTACTGAACCGGTTCTGTTGAATATCATTAAAATTTGGTCAAAGGTCAGGACACAGGAGCGAGATTTAATCCACAGCTATTTTCATCATAACTTGCCTAAAAGTGCATCTATTGCCACAAAACTTTAATATGTTGTTCCGGAGGTATACCGAACCAATTCTGTTTAATATCATCGAAATTGGGTCAAAGGTCAGGACGCAGCAGCGAGATTTATTCTTCATAATTTGAGTAATATGATTTCTGGTATGTTGGATAGCGCATCGTAATTTTTTTTTTTTTTTTTTTTTTTTTTGATTGGAGGTTTTACGACTACCGTGAGCAACTCAATGGGCTATAAGCAGTCGCCCGTCCCTAATTTAGGGTCACTGGTTCCAGGGAAGGGAGAGAGCCAGTGCCGTAAGACAAACATAACATCCATGCCTGACGGGATTCGAACCCAGACCCCTTACGGACGAATGATCAGAGGCCAGCGCCTTAGACCACTGCGCCACCGGGGCAGCCGCATCGTAATCAACGCATTGCATGATTTTAGTAACTTGTTGCTCTTCACGATGAGAAATATTCGAATTCTGTGACTAAAAAACGCTGTGAAAATCATGGAATCAGCATTGCTAAATGTAAAATAAGAAATGTGATTAATAATAATGGGAGAAATTGTCAAGCATTGCTTTTAACAAAAAAAAAAAAAAAAGAACACCAATCGAATACACAAAGGAAGGAACTTACTTTTGCGATTATTTCGAAAGTACAGTCTCCGGTTTTAAAAATATAATCCACCGACCCAAAGAGCAATCGCTAAGTCGTTTGAAATCTCTGTATCAACTCTAAACAAGGCAATAAACAGGTATTTGAATCTGAAAAAACAAACAAACAAACAAACAAAACAAAACATCATAGTCATGCCTTTTTGCCTAGGCTCGTGGCTGAGAGCAAAACACGGTGTAGACTTCTTTATGGAAATCATTTAGCCAGAGACAGATGGAAATTTATTGTTACTGTTGATGAAGCATGGATCTACCTAAACGACTGCAACATAAAACAAGTTAGTAAAATCATGCAATGCATTGATTATAACACGCTTTCCAACATTACAGAAATCATTACTCAAGTTATCACTCAAGTTATGAGAATAATGTCTGTGGAATAAATCTCGGTCCTGTGCCCTGACCTTTAATCCCATTTCGATGATATTCAACAGAACCGGCTTGGTATACCTCCGAAATAACATTGTAAAGTTTTGTCTCAATCGAAGCATTTTTACGTAAGTTATGATGCATAAGGGCTATGGAATAGATCCCGCTCCTGTGTCCTAACCTTTGATCCCATTTCACCCATTTTCAATAAGGTTTGTCGCCAGGTGGTCCCCCTACCACATACTAAAATTTCATCGAAATCAAACCTTTTTTACGTTAGTTATGGCGCATAATAGCAGTGGAATGGATCCCTCTCCTATGAACTGACCTTTGACCCCATTTCGTTCACTTTAAATAGGGTTCCTTCCCAGGTGATCCCCTACCAGATACTAAAACTTCACCGAAATTTAACGGTTGTTACGCGAGTTATCGTGCTGACGGACATACGCACACAACGCGTGACGTAATGAGGCAGATGGGAATCGCGACCATCTGCTAGCAAGGTGTGACGTCATAAATCTTTAATAGGATCCACAAACAACGCCTTACGTAATCAGATAGATGGCATGACAGCGCGCCAACATTCTCAAACGCGAGTTGTGACGAAAAAGGATTTCTAAGCATTGGTAACATTAATGGAACAACGCCATCACTAGAAACGTTATAATTCGGGGTGGTTATTTAACCCACTAAACGATATCTTCTAAAGTCGAGTCAAGCTAAATCGATTTTTAGTACCAGAAAACGGTAGGTTAACGACTTTCATCGAAATTCTTAGAGCCGTTTTCAAAATAAAATGTACATACATACATACAAGAATTGCTACTTTAAGGTGGACGACAAGTAACTTTGCTTCCTATACTTCCAACGGAAAAACTTTTGTACACATTTTCTTCACAATTAATGCGTTCCCAAAGGATGACAATTTGAACATTGATTAAAATATCTTCATTTTATAACTTGCAATACTTAATATTTTCTAAAACATAACCATAATTATGCAATTCAAAATTTGTTTGTCTACTGACGTCATGAAAATACAGGTCGCTCCATCTTTTTTCTGGACAATTAATGCGTTTACAAGGATAAAAATTTGAACATCGATTAAAATAGCTTCATTTCATAACTTGGAGTACTTAATATTTTCTAAACCATAACCGTAATTATGCAATCCAACATGTTTTTGTCCACTGACGTCATCAAAGTACAGGTCGCGCCATCTTTTCTCTGGTTTCAACACCACCAAAGGAAAAGTTCTTGATTTTTAATATAATTATGGTTATGTTTTAAAAAATATTAAGTTTTCCAAGTTATGATATGAAGTTATTTTAATCGATGTTCAAATTCTCATCCTTGGGAACACATTAATTGTGAAGGAAATGTGTACAAAAGTTTTTTTCCATTGGAAGTATAGGAAGCAAAATTACTTGACGTCCACCTTAATAATATGGGATAAGAACAATGGAATGGATCGCAATCCTATGTCCTGACCTTTGACCACATTTCGTCCATTTTCAATAGGGTTCGTCCCCAGTGGTCCACTACTACATACTGAAATTTCATCGAAATCGAACCATTTTTACGCACGTTATGACGCATATGGGCAGTGGAATGCATCCCGATTTTATGTCCTGACCTTTAACCCCACTTCACCCATTTTGAATAGGGTTCGTCCCCAGGCGGTCTCCTACCACATAGTAAACTTTTATTGAAATCGAACCTTATTTACGCAAGTTATGACTCATAAGGGTAATGGAATGATCCCGCTCTTACGTCGTGACCTTTGAGCCCATTTGTCCCATTTTCAATAGGGTTCGTTCCCGGGTGGTCCCCTACCACATACTAAAATTTCATAGAAATCGACCCATTTTTACGCCAGTTATCGTGCGGACAGACGGACGGACGGACGGACAAAGCTGGAGCATATACGCTTCTTCAACCTACGGTTGGAAAGCGTAAAAAAAGGTCGATTTATTATCGTAATCGATAAAGAGCAGAAAAACGCTTAAGAAACTTGGTTCTGAGAATCGAAAGGAAGTTTCAGTAAAGGATTCATAATTATTGCTGGTTTCTCGTACAATGGGAAATTAAAGTTAAGAAAAGTTGAAAAGAATGTTAAAATGAATTCCACATATTACCAAAATAATGTTTTAACTCCTATATTTAAAGAGGAAATAACATTCCTTCAGCCACAGAGCCTACAAAGAGTAGAACTCCATCAGGATAAGGCTATACAATCAGATCTACTACTCTATTTCTTGAAAAAATAAAAAAAGGGACGGACATCAAGTCAATACCTTTTGTTTGTATTCCTTCAAAGTCCCATGATGTGTCACCAATGGACTATTGTGTCTTCGGACTGCCAGAAAACAGCGCTAAGATATAAAACAATGATTGGACTTTGGAAAGCAGTGGAAGATGAAAAAAGAGACAGGTGTCAAGTCTATACCTTTGGATGATATTCCTTCAAAGTCCCCTGATGTGTCACCAATGGACTATTCTGCCTTCGGACTTGTAAAAAGAGCGCTGAGACCTAAAACAATGATTGGACTTTGGAAAGCAGTGGAAGATGAAAAAAGAGACGGGTGTCAAGTCTATACTTTTGCTCACATTCCTTCAAAGTTCCCTGATGTGTCACCAATGGACTATTGTGCCTTCGGACTGCTAAAAAGGGCGCTCAGACATAAAACAATGATTGGACTATGGAAAGCAGTGGAAGAGGAAAAAAGAGACGGGTGTCAAGTCTATACTTTTGCTCATATTCCTTCAAAGTTCCCTGATGTGTCACCAATGGACTATTGTGCCTTCGGACTGCTAAAAAGGGCGCTCAGACATAAAACAATGATTGGACTATGGAAAGCAGTGGAAGAGGAAAAAGAGATGAGTATCAAGTCTATACTTTTGGCTCATATTCCTTCAAAGTCCCGTGATGTGTCACCAATGGAGTATTGTGTCTTCGGACTGCTAAAAGAGTGCTTAGACTTAAAACAATCATTGGACTCTTAAAAGTAGTGGAAGAGGAGTGGAACAAAATACCACTACCAATTTTAAGAAATGCTCTGTTATCTTGAAAATCCAGATATCGCTTCATAGTCCAAAGAAAGAGCTATCAGATAGAACATTTATGAAACAAATAATTTTATTGTCAACATTAATTACATTACTGGATAATCTTTCTAAAATGTGTGAGTATCCCTTGTGGAAGCTCATTTCACTGGGAAAGCGGGCTCCACTGGTGTTCAAAAAAAAAAAAAAAAAGGATGCTTTATGGAGGACACACACACACACACACACACACACACACACGCGCACCCTGCCTGGCATCGCAAAGGCTTTTCATAATTTTTTTATTGGAGGTTTAACGATCACCGTGAGCAACTCAATGGCCCATAAGCGGTCGCCCGTCCTTAATTTAGGGCCACTGGTTCCAGGAAAGAGAGAGAGCCAGGGCCGTTAGACAAACACAACATCCATGCCTCACCGGGATTCGAACCCGGAGCCCTTTCGGACGAATGATCAGAAGCCATCAGATCATATGTAGAGGATTTTAGGAAGGCAGTGTCTGACCCCAGGTCTTAAACAACCGTTAGAAATAGGAACCTAGGAGATTTGGGCTAGAGTGCCCGATAGGAAAATGACACGGAAGCGAGGTAGAAAGGGGGAGGAAGACGCCCTTATTTATTACCGGGGGTACAGTACCCGGGGTCCGACGGCTTAACGTGCCCATTCGACGCACGGCGGATATTTAGTGGATCGAGCGTTCTTACCTGCCTGGGATCCAACCTGAGGTCTTCTCAATGGCAGCCCCGAACGTTGCCCACTAGGCCACTTGCGGCCTCCAATCCTTGGTATTCTTGATCTTGATCAAATGTAGAGAATTTTAGGAAGGAGTGTCTGACCCCAGGTCTTAAACAACCCTTAGAAATATAGGAAGCTAGGAGGTTTGGACTAGAGTGCCCGATAGGAAAGTGACACGGAAGCGAGGTAGAAAGGGGGAGGAAGACGCCTTTATTTATTACCGGGGGCCAGTACCTGGGGTCCGACGGCTTAACGTGCTCATACGACGCACGGCGGATATTTAGTGGATCAAGCGTTCGTACCTGCCTTGGATCGGACCAGAGGTCTTCTCTATGGCAGCCACGAAAGTTCTCCACTAGGCCACCCGCTGCCGCCCCATCCTTTTTCTTCTTGATCTTGATCATATGTAGAGTAGAGTAAGGCAGACGAATAAATTCGAATTGAAATGAGTAGAATTAGTCAGACGAAGAAATTTAACGTTCAAAAAATAATGTAACGTAGACGATAAATTGAAGGTGAAGGAAGTAGAGTAAAACAGGCACACAGAAAATTGAGGTGAAAGAAATAAAATAAGAGAAGGAAAAAATTTTAAGTCAAATAAGTAGCGTGAGGTAGACGAAGAAATTTGAGGTCATAGAAATACAGTAAGGTATACGAACAAATCTGAGGTGAAAGAAATAAAGTAAGACCGACGAAGAAATTTGTGGCGAAACTGATAGAGTAAGGAGACGAAGAAACTTGATGCGAAATAAATAGAGTAAGGCAGACGAAGAGATTTGAGGGGAAACAATTAGAGTAAGATAGGTGCAGGAACTTGACGTAAAAGACAGAGTAAGTGAGAAGAAAATTTTAAGGTGAAAGAAATAGACTAAGGCGGACGAAGAAATTTGAAGTGAAAGAAGTAGAATAAGGCAGACTAAGACATTTGATATCAAAGAACTAAATAAATTTCCGGAGACAAAGAAATTTAAAATGAAAAAGGCAGAGAAAGCAGACGAAGAAACTTGATGTTAAAAAAGTAGTGTAGTAATTTGAGGTCAAAGAAATACAGTAAGGTATACGAACAAATCTGAGGTGAAAGAAATAAAGTAAAACCGACGAAGAAATTTGTGGCGAAACTGATAGAGTAAGGAGACGAAGAAACTTGACGCAAAAGAAATAGAATAAGGCAGACGAAGAGATTTAAGGTGAAAGAAATAGACTAAGGCGAACGAAGATATTTGAAGTGAAAGAAGTAGAACAAGGTCGATTTGATATCAAAGAACTAAATAAAGTTCCGGAGACAAAGAAATTTAAAATGAAAAAGGCAGAGAAAGCAGACGAAGAAACTTGACGTTAAAAAAGTAGAGTAGTAATTTGAGGTCAAAGAAATACAGTAAGGTATACGAACAAATCTGAGGTGAAAGAAATAAAGTAAGACCGACGAAGAAATTTGTGGTGAAACTGATTGAGTAAGGAGACGAAGAAACTTGACGCCAAAGAAATAGAATAAGGCAGACGAAGAGATTTAAGGTGAAAGAAATAGACTAAGGCGAACGAAGATATTTGAAGTGAAAGAAGTGGAATAAGGCCGATTTGATATCAAAGAACTAAATAAAGTTCCGGAGACAAAGAAATTTAAAATGAAAAAGGCAGAGAAAGCAGACGAAGAAACTTGACGTTAAAAAAGTAGAGTAGTAATTTGAGGTCAAAGAAATACAGTAAGGTATACGAACAAATCTGAGGTGAAAGAAATAAAGTAAGACCGACGAAGAAATTTGTGGTGAAACTGATTGAGTAAGGAGACGAAGAAACTTGACGCAAAAGAAATAGAGTAAGGCAGACGAAGAGATTTAAGGTGAAAGAAATAGAGACGAAGAAACTTGACGCAAAAGAAATAGAATAAGGCAGACGAAGAGATTTAAGGTGAAAGAAATAGACTAAGGCGAACGAAGATATTTGAAGTGAAAGAAGTAGAATAAGGCCGATTTGATATCAAAGAACTAAATAAAGTTCCGGAGACAAAGAAATTTAAAATGAAAAAGGCAGAGAAAGCAGACGAAGAAACTTGACGTTAAAAAAGTAGTGTAGTAATTTGAGGGCAAAGAAATACAGTAAGGTATACGAACAAATCTGAGGTGAAAGAAATAAAGTAAGACTGACAAAGAAATTTGTAGTGAAACTGATAGAGTAAGGAGACGAAGAAACTGGACGCAAAAATAAAATAGAGTAAGGCAGACGAAGAGATTTAAGGTGAAAGAAATAGACTAAGGCGAACGAAGATATTTGAAGTGAAAGAAGTAGAATAAGGCCGATTTGATATCAAAGAACTAAATAAAGTTCCGGAGACAAAGAAATTTAAAATGAAAAAGGCAGAGAAAGCAGACGAAGAAACTTGACGTTAAAAAAGTAGTGTAGTAATTTGAGGTCAAAGAAATACAGTAAGGTATACGAACAAATCTGAGGTGAAAGAAATAAAGGAAGACTGACGAAGAAATTTGTGATGAAACTGATAGAGTAAGGAGACGAAGAAACTTGACGCAAAAGAAATAGAGTAAGCCAGACGAAGAGATTTAAGGTGAAAGAAATAGACTAAGGCGGACGAAGATATTTGAAGTGAAAGAAGTAGAATAAGGCAGGTTTGATGTCAAAGAACTAAATAATGTTCCGGAGACAAAGAAATTTAAAATGAAAAAAGCAGAGAAAGCAGACGAAGAAACTTGGCGTTAAAAAAGTAGAGTTAGGCAGACGAAAACGTTTGACGTGAAAGAAGCGGAGTAAGGAAGACGAAGAAATTTGACGACAGAGAAGCAGAATAAGGCAGACGAAGACATTTGACGTGAAAGAAATAGAGTAGGGCAGACAAAGAAACTAGACGAGAACGAAGTGGAGTAAGGCAGACGAAAAAATTTAATGTGAGAGTAAGGGTAGAGAAATTTGACATGAAAGGAAAAAGGCAGACAAAGAGGCATGGCTGTGTACCGATCCGATTGCGCTGACTCAGCCTACTCCTTGAAACCAGTGACTCGTAATTAGAGACGGATAAGAGTTTACAGCCCATAAAGATCCTCATAGTGGTCGTTAAACCTCGAAATGTAACAAAAGACAAACGGAGAAGAAACAACAGGGGACTTGCCCCCACGAAAGATGTTTCATATTTTTATATTTGTTTATTAAAACGTGACTTGCATTAAAACAATGTGTTAATCTAATACAAGGGTTGCACCGAAAGTAATAAAAAAGTGGGCATAACTTTTTTATTAACTGACAGAAGTCGTTGAAATTGCATATGTTGGTAGAGTAACTCTTCCTCTATAGTAACCCTTCTTCTTCATTGCAGGTAAATAATGGATTTCAAGCAGGAGCAACGTGCCGTCACTGAGTTCTTGACAAAGGAAGGGTGCAGGCTGTCCCACCTCCACAGAAGGCTACAGAATGTTTACGGAGATGACACCATTGACAAGAGCAATGTGCACAGATGGATGAAGAACTTTAAAGAAGCGTTCAACATTGCTTTAATGTATGAAACAAGTTAGTAAAATCATGCAATGCATTGATTATGATACGCTTTCCAACATACTAGACATCATTACTCAAGTTATTACTCAAGTTAGCAGAAAAATGGCTGTGGAATAAATCTCGCTCCTGTGCCCTGACCTTTGATCCCAATTTCGTTCACTTTCAGTAGGGTTCCTTCCCAGGTGTTCATCTACCACATACTAAAATTTCATCGAAATCGAACGATTTTTACGCGTTATCGTGCTGACGAACATACGCACACAACGCGTGACGTAATGAGGCAGATGGGAATCGCGACCATCTGCTCGCAAGAGTGTGACGTCATGAAACTTTAATGGGCTCCGAACACAACGCGTGACGTAATGAGCCAGATGGCGTGACCGCGCGCCAACATCTAATGGGACGACGCTATGACACTACACTTAAAACGTGGTAATTCGGGGTGGTTATTTAACCCACTAAACGAATTTTCCCAAATTCGAGATCAAGCTAAATCGATTTCTAGTACCAGAAAACGATAGGTTAACGACGTTCATCAAATTCCTTAGAGCCGTTTTCAAAATAAAATTTACATACATACAAAGAAATGCTCCTTTAAGGTCAACGTCAAGTAATTTTGCTTCCTGTACTTCAAATGGAGAAATTTCTGTACACATTTTCTTCCCAATTAATGCGTTTCCATGGATGACAATTTGAACATCGATTAAAATATCTTCATTTTATAACTTCCAATACCTAATTTTTCTAAATCATAACCATAATTATGCAATCCACATTTGTTTGTCTACTGACGTCATGAAAATACAGGTCGCGCCATCTTTTTTCTGGACAATTAATGCGTTCACAAGGATGAAAATTTGAACATCGATTAAAATAGCTTCATTTTATAACTTGGAATACCTAATATTTTCTAAAACATAACCATAATTATGCAAACCAACATTTGTTTGTCTACTGACGTCATGAAAATACAGGTCGCGCCATCTATTTTCTGGACAATTAACGCGTTCACAAGGATGAAAATTTAAACATCGATTTAAATAGCTTCATTTTATAACTTGGAATGCCTAATATTTTCTAAAACATAACCAAAATTACGCAATCCAATATTTGTTTGTCTACTGACGTCGTCAAAGTACAGGTCGCGCCATCCTTTTTCTGGTTTCAACACCACCAAAGGAAAAGTTATTGATTTTTAATATAATTATGGTTATGTTTTAGAAAATTTTAAGTATTCCAAGTCATAATATGAAGTTATTTTAATCGATTTTCAAATTCTCATCCTTGGGAACACATTAATTGTGAAGGAAATGCGTACAAAAGTTTTTTCATTGGAAGTATAGGAAGCAAAATTACTTGATGTCCACCTAATAATATGGGATAAGGGCGATGGAATGGATCGCAATCCTATGTCTTGACCTTTGACCCCATTTCGTCCATTTTCAATAGGGTTCGTCCCCAGTGGTCCCCTAACACATGCTGAAATTTGATCGAAATCGAACCATTTTTACGCACGTTACGACGCATAAGGGCAGCGGAATGCATCCGGCTCTTATGCCCTGACCTTTGACCCCAATTCACCCACTTTGAATAGGGTTCGTCCCCAGGCGGTCCCCTACCACATAGTAAAATTTCATTGAAATCGAACCATATTTACGCAAGTTGTGACGCATAAGTGCAATCGAATGGATCCGGCTAGTACGTCGTGACCTTTGACCCTATTTGTCCCATTTTCAATAGGCATCGTCCCCAGGTGGTCCCCTACCACATACTAAAATCTCATCGAAATCGAACTGTTTTTACGCCAGTTATCGTGCGGACGGACGGACGGACGGACGGATGGATGGACGGACGGACAGACGGACGGACAAAGCTGGAGCATATATGCTTCTTCAACCTACGGTTGGAAAGCGTAAAAAACATAGACCTAAGTCATTGCACGAACTGATTTCATGTAAAATTATCCTCAAGTACTATACTGAACTATATTTATTTACATGAGGTAAAAAGGCTATATACAATAGATTAAAAACACAAGATCTTTCGCAGTAGCAGCTACCGCGTCATCGGGTGACACATAGCATATGGAACCAGAGTTCTTAAATAGTTTTAATATGGCGGTATTGAAGAAACTGTAAAGTGCCGCCTGACGGTACAGTAATGACATACATCACTGAAATACATTCGTAACGCCCTCTGCAAAAATAAACTCAGAATAGTAATTATAAAAGTAATAGTAGTCCATTTAACAAGTTCTTCCAGGCCAGAGGAATATGGTACGGCATATCATCATTGCAAGATTTATCACCGGACTGGTGAATAAACATACTTTTCATATACAATAAAGAAACTGTCCTTTGGGCCGTAAGTCAACAGATGCGAAGCATTCCAGTCAGGAATGTAAGTACCAGCTCTGACCAGGCGTGAGAGAGAAGTATCAGTAGATTACGTGACATTATACTGATGTTCAGCCAACCTGATACCAAAATTTCTAAAAATCGAACCTATGCATTTACTATCAGGTACATTATTAATAACATCTATGAAAATGCAAGTGCAAAGATTCGGCTGTGTGAAAATACAACACACATAAAAATTGGAAAAGGAGTGAGACAAGGTGACACCATATGTCCGAAGCTCTTTAATGCCACATTGGAAAATGTCTTTCAATCACTGAACTGGGAAAACAAAGGGATAAAGATTAATGGAGATTATCTAACCCACCTTCGTTTTGCTTTTGCTTTTCAAAATCGCTTTATTGGTATAACGAAATAAAATAGACGTTCAGCATGGAGCGTCTTACAAACAAAATTCATACTGAAAAAAGTCAATGATATTTACCCTGCAATGAGAAATGTTGATGATACTGATATGCTGCAATTGAGCTAAATACACAGCAGGTGTAGGGGAAAACACCATAAGTTGGTCAACGTGTCACATGACACTGAAGGAACATATTTCCAGGTACACTGTATTGAAAACTTAAAACGCATGAAAAAGCAGGCACAGGTTGAGCAAAAACAAAAAATGAAATAGAATGATAATTATATACATAGGTAACATTCCATAGCGCAGGCATACGTAGAAGCGAAACGACGACGATAGAAAAACATACCTTCGTTTTGCTGATGACATAGTCATTTTTGCAACTACCCCATCAGAGCTACAGAGTATGATCCAGGAACTTGCTGACAAGAGTAAAGAAGTGGGATTAAAAATGAACTTTCAGAAGACAAAAGTGATGTTCAATGCTTTTACGAGAAATGAAAATTTATCGATTGATGGAGAAAAGCTGGAGATAACAGACACGTACGTTTATCTTGGACAGCAGATATCAAGTGAGGGTCACATTGATGAAGAAATTAATAGGCGTACAAAACTTGCCTGGAGAGCTTTTGGAAGAAACAGCATAATTTTCAAGAGCAATATGTCATTATGTCTTAAAAGAAAAGTGTTTGATCAATGCATCCTTCCAGTGCTTACGTATGGTGCAGAGACGTGGACCTTAACTAAAAGAGACATACAAAGGCTGCAGACAACTCAAAGCAGCATGGAGAGGTGCATGCTTGGTGTAACCAGGAGAGATAAGAAGAGGAACTCGTGGATCCGAAAAATGACAAGAGTGGAAGACATCATGATCAGAGTTAAATCCCTGAAATGGCAATGGGCTGGACATACTGCGAGAAGGACAGACCATCGATGGACAGCCGAAATTTTAGATTGGATTCCAAAGGGCAGGAAAAGACCCAGAAGACCACATGGGAGATGGGTGAATGAAATTCGAAAGTTTGCAGGAGTGGCATGGAGGATACTGGCACAAGACAGACCGTTGTGGAGGAAACTTGGGGAGACCTTCGTCCAGCAGTGGATTGATAATGGTTGACAATGATGATGATGATGATGATGACATCAGGAACAACCGACCTAAGCGGAACACAATAAACCTCATGTCTGGAAAGTTTGTGAAGAGGGTCCCGATCTTTTCGAATGAAAGAAAATAACAACCTAGTCTTTAGACCGAAGGCCAAATGGCAACCTCGGCACAGACTACTCAAAAAAGAGCAAACACTAGGTAAGTAATCCAACGAACCCACAAATCTAAGCCGCCCCGGTGGCGCAGTGGTCTAAGGCGCTGGACTCTGATCATTCGTCCGTAAGGGGTCCGGGTTCGAATCCCGGTCAGGCATGGATGTTGTGTTTGTCTTACGGCACTGGCTCTCTCCCTTCCCTGGAACCAGTGACCCTAAATTAGGGACGGGCGACTGCTTATAGCCCATTGAGTTGCTCACGTTGGTCGTTAAACCTCCAATCTCTCTCAAATCTAATTTCACGGGACGGGAGTGCTATAGAAGTAAATTTCAACCTCGAGACATGAGCAATGATACGGGAGATTCAAATCTGGGTGTACCCATGGCTAAGAGCAATGTCCCGAATAATACTGAATTCCCGTTGGCGTAAACGAGAAGTGGAAGAGTGAGAGGCGACTTTAAATCTTTTGGCTCCCCTAGGCGCTAAACGGTTCTGTGACCCCTCCTTCCCCTTCTTATCGCCTCAGAAATTTTCATCCGTCAGATCAACAAAAAAAGTAAAGTCAAGACAAATGTTTTTGCGCTATTTGAAATGCGATTCTATCTTAAATTATTAGGACGTTTTGTCAGAAACAGTGCTAATGTAATCAGTTTGACTGTTTACAGATATTTCAAAAATTAGTTTTGCGGCTAATCAAAGGGCACTAAGTTTGGCACTTAATTATCCCATATTCTTTATGAATTTACGACTAAAGGCTGTCAAAGTCGAACATTCAAGAAATTAAAATTCTCTTGTGAAGAAATATTTTTGTGCCTCTCATATTAGGCTTAACAGTTCTTTCTCAAATACTTACATTTTCGAATCAGTTCGTTAATTTCCTGCAAGAGGTACTGAAGAACAATAAATGTGGTTTTCACAGATTCTTCAAAAATTATTTTTTGCGAATAATAGGACATCAAATTTCATTAAATTTTGGGCCATTTTAAATTTCACTACCAGTTCACAAATTTCCCTGTAGTTTTGGAATTGGATATTTAATAAAGTTCACTTTACGATACGAGAGACCGTTTCGGGTACGGCAAAAGTTATTTTTGAGTTTGATACGTTTGGCAAAACTAGCTACATTAGTACATCTTCAGTTGCTATAGTTACTTGGCGAATTTAACGCTAAAGGCGCTGAAAATGGAGTTTCGCTAAATTTATCATTACATTTCGTATAAATTGTCATGAAACTGGAAGAAGTTTCAATTACAAAACGTGCCCTCTACATTGCTTCAGCTTCAGAAAATCACCTTGTTTTTACGTTATGAGCAAATCAGTCTAATTAGTAGGCAACGAGTATGGTATCCAGCAAAAATATAATACTTGAAGACACTGGCAACCGGAGAAGTCCTCCACGTTACAAAATACGGGTAAATTCAAATTTCTGCACAGTACTTCGCTTAAAAAGGGTGGATGACTTTTCGTGAAGGAGTTTTCTTGTGGTGAGCGATTCTCTAAATCGAAGAGATTCAGCCGTCCATGTGTAACGTACCAGGAGATGTGACGTACCTGCCAGAAGGACGTACACGACATAAAGGCAGATAGGAATCAGAATAAAATGTCCGCGTAGCTTAATTGGTAGAGCAACTTGTTCCGGAATAAGCGGCCTCGGGTTCGAATCCCGTCGTAGACCAAAAATGACGGAGAAATTTACTTCGTTATAATGGCGCCCGAACTATCCGGATGACCCGACCGTTCAAAATCTCGCATTGGTGTGATGGTATTTCCACACCGCGAGATAGGAAAAATATGAGCAGCACTTCGAAAGAAAAAGAAAAATAAGGGGGAGATGATGTAACGTACCAGGAGATGTGACGTACACGACATAAAGGCAGATAGAAATCAGAACAAATGTCCGCGTAGCTTAATTGGTAGAGCAACTTATTCCGGAATGAGTGGACGCCGGGTTCGAATCCCGGCGTAGACCAAAAATGACGGAGAAATTTACTTCGTTATACATGGCATAGACAAATGTCGTGGACCAAAAAAGTTGGACAGTAAGAAATTCATCAGTCAGTGCAAATAAGCGAAAGTGTGAGTTTCTTGCAAATATTTTTCTTTATTACTTTCATCAGAAAATTGAGGTCTGCGTTTTCTTCTATTATGTCAAAAAGATGCGTAAGATTTTCTTTATACCTCCATTGCAGTTAGCAGAAACAGGAGCATAAGGATTAAGGCTCTACGAGACCCGCCATCTTGTATTGCTTCCTTCTCTTATTAACCAACGAGCAAGCGTATTTCACAAATTGCTCGGGCAATTTTGCACATTTTGGAATACCGTTTGTGGCTAACGCAAGATATATGATAAATAAAGAGTTCCCTGGTTTCAGATTTTCATTTTGGACTCTTTAAGTATTTTTTATTAATTAATGAAACTATGGAAGACGCCTTGGTACGACTTTCGCTGCAGATGAAAAATGAAGGGAAAGGTCAATAAAAATTCTAAAAGCAGGGAACTCTTTATTTATCATATATCTTGCATTAGCCACAAACGGTGTTCCAAAATGTGCAAATTTGCCTGAGCAATTTGTGAAATACGCTTGCCCGTTGGTTAACAAGAGAAGGCATAATACAAGATGGCGGGTTGTGATGTACCTGCCAGCAGGACGCACACGACATAAAGGCAGATAGGAATCAGAACAAATGTCTGCGTAGCTCAGTTGGTAGAACGACTTGTTCCGGAATAAGCGGCCTCGGGTTCGAGCCCCGGCGCGGATAAAAATGACGGAGAAATTTACTTCGTTATAGGGTCTCGTAGAGCCTTAAGTGCAAAAGATCCAGCTTGAATATGGAAAAGTAGGAACCGCAGTTGTTCGAGTATCATTGAAACTTTCATTGACCGCCCGGTTGGCGCAGTGGTCTAAGCGCTGGCTTATGACCATTTGTCCGAAATGGGTCCGGGTTTGGATCCCGATGAGGCATGGATGTTGTGTTTGTCTTCCGGGACTGGTTCTCTCCCTTCCCTGGAACCAGTGACCCTAAATTAGGGACGGGCGATTGCTTATAGCCCACTGAGTTCCTCACGGTGGTCGTTTAACCTTCAATAAAAAAACAAAAAACTTTTATTGCTTTTTCAAATGTTAATTTGTTATCAATTTAAGGAATATAATAGGTGAGAATACTTTATAATTATCATTAAACTAGTGGAGGAGAAAGCAATAAGAAAATGCTATTGCAATACAATAAAAATTTCAATAATAAGATAAACAGTGCAACATTTTCGAATTTCTTTATTTTGCAGCCTAAGCACACACTATTTGTGAAAAAAAAAAAAAAAAAAAAAGAAAGAAAAGAACGAAGCCCCCCGAGAAAGTCCTTTGATCCTAATGAAACTCTGCATGCAGGTACCTCATGTGTAACGTACCAGGAGATGTGACGTACCTGCCAGAAGGACGCACACGACATAAAGGCAGATAGGAATCAGAATAAAACGTCCGCGTAGCTCAATTCGTAGAGCGACTTATTCCGGAATGAGGGGATCCGGATTCGAATCCTGGCGTGGACAGAAATGACGGAGAAATTAACTTCGTTATACATGGGCCGAATATGCAAATGATTAATTAAAAAATAACTACCAATGACTAAATAGCGGCCCACGACAGCGCATGGGAACCACATCGAGAAATGTATATCAAGAGCAAAGGGCGACACAACAGGCCGTAGAATTACGTCTACGTACCGGACAATTGTGACAGCGAATTACTGGTACATTAACCTCCAGACTAACAGGATGCAACGACGACGGATCCGTGCACGCCACGAGAAATAGAGCGAGTTTGCGAGAGGATATATAATTGAACTGAGAGAAGCCGGTTAGTCAAGTCGCAGTATCGCCAGGCATTTGGATCGGAGCAACGCGATAATCGGATGATGTTGACGCCATTGGGTCGAACAGGGCACCACAATCCAGCGGCATACGGGCAGCGGACGGCCGAGGGCAACGACAGGACGCGAACATTGAGCGATTATGACAGCCGCACGAACAGACCCGAATTCGTCGCTCTCAACAATCCGTGGCCATGTTGCGTCGTCCACAGGTACGGAAGTGGCCATTCGAACCGTTGACAGAAGAGTTGCGGCACAGGGATTACATTCGAGGAGGCCAATCCGCCGCTTTCTACTGATCAGAGAGCATCGCAGGCATCAGTTGCAGTGGTGTCGGACCTGATCGACGAGGAATAATGTCCAGTGGTGTCATGTTGTCTCCAGTGATGAATCACGGTTTGCACTTAGCGCTGATGACCAGCGCATGCGTGTCTGGAGACGAGCCGACCAGCGCACGGATCCTGCTTTTACCGTGCAACGGCGCAGTGCTCGGACACCCGATCTGACTGTCTATAGGAAGCTATTTCCTACGATAGCTGGACACCCTTCGAAGTCCTCCGTACTACCCTCACGGCTCAACGGTACGTCGACGCATTATACGACCTGTTGTGTTGCCCTTCCTCTAGCACATCACCGAATAATTTTGCAACAGGAAAATACCTGGCCACACACGGCACAGCTCTCCCGGGCCTGCCTCTGTAATGTCGACACCCTTCTAGGCCAGCTCGATCATCTGATTTCTCACCGATCAAACATGATGGGACTCCACCTACACCCATCCCGAAATGCCGGCGAATTGGCCCCCAATTTGGACACCATCTGGCATTCCATACCTCAGGACAGTATCCGTAAACCGTATGTGTCTCTGATACGCTGGGTTTCTGCTTGTACCGAGAGAGAGGTGGCGCTACAATACAACCTACTGACTTCTACTCATGTAACTGTTTTATCCGGATAAATGACCCAACTGCTGTGGAATTACTATCATTTTCTCTCCTATACACTGTAAAAAAATTACTGTAGATTTTACGGTTTTAAACCGTTTTCCAGGGTGCCAACACAAAACCGTAAAATCTACAGTTTTATGCCGTGTTGGAGCAAAGCTATAGCTTTGCTCCAACACAATCAACACATTCGTTCCAGCCAAATTTTTGTGTTTTCGTGATTATTTGGACGGTGACTCGCTCCAGCCAAATTCTGTGCTGTTTTCTTCATTAAATGTGGTGTATAGCTTTGCTCCAACACGGCATAAAACTGTAGATTTTACGGTTTTGTGTTGGCACACTGGAAAACGGTTTAAAACCGTAAAATCTACATTTTTTTTTACAGTGTACATGTACATTACACATGTAAATTTTCAACTTGATTGGATGATTCCTTCTGGGTGCTTCGTTTTTTTTTTTTTTTTTTTTTTCTTCTTTCTTTCTTTTCAGCAAACAGAAGATTGTATTAGCTATTTTGGTTTAGGGTGGTGTAGGAAGATTAGGGCTAAGGAAGAACTGGATTATACTAATCCAGAGAGAAAATGTAGTAAACCGCAAACACCCCGGATCATCAGGACAGTTTCTACAAACACTCTTCATCGCAGCTCAGGAAAGACAGGTAAAAAGTTCCAACACAGATATGTTTTTCCTTGGCTGGAAGTCATACGAAAGTAATTTATATCACCGCCAGCTAAGTATTCGCCTTAAACAATGAAAAGTGTCGGAAGCGTCAATCCTTGTTTCACCTACCACTAAAAGGAAGGATAGGTTAATTTAACAGTTTCTCTCAAAACAAGTACATCGATAACAATTCGAAAATTTAAAATGAGAAAGTAAATTATCAATTGACAATAAGGTGGTCACTTTACAGATTGATTTGTTTCGGTCCGTGAAAAGCGAAACAAAACTGGCAATCCAATTATACGTTTTCCGGGCCACTCAAGCTCTGGGGGCCTAGGAGCGCGCCTAATACGCCTAGTGGGAAATCCGCCCCTGGGAAAAGTGTGTGAACGCGCGACGAACAAAAAAATATAGTGCCGAAAGTTTATAATGGTAGGGATGAGACGAATTGGCAGGGATAATACAAGAAATACCAGAAAGCTTACGGTAAACTGAAGTAGTTAAACGATGAGATACTGGGTCACGCTGCTACAAAATATCCAAAAATGGGAGGGAGCAAGAATTCTCAACCTCAACTGTAAAATCGATAGATGAAAACTGAGCTGACATAAATTTGGAAAAAGCCATAAGTTCATCGAGAGAATAAGTCCAAAAAATAAGAATATCATCAATGTATCTTAAATACACTGCTGGTCACCCAAAATGCTACACCAAGAAGGAAGCATCCGATTGGCCTGAAATTTGCAGCATGCGTCGCCTGCGAGAGGACATGCAAACGATTAGCATTGCAGGGCACATGCAAATCATGTGCGCCCGGCACGCCACCGAGAAGCACTATAAGAGGGGTGAACAGAAGGCGGGGTGTAAGTAGTGGAAGTGTTTTGTGCTGCCGGACCTGTGCGTGGGAAGCTTCCTGATGCCGCGTCGCAGAATACGGCAGTCATTCCAGCACGTTTCGGAGTTCGACAGAGGACAGTGGCTTATCGCGACAGCGGTTTATCGTACCGAGACATCGGCGCCCGTGTGGAACGACATTCAGCCACAGTAAGGCGAGTATGGATTCGGTGGGTGCAGGAGAGACCGACGGACCGACGTGAGCGATTGCCGCAGCCGCGGCACACCACCAAACGAGAGGACCGGCATGTTGTGCAACGGGCATTAAGGGCTCCTACCGCCACATCACGAACGTTAGCGTAGGAATTAGGGTGTGTTGCGCAACAACCTGTGTCAGCACGTACTGTTAGACGTCAGCCAGCACGTGACATATTCAGCGAGTTGAAGTACCCAAAATCGACAGTTTCCTACGTGATTGGCAAGTGGAAGATGAGAGGTGACTGTCGGAATGTGCCCAGACCCACAAAACTGGGAGTTAGACACCTACGGGTGCTGGCCAGAGAAATTCGGAAGAACCGCTCTAAATCGATGGGCCACATCCGCGAGGTGTTTCAACAGGCATCCGGGAGTGTTCTTTCGATGAATACCATCTGTAAGGAAGCCCATCTGCTCGGTTATCATGGACGTGCTGCCGCTCACAAGCCTTTGATCACCAAGTCCAATAGCGCTGCTCGGATAACGTGGTGCAAAGAACGTCGACAGTGGACCGTTGAACAGTGAAAAAAGGTTCTCTGGAGCAACGATTCAAGGTTCACCCTCTACCTTTTGGACGCCAGGGTCTAGGTTTGGCGTCTGCCTGGAGAACGTCACCTGCCGGAATGTATTGTGCCAACTGTGAAGTTCGGCGGCGGTGGAATTATGCTATGGGGGTGTTTCTCCTGGTATGGCACGGGACCCTTGATCGAAATTCCTGGTAGACTCAACGCCGAGACCTACTGCACCATTTTGGATGACCATGCGCTTCCTACGTTGTGGCAGTTTTACGGGGTGGACCTATGTTACTTTCAGGATGACAATGCCACCTGTTATGTTGCGAGGTCCACCATGGCTTGGTATGGTGACAATGGGGTTAATCGAATGGACTGGCCTGCGCAGAGCCCGGACCTTAACCCTATCGAGGACCTCTGGGACGAGTTGGAGCGTCGACTTAAGGGGTGCCCCCACCGTCCGAAATCGGTGAAGGAACTGACATGTCTTCTCCAAGCCGAGTGGAAGAAAATATCGCTAGACGTCGTACAACGCCTGGTTAAGAGTATGCCCCGGAGGGTCGCAGCTGTGATCGCCGCTCGTGGAGGCTCCACCAACTGTTGAAGGTGAATAAACTTCGTTTTCCTTTGCTATCACAGGTGTCCAATTACTTGTTGGTAGATAGTGGCCGGCGTAGTTCAGTTGGCAGAACAGGCGCTTTGGAATTGGAAGGCGTGATTTCAAATTCCACCGCCGGTAAAAGATTGCATAATTCCTCTCCACAGTTATCAGAACTTGCAAACGTAAGGCGCCCCAACTCACGTAAATAATTATTGGAAAAAGCTCTGAGAGTTCCCAGAGCATCTCCACAGAGGACAAATACCTGGAAGGAACATATATATATATATCATCATCATCATCATTGTCAACCATTATCAATCCACTGCTGGACGAAGGTCTCTCCAAGTTTCCTCCACAGCGGTCTGTCTTGTGCCAGTCTCCTCCATGTCACCCCTGCATACTTTCGAATTTCATCCACCCATCTCCCATGTGGTCTTCTTCTGGGTCTTTTCCTGTCCCTTGGAATCCAATCTAAAATTTCGGCTGTCCATCTATGGTCTGTTCTTCTGGCAGTATGTCCAGCCCATTGCCATTTCAGGGATTTAACTCTGATCATGATGTCTTCCACTCTTGTCATTTTTCGGATCCACGTGTTCCTCTTCTTATCTCTCCTGGTTACACCAAGCATGCACCTCTCCATGCTGCTTTGAGTTGTCTGCAGCCTTTGTATGTCTCTTTTAGCTAAGGTCCACGTCTCTGCACCATACGTAAGCACTGGAAGGATGCATTGATCAAACACTTTTCTTTTAAGACATAATGGCATATTGCTCTTGAAAATTATGCTGTTTCTTCCAAAAAGCTCTCCAGGCAAGTTTTGTACGCCGATTAATTTCTTCACCAATGTGACCCTCACTTGATATCTGCTGTCCAAGATAAATGTATGTGTCTGTTATCTCCAGCTTTTCTCCATCAATCGATAAATCTTCATTTCTTGTAAAGCATTGAACATCACTTTTGTCTTCTGAAAGTTCATTTTTAATCCCACTTCTTTACTCTTGTCAGCAAGTTCCTGGATCATACTCTGTAGCTCTGATGGGGTAGTTGCAAAAATGACTATGTCATCAGCAAAACGAAGGTGGGTTAGATAATCTCCATTAATCTTTATCCCCTTGTTTTCCCAGCTCAGCGACTGAAAAACACTCTCCAATGTGGCATTAAAGAGCTTCAGATATGGTGTCACCTTGTCTCACTCCCCTTTCAATTTTTACGTGTGTTGTATTTTCAACCAGCCTAATCTTTGCACTTGCATTTTCATAGATGTTATTAATAATATTAATGTATGCATCTTCAATACCGCAGGTTTTTCAGAGCCATTGTAACTGCTGATGGTTTCACCGAATCAAAGGCTTTTTCATAATCGATAAAAGCCATGCACAATGGAAGTTCATATTCCCTCGCTCTTTCAATTAGTTCTCTCAGCACGTGGATATGATCTATTGTGCTGTAGCCACTCTGAATCCAGCTTGTTCTCTCGGTTGAAGCCATGTCCAGTGTTACCTTCAAGCGGTGTGAAAGAACTTTTAGTGAAGATTTTATAAACTACTGATAGGAGGCTGATAGGTCTGTAGTTTCCGAGATCCTCAATGTCACCTTTCTTATGTAGCAGGATCATTGTAGCGGTGTTCCAATCCTCAGGAATCTTTCCTTCATTAAGGCATCGAGTGAAAATTTGGGCGAGTACTGTTTCGATTTCTCCACTTGCTTCTTGTATGATGTCTACAGTAATTCCATCTTCTCCTGGAGCTTTTCCCCGCTTCATGTTCTTGATTGCATGTGCAACTTCTGCTGGAAGGACTGGAGGAACTCTGGTACTGGTATCTTTCATGATGTCTGGAGTGCATGTATCATCCCTTTCATATAATTTGGAGTAGAAATCTTTCACTCTTGTCAAAATTTCGCCTCTATTTCTTGTTACAGAACCATCTTCTTTTCTCAGTGCCATAATCTGTTTTCTTCCCTTACTGAGATGTCCCTTTGCTATCTTTAGGCTTTGGTTGTTTTCAATTGCTTTCCTCACTAGTTCACAGTTGAATTTTCTTACGTCTTCAGTGATACTTTTTCTTACTGTCTTGCATAGCTCTATATATTCCACTTTGGAAGTCACATCTTCTTTAGTTGTCCTCATCTCTCTTCTTTTTTGCATCAACATTTTCGTTTTTCCTGATAATTTATTTACATGCAACTTGTTCTTAGACCCAGCTAATTTTGTTGCTGTTTCCATAAGAGCTTTGGTTACTTTTCTGTTAACTTCAGAGATGTCCACTTCTTCTGATGTTAGGCCTTCTAAAGCAAGAGAACCTGTTCTTCAGTTCCAACTTGAAGGTATTATGGTGTTTTTTAAGGTTGGTTATGTCGATAGATTTTGTTTGTCTTATGAGCTTGCCACGTTCCAGTTTAGTGTTGAGGTGCATCTTACATCTCACCAATCTATGGTCACTACCTGTGTTGAACTTGTTTAGCACACTGCAGTCTTCTATGACGAATTTTTTGTTACACATATAAAAATCAATTTCACTTTTCTTCCCATTTGGATGTCTCCATGTCCATTTCCTGTGTGGCTTTTTCTTGAAGAAGGAGTTCAAGATTTCACAGCTGACCTTACATCCCCATATATATATATATATATATATATATATATATATATATACAGAGGAAAGAAATGGGAAAAGAAAACAAAAAACGCGGTCGCAAAAGCTCAGTTCTCTAGAGAACTCCTGAAATAAAAATAAAAAACGCTGAAAGTCCAAGATTAGCTTAGTTTGGAAGATATTCTTTGCCTTTCGTTTATTAAAGACCTGAAAAAGGGAACTTATTTTTGAAACGAGAAATATGATACACCTTATATATGCCAACCGCACGGCTATTTCTGACAGCAGGTTCCAGATACTATATTTACAGCTAAATTTTCTTGACACAAAGAAAATGAAGCTCGCAGAATGTGCAGGACAATGTACTTGGAACAACTTTTTAAATACATTACCGCCGAACTCTATCCTTTGTGTGTGTGTGTGTGAGGAAAGACTTGAACACGGCTCGTGTAGGTTTTCTCAGAGGATCGCATTCAGCGTTGAAGCGGCGAATTTATTTTTAAAAAGAGCATCGTATTACAGGTCAAACTTCCGGAATTAATTTCTTGTAAACATGATAAAGTGCACTGCATTATTATATTTCGCTTATTTGCTCTCCATTAGATGAGCTTGTAAACAAGACTCTTCTGATAATTGAGAGTCAAATAATAGCAACGCCCGCATTTTAATTAAATACATGGGAGCCATGCAGTTGAGATGTATGTGCACGTGCGGGTCACCTACATGACGGTTAAAGCAATTTAAAATGCATCTTGACAATACCCACGTACCACACGTAGCTTTTGCGTCGATGTATTTGTACAGATATACACCGAGTAGCCATTACATTATAACCATCCCCAAGCTGGAAAGGTAAGCGCGCCTGGAGACAGAACCGTGGCGCTGGTCAGTGACGTAACTAGCAAAACGTGCCCCACCCCCTCCCCTCCTCCCGCAAGATTCACTTCAGCACCCCTCACAGCACAGAAATGTTCCCAGAATTTCGAATACGAGAGAGGATGCATTTTTCGCGGTGTGTGTGCAAAAGTAATGATGGTACCTAGAGACCTGTAGTTTTAACTTTTTAAGTAAATGGATTTGAAAATACGTGTAATTGCTTCGTACAAAATTAAAATAAATCACTTGATGAAATCACCCTCTTACACATGGAAGATCTGCGGCTGCTGTGAATCAATGTTGACGCCTTACGTGAACGTTCCCCGTAGAGGATGTGGGGACTGTTTTCCCACATCCTCTACGAGGAATACCACTGTGGTCTCGCGCTTTTTCCTCAGCAGCGCAGAGTGAGGGCGATTGGAGAGCGATCGTATCATTTTCAACATTGTGTTTTAAAAGTGAAACTAGGCAAAGCTAAATACACTGAAGAGCAATTGAATTAGAGATACCTGTCTAGTAACGTGTAGCACCACATTTCGCCCTGATGACGGCGGCGATTCATCTCGGCATGGACTCGACAACACACCGGAAGCGTTGGGAAGCCATACGGATCCACGACCCCTGAACAAGCTCCCACAGTTCAAGAAGATTTGATGGAGGGGGTCAGAGCCTCGAACATCTCTCTCTCGATGGCATCCCAGATGTGCTCGATGGGATTGAGGTCAGGTGACCTAGCTGGCTAAGAAAGCGAGGTCACGTCGGTGGAGTGTTCATCCAACCATTCGGATACAATTCGGGAGCTGCATTGTCTTGTTGCAGGATGAGTTCCCCAGTGGGATGTTGAAGACGCACAAACGGGAGCAAATGGTCGTCCAGGATATCCTGGTAACGTTGACCTGTGAGGGACGATGTCAAACGTACCAGGGGTGCCATTTCAATCCACGTAAATAGTCCCCAGACGAGAGTGCCACCCCCATCAGCTTGAAGAGTACCCTGCTGGCAAGAAGGATCCATCGCTTCATGTGGTTTGCGCCGTACTCGTATCCTGCCATCCGCATGTACCATCGTGAATATCGACTCATCAGTCCAGGCAACATTTCCCCACATGTCTAGAATCCAGTGGCGATGTTCTCGCGCCCATGCTAATCTTCGCACCCTGTGATGTGCTGTCAGCAGCGGTACCCTCGTGGGACGATGGTTTCTGTACCCCATAGCGAGGAGATGGTTCTAGATGGTGTGGCTGCTTACACGTTTTTGTGCACCAGCGTTAAATTGCCGAGTGATTTCTCGCACTGTGGCCCGTCTATCCGCTGTTACAATGCGAGCTAGCCGACGATGACCTCTCTCATCCACACGCTCTTGTCCACGGTAGTTGGACCTTGCAGGGATGGTTTTACCGGATTCGATGTACTCACGGTGCACCCGTGACACAGTGGCTCGTGAAAATCCCAGTGCCTGGATGACTTCCGAGAGTGAGTGACCCATTCGTCGGGCCCCTCGACAATTTGCCCACGATCAAATGCGCCTAGATCCTTCGTCTTACCCATACTGCGTCCAACTCTTACACAGCGCCACATTTTCATAACGCCAGCTGTCTCTAATTCAATTGCTCTTCAGTGTATATCTTAAAGCAAAATATGCATCTTTGGGTTAATTATTATGCGTGTTCAAATGTTTTCGTAAAACTATAACTGGCAGTTGCAGTACGCCCCCCCCCCTCCGCAGCTCCAGAGACTGCTCGGGTGGTAGTTACGCCACTGGCGCAGGTGAAGTTCACAGAGCACTATATATACAACCAGAGGACCGGCTTTCGGTTAGTTGACTGTTCGGAGTCAGAATGGGAAAAACTGCCGACTTATCGGAGTTTGATAAAAGACAAATTGTGATGGCATGGCGTCACGGAAATAAGATCTCGGAAACGGCGCGGCTTGTGGTTTGTTCACGTGCCGCCGCGGTGAGTACGTATCAAAAGTGGTGCACAGGTGGAGAAACGACGAATCGTCGTTCCGCAGCTCATTGATGCCAGAGGGAAGCGGAGACTGTCGCGCATTGTTAGCGTCGACCGCAGCGCCACAGTGCGACAAATCATCCGCACCTACAACAGTGGCGATCAGGGCAATGTGTCACAGCACACAGTTCATCGAAGCATTCTGCGCATGGGCCTGTGTAGCCCACAAGACCCAGCCGGATCCCCATGATCAATGCACGTCATCGCCAACAACGCATGAAATGGGCCGAAGAGCATCGAGATTGGACCATGGATGATTCGAAGAAAGTGGCCTGGTCTGACGAATCAAGCTTCCTGGTAAATCACGGAGACGGCCGAGAGGAGATACGCCGATTAGCAACGGTTGCTATGGCAACTGGATATACTGTTGGTCGTAAACAGGCCAGCGGCTGAGGTGTTATACAGTGGACGATGTTTTCCAATAACACAATCCCGAAAGGTGTCAGGCATCCCAATAACACAATCCCGAAAGGTGTCAGGCATCTGAACATCGTTGCTGATCAAGTTAACCCATTCATGGCAACTGTGTTCCCTGCTGGTGATGGCCATTACCAACAGGATAATGCGCCACTGGCTGTCAGGTATCTAAACATCGTTGCGGACCAAGTTCACCCATTCATGGCAACTGTGTTCCCTGCTGGTGATGGCCATCACCAACAGGATAATGCGCCACTGGCTGTCAGGTATCTAAACATCGTTGCGGACCAAGTTCACCAATTCATGGCAACTGTGTTCCCTGTTGGTGATGGCCATTACCAACAGGATAATGCGCCACATGCTGTCAGGTATCTAAACATCGTTGCGGACCAAGTTCTCCCATTCATGGCAACTGTGTTCCCTGCTGGTATTAGTCATTACCAACAGGATAATGCGCCACTGGCTGTCAGGTATCTAAATATCGTTGCGGACCAAGTTCACCCATTCATGGCAACTGTGTTCCCTGCTGGTGATGGCCATTACCAACAGGATAATGCGCCACTGGCTGTCAGGTATCTAAACATCGTTGCGGACCAAGTTCACCCATTCATGGCAACTGTGTTCCCTGCTGGTGATGGCCATTACCAACAGGATAATGCGCCACTGGCTGTCAGGTATCTAAACATCGTTGCGGACCAAGTTCACCCATTCATGGCAACTGTGTTCCCTGTTGGTGATGGCCATTACCAACAGGATAATGCGTCACTGCCTGAATCGTCAATGAATGGTCCGAGGAACTTGTTGGTGACTTTGTGTTAATGCCCTGGCCTCCAAATAAGGTGTCTGAACATCGTTGCGGACCAAGTTCACCAATTCATGGCAACTGTGTTCCCTGCTGGTGACGGCCATTACCAACAGGATAATGCCACACTGGCTGTCAGGTATCTAAACACCGTTGCGGACCAAGTTCACCCATTCATGGCAACTGTGTTCCCTGCTGGTGATGGCCATTACCAACAGGATAATGCGTCACTGCCTGAATCGTCAATGAATGGTCCGAGGAACTTGCTGGTGACTTTGTGTTAATGCTCTGGCCTCCAAATAAGGTGTCTGAACATCGTTGCGGACCAAGTTCACCAATTCATGGCAACTGTGTTCACTGCTGGTGACGGCCATTACCAACAGGATAATGCCACACTGGCTGTCAGGTATCTAAACATCGTTGCGGACCAAGTTCACCCCTTCATGGCAACTGTGTTCCCTGCTGGTGATGGCCATTACCAACAGGATAATGCGCCACTGCCAGAATAGTCAAGGAGTGGTTCGAGGAACATTCTGGTAACTTTCTGTGGCCCGCAAATTCCCCTGCCATGAAATCAATGGATCATTTGTGGTTCGGGTTGGAAAAGCGGGTTCGCACTGAATCACCACCACCCCGAAATGTAGAAGGACCTGATGTTGACATTATGGTACCAGATACCCCAGGATAACTATCGTCATTTCATCGAATCGATTCCTCACCAAGTGGCCGTTGTTTTGCGGACAGAGGCGGTCCTACAACTTATTAGATAGGTGGTCATAATGTAATGGCTTCTCGGGGAACTGCGCCTGGCAAATGTGTTAGACACTCAGTAGACAAAATATTAAACAAACGGGTGATGGGCAGTTGACATGGGCACCACCAGCACACAATGAAACAGGCCCAAACAGAACGCAAGTAATAAATAGGTGGACAAAAGGGCTTCCCAATAGTGTATCGCAATCTACGAAAATAAGTAAAAGTGGTGATCTGAGCGGCTTTGATCGTGGACGCAATATCAGCGCGAAACAGATGCGGCATTCGATCTCGCAAGAGGCAAGAATCCTAGAGTTCCCTAGAGCAACCGTATCAAGGGTGATCTGCGAGTATACCGTCGAGGGACGTACCAGCACCCAGAAAGTAAGCCATGAGGCGCCATAGGCCAATGATGACCGGGATCGATGTAAACTAGTTCCCGAGAGCAACCGTATTAAGGGTGTTTCACGAGTATACCGTCGACGGACGTACCAGCGCCGAGCGAGTAAGCCGTATGGTACCGTTGGCCAATGATGACCAGGATCGAGGTAAACTAGTTCCAGAGAGCAACCGTATCAAGGGTGTTCCGCGAGTATAGCGTCGACGGACGTACCAGTGATCGCAGACTCAGCCGTATGGCACCATAAGCTAATGATGACCAGGATCGATGTAAACTAGGTCCCGAGAGCAACCGTTTCAAGGGTGTTTGGCGAGTATACCGTCGACGGACGTACCAGGGCTCAGAGAGTAAGCCGTATGGCACCATAAGCTAATGATGACCAGGATCGAAGTAAACTAGTTCCCGAGAGCAACCGTATCAAGGGTGTTCAGAGAGTATACCGTTGGCGGTCGTACCAGCGCTGAGCGAGTAAGCCGTATGGTACCATTGGCCAATGATGACCAGGATCGATGTCCCGAGAGCAACCGTATGAAGGGTGTTCCGTGAGTATACCGTTGACGGACGTACCAGCGCCGAGCGAGTAAGCCGTATGTTACCATTGGCCAATGATGACCAGGATCGATGTAAACTAGGTCCCGAGAGGAACCGTATCAAGGGTGTT
This sequence comes from Macrothele yani, assembly GCA_039090855.1. NCBI lineage: Eukaryota > Metazoa > Arthropoda > Arachnida > Araneae > Macrothelidae > Macrothele > Macrothele yani. The sequence continues at coordinate 16,698,861 of CM076999.1, read as the reverse complement.
CCGGAATTATACCGTCAACGGAGGTACTAGCGCCCAAAGAGTACGACGTATGGCACCATAGGCCAATGATGACCAGGATCGATGTAAACTAGTACCCGAGAGCAACCGTATCAAGGGTGTTTCGCGAGTATACCGTCGACGGACGTACCAGCACCCAGAGAGTAAGCTGTATGGAACCATAGGCCAATGATGACCGGGATCGATGTAGACTAGTTTCAAGGGTGTTCCGCGAGTATACCGTCGAGGGTCGTACCAGCGCCCAGAGAGTAAGCCATGTGGCGCCATAGGCCAATGATGACCAGGACCGATGTAAACTACAGTAGTTCCCAAGAGCAACCGTATCAAGGGTGTTCCGCGAGTATACCGTCGACGGACGTACCAGCGCCCAGAGGGTTAGCCGTATGGCACCGTAGGCTAATGATGACCAGGATCGATGTAAATTAGTGGCAGAGAGAAACTGTATCCAAGGTGTTCCGCGAGTATACCATCGTGTGACGTACCAGGGCCAAAGAGTAAGCCGTATGGCACCATAAGTCCATGATAACCGGGATCGATGTAAACTATCCAGCCTCATACAGAGGGAGCGTTTGTCAATGGCGGGAAGAATCACATCCAGCTAAAAATGTCAGAGGCCCAAGCCTCGGGCTACGGGAGCCGACGCCATATTTCTGTGCTACAGTTCACTGCTCGTCATCGGACATTACGCCTCACCTGATGCCGCGTCCTGTGCTCAGATGAATCCTGTTTTTATCCGTATGTATCTGACGTGAGGGTGCGGATGTGGCGTCGAGAGCATGAGGCCATGGCCCCATCGCGCCAGGTCGGCTCACCTCAAGGTGTTGGTGGCTTTGTGATGGTGTGGGAAGCCATCTCATGGGACACATTAGCATCCATAATGTGCCTGGAGAGGTTCTCAACGGCCGATCACTACCAGAATGTGCTGGAAGTGTCCCCTCCACACTTTCGTCGCCTTCACGCATACTGTGGATGATATTCTTGTTACAGTACCGGGCCGCATCCACCCAGGTTCAGTCGAGGAACAGTCATTTGAGTTTGGAAACATCCAGTGACACGAACGTCCTGGGATTAAAACCCAGTGCGATGCAGTGCAGCAGGATTATCAGATCTATGGATCCTTAAATTAACCGACGTCTCGGGTGGAGTTGTTGACTATGCTGCAACAGTTATGGATGATAGTACCACCAGAAATCCTCCGGTATTTGTTGGAGTCGATGCCCAGCTTGTACGGGCTGCTATTCGCGTTACAGGAGGACCAACACGCTATTAGATAGGTATCTCTAATGTTTTGTTTTTTGAGTGTATAATGACTTTTGGAAAACCTCCGGCACCTTGTGGAGTCGATGCCTCGTCGTGTACTGGCTGTTATTCGCGCTAGAGGAGGACCAACACGCTATTAGGTAGGTATCTCTAATGTTTTGTTCTTTGAGTGTATAATGACTTTTGGAAACCCTCCGGCATCTGGTGGAGTCGATGCTTCGTCGTGTACAGGCTGTAATTCGCGCTAGAGGAGGACCAACACGCTATTAGGTAGGTATCTCCAATGTTTTGTCCATTGAGTGTATAATGACATTTGGAAACCCTCCGGCATCTGGTAGAGTCGATGCTTCGTCGTGTACTGGCTGTTATTCGCGCTAGAGGAGGACCAACACGCTATTAGGTAGGTATCTCTAATGTTTTGTTCTTTGAGTGTATAATGACTTTTGGAAACCCTCCGGCATCTGGTGGAGTCGATGCTTCGTCGTGTACAGGCTGTAATTCGCGCTAGAGGAGGACCAACACGCTATTAGGTAGGTATCTCTAATGTTTTGTCCATTGAGTGTATAATGACATTTGGAAACCCTCCGGCATCTGGTGGAGTCGATGCCTCGGTGTGTACAGGCTGTTATTCGCACTAGGGGAGAACCAACACGCTATTAGGTAGGTATCTCTAATGTTTTGTCCATTGAGTTTATAATGACCTTTGGAAACCCTCCGGCATCTGGTGGAGTCGATGCTTCGTCGTGTACAGGCTGTAATTCGCGCTAGAGGAGGACCAACACGCTATTAGGTAGGTATCTCTAATGTTTTGTCCATTGAGTTTATAATGACCTTTGGAAACCCTCCGGCATCTGGTGGAGTCGATGCTTCGTCGTGTACAGGCTGTAATTCGCGCTAGAGGAGGACCAACACGCTATTAGGTAGGTATCTCTAATGTTTTGTCTATTGAGTGTATAATGACATTTGGAAACCCTCCGGCATCTGGTAGAGTCGATGCCTCGGCGTGTACAGGCTGTAATTCGCGCTAGAGGAGGACCAACACGCTATTAGGTAGGTATCTCTAATGTTTTGTTCTTTGAGTGTATAATGACTTTTGGAAACCCTCCGGCATCTGGTGGAGTTGATGCTTCGTCGTGTACAGGCTGTAATTCGCGCTAGAGGAGGACCAACACGCTATTAGGTAGGTATCTCCAATGTTTTGTCCATTGAGTGTATAATGACATTTGGAAACCCTCCGGCATCTGGTAGAGTCGATGCTTCGTCGTGTACTGGCTGTTATTCGCGCTAGAGGAGGACCAACACGCTATTAGGTAGGTATCTCTAATGTTTTGTTCTTTGAGTGTATAATGACTTTTGGAAACCCTCCGGCATCTGGTGGAGTCGATGCTTCGTCGTGTACAGGCTGTAATTCGCGCTAGAGGAGGACCAACACGCTATTAGGTAGGTATCTCTAATGTTTTGTCCATTGAGTGTATAATGACATTTGGAAACCCTCCGGCATCTGGTGGAGTCGATGCCTCGGTGTGTACAGGCTGTTATTCGCACTAGGGGAGAACCAACACGCTATTAGGTAGGTATCTCTAATGTTTTGTCCATTGAGTTTATAATGACCTTTGGAAACCCTCCGGCATCTGGTGGAGTCGATGTCTCGGCGTGTACAGGCTGTTATTCGCACTAGGGGAGAACCAACACGCTATTAGGTAGGTATCTCTAATGTTTTGTCCATTGAGTGTATAATGACATTTGGAAACCCTCCGGCATCTGGTGGAGTCGATGCTTCGTCGTGTACAGGCTGTAATTCGCGCTAGAGGAGGACCAACACGCTATTAGGTAGGTATCTCTAATGTTTTGTCTATTGAGTGTATAATGACATTTGGAAACCCTCCGGCATCTGGTAGAGTCGATGCCTCGGCGTGTACAGGCTGTATTTCGCGCTAGAGGAGGACCAACACGCTATTAGGTAGGTATCTCTAATGTTTTGTCCATTGAGTGTATAATGACATTTGGAAACCCTCCGGCATCTGGTAGAGTCGATGCTTCGTCGTGTACTGGCTGTTATTCGCGCTAGAGGAGGACCAACACGCTATTAGGAAGGTATCTCTAATGTTTTGTTCTTTGAGTGTATAATGACTTTTGGAAACCCTCCGGCATCTGGTGGAGTCGATGCTTCGTCGTGTACAGGCTGTTATTCCCGCTAGAGGAGGACCAACACGCTATTAGGTAGGTATCTCTAATGTTTTGTCCATTGAGTTTATAATGACCTTTGGAAACCCTCCGGCATCTGGTGGAGTCGATGCCTCGGTGTGTACAGGCTGTTATTCGCACTAGGGGAGAACCAACACGCTATTAGGTAGGTATCTCTAATGTTTTGTTCTTTGAGTGTATAATGACTTTTGGAAAACCTCCGGCACCTTGTGGAGTCGATGCCTCATCGTGTACTGGCTGTTATTCGCGCTAGAGGAGGACCCACACGCTATTAGGTAGGTATCTCTAATGTTTTGTCCATTGAGTGTATAATGACATTTGGAAACCCTCCGGCATCTGGTGGAGTCGATGCCTCGTCGTGTACTGGCTGTAATTCGCGCTAGAGGAGGACCAACACGCTATTAGGTAGGTATCTCTAATGTTTTGTTCTATTGAGTGTATAATGACATTTGGAAACCCTCCGGCATCTGGTAGAGTTGATGCCTCGGCGTGTACAGGCTGTAATTCGCGCTAGAGGAGGACCAACACGCTATTAGGTAGGTATCTCTAATGTTTTGTCCATTGAGTGTATAATGACATTTGGAAACCCTCCGGCATCTGGTAGAGTCGATGCTTCGTCGTGTACTGGCTGTTATTCGCGCTAGAGGAGGACCAACACGCTATTAGGTAGGTATCTCTAATGTTTTGTTCTTTGAGTGTATAATGACTTTTGGAAACCCTCCGGCATCTGGTGGAGTCGATGCTTCGTCGTGTACAGGCTGTTATTCCCGCTAGAGGAGGACCAACACGCTATTAGGTAGGTATCTCTAATGTTTTGTTCTTTGAGTGTATAATGACTTTTGGAAAACCTCCGGCACCTTGTGGAGTCGATGCCTCGTCGTGTACTGGCTGTTATTCGCGCTAGAGGAGGACCAACACGCTATTAGGTAGGTATCTCTAATGTTTTGTTCTTTGAGTGTATAATGACTTTTGGAAACCCTCCGGCATCTGGTGGAGTCGATGCTTCGTCGTGTACAGGCTGTTATTCCCGCTAGAGGAGGACCAACACGCTATTAGGTAGGTGTCTCTAATGTTTTGTTCTTTGAGTGTATAATGACTTTTGGAAAACCTCCGGCACCTTGTGGAGTCGATGCCTCGTCGTGTACTGGCTGTTATTCGCGCTAGAGGAGGACCAACACGCTATTAGGTAGGTATCTCTGATGTTTTGTTCTTTGAGTGTATAATGACTTTTGGAAACCCTCCGGCATCTGGTGGAGTCGATGCTTCGTCGTGTGCAGGCTGTTATTCCCGCTAGAGGAGAACCAACACGCTATTAGATAGGTATCTCTAATGTTTTGTTCTTTGAGTGTATAATAACTTTTGGAAACCCTCCGGCATCTGGTGGAGTCGATGCTTCGTCGTGTACAGGCTGTTATTCCCGCTAGAGGAGGACCCACACGCTATTAGGTAGGTATCTCTAATGTTTTGTCCATTGAGTGTATAATGACATTTGGAAACCCTCCGGCATCTGGTGGAGTCGATGCTTCGTCGTGTACAGGCTGTTATTCCCGCTAGAGGAGGACCCACACGCTATTAGGTAGGTATCTCTAATGTTTTGTCCATTGAGTGCATAATGACATTTGGAAACCCTCCGGCATCTGGTGGAGTCGATGCCTCGTCGTGTACTGGCTGTTATTCGCGCTAGAGGAGGACCAACACGCTATTAGGTAGGTATCTCTAATGTTTTGTTCTTTGAGTGTATAATGACTTTTGGAAAACCTCCGGCACCTTGTGGAGTCGATGCCTCGTCGTGTACTGGCTGTTATTCGCGCTAGAGGAGGACCAACACGCTATTAGGTAGGTATCTCTAATGTTTTGTTCTTTGAGTGTATAATGACATTTGGAAAACCTCCGGCACCTTGTGGAGTCGATGCCTCGTCGTGTACTGGCTGTTATTCGCGCTAGAGGAGGACCAACACGCTATTAGGTAGGTATCTCTAATGTTTTGTTCTTTGAGTGTATAATGACTTTTGGAAACCCTCCGGCACCTTGTGGAGTCGATGCCTCGTCGTGTACTGGCTGTTATTCGCGCTAGAGGAGGACCAACACGCTATTAGGTAGGTATCTCTAATGTTTTGTTCTTTGAGTGTATAATGACTTTTGGAAACCCTCCGGCATCTGGTGGAGTTGATGCCTCGTCGTGTACAGGCTGTTATTCGCGCTAGAGGAGGACTAACACGGTATTAGGTAGATATCTCTAATGTTTTGTCCATTGAGTGTATAATAACCTTTGGAAATCCTCCGGCATCTGGTGGAGTCGATGCTTCGTCGTGTACAGGATGTTATTCGCGCTAGAGGAGGACCAACACGCTATTAAGTAGGTATCTCTAATGTTTTGTCCATTGAGTGTATAATGACCTTTGAAAACCCTCCGGCATCTGGCGGAGTCGATGCCTCGGGGTGTACAGGCTGTTGTTCGCTCTAGAGGTGGACCAACACGCTATTACGTAGATATCTCTAATGTTTTGTCCATTGAGTGTATAATGACCTTTGGAAACCTTCCGGCATCTCGTGGAGTCCATGTGTCGTTGTGTACAGGCTGCTGTTCACACTAGAAGGGGACCAACACACTGTTAGGTAAGTATCTCTAATGTTTTGTCCATTGAGTGTATAATGACATTTGGAAACCCTCCGGCATCTGGTGGAGTCGATGCTTCGTCGTGTACAGGCTGTTATTCGCGCTAGAGGAGGACCAACACGGTATTAGGTAGGTATCTCTAATGTTCTGTCCAGTGAGTGTATAATAACCTTTGGAAACCCTCCGGCATCTAATGGAGTCGATGCTTCGTCGTGTGCAGGCTGTTATTCGCGCTAGAGGAGGACCAACACGCTATTAGGTAGGTATCTCTAATGTTTTGTCCATTGAGTGTATAATGACCTTTGGAAACCTTCCGGCATCTCGTGGAGTCCATGAGTCGTTGTGTACAGGCTGCTGTACACACTAGAAGAGGACCAACACACTGTTAGGTAAGTATCTCTAATGTTTTGTCCATTGAGTGTATAATGACCTTTGGAAACCCTCCGGCATCTCGTGGAATCGATGTCTCGTTGTATACAGGCTGCTGTTCACACTGGAGAAGGACCAACACGGTATTAGGTAGGTATCTCTAATGTTCTGTCCATTGAGTGTATAATAACCTTTGGAAACCCTCCGGCATCTCGTGGAATCGATGTCTCGTTGTATACAGGCTGCTGTTCACACTGGAGAAGGACCAACACGGTATTAGGTAGGTATCTCTAATGTTCTGTCCATTGAGTGTATAATAACCTTTGGAAACCCTCCGGCATCTCGTGGAATCGATGTCTCGTTGTATACAGGCTGCTGTTCACACTGGAGAAGGACCAACACGCTATTAGGTAAGTATCTCTAATGTTTTGTCCATTGAGTGTATAATGACCTTTGGATACCCTCCGGCATCTGGTGGAGTCGATGTCACGTCGTGTACAGGCTGTTATTCGCGCTAGAGGAGGTCCAACACGCTATTAGATAATTATCTCTAATGTTTTGTTCTTTGAGTGTATAATGACCTTTGGAAACCCTCCGGCATCTGGTGGAGTCGATGCCTCGGCGTATACAGGCTGCTAGTCGCACTAGAGGAGGACCAACACGCTATTAGGTAGGTATCTCTAATGTTTTGTCCATTGAGTGTGTAATGATGTTTGGAAACCCTCCGGGATCTGATGGAGTTGATGCCTTGACATGTACATGGTGTTATCCGCCATAGAGGGAGAACAACACGCCACTAGTATCTCTAATGTTTTGCCCATTGAGTGTATTCCATAACGGTGACTGCGTGGTAAAAGCATTGGTTTCTGGCACTTTGTCCGACAGAGGTCAGAAAGGAGAGTGCCAGTGCGATACGCAACGGCTCACCCAGAAGCTTACCAGGGGGAAGGGTTCCTCTATTCTGAAATCTAAAAAAAGGATTCATAGAGACAATTTATAAACGAGTCACACACAAACATAGCTGTCCCGCTTTATTTATCACCGTGTGTGTGCGTTTGTTCGACATTCTACAAAACTTACAGCACATTTTAATTGCTATAAAAGTTTTTAAGAAACCATGTTCATTTATTGCTATAATTTTACAAAAATTAATTCATTAATAATTTATCTTATAGGTCATTTAAGAAGGAAAAGTTTGTTTTGTGGGAGGGGATTTCGCATAAATCTCAAGTCGACTCGCTGTTGGCCGTAAGAGAAGCACCCCGTCCACGCGTCACACGGGATTCGGACTCGCATTCATCTCGAGAGAATGATTACTTGTCAGTGCCGTAAGACAAACACACTGTCAATGAGTCTCAAGGGATTGAAACCAGGATCAATCTCGGGCGAATAATTAGTGGTAAGTGCCGTAAGGCATGCTCACCATCCATGCCTCACACGGGATTCGAACCCGAATCCATCTTGGGTGAATGATTAGTGGTAAATGACGTAAGGCAAGTACACCATCCATGCCTGGCACGAGATCGAACCAATATTCACGTCGGGAGAACGATTACTTGTCCGTGCCGTAAGACAAGCATACAATCCATGGCTCACACGGGATTCGAACCCGGATACATCTCGGGCAAATGATTAGCACGACAAGCGCACCATCTATGCCTCACTCGGGATTCGACGTTATTCCCTCTCAGTCATCATCATCATCATCATTGTCAACCATTATCAATCCACTGCTGGACGAAGGTCTCCCCAAGTTTCCTCCACAACGGTCTGTCTTGTGCCAGTCTCCTCCATGTCACCCCTGCATACTTTCGAATTTCATCCACCCATCTCCCATGTGGTCTTCTTCTGGTTCCCTCTCAGTACTCACCTGTAAATGTCTTCAAACAGCCCCCAGCGAAAGTTAAAGTCTCTACTGAGATTTATTTTGTTTTTGTTCACACGTTCGTGTTTTGTGTTTCTCTCTGAACGGACAGTGTACTTATTACGAAGGCCGAAAGAAATAGGTAAAACATAAGAGCCTGGTTTTTGTTGGAGGAAATTTTACGCCACACCTGAGAAAAACCGCAGTAACCACGGTGAAAGAAAACTATTGTGTTTCAGGAAAAGTATCAAATTGTTTATAGCTTTTCTTTCGTTTGGCATCTGAGTTGTGTTGCACTTATTTCGCAGTCCCGCCATTGTAGATGTCCGTCAGGCAAGGACGTTTTTCGGAGACAGACTGAATCCCAATGACGGAAGGAGAGGGGGGGAGGGATATTTCAATATGCTAATATCCAGCACGCGAAGTGAAAACGAATGACGCTTTTATCGCATATTTTCCTCAATTCAAAACTCGTCTAAGCGAATACCGGCAGACGCAGATGACTGAGACGGTGGTGCACACCACAACATGATGACCTTGTCGATGAATTGACTTGTCGCTAACAAGAAAAAAGGTTGTGAAATATCTTCCGGGATTGTACATCACATTTTATTGCCAATTGCTTTGTTGAGTATGACAAAACTCGCTATCAAATTTCATGCTATAAAGCTGAGGTGTCTGCTCTCAGCTTTTATCTCCTTTTACTTAGTAGCCCTTTTTCCTGCTAGCCCTAATTCAATCACGAGACCTGAAACAAATGCATTGAAACCTCGATTTTACATCCCGGCGTTTTCCGTTTTTCCCGTTCGAGCGACGATTTTCTGAAGTCCCGATAATTCTCCCACATTTTCCCTGTGTTATAAGTTTTTTCAATCACACGATTTCCCGCATTGAACGTCCTTTGAAGTTTTTGGTGCCAAACCTGATTTTCCTCTAATTTAGTATCTTTCTTTGTTTCCGTACATGTAATTTGGCTCTACACTGTATAAAATTTTCTAAAATTTACAAGCCACTTTCCTTTTTTTCTTTCGTGATTTAACGAAGCATATTTCTGATACAACCTTCTCCGTGGAATGACAGAAACTTGAATTTCACGGATTTCTCGTACAACGGAAAATTCTGAATTTTCAGAAATCTTTCCGCAGTTTCTTTCTTATATTGACGGTAAACTACCATTTTAGAGATGTGTTAACGGAAAATTCTGAATTTTCAGAAGCCTTTCCAAAGTTTCGTTCTTATATTGACGGTAAACTACCATTTTAGAGATGTGTTAGCGGAAAATTCTGAATTTTCAGAAGCCTTTATAAAGTTTAGTTCCTACATTGACGGCAAACTACCATTTTAGAGATGAGTTAACGGAAAATTCTGAACTTTCAGAAGCCTTTCCCAAGTTTCGTTCTTATATTGACGGTAAACTACCATTTTAGAGATGTGTTAACGGAAAATTCTGAATTTTCAGAAGCCTTTCCAAAGTTTCGTTCTTATATTGACGGGAAACTACCATTTGAGAGATGTGTTAACGGAAAATTCTGAATTTTCAGAAGCCTTTCCAAAGTTTCGTTCTTATACTGACGGTAAGCTACCATTTTAGAGATGTGTTAACGGAAAATTTTCAATTTTCAGAAACTCTTCCAGTTTTTTTCTTATATTGACCATAAATTACCGTTTGAAAACTTGAATTTTACGGATTTCTCGTACCATGGGAAAATTCAGAATTTTCAGAAATCTTTCCTCAGTTTCTTTCTCATATTGACGGTAAATTACCGTTTTAGAAAGGTGCTAACGGAAAATTATGAATTTTTAGAAGCCTTTCCAAACTATATGTTAGCAGATAATACCATTGAAAAAGCAATTTACATTACGACATACAAGTCGCAATATTAGTCATAGTTTGAGAAGCCGCAATTCGTTATAAAGTTTTTTAGTTTTTTTAAAAAGGTTAAAATTATTTAGAGAAGTCAGTTACGTCGGTAGTGCGTTCCAATAGTGTGGGCCAATTTAATCTATACTTTGCTTCATGGTCTCCGTTTTCGGATGAATAGACCGAATATGTGATTTAGTGCGTGTGTCATGTGTGTGTGTATCTGGGGTGTAATTTCTATGATGTCGGCGTGTAAATTATTCTTAATGCGTTTGAACATAATTTTCCCAATATTGAAGTAATATAATTGTTTAATCGTAAGAATGTTATATTTGTTTGGGAAAACTCTTATATTGACGGTAAATTTCTTTCTTATATTGACGGCAAATTACCGTTTTAGATATGTGTTAAAAAAGAAATGAAAAAAAAAATTCTGAATTTTCAGGAACAATTCCCCTTTCTTTTCTTATATTGACGGTAAATTACCGTTTTAAAGATGTGTTAACGGAAAGTGAATTTTCATAAACCTTTCCAGTTTCTTTCCTATATTGATAGTAAATTAACGTTTTAGAGATGTATTAAGGCTGTCTTTGAATGAGTGTTAGGCTTCATCTTCTGCGATAGATGGCGCAAACTATCACTTCTTGGGCGTGGCTTTTACGTCTTGAGGGATTGTCCCAGAAGTTGGCGTCAGCGAATGACTGAAGACCTTACCATATTCAGAATGGAAGCGGTCTCTCGTTGGCTCCACAATGGAAAGACAAAACACGCCCTGTTACGTTTTACCCAATGACATTGTTTGGGGTGGAGCTTAGTAGGTAGGCGTAGTTTCTGTCTCAAATTCAAGTATTTTCCGGTAATGTACATATTTTCTCTTCAAAAAATGAACGTACAGTAGAATTTAGATGATCTATAGAAGACAAGATTCCAATCTCACTTCAGTGCCCATTCTTTGATTTCTATTTGGCCTAGATAATTAACGAAATCAGACAGAAATGAGAGATTTCGTTTCTTCCACACAGAAACACTGCCAGGCTAACTTCTAGCGCCATCTAACGCCACATTTGAATACTTTCGAGTTAGATAAATAGAATTTAAAAAAAAATTCAAACAATTTTTTTGAAAAACTAACTGCGACACGTATTAGCTATGGCTCGTTTTTATTTGTGCTCAAAATTTCAAACTCTACAAAGTAATAGTTTTCGAGAAAATGTGTACAAAAGAATTTGCATTACAGATATAGGAAAGAATTTCTGTTACACTCATTTAAAGACAGCCTTAACGGAAAATTCTGAATTTTCGGAAACCTTTCCAATTTCTTATATTGATGGTACATTACCGTTACAGAGATACGTTAACGATAATTCTGAATTTTTAGAAACCTTTCCCGTTTCTTTCTTATATTGAACTACCGTTTTAGAGATGTGTTAACGGAAAATTCTGAATTTTCAGAAACCTTTCCGCAATTCCTTTCGCATATTAACGGAAAAAACTGCGTTCTCGCTTTTACCGTATTCGTATGACGAGAAATTACCGGTAATAACAGCGATTGGTGAGAATACTTGAGGTTTCATTAACTTTTAAATTTCAAATCGTCTGTCGAATTTTTGAAGTTCTTTTTTTTTTTTTTGATTGGAGGTTTAACGACCACCGTGAGCAACTCAATGGGCTATAAGCAGTCGCCCGTCCCTAATTTAGGGTCACTGGTTCCAGGGAAGGGAGAGAGCCAGTGCCGTAAGACAAACACAACATCCATGCCTCACCGGGATTTGAACCCGGACCCCTTACGGACGAATGATCAGAGGCCAACGCCTTAGACCACTGCGCCACCGGGGCGGCAATTTTGAAGTTCCGTAGCGAGATCGGATATTGTGGATAGCATATCGCATGAATTTTGTTTATTATGGCACAGGTTATTTCTTCTACTCTCCCCTATTTCGGGCATCAGCTGTTTACTATGTATTGTGTTACTGTAAGAAACCGGGTACTTAACTTATTGTACAGTTGATTATACGATTTCTATGTGTAAGTCTTTGGACGACTTAAGATAAAAGCTATTAAAGCTGTCAAGAGTAAATTTTATATTTAGGAGGTGTGTGTGCGTGTGTGTGTGTGTGTGAAATAATACTATAAAAAAGTACATTTTGCCTTTTTTTAAAGATAACTGAAAGTCATTGTCAGTTTAAAAAACTCTAGTTGCAAAGCATTTTGTTGCTTCGAAAAATCACGATGAAAAATGCTTAATTTGTGAAAAGTCCTCCTACAGAAAAAAAAATTCATCGTCGCGCAATTTGTTCTACGATGTACGTGATTAGGATGTCCGATCATTTGTGGCTCAGTGGTTAAAGGCGTGCGTTACCCGTTTAACCAACCCAAAAGACGGGTTTGATCCTGACTGCAGCGGATAGATTATCTGCGGTAAGGGTTGAAAAAATGCAGGAGTAGTCGATTTTGCAGAATTTCAGTTTAAATACGAAAAAAGCGTGAAAATGGACTTTTCTGAAATAAACCGAATTTCTCTGACTGCGGAAAATCTATGAAAATACGGAATTTAAAATAAACGGGCACTTTTAAAAATGGAAATTTATGAAAAAGAGGGACACCTACCGGTAACTTTGCTGCACGAGAAATTTTCCGTGAATTCACACCACTTATTTTTGACAGTGGAAACAGGTTCTTCCTCCTCTTGCCGCACTCCTCAGGAGAATCTGACCACCAGGTTCCCTTAAACCGGATGTTCCTCCCCAGAATTTGTCGAAAGCACGTGACGACCAGTTGGGGCAGTTCCGCATTCTTCAGACTGTACGTGACTTGACTTAACAACTTTGCTGGAGTGCCTCGTGTAGTGCTGCAAATCCCATGTTGTACGGGCCTACGTCGCAGCTCGGCAAAAACGGAGTGAGTTTCTGAGAGCAATTCAGTCAGTTTTTCTGTCTGTTTAAATCTCGCTTTTTAGACGTGAGTGTGAAGATGGCGAGCAAGAAGGGAAAATGTCTTCCTTTAGCTGAAAAAGCCGCCATTTTACAGGATGTCCCACTCGTTACCAAACCCGGCATTTCTTTAATAATATTAACACCAATGAAGATATTGCAACGAAATTAAAAGTGGACTTACCTCATGTCGTGCGAAATGTGGTGACATCAAACCATGTGCTGGAAGTGCCCACCATTTGTTTCCATACAGCAGTGAACCCGGCGCAGTCCGCCAGCCAGCCGGGTTGCTCGTTAGTGGAAGACACATTCCTAAGTGTGGCCCCTCTGAGGAGCAGTCCGCCAGCTAGCCGGAGTGCTCCTTAGTGGCAGACACATTCCTAAGTGTAGCGCCACTGAGTAGCAGTCCGTCAGCCAGCCGGAGGGCTCCTTAGTGGAAGACACATTCCTAAGTATGGCCCCTCTGAGGAGCAGTCCGCCAGCTAGCCGGAGTGCTCCTTAGTGGCAGACACATTCCTAAGTGTGGCAGCACTGAGGAGCAGTCCGCCAGCCAGCCGGAGTTCTCCTTAGTGGCAGACAGACACATTCCTAAATGTGGTGCCACTGAGGAGCAGTCCGCCAGCCAGCCGGAGGGCTCCTTAGTGGAAGACACATTCCTAAGTATGGCCCCTCTGAGGAGCAGTCCGCCAGCTAGCCGGAGTGCTCCTTAGTGGCAGACACATTCCTAAGTGTAGCGTCACTGAGGAGCAGTCCGCCAGCCAGCCGGAGTGATGCTTAGTGGCAGACACATTCCTAAGTGTGGCACCACTGAGGAGCAGTCCGCCAGCCAACCGGAGTTCTCCTTAGTGGTAGGCACATTCTTAAGCGTGGCGCCACTGAGGAGCAGTCCGCCAGCCAGCCGGAGTTCTCCTTAGTGGCAGGCACATTCTTAAGCGTGGAGCCACTGAGGAGCAGTCCGCCAGCCAGCCGGAGTTCTCCTTAGTGGCAGACAGACACATTCCTAAATGTGGTGCCACTGAGGAGCAGTCCGCCAGCCAGCCGGACGCGCCTCTCTGCTGCTTTGTTATGTCCTTTCGCTAAGCGTGTCTGCAGAATGCGGTTGTTGATACTGAGTGCTCGTGCTCGTGGCTGTTCGCGTACGTGTGAAAAGGTAACGGTATACTCTGGAGGAGCGAGTGTTTATTGTTCGCACTTATTGGAAAACAGAATCGATAAAGTCTTGTCGACAGCAAGTCCTGGAGAGGTTTGCATGCAAACATCCGCCGAGCAAGTCCCCCATTTGTGCACTGTCGAAGAAATTGAAAACCAAGGGGAACTTTATTAGACGAACTCAACGTCCGGCGCAGCATAATTGGTCCCATCTTCTTCGATACAACCATCACAACAACTTTATATATGAAAGTCTTCCACACCTTTGTAAATCAATTGAACGACGAAGAACTCGCCATTCGATATTACCAGCATGATGGAGCGACATCACTCACCAGTATGGCTGAAATTCAGTCCATTTTCGTCTACCGCGTCATTTCGAAGGGTGTATGGCCACCGCGCTCGCCCGATCAGACGCCTCCTGATTGCTTTTTATGAGGATATCAAAAAGGAAAAGTTTACCAAAAGAAACTGCGAACCATAGATGTCTTGAAAGTAAACATCAGCGAAGAAATTCAGGAAGTGACGTAGGACGTACTGGCAAAGATTTTCCACAATATGGTGCTGTGGATGAGCATCTTTTGATGTCATCAGATTTCGCACGAAATGGGGTAAGTCCACTTTAAATTTCGAAATGAGGTAAGTCCTCATTTCGAAATTTGAAGTGGACTTACCTCATTTCACGGCTGGAGTGGACTTACCTCATTGGAAGTGGACTTACCTCATTTCATGGCTGGAGTGGACTTACCTCATAGGAAGTGGACTTACCTCATTTCAAAATTTGAAGTGGACTTACCTCATTGGAAGTGGACTTACCTCATTGAAAGTGGACTTACCTCATTTCATGGCTGGAGTGGACTTACCTCATTTCATGGCTGGAGTGGACTTACCTCATTTCGAAATTTGAAGTGAACTTACCTCATTTCGAAATTTGACTTACCTCATTGGAAGTGGACTTACCTCATTTTATGGCTGGAGTGGACTTACCTCATTGGAAGTGTACTTACCTCATTTTATGGCTGGAGTGGACTTACCTCATTTCGAAATTTGAAGTGGACTTACCGAAATGAGGTAAGTCCACTTCAAATTTCCACTTCCAGCTCATCTTGAGATGTCAACAGATTTCGCACGAAATGAGGTAAGTCCACTTCAAATTTCGTTGCAATATCTTCATTGGTGTAAATATTATTAAAGAAATGCCGGGTTCGGTAGCTAGTGAGACACCCTGTACAAAAAGATAGCGAATTTCATGAAACTAAAGTTGAATTAGCCAAGTCTCTTGGATTACCAGCAACACTGAAAACAATTTTAAAACAGAAAGAGTCAATCAAAATAAACTCGAGAAGGTTAGGTCATTGACCTAATAAGAGAAGGACTTTGAAACGTTCGCCTTACAGTGAACTGGAAACAAGTTTAACGACGTGCTTCCGGCAAGCTTGAGCCGCAAATGCACATCTACATGAATCAGTGTTGAAGGAAAAGGCTTTTGTAATTGCTGATCGTCTAGGTTTAAACGACCTCACAGCTTCAAATGGATGAATGGATCAACTAAAGAATTAAACGCCGCAATCTTACGTACAGATCCCTTTGTGGTGAATCTACAACTGTTGACCCGATACAGCTGTTGAATGGAAGACGAAGACTTTAAATCCTTCAAGTCGCAAATTATGTTCTTAAGGACATCTTCAACGCCAGTGAGACTAGCCTTTTTTTTTCAATCTTCTGCCTGATTAAACATACACTTACTGACAGAAGTCACCAGACACCTAGAAGAGAAACACAACATAGCATTTATTGACACACATTAATACCGTGTCGGTCCACTTTTGGCCTTAATGCATGCACTGGCCCTTCGAGACATGCTTCCGAGAAGGTTTTGGAAGACAGCGATAGGTATGCGCTTTCATTCAGTAGAAAAAGCTTCCGATAACTGTTGCTCAGTAGTAGGCCTAGGTTCCAAACTTCTTATGTGGCGCTCTAATTGATCCCATAGGTGCTCTATGGGATTAAGATCAGGGCTCTATGCTGGCCAGTCCACACACGATACGGAATTATCGTCAAACGGAACAATCCTTGCTTTATAGCAGGGTGCATTAACCTGCTGGTACCGACAAGGCTCAGTTCCATAGTATTGCCACAGAGTTGGCAGGGAATAGTTGTCCAGAATATCGAGGTGAACGTTCTGGTTAACAGGTTTGTCCAAGATAAACAATGGACCTGGACCATTCTACGAAAAACAATGGACCTGGACCATTCTACGAAAAACATTCCCACACGTGTACACTGCCAGTTCCGAACTTGACCGTAGGAACCGCACACTGTGGTAAATAGCGTTCCCCCGGCTACCGCCATACCCACACACAGCCATCAGACTGATGGATCGTGTATCTGGATTCATCAGTCCATAGGACTCGTTTCCATTAATCTACGGTCCACGATAAATGTTCTTCACACCAAGCTAAACGACGAGTAGCATTCCTAGTGGAGATGAAAGGCTTATGAGCAGCCGCACGACCAAGGTAACCCATGGAATGAAGTTCTCTGCGAATGGCACGTGTACATACCGAGGTTCCAGCATTTTTACTCACCTGTACACTGATATCTTGTGCAGTACTCCGACGATTAGCTGTAACGGCTCTCCGGAGGCTTCGACGTCCTTTATCACTGATTTTCTTTGGTTTGCCGGTAAGTTTTGCTGCTTCAGGCACGCCATGTGTCTTCTATTTATTCAGTACATCCAAAACAGTTGACTTGGTTATGTTTAAACGCTTTTCGGTTTCTTTTATGCACAACCCACTTATATAACACCCAACAATCTCTTTCCTTCCTCTAAGTCAGTTCTCTCCCGCCGCGACATTTTCACTCAACCTACCAGTGCGATATAATCGCGGGCAGGCTTGTTTTTATACCGTTTGCAGCTGTACCGCGCACCTTAACAACGCAGCGGATCCGTTCATTTGCTTTTGAAGGCGTGTCCGGTGACGTTTGTAAATATAGTGTATGTTGTGAAGGGAGAATCATGTCATGGTGGGAAAAACGTCAAAAATGGAATGCTACAATGTCAACGGGAGTGAAAAAGTAACTCCTTTGGTGATCAGCAATTCTTAGAAATCACGTTGTTTCAAAAATGTGAAGAGTTTCCCTTCGCGTTGTGAAGCAAACAAAGCGACCTGGATGACGCAAACTATACTTTCAAGATTTTTTGCACAATCTACACTGATGGCCACCCAAAATGCAACACCAAGAAGGAAGCATCCGATTTACCTGAAATTCGCAGAATGCGTCGCCCGCCAGAGGACATGCAAACGATTAACATTGCAGCGCATATGCAAATCATGTGTGCCCGGCACGCCACCGAGAAGCACTATAAGAAGGGTGCACAGAAGGTGCGGTGTAAGTAGTCGAAGTATGTTGTGCTGCCGGACCTGTGCGTGGGAAGCTTTCTGATGCCTCGTCGCAGAATACGGCAGTCATTCCAGCACGTTTCGGAGTTCGACAGATGACGAATAGTGGCTTATAGCGACAGCGGTTTATCGTACCGAGACATCGGCACCCGTGTGGGACGACATCCAGCCACAGTGAGGCGAGTATGGTTTCAATGGGTGGAGGAGGGACGGACGGACCGACGTGAGCGATTTCCGCAGCCGCGGCACACCACCAAACAAGAAGCCCGGCATGTTGTGCGGTTGGCATTGATGGCTCGCACCGCCACATCACGAACGTTAGCGCAGGAATTACGGTGTGTTGCGTAACAACGTGTGCCAGCACGTACCGTTCGACGTCGTCTGCAGGAGCGGGGACTTGTCGCACGGCGCCCATTGCTCCGATTACCATTGACGTTACACCACCAGCGAGTGCGGCGGCAGTGGGCCGTTAAACGCCCTACCTGGACTACGGAATGACACGACATTGTCTTCTCCGACGAATCCCGCTTCTCCCTGCAACACCACGATGGTCGGATCCGCGTGTGGCGGCACCGCAGCGAGAGACTGTATGACGCCTGCATTATGCATCGCCATATCGGTCCGTCGCCTGGCGTTATGGTTTGGGGCGCAATTGGATATGACACTCGCACCCCTCTGGTACGCATCGCCGGTACACTCAACAGCCACCGCTACATCTCCAGCGTTTTGGAGATGTAGCGGTACCTGAAAGGACCTGCCAGCGGCCTCGTTTCAACAGGACAATGCGCGCCCGCACGTGGCACGCATCGTGCAACAATTCTTCACGACCCACCAGGTGTCACTGCTGCCGTGGCCCGCCTGTTCTCTCGATATCTCGCCCATCGAACACGTCTGGTTGCTGATCGGTAACCGAGTGGCCAGGCAAGCACCCCCGCGGCTACGCCTGTTGAACTGTGGCAATGTGTGGAAGCAGCTTGGACCGATATACCCCAGGCCCACATCCAAAGCCTCTTTCGTTAGATGTCGCGGCGTGTAGCGGCCGTTATTGCCAGCCATGGGGGCCACACGAACTATTGATGTCTGCGTGTTCCGCAAGTCGCACGGGCCTGTAAGCTCAATCGTTTCATCTTTGTATCTGTTGCTATGTGTCCAGTAAATCTGGCTTTGCTACCTCGTGTCCTTCTTCGTGTTACATTTTGGGTGGCCAGCAGTGTAGATAAGAATATGAGATTGCAAAAGCGAAATATTATCTTATTTATTGATCCGTGTTCTGTCGATGTTGGGTTAGAACTTCGATATATGCACATACAGTGTTTTTTTCAAACTGCACAAGCAAACTTCACCCGTGCGCTTTGGGGATTATCCGATCCTTCAAAGGGTTTTACCGGAAACAGTGGGTGTAAAAAAATAGACTGGCTGAACTCGATTCCGGAAAGCTTAAAGATACGTAGAAACACAAAAGCAACTTATTAGAAGAGAACCATTTCATATCTTCTTCATGGAATAGCGTGACAAGCACTTGGATTTCTCTTTCTTTTGGAAAGGGCGGATTTCCAACATAGCATGAAGTTCCCATGGAAGCAGAGGATGATTGAAATGGATTTGACGTTCCGATTGAGCGACAGGATGATTGCATCAATGAACTTGCAATCGATTTTGACGAGTATGCTGCACGTGATGAAGATGTCCTACCTTCAGAAGTTCGAACAATCTCCGATGTAATGGATCGACAAGGTTGCCGAATTTTCGGAACCTAAGCCTTCTTTCAAAGCGACATTAAATGAATTAAAACTTATGAAAAACCTTTTCCATTCGTCACGATTCTCAAGAGAAACACATGCAAAGCCTTTCAGTTATTTAGAAAGCTTTGCTTGGATTAAACACTAAAAATAGAAAGCAAACAGAAATTACCGAGTTTTTCCAAACCAAATTCACACTAGGTAAGTGCAACTAGTTATGCTGAAGTTTTTGGTTCTTAGATAAATGTGTCTACAATACATACTACGAAGGTTGTACCGAAAGTAACGCAAAAGTGGGCATAACCTTTTTATTAACTGACAGAGGTCGTTCAAATTGCACATGTTGGTAGAGTGACTCTTCCTCTATAGTAACCTTTCTACTTCATTGCCGGTAAATATGAGGGTTGTACCGAAAGTAATGCAAAAGTGGGCATAACGTTTTTATTAACTGACAGAGGTCGTTCAAATTGCACATATTGGTAGAGTAACTCTTCCTCTATAGTAACCTTTCTACTTCATTGCCGGTAAATATGAGGGTTGTACCGAAAGTAATGCAAAAGTGGGCATAACGTTTTTATTAACTGACAGAGGTCGTTCAAATTGCACATGTTGGTAGAGTAACTCTTCCTCTATAGTAACCTTTCTACTTCATTGCCGGTAAATATGAGGGTTGTACCGAAAGTAATGCAAAAGTGGGCATAACGTTTTTATTAACTGACAGAGGTCGTTCAAATTGCACATGTTGGTAGAGTAACTCTTCCTCTATAGTAACCTTTCTACTTCATTGCCGGTAAATATGAGGGTTGTACCGAAAGTAATGCAAAAGTGGGCATAACGTTTTTATTAACTGACAGAGGTCGTTCAAATTGCACATATTGGTAGAGTAACTCTTCCTCTATAGTAACCTTTCTACTTCATTGCCGGTAAATATGAGGGTTGTACCGAAAGTAATGCAAAAGTGGGCATAACGTTTTTATTAACTGACAGAGGTCGTTCAAATTGCACATGTTGGTAGAGTAACTCTTCCTCTATAGTAACCTTTCTACTTCATTGCCGGTAAATATGAGGGTTGTACCGAAAGTAATGCAAAAGTGGGCATAACGTTTTTATTAACTGACAGAGGTCGTTCAAATTGCACATGTTGGTAGAGTAACTCTTCCTCTATAGTAACCTTTCTACTTCATTGCCGGTAAATATGAGGGTTGTACCGAAAGTAATGCAAAAGTGGGCATAACTTTTTTATTAACTGACAGAGGTCGTTCAAATTGCACATGTTGGTAGAGTGACTCTTCCTCTATAGTAACCTTTCTACTTCATTGCCGGTAAATATGAGGGTTGTACCGAAAGTAATGCAAAAGTGGGCATAACGTTTTCATTAACTGACAGAGGTCGTTCAAATTGCACATGTTGGTAGAGTAACACGTTCTCTATACAAAGGTACTACTCAACATGGTCTCCATCAGAAGAAGTGCATTTGTGTCGTCGTTGAACCTAGAGACTGTCCTTCATTGGACCAAACAAGTGGACGTCGGAGGGCGCCAGATCTGGGCTGTACGGTGGATAGGGGGGCCACCGACCAGAATATTCCGCTGATCGCCTGATTTGTTGCCAAAGAAGTCTGTAGTCTCGCACTGTCCTAGTGAATGTGGATCCTTTTCAGATTCTTTTTCGGTCTCTTCCTCTTTATGTCTTCTCTAAGGTTTTCGAGGGTCTCAATGTACCGCTGGCCACGTTCCACAAAATCAAAGAGAATAACGCCGCTGTCATCCCTCCCAATAAATAGTCACCATGACTTTTTGTGCTGATCGCTGGCTATTGAACGTCCTAGGCCTTGGTGAAGAGTTGTGACGTCATTCCATGGATTGATTCTTCATTTCCCGATTGCGAAGCTGCGCCCACGTTTCATCCCCTGTCACCAGATCAGAAAAAAAAACGTTTCTTCGTTGGCTTCAAACGCTTCCAGCAGATCAGAGCAGACTTACACCCTTCTATCCTAAAAATCGGGTGTCAGCTGCCACTTTGCACACACTTTCCTCTACTCTAAGTCGTCCACCATCTTCTGTATGGCATTGCGACAACAGTCCAGTTGTGCAACAAGCTCACGGATTGTGACTCGTCTCTCTACGCGAATCAATTCATCCACTCGCTGACGATTCGTTTCAGTGGTCGCAGATGATGGTCTCCCACTGCGTGGCTTTTCTTCAATGCTGGTTACCCCTTCTTTAAACTTCTTCATTCATCTGTGTGTGCTCATTGCTCTTGTCATCTCCTCAGGTACGTATCCAGGAATTTCGTTTGGGGTCAGAGTTTGAGCAAAAACCAATAATAATTTATATATAGCAGATGTAGGTGGCAAATTGTATTGACCATATGCTGTACTAACCTGCAGCATGCATAATATTCATTTTACTATGCCACGTCTCTTGGGGGAAGGAGGGTAACCCTGAGATTACAGAGACAAATTTTCAAACTGATATAATAGAAATAAAATAATAAATTAAGATTGCAACTAGGAATAAATGGAAATACCAAATGCGAAATTTACAAAAATATATTAAACTGCCAATTTAAATTGCACAGAAATTTAGCATGTTGTTTTGAACAACATGCTAACGTTTCGTTGCGATCGAAGCATTTTTACGTACGTTATGACGTACAAGGGCAATGGAATGGATCCCGCTTCTATGCCCTGAGGTTTGACCACATTTCTCCGATTTTCAGTACGGTTTGTCCCCTGGTGTTCCCCTACCACATATTAAAATTTCATCGAGATCGAACGATTTTTACGCGAGTTATCGTGCGGACGGGCAGACGGACAAAGCTGGATCATATAAGCTTCTTCAACCTACGGTTGGAAAGGGTAAAATGGAAGATCCCATTACAACCACTCAGCTACTTTGTACAGTCGAGTCTACGAGGGGTGGAGGTCGTTTCCTAGGCGAAAGAACGGCCCACGAAGTGTTCGGTGGAAGGTTGTAATTCAGTAAACATTCCTTGTCCATAACCGAAGCAGAAGAATTAAATATTTTGCTGTTTAATCGAAATATCCTAGCTGCGTAGGATGTTTGTCAGAGTTTTCAGAGATTACTTCTTTTGCTTTGCTACTGCGTTGGCGTAATATTGTAGAGTACTTTTGAGTTGATACGGAGCCAAGGCCAAAGTCAAGTTACCTATCAAAGTTTGCTCCAGTTAGGCGCAAACAAAGTTTCTGATAGGAACCTTCAGATTATTCGTTCTTGAAGATGAAAGTTGATAGCAACATCTTGATACCTCATGGCATGATCGCGTTGTTTATTTAGTACGTCACAAACTTGACATTCATCCGTTAAAGGAATAGACACTGCATAGCATAGCAAAGTAAAAAGGCAACATTTAGCAGATTAAAACTCCAACTAGACGAAACCCGTCGAAAACGACAGTACGTTTTTTTTTTCGTTTTTTTTTTTTTTTTTTTTTGACTGAAGGTTTAAAGACCAGAGTAAGCAACTCAATGTGCTATAAGCAGTCGCCCGTCCCTAATTTAGGGTCACTGGTTCCAGGAAAGGGAGAGAGCCAGTGCCGTAAGACAAACACAACATCCATACCTCACCCGGATTCGAACCCAGGCCATTCACGAACAAATCATCATAAGCCAGCGCGTAGACCACTGCGCCACTGGGGTGGCCAGGGTCGTGATGAGCATCATGGCTGCACCATTTTTCAGTCGCAAAATATGAGGCGTAAGTCCACTCATCTCGATCGTGTGAAAAAATTAAACTGGATAGCGCACTCTTTCACTCTCATCTTCAGTCACAACTGGTTTTTGTAAATTTTGTTGGGATGAGATTCGCGCTGCGAATTAGTCTTCATTCTCTCTTGTCTGAGACATATACACTGCTGGCCACCCAAAATGCAACACCAAGAAGGAAGCATCCGATTGGCCTGAAATTCGCAGCATGCGTCGCCCGCGACAGGACATGCAAACGATTAGCATTGCAGCGCATATGCAAATCATGTGCGCCCGGCACGCCACCGATAATCACTATAAGAAGGGTGCACAGAAGGTGCGGTGTAAGTAGTGAAAGTGTGCTGTGTTGCCCGACCTGTGCGTGGGAAGCTTCCTGATGCTTCATCACAGAATACGGAAGTCATTCCAGCACGTTTCGGAGTTCGACAGAGGACGAATAGTGGCTTATCGCGACAGCGGTTTATCCTACCGAGACATCGGCGCTCGTGTGGGATGACATCCAGCCACAGTGAGGCGAGTATGGATTCGGTGGGGGCAGGGGGATGGACGGACCGACGTGAGCGATTACCGCAGACGCGGCACACCACCAAATGAGAGTACCGCCATGTTGTGCGGCGGGCATTGACGGATCGCAACGCCACATCACGAACGTTAGCTCATGAATTAGGGTGTGTTGCGCAACAGCCTGTGTCAGCACGTACCGTTCGACGTCGTCTGCAGGAGTGGGGGACTTGTTGTACGGCTCCCATTGCTCCGATTACCATTGACGTTACACCACCGGCGAGTGCGGCGGCAGTGGGCAGTTGAACGCTTCACCTGGACTAGGGAATGGCACGACATTGTCTTCTCCGACGAATCCCGCTTCTGCCTGCAACACCACGATGGTCGGATCCGAGTGTGGCGGCACCGCGGCGAAAGACTTTATGACGCCTGCATTATGCATCGCCATACCGGTCCGTCGCCTGGCGTTATGGTTTGGGGCGCAATTGGACATGACACCCGCATCTCTCTGGTACGCATCGCCGGTACACTCAACAGCCACCGCTGCATCTCCGACGTTTTGGAGCCTGTAGTCCTCCATTACCTGCAGGACTTGCCAGCGGCCACGTTACAACAGGACAATGCGCCCACGCACGTGGCACGCATCGCGCAACAATTCTTCACTGCACACCAGGTGTCGCAACCGAGTGGCCCGGCAAGCACCACCCGTGATGAACTGTGGCAACGTGTGGAAGCAGCCTGGACCGACATACCCCAAGCCCACATCCAAAGCCTCTTTTGTTCGATGCCGCGGCGTGTAGCTGCCGTTATTGCCAGCCTTGGGGGCCACACGAACTATTGATGTCTGCGCGTTCCGCAAGTCGCACGGGCCTGTAAGCTCAATCGTTTCATCTTTGTATCTGTTGTTATGTGTCCAGTAAATCCGGCATTGCTATCTCGTGTCCTTCTTGGTGTTACATTTTGGGTGGCCAGCAGTGTAGTTACGACCCATTGATCGCTCACGCCTTCCAATAAGGCTCTTTCGTTTTCTTTTCATTATTTTTCTGCGGGAGAGACATTCTGTTAAGGGTAAGTATGCAATAAAGTATTTACTTACTTTACGACTGATCATAGAACACCATGCACACACTAAGTCTGACACTGAACTCAGCGCCTGATGTAGATAAGGGCTGCATGCAAGCTTCTGCCATAGACTTTACATGGAACCTTTGCCGCCCCACCACGCCCGAACGATTTCCCCAACCTAAGTTTTGCCTTTGACTGACCCACCTACATGGGGAGTCCTTTATTTTGGTACCTGAATCATAGTTTTACGTTCGGCCGTTCTCTCAAAATAAGACTCACGGTAAAAAACCTTACAGAATGAAGATATAAATGTCGCACCTCAATACGTACATTGCAAATATTTTCACTAAAAATGGTCAACGTTATGTTTATTTACATATTTTCATAATGCGAAAAGTCTTACCTACGTGAATAAACTGGATCGATATTAAATTGTACATTTACATCACGCTGTCCAACGGCATAACGCAATCAGGTCTTCGAGAGTGTTCCCTGTTCCAATGAGAAGAACTTTGATACGAATGCCTACTTGCGTTGCTTTGCGCAACGGTTCGCTCAGAAAAGAAGAGAACACTTCGGACTTTGAACTATCTCAGTCCCTTAATGCTTTCGCCTTCAACAGCGCGTGAGTCAACCGCAGGCGATCGAATATCGTCGCCTGTGGTTGACGCTTCTCCCATAGACTTTACAAGGGCACTTTGCCGCCCCACAACGCCTGAACCGTTGCCCCTATCTCATTTTTCACTTCCACATGCACATCTACATGGTAAAACCTTTATTTTGATACCTCAACCATATCTTTACGTTCAGCCGTTCTCCTAAAATAGGACTCACAGTAAAAAACTTATGGTATTAATATATACATTGAAGAGCAATTGAATTAGAGATAGCTGGCGTTATGCAAATGTGGCGCTGTGGGCGGACCTCGTAAACGGAAACGACAGTGACGTATGCAGCGACTTCCGACAATATAAGGAGTGATGCGACGGGAATTAGTAAGAGTCGACCGTAGTATGGGTAAGACGAAGGATCTAAGAGCATTTGATCGTGGGAAAATTGTCGGGGCCCGGCGAATGGGTCACTCCATCTCGGAAGTCGTGCAGGCACTAGGATTTTCAGGATCCACTGTGTCACGGGTGCACCGTGAGTACATCGAATCGGATAAAACCATCCCTGAAAGGGACAACTGCCGTCGGCTAGCTCGCATTGTAACAGCGGATAGACATGACACAGTGCAAGAAATCACTCGGCAATTTAACTCTGGTGCACAAAAACGTGTAAGCAGCCACACCATCTAGAGCCATCTCCTCGCTATGGGGTACAGAAGCCATCGTCCCACGAGGGTACCGCTGCTGACCGCACATCACAGGGTGCAAAGATTAGCATGGGCGCGGGAACATCGCCACTGGACCCTAGACATGTGGGAAAATGTTGCCTTGATTGATGAGTTGAGATTCACGTTGGTGCATGCAGATGGCACGATACGAGTACGGCGCAAACCACATAAAGCGATGGATCCTTCTTGCCAGCAGGGTACTCTTCAAGATGGTGAGGGTGGTATTCTCGTCTGGGGACTGTTTACGTGGACTGAAATGGGGCCCCTGGTACGTGCAACATCGATCTCTCACAGGTCAACATTACCGGAATATCCTGGACAACCAATTGCTCCCGTATTTGTGCGTCTTCAACATCCCACTGGGGACCTCATCCTGCAACAAGACATGCAGCTCCCGAATTGTTTCCGAATGGTTGGATGAACACTCCACCGGCGTGACCTCGCTACCTTGGCCAGCTAGGTCACCTGACCTCAAACCCATCGAGTACGGATCTGTGATGCCATCGAGAGAGATGACACCCCTCCATCAAATCTTCGTAAACTGTGGGAGCTTGCTGGCCAGGGGTCGTGGATCCGTATGGCTTCCCAACACTTCTGGTGCTAGATATCGAGAGATCCGTCGAGACGAATCGCCGCCGTCATCAGGACGAAAGGTGGTGCTACACGTTACTAGACAAGTATCTCTAATTCAATTGCTCTGCATTGTAGATGTATAAATTTCAACGTGAATCGAGAATTGTTCTCTGAGGTGAAATACTACTGTGTGTGTCATAAGACTGTCCTGTTTTGACAGCGCAAAATGTAGGGTTTATATACTGTTTTCAGAGACGTTTGCCTGAAATTAATAGACCAGAGCTCAAAAAAACAATAGTAGAAATAAGTAAACCAGACTTTTTGCTCGAAATATGCACAACCTTACAAATGTCTTGTAGTACACTCATTGTCATAATAATCCACGCACCATGAAGAAGGCGTTGAATTAAAATGAGATTTTATTGGATTGAAATGGTATGTCCGACAAAGGACCAGCACGCGTGGACGGCGAGAACGGAAAAGTAGGACAACTTACCTAGGCAAAATAATCCCTCTCGGCATCGACACATACTTGCCATCTGTCCGGCAAGGTCACGATCCCGGAACGAAAAAAGTCTTGTGGCTGGGACCCGAAGAAGTCATCAACTGCACGTGGAACCTCGTTGTCTGTCGTGAACTGTTTCCCGGGCAGGAAGTGATCCAGGCGACGAAACGTATGATAGTCTGTCGGAGACAAGTCCGAGTAATAGGCAGCATAAGGCAGTGCTTCATAGCCCAAGGTACTTAGTGTCAGCATCGTTCGTTGTGATACATGAGGGCGAGCATTGTCCTGGAGCAGAAGAACGCCATGTCTGTTGATCAAAGCCCATTGTTTCCGCAGCAATTTCCGGTGCATTTGGTGTAATTCAGCACAATAACTTTTAGCAGTGATGGTTTGGCCCCATGCCAAGAAAATGCGATTAACTATCCCGGCTGTGGACCACCAGACAGAAAGCATCATCTTCTGGGTGTGTAGGAGTGGCTTAGGATGCCGTCCAGCAGGCTGTGCCTTGTTTAGCCATTGTGTAGATCGCTTCTGATTATCATAAAGGACCCGCTTCTCGTCGCAGGTGACGATACGATGCAGTAGAGATTCCTGTTTATTCCTGGCAAAGCAGCGACGTGCAGACTTCCAAACGCCTAGTCTTGTTGGCAGATGTCAACTCATGCGACAGCCACATGTCCAGCTTTTTGACCTTACCCAGCCAGAAGTCGAACAACTGTCGTGTGGTGGACACCTACCTCTCCCGCTAACTCACGACACTTTTTCTGGGTGTCCGCTTCAACCACACATAACAGAACATCGTCAGAAACAGCAACAGGTCTGTGACCACGTGATTCGTTTTGCAAAGTCCGTATCTCCGCTTCGAAACTTCACAAACCATCGCCGAATGGTTCGTTCGTTGGCTGTATTCTCCACAAAAGCTTTGTTAACGTTTCGAGCGGCAATGCCTGCATAATGGCCCAGTTTAAATTCTTTCAGGAAGATGACTCTCAAATCCGGCGTCTGCATGTTTCCTTTGCAAGCCACGTTACGTCCAAATAGACCACGCCTGAACCTTGTTCTTCACACACGTGCTAGCTATTTATAGTAACTCTGTGACGTAATACCCGCAACACCTGTGGGTGGTTCCATTCCGCTGTGGTGCGGGGGCTTTTCCCACTGCTCGTTCGCGCTGGACATTTCATTCGCACCAACCCAGTAGTAGTGAGATGGTACATACAAAGGGCATAAGTGATTACAATATCACAGCAGCAAGGCGATTTCCCGCCGACATACGGCACACTTTCCGGTCAGCGTTAGTACCGCGGCAGACTACCTCGTGCTCAGATACATGCGGTGATACTGTCCGGCATGGAGTCAAAGAGACGCCGTATATTACGTTGGGACAGATTGGCCCACGCTGCCTTCAACAGACCCTCTCAATGACGAACACTGGGACACGGAGAAAGCTGGAGTTCCATCTGGTCCCACAGGTTCTCGATGGGCGAGAGATCAGGAGATCTGGTAAGCATCGGAAGCCTCGAGGCATGACGTAGACAGTCCTGGGAAATCCAAAGCCGTGTGTGGACAGGCGTTACCTTTTTGGAAAAGGGGTCCGGGCGGTTCCACCAGGAAAAGCAGCACATTGGGCCGTAGGACCTCCTGTACGTAGAGCTGGGCTGTCAAGGTTCCTCGGATCACTGCGAGGGAACTCCGGCTGTCATACGCGATGGCTCCTCAGACTATCACGCCTTCAGTTCGAGACGTGTGCGGACAGTGACGTTGCGATTGTTGCGCTTTCCTGCAGTCCTCCACACGCTGACACAGTGGTCGTCCATTCCCACACGGAAACGGGATTCGTCGCTGAACACTATACGTCTCCAGTCTGTAGCATTCCACGTTGCTCGCTCCTTACACCACTGCAATGGACGCCGACGATGGTCAGGTGTTAATGGCAGAAAACGTAAGGGCCGTCTAGAGTGCAGATTCGCCTCTGCCAGGCGTCTGAAAATAGTTCTGGCAGACACAGGAGCACCTTGTACAGCCGCCACATGTCTTTGGACATTGGACAAGGACATCACTGCATCAGCAGAAATGACCGTGGGATCGATGATCTCTCACGATCCCACGGTCATTTCTGCTGGTGGTGTGTCCACGGTGTCCGGGTGCCTTACCGTGTCCTTTGCTCCCAACAAAATCACACCGTACTGTCCGACCGGCACAGACAGTGCGGGTGATTTTGTTGGGAGCAATGGACAAAAAAATGGCGGCCAAGTCGGAACGTCGGCCACCCTGGATCTTTCATCCCGACGATACGTCCTCGTTCAAACTCCCTCAGTTGCCCATACGCACACCTGCGGAGAATCCTCAGCATGTCTTTAGCTCAAGGATCTCACCTTACTCTTACCGTGCATTTCGGCACGCACGTGGAAGTCCCCTGCGCGGCGCCTTATAGGTCCAAAGGATTGAGATTGTAGCGCTGGTCTTGGACGCGCGGGCATGCGAAATCGCACGAAACTTTAATCATTTGCATGTGTGCTCTCCCCGTAGCTATTGGCCAAGTTTCGCGTTAATCGCACGGTTTTTATTTGGTGCGCGGATTTTTATGACAATGAGTGTGTTTCGGATGTAATCTACTGGTATTCCATATACACAGATGTGCCAAGAGTCATGCTGACGCAAAAGTTACCTGCACTGATGTGCCAATAGAGGTTAGGTGGCGTAAAAAACTACACTGATGTGCCAATAGAGGCTAGGTGGCGTAAAAGTAAACTACACTGATGTGCCAATAGAGGCTAGGTGGCGTAAAAGTAAACTACACTGATGTGCCAATAGCGGCTAGGTGGCGTAAAAGTAAACTACACTGATGTGCCAATAGAGGCTAGGTGGCGTAAAAGCAAACTACACTGATGTGCCAATAGAGGCTAGGTGGCGCAAAAGTAAACTACACTGATGAGCCATAGAGGCTAGGTGGCGTAAAAGTAAACTACACTGATGTGCCAATAGCGGCTAGGTGGCGTAAAAGTAAACTACACTGATGTGCCAATAGAGGCTAGGTGGCGTAAAAGCAAACTACACTGATGTGCCAATAGAGGCTAGGTGGCGCAAAAGTAAACTACACTGATGTGCCAATAGAGGCTAGGTGGCGTAAAAGTAAACTACACTGATGTGCCAATAGAGGCTAGGTGGCGCAAAAGTAAACTACACTGATGTGCCAATAGAGGCTAGGTGGCGTAAAAGTAAACTGCGTTTTTCCCTGATATCCCTGCTTCTGAAGCTCCTATCTGAAAAATTCCTTCTTCAGCGGATACAGCTCCGGAATGGGAAATATTTTGCAGATAATTTCTATTTTTTGGTAAAAATGGTTTTGCCACCAGGGGGCTTAAGTGTTGATTTCTGCTTCTGATGTATTTGCAGCAAAACCTGAGCTTCCTAAAACTCGACTGAATAAATTCTTTCGGGGACCGGTACTACTCACATAGATCAACATTTTCGGAATATGTTCTTCTCAGAATAATGCATGATTTCTCCGCCAGGTGGCGTAGATGTATATCTTTTTTTTTTTTTTTTGTCAATATCTATGTTTTTAATGGTCCGATTTGAAAAATTGCTTCTTTGTTGGATAGCGTTTCTGGTGCGAAATGTTTTTCACATAATTTCAAAATTTTCAAGTAAATCATAGACTTTCCGATAGGAGTCGTTAAGGTGAATTGCGTTTCCCCTTATATTTCTGCTTCTAAAACGCCAATTTGAATTTTTTTTTTTTTCCTGTGTCGCATACAGCTCCTGATGGAAAATGTTTCTCATATACTGTATCTAATAGTTGGCAAAGAACGGTTCGGCCACCAGGAAGTATAACTCTTAATTTCTGCTTCTGATGTATTTGCAGCAAAATCTGAGCTCGTGAAAACTCGACTGAAAAAATTATTTCCTAGACGGAAACCACTCACATCGAAAAACCTTTTGAGAATACTTTCTTCTTACAATAATGCATGGTTTTACCACCAGGGGACGTAAAGTCACATCTTATTTTTGTCGATATCTCTGTTTCTAAGAGTCCGATATGAAAAATTATTTCTGTGTTGGAGAGTGCTTCCGGTGCGAAATGTTTCTCATATAAATTCATGTTTTTCTTAACACACAAGTCTGCAACCAGAGGGCGTAAGCTTTGATAAATTTAATTCGCGTCAGAACGGATTCAAAAGACGTACTCATTACACCCGAAAATTCGGTGTCATCTTCCTTGTTAGTTTGTTTTTGTATTTTTTAAAGACGTACTAAAAAGACGTATCAACAATTTTTCCACGAGTTATCATTGCTCTTTAAATTTGTCGTCACAGAGCAACGGAAAAGACGCGTTACTACGTAAAGTGTGTTTCGAAGTCATTTCCGAAGCCAATAACAGCGCAAAACACGGTTTCCTTTAATATTTCAGAATCGACATCGTTGTTCAGCATTACGTAAGAGGAATCTAAAATAAAATCTTGTGTTACTAAAACCAGCTTCTTCTCAGGAACTGTGTCGGAATCGCATTATAGGAAGTTGCGTTGGAAGGATCTCATATCCTGTGGCTCGCCAATGGGGTTTTCGTTTAGAGACGAGTAAGGATAATTCATTCGATTAAAATTCGTGAAAATCTCTATTCATTTCCGCGAATGAAAGCAAAAATATATTTATTGCGCCTGCTGAGGTCCACTATCTGATCGGTTGCGAAGAAAACTATTATTATTTCTAAAATATTGTACAAAGGCCCTTCCACAAAAACTGAGAGTAATTTTTTTTTTTTGGAGTTCGCAACAGTGCTAAGGGTGAAGATAACCACCGAGATGATTAACTAAATTAAGGAAGTATCAATGGCAGAAAATTTTGATTTGTTATTGCGCAGTTGTTTAAGGTACGTCTGCATTTCGTCATATGGAGGTTAGTAATTCCGAGTTAAGAAGTGAAATGCGATAAAAATTTTGCTATCGTTTGGGTAAAACGGGTTCAGAAACAGTTAATTTAACGAAAAAAAGCTTACAAAGATAAATGATTGGGTGAGTGAACGATTTTTTAAAAATGGCGTCTGTCGGCAGATCTCGCTCCTAGGCCTGGTAGACCTGAAAGTGTTGTTACGGAGCGTATTGTTAACACTGTTTGGGAAATCCAACAAGAAGATCGACGAATGGCATGTGAAGACATAGCGACGTCAACTATAATTTCAAAAACGTAGGCATTCCGCATTCTACGCGACAAATTACTGCAGCATCGTGTGTGTTCCAGATGGGTACCTTATCAAATGACGAGAGAACAATTGCTAGCTAGAGTTTAGGTGTGTCATGAGTGGAAACAAATGCTTGAAAATAATTCAAACTTTTTGAACACAGTAATAACTGCCGATGAAACATGGATCCACTATTTCGACCCCCTCACGAAGCACGTAACGAGTGTCTGGAAACACACGGGCTCCCCCTCCGAGTCCTCCCAACCAAATCAGCTGGGAAGGTGATAATGATAATTTTCTTTTATCTTAAAGACGTTGTATACTAGCATCCCGTTCATCCACAAATTACTGTCAATGCTGAGTATTATATTTCAGCCTTGAAGCGTCTGCAACGATATACACTACCTACCAAAAAGTAATTGGACACCTGTGATAGCAAAGGGAAACGAAGTTTATTCACCTTCAGTAGTTGGTGGAGCCTCCACGAGCGGCGATGGACGACAGCTAGCGGTATTTTCTTCCACTCGGCTTGGAGAAGACAGGTCAGTTTCTTCACCGATTTCGGACGGTGGGGCACCCCTTAAGTCGACGCTCCAACTCGTCCCAGAGGTGCTCGATAGGGTTAAGGTCCGGGCTCTGCGCAGGCCAGCCCATTCGATTAACCCCATTGTCACCATACCAAGCCATGGTGGACCTCGCAACATGACAGGTGGCATTGTCATCCTGAAAGTAACATGAGACCACCCCGTAAAACTGCCACAACGTAGGAAACGCATGGTCATCCAAAATGGTGCAGTAGGTCTCGGCGTTGAGTCTACCAGGAATTGCGACCAAGGGTCCCGTGCCATACCAGGAGAAACACCCCCATAGCATAATTCCACCGCCGCCGAACTTCACAGTTGGCACAATACATTCCGGCAGGAAGCATTCTCCAGGCAGACGCAAAAGCCATACCCTGCCATCCGAACGGCAGGGAATGAACCTTGATTCGCCGCTCCAGAGAACCTGTTTCCACTGTTCAACGGTCTACTGTCGACGTTCTTTGCACCACGTTAGCCGAGCAGCGCTATTGGACTTGGTGATCAAAGGCTTGTGGGCGGCAGCACGTCCATGATAACCGAGCAGATGGGCTTCCTTACGGATGGTATTCATCGAAAGAACACTCCCGGATGCCTGTTGAAACTCCTCGCGGATGTGGGCCATCGATTTGGTGCGGTTCTTCCGAATTTCTCTGGCCAGCACCCGTCGGTCTCTAACTCCCAGTTTTGTGGGTCTGCCTGGTCGGGACACATTCCGGCAGTCACCTCTCATCTTCCACTTGCCAATCACGTAGGCCACTGTCGATTTTGGGTACTTCAACTCGCTGGATATGCCACGTATGGATCGGCCATTTCTGTGATACCCAAACGATTACACCTTTCTCGAAATCTGAGAGCTCCGAACTGCGTGGCATCTTGCATGCGACTGGTTGCATTGTTGTTTACCACACGATATTTAACGGCGGCGGCCGTGACGTGTATCAGGACCGCAGATGTCGTCGATTGCAGGGGTGTCCAATTACTTGTTGGTAGATAGTGTATATCGATTAAGCGACCGGAACTGGAGGGCAAGTGGACCCTGCACCATCATAACTCCCACCCACGTGTAGCTGCTTGTGTTCAACACTTTCTTACGGAATGCAGTACTGAAATCATGCCACCGCCCGCCTACAGTCCTGACCTCGCCCCATGCGATTTCTGGTTGTTTCCAACAATGAAGGAGAAGTTCCGTAGCGCAACATTCAACACAGATGCTGACGATATTCAAGCTGTACAGGGGTCGCTAAAGCAGCTTCCACAAAATGCCTTCGCCACATGCTTTGAAAAGTGGACTGAACGATGGGACCGTTGCATATCATCCGAGGGAAGATACTTTGAGAAAGAATAACATATATTTTGCTGTCCCTGTATTTCTTTATTTTGTGTGATTTTACTCTCAGTTTTTATAGAACGGCCGTTGTACTTTCAAGTAGACTATATTTACCATTATATTCGCCATCAATACGTGATTGAAAGCAAAGCACAGCGATTCCCAATCAAAATACAGCTTCAACTATTATACTCTTAGCAAGTCCTTTGCAAAAAAAACACGTGCTGATGTACTACACCTTGCAAATTAATTGGGACACGCTATTTTATTCTCAGAATTGTAATGTGATCGCCAGTTGATGTCGGAAACCCACGTAAACCGGTTTTATCAGCTGAGAGGTGGTGTGACTGTTAGAACTTGATAGTAAGAATGTGGTTTGACCGGTTTTAAACAGGAAATGGGCACTTGAGCTTCAGTTGTGAGCTTTCGTGTGTGACAGGTGGATGTTAGTTTTTGCTCTCTGTGAGTACGTGTTGCTTTCGTGTATTGAAAAATGGATATTTCCCCAAGGAAGCGTGCAAAAATAATTGCTCTGAAGGATCACACTTCTATGACAGTGAGAGATATCGCTTCTGCAGTTGGTGTAGGCAAATCAAGACTGCTTACGGGATACAATGCATCTGGATCATCGTCTCCAAAAAGGAGAGGTAAATGTAGAAGAAAACGAAAAACAACTCCATGAACCGATAAATATCTAATCAGAAATAGTAAAATGAATCCAAAAAAAAAAAACAAGCATCGACCTTCAAAGAGATTTATTGGCTAGTGGTTGTGATGTTAGTGATTCAACTGTACGCCGTTGGATTCTGGAAGTTGGCCGGAAGGCACGAAGACCAACGAAAAAACAACGTTTGAATGCGAAAATGAAGATAAAACGTTTAGCATGGGCCAAAAAATATAAATCATGGACTGCTGACGACTGGAAGAAGGTAATTTTCAGTGATGAAACTCATTTATTTGTGCAGGGTTACCAAGCAAATGTCGTTAGACGAAGCAACTGTGAACCCTTAAGACCTGAGCATGTCAAACAAACTGTAAAACACCCTCTGAAACAGGTGTTTTGGGTTTTTTCACATCAAATGGCGCTGGAAGCTTAGTTCCTGTTCAAGGTATGATGAATTCAGCCAAGTACGTAGAAATATTACAACGTAGGATTGTTCCATTCTTGCAAACTTTTGACGGGACATTTCAACATGACTTGGCCCCATGTCACAATTCGAAATTGGTCAAGCTGGAAAATCAAATTCATTTGCTTGATTGGCCTGGAAATTCGCCAGACTTAAATCCCATAGAAAACTTGTGGAATATTTTGAAGAGACGTTTAGGTAAAATGGATTGTACAACCAAAGAACGCATGATAACGAATGCTATAAAAGTGTGGTTTATGAAGTCAAAAATATGTGCACTCAATTAGTGGAGGCAATGCCAAAACGAATTCAAGAGGTCATTTCTGCTAAAGGAGGACATACTTCATACTAATACAGATATTTATCAGTGTATATGAAGGCATAGAATGATATAAAGGCATAGTTTTATAAAGAAAGAGTGATTTTTTACTTTGTCCCAATTAATTTGCACAGTACAGTATGGTCCATTCTTCTGGAATCATGTCCAGCGAAATATATTTACAGATATGGGAAAGTGAATTTGAGCCCTTACAAATAAATTTCTCAAGAAATGGAAGGCAATCAGTAATAGAAGAAAAAAAAAACAACAACAACGAATAAACGTGGTTGGTACATTCCACGAAGAGGAAAAATTCTTCTAGAATGTTAATTAACAGGATATTCGTCTACGAACCGAATCTAATTCCACATTTATGAGCCGCTCAAATAATACTTATAAATTCCTCATTTGAAATTCGTTGTCAGCGTGGCCCATAAAACGTCACACTTCCTAACTCTCAGACTTGCATCGCACAATGGCTTCTTTTGTAACACTACAGACAGTGAAAGATGGCGACGGTCGGTATGTTTGAAGACATCGGTCTTGTGTTTCAGCAGACTGGCAACGCTTCGAGTACTCTGGTTACAACACCCAGTCCAGCATTCTGCGGTTGCTAACTCCACCCACCCCGACCTTTTCTGTGTTTTTTTTTTTTAATTTGTTTCCTGTTTGTTCCCCGCCCCCTTTTTTTTTCAATTCCAGAGCTCTTCAAGTAACCTTTTGTGTACCCAAACTTGAGATAACAAAGAGCTGTTTTTATGCAATGGAAGAAACTAAAATTGAAAAAAAGTTAAAAAAATAATAATAATAAAAGTATGAGACGACTGTAGTCGTGACATTCCCTTATTTAGGAATAGCTACGCTTATCGTAATAAGATAGAATCACCTCCTGGAAATATCGTTATTTTTTACCCGGATATACGTGTTCAACGATTTCGTATTACCACAAGTCTTACTAGGAAAGTGTTTTTCTGTCTCACTCGGATTTTAACCAAACTTTGGCACAAATGCTCATTATCACCAATAGTGGACATATGTAAAATATTTCGTCGGAAATCCAACAGCTTATAGGCAGATTTAGAAAGTCCAGGAAATTCACCAATGATGAAAGCGCCACACTTAGCAACGCCATTAAATCGTGATTTAAATCAGAGGACAACCAACTTTTGGAGAGAGATGGGAAACTGGCTAAAGTTCGGAAGGCCGGATTAAAATACAAGTTGGTAAAATCATGCAATGCATTGATTATGATACGCTTTCCAACATACCAGAAATCATTACTCCAGTTATTACTCAAGTTATGAGGATAATGGCTGTGGAATAAATCTCGCTCCTGTGTCCTGACCTTTGACCCCATTTCAATGATATTTAACACAATTGGTTCAGTATTCGTCCGGAACAAAATACTAAAGTTTTGTCGCAATAGAAGCATTTTAGTCAAGTTATGAGGATAATGGCTGTGGAATAAATCTTGCTCCTGAGCCCTGACCTTTGACCCCATTTCAATGATATTCAACACAATTGGTTCAGTATTCTTCCGGAACAACATACTAACGTTTCCTCGCAATAGAAGCATTTTTAGTCAAGTTATGCGGATAATGGCTGTGGACTAAATCTCACTTTTGAACCCTGACCCCATTTCGATGATATTAAACAGAACCGGTTTGGTATATCTCCGGAACAACATACTAAAGTTTCGTCGCAATGGAAGCATTTTTAGTCAAGTTATGCGGATAATGGCTGTGGAATAAATCTCGCTCCTGTGTCCTGACCTTTGACCCCATTTCAATGATATTCAACACAATTGGTTCAGTATACTTCCGGAACAACATACTAAAGTTTCGTCGTAATAGCAGCATTTTAGTCATGTTATGAGGATAATGGCTGTGGATTAATCTCACTCCTTTGCCCTGACCCCATTTCGATGATATTAAACAGAACCGGTTTGGTATATCTCCGGAACAACATAATAAAGTTTCGTCGCAATAGAAGCATTTTTAGTCATGTTATGAGGATAATGGCTGTGAAATAAATCTTGCTCCTGTGTCCTGACCTTTGACTCCATTTCAATGATATTCAACACAATTGGTTCAGTATACTTCCGGAAGAACATATTAAAGTTTCGTCGTAATAGCAGCATTTTTAGTCTTGTTATGAGGATAACGGCTGTGGAGTAAATCTCACTCCTGTGCCCTGACCCCATTTCGATGATATTAAACAGAACCGGTTTGGTATATCTCCGGAACAACATACTAAAGTTTCGTCGCAGTAGAAGCATTTTTAGTCAAGTTATGAGGATAATGGCTGTGGAATAAATCTCGCTCCTGTGCCCTGACCTTTTACCCCATTTCGATTATATTAAACAGAATTGGCTCAGTTTACCCCCAGAACAACATACTAAAGTTTCGTCACAATAGAAGCATTTTTAGTCAAGTTATGAGGATAATGGCTTCGGAATAAATCTGGCTTCTGTGCCGTGACCTTTTGACCCCATTTCGCCTATTTTCGATAGGATTCATCTCCAGGATGTCCCATACCATATAGTAAAATTTCATCGAAATCGAACCATTTTATACACGAGTTATTATACGGACAGGCAGACAGACAAAGCTGGAGCATATGCGTTTTTTCAACCTACTGTCGAAATGCGTAAACAATTGGTAAACCGAAGATCAATCAATGCAGATATTGTAAATTTACAATGCGCTAATTATTTGTCAAAGTCTAACAAATTATATATGATCTGAAACGTAGTTTTTCAAATAAATATTTAATGATACACAAGTTAATTCATTTGCCCTGCATATCACAAGTTTATTCAGCATGCCCCGCATTATCTCCATCAAGTAACGTTATACGTTTATAATCGTCAGCCACGCGAATCGGCAGTCTATGAGATGGATCTCCAATAATAATTAAACAGGACAATATATCCTAATTATTTATAATTCTGTCAACAACTTGCAAACGGATTTGATGATGATGCTCTTGAGCGTTCATAAGATAAAAAGATAGTGAACGAAATAAGCAATTGCCATCAGGAGAAATTGGAATCTTTCTAAAATTACTATTGTGTACTAACATTTTTCACAGCATGATAACGCACATATGCTCTTTTCGAATTCGAAACTAAGACGGTTGTCTGAGTTTGAGTGACTCGTGTTCGTTGCCTCGTTGTGGTTCGTGACAGTTTGACGTCACAACACAGCTCTGGTTCATCTTTCCAATAATATGCAACACGTCGTAAAAGTGTGACGTCACAACATGGAACTAAAACTAGCGTTAGCTGACACGTGTGTTTATGCCCAGTCGCCATGTTGTGACGTCACAAATTCGACCACGTATACGGTACACGAACTGAAGCATATGCCTCAAAAAGTGTGTCGGAACGGAAAAAGCATTAAAACTTTTGAGGGAAAATAAAAAATTGATGAAATCGAAAATTGCGAATTTTTAGATTTTTGTGAACATCTACATAGTCAGAGTTTTCATTTAAAAAAAAATCATCAAAATCGGTGCGGTAGCCTTTTATATATTAAGAAGATAAGATGTTCACACATTTTTAGAGCGTTTTTGATAAGAAATTACCGAAAACGAAAGAAGTTTAAAGAATTGAAACTGGCAACAGCGTGTTAGGTGTACACGAAAGAAACATCTGCTGCACTTAAGCAAAGAATATTCTTCTTAAGAATATAAACTTAAGCGTTTATATTCTTTGACTTAAGTATCGTCTGCTGAGAAAATGGCGAACGTAAACAAGCTGTGGATAGAATGTCGTGCTTTTGCTCTTTACGAAGAGAAGTATTTGTATTCTGTAATCAAAAAACGCTGTGAAAATCATGGAATTTACATTTCTAAATATAGAATAAGCAATATTATTAATATTCGAGGGAAAATCGTCAAGCATTGCTTTTAACAGGAAAAAGAACACCAAACGAATATCTAAAGAAGGTATGTACTTTTACGACTATAGGTCTCTGGACTTTAAAGAAAATCCATCGACATAAAGAGCAATCCCTAAGTCGTTAAAAATATCTGTATCAACTGTAAACAAAGTAATAAACAAAGATTTGAATCTCAAAAACGCCAAAAAACATAATCGTCACCACTTTTGCTTAGCCACATGGCTGAGCACAGAACACGGTGTAGACTTTCTTATAAAATTCACTTAGCCAGAGACAGATGGAAATTTATTGTGACTATTGATGAAGCATGGATCTTTTTCTTAGTCACGTGGCTGAGAGCAGAACACGGTGTAGACTTCCTTATAAAACTCATTTAGCGGGAGACATGGAAATTTATTGTGACTATTGATGAAGCATAGGTCTACCTAAACGATTGTAACAAAAATGGTCGATTTGCTATCGCAAAACAGCAGAAAAACTTACAAACTTGGTTCCAAGAACTCAAAGAAAGTTTCAGTAAAGGATACATGATTATTGTAGGTTCCTCGTATAATGGGAAACTAAAGTAAAAAAAGTTAAAAAGAATGTAAAAATAAATTCTACATATTACCAAAATAATGTTTTAACTCCTATATTTAAAGAGGAAATAATATTTCTTTATCCACAAAGTCTTCAAACAGTAGAACTCCATCATACATCCAAAATCTACCACTCTATTTCCTGAAAAAATGAAAAAAGAAACGGGTATCAAGTGTATACCTTATGCTCGTATTCCTTCAAATTTCCCTGATGTGTCACCAATGGACTGTCGGGCCTTCGGAATGCTAAAAAGAGCGCTCAGACCGAAAACAATGATTGGACTATGGAAAGCAGTGGAAGATAAAAAAAGAGACGGGTATCAAGTCTATACCTTCTGCTCATATTCCTTCAAAGTCCCCTGATGTGTCACCAATGGACTATTGTAACATCGGACTGCTAAAAAGAGCGCTCAGACCTAAAACAATGATTGGACTACGGAAAGCAGTGGAACATGAAAAAAGAGACGGATATCAAGTTTATACCTTTTGCTCATATCTCCTCAAAGTCCCCTGATGTGTCACCAATGGACTATTGTGCCTTTGAACTGCTAAAAAGAGCTCGCAGACCTAACACAATGATTTGACTACGGAAAGCAGTGGAAGATGAGAAAAGAGACTGGTATCAAGTCTATACCATTTGCTCATATTCCTTCAAAGTCCCCTGAAGTGTCACCAATGGACTATTGTGCCTTCGGACTGCTAAAAAGAGCTCTCAGACCTAAAACAGTGATTGGACTATGGAAAGCAGTGGAAGATGAAAAAAGAGACGCATTTCAAGTGTATACCTTTTGCTCATATTCCTTCAAAGGCCCCTGATGTGTTACCAATGGACTATTGTGCCTTCGGACTGCTAAAAAGATCGCTCAGACCTAAAACAGTGATTGGACTATGGAAAGAAGTGGAAGATTAAAAAAGAGACGGGTATCAAGTCTATACCTTCTGCTCATATTCCTTCAAAGTCCCCTCAGACCTAAAACAGTGATTGGACTATGGAAAGCAGTGGAAGATGAAAAAAGAGACGCATTTCAAGTGTATACCTTTTGCTCATATTCCTTCAAAGGCCCCTGATGTGTTACCAATGGACTATTGTGCCTTCGGACTGCTAAAAAGATCGCTCAGACCTAAAACAGTGATTGGACTATGGAAAGAAGTGGAAGATTAAAAAAGAGACGGGTATCAAGTCTATACCTTCTGCTCATATTCCTTCAAAGTCCCCTCAGACCTAAAACAGTGATTGGACTACGGAAAGCAGTGGAAGATGAAAAAAGAGACGCATTTCAAGTGTATACCTTTTGCTCATATTCCTTCAAAGGCCCCTGATGTGTTACCAATGGACTATTGTGCCTTCGGACTGCTAAAAAGATCGCTCAGACCTAAAACAGTGATTGGACTATGGAAAGAAGTGGAAGATTAAAAAAGAGACGGGTATCAAGTCTATACCTTCTGCTCATATTCCTTCAAAGTCCCCTCAGACCTAAAACAGTGATTGGACTACGGAAAGCAGTGGAAGATGAAAAAAGAGACGCATTTCAAGTGTATACCTTTTGCTCATATTCCTTCAAAGGCCCCTGATGTGTTACCAATGGACTATTGTGCCTTCGGACTGCTAAAAAGATCGCTCAGACCTAAAACAGTGATTGGACTATGGAAAGAAGTGGAAGATTAAAAAAGAGACGGGTATCAAGTCTATACCTTCTGCTCATATTCCTTCAAAGTCCCCTGATGTGTCACCAATGGACTATTGTAACATCGGACTGCTAAAAAGAGCGCTCAGACCTAAAACAGTGATTGGACTATGGAAAGAAGTGGAAGATTAAAAAAGAGACGGGTATCAAGTC
Source organism: Macrothele yani (assembly GCA_039090855.1). Lineage (NCBI taxonomy): Eukaryota > Metazoa > Arthropoda > Arachnida > Araneae > Macrothelidae > Macrothele > Macrothele yani. The sequence continues at coordinate 16,656,881 of CM076999.1, read as the reverse complement.
TATACCTTCTGCTCATATTCCTTCAAAGTCCCCTGATGTGTCACCAATGGACTATTGTGCCTTCGGACTGCTAAAAAAAGTGCTTAGACTTAAAACAATGATTGGACTATGGAAATAAGTGGAAGAGTAGTTGAATAAAATACCAATCCCAGTTTTAAGAAATGCTGTGTTATCTTCGAAAACTTGATGTAGGTTCATAGTCCAGAGAAAGAGCTGTCACATAGAACATTTAAAAAAGAAATACTATTATTTTAAGCTTTAATTATATTGCTGGAAAGCCGTTCTAAAAATGTCTGAGCATGTTATGTATTTATACACATGTAAAACAAATAAAAAACTATATTTACTAAAGACTAATATTTAGTCTTTATTAGCTGACAAAAGTCTGACAATAATTTTTTAAAAGCCACACCCAATTTTAAAAAATCTGACAGGTGGTTGGCCGTCGACAGTGAACGAAACTTTGTTTTCACATATTTAATTTTGGAGAAAGCTTGTTCACAAACGTATGTGCTATCAAACACTGGAAGCATTTTTCTGGCAAAACTTTTCAGATCTGTAAAGCTATTTCTGGGCAAAAGAGAATAAAAGGTTGCCAAACTTTCACTCAAACAGTGACTTCAAATTATTATTACACTAGACGAAACCCGTCGGAATAGACGGTAAGTTTTTTTTTTTTTTTTTTTTGAAAATAATACTGATATGAAACAACAAATATAAACTTTATTCGATTGACAAATTCATTCAACCACTTTAGTACAGACAATAGTCCAGGTTCGTGATTTTTTTTGTGACTGAAGATTTAACGACCACGGTGACCAATTCAGTGGACTATAAGCAGTCGCCCGTCCCTAATTTAGGGTCACTGGTTTCAGGCAGGGAAGCGAGAGAGCCAGTGCCGTAAGACAAACACAACATGCATGCCTCACCGAAATTCGAACACCGTAGACGGAACCCGTCGTAATCGACAATTTTTTAATTTTTTTTTTCCCCGGTAAACGAAACCCGTCGGAACCGACGCTAAGATTTTTTTTTTTTTTTTTGAAAAGAATAAACTCATATGAAACGCTTATTAAAATCTTTACATAATGGTAAACGTCGTACCTACGTGAATAAACTGGATTGATTGAATGTTAAATTGTATATAAACACTGAAGAGCAATTGAATTTGAGACACCTGTCTAGTAACGTGTAGCATCACCTTTCGCTCCGATGACGGCGGCGATTCGTCTCGGCATGGACTCGACAAGACACCGGAAGCGTTGGCAAGCCATACGGATCCACGACCCGTGAAAAGGCACCCACAGTTGACGAAGACTTTATGATGAAGGGGGTCAGAGCCTCGAACACCTCTCTCTATGGAATCCCAGATGTTCTCGATGGGACTGAGGTCAGGTGACCTAGCTGGCCAAGCAAGCGAGGTCACTTCGGTGGAGTGTTCATCCAATCATTCGGATACAATTCGGGAGCGATGTCACGGTGCATTGTCTTGTTGCAGGATGAGGTCCCCATTGGGATGTTGAAGACACACAAACGAGAGCAAATGGTCGTCCAGGTTATCCTGGTAACGTTGACCTGTGAGGGACGATGTCACACGTACCAGGACTCCCATTTCAGTCCACGTAAACAGTCCCCAGACAAGAATGCCATCCCCACCAGTTTGAAGAGTACCCTGCTGGCAAGAAGGATCCATCGCTTTATGTGGTTTTCGCCGTACTCGTATCCTGCCATCCGCATGTAACAACGTGAATCTCGTCTCATCAGTCCAGGCAACATATTTCCACATGTCTAGGGTCCAGTGGCGATGTTCCCGCGCCCATGCTAATCTTTGCACCCTGTGATGTGCGGTCACGCAGCGGTACCCTCGTGGGACGATGACTTCTGTACCCCATAGCGAGGAGATGGTTCTGGATGGTGTGGCTGCTTACATGTTTTTGTGCACCAGCGTTGAATTGCTGAGTGATTTTTTGCACTGTGGCCCGTGTATCCGCTGTTACAATGCGAGCTAGCCGACGATGACCCCGCTCATCCACACGCTGTTGTCCACGACAGTTTGCCCTTGCAGGGATGGTTTTACCGGATTCGATGTACTCACGGTGCACCCGTGACACAGTGGCTGGTGAAAATCCCAGTGCCTGCATGACTTCCGAGAGGAAGTAACCCATTCGTCGGGCCCCGACAATTTTCTCACGATCAAATACGCTTAGATCCTTCGTCTTACCCATACTGCGTCCGACTCTTACTGATTCCCGTCGCATCACTCCTTATTTTGTCGGATTGCTGCATACGTCATATCGTTCCCGTTTACAGGGCCGCCTACAGCGCCACATTTGCATAACGCCAGCCGTCTCTAATTCAATTGCTCTTCAGTGTACATCACACAACAGTCCAATAGCACAACGCAATCAGGTCTTTGAGTGTTCGCTGTTCCGATAAGAACTTTTAAACAAATCCCTGCTAGCGTTGTTTTGCACAACGGTTCGCTGAGAAGAGAGACTTCGGATTTTGGACTATCTGAGTCCCTCCATACCTCCGCCTTCAACAGCGCGTGAGTCAATCGCAGGCGATCGGATGTCAAACGCACGCTTCTCCCATTGACTTTACATGGGAACTTTGCCGCTCCACAACGCCCGAACCGTTGCCCCAATATTAATTTTTTTTTTTTTTTTTTTTTTTTTGACTGGCACGTCTACATCGTAAGACCTTTATTTTGATACCTCAACCATATCTTTACGTTCAGTCGTTCTCTCACAACTGGTCTTACAGTAAAAAACCTTATAGAATTAATATATGGATTACAAATCCAATAATTCCAACTCTAAATTCTCTTCGGCATCACCAATCGCAAGACTAAACAGGTCCTGCAATAGCTGGAATTTGTTTTCTTGCTTATAAAAATCACCAAAACGTTTTTCAAACTCAGCTTTCAACATATTAATATTTGTGACACAGTGCTCAACATCAAAAACAAACCTGACTTCTTGCTAAGATGACCTTCTATGACCGTGCCACATTGAAAGTCACTGATCTCTGCCATACGACCCATTCTGTTTGTCAATGACCTGACTTGTCACTAAAATGGCATCCCATGACCGTGGCACGTTGAAAGTCACTGAGCTCTACCGTACGGCTCATTCTACTGTTCATGCTTGTCTATGAACTAAGTTGTTGCTAAGATGGCATCCTACGAACGTGCCACGTTGAAAGTCACTGAGCTCTGTCGTTCAGCCCATACTACTTTTCATGCTCGTCTACGAACTGGCGTGTTGCTAAGATGACGTCCTATGATCGTGACATGTGGAAAGTAAGCTCTGCCGTACGACCCATTCTACTGTTCATGCATGTCTACGAACTGACTTGTTGCTAAGATGGCATCCTATGACCGTTTCTCGTTGAAAGTCACTGAGCTCTGCTGTCCGGCCCACACTACTTTTCATACTTGTCTATGAACTGACTAGTTGCTAAGATGGAATCCTATGATCGTGCCACGTTGAAAGTCCCTGACATCTGCCATAGGGCCCATTCTACTGTTCATGCTTGTCTAGGAACTAACTTGTTGCTAAGATGGCATCCTATGACCGTGCCACGTTGAAAGTCACTGAGCTCTGCCTTACTACCCATTCTACTGTTCATGATTGTCTATGAAGTGACTTGTTGTTAAGATGACATCCTATGACCGTGCCACGTTGAAAGTCACTGAGCTCTGCCTTACTGCCCATTCTACTGTTCATGCTTGTCTATGAAGTGACTTGTTGTTAAGATGACATCCTATGGCCGTGCTACGTTGAAAGTCACTGAGCTCTGCCTTACTGCCCATTCTACTGTTCATGCTTGTCTATGAAGTGACTTGTTGTTAAGATGACATCCTATGGCCGTGCTACGTTGAAGGTAAACTATGCCATACGGCCCACTCTACTCTTTTTGCTTGTCTATGAAGTAACTTGTTGCTAAGATGGCATCCTATGACCGTTCCACTTTGAAAGTGAACTTTGCCGTAAGGCCCACTCTACTGTTGTTGCTTGTCTATGAAGTAACTTGTTGCTAAGACCGTGACCGTGACATCCTATGACACTCTACTCTTGTTGCTTGTCTATGAAGTAACTTGTTGCTAAGACCGTGACCGTGACATCCTATGACACTCTACTCTTGTTGCTTGTCTATGAAGTAACTTGTTGCTAAGATGGCGTCCTGTTATCACGCCACGTTGAATGTCACTGAGCTCTGCCGTACGGCCCATGCTATTGTTCATTCTACTGGTCACGTACTTCTTTGAATACCTGCATGGGCTATTGCTGTTACGTATAGGGGCAAATCGATCACTCAAATATGGTGTCCAGATACTTTTGATCACATAGTGTAAGTCTTTGGTGTGCTGAAAATTTTAATATTCCACTTCAGCTGTTTATGCGTTGACCAATAACGTTTTTTATCCTCATGCAATTTATGCTTAATCCGGAATTACTTCGATCAGTGATATCGGAGATCGAGTCAAGCGTTCGAATTGCGTGTGATCATAAAATAATGGTGTATTGAACTTTATTACTTTCATGAAGGAGCAGTGTTCAAGTATGGGAGGAGACATTCTTTGAAATCATTTATATTGGTCGTGTGACAACGGTGATGATGAAATTCCTTGTTTGGTATGTGAAACAGCACAGCCATGCTTCAGGCTTGATACCGAGGAAGATAGATGATGACTTCCATGGAAGAACACTTTGCGGAAAAAGAAAATGTTAGAAGGAACGACGTGAGAGTGAGAGATAGGAGGAATATGTTACAAGAATTCATGTAACAGAAGCAAGTATTTCATGCAAACAGTTTTCCGCCGGACACTTTGTTTTGAAAATGAAGAACGCGTACACGCAGGTTCGCACATACCTGGGGTAATCCAAAAGTTAGTTTACACTCGCATGTAAAAACAAGTTAGTAAAATCATTCAATGCGTTGATTATGATACGCTTTCCAACATACCAGAAATCATTACTCAAGTTATGAGGGTAATGGCTGTGGAATAAATCTCGCTACTGTGCCCTGACCTTTGACCCCATTTCGATCATATTAAACACAATTGGTTCAGTACACCTCCGGAACGACATACTAAAGTTTTGTCGCAATAGAAGCATTTTGATTCACGTTATGAGGATTATGGCTGTGGAATAAACCTTGCTCCTGCGCCCTGACCATATATTCAACAGAACCTGTTCAGTATAACTCCAGAACAACATGATAAAGTTTAGTCGGAATCGAGGCATTTTTACGTAAGTTATGACACATAAAGGCAATAGAAGGAATCCCGCTCCTATATCCTAATCTTTGACCCCATTTCGTCCATTTTCAATAGAGTCCTTCCCCTGGTAGTGCCCTACCACATACTAAAATTTCATCGAAATCGAATCATGTTTACACAAGTTATGAAGCATAAGGGCAATGGAATGGATCACGCTACGATATCTTGACCTTTGACATCATTTCGTCCATTTTCAAAGCGGTTTGTCCCCGGATAGTCCCCTACCACATACTAATATTTCATCGACATCAAACCATTTTTACGCAAGTTATGACGCATAAGGTCCATGGATTGGATCCGGCTCCGATGTCTTGACCTTTGACCCCATTTCGTCCATTTTCTAAAGGGTTTGTCACCGGATAGTCCCCTACCACATACTAATATTTCATCGACATCGAACCATTTCTACGCAAGTTATGACGCATAAGGTCAATGGAATGGATCCCGCTCCGATGTCTTGACCTTTGACCCCATTTCGTCCATTTTAAATAGGGTTTGTCCCCGGATAGCCCCTACCACATAGTAATATTTCATCGACATCGAACCATTTTTACGCAAGTTTTGACGCATAAGGGCAATGGAATGGATCCAGCCTTCAACCTAGGTTTGGAAAGCGTAAAAAAAAGAACATTTTAGGGAATCTTTATACTTACGTACGAAATACAATAATGAGCTATCTTTCGATGCAATCACCTATTTCATTCAAACATGTATCGTAGTGTGGCACTAGTTTGTCTATTCCTTCTAAAAAAAATTGTCGTCCAACTTGCGCTAACTATTCTCGCGTCACATTTTTAAGGTGCTCCTTGGAATAATATCGCGACTTCACAAGGTCATTTACGCTTTCCAACCGTAGGTTGAAGAAGCGTATATACTCCAGCTTTGTCCGTCTGCCTGTTTGCACGATAACTCGCGTAAAAATGGTTCGATTTCGATGCAATTTTAGTATGTGGTAGGGGACCACCTGGGGACGAACCCTATTGAAAATGGACGAAATGGGGTCAAAGGTCATGACATAGAAGCGGGATGCATTCCGTTGTCCTTATGCATCATAACTTGCGTAAATATGGTTCGATTTCGATGAAATTTTAGTATGTCATAGGATGAAGTCCACCTGCGGACGAATCCTATTGAAAATGGATGAAGTGGGGTCAAAGGTCAGGACATAGGAGCGGAATGCGTTCCATTGCCCTTCGCGTCATAACTTGCGTAAAAATGGTTCGATTTCGATGAAATGTTAGTATGTGGTAGGGGACCACCTGGGGACAAACACTATTGAAAATGGACGAAATGGGATCAAAGGTAAGGAGATAAAATCCATTCCATCGCCCTTATGCGTCATAACTTACGTAAAAAGGCTTCGATTGAGACAAAACTTAATCATGTTGTTCTGGAACTTTACTTTACCGATTCTGTTGAATATCATCGAAATGGGGTCAAAGGTCAAGTCATAGGAGCGAGATTTATTCTACAGCCATTATCCTCATAACTTGAGTAATGATTTCTGGTATGATGGAAAGCGTATCATAATCAATGCATTGCATGAATTTACTAATTTGTTCTTCATGGGACCGAAGACATGGAAATCACTAGGCAAAAGGTCTGAACCAGAGGTGGGTACCCCTTTCATGTTAGAAATGCGCATTAAGGCTGTCTTTGAATGAGTGTGAGAGAAATTCTATCCTATACCTGCAATGTAAATTCTTTTGTGCACATTTTCTCGAAGATTATTACTTTGTAATGTTTGAAAGTTTGATAACAAATAAAAACTACCTATAGATAATACGTGCCGCAGTTATTATTCCGAAAAAATTGTTAGATTTGATTTTTTAAATTCAATTTATCTTACTCGGAAGTATTTCAATTTCGGCGCTAGATGGCGCGATAAGTTAGCTTAGCAGTGTTTCAGTCTGGAAGAAACGAAATCTCTCACTTCTGTCTGATTTTTTTTTTCAATTATCAAAGCCAAATAAATAATTAAATGGGGCCAAAAGTGGGACTGGAATCTTGTCTCCCATAAATCATCTTAAATACTACTGTACGTTCATTTTTTGAAGAGAAAATGTACACATTATCAGAGATCGCCTGAATTGGAGCTATGGAAACTCCGCCCACCCACTAAGCTCCGCCCACAAATAACGTTACTGGTTAAAACGTAACAGAGCGTATTTGGTCTTCTCATTGTGGAGCCAACGAGAGACCGCTTCCATTCTGAATATGGCGAGGTATGCACTGATTCGCAAAGACCAAGTTCTGGGGCAGTCCCTCAAGACATAAAGACGACACCCAAGGAGTGATTTTTGCGCCATCTATCGCAGAAGCTGAACCCTAACACTCATTCAAACACAGCCTTAAGTTATCTGTAATCTAAAATGGCCGCATTCAAGAAACTTCAATCTGTGCATATAAAACTGAAAGCACTCACTGACTCATCACCGAAACTACAGAACTTACAACTTTCATATTTGGCTGGAATGTTCCTTTTACAACATAGAAGCCCACTAAGAAAGGATTTTTTCCTACGATAACTTTAAGTGAGCAGAAATGGGTTTTTTAAATAACCCAGCTTTGATAAGGCTAGGACGTTTTACAATGATCGAGCCATTGTTGCCTAGCAACTGAAGCCCCGCCCTAAGTTTTGAATGACTTGTTGTTGTTGTTGTTGTTGATTGGAGGTTTAACGACCACCGTGAGCAACTCAATGGGCTATAAGCAGTCGCCCGTCCCTAATTTAGGGTCACTGGTTCCAGGGAAGGGAGAGAGCCAGTGCCGTAAGACAAACACAACATCCATGCCTGACCGGGATTCGAACCCAGACCCCGTTCGGACGAATGATCAGAGGCCATCGCTTAGACCACTGCGCCACCGGGGTGGCTTGAATGACTTGAGTTGACCTGCTCAGTATATATTTTGCTCTAAATTTATTCGTCCTGAATTTATTTAACAAAAAACCCTAAAAATCACGTAAAAAGCGCTATAACATAATGTGCTTTGCATTTAAACATTTATTATCGTTTGACATATCGAATGTCAAGGTTTTTTGATTTGTTCTAAATTTATTTAACAAAAAAATAATTTTAAAAATATCACGTAAAAAGCGCTATATCATAATATGCTTTGCATTTAAACTTTTATATTATCGTTTGACATATCGAAAGTCAAGGTTTTTTGAGTCAAAATCAAATTACCAACATTCGTTTTCACCAAAGCAACGGTGATGTCATACAAGTGGGTTTTTTTAGTCAAAATCAAATTACCAACATTCGCTTTCACCGAAGCAACGGTGACGTCATATAAGTGCTAAGGTGACTGCAATAAATATAGACCGTATGCATTGACGTCACGAAAGCGCGGTTCAAGTCGAAGTTTTTCGTCTGCTGCTTTTTTGCAGAACAACTGGTGTACAAGTGAGATCAAAGATGCATTGCGTGGGCAACGTAAGTGGGTTATCTGGTGATCAAAAACGGCTTTATTCTGATAAATTAAAGTTATTGGGCAATTGTGGTGACCCATATGATATTCCATATTCAACTTTTCTGAACAATATTGTAGGATGGGGAATATTTTTGCTTGAAAGGAACTCGAAATTCTGCATTCCAGCACAGCCACCAGCTTCTGTGCTAACAGCATATATATATATATATATATATATATATATATATATATATATAAAACTACATATAAAACTCGGAAACTACAGACCTATCAGCCTCCTATCAGTAGTTTATAAAATCTTCACTAAAGTTCTTTCACACCGCTTGAAGGTAACACTGGACGTGGCTCAACCGAGAGAACAAGCTGGATTCAGGAGTGGTTACAGCACAATAGATCATATCCACGTACTGAGAGAACTAATTGAAAGAGCGAGGGAATATGAACTTCCATTGTGCATGGCTTTTATCGATTATGAAAAAGCCTTTGATTCGGTGAAACCATCAGCAGTTACAATGGCTCTGAAAACCTGCGGTATTGAAGATGCATACATTAATATTATTAATAACATCTATGAAAATGCAAGTGCAAAGATTCGGCTGTTTGAAAATACAACACACATAAAAATTGGAAAGGGAGTGAGACAAGGTGACACCATATCTCCGAAGCTCTTTAATGCCACATTGGAGGGTGTTTTTCAGTCGCTGAGCTGGGAAAACAAAGGGATAAAGATTAATGGAGATTATCTAACCCACCTTCGTTTTGCTGATGACGTAGTCATTTTTGCAACTACCCCATCAGAGCTGCAGAGTATGATCCAGGAACTTGCTGACAAGAGTAAAGAAGTGGGATTAAAAATGAACTTTCAGAAGACAAAAGTGATGTTCAATGCTTTTACAAGAAATGAAGATTTATCGATTGATGGAGAAAAGCTGGAGATAACAGACACGTACGTTTATCTTGGACAGCAGATATCAAGTGAGGGTCACATTGATGAAGAAATTAATCGGCGTACAAAACTTGCCTGGAGAGCTTTTGGAAGAAACAGCATAATTTTCAAGAGCAATATGCCATTATGTCTTAAAAGAAAAGTGTTTGATCAATGCATCCTTCCAGTGCTTACGTATGGTGCAGAGACGTGGACCTTAACTAAAAGAGATATACAAAGACTGCAGACAACTCAAAGAAGCATGGAGAGGTGCATGCTTCGTGTAACCAGGAGAGATAAGAGGAGGAACTCGTGGATCCGAAAAATGACAAGAGTGGAAGACATCATGATCAGAGTTAAATCCCTGAAATGGCAATGGGCTGGACATACTGCCAGAAGGACAGATCATCGATGGACAGCCGAAATTTTAGATTGGATTCCAAGGGACAGGAAAAGACCCAGAAGAAGACCACATGGGAGATGGGTGGATGAAATTCGAAAGTATGCAGGGGTGACATGGAGGAGACTGGCACAAGACAGACCGTTGTGGAGGAAACTTGGGGAGACCTTCATCCAGCAGTGGATTGATAATGGTTGACAATGATGATGATGATGATATATATATATATATATATATATATTCTTATTGGAGGTTTAACGACCACCGTGAGAAACTCAATGGGCTATAAGCAGTCACCCGTCCCTAATTTAGGGTCACTGGTTCCAGGGAAGGGAGAGAGCCAGTGCCGTAAGACAAACACATGCCTCACCGGGATTCGAACCCGGATCCCGTTCGGACGAATGATCAGAGGCCATCGCTTAGACCACTTCGCCACCTGGGCGGCGTGAATATGTTGTTAGCCCCCCCCCCCGGGTGGCGCAATGGTCTAAGCGATGGCCTCTGATCGTTTGTCCGAACGGGATCCTGGTTCGAATTCCGGTGAGGCATGGATGTTGTGTTTGTCTTACGGCACTGGCTCTCTCCTTCCCTGGAACCAGTGACCCTAAATTGGGGACGGGCGACTGCTTATAGCCCATTCAGTTGCTCACGGTGGTCGTTAAACCTCCAATCAAAAAAAAAAAAAAAAAAACATATTCACACAGTTAATTAAAATAAAAGCGTCCTGTCATCTTTGGCTAATTATTTAATTTTAAAAGTTTACCTTTTAATAATTTAGATATTCCCCAACCTGAAACTTAAGCTAAGGTAAAAATCATCAGCTTTACACAAGTAAGGCTATAATAATAATAATAATAATTCTGGCGAGTGCACTAAGTTTCTGTTCCTTATATATAATAATGACAATAATAATAAACTGGTGAATGCTTTCATGAGATCATTTTTCCAAAATCGGCCTGGGAGCCTAACATATGAAGGTTCCATAAGATATTCACTCCGCTATAGCAGTGAATACATCCACGATAAAGAACAGCATAATATTACTCATAAGAAAGGTTAATTTAGTCTAGAGATCTTCAAAGAGGTTTTTTTTAGATAATGCATCAGTAAATTTTTGAACATACCTGGAAGAAAATGTTAACTACACACTCCAATGTTCCTTCGTTTCCGGTGATCAATGTCAAACATACGTAATAACCACAAATTTTGGCGCTTCTAAATGAAATTTTTATAATTCTCATCCCACTTCGTTCGTTCAGACGGCAATCTATAATAGAATACATCATTATCTTTCCCACTTCGGTTGTTACTTCAGCCGAAAAAAGCACTTAACATCTTATTCCTGAACGCTCCACAATGCAAATCGAAGCAGTGCTTGTACACCATTTGATCACCAGGACGTCTGCTACGATAGTTTACCCAAAAAGGATAGAATAATACTTCTGAATATGCCCTGAGTCTGTTTCATGCAGTTTTTGCATAAAACTGAAATCGTTATTTAAGAAGCTAAATGCTCTGTAACGTACCTGCCAGAAGGACGCACACGACATAAAGGCAGATAGGAATCAGAATAAAACGTCCGCGTAGCTCAATTGGTAGAGTGACTTATTCCGGAATGAGGGGATCCGGGTTCGAATCCTGGCGCGGACAGAAATGACGGAGAAATTTACTTCGTTGTAATGGCGCCCGAAGTATCCGGATGACCCGACCGTTCAAAATCTCGCATTGGTGTGATGTTCTTTCCACACCGCGAGATAGGAAAAATCAGAGAATCCCTTCTCCAGCACTTCAAAAAAAAAAAAAAGAAAAAAAAAAAAATTAGGGGGAGATGATGTAACGTACCAGGAGATGTGACGTACCTGCCAGAAGGACGCACACGACATAAAGGCAGATAGGAATCAGAATAAAACGTCCGCGTAGCTCAATTGGTAGAGTGACTTATTCCGGAATGAGGGGACCCGGGTTCGAATCCTGGGGCGGATAAAAATGACGGAGAAATTTACTTCGTTATAGCTCTGAAAAAGACCAACTATCGTATTTTTCTTTCAATTTTAAAGTGCGCCTAAATTTTGATGCTACATATTGGAGTCTAAATACGAAATATGCATTTAATATTCAAAGTAAATGTGTACATATTATATCAGTTTTGGTAATAAATTTCGTAAATAAAAGTACTGTACATAATTTAAATTTCATTGAAAGAGAACTTAGCCGCTTACGTTTTCTGTCATGAGCACTAGCTTAATTTGAATGTTAAATATAAAATTACCTTCCCAAATATAAATATAAACTCCTAAATATAAAATTTACCCTTGGTTGCTGTTAATAGCTTTTGTCTTAAAACTCCACAAACTGATACATCGACATCGGACAATCGCCTGTACAATAATTTAAGAACCCGGTTTCTTACGGTAACACAAAATACAATAGCTGGTGTAGGAAATGGGGGAAAGGGGAAGGAATATCCTGTGCCACAATAACCGAATTTCATGCGATATGCTATCCACAATATCCGATCTCGCTATAGAACTTCAAAACGAGATCCCCCGACAAACGATTGAAATGTAACAGTTAATCAAGCCTCAAGTATTACTGTGAATTGCTATTAAAACCGGAAAAGTTTCGTCATATGGATACGGAAAAACTGATAGCAGAGTTTTTCCGTTAATATAAGAAAAGAACTGCGGACAGGTTTCTGAAAATTCAGTATTTTCCGTTAATACACAATGTTAAAAATTGCCGCGATTAGTCAGTGTTTCTCCCGGATCAAGACGGTTTACATATCGTCAGCACGCCACTTGGCGGTCAACCATAAATTTTCGGTAGATAAACTACATGTTCACTGTATTTAAACTGTTTGAACTGTTACTGCATTTTAACCTTGACAATCTGGCAACGTTCCTCTTAAACTGGTTATATACCTGTTTTTTCATGTGCAATAAGTCGACTGGCAACTAATCTATGGACAACACGTTTTTATTTTCCAGTCAGTAGCCATATTATTTATTTCCGGTTGTAAGACATGTTAATGAACACTACGGCATTAGACGTTTTTATTTCCAATTAGCCATGCTTTTGAACATTACGGCATTAGACGTTTTTATTTCCCATTAGACATGTTTATGAACATTACGGCGTTAGACATTTTTATTTCCCATTAGACATGTTTATCAACATTACGGCGTTAGACATTTTTATTTCCCATTAGACATGTTCATAAAGATATTGTGTATATCATTCATTTTTCATTAGACACGTTAATGAACATTATGGTCATTAGACGTTTTTATTTCCCGGTCATTAGACATGTTAATGAACATTATGGTCATTAGACGTTTTTATTTCCCGGTCATTAGACATGTTAATGAACATTATGGTCATTAGACGTTTTTATTTCCCGGACATTAGACATGTTAATGAACATTATGGTCATTAGACGTTTTTATTTCCCGGTCATTAGACATGTTAATGAGCATTGCGGCATCAGACCTTTGTATTTACCATTAGGCGTGTTAATGAAGATATTGTCTATTTGTGTATTAATATTTATTTTTCATTAGACATGTTAACCAACATTATGGTCATTAGACGTCTTTATTTCCCGGTCATTAGACATGTTAATGAGCATTATGGTCATTAGACGTTTTTATTTCCCGGTCATTAGACATGATAATGAACATTATGGTCATTAGACGTTTTTATTTCCTGGTCATTAGACATGTTAATGATCATTGCGGCATCAGACCTTTGTATTTACCATTAGGCATGTTAATGAAGATATTGTCTATTTGTGCATTAATATTTATTTTTCATTAGACATGTTAACCAACATTATGGTCATTAGACGTCTTTATTTCCCGGTCATTAGACATGTTAATGAGCATTATGGTCATTAGACGTTTTTTACCCTGTCATTAGACATGTTAATGAGCATTGCGGCATCAGACGTTTTTATTTACCAGTAGGCATGTTAATGAAGATTTTGTGTATTATTATTTATTTTTCATTAGACATGTTAATGAACATTATGGTCATTAGACGTTTTTATTTCCCGGTCATTAGACATGATAATGAACATTATGGTCATCAGACGTTTTTATTTCCTGGTCATTAGACATGTTAATGATCATTGCGGCATTAGACGTCTGTATTTACCATTAGGCATGTTAATAAAGATATTGTGTATTTGTGTATTGTAATTTATTTTTCATTAGACATGTTAACCAAAATTATGGTCATTAGACGTTTTTATTTTACGGTCATTACACATGTTAATGAACATTACGGCATTAGACGTTTTTATTTCCCATTAGACATGTTTATGAAAATATTGTGCATTATTACTTATTTTTCATTAGACATGTTAATGAACATTATGGTCATTAAACGTTTTTATTTCCCTGTCATTAGACATGTTAATGAGCATTGCGGTATCAGACGTTTTTATTTACCATTAGGCATGTTAATGAAGATATTGTGTATTATTATTTATTTTTCATTAGACATGTTAATGAATATTATGGTCATTAGACGTTTTTATTTCCCGGTCATTAGACATGTTAACGAACATTATGGTCATTAAACGTTTTTAATTCCCGATCATTAGACATGTTAATAAACATTATGGTCATTAGATGTTTTTATTTCCCGGTCATTAGACATATTAATGAGCATTGTGGCATCAGACGTTTGTATTTACCATTAGGCATGTTAATGAAGATTTTGTGTATTTGTGTATTGTAATTTATTTTTCATTAGACATGTTAACCAAAATTATGGTCATTAGACGTTTTTATTTTTCGGTCATTACACATGTTAATGAACATTACGGCATTGGACGTTTTTATTTCCCATTAGACATGTTTATGAAGATATTGTGCATTATTACTTATTTTTCATTAGACATGTTGATGAACATTATGGTCATTAAACGTTTTTATTTCCCGGTCATTAGACATGTTAATGAACATTACGGCATTAGAAGTTTTTATTTCCCATTAGACATGTTAATGAAGATATTGTGCATTATTATTTATTTTTCATTAGACATGTTAATGAACATTATGGTCATTAGACGTTTTTATTTCCCGGTCATTAGACATGTTGATGAACATTATGGTCATTAAACGTTTTTATTTCCCTGCCATTAGACATGTTAATGAGCATTGCGGCATCAGACGTTTTTATTTACCATTAGGCATGTTAATGAAGATATTGTGTATTATTATTTATTTTTCATTAGACATGTTAATGAACATTATGGTCATTAGACGTTTTTATTTCCCGGTCATTAGATATGTTAATGAGCATTGCGGCAGCAGACGTTTTTATTTACTATTAGGCATGTTAATGAAGATATTGTGTATTATTATTTATTTTTCATAAGACATGTTAATGAACATTATGGTCATTAGACGTTTTTATATCATGGTCATTAGACATGTTAACGAACATTATGGTCATTAAATGTTTTTATTTCCCGGTCATTAGATATGTTAACGAACATTATGGTCATTAAATGTTTTTATTTTCCGGTCATTAGACATGTTAACGAACATTATGGTCATTAAATGTTTTTATTTCCCGGTCATTAGACGTTTTTATTTCCCGGTCATTAGACATGTTAACGAAAATTATGGTCATTAAATGTTTTTATTTCCCGGTCATTAGACGTTTTTATTTCCCGGTCATTAGACATGTTAACGAACATTATGGTCATTAAACGTTTTAATTTCCCGGTCATTAGACATGTAAATGAACATTATGGTCATTAGACGTTTTTATTTCCCGGTCATTAGACATGTTAATGAACATTACGGCATTAGACGTTTTAATTTCCCATTAGACATGTTTATGAAGATATTGTGCATTATTACTTATTTTTCATTAGACATGTTGATGAACATTATGGTTATTAGATGTTTTTATTTCCCTGTCATTAGACATGATAATAGACATTGTGGCATCAGACGTTTTTTTTCATTAGACATGTTGATAGGCATGATAATGAAGATATTGTGTGTTATTATTTATTTTTGATTAGACATGTTAATGAACATTATGGTCATTAGACGTTTTTATTTCCCGGTCATTAGACATGTTAATGAACATTATGATCATTAGACGTTTTTATTTCCCGGTCATTAGACATTGTAATGAATATTATGGTCATTAGACGTTTTTATTTCCCGGTCATTAGACATTTTTATTTCCCGGTCATTAGACATGTTAATAAACATTATGGTCATTAGACGTTTTCATTTCCCTGTCATTAGACATGTTAATGAGCATTGCGGCATCAGACGCTTTTATTTATCATTAGACATGTTAATGAAGATATTGTGTATTATTATTTATTGTTCATTAGACATGTTAATAAACATTATGGTAATTAGACGTTTTTATTTCCCGGTCATTAGACATGTTAATGAGCATTGCGGCATCAGACGTTTGTATTTACCATTAGGCATGTTAATGAAGATATTGTGTATTTGTGTATTATTATTATTATTTGTTTTTCATTAGACATGTTAACCAACATTATGGTAATTAGACGTTTTTATTTCCCGGTCATTAGACATGTTAATGAACATTATGGTCATTAGACTTTTTATTTCCCTGTCATTAGGTATGTTAATGAGCATTGCGGCAGCAGACGTTTTTATTTATCATTAGGCATGTTAAAGAAGATATTGTGTATTATTATTTATCTTTCATTAGACATGTTAATCAACATTATGGTCATTAGACGTTTTAACTTCCCGGTCATTAGACATGTTAATGAACATTATGGTATGGTACTGTAAAATTACGGTTTATTGACTGGCCACTCAGTTGCCGGTGTATCTACTGTAATTTTACCCTGAAAATTTTTATAGTGTTAGAAACGGCAATTTGCCGTCAATAAAGGAAATGAATCGCGGAAAGGTTTCTGAAAATTCAGAATTTTTTGTTAATATATTTTAGAAAAGGCAATTTGCCGTCAATATAAGAAATGAATCGTGAAAAGGTTTCTAAAATTCATAATTTTCCGTTAAGACATCTTAAAAACGGCAATTTGACGTCTACATAAGAATGGAATCACGGAAAGGTTCCTAAAAATTCAGAATGTTCCGTTAATATTTCTTAAAACGGAAATTTACCGTCAACATAAGAATGGAATTGCCGAAAGGTTTCTAAAAATTCGGAATTTTCCGTTAACACATCTATATAAGAATGGAATCGCGGAAATATTTCTGAGAATTCAATATTGTTCGTTAATACATCTAAAAAACGGCAATTTTCCGCCAATATAAGAAAGGAATCGTGAAAAGGTTTCGTACAAATCGGAATTTTCCGTTAATACATCTTGAAAACGGCAATTTACCGTCAATGTAAAAAAGGAATCTTTGAAAGGTTTCTGAAAATTCAGAATTTTCCCTTAATACATCTTAAAAACGGCAATTTTGCAGTCAATATTAGAAAGGAATCGTGGAAAAGTTTCTAAAAATTCAGGATTTTCCGTAAATACATTTTGAAAATTGCACTTTGCCGTCAATGGCACTTTATAGAATAATAAATTCATGCACTTTACAGTGTATGAATTTATTATTCTATCGGCTCCTAGTTATTTGTTCAGTTGCGGCTTTCCATCTTTGGTGAATCCTCGGCACTGTGCGTGGCTCCATGAAGCAACCTGTCATGTGGTTTAGGAGTTAATCACTTGTGAGTCTGGAGATTTACAGGCCGCTGTGGTGCAGTGGTAGCATGTCCAGCGCCTAACGGGAAGACCCTTGGTTCGATTCCCGGTGGCGTCCGATGATAATTTTTCCGTGACTCATTTATTTACGTGGAAAGAGCGATGACTTCTGTTTGGTAGTGACTTTAAAGTCATTTTGAGAAAAAAATCGCGGGGAAGTTTCTGAGAATTCAGAATTTTTCGTTAATGCATCTTAAAAATAGCAATTTGCCGTCATTTTAAGGGAAAAAATCGCGGGAAAGTTTCAGAAATTTCAAAATTCTCCTGGCTTACGAAAAATCCGTGAACTTCAGGTTTTCCCTAGACTTTTCACGGAAAAGGTTGTAACAAGAATATGTTTCATTAGTTCCCGAAAGGAATCAGGAAAAGTGTCTCATGAATTTCAGAAACGTTTTTGTAGTATAAGATAATCAACTCGTAATGATCTTCTAAGAAGCCAGCAATGTAATTTAGCCATAAACTAGCTACTGTTTTGTAACGTGTGAGAAATTAATGAGTTTTGTCGAATGATTTATTCACTTCATTCTCTTCTTTGATGGTAGACTCTGCTTGTTTTGAAGCCCGCTGAACAATCTTTTAAGGCATTTTAACAACGTCTTTGCGAAAACGAAGCATGTCTGTTTGCACTGGGGCAAGACATGATATCAGTTCCTTGTTTTCGTCATAGTATTCCGTGACCGGCAGATAAAGACTGCATTTCAATGAATTTATGCATTGTTTGGTTTCTTCTCGGATACGTCCCACCCATTTTCTTAGTACTACGGGAAGCTTAAGACGCAATGTCTGAATTACGTAATTTTTGACGCCGTATACGTGAAATCATGACCGGTTTCCCGTGAGTGAGTGTTGCTCTGTTCGAAGAACTTTCATTATGAATTATGAGGAAACTTAACCGTCCGTGTTGGTAGTGGCTTCTGTTAATGATTTCTCATCAACAGTTGTTTTCTTATTCTTATTTTCCAAAACTACAACAGGCGTAACGAATGGAATCATCATGGAAAACAACTCACACGGCCTGTTTTTGCAAGAATGCGGAAAGCAACGCTGATGCAGCATATCAGCAGTATCTTTTTTGTTCTCGAAATGTTTTGGTCTCAGGAATCCTTTACTACGACCCCAAAGAGTCACGGTAAATGTTATGGTAAATTTTATTTTGAAAACCACGAAATTACAAAGGCTATTCCATAAAAACTGAGAGTATTTTTTTTGAGTTGGCAACAGTGCCAAATGGAAAAATAATCACGCAAATGACTAATTGAATTAAGGAAGTATCTACGGTAACAGTTGGCAGACGATTGTGGTTTTGCACTTTCGCAGTTGTTTAAGGTACGTTTGCATTTCGCCATACAGCTGCGGAAGTGAGTGATTCAGATAAATAAATAAATACATCGCTCTTAAGTACGTTCTAGAAACACACAGCAACCGTAAAATTGTTTTTCAGCCGCCGCTGTGGAATCGAACCAACAGAACTCTCGATATCTAGCCGAGTGCGTTACATTTACTCCACGGTGGCCAACAAACCACGGTGCTATGAGTATTTTTAAGTCAGCTTCTGAAATCATAAATCCGTAAGATGGGCTCAGCTAATGAGACTCTGTTCGAAGAACTTTCATTATGAATTATGAGGAAACTGACGGAGACGTCTCAGTAGCTGAGCCCATATTACGGATTTATGATGTCAGAAGCTGACTTAAAAATACACATAGCACCGTGGATTGTTGGCCACCGTGGCGTATATGTAACGCACTCGGCTAGATATCGAGAGTTCTGTTGGTTCATTTCCACAGCGGCGGCTGAAAAACAATTTTTCGGTTGCTGTGTGTTTCTAGAGCGTGGTTAAGAGTGATGTATTTATTTATTTGCTGTCGCCACGTATTTGGAGTATTTTCAACTTGGATCTCGCCTTTTAGATTTAACTGCTATATTATATATATAACTAATGCCGTTAATGCTTACCAGATGGAGACGTCTCAGTAGCTGAGCCCATCTTACGGATTTATGATGTCAGAAGCTGACTTAAAAATACACATAGCACCGTGGATTGTTGGCCACCGTGGCGTGAATATAACGCACTCGGCTAGATATCGAGAGTTCTGTTGGTTCAATTCCACAGCGGCGGCTGAAAAATAATTTTTCGGTTGCTGTGTGTTTCTCGAACGTGGTTAAGAGCGATGTATTTATTTATTTGCTGTCACCACGTATTTCGAGTATTTTCAACGAGTGATTCAGAGTTAAAAAGTGAAATGCGTTATGCGATAAAACTTTGCCCTCGTTTGGGTAAAACGACACCAGAAACAGTTGATTAAATGACAAAAGCTTAAAAAGATATACCTTTGGGTGAGTCAAAGATATTTTGATGGCATCGTGATATTAAAAAAGGCGTTCGTCGGCAGAACTCGCTCGTAGACCTGGTCGACCTGAAAGTGTTGTTACGGAGCTCATTGTTAACGCTGTTTGGGCAATCCTGCAAGAAGAGCAATGAATGGCGTGTGAAGACATAAACGTCGGCATTCCTTATTTTACGCGATAAGTTACTGCTGCATTGTGTGTTTAACAGATGGGTACCTTATCACCTGACCAGAGAACAATTGTTAGCCAAAGTTCAGGTGTATCGTGAGGGGAAACAAATAATAGCAAAGGATCCAAACTTTCTAAATACAGTAGTAACTGCCGATGAAACATGGGTCGACTATTTTGACCCCCTGCCCCCCATCACGTAGCGCGTAACGAGTGTCTGGAAACACACAGGCTCACCTCTTCCGAGAAATGTCCGCCAAACCAAATCAGCTGGGAAGGGGATGATGATAATTTCCTTTGATCATAAAGGTGTAGTCTACCAGCATGCCGTTCCATCACAAATAACTGACAATGCTGTGTATTACATTTCAGTCTTGAAGCATCTGCGACGACACATATCGATTAAGCGACCGGAACTGGTGGGCAAGTGGGCCCTACACCATGATAACGCCCGCCGGCATGTGTCTGCTTGTGTTCAACAGTATCTTACGAAATGCAGTATTAAAATCATACCACAGCCTACTTTCATTCCCGACCTCGCCCCTTGCGATTTCTTGTTGTTTCTAACAATGGAGGAGGAGTTCCATGGCGCAACATTCAACACAGATGCTGACGTTATTCAAGCTGTACAGAGGTCGCTGAAGCAGCTTCCACAAAATGCCTTCGCTACATGCTTTGAAAAGTGGACTGAACGATGGGACCGTTGCATATCATCCGAGGGAAGATACTTTGAGAAAGAATAACATTTATTGTGGGGGGACTGAAAGGTATTGTCGTTTTTGGAAAAGAAGAGAAACACTGTTTGTAACAGTGACCATACCCTCAGTACTTCGTTTGGCCACCTTTTGCCTTTAACACTGCGTCGATTCTTCGTGGCATAGACTCCACGAGATGTTGATAGGTGGTTTGTGGGATCGGAGACCATGCTTGATGAATAGCACTTTCCAGGAGTGTAAGATTGCAGGGTTGTGGATCCAGCTGTCTGATGGCTCCTTCAACTTCATTCCACAAATTCTCAATGGGGTTGAGATCTGCAGATTGTGGGGGACCACCTAAGCAACGTAAACTCACCAGCATGTTCCTGAAACCAATCCTGTAAAATACGAGCACTATGGCAGGACGCATTATATTGCTGAAAGTAGCCATCGCCATTGGGATAAACCATCCACATGACAGGATGCACTTGGTCCGCAACGCTGTTTAGACATGGTGTGCCAGTCAGACACGAATTAAAGGGCACAAAGCATGCCAGGAAAACATTCCCTAATCCATAACGTTGCCTCCACCAGCTTGAAGGGTTGTACAAATGCATTTGGGGTCCATGTTTTCGTGCTGTTTCTGCTAAATTCTCACTCGGCCATCGGCATGGTGCAACTGAAAACGTGATTTATCGGACCACATAATTTGTTTCCAATTATCGACAGTCCAATCCTTGTGCTCTTGTGCGAACTGGAGACGTTTTCTCCTGTTAACTGAAGACAGCAAAGGTGTTCGAACAGGCCTTCGGCTGCCATATCCCATCCGATGCAGTGTACGGCGAACAGTGCGTGCAGAGATCATTTGAAGGGATCCTTGATTAAGATGGTCTGTAGTTTGTTGCGCTGTTGCCTTTCTGTTGTCTGTTACCAGTCTGGACACTCTCCGTTCCGCCCGAGCAGTCACTAGTCGATGAGGACCATACGTTGCACGTAGAGACCCAGTTTTTTGGCTGACAGTCCAGTCTTTAAACACTTTAACTACAGCTGCTCTGGAACATTTCACAAATGCGGCGGTTACGGTGATACTCGCTCCATGGGTCTGAGCTCCTACAATCATCCCACGTTCAAAGTCCGTCAAATCACATTTTTTACCCATCTCGTCACCAAAAATTCACTTCTACTGTCGCAAGCACTAAGCTTTCCCTTTTTATACTAGCCTCGCCTCTGGGGGCAACAGCGTGCAGCCATAGCTCATTTGCTTAAAACTGTCAGGTGGTCATAAACAAGTTAGTAAAATCATGCAATGCATTGATTATGATACGCTTTCCAACATACCAGAAATGATTACTCAAGTTATGAGGATAATGGCTGTGGAATAAATCTCGCTCCTTTGTCCTGACCTTTGACCCCATTTCGATGATATTCAACAGAACCGGTTCAGTACACCTCAAGAATAACATACTAAAGTTTTGTCGCAATAGAAGAGTTTTACGCAAGTTATGAGAAGAATGGCTGTGGAATAAATCTTGCTTCTGTGCAATGACCTTTGACCCCATTTCGTTGATATTCAACAGAACCGGTTCACTATACCTCCGGAACAACATAATAACGTTTTGTCGCAATCGAAACATTTTTTGGTAAGTTATGATGCACAAGGGCAGCGGAATGGATCCCACTCCAGTGTCCTGACCTTTGACCCCATTCGCCCATTTTCAATAGGGTTTGTGCCCAGTGGTTCCCTACCAGATACTAAAATTTCATCGAAATCGAACCATATTTACGCATGTTATGGCGCATAAAGGCAATGAAATGGATCCCGCTTTAATGTCCTGACCTTTGACCCAATTTCACCCATTTTCAATAGAGATCGACCCCAGGTGGTTCCCTACCACATACTAAAATTTCATCGAAATCGAACAATCGTTAAGCAAATTATGACGCATAAGGGCAATGGAATATATCCCGCTCTTATGCCCTGCCTGAAGTTTGACCCCACTTCACCCGTTTTCAATAGGGTTGGTCCCCTACCACATACTAAAATCTCATCGAAATCGAACCATATTTACGCAAGATATGACGCATAAGAGCAATTGCATGGATCCTACTCTTACGGCGTGTCCTTTGACCCAATTTAACCCATTTTCAATAGGGTTCGTCCCCTGGTGGTCCCCTACCACATACTAAAATTTCATCGAAATCGAACCATTTTTACGTGAGTTATCGTGCCGACAGACAGCCGGACGGAAAAAGCTGGAGCATATACGCTTCTTCAACCTACGGTTGGAAAGCGTAACAAAGTGGCCACTCAGTGTATATACGCCATCATTATCGATCACACTTGCGCATCCTGAAACCAAAGTTTCAATGACGTCTTTATAAAAAGATGTTGGCTGTGGTGCCACGAAGTCCCAGAGACCCGTTTTAACATGATCAATATCGTGGAATCTTTTCCCATCAAGAAAGTGTTACAGAGATCTGATCAAACGGTACCATTAAGAAAGCACTGGAGAGATATGAGCAAATGATACCATTAAAAAGTGTTGTAGTGATCTGAACAAATGGTACCATTAAGAAAGTGCTGAAGTGATCCGAACAAATGGTACCATTAAGAAAGAGCTGAAGTGATCTGAACAAATGGTACCATTAAGAAAGTGCTGCAGTGATCTGAACAAATGGTACCATTAAGAAAGTGTTACAGTGATCTGAACATATGGTACCATTAAGAAAGTGCTGCAGTGGTCTGAACAAATGGTACCATTAAGAAAGTGTTGTAGTAAAATGGTGCCATTAAGAAAGTGTTGCAGTGATCTGAACAAATGGTACCATTAAGAAAGTGTTGCAGTGAAATGGTACTATTAAGAAAGTTCTGCAGTGATCTGAACAAATGGTGCCATTAAGAAAGCGCTGCAGTGATCTGAACAAATGTTACCATTAAGAAAGTGCTGCAGGGATCTGAACAAATGGTACCATTAAGAAAGTATTGCATTGATCTGAACAAATGGTACCATTAAGAAAGTATTGCATTGATCTGAACAAATGGTACCATTAAGAAATGCTGCAGCGATCTGAACAAATGGTACCATTAAGAAAGTGTTGCATTGATCTGAACAAATGGTACCATTAAGAAATGCTGCAGCGATCTGAACAAATGGTACCATTAAGAAAGTGTTGCAGTGATCTGAACAAATGGTACCATTAAGAAATGCTGCAGCGATCTGAACAAATGGTACCATTAAGAAAGTGTTGCAGTGATCTGAACAAATGGTACCATTAAGAAATGCTGCAGCGATCTGAACAAATGGTACCATTAAGAAAGTATTGCATTGATCTGAACAAATGGTACCATTAAGAAATGCTGCAGTGATCTGAAGAAATGGTACCATTAAAAAAGTGTTGTAGTGATCTGAACAAATGATACCATTAAGAAAATGCTGCAGTGATCTGAACAAATGGTGCCATTAAGAAAGTGTTGTAGTGATCTGAACAAATGGTACCATTAAGAAAGTGTTGCAGTGATCTGAACAAATCGTACCATTATGAAAGTGTTGCAGTGATCTTAACAAATGGTACCATTAAGAAAGTGTTGTAGGGATCTGTACAAATGGTACTGTAACGTACCAGGAGATGTGACGTACCTGCCAGAAGGACGCACACGACATAAAGGCAGATAGGAATCAGAATAAAACGTCCGTGTAGCTCAATTGGTAGAGCAACTTGTTCCGGAATGAGGGAATCCGGGTTCGAATCCTGGCGTGGATAGAAATGACGGAGAAATTTACTTCGTTATAGTACCATTAAGAAAATGCTGCAGTGATTTGAACAAATGGTACCATTAAGAAAGTGTCGTAGTGATCTGAACAAATGGTAACATTAAGAAAGAGCTGAAGTGATCTGAACAAATGGTACCATGAAGAATGTGTTGCAGTGATCTGAGCAAATGGTACCATTAAGAATGTGTTGCAGTGATCTGAACAAATGGTACCATTAAGAAAATGCTGCAGTGATCTGGACAAATCGTAATCAGTTGGTGCCATGTCAGGAGAATAAGGGGGATGGGGCCGAACTTCCCAGCCAAAATCTCTGCTCGTCTGTTGGGTCCGTCTCGTCGTGCTGGAGGATGGCACCTTTTCTGTTGATCAGTGCTGGTTGTTTTACAGTAAGAGCTTGCTTCAAACGGTCCAGTTGTTGACAATAGAGATCTGTCGCCCGGGTTCCAAGAGCTCAAACTGAGCTATGAGGTGTATTCCTGGTTTGGGCGTAGGAACTGGTGTCTGACCTGGAGGAAGCCACTGGTTATTGCCTTTGTTGTTCACGTAAAGAACCCGCTTTTCATCTCCAGTGACAATTCGATGAAGAAATGGATCCCTTTCATGTCGGCGGAGCAAAGAGTTGCAGATGGTGGAACGCTGTGCTTTGTTGTCAGGTGAAAGTTAATGTGTGTCCCAAACTCCTTGTCTATAGACCTTCCGCATCTGCTGTAGGTGCTCTCCTACAGTAGACCATAATGCATTAAGATGCTGGGATAATTCATCAATGGTTTGACGAGAATCTGCCTCAACGGCTGCACGCACCAAGTCATTACCCAGCTCCATGAGCCTTCCTGTATGCGGAGCATCAGAGAGGACAAAATTGCCCGACTGGAATTGGGATAAACAGCGCATATGTTATTGGTAGCCACGGCTGCATTGTTCCCCTTGTCCCGCTGTGCTACAAAGCAAGCCGAGTGATCAACTTCATTCACCTTTTCACGGCTCCAGTGGCTTCCGCAGTTCAGGTACGTGACGTTCTTGCCTCCTTGCGTAACCCACATTTTTCTTTTCTTTCTTTAGTTCTCATGGATTGCTGTCCTTTCCCCCCTCCAAACTCCCACCTGCATATTCTGAAGCCCTCACTCACCTTCGCTCTCTCCCCTCATTCGCTCCCCTCCCTCTTCAACTCTAGAGCTTCTTTCTGAACCCCTCTTCTTCAACTCCCTTGTTCATCCCCCCATCTCCCCTGTTTTTCATTCCCCTCTTGGCTCCGAGCAGGTGTAGTAACTGTACAAGACCTCACTAACTCGGATCTATCCTGGCGCCCTCTCTCTGGCCTCCCCCCTGCTATTCTCTCGTCCCCATCCGCCCATTTGGTCTATGACTCTCTGCTAACTGCACTTCTTTCGCTTTTCCCTGATCTTGTCTCCCCCACCGGTCTCGTCTCTGTCTTTTCTGCCCCTCTTCCGCTGCCGTTTTTCCTCCGACTCACAAACTCGGTTCTTCCTCTCTCCTCTCTCTCCTCTAAATCTCTTTATCGTTTTCTAGTGCACCTTGCCACCCCTTCACCGCTTTCTATTCTGGAGGTTCCCCCTGCTTCTCTTCCTCTTGTCTGGGCCGCTGCCCGCTCACCCTTATCTGCCCCTCTTGAAATTAATACCCACTGGCTCTTTTTGCATAATCGCCTCCCTGTTCCGTATTTTCTCTTTCGCATGTCTCTCCTCTCCTCCCCTCTCTGCTCCTTCTGCGCACAGGAGGCAGACGTTTCTCACGTCTACCTTTACTGTCCCATCCTGATGCCTCTCCTCCACCAGGCTTTCCGGATTGCCAGTCGCTCTTGTTCTCAAGATCTTCCGTTCACTGCCTACAGACATCTTCTTCTGCGGGTTCATCCACCTACAACTCTTCCTTCAGTATGTGCCTATCTTTTCGTGCTGGTTAAACACGTTATTTACGTATACCTTCAACAACTCCGCAGCATTTCCTCGCCGGTCTCTTTACACCAGGCCAGCGCAGCACTTTTGTGCCATTTTCAAGATCGATTGCTTTCTCGACTCCGCCTGGAGTACCAGTCGGCTTCTTCCAGTCGTCGAGAAGCCACCTTCTATGCTACCTGGGCGCCGGCCGCTCCATGGTTTGCGATTGATTCTGGACTGCTACAC
This sequence comes from Macrothele yani, assembly GCA_039090855.1. Taxonomy (NCBI): domain Eukaryota; kingdom Metazoa; phylum Arthropoda; class Arachnida; order Araneae; family Macrothelidae; genus Macrothele; species Macrothele yani. The sequence goes on along the minus strand of CM076999.1, from coordinate 16,629,970 downwards.
CTATCAGAACCCTAGGACATTCTACACCTCCTTTGCTGAGTTCCGTGGCACCCTGGTGGCCCTCCTCCACTCTACGACTCGTGCAATCCACACTACCGTTGAATTGTGAATGCTAATGCCATCTCAGTGTATTTTCATGCTTACTCGTGTACATTACTTACTTTCACCCCGCCTGTATTATGTTGCTTTGGTGCCCTCGTTAAATAACTTGCACAATTGTGCACGCTGTGTTTTTATCTCATGTATGTAATGTTTTACCTTCACGGCGGTGTTTGTGCTGTTCTTTTTCTAATTGTGTATTATTGTTTCGCCTGTGTTATCCTGTAAATCATGCCCAGCCAATGTCATGTGACACGATGTGTTTCTCTTTGTCACTTCTGCAATTTTTTTATTCAATAAGCTTTGCTTGCAGCATTTGTTATTCATCCCCATTGTCATTGCAGTGTATATACCATCATGTTTTTAACAGTTTTGTATTATTTCCCAGTGAGATGCCCAATACTGTACGTCTCCCTCTTATGTTTTCTTATGATAAATTAGAATAAAGCGATTTTGAAACCTTGTGAAATTCATACAGCACACAATGACGAACACGGCTCTCCTCGGATTTTATGTCATTCATTTTGTTCTGCAAATCTGGAAAAGAAAAACACCTACATAAGTGAAAAGCGAATAGTTCATTCACATGTACATACACTTACTTTACGATGAACGTACATAAACACCTCAGAACTTCTCCCCAAACTTAGCCCCCCCCCCCCCAAAAAAAAACGACATTACTTTCCAGTCCCCCCCCCCCCCCCCCCCAATATTTTGCTGTACCTATATTTCTTCATTTTGTGTGATTTTACTCTGAGTCTTTATGGAACGGCCATTGTATGTCTGCGGTTCTTGAAATATTTTGGTCTCAGGACCCCTTTACTGTTAAATTATTACGACCCCAAAGAGTCACGGTAAATGTTATGGTAAATTATGTTAGGGAAATCACGAAATTACTATTCGATGTTATGTTTCCAATCATTGTTCCTTTTTTTTTTTTTTGAAACTCAGTATTCCCAACCACAGGGCCAGGTCAAGGCCTTAGTTAGCAACTAAAGCCTTGACCCATCTCAGTGGCCCCGGAGCCACCCTTTGGAATGTGCGACAGGTGCGGTCGCATAGCCTCTCCACCCCACCCGCCCCCCACCCCCGTTCCACTTGCACAGTAAGAAAAAAAATAGGAAAAGAAAGAAAATGAGAGAGGGAGACAGACAGAGCGAGAGAGCAAAATTTTCATTCTCTAATTTAATTTTTTACACACGAGAAATCTCGAAGAATGTTTTAAAATTGAACACTTCCATCCCATTGTAGACACAGCTTTGCAATCTATGACCAACCGATTTGAACACATCAGAGACTACAATAAAAAATTTTGGGTTTTATACAAACTCGAGAACAAAAAAAAAAAAAACAAAAAAAAAAAAAACAACAACGAAAAAACAAAAAAGAAAACAGGTAGCCTCAGTTCTGATTGAGCCGTCAGTTTGATATGTAGGACTACGACTTGCAGATCGGAGAGTTGAAATGAGCCAGTAGTATGGTTTCAAAGCGTTTATTTAATTTGTTAGAGCCAACACAGGTCTATGATATGAATTTTTACAAATAAAGCTGGATACATAGCGAACACAAAGCAGATCGATACACGGATGTTGAAGACGCACAAACGGGAGCAAATGGTCGTCCAAGATATCCCGGTAACGTTGACCTGTGAGGGACGATGTCACACGTACCAGGGGGTCCCATTTCAGTCCACATAAACAGTCCCCAAACGAGAATGCCACCCCCACCAGCTTGAAGAGTACCCTGCTGGCAAGAAGGATCCACCGCTTCATGTGGTTTGAGCCATACTCCTCTCCTGCCATCCGCATGTACTAACGTGAATCTCGACTCATCAGTCCAGGCAACATTTTTCCACATGTCTAGGGTCCAGTGGCAATGTTCCCGCGCCCATGCTAATCTTTGCACCCTGTGATGTGCGGTCAGCAGCAGTACCCTCGTGGGACGATGGCTTCTGTACCCCATAGCGAGGAGATGGTTCTGGATGGTGTGGTTGCTTACACGTTTTTTGTGCACCAGCGTTAAATTACCGAGTGATTTCTTGCACTGTGGCCCGTCTATCCGCTGTTACAATGCGAGCTAGCCGACGATGACCCCGCTCATCCACACGCTGTTGTCCACGGCAGTTGGCCCTTGCAGGGATAGTTTTACCGGATTCGATGTACTCACGGTGCACCCGTGACACAGTGGCTCGTGAAATTCCCAGTGCCTGCACGACTTCCGAGAAGGAGTGACCCATTCGTCGGGCCCCGACAATTTGCCCACGATCAAATGCGCTTAGATCCTTCGTCTTACCCATACTGCGTCCGACTCTTACTGATTCCCGTCGCATCACTCCTTATACTGTCGGATCGCTGCATACGTCATGTCGTTTCCGTTCACAGGGCCGTCCATAGCGCCACATTTGCATAGCTGTATCTAATTCAATTGCTCTTTAGTGTATATCTTACAAACACACAAGGACATGCACATTCGAGAAACTTTGACTGGTTTGTTAATAGAGAAAAACATTCTTTTTAAACATGGAAAAGTACTCGGAAGAAACATTTTTTTGTGAAAACGCAACACTCAAGTTCACAGAGAAGGAAAGAAAAATGGAGTTCGTGTACAAATAGGTGTTCAAATCCTAATCCTAATAATTATTTGGTATCATGTTAGCAATAGCATGTACCTGAAATTTAGAAAAAAAGTATTACTTGACAATTAAAAGAGAAACTTCGCATCAGCTTAAGAAAAAGACCTTTCCAATCCTTGTAAAGGTCTTTTTCTTAAGCTGATACGCCACTGCATCAGCTAAAGAAAAAGACCTTTACAAATATTGGAAGTTCAGAATTTTAGAGAAAGAAAGAGAGAGAGAGAGAGTGTGTGTCTGTGATTTTCTTTCCCCGGGGGGGAGAGAATTGGGGCTGCATTGTGATAATGAAAATTTTCTCACAATATGATAGAAAGATAATTTCAACTAATCTGCCTTGCCAACACCGTTTATTTTCGTGGTGTAAATTTGTATAAAGATTCTCCAAGCTTTCACACTCCACTGGGAGGCTTTCTCAAGGCAGTATAGGCATACACGGTGGTATCAGAATTATATGACCACCCCCGGAATCACAGTGAGCCCGCCCACGCACGTCCCACACTGCACGTGACAAGGTCGATCACACGGAGATATAGTCGGCCAGACAGGACAGGTGAGCCATAGTGCGTGACGTGAGCACAATGGGCAGATCAAGTGATTTTAACGGACGCTCGGAAAGGAATGGTGTGCCAGCGGTTCACGCCAAAGGTGAATGCATCTCAGAGACGACGGACTTCATGGGCTGCTCGCAAGGTGCTGTAGTCAGAATGCAACAAGAATGGACCGCTGGTACACCGAGTACCTCCCGGCGTCGTAACTGTGGAGCCCCAAAGGCAATCGACCCCATCGGAGAACGTCGCCTTTGTTGGCTGGTAAAGGGCAATCGACGCGCAACAGTGCAGCAATTGACCACGCAAATGAACCGTGGGGCACCCAGGTACCTGTCTCCGATAACAGAAGAGCGAATCGTGTTGCGCGTGGGCCTCCGGAGTCGACGTTGCGTCAGTCATCGGATTCCGCGCCAAGGGTGGAAGCATCTCAGAAACGGTAGACTTTATGGGATGTTCGCCAGGTGCTGTAGTAAGCGTTTGTCAAGAATGGACCGCTGGCACACTGAGTCTCTCCCGACGTCGTAACTGTAAAGCCACGAAGGCCATCGACACCAGAACAGAACGTCGCCTCTGTCGACTGGTAAAGACCACACAAATGAACGCTGGGGCACTAAAGTACGTGTCTCCGATAACAGTAGAGGGAACCCTGTTGCGCATGGGTCTCCGGAGTCGAAGCTGCGTCAAGACGCCCATATTAACTCAGATACATCGGCAACGACGTCTGCAGTTCGCTTGGAACTGCCATCATTGGACAGTGAAAGAGTGGGAAAATGTTACCAGAGTAGAGATCTCCAGTCCACAGAAGTGACGGGAGGTGACAGCTACGGCGTCATACACACGAAAAAAAAACCACCCGGACACGCTTGTCGGTCAAGTACAGGCAGGCGGTGGCAGTGTGCATGTCTAGGGGATGTTTTTCTGGTATGACCTGGGACTGCTGGTACCACTAGATGGGTCCCTGAATGCCAATGGCTACCTATGCATCCTCGTTGACCACATGCATCACTTCATGTTGTATGTTTTCCTAGTATGACCTGGGACTGCTGGTACCACTGGATGGGTCCCTGAACGCCAAGGGCTACCTGTCCATCCTCGTTGACCACATGCATCCCTTCATGTTGGATGTTTTCCTAGTATGACCTGGGACCGCTGGTACCACTGGATGGGTCCCTGAACGCCAATGGCTACCTGTCCATCCTCGCTGACCACATGCATCCCTTCATCTTGGATGCCTTCCTATTATGACCTGGGACTGCTGGTACCACTGGATGTGTCCCTGAACGCCGATGACTATCTGTCCATCCTCACTGACCACATGCATCCCTTCATGTTGGATGTTTTCCTAGTATGACCTGGGACTGCTGGTACCACTGGATGGGTCCCTGAACGCCAATGGCTACCTGTCCATCCTCGCTGACCACATGCATCCTTTCATGTTGGATGTCTTCCTATTATGACCTGGGACTGCTGGTACCACTGGATGGGTCCCTGAACGCCGATGGCTACCTGTCCATCCTCACTGACTACATGCATCCCTTCATGTTGGATAACTTCCTATTATGACCTGTGACCGCTGGTACCACTGGATGGGTCCCTAAACGCCGATGGCTACTTGTCCGTCATCGCTGACCACAGGCATCCCTTCTTGTTGGATGTTTTCCTAGTATGACCTGGGACTGCTGGTACCAGTGGATGGGTCCCTGAACGCCAATGGCTACCTGTCCATCCTCGCTGACCACATGCATCCTTTCATGTTGGATGTCTTCCTAGTATGACCTGGCACTGCTGGTACCACTGGATGGGTCCCTGAACGACAATGGCTATCTGTCCATCCTCGCTGACCACATGCATCCCTTCATGTTGTATGTCTTCCTAGTATGACCTGGGACTGCTGGTATCACTGGATGGGTCTCTGAACGCCGATGGCTATCTGTCCATTTTCGCTGACCACATGCATCCCTTCATGTTGGATATCTTCCTAGTATGACCTGGGACTCCTGGTACCACTGGATGGTTCCCTGAACGCCGATGACTATCTGTCCATCCTCACTGACCACATGCATCCCTTCATGTTGGATAACTTCCTATTATGACCTGTGACCGCTGGTGCCACTGGATGGGTACCTGAACGCCGATGGCTATCTGTCCGTCCTCGTTGATCACATGCATCCCTTCATGTTGGAGGTTTACCCTGGTGGTGGTGGTATCCACCAACAGACAATGCGCCCTGTCACGTCGCTGAGGGGCTCTGGGACTGGTTCCGGCAACACGACAACTATATCTCCGCTATCCATTGGCAGGCGAAATCTCCTGACATCAATTACATAGAGCATATCTGGGATAATTTGGGTCGACGGGTTCGACGTGCGGACCTACAACCACGTCATCTCCGGGACCTCTTTGCCGAGCAACCTTCCAGGGCCGTCGTCTCTCCGCTGTCATCTGGGCCAAGTGTGGTTATTCCCATTATTATAGGTAAATGGTCATATTATCCTGATATGACTATGTATGCTAAAAATCACTGTTCATTTCATTCTTTGTTGTCCTTTCTATGATGTTGGGACATACACTGAAGAGCAATAGATTGAGAGCCAGCTGGCGTTATGCAAATGTGGACAGCCCTGTAAACGGAAACGACATGACGTATGCAGCGATCAGACAATATAAGGAGTGATGCGAGGGGAATCAGTAAGAGTCGGACGCAGTATGGGTAAGACGAAGGATCTAAGCGCATTTGATCGTGGGCAAATTGCCGGGGCCTGACGAATAGGTCACTCCATCTCGAAAGTCGTGCAGTCACTGAGATTTTCACGAGCCACTGTGTCTTGGGTGCTCCGTGACTACATCAAATCCGGTAAAACCATCCATGGAAGGGCCAACTGCCGTGGACAACAGCGTGTGGATAAGCGGGGCCATCGTCGGCCAGCTCGCATTGCAACAGGGGATATACGGGCCACAGTGCAAGAAATCACTCGGCAATTCAACGCTGGTGCACAAAAACGTGTAAGCAGCCACACCATCCAGAACCATTTCCTCGCTATGGGGTACAGAAGCCGTCGTCCCACGAGGGTACCGCTGCTGACCGCACATCACAGGGGCCAAACATTAGCATCGGCGCGCGAACATCGCCACTGGACCCTAGACATGTGGAAAAATGTTGCCTGGACTGATGAGTCGAGATTCGCGTTGGGCAGGATACGAGTACGGTGCAAACCACATGAAGCAATTTTTTTTTTTTTTATTGGAGGTTTAACGACCACCGTGAGCAATTCAATGGGCTATAAGCAGTCGCCCGTCCCTAATTTAGGGTCACTGGTTCCAGGGAAGGGAGAGATCCAGCGCCGTAAGACGAACACAACATCCATGCCTCACCGGGATTCGAACCCGGACCGCGTTCGGACGAATGATCAGAGGCTATGGCTTTGACCACTGCGCCACCGGGGCGGCTCATGAAGCGATGGATCCTTCTTGCCAGCAGGGTACTCTTCAAACTGGTGGGGGTGGCATTCTCGTCTGGGGACCATTTACGTGGACTGAAATCCGACCCCTGGTACGTTTGACATCTTCCCTCACAGGTCAACGTTACCGGGATATCCTAGACGACCATTTGCTGCCGTTTGAGTGTCTTCAACATCCCACTGGAGACCTCATCCTGCAACAAGACAATGCAGCTCCCGAATTGTATCCGAGTGGTTCGATGAACACTCCACCGACGTGACCTCGCTTCCTTGACCAGCTAGATCACCTGACCTCAATCCCATCGAGCACATCTTGGATGCCATGGAGATAGATGGTCGAGGCTCTGACCCCCTCCATCAAATCTTCGTGAACTGTGGGAGCTTGTTCAGGGGTCGTGGATCCGTATGGCTTCCCAACGCTTCCGGTGTCTTGTCGAGTCCATGCCGAGACGAATCGCAGGGAGAAAGGTGGTGTTACACTTTACTAGACAGGTATCTCTGATTTAATTGCTCTTCAGTGTACATTAAAATTCTGATACGAAATAATATTTACGAAGTGCTAATTCTCAAAATTTGGTGATGCTTTTCAGTGTTTTTCACTGAATTATCTTAGAAGGAAATTAAGGGTCTCTTCTTTTGAGTGGCTTGCTCCACGCAGTACCAACAAACAATTTTCTATACCCGGAATACCTCTTTGTGTGTTCTAAGGTTATAACCATCGTTATCGCGAAGTGAAAGGGCTGATGTCTCGTTCTTAAATCCTTCACGGAGTTAGTTGCCGGGGATTTGGTATGCGGATCAATCGCTGTTGCCACAGGTGCGATCGTTTGCTTTTCCCGTCTACGTCATCGCTCTGATCTGTGACGCAAGTGGTAGGAACAGCAGTCCAATCAGCAGTAGCGAGAGAGTGCCCGACCTTGGAGACAAATGCTCGTGCAACACGGATACCCTCGAAATCGCGAAAGCTTTCCATTCAAAAGTGATACATGCAAGCAGTTTTTTCCTGCTTTCCCATATTGCTTCTCAATAAATTATTATTCCACGGAGTTCGGCGAGTTTCATATTCCTGCAGGACGTCCTTGCTAATTAACGTGGTCGATACGTTTAAGTACTTCGCGATGCGAAACGACGTAAAACGCGGAATATTTCTCATTAATAGGACAAGGGTTCTTATTTTTTTTTTTGTTTGGAGGTTTAACGACCACCGTGAGCAACTCAATGGGCTATAAGTAGTCGCCCGTCTCTAATTTAGGGTCACTGGTTCCAGGGAAGGGAGAAAGCCAGTGCCGTAAGACAAACACAACATCCATGCCTCACAGGGATTCGAACCCGGACCACTTACAGACGAATGATCAGAGGCCAGCGCCTTAGACCACTGCGCCACCGGGGCGGCTAAACGATAAATTAATTTGAAAATAAAAACTAATGATTTAATTGGAGTTAGAGCAAATAATAATACGACAAGAAAGATGACACGGAATTTACGGTGAAACATTTCTGGCATCAATAAAATATCTCAAAGTCGATGAAACCAGTGACAAAGAAAAAACCAAAAACCAACCGGATTTCTACAGTCGATTAGGCATCTAGAAAAAGAAGTACCTACTCCCCACCCCCGACAAGCGACTAAGACGTATGTGTGATGTATATACAGTATACACTATATTGACCAGGGCCTGATTTACGCCTAGGCACGCAAGGCACATGCCTAGGGCCCTCAAATCAAAAGGGCCCCAAAATCTTGGTTAAAAAAAAAAAAACTTTCCCTTTTCAAAATATTTATACGTGGGTAGATGTGATGTGGAGTAACTATATATAAATCGCTGGCAAAACACAAGCAAATACTGGCAATATAATATGTGATATTTCTAGTTAATATCAGTAACATTTTCCAGATAATTTGGGGAGGGTTTTTGTGTGAGATTAAACAAAAAATTGTCGTGTTGTGTAATAAAAACTAGCAGTATGTGTATGTTTGTAATTATGGCTTACTAAGATCAACTATATACTTCAATTTCAAATACTGCATGGTTCTGAAGCAATTTTTAAACATTTTGACATTTTAGCTCCCAAAAGTTATATTTGAAAAATCTTTGTACTTAATTCGGGCAGGGTTTGAATCCCCCAAACCTCTCTCTTAAATACATCCCTGGTTAATATGGTAATAGTATAGTTTGGACACACCTGGCAAAAAATCCAATGTCCAATTGAATTTTATCAGTCATATGGCTTTGTCACACACAACTGTTTCATCGATGAAGGTTCAAGTCTTTTCAGATGCAAATCAGTAGGACAGCATAAAAATCTAGGAGAAAACAATATTTTTACCAGGTACTACCGTAATTTAATGTCAGTCTTATAAATGTATATTGTGTTTATTAAATTATTACGCTGGATTGTAATACAGTCGCCCAAAATGGTCACACTACCTACTCGACTCCGTAAAGTAAATGTCGAGTGGAGGGGGCCTCGTTTTGGGTTGTGCCTAGGGCCCAATTCCGTGTATGTCGGGCCCTGATATTGACAAACGTCACCGGACACCTAGAAGAGAAACACAACATAGCATTTATTGATATACATTAATACGGTGTCGGTCCACCTTTAACCTTAATACATGCACTGACCCTTCGAGACATGCTTTTGACAAAGCTTTGGAACACAGCAATAGGTATGCGCTTCCATTCAGTACATAATGCTGCAGCTAACTGTTGCTTAGTAGTAGGCCTTGCTTCCAAACTTCTTATGCGGCGCTCTAATTCACTCCTTAGGTACTCTATGGATAAAGATCAGGGCTCTGTGCTGGCCAGTCCACACACGATACGGAATTACACACCCTAAAAATCCTTGCGTAATGGCTCGGTGCATTATCCTGCTGGTACAAACAAAGCTCGGTTCCATAGTATTGCCACAGAGTTGGAAAGGCTTAATTGTCCAGAATATCGAGGTAGACGTGCTGGTTAACAGGTTTGTCCACGATAACCAACGGGCCGGGACCATACCACGAAAAACACCCCCACACGAGTACACTGCCAGCTCCAAACTTGACCGCAGTAACAGTGCACTGTAGTAAATAGCGATCCCCAGGTAGCCGCCATGCCCACACACGGCCATCAGACTGATGGATCGTGTATCTGGATTCATCAGTCCATAGGACCCGTTTCCATTGATCTATGGTCCACGATAAATGTTCTTTACACCATGCTAAACGACGAGCAGCGTTCCGAGTGGAGCTGAAAGGCTTATGAGCAGCCGCACGACCACGGTAACCCATGGAATGAAGTTCGTGTTCATACCGAGGTTCCAGCATTTTTACTCACCTGTAGTACACTGAGGTTTTGTGCAGTACTCCGTCGATTAGCTGTAACGATTCTCTCGAGGCTTCGACGTCCACTATCACTGATTTTCTTTGGTCTGCCGGTACGTTTTGCTGCTTCAGGCACGCCATGTGTCTTCCAGTTATTCAGTACATCCGAAACAGTTGACTTGGGTATGTTTAAACGCCTCTCGGTTTCTCTTATGGACAACCCACTAATATAACACCCAACAATCTTTCCTTTCTTAAAATCAGTTCTCTCCGCCGCGAAATTTTCACTCAACCTAACAGTGCGATATGATAGCTGTCAGCTGCAGGCTTGTTTTTATACCGTTTGCAGCTGTACCGTACATCTTAACGACGCAGCGGATCCGTTCATTTGTTTATAAACGGGTGTCCGGTGAATTTTGTCAATGTAGTGTATATGTTACCGGCAATGTGTGGAAAACAGGTGTTGTTCAGAATGCCTAGAAAATCTATAGAATGCGAGACTTTTTTAGGTAAAGCATGAAAGATTTATGTTATTTTAATATTGCACAGGGTGATTCAAAAGTTCGGTGCAAAAGTAAAATGCGATTCGAAAAAGATCTACGGGTCGGAGAGGCATGTGGTTTCCAGATTAATATTCACCGAAGTACGGGATTTTATATGGCATTAAGAAAAAAAAATAGTTCAAAATCTCGACAATAGAGGACACAGAAGTGACATTTGCGCATTATTCTCTCGCACAAAGCAGCTTTACGACGAGACATGAAGACCATTACGGAGAAATGCAGTCACATTTTCAATGTGTAAAAATAATAAAAGTTCGTGCTGTCCAGTGGCGTATATATATATATATATATACGCCACTGGATAGTATATATATATATATATATATATATATATATATATATATATATATATATATATATATATATATATATATATCATCATCATCATCATTGTCAACCATTATCAATCCACTGCTGGACGAAGGTCTCCCCAAGTTTCCTCCACAACGGTCTGTCTTGTGCCAGTCTCCTCCATGTCACCCCTGCATACTTTCGAATTTCATCCACCCATCTCCCATGTGGTCTTCTTCTGGGTCTTTTCCTGTCCCTTGGAATCCAATCTAAAATTTCGGCTGTCCATCGATGATCTGTCCTTCTGGCAGTATGTCCAGCCCATTGCCATTTCAGGGATTTAACTCTGATCATGATGTCTTCCACTCTCGTCATTTATCGGATCCACGAGTTCCTCTTCTTATCTCTCCTGGTTACACCAAGCATGCATCTCTCCATGCTACTTTGAGTTGTCTGCAGCCTTTGTATGTCTCTTTTAGTTAAGGTCCACGTCTCTGCACCATACGTAAGCACAGGAAGGATGCATTGATCAAACACTTTTCTTTTAAGACATAATGGCATATTGCTCTTGAAAATTATGCTGTTTCTTCCAAAAGCTCTCCAGGCAAGTTTTGTGCGCCGATTAATTTCTTCATCAATGTGACCCTCACTTGATATCTGCTGTCCAAGATAAACGTACGTGTCTGTTATCTCCAGCTTTTCTCCATCAATCGATAAATCTTCATTTCTTGTAAAAGCATTGAACATCACTTTTGTCTTCTGAAAGTTCATTTTTAATCCCACTTCTTTACTCTTGTCAGCAAGTTCCTGGATCATACTCTGCAGCTCTGATGGGGTAGTTGCAAAAATGACTACGTCATCAGCAAAACGAAGGTGGGTTAGATAATCTCCATTAATCTTTATCCCCTTGTTTTCCCAGCTCAGCGACTGAAAAACACCCTACAATGTGGCATTAAAGAGCTTCGGAGATATGGTGTCACCTTGTCTCACTCCCTTTCCAATTTTTACGTGTGTTGTATTTTCAAACAACCTAATCTTTGCACTTGCATTTTCATAGATGTTATTAATGATATTAATGTATGCATCTTCAATACCGCAGGTTTTCAGAGCCATTGTAACTGCTGATGGTTTCACCGAATCAAAGGCTTTTTCATAATCGATAAAAGCCATGCACAATGGAAGTTCATATTCCCTCGCTCTTTCAATTAGTTCTCTCAGCACGTGGATATGATCTATTGTGCTGTAGCCACTCCTGAATCCAGCTTGTTCTCTCGGTTGAGCCATGTCCAGTGTTACCTTCAAGCGGTGTGAAAGAACTTTAGTGAAGATTTTATAAACTACTGATAGGAGGCTGATAGGTCTGTAGTTTCCGAGATCCTCAATGTCACCTTTCTTATGTAGCAGGATCATTGTAGCGGTGTTCCAATCCTCAGGAATCTTTCCTTCATTAAGGCATCGAGTGAAAATTTGGGCGAGAACTGTTTCGATTTCTCCACTTGCTTCTTGTATGATGTCTACAGTAATTCCATCTTCTCCTGATGGAGCTTTTCCTCGCTTCATGTTCTTGATTGCATGTGCAACTTCTGCTGGAAGGACTGGAGGAACTCTGGTACTGGTATCTTTCATGCTGTCTGGAGTGCATATATCATCCCTTTCATATAATTTGGAGTAGAAATCTTTCACTCTTGTCAAAATTTCGTCTCTATTTCTTGTTACAGAACCATCTTCTTTTCTCAGTGCCATAATCTGTTTTCTTCCCTTACTGAGATGTCCCTTTGCTATCTTTAGGCTTTGGTTGTTTTCAATTGCTTTCCTCACTAGTTCACAGTTGAATTTCCTTACGTCTTCAGTGATACTTTTTCTTACTGTCTTGCATAGCTCTATATATTCCACTTTGGAAGTCACATCTTCTTTAGTTGTCCTCATCTCTCTTCTTTTTTGCATCAACATTTTGGTTTTTCCTGATAATTTGTTCACATGCAACTTGTTCTTAGACACAGCTAATTTTGTTGCTGTTTCCATAAGAGCTTTGGTTACTTTTCTGTTAACTTCAGAGATGTCCACTTCTTCCGATGTTAGGCCTTCTAAAGCAGAGAACCTGTTCTTCAGTTCTAACTTGAAGGTATTATGGTGTTTTTTAAGGTTGGTTATGTCAATAGATTTTGTTTGTCTTATGAGCTTGCCACGTTCAAGTTTAGTGTTGAGGTGCATCTTACATCTCACCAATCTATGGTCACTACCTGTGTTGAACTTGTTTAGCACACTGCAGTCTTCTATGACGAATTTTTTGTTACACATAATAAAATCAATTTCACTTGTCGTCCCATTTGGATGTCTCCATGTCCATTTCCTGTGTAGCTTTTTCTTGAAGAAGGAGTTCAAGATGAAAAACCCTTCTGCCTCTGCACTACTAAAAAGTGATTGGACACCTGTGATAGCAAAAGAAAACGAAGTTTATTCACCTTCAATAGTTGGTGGAGCCTCCACGAGCGGCGATTACAGCTGTGACGCTCCGGTGCATACTCTCAACCAGGCGTTGTACGACTGCTAACGGTATTTTCTTCCACTCGGCTTGGAGAAGACAGGTCAGTTCCTTCACCGATTTCGGACGGTGGGGGTACCCCTTAAGTCGACGCTCCAACTCGTCCCAGAGGTGCTCCATAGGGTTAAGGTCCGGGCTATGCCCAGGCCAGTCCATTCGATTAACCCCATTGTCACCATACCAAGCCATGGTGGACCTCGCAACATGACAGGTGGCATTGTCATCCTGAAAGTAACATGGGTCCACCCCGTAAAACTGCCACAACGTAGGAAGCGCATGGTCATTCAAAATGATGCAGTAGGTCTCGGAGTTGAGTTTATTAGGAATTGCAACCAAGGGTCCCGTGCCATACCAGGAGAAACACCCCCATAGGATAATTCCACCGCCGCCGAATTTCACAGTTGGCACAATACATTCCGGCAGGAGGCGTTCTCCAGGCAGACGCCAAACCCGGACCCTGCCATCCGAACGGTAGAGGGTGAACCTTGATTCGCCGCTCCAGAGAACCTGTTTCCACAGTTCAACGGTCCACTGTCGACGTTCTTTGCACCACGTTAGCCGAGCAGCGCTATTGGACTTGGTGATCAAAGGCTTGTGGGCCGCAGCACATCCATGATAACCGAGCAGATGGGCTTCCTTATGGATGGTAATCATCAAAAGAACACTCCCGGATGCCTGTTGAAACTCGTCGCGGATGTAGCTCATCGATTTGGCGCGGTTCTCCCGAATTTCTCTGGCAAGCACCCGTCGGTCTCTAACTCCCAGTTTTGTGGGTCTGCCGGGTCGGAGCACATTCCGTCAGTCACCTCTCATCTTCCACTTGCCAATTTCGTAGGCCCCTGTCGATTTTGGGTACTTCAACTCGCTGGATATGTCACGTATGGATCGACCATTTCTGTGATACCCGACGATTATATCTTTCTCGAAATCAGAGAGCTCCGAACTGCGTGGCATCTTGCATGCGACTGGTGGCGTTGTTGTTTCCCACACGATATTTAACAGCGTCGGCCGTGACGTGTATCAGGACCGCAGATATCGTCGATTACAGGGTGTCCAATTACTTGTTGGTAGATAGTGTAGCTAGATGCATGGTTTTCCAACTGCTTGGGATCATTGTCAGCAAGAATACGGGATCCGTTCTGGCGGAGCTCGATAGTCTGAGGGTGAGAAGGGGTGAGCGTATGTTGTCCACGTTCCATAAAAAATCTAGACAGCGTGCAAGTGCACCAAGAGGAAGCTTGAAAAGGCGTTCCGTGAAGAAGAGGGACCAGATAACCTCTCTTATGGTGCTGGAATGCACTGAATCTACTGTTGAATGGTAATCGTTAGCTCAGTAAACTTCAAGTGCATATTTCCGAGAGTTGTATTTTTGAAAATAAATGACCCGTTATCTGAGAACCTATATAAGAGACAGCTTTGAAATTTGTACCACAGGTTTGTCTCTTGTATCTACAGACGTTAATTTAAGATTTTTGCAATGTGATATTTCTGTATCCTTTTATGCATTTTTATGTTTCATTTTTTACAAGGTTTTTAGTGGTTCCTGTAATATAAATCATACAATGACAACTAAAATTAATTTTAAGAAAGCCTTGTGCTAAAGTGTGTAGCAGTATGTAGAGAACAACCCCTGAAAATTTCAGCCACTTCTTTCCAGTGGTTCCTGCGATAACGGGACTTCAATGTATTATAATTAAAATGGCCGAGATACACTGAAGACCAATTGAATTAGATACAGCTGGCGTTATGCAAATGTGGCGCTATGGGCGGTCCTGTAAACGGAAACGACATGACGTATGCAGCGATCAGACGATATAAGGAGTGATGCGATGGGAATCAGTAAGAGTCGGACGCAGTATGGGTAAGACGATGGATCTAAACGCATTTGATCGTGAGCAAATTGTCGGGGCCCGACGAATGGGTCACTCCATCTCGGAAGTCGTGCAGGCACTGGGATTTTCACGAGCCACTGTGACACGGGTGCACCGTGAGTACATCGAATCCGGTAAAACCATCGCTGCAATGGACAACAGCGTGTGGATGAGCGGGGTCATCGTCGGCTAGCACGCATTATAACAGCAGATAGACGGGCCATAGTGCAAGAAATCACTCGGCAATTTAACGCTCGCGCACAAAAACGTGTAAGCAGCCACATAATCCAGAACGATCTCCTCGATATGGGGTACTGAAGCTTTCGTCCCACGAGGGTACCGCTGCTGACCGCACATCACAGGGTGCACAGATTAGCATGGACGCGGGAACATCGCCACTAGACCCTAAACATGTTGGAAAATGTTGCTTGGACTGATGAGTCGAGATTCACGTTGGTATATGCAGATGGCAGGATACGAGTACGGCGCAAACCACGTGAAGCCATGGATCCTTCTTCCCAGCTGGGTACTCTTCAAGCTGGTGGGGGTGGCATTCTCGTCTGGGTACTGTTTACGTGGACTGAAATGGGACCCCTGGTACGTGTGACATCGTTCCTCACAGGTTAACGTTCCCAGGATATCCTGGACGACCATTTTCTCCCTTTTGTGCGTCTATAACATCCCACTGGGGGACCTCATCCTGCAACAAGACAATGCAGCTCCCGAACTGTATCCGAATGGTTGGATGAACACTCCACCGGCCTGACCTTGCTTCCTTGGCCAGCTAGCTCACCTGACCTCAGCACATCTATAATGCCATCGAGAGAGATGACCCCTCCATGAAATCTTCGTGAAGTGTGGGAGCTTGTTCAGGGGTCGTGGATCCGTATGGCTTCCTAACGCTTCCGGTGTGTTGTCGAGTCCATGCCGAGACGAATCGCCGCCGTCATCAGGGCGAAAGGTGATGCTACACGTTACTAGACAGGTATCTCTAATTCAATTGCTCTTCAGTGTATAAACTACCGGACGCCCTTAACTGAACAGGTCTTCCGCAACGCGGAGGGTTCTGTGAGGACGAATGTCCACTTTTTGAAGCGTGAATATCATTTCTGCGCAGTTATGTCAGTAATAGCGTCATCTCCGTACACAGCACAAATGTCTCGGGCAGCTTTGGGACCTTGACTGAAAGCGAAGAGAAGCAGATGTCGAAAACGCTCATTTCTGTCTACTTGGCCCTCCATCTTCCATATGGCAAAAAAGAGTTAAACCAAATATAAAATCGAAACCGATGAACAAAAGGTGTACAGGAAGAATAGAGCTTCAAAAAAAAAAAACATGTAACACTATGATCAAAATATTGTTCGTGTTCCTTCAAATAACATTGGGAAAAACCGAACGAACTTATCTGACAACCCAGTATTTTCAATATCCTGGTTAACTCTTTCGACCTACTTTGGCTTTGAGAGTGCCGAGTTTTGCCATGAAAGACCTTCAAAGTCGACCAATACTCCTTTAGGTTGCTCACTATTTTATTGTCAAATTCCCTGCCGTTGTCGGAATGAACAAAAAAGAAAATAGCCACCTGAAAAAAAAGGCACTTGCGGGAGTATTTTATTCTTTGCTGATTTGCTTTTTGGCATTGCATAGAATGCCTAGGAAATGTGTGTGAAATGTTAAGTGTTTCATACTTTGACAACCCATTTTCGGCATTCTACAGATTTCCTAGGCATTCTGCGCAATGCCTAATTTCCGACATTGCCGGTAACATATACACTATATTGACAAAAGTCACCGGACACCTACAAGAGAAACACAACGTAGGATTTATTGACATGCATTAGTACGGTGTCTGTCCACCTTTGGCCTTAATACATGCACTGACCCTTCGAGACATGCTTTCGACAAGGTTTTGGAACACAGCGATAGGTATGCGCTTCCATTCAGTACATAATGCTGCCGCTAACTCTTGCTTAGTAGTAGGCTTTGGTTCCAAATTTTCTTGTGCGGCGCTCTAATTCAACCCATAGGTGCCCTATGGGATTAAGATCAGGGCTCTGTGCTGGCCAGTCCACACACGATACGGAATTACACACCGTAACAGTCCGTGCGTTATGGCTCGGTGCATTATCCAGCTGGTACCAACAAAGCTGGGTTCCATAGTATTGCCACAGAATTGGTAGGGCATAATTATCCAGAATATCGAGGTAGACGTGCTGGTTAACAGGTTTATCCACGATAACCAATGGGCAGGGACCATACCACGAAAAACACCCCCATACGAGTACACTGCCAGCTCCAAACTTGTACGTAGGAACAGTACACTGTGGTAAATAGAGATCCCCCGGCTGCTTCCACACACAAACGCACACGGCCATCAGACTGATGGATCGTGTATCTGGATTCATCAGTCCATAGGACCCGTTTCCATTGATCTATGGTCCACGATAAATGTTCTTTACACCATGCTAAACGACGAGTAGCATTCGGATTGGAGATGAAAGGCTTATGAGAAGCCGCACGACCACGGTAACCCATGGAATGAAAGTTCTCTGCGAATGGTACGTGTACATATCGAGGTTCTAGCATTTTTACTCACCTGTACACTGAGGTCTTGTGCAGTACTCGGTCTATTAGCTGTAACGACTCTCCTGGGGCTTCGACGTCCTCTATCACTGATTTTCTTTGGTCTGCCGGTGCGTTCTACTGCTTCAGGGACGCCATATGTCTTCCACTTATTCAGTACATCTAAAACAGTTGACTTGGGTATGTTTAAACGTCTCTCGGCTTCTCTTATGGACAACCCACTAATATAACACCCAACAATATTTCCTTTCTCAAAGTCAGTTCTGCGACATTTTCACTCAACTTCACAGTTGCGATATGATCGCGGTCAGCTGCTGGCTTGTTTTTATACCGTTTGCAGCTGTACCGCGCATCTTAACAACGCAGCGGATCCGTTCATTTGCTTTTGAAGCGGTGTCCGGTGACTTTTGTCAATTTAGTGTATGTTAAGCAACACAAACCTGCTTGACCGTATTTCTGCATGCGATTCTACTCTTAAACGTAAAAAAAAAGAGTCCCGTTTTTAAATCAAAGTTTGACAGGCGATGAAATGTGGATACTGTACAGTAATGTGGAATGGTTCGTATAGCAAGCGAAATGAACCACCGCCAACTGCAGCAAAGGCCGGTTTTCATCTAAAGAAGGTGATGTTGTGTATATGGTGGGATTGGAAGGGAGTCCCTTATGATGAGCTCCTCCCGGACAACCAAACGATTAATTCCAACAAGTACTGCTCCTAATTAGACCAACTGAAAGCAGCACTCGACGAGAAGCGTCCGGAATTAGTCAACAGAAACAACGCATAATCTTCCATCAGGATAACGCCACACCGCATGTTTCTTTGATGACAGGGCATAAACTGTTACAACTTGGCGGAGAAGTTCTGACTCATCCGCCGTATTCATTTTCGGATTTCCATTTATTTCGGTCTTTACGAAATTCTCTTAATGGAAAAAAATTTCAATTCCTTTGAAAACTGCAAAAGGCACCTGGAACAATTCCTTTGCTCAAAACGATAAAATGTTCTGGGAAGATGGCATTATGAATTTGCCTGAAAGATGGCAGAAAGTAGCGAAACAAAAGGGTGAACACGTTGTTCAATAAAGTTATTGGTGAAAATGAAAAATGTCTCTTCTTATTTTTACTTAAAAACCGAACAAACTTTTTTGGCCCACCCTGTACTTATTTACCGCACGGTGTGTTTCAACTAACTAACAAGCATTTAATTGGTCGGTGAAAAGTGGGGCACAAAGATGAATCCAGAAGTCCAGGTGCAAGTAAGTACTAAGAAAATTTGAATCCCAGGTGTTACATTAATGTCTATTCACAATAACACAGCTGTCCTGAATTTACGTCGTACGATTCCATACCAGATGGTGGTAAAACAGACAGTGTGTTCACCTGAAACTGCACACGTTCGCAAGCGTACTTCGTCGCCTTCCAAAACACGTGTCATGAGAATAAGGTTAAAAGCATATTACAATCACTAGCAGGAAACGAATTTTTAATGCCAAAATTTCGGGTTAAGTTTCAGATTGTATCACAGGATTTTAGAAATAACAAGTTAGAAATATCATGAAATGCATTTATTATGATACGCTTTCCAACATACCAGAAATCTCGCTCCTGTGCCCTGACCTTTGACCCCATTTCGATTATATTCAACAGAATTGGTTCAGCATACCTCTCGAACACCATAACTAAAGTTTTGCTGCAATAGAAGCATTTTTAGTCAAGTTAAGAAGATAATGGCTGTGGAATAAATTTCGCTCCTGTGCCCATAACCTTTGACCCCATTTTGATGATATTCAACAGATTGGTTCAGTATACCTCTGGAACAATATAACTAAAGTTTTGTCGTAATAGAAGCATTTTAGTCAAGTTATGAGGATAATGGCTGTGGAATAAATCTCGCTTCTGTGCCTTGACCTTTGACCTCATTTCGATTATATTCAACAGAAGCGGTCAGGTATACCTCCGGAACAACATAACTAAAGTTCTGTCGCAATAGAAGCATTTTTAGTCAAGTTATCAGGATAATGGCTGTGAAATATATCTCGCCGCCCCGGTGGCGCAGTGGTCTAAGCGATGGCCTCTGATCATTCGTCCGTAAGGGGCCCGGGTTCGAATCCCGGTGAGGCATGGATGTTGTGTTTGTCTTACAGCACTGGCTCTTTCCCTTCCCTGGAACCATTGACCCTAAATTAGGGACGGGTGACTGCTTATTGCCCATTGAGTTGCTCACGGTGGTCGATAAACCTCCAATCAAAAAAAAAAAAAAATTATATACCTTGCTCCTGCGCCCTGACCTTTGACCCCATTTCGATTATATTCAACAGAAGCGATTCCATATACCTCCGGAACAACATAACTAAAGTTTTGGTGCAATAGAAGCATTTTTAGTCAAGTTATATGAATGATGGCTGTGTCCTGACCTTTGACCCCATTTCGATGATATTCAACAGAATTGGTTTAGTATATCTCCAGAACACCATACTAACGTTTTATTACAATAGAAGCCTTTTTAGTCAAGTTATGAGGATAATGGCTGTGAAATAAATCTTTCTCCTGTGCCCTGACCTTTGACCCCATTTCAATTAGATTCAACAGAAGCCGTTCAGTGCAGCCCCGGTGGCGCAGTGGTCTAAGGCGTTGGCCTCTGATCATTCGTCCGTAACGGGTCTGGGTTCGAATCCCGTTCAGGCATGGATGTTGTGTTTGTCTTACGGCACTGGCTCTCTCCCTTCCCTGGAACCAGTTACCCTAAATTAGGGACGGGCGACTGCTTATAGCCTATTGAGTTGCTCACGGTGGTCGTTAAACCTCCAATAAAAAAAAAAAAAAAAGCCGTTCAGTATACCTCCGAAACAAAAAAAGTAACGTTTTGTCGCAATATAAGTATTTTTACGTAAGTTATGACGCATAAAGGCAATGGAATGGATCCCGTTCCTATGCCCTGACCTTTGACCCCATTTCGTCCATTTTCAATAGGGTTCGTTCCTATCACATAAAACAATTTCAGCCAAATCGATTTACTTTACGCGAGCTATCGTGCAGGCTGACAAAGCTGGAGCATATACGCTTCTTCATCCTACGGTTGGAAAGCGTGAAAAATGAAGCGCCGACATCAGTAGGATGAAAGGATGAAAAAATTGCCAGCATTTCTTTTGGGGCAGGACGATAACATACCCATCTGCCTCAAAAAAAGAATGAGTAACTTTAAGAGCTATAAGTAGACACTCATCTCTAATTTAGAGCAACTAGCCCTAGGGAAGGGACAGAGCCAGCGTTATAAGAAAACCAAAAGAGTTTTTTTTATGAATATTTTATCACCACCACCCTACGAATTATTATTTTTTTTTATTGAAAATTTAACGATCACCGTGAGCAACTCAGTGGGCTATAAGCAGTTGCCCCGTTCCTAATTTGAAGGGAGAGAGCCGATGCCCAAAGACAAACACAACATCCATGCCTCACCGAAATTCGAACCCGGACCTTTCTCGAACGGCGCGGCGAATTTTTTTATTTAAATAACTAGCAATCATGCCCCTTCTCCGAACATTGAATCTATAAAATCATTTTTTGAACATAAAATTAAAGAAAGGGAAAAGTAATTATGGGAAAGAAAAGTAATTTAAAATCCGTAACTGTTTTACGATTTAGAACAGCGTCGTGACGTCAATGCATACAGTTTGGCGTAAAACGGAGCAGGCTTTGGCCACCCTTAATTTTAAATCAAAATTTGAAATTTTCAAAGCATATCAGGTATTCTAACAAAATTATCTTTGAACCTATCAGCATTTTGAAACAGTAAAGCTAAGCTACCCTTTTAGATTTTTTGGTTTTCAGACTTTTTCCTGGGTGTAGAAGTGGTAGAAAAATTCAAGCAGACAGTGTTTCAAAGCGTTGTGTTTTTTGTTGTTGTTATTGGGCGGATGTTTTCGTGCATTTGCAGGTATCCGGGCTTTAAGACCTACTTGCATGTTAATTTTCAGATCCCTAGGTCCTTTAAAGTGCTTAAACAATTTGCGAAAAATTCAAGCATACAATGTTCCAAAGCCGCCATTTTGACTTTTCTTGTTTGTTTGTTTTCGTACTTTTTTAGGTATACGGACCATAAGATCCTATCAGCATGCCAATTTTCAAATCTCTAGGTCATTTTGAAGTGGTAGAACAATTCGCGGACGAACATGCTCGCATTTTCCCTCTTTGTTTTTTTACATACGAGGCTAAAGCCTATATTTACATAGGTATTCACGTATGCCGGCGGAAAACGCCGAACTTTAAAAGCGTCGCTAAGTATTGCGTCATTGCGCCATTACCAGTTTGACTGTTTTTTTTTATTTTATTTATTTATTTTGATTGGAGGTTTAACGACCACCGTGAGCAACTCAAGGGGCTATAAGCAGTCGCCCGTCCCTAATTTGGGGTCACTGGTTCCAGGGAAGGGAGAGAGCCAGTGCCGTAAGACAAAGACAACATCCATGCCTCACCGGGATTCGAACCCGGACCCCGTTCGGACGAATGATCAGAGGCCATCGCTTAGACCACTGCGCCACCGGGGCGGCAACCCAGTTTGACTGTAGCCTGTCCTTTCACCCAATGAGAAAAGAGTGCTAAAAATAGCTGCGTCACCATGGCAGCAGGTCACGGGACCAGAATTTTTCTGTGTGGTTAAAGCTGAAGGCAGGGTAAGCAGCTCGTTCGTTTCCTTTGTGTCTTTAAAAAAATGCTTAAAAAAACGGAAAATGACTTTTTCTTAATTTTTTTTTTTTTTTTTTTGTAAAAGTGGGACGACAGTTGTGCATTTATGCTCTAACAATTGCAGTTTGCCATATATCTGTTTTTAAAAATGGATCCCATCGCGAAATAGATAATTTTGTGAAATTTAAAAATTTAATTTTTCGTAAATTAAATCGAAATTCAAAAAAAGGGCGACGAGATGCAAAAATTCGGCCATGGCCCTAAATACGTACAAAGTTTCGTGGTTCTGTTGCTGTTAATGTGTCCAGAACGTGAACTAATAGCACTTTTTTTTGCTTACTTTAATTTTGAAACACAATAGCTCCTAAAGTATCAATAGAATCGAAAAACGATTTATTTCATCGTATTTTCCGAGCAATTCTCTACAAACGATGCAAATTTCATATTTTTTGTGTTCAATACTTTTTGTGCTGCGAGCTAGAAGAGCGCGAGTGTTACGAAATTTCTAAAACAGCGGCGGCGGGGGTTACTTTTGTTTAGAATAGAGATATTTTGCAAAATTAATTAATTTTCACGTCTTATATTATTTGCAGTCGTTACTCTATATGCTTGGACGGAGAACTTTAGAGAGAAAGACGAAAAAAGAGAGCATTCTTTCTCTTTTTTCTTTTTTTGCTTTTCTTTTTGAGAGTAAACACTTTTCTTAAGATTATGAATTCTTTAATCAGTAATTTGGCGAACAGGAAGAAATCACACGAAGTTGTTCCGGAAAGGTTTGAAATTTTCAGGGATTTGGAAGAGACCAGTGCTCATGACATAGAGCCTAGATCAAATAAACTTGTTCATAGGTACCAAAGCGACATAGAATACTTTCTCAGCAACGAATGTCTACTTTTCCAGTCATATATGAATGTAGATGTTAATAACAGCTATGAAAATGCAAGTGCAAAGGTTCGGATATTTGAGGATACAGCACCCATAAAAATTGGAAAGGGGTGAGACAAGGTGACACCATATCTCCCAAGCTCTTTAATGCCACATTGCAAAATGTCTTTCAATCATTGAACTGGGAAAACAAAGGGATAAAGATTAATGGAGATTATTTAACTCACCTTCGCTTTGCTGATCATTTTTGCAACTACCCCTTCGGAGCTGCAGAGTATGATCCAAGAACTTGCTGGCAAGAGTAAAGAAGTGGGATTAAAAATGAACTTTCAGAAGACAAAAGTGATGCAAAGAAACTCTTCTTTTACAAGAAAAGAAGAGTTATTGATCGATGGAGAAAAGCTAGAAACAACCGACACCTGCATTTATCTTTGACAGCAGATATCAAGCGAGGGTCACATTGATGAAGAAATAAATCGGCGTATAAAACTTGGATGGAGAGCTTTTGGAAGAAGCAGTACAATTTTGAAGTGCAGTATGCCATTATGTCTTAAAAGGAAAGTGTTTAATCAATGCATCCTGCCAGTGCTCACGTATGAAGCAGATACATGGATCTTAACTAAAAATATACAGAGACTGCAGATAACTCAAAGTAGCATGGAGAGATGCATGCTTGGTGTAACCAGGAAAGATAAGAAGAGGAACTTGTGGATAAGGAAAATGACAAGAGTGGACGACATCATGACTAGAGTGAAATTACTGAAATGGTAATGGGCTGGGCATGTTGCCAAAAGAACGGACCACCGATAGACAACTGAAATTTTAGACTGGATTCTGAGAGACAGGAAAAGAACCAGAAGAAGGCCACATGGGAGATGGATGGATGAAATTTGAAAGCATGCCGGAGTGACATGGAGGAGACAGGCTCAAGACAGACAATTGTGGAAGAAGCTTGGGGAGACCTTCATCCAGCAGTGGATTGATAATGGTTGACAATGATGATGATATGAATGTACACTTTCAATAATGATTACAATCTTCAGATTACATTTCTAAACTTAGAAATAGCGTTGAGAATGTTTTTAACCTTACCAGTCGCGAATTGTTCTGCTGAAAGATTATTTTCAGCAGTCTCAAGAATAAAAAAATGAACTTTATTGGGGAAAAACAATATTCAACTCGCTCGCGATAATGTGTGTATTAAAGGACATAACTCTGGGTATAGACTACTACTCTTCAGTAATTGACAATTTTGCGCATGCAAAGGCCCGTAAAAAAACGATGACGATGCCGTAATTATGGTGCAGTCAGACAATGGGCGAAAAAGTGGGAAATTACATAAGTGTTAATAAAATTTCCCTTTGCATTGTAAGTTTTCATTGTTTTAATATTTGTTTCTTTTCGCACATTGCCGTGTCTTTTCTGGTGCGTTATATTGTTTTATAAGAATAAATGTTATTATCTTAATGTATTTATTTCTCACGAAATCCTGAAGGTCAATAATTTGAAACATACATTGGTACACTATGAAATAGACCTTCTATATTTTTCATTTTTAATAAATATCATTGCAAAATTACTTAACATAACACAATAAAACACACTTCAGCATAAGCGCCGCCTTGAAAAATTATTGTGGGTTCCAGAAATTTTTAATCGAATTACCCATGCTTTTAGGTCTGATTTAAATTTCATTCAGTGAGATTATCTGGCACAATATGACACCTGAAAATGCTAAAATGAAAAAAATTATAGCTAATTACAGAAAAATATTTTTTTCTAAATAATTATTTATTTCAAACAAAGATCTTCGCTCTTTCCACGTTTATAAGTGAGTCACGGAAAAATTCTCATTGGCCGCCACCGGGAGTCGAACCCAGGGTCTTCCAGTTACGCGCCGGATATGCTTCCGCTACACCACTCGCGTAACTGGAAGACCCTGGGTTCGACTCCCGGTGGCGGCCAATGAGAATTTTTCCGTGACTCACTTATAAACGTGGAAAAAGCGAAGATCTTGGTTTGATGTTTCTGGTCCACGTTAAATGTCTGTATTAATTATTTATTTCATTTATTTTGCTTTTGTGGGCGCGACATTATTATTTGCAATACACAGATACTGTGCGAATTTCCAACTCAATTGTTTTTATAAAAGCAACAAAAGCATGTAAAATTTATTTTTAGGTGTTTTTACCAATTTTAAAACCTCCAACAATTTTTTTTTTTTCAAATGATTTCTGAGTTAAAATAGGTTAGAAGGGAGAGGACATGGCATCAGCCGTAAGCCCTGTGGTTTCCGCGGGCCCCACTTGTATCAGCTGTGTACGCCCAGTATGCTCCACTCGGGCTGCTTGAAATCGTCGACGTTGTACAGGTACTTGTGCAACATGTACGATCAGGACAAAAATAAGACTGAATGAACTATGCATGCACATAACTAAAAATTTACAAAAAATATTGTTTAGTATTTCCTATAAAAAATCAAACAAAATTATGCTTCGTAAATGCATATTGCGCATTTGCCAATCACGGCCTTGCTAAAGCTGTGTGAGCCTCGTTGACCTTCAGGGCCTGCTGCAGAGAGTAAGAGACGGCCGCTATCAACCTCTGCTCCAGCACAGGTCTTCGGGAAGTGACGTCACGTCACTAAACCCTCCCCACCAGGAGGGCGCAACAAACCAAATGATTAGATTTGGCTTCATCAGCGACCGATGATGCCATCTCCTCTTTCTTCTAACCTCATTTGGTCCCTGACTGTCCGAAAATAGGGTGGGTCAACTGACTGTACAACATATTTCCGCCTTTACACTAAGACCTCGAATAGGTTCTCGTCTCCGAATGTACAGCTAGACTTTTGTATTTTGTACGAACCCAGACAAACCGAAGAATTTGCTTTTATAAATGATGCAGTTTTAAATGCTCTTAAACAACGGTACTTGAGGTATTGTCTATGGCGTCAAATTTGATGAGCGCGAACAAACGCTAATTCTTTTTGATGCACAATAACGAGTCTGGGGGGGGGGTAAATTTCTATACACACTTCTTCTTTATATATACACTGCAGAGCAATTGAATTAGAGACAGCTGGCGTTATGCAAATGTGGCTCTGTGGGCGGCCCTGTAAACGGAAACGACATGACGTATGCAGCGATCCGACGATATAAGGAGTTACGCGACGGGAATCAGTAAGAGTCGGACGCAGTATGGGTAAGACGAAGGATCTAAGCGCATTTGATCGTGGGCGAATTATCGCGGCCCGACGAATGGGTCACTCCATCTCGGAACTCGTGCAGGCACTGGGATTTTCACAAGCCACTGTGTCACGGGTGCACCGTGAGTACATCGAATCCGGTAAAACCATCCCTGCAAGGGCCAACTGCCGTGGACAACAGCGTGTGGATGAGCGTGGTCATCGTCGGCTAGCTCGCATTGTAACAGCGGATAGACGGGCCACAATGCAAGAAATCACTCGGCAATTCAATACTGGTGCACAATAACGTGTAAGCAGCCACACCATTCAGAACCATCCCTTCGCTATGGGGTACGGAAGCCATCGTCCCACGAGGTTACCGCTGCTGACCGTACATCACAGGGTGCACAGATTAGCATGGGTGCGGTAACATCGCCACTGGACCCTAGACATGTGGGAAAATGTTGCCTGGACTGATGAGTCGAGATTCATGTTGGTACTTGCGGATGGAAGGCTACGAGTACGGCGCAAATCACATGAAGCGATGGATCCTTCTTGCTGGCAGGGTACTCTTCAAGCTGGTGGGGGTGGCATTCTCCTCTGGGGACTGTTTACGTGGACTGAAATGGGACCCCTGGAACGTGTGACATCGTCCCTCAAAGGTCAACGTTACCGGGATATCCTGGACGACCGTTTGCTCCCGTTTGTGCGTCTTCAACATCCCACTGGGGATCTCATCCTGCAACAAGACAATGCAGCTCCCGAATTGTATCCGAATGGTTGGATGCACACTCCACCGACGTGACCTCGCTTCCTTGGCCAGCTAGGTCACCTGATCTCAATCCTATCGAGCACATCAGGGATGCCTTCGAGAGAGATGTTCGAGACTCTAACCCCCCTCCATCAAATCTTCGTGAACTGTGGGAGCTTGTTCAGGGGTCGTGGATTCATATGGCTTCCCAACGCTTCCTGTGTCTTGTTCAGTCCATGCCGATACGAATCGCCGCCGTCATCAGGGCGAAAGGTGGTGCTACACATTACTAGACACGTATCTCTAATTCAATTGCTCTTTAGTGTATATATACTTAGTAAACGGGAAATGAATAATAAAAAACTTGAAGAATTGATAACGAAAAACAAAATTTATGCATATGTGCGTACGTGTATTTTCTCCACGAAATACGCGCAAAAGTATTAGGGGCTCAAGGAACTCACAATGAAATCACTGGAGGGTTCAAAAATTGTCTCGAACCCACGAAGTCTGCGCCTATGTAACTTCAGACACACATTCACATGATAAGCCCGCACCGTTTAGCAGAAGAAAATATTTGGGCGGGTTAGCTGCGCCATCTTGTCTTGAGACCATGTCGTCAGAGACACTTACCTCGTCCCTGTTGATTTATTAGTTCTTTCTGCGAAATAAAACAAGAAAGATGATACCTAATTTTCGGCTGTAATGAGCACGTTTTTTGAATCCATTCTAACACGAAATAAATTTGTCAAAGCTATTTAAAGTGAATGGAATCGATTAGGAAAACAATCAGCCGGTTTTTTCAGTCGATAAAACGTCCGAACATTTACTTAGCTCCCCTAGCGGTTAAAAACCATGTTACGAAAGTTTTCAAATGACGCAGAAAAAGTTGCACAAGGAAGGTATCAGAGCCAAAGATATTTTGAAGCTAATTTTTAATCCCACTTCTTTACTCTTGTCAGCAAGTTCCTGAATCATACTCCGCAGCTCTGATGGGGTGGTTGCAAAAATGACTACGTCATCAGCAAAACGAAGGTGAGTTAGATAATCTCCATTAATTTTTATTCCTTTCTTTTCCCAATTCAATGATTGAAAGACATTTTACAATGGGGCATTAAAGAGTTTGGTAGATATGTGGTCACCTTCTCTCGCTCCCAGAGAGGCTGGGATATGTTCGCATCACCTGATCTTACATCCCTATGTCATCATCATCATCATCATCATCATTGTCAACCATTATTCATCCACTGCTGGACGAAGGTCTCCCCAAATTTCCTCCACAACGGTCTGTCTTGTGCCAGTCTCATTCATGTTACTACCGCATACTTTCGAATTCCATCCATCCATCTCCCATGTGGTCTTCTTCTGGGTCTTTTCCTGTCCCTTGGAATCCAGTCGAAAATTTCGTCTGACCATCGATGGTCTGTTCTTCTGGCAGTATGTCCAGCCCGTTGCCATTTCAGGGATTTTACTCTGATCATGATGTCTTCCACTCTTGTCATTTTCTGATCCACGAGTTCCTCTTCTTATCTCTCCTCGTTACACCAAGCATGCACCTCTCCATGCTACTTTGATTTGTCTGCAGCCTTTGTACGTCTCTTTTAGGGAAGGTCCACGTCTCTGCACCATACGTAAGCACTGGAAGGATGTATTGATCAAACACTTTTCTTTTAAGACATAATGGCATATTGCTCTTGAGAATTATGCTGTTTCTTCCAAAAGCTCTCTAGGCAAGTTTTATACGCCGATTAATTTTATCATCAATGTGACCCTCACTTGATATCTGCTGTCCAAGATAAACGTACGCATCTGTTATCTCCAGCTTTTCTCCATCAATCGATAAATCTTCATTTCTTTTAAAAGCATTGTACATCACCTTATGTCTTCTGAAAGTTCGTTTTTAATCCCACTTCTTTACTCTTGTCAGCAAGTTTTTGGATCATACTCTGCAGCTCTGATGGGGTAGTTGCAAAAATGACTACGTCATCAGCAAAACGAAAATTCCTCATATACTATCCTAAAGTGTTCTACAAGGTAAATGAGATCTGGTGTTGAAAGAAATTTTAAATCGCGCATGTAGAAGCAGAGATATTGAGGAAAACATATAAAGAATCTGCACCCACTAGCCGCGAAATTGTGCATTATTTTGGGAAGAAAATTCGCACACAAATTTTGCATAGTTGGTAGTATCTGACTCAAGAGCGAAGTTTTTTAATCGAGTAGATATTGCTGTAAACGGAAAGGTGATCTTACGCCCTCTGGTGGCAGACTTGTGCGTTAAGAAAAATATGAAATTAAATAAGAAACATTTCGCAGCGGAAACGTTCTCCAACAACAACAATAACGACAAAATTTCAAATCAGACTCTTAGAAGTAGAGATATCGATATAAATTTGACATGTATCTACCCCACCTGGCGGAAAAACCATGAATTATATAAAAAAGAAAGTATTCTCATGTGTTTTTTTCGATCTGAGCGGTATCGGTCCACGAAAGATTTCTTTGAATCGAGTTTTCAGGAGCTCATATTTCGCTGGAAATACATTAGAAGCAGAAATTAGCACTTACGCCCCCTGGTGACTAAACCATTCTTTATCAAATATTAGGAATGATATGCAAAGTATTTCTCATCCGGAGCTGTACCCCGGCCAGAAAGGATTTTTCAAATTGGAGTTTTAAAAGCAGAGATGTCGCGGGGAAACACACTTTATCTTTACGCCCCCTAGCGGAAAGTCTATGAATTACTTGAAAATTTTGAAATTGTAGGAAGAACATTTCGCATCGGAAACTGTGTCCAACAAAGAAGGAATTTTTTCAAATCGGACTCTTAGGAGCAGGGATATTGAGAAAAATAAGATATGCGTCTACGCATTCTGGGGAGAAACCATTCATTATTTTAAGAAAAACATATATCGAAAAGGTTTACCGACGTGAGTGATATCAGTCCACAAACGGATTTTTTCAATCAATATATATGTATATATATTTTTTATTGGAGATTTAACGCCCACCGTGAGCAACTCAATGGGCTATAATCAGTCGCCCGTCCCTAAATTAGGATCACTGGCTCGAGGGAACGGAGAGAGCCAATGCCGTAAGACAAACACAACATCCATACCTCACTGGGATTCGAACCCGGACCCCCTTCGGACTAATTATCAGAGGCCATCGCTTAAACCACTGCGCCACCGGGGAGGTAATCAACATCCTAGAACCTCAGATTTAGCTACAAATACATCACAGGCGAAAATTAACCCTTACGCCCTCTGGTGGGCAAACCATTTTTACCAAAAATTAGAAATTGTGCTCAAAAGATTTCCCATCCGGAGTTGTATTCGCTGCAGAAAGAATTTTCGAAATCAGTGTTTTAGAAGCTGAGATATCGGGGGAAAGGCTGTTTGCTTTTACGACCCCTAACGGAAAATCTATGAGTAACATAAAAATTCATTATACCAAAAATAGTTTTCAACACAAATAGAATCGAAAGGTAAAGCAATTTTTTCAAGCAAGTGCTTAGAAGCAAATATATGGAATGAAATGTTTTTTGAATTCGATATCATCTGGACTTACGCCCTCTCGCGGCAAAATTGTGCAACTCAAAAAAAAAAAAAAAAAAAGAAGAAGAAGAAGTGAAGGATCATCATTCGCACATTTGAAGCTTCCCAATGCAAAAATAATTTTTCAAATCGGGCTAATAATTGCAGAGATATGGTGTCCACAGGCGGACGGACGGATGGACAAATAGCCAACATAGGCACGATCTTTTTTTCAAAGACGTGCTAACAGGAAAGACGACAGCGCATTTTCGTGTTGAGTGCGTCTTTTGTATCCTTTCCGAAACTAACAACATTTAGCAAAGTTATTCAAAGCCGATGGAACCGGTTAGAGAGAAGAAAAAAAAAAACATAACCGGATTTCTTCAATCGGCAAAATATCAAGAAATAGAAACAGCTGCTAAGATTCTCATATAGCAGGAGGAACGTATCTAAGACAAAGAAATTTTCACATCGAACACTGACGCCTGGATGGCGCAGTGGTCTAAGAGCTGGCTTCTAATCATTCGTCCGTGGTGGGGACCGGGTTCGAATCCCGGTGAGACATGGATGTTGTGTTTGTCCTACGGCACTGCCTCTTTATCTTCCCTGGAAGCAGTGACCCTAAATTAGGGACGGGCGCCTGCTTATAGCTTATCGAGCTCCTGAAGGTGGTCGTTAAACTTTCATTCAATAAAATAAAATACAGGTATGCTCGGTTCTGATTGAGCCTGCAGTTTGTAACGTAGGACTACGACTTGCAGATCGGAGAGTTGAAATGAGCTAGTCGAGTATGGTTTCAAAGCGTTTATTTAATTTGTTATAGCCAACACAGGTCTATGATATCAAAAGTAGCTTATATAATTTTTACAAATACTGCTGGATACATTGCGAACACAAAGCAGATCGATACACGAATTAACCAACGTGGTGTTCTGTATTCTTTTGTTTTTACATTCCTCATCACTTGCTCTTGCCTCTCGCTTTGATTTTCTCCACTTTTATTTGCGTTTATATTGCTAATTCTGCGGCATCGTCGAAAATGTTAACCCGTTCACACGAAAACGAGTTAAAAAAAATTTAGTCTAATCTACGGCTATATATTCTTTAAATGTTTGAATAGATCTCGTCGAGAGTTTCAAAACGATACCGCGCACAGTCGTTTTGCACTAACGGTCGTCCAGGTAAACCTCGATATTGTCAAAAGTGTTCACCGGTTCACAAGAAAGTAATTTTGAAAATGTTTAGTTCAAACCACTGCGAAATATTCTTCGCATATTTGAATAGATCTCGTCGAGATCTTTAAAACAATACCACGCACAGTCGTGTTGTGCTCACTGTTGCTGAGATAGACTGAGTCAAACGCGGTGACACCCCCAGTAATATTGCATCATCTTCCCCGCGAACAAGGAGCGACGGGAGCGTCGCGCGCACGTTGTACTGCGCAGTACGCGAATTGGACTCCGTGCTGTTTATGAATATGCTAACACGATAAGTGCGCGGCAAGTATTTTTAACGCTATAATGATTTCATTTGGGACCTATTTTTGTCACAGGCGGTTAGCCGTAAGTTGCCTCATACTATCCTCAGAGTAGACGTGGTCTACGTCAAAAAAAAAAAAAAAAAAAAAAAGTCGAACAGTTGAAAGAAAAAAATATAGAAGGGAATCTGACATAACTCTACTCCTCCTAGCATAGTTAAAAGCTGAAAATAGGCAAAAAGTATTCATCATGGGTAAAGCGATGCTAAGGAAAAAGGAATTTTCAAATACGTCTCCCGGCAGCAGAGGTAACGAGAAAAAGGTTTTGACTTTCACACACCTAGCGGGAATGCTGTTCATTGTTCACAGAAGATAACGTTCTCTATCTTTATTGTAGCAAATGGCACGCATTAGAAAAGGAAATTTCTCAAAAGGTTTATAGAAGCGAAGATACGGCTGGAAACCGAAGCATACAAACGCCACCTAGCGATAGAACTGTGAACTACAAAAAAATCCTCAAGTATAAACGCAAACTGTTCCACGAGCTAAATGGTATCAGGTATTAAAGGAATTTCTTAAAATGGACATTTTGAAGCAGAGATATCGAGAAAAACATATCTAACATTTACGCCCACTAGTGGCGAACTTGATAGTGCATTATTTTCGGAAGCAAATTAAATACAAAACATTTTCATTGTTTGTAGTACCTGACCGGAAAAGGCGGGTTAGCCCAGTAGAAATTGCTGCAAACATACTGTAACCGGAAACGTAATCTTACGTCCTCTAATGGCATATCTGTGAGTTAAGAAAACTTGGAAATCATAAGAGAAACATTTCGCACCGAAAACGTTCTCCGACAAACGAAAAAATTTTCAAATCGGACCCTTAGAAGCAGAGATATCGACAAAAATAAGATATACATCTACACTCCCTGGTGGAAAAACTATTCACTATTTTAAGTAGAAGGAATTTTCGAAGGTTTTCAGAGGTGAACAATATCAGTCTACGAAAGAATTTTTTCAGTAGCGTTTTCAGATGCTCAGATTTTGCTGCTAATACATCATAAACAGAAATAAACATTTACGCCACCTGGTGGCCAAACTATTCTCTACCAAAAATTTTAAAATATCTGTAGAGCATTTCACACCAGGAGTTGCATCAGATACAGGAAGAATTTCTCAAGTGGGATATTTAAAAGCAGAGACATCGGGGAAATCGCTAATTAATTTTACGCCCCCTGGCGGAAAATCTATGCGTTGAAAAACAAACTGTCCCAAAAATAGTCTTCGTTATGAATAGCATCCAAAAGAAGAATTAATTTTTTCAGTCGGATATTTAAGAGCAAATATACGGAATAAAATGCATTTTGAATTCGATATCACCTATATTTACGCCCTCTAGCGGCGAAGTTGTGCATTGGGAAATAACCGAAAAACAAGGATCATCGGTCTCACATATCAAGCTTTCCAATGCAAAAATAATTTTTCATATTGGACCAATAGTTGCAGAGATATTGTGTACCCACAAGAGGACGGACGGTAAAAGTGATACCATAAGTATATACACTGAAGTACCTGAAAAACTGGTACACTAGTCTAATATTTGGTAGGTCCCCCACTGGAGCGCAGAGCTGCAGAAATACGACAGGGCATGGACTCCGCTAGCTTCTGGAAATATGCCATAGGCAATGCACGCCATACTTTCTGTAGAGCGTTCCACAATTCGGGTGTATTCCGAGGTCTCGGATTCCTGTGTTCGATAGCGCGTTGCATGGCATCCCAAATGTCTTCTATTACGTTCAGATCTGGGGACTTGGGTTGGAATGGCAACACCCCAAACTTAGATGAATGCTCTTCTAACCATAATGTGGCGTCCCGACACTTGTGTGGAGGTGCATTGTCCTTTTGTAACAGGCCCAACCCATCAGTATGAATGCAGGACATGAACGGGTGTACCTCGTCAGAAAGGGTGCGCACATAGCGTTGGCCGGTCACAGACGTTTGTAGACGTACCAAGAGTCCCAATGAAGTCCAACTAAACACACCCTATATCATTACGGACCCTCCACCAGCCGGTACAGTTTCCTGTTGACAGGCGGGATCCATGGCTTCATGGGGTTTGCGCCACACACGAATCCTTCCATCTTCCCGAAACAGTTGGAAACGTGACTCGTCAGACCAGGCTACTTGTTTCCAGTCATCAAGTGTCCAGTGGCGGTGTTGCTGTGCCCAAGCTCTGTGTCATAGCTCTATGTCGTGCACCCATCAAGGGAACTCGAGTTGGGCGTCGGCTCCCAAAGCCAATATCGTGCAGTGAACGTTGCACAGTCCGGACGCTGATGCTTGTTGAATCTCCAGCATTGAATTCCGATTATACCTGTGAGAGTGTTGAACGCCTATCGCGTGAAACGATTCTTGACAGCCGACGATGGTCACGTTCACCCAATGTCTTTTTACGGCCACACTGGTATCGTAGGTTGGAGGTTTTGCCGGAATTCTTGTAGTCACGATACACCCTTGCAATGGTCGTCCGTGAAAATCCGAACTTTGTTTCTACCTCCGAAATACTATGGCTCATCTCACGAGCGCCAACTATGACACCGCGTTGAAAATCGCTTAAATCGTTATTGCCTGTCATTCTCATGCCGAAAACAGCTCTGACAGCTGGCAAGGATGTCTATCGCTTTATATACCCACTGGCGGACGCAACCGAGTACGCGCATAGGTGACGTTGCTATGTATTTTGCATAAGCTCGTCTGTAACAGTTTTTCTGACACTTCAGTGTATGTTTCAGCACTTTTGTAAAGAAAATTGTGCTTATGTTGTTTGTTTGTATGTTCGTCCGTCAGTCCGTCCATCTGTGGACACCTTATCTGTGCAACTATTCTTTCGATTTGAAAAGGTCTTTTTGCATTGGGAAGCTTGAAATGTGAGAATGATGATCCTTTATTTCGTTTTTTTTTTTTTTTTTTTTTTTTTTACGATGCTAGTTTCGCCGCTAGAGAGCGTAAAATGCAGATGATATCGAATTCGAAATACATTTTATTCCCTATATTTCCTTCTGAAGATCTGCGTTAAGATTTTTTTTTCACCTTTCCATTCCACCGATGTCGAACACCATTTTAGGTGTAGCCACTTTTTCAAGTTACGCATAGGTTTTCCGCTAGAGGCCGTAAAATAAATTGCGTTTCCTGCGTATCTCTATTTCTGAAACTCCGATTTGAAAAATTCTTTCTGCACCGGATACAACTCCTGATTAGAAATGTTATGCGTATAATTTCTAATTTTGTGTAAAAAATGGTTTGGCCACCAAGGGGCGTAAGTCTAAAATTTCCGTTTCTGAGGTATTTGCAACAAAATCTGAGTTTCTAAAATCTCGACTGAAAATACTTCGTCTTTGGGCCTATACTACTCACGTCGATAATCCTTTTCGGAATATTTTCTCATTAAAATAATGCATGGTTTCTCCGCCAGGGTTCGTAGACCTATATCTAATTTTTGGCAATATCCCCACTTCTAAGATTCCGAATTGAGAAATTCCTTCTTTGCTGTATAGCGTTTCCAGTGCGAAATATTTGTCGTATAATTTTAAAACTTTCAAGTAATTCATAGACTTTCCGCTGGGGTGCGTTAAGGTAAATTGCGTTTTCCTTGATATCTCTGCTTCTAAAATTCCGATTTTAAGAAGTCTTGCTGTATCGCATACAGCCCCTAACGGAAAATGTTTTGCATATAATTTCTAATATTTTGTAAAGAATGGTTTGGCCACTAGGCGGCGTAAGCGTTGACTTCAGCTTTTGATGTATTTGCAGCAAAATGATAGCTCCGGAAAACTGAAAACATTTTTTTGTGGACCAATGAAAAAAATTCTTTCCTGAGTTTTTGTGTTTATGTTACAGCGTTGGTTTTGTTTTAATGTGATTCTTGGTATTTTAGTCAAAACTTCTTGCATTTAAGCGTGCTTCAGAGTAATCTGAAATCAGTCATGGAACTCAAATTCGGCATTGCCTCGTCTCCACAGAAATTCCATTATTCCCATGTCATCATCATCATTGTCAACCATTATCAATCCACTGCTGGACGAAGGTCTCCCCAAGTTTCCTCCACAACGGTCTGTCTTGTGCCAGTCTCCTCCATGTCACTCCCGCATATTTACGAATTTCATCCACCCATCTCCCATGTGGTCTTTTTCTGGGTCTTTTCCTATCCCTTGGAATCCAATCTAAAATTTCGGCTGTCCATCTATGGTCTGTCCTTCTGGCAGTATGTCCAGCCCATTGCCATTTCAGGGATTTAACTCTGATCATGATGTCTTCCACTCTCGTCATTTTTCGGATCCACGAGTTCCTCTTCTTATCTCTCCTGGTTATACCAAGCATGCGCCTCTCCATGCTACTTTGAGTTGTCTGCAGCCTTTGTATGTCTCTTTTAGTTAAGGTCCACGTCTCTGCACCATACGTAAGCACTGGAAGGATGCATTGATCAAACACTTTTCTTTTAAGACATAATGGCATATTGCTCTTGAAAATTATGCTGTTTCTTCCAAAAGCTCTCCAGGCAAGTTTTGTACGCCGATTAATTTCTTCATCAATGTGACCCTCACTTGATATCTGCTGTCTAAGATAAACATACGTATCTGTTATCTCCAGTTTTTCTCCATCAATCGATAAATCTTCATTTCTTGTAAAAGCATTGAACATTACTTTTGTCTTCTGAAAGTTCATTTTTAATCCCACTTCTTTACTCTTGTCAGCAAGTTCCTGCATCATACTCTGTAGCTCTGATGGGGTAGTTGCAAAAATGACTACGTCATCAGCAAAACGAAGGTGGGTTAGATAATCTCCATTAATCTTTATCCCTTTGTTTTCCCAGTTCAGTGATTGAAAGACATTTTTAAATGTGGCATTAAAGAGCTTCGGAGATATGGTGTCACCTTGTCTCACTCCCTTTCCAATTTTTATGTGTGTTGTATTTTCAAACAGCCGAATCTTTGCACTTGCAGTTTCATAGATGTTATTAATAATATTAATGTATGCATCTTCAATACCGCAGGATTTCAGAGCCGTGGTAACTGCTGATGGTTTCACCGAATCAAAGGCTTTTTCATAATCGATAAAAGCCATGCACAATGGAAGTTCATATTCCCTCGCTCTTTCAATTAGTTCTCTCAGTACGTGGATATGATCTATTGTGCTGTAGCCACTCCTGAATCCAGCTTGTTCTCTCGGTTGAGCCATGTCCAGTGTTACCTTCAAGCGGTGTGAAAGAACTTTAGTGAAGATTTTATAAACCACTGATAGGAGGCTGATAGGTCTGTAGTTCCTGAGATCCTCAATGTCACCTTTTTTATGTAGCAGGATCATTGTAGCATTGTTCCAATCCTCAGGAATCTTCCCTTCATTAAGGCATCGAGTGAAAATTTGGGCGAGTACTGTTTCAATTTCTCCACTTGCTTCTTGTATGATGTCTATAGTAATTCCATCTTCTCCTGGAGCTTTCCCCCAGCTTCATGTTCTTGATTGCATGAGCAACTTCTGCTGGGAGGACTGGAAGAACTCTGGTACCTTTCATGATGTCTGGAGTACATGTATCATCCCTTTCATATAATTTGGAGTAGAAATCTTTCACTCTTGTCAAAATTTCGCCTCTATTTCTTGTTATAGAACCATCTTCTTTTCTCAGAGCCATAATCTGTTTTGGCTTTTAATTGCAATGGAATATTCTGCTCATTGGCTACTTTCGGCTTCCTTGTCTCCAGGAAGAAAAACACGCTCAGTTGTTGCCATGAGACAAAAAAACAAGTTCAAATACTTCTAAAACTTCGCCTTTTAAAATCGCGATTTTGAAATATCGACAGGGTCCAAATCAAATTTTGAGGGAGGGGGTGACGCCACTGTGTATACCTCTATATCTCTTCTAACCGTTCTATTTGAAAATCCCTTTGCCTCTGATATCTTTCTTCCGCTATGACAAACTTTTTGTGCCCAATTTGCTAATTTTCGCAACAAGTAGGTACACTATCTTATCAAAAGTATTCGGACGCTACCAAATGTTTGCATAAGTGCAAAGAACGGATGAGGAGGAAGCTGCGCTTTGAGTGGGGTGGTACGTACATAAAGCTGACATGTTCTGTCGTGTTATCAGTGCAGGCCGCGGATGGCCCACTGGTCAACGTTCATGACTGCCACGGTGAAACCTCATGTTCGATCCCAGCAGGCACGAACGCTCGAACCACTAAATGTCCCCCGTGTGTCGGACCCCGGGGACTTGCCTCCCGGTAATAAATAAGGGCGTCTTCCTCCCCCTTTCTACCTCGCTTCCGTGTCACTTTCCTATCGGGCACTATAGCCCAAATCTCTTAGCTTCCTATTTCTAAGGGGTGTTTAAGACCTAGAATCAGACACTCCTTTCCTAAAATTCTCTACATCTGATCTGATCAGATCGTTTTATCAGTAACTTTGAAGCGGATATGCTGCGTGGATGTGAAATTTCCAAGTTCCAGCGTGGGATGGTCATAGGATAACATTTGAGTAACGTTTCCATACGGAGCAATGCAGATGAACTAAACATACCAACATCGACTGTAAGTATGGCGTGAAGAGATGGAAGCAGGACGGTGCAACTACATCAAAAAAACATTAAGGAAGGCCGCACAAACTGACAGGACGTGACAGAAGAGTCATGGTAAGAAACGTTAAGAAATCCCGTTCTTCTTCAGCCGTTTCCATCGCTGCTGAAGTAGGAAATGCTTGTAATGGCTCGGTTAGTACCACCACTATCCTCAGAGAGTTACACAGTTAAAGGACATTAAGGAAGGCAGCACAAACTGATGGAACGTGACAGAAGAGCTATGGTAAGAAATGTTAAGAAATCCCGTTCTTCCTCTGCAATGGCTCGGTTAGTACCATAACTATATGTTAAACCCTATGGTCTTATACATCATTTTAAAGCTCTCGTCAATAGCAAGCAACCCGTGAGAAATATGAGAAAATCAGCCTAGGTGGCTGACCAGTTATTTCCGTTATCCATTTTTGTTACATCGGAATTTCGACGTAGGACTACTTCTAACTCATCGGATAGTATGAGGCGACCTACGGCCGGCCGCCTGTGGCAAATATAGGCCCCATTTGAAATCATTATGGAATTAAAATACGCTGATCGGGTTAGCATATTCACAAACAGCATGGAGTCCAATTTGCAACCTGCGCAATACATTGTGCGCGGTACGCTCCCTTCGCTCCCTGTGCGCGGGGGAAGTGATGCGATATTTCTGGGTGAGTCACCGCGTTTGACTCAGTCTATCTCGGCAACTGTGAGGGTATTGTTTTAAAGCTCTCGACGAGATCTATTTCAAATATACGAAGAACAATTCACAGTGGTTTTAACTGAACATTTTAAAAATTGTTTTCTTGTGAACTGGGTAACACCGTTGACAATATCGCCGTTTATCTGGACAACAGTGAGTGTAAAACGACCGTGCGTTGTATCGTTTTAAAGCTCTCGACGAGATCTATTCAAATATACGAAGAAAACTTTACAGTGGTTTGAACTGAATATTTTAAAAATTGTTTTCTTTTGAACTGGTGAACACTTTTGACAATATCGCGGTTTATATGGACAACCGTGGGTGCAAAACGACTGCGCGTGGTATCGTTTTAAAGCTCTCGATAAGATCTATTCAAATATACGAACAACATTTCTCAGTGGAAATATCAACGTTTACCACAATCAATGTTTTATCATATATCGACTATAGTTTCGCAGAGCTTCTGGCTCGGCTTCATCAGGACGTTCTGATGAAGCCGAGCCAGAAGCTCTGCAAAACTATAGTCGATATATAATAAATCGTTGATTGTGGTAAACGTTGATATTTTTACTTTATTCAACACCACAAGTTTGTAGTCTTAAATTATATATAATTTCGCAGTGGTTTGAACTGAACATTTAAAAAATTGTTTTCTTGTGAACTGAGTAACACCGTGGACAATATCGCCGTTTATCTGGACAACAGTGAGTGCAAAACGACCGTGCATGGTATCGTTTTATAGCTCTCGACGAGATCTATTCAAATATATAAAGATCACATCAAATTGGTTTAAACTAAATTTTTTAAAAGTTCTTTCCATGTGAACGGGTTAACATTTTCGACATTGCCGCGGAATTCGTAGAGTGAACGCAAACAAAAGTGGGAAAAAATCAAAACGAGAGGCAAGAGCAAGTGATGAGGAATGTAAAAACAAAAGAATACAGAACACCACGTTGGTTAATTCGTGTATCGATCTGCTTTGTGTTCGCAATGTTTCAGCATTATTTGTAAAAATTATGTAAGCTACTTTTCATATCATAGACCTGTAATGGCTCTAACGAATTAAATAAACGCTTTAAAACATGCTCGGCAAGCGAATTTCAACTCTCCGATCTGCAAGTCGTAGTCCTACGTTCCAAACTGACTGCTCATTCAGAACTAAGCGTACCTGCATTTTTTTTTCTCGAGATTTCAGGAAAGATCGTAGCATCAAAAATTAAGGAATGTATGTGAATCGAGTTCTTGATGGAGGAAATGCCACAACTGCTTCAGCTAATTACATAAGTCATAAACAGAATAGACATGATTGGTCGATAAATTGTTCAGTCTCGCATGGCTGCGGTTTGGTGTAAACAGATCCTGATAATGGGGGGAGGAGAAGAATCGCGGGTTTTCTGTCGAGAAGCCACAGTAGTACGTGACAGAACAGGAAAACCCGAAACAGAAGGTATTAATCAGCAGCAGTTGAGTACGTGATGTGCTGGGTCATTCATCGTACAGCAATTAAAAGAAAGTGGCATTTCGAAAACCGCAATGTTATTGTTGCGAAAATGTCAAAGGGCTGCAAAACAGGAACACATGAAAAAAAAAACGAAAAAAAAAAGCAAAATCATCAGAATGACGAAAACAAAGCAACGAAGAAAAATTCTTCGAGGAAGTAAGTAAAAGACCATTTAAAAAACAAACTTACAAAAACTAGGAAGCGGGAAGTTTGTGAACTGCTGTAACAAGGAAACAAGTTAGTAAAATCATGCAAAGCATTGATTATGATACGCTTTCCAACATACCAGAAATTATTACTCAAATTATGAGGATAATGGCTGTGGAATAAATCTCGCTCCTGTGTACTGACCTTTGACCCCATTTCGATGATATTCAACTGAACCGGTTCACTATACCTCCGGAACAACATGATAAAGTTTTGTTTCAATAGAAGCAGTTTTACGCAAGTTATGAGAATAATGGCTGTGGAATAAATCTGGCTTTTGTGCAATGACCTTTGACCCCATTTCCTTGATATTCAACAGAACCAGTTCACTATACCTCCGGAACAACATGATATAGTTTTGTCGCAATCCAATCATTTTAGGTACGTTATGATGCACAAGGGCAACGGAATGGATCCCACTCCAGTGTCCTGACCTTTGACCCCATTCCGCCCATTTTCAATGGGATTCGTCCCCAGGTGGTTCCCTATCACATACTAAAATTTGATCGAAATCGAACAATTTTTAAGCAAGTTATGACGCATAAGGGCAAGGTAATATATCCCGCTCTTATTCTCTGCCTGTCCTTTGACCCCATTTCGTCCATTTTCAATAGGGTTTGTGCCCAGGTGGTTCGCTACCACATACTAAAATTTCATCGAAATCGAACCATATTTACGCGCATGTTATGGCGCATAAAGGCAATGGAATGGATCCCGCTTTAATGTCCTGACCTTTGACCCAATTTCACCCATTTTCAATAGCGATCGACCCCAGGTGGTTCCCTACCACATACTAAAATTTCATCGAAATCGAACAATCGTTAAGCAAATTATGACGCATAAGGGCAATGGAATATATCCCGCTCTTATTCCCTGCCTGACCTTTGACCCCATTTCCCCCATTTTCAATAGCACTCGTGCCTAGATGGTTCCCTATCACATACCAGAATTTCATCGACATCGAACTAGTTTTACGCAAGTTATGACGCATAAAGGCAATGGAATGGATCCAGCTCCTATGTCCTGACCTTTGACCCAATTTCACCCATTTTCAATAGGGTTCGTCCTCAGGTGGTCCCCAACCACATAATAAAATTTCGTCGAAATCGAACCATTTTCACGTGAGTTATCGTACGGACGGACGGACAAAGCTGGAGCATATACGCTTCTTCAACCTACGTTTGGAAAGCGTAAAAAAGTGCGAAACCCAGAGAGAGAGAGACAGACAAGAAGAGACAGAGAGAGGATGTTGCCATTGCGTTTAGTGTGTAACAAGGCGGACTTTCAATTAAGAAAAGAAATATATCTTAAATACTCCATAGTATTTCAATATACACCGCTGAGCGATGACATTCTGATCACCTACTTAATAAGCTGTAAGACCCCTTCAGCCCGCAAAACAGCGGTTACTCGGCGAGACATCATTTCGATTGGTTAGCGATAGGTATCCTGGGGTATCTGGTACCATAATGTCAACAGCAGGTCCTCCAGTTCCCGTACATTTCGGGGTGGTGGTGATTTAGCGCGAACCCGCTTTTCCAAGTCGAACCACAAATGTTCGATTGGGTTCATGTCAGGTGAATTTGGAGATTAACAGAAAGTCACCAGCATGTTCCTCGAACCCAGTCCTTGACGATTCTGGCAGTGGCGCATTATTCTGTTAGCCATCATCAACAGAGAACACAGTTGCCATAAATGAGTGAACTTGGTCCGTAAACGATGTTCAGGTACTGGGCAGCTGTCAGGGATTGTGCTATTGGGATAATGAGGCCTAAAGTGTCCCAAGACAATATCGGTCGCAACATAACACCGCCGCCGCCTGTCTGTTTCCGTCCAACAGTGCGTCCAGGTACCATAACCTCCGTTGGTAAGCTGCGTAACTGCGCTCGGCCGTCGACGTGATGCACCAGGAATCTTGACTCGTCAGACCAAGCCACTTTCTTCCAATCGTTCACGGTCCAATCTCGATGATCTTGAGCCCATGTTGGCGATGACGTGCAGAGAGCATTAGGACACGGCTGGGTCTTTCGCTACGCAGGCTCATGTGCAGAAGGCTGCGAAGAACGGTGTGCTGTGACACATTGCCTTGATCACCACTGCTGTGGCTGCTGGTGATTTGTCGCACTCTGGCCTTGTGGTCGCTGTGATCAATGTGCGATAGTCTCCTCTCTCCTCTGGCATCAATGAGCTGCGTACAAAACGCGGCAGGACGACGGTTTGCCATTTGGCCATCTGTGCACCACTTTCGATGCGTGCTCACCGCAGCGGAACGTGAACATTCGACAAGCCACGCCGTTTCCGAGGTCGTAGTTTCGAGGCGCCGGGCCGTCACAATTTGTCCTTTATCAAACTCCGATAAATCGGCAGTTTTTCCCATTGTGACTCCAAACACTCTACTAACCGAAAGCCGGTCCTCGGATTCTATATACAATATATATACTGCTCTGTGAACGTCACTTGCGCCACCATTCGGTCTCTTGGCGCGCTAATTTCTCTAGGCTGTGGGTGGTCATATTGCAATGGCTCATCGATATAAATTAGTCGTAGTAATCTGTCCAACAAATCTTCATCAGATAAAGACAGCAATCAATTGCACAGAGCTTCCTAATTAGAA
The DNA here is from genome assembly GCA_039090855.1 of Macrothele yani. Lineage (NCBI taxonomy): Eukaryota > Metazoa > Arthropoda > Arachnida > Araneae > Macrothelidae > Macrothele > Macrothele yani. The sequence continues at coordinate 16,585,932 of CM076999.1, read as the reverse complement.
GTACGAGTACTAATCAATCATACAAAGCTTTATACACTGGCGGAAACTGAATAAAGAACACCAAGTGGCGGACGATCATGAAATTTACATATGTTAATGGGGTCGAGCTTACGTAGGTGTGATGTTAATTTCGGGACAACCGGTGAGCGCATACGCCACAGCACGGCATAATATGCAAATTATCGTCGGTGGTATTTAAGGAGTACAGCAAAGTGAATGTAATCAGTCGTCGGCGTACGGACACGTGCGAAGACCCTGAACAAGCTGCAATGCCTGGACATGGAAGACGTGTACGATTTCAGCAGTTATCGGACTTTGAACGAGGTCGTCCTAGTCGGACTCCGCGATGCCGGGTGGTCGTATCGTCGTATTGCGGAGCGAATTGGGCGGGAAGTGTCGGTGGTGGTACGGTGGTGGCGTAGATGGTCCGAGGAACATTCTAACACGAGAAGACGTGGAACCGGGAGTCACAGAAGGACTGATGAGCGGACCGATCGACGCATAAGCAGAGCGGCGATGTCAAGCAGAACATCCACTGCGACGCAAATCCGTGCTGCCGTTGCACCTGAGATGACTGTGCAAAGAATCAGCAACCGCCTACTGGATGCAGGACTACGTGCACGTGTGCCTCTGGCATGTGTACCTCTGACTCTAGCCCACCGTCAGGAACGGCTGCAGTGGTTTCGCCAACGTCTGCACTGGAGAATGCAATGGCGATCTGTCGTGTTCAGCGATGAAAGCAGATTCTGCTTGGGAGCCTCCGATGGCCGTATGCGTGTTCGCAGACGCACAGGAGAGCGTCTCCACCATTCTTGCATCAGCCAGCGACACACAGGGCGTACACCTGCTCTCCTGGTGTAGGGAGCGATCAGCTATCACTCCCGTACACAACTAGTGTTTGTACCGGGTACGTTAAACAGCACCTCCTACATCAACAACATCATTCAGCCCGTTGTTGTGCCATTTGTAAGGTCGGTCCATCGTGGTGTTTTCCAGCAAGATAACGCACGCCCACACACGGCACGTGCAACGCAACATGCACTTCAGGGTGTGAGACAACTTCCGTGGCCTGAACGTTCACCAGATTTGTCCCGCATTGAGCACGTGTGGGATTTTATGGGACAACGACTTATCCGGTCGCCACGGTCTGCCACGACCATCCCCGATTTACGCGTCCTAGGTTGAGGATGCTTGGAACTCAATACCCCAAACTGACATCCAACATCTGTACGACAGACTCCATGCCAAAATTGCACAGTGTGACGCAGTTCATGGCGGTTCAACCTCGTACTAACCATGTTACATGGAAATGTTATTTTTCAGTTTACCGGCAAATACAGCTGTATTTTGCCATAATGTTTTGATCACATAATCCTCTGTATTCCGTTATTATGCTGTATAAATTTCGTTGGTATTAGACGTCTCCTTCTTGGTGTTCTTTTTTCACTTTCCGCCAGTGTAATTAAAAGTAGTAATAAATCGCACAAGTTATTTTTTATCAGAAATGCTAGTCAATCATATAAATATTTCTAATTAGAATTAGTAATCAATCATAAAACGCTTTTTGATTGTAGAAATAGTTATCAATGAGGCACAAAGCTCGGTAATTACAAGTAATAATAAAAAGCTCCGTAAATTAGGAAGAGTAATCAATCATACAAAACCTCGTAATTAGAAGTTGTAATCAATATGTAAAGCTCCGTAACTGGAGCTACCAATCATCTCTGTAATTAGAAGTAGTAATCCATCATAAAAAAATTGCATAATTAGAAGTGGTTATCACACATACAAAGCTTTTAATAAGAAGTGCTAATCAATTATACAAAGCTTCATACTTAAAAGTAGTAATTAATCATAAAAAGCTCCGCAACAGGAGATACCAATCAATCATACAAAGCCCTTTAAAAATCAGAAGTACTAATCAAATATACAAAGCTTCGTAATTCGATGTAGTTGTACAAAACTCCGTAAATTAAAAGTAGTAATCGATCGTACAAATCTTACGAATTAGAAGTGGTAATCAATCGCACGAAGCCACGTAATTAGAACTGATAATCAATCATATAAAGCTTCTGAATTTAAGGTACCAATCAATGATACAAATCTTCGTATTCAGAAGTAGTAATTAATCCTACAAAGTTCCGAAATTAGAAGTACTAATCAACCATGCAATGCTCCTCAAACAGAAGTACTGATTAGTCTAAGACAAAGTTTTCTAATTTGAAATGGCTATCCATCATTCAAAGTTTCGTAATTACAAGTTGTAATGCAAACCTCCGTAAACAAGAAGTGGTAATCAATCATACAAATCTCCGAAATTAGGATTAATCAATCGTGAAAAGCTCCGAACTGGAAGGAATAAAATCAATCACACGAAACTTTCTAATATATAATAATAATCAATCATACAAAACTTTCTAGTATGAAACAGTAATCATTCATACTGTACTCCATAGATTAGAAGTGGTAATCAATTATACTAAGCTCCACAATTTAAAGTTGTTATCGATCACACAAAGCTTTTTATTAGAAGCAGTAACCAATCATGCAAAGCTCCGTAAACTGGTAATAGCAATCAATCATGCAAAACTCCCTAATTAGAAATACGCAATATTTTCTCCGTAAATTAGAAGTTGTAATTAATCATGAAAAGCTTTGCAATTAGAAGTCCTAATCAATCATAAAAAAGCCTCGTATTTAAAAGTCGTAATCAATCACATAAAGCTTCGTAACTTGAAATACCAATTTATTATACAAAGTCTCCTCGTAATTATAAGTAGTAATACAAAACTCCGTAAATCAGAAGTGGTATTACAAAGCTCTGTAAATTAGAAGTAGTAATACAAAGCTCCGTAAAGTAGAAGTAGTAATACAAAGCTCCGTAAATTTGAAGTAGCAATGCAAAGCTCGGTAAATTAGTAGTTGTAATACAAAGCTCGGTAAATTAGTAGTAATAATACAAAGCTCGGTAAATTAGTAGTAACACAAAGCTCCGCAAATTAGAAGTGGTAATAAAAATCTCCGTAAATTAGGAGTAGTAATAAATCATATAAAGCCATAAAGTCTCGTAATTAGAAGATGTACTCAATCATACAAGCTTCGTAACTTGAAATACCAATCTACAAACATAGCCTCCTCGTAATTATAAGTAGTAATACGGAGCTCCGTAAATTAGAAGTATTAACACAAAGCTCCGTAAATTTGAAGTAGTAATGCAAAGCTCGGTAAATTAATAGTAGTAATGAAGCTCAGTAAATTAGTAGTAACACTAAGCGCCGTAAATTAGAAGTAGTAATAAAACGCTCCGTAAATTAGGAGGAGTAATCAATCATATAAAGCCATAAAGCCTCGTAATTAGAAGTTGTACTCAATCATATAAAGCTCGTAATTAGAAGCTGTAATCATACAAAGCTTCGTAATTTGAAGTAATAATCGATCTCACAAATTTTGGACTGTCAATGTTTTCTGCAAAGGGAAATTTTATCGAGTACCGATTTTTCTTCCTCACGCGGGATTAATGTGTTGCCCTTTAGTCCTTTGACTGGCTTCAGAATTTTTTCCACCGAGATTTGTACAGAGATTTTAAATAGAAGCACTGGCAATAAAAAGTATGCACTATGAAACAGATTTAGCTGGGTTATGCAGATTTTGTCAGTTTCGAATTTTTTACTGGAAACATTATGACTTCCTTCGGAGTACACCTTTAATTTACCTACGTTGTTTTGTTGTTGTTGTTGTTGTTTTTTGAAATCTAAAACAATACAATTTCCTTTGTCTGAACGTTTGAACGTTTGTTCCACTTTGATGATGCAGTGGAAAGGGCGCTTGCCTGTTTTAGTTGTCGAATCCCTGCCTCAGACAAAATACACTGTCTGACAATAAAGTTTCAGGACAGTGGGTATTACTCTGTTAATACACTGGTGTGCATAAATTAAGGACGAAAAGGAGAAATTAGCGTAACAGCGGAACGAGCAGGCACAACAGACCGAAAGACCACTCAGGAGGTAGACTAGGGTCCAGTACGGTAGGGCATGCGCATATATGCAGCATGACGTGGGGGAGAGTGTCAGAAGGGTATAAAGCACACGGGCGGTGTACGCTCAGCAATTCATTGAAAGTTATTGCACGGTGTACATCGGTTTGAACGACGTCGAATTGCTGCCACCGTGTGATATGGCCAACAGGCAATCCAGTAGACGACATTTACCGTGGCCAGGAGGCTGCACAAAAGTGGTCTATTTGCACAACGACCAGTACGATGTGTGCCATTAATGGCTGCTCATCAGAGACGGCGGTTTCTGTGGTGCCAGGAACACAAGAACTGGACACATCAGCAATGGGGTAGAGTTCCCTTTACGGATGAGAGCCGATTTAGTCTGACGAGCGATTCTGGACGTATACAGATCTGGAGAGAGCAGGAAACACTCAATAACACCTCGAACATCATCGAAAGGGACCGGTTTGTAGGTGGCGGAGTTCTTGTTTGGGGCGGTATCATGCTTGGTAGCCGTACTGACCTCTACATCTTCCAAGGCGGTTCAGTTACTGGTGTCCGCTATTGTACCGAGGTTCTCCTGTCTCACGTGCGTCTGTTTAGAGGTGATGTGGGTCCTGAGTTTCTCTTCATGGACGACAACGCATCATCATACAGTGGCTGTCGCAAAGCTGTTGGAGAGTGAAGATATTCAACGCATGGATAGGCCCACAAGGTCCCCGGGCCTAAATCTAATCGAACACGTGTGGGACCTTCTCGGGAGACGCTTGGCAGCACGTCACCAGCCGCCAGCAACGATTCCGCAGCTGCGATTGGCGCTACAAGAGGAATGGGCCGCGATGTCTCAACAGCTCCTTGACAACCTCGTCCTCTTGATGGACAGACGTTGTAAATCCTGCAACGCAGTCAGGGGTGATCATATCCCCTACAAAAGACTGGATTTTTCTTGGTAGCCGCCTGTCGCATGGACGTTTCTGTTTTCTGTCCAGTTGTGCTAGAAGTTACCTTTTCAATAAAGTGCCTTTGTGTCCTTTGGATTCCTTGTTTGGACGGTTTTGCTCACTTGTCCCATATTCGTACATCTTGGGGATCTTATGGTATGATTTGAGTCGATGTGGAACACTTCTGCACGACGTTACATTCTAAAAACCGTCTCGTCCTTATTTTTTGCAAGCCAGTGTAGTAGTGGTAAAAATATGTTCTATGGGTCAAATTGTAGCTGTGTTTTCCCTCTCTTGAAGGACACATGAAGATCTGAGAAAGTGCAGACCAGTCCGATGCTGAAGACTGTTAATACAAAGTTCAGACCAGTTCGATGCTGAAGACTGTTAATAGTACAAGTTGCCCCAAAGACCATTGTCATGGAAACAGAGAGCAGCGAGTAGACATCAAGTTTTGCTGCAAGTCCGGAAAGTCAGCAACAGAGACCTTTGAAATGATCATGACTGTTTACGAAGACAATGCCCTATCACGTGGTCGCGTTTTTGAATGGTATGCTTGCTTTCGCGAGAGAAGGGAAGGCGTTGGGGATGACCCAAGGATTGAAAGACCGTCAACAACCCGTTCTGAGGAAATGGTTGAGAACGTTTGCGCTCTGGTGCAGTCAGACCGTCGAATGATGGTACGACTGATGGAGGACGAACTCCATATCAACCGTGAAACAATTCGGCTGATTCCAAAGAAAGATCTCCGGAAAAGGAAGATTTGCGCAAAGTTTATGCCGCACAGTTTGACCGAAGAACAGTGGAATTGGACCCTTTGATGTTGGACCGCATTGTGACAGGAAATGAGACGTGGTGCTTTCAACCTGATCCAGCATCAAAGAGGCAAAATATGGAGTGGAGGACACCAAGTTCACCGACATCCAAGAAGGTTGGCCTGCAGAAGTCAAAAACAAAGGCAATGCTAATCACGTTTTTTTTTACAGCAGCGGCATCATTCACAAGGAATGGCTTCCGGAGGGCACAACAATCACCAGTGCCTTCATCGCCTTACAGAAGAGAATTCATCGTGTGAGGCCGCACCTGTGAGCACTTGAAAGTTGGTTCCTTCTGGGTGACAACACTGTTTGGTTCCTTATGGATGACAACGCTGTTTGGTTCCTTCTGGATGACAAGTTGGTTCCTTATGAATGACAAGTTGGTTCCTTATGGATGACAACGCTGTTTGGTTCCTTCTGGATGACAAGTTGGTTCCTTATGGATGACAAGTTGGTTCCTCCTGGATGACAACGCTGTTTGGTTCCTTCTGGATGACAAGTTGGTTCCTTCTGGATGACAACGCTGTTTGGTTCCTTCTGGATGACAAGTTGGTTCCTTCTGGATGACAACGCTGTTTGGTTCCTTCTGGATGACAAGTTGGTTCCTTCTGGATGACAACGCTGTTTGGTTCCTTCTGGATGACAAGTTGGTTCTTATGGATGACAAGTTGGTTCCTCCTGGATGACAACGCTGTTTGATTCCTCCTGGATGACAACGCTGTTTGGTTCCTTCTGGATGACAACGCTGTTTGGTTCCTTCTGGATGACAAGTTGGTTCCTTCTGGATGACAACGCTGTTTGGTTCCTTCTGGATGACAAGTTGGTTCTTTCTGGATGACAACGCTGTTTGGTTCCTTCTGGATGACAAGTTGGTTCCTTCTGGATGACAACGCTGTTTGGTTCCTTCTGGATGACAAGTTGGTTCCTTCTGGATGACAACGCTGTTTGGTTCCTTCTGGATGACAACGCTGTTTGGTTCCTTCTGGATGACAACACTGTTTGGTTCTTTATGGATGACAAGTTGGTTCCTCCTGGATGACAACGCTGTTTGGTTCCTTCTGGATGACAAGTTGGTTCCTTCTGGATGACAACGCTGTTTGGTTCCTTCTGGATGACAAGTTGGTACCTTCTGGATAACAACGCTGTTTGGTTCCTTCTGGATGACAACACTGTTTGGTTCCTTCTGGATGACAACGCTGTTTGGTTCCTTCTGGATGACAACGCTGTTTGTTTCCTTCTGGGTGACAACGCGAAAGGAACTGTGTCACCAACACTGCCCGTTCGGCACTGTCGGTGACCCAGTTCCTCGTCAAGTCCGGAGTACCCAGGCTCAATCATCCGCCCTACTGCCCGGACTTAGCTCCCGCCGACTACCTTCTGTTCCCCAAAGTGGAATTGGCGTTGAAACGGACGACGTTTCATGACTCTTCAGGGCATCAAAAAAATTGTTACCGCGGAAATGAACAATGTTCCGGTAAATGAATCCAAAAAGTGTTTCACACATCTAGTGGAGCGATCAAAATGGTGCACCGATAAGAAGGGGGACTATTTTGAAGAACCATAATCACAGTTGGACTTAGTGCATTGAATTTTCCTCGTAACAGCAGCTGTCCTGGAAATTTGTCAGACGGTGTACATTTTTTAGTTTTATTGTTCATGAAACCAGAGTTGGGCAAGAATGCATTACAAAGTAATGGAAGTACAGATTACAATTAACGCGTAATGCATTATAAGGTAATACAGTAACAGGTAATGCATTACAAGGAAATCCCAATTATGGTTTGCACGAAGTAATGAAATTAATCTGTAATGCATTGCAATGAAGAGGATATAATCCAATTATTTGATAATGCCATTCAAACTCAGTGGAATTATTTGGTAATGAAATTAGACAATTTGCAAATAATAATTACATACTAATAGTTTATAGAAATGTACGTGTGCGAAAAGCTATGTCTAGAAAGGTCGGCCACGTAACATAGCAGACAGAGACCGAAGTGTCGTGTAGAATGTTCTAGAAGCTGCAAGAATGGGTTAGACGTTTATAGAATGTTCCAGAATGATGGGAAGTTGCAGAGCTTTATGTAAATCAAGAATATTCCAGAAGGTTCAGGTCCTGTCGTGAAGTATATACACTGAGTGGCCATTTTATTATGACCACCCCTCAATACTTCGTTGGACCACCTATGCGTTTATTACTGCGTCGATTCTTCGTGGCATGGACTCCACGAGATGTTGATAGGTGGTTTGTGGAATCTGAGACCATGCTTGATGAATAGCACTTTCCAGGAGTGTGAGATTGCAGGTTTGTGGATCCAGCTGTCTGATGACTCGTTCAACTTCATCCCACAAATTCTCAATGGGGTTGAGATCTGGAGATTGTGCGGGCCACCTGAGCAAAGTAAACTCACCGGCATGTTCCTGAAACCAATCATCTACAATACGAGCACTATGGCAGGACGCATTATCTTGTTGAAAGTAGCCATCGCCATTGGGATAACCCATCCACATGACAGGATACACTTGGTCCGCAACGATGTTTAGATATGACGTGCCAGTCAGACGTTGATCAACACGAATTAAAGGGCCCAAAGGATGCCAGGAAAACATTCCCCAAACTATAACGTTGCCTCCACCAGCTCGAAGTGTTGTAGCAATGCATTTGGGGTCCATACTTTCGTGCTGTTTCCTCCAAATTCTCACTCGGCCATCGTCATGGTGCAACTGAAAACGTGATTCATCGGACCACATAACTTGTTTCCAATTATCGACTGTCCAATCCTTGTGCTCCTGTGCAAACTGGAGACGTTTTTTCTTGTTAACTGCAGACAGCGAAGGTGTTCGAACAGGCCTTCGGCTGCCATATCCCATTCGATGCAGTGTACGGCGAACAGTGCGTGCAGAGATCATTTGAGGGGATCCTTCATTAAGATGGTCTGTAATTTGCTGCACTGTTGCCCTTCTGTTGTCTGTTACCAGTCTGGACACTCCCCGCTCCGCCCGAGCAGCCACTAGTCAATGACGACCACACAATGCACGTAGAGACCCTGTTTTATGGCTGATAGTCCAGTCTTTAAACAATTTAACGACAGCTGCTCTGGAACATTTCACGAATGCGGCGGTTTCCGTGATACTCGCTCCATGGCTCCGAGCTTCTATAATCATATCACGTTGAAAGTCCGTCAAATCGCATTTTTTACCCATCTAGTCACCCAAAACTCACTTCTACTACTGTCGCAAGCACTAAGCTTTCCCTTTTTATACTAGCTTCGCCCTCTGTCGGCAACAGCATGCAGCCATAGCGCATTTGCTAAAAACTGTCAGGTGGTCATAATAAAAGTGGCTAATCAGTGTATGAAGGAGTGAATCGCTCGCTAGTCTAGTGTTCGTATCGGACAAGTAATGGACAACAACACTTGAGAAGTACGGCAAAAATGTCAAGAGTTCGCAGATTTCTGTAATATTCAGCAGTGCACCCTGAGTTGCTGAACAGTGAGTGTGCCGCCCCGGTGGCGCAGTGGTCTAAGGCGCTGGCCTCTGATCATTCGTCCGTAAGGGGGTCCGGGTTCGAATCCCGGTCAGGCATGGATGTTGTGTTTGTCTTACGGCACTGGCTCTCTCCCTTCCCTGGAACCGGTGACCCTAAATTAGGGACGGGCGACTGCTTATAGCCCATTGAGTTGCTCACGGTGGTCGTTAAACCTCCAATATAAAAAAAAACTGTGAGTGTAGTGCTAATGTGTGCTTGTGGCTATAGTGGGGTAATTATTTTGGACGGTGAGACGTATGTAATGGACGAGAATACTGTACTGGAGATGGACGAAATGAGTATCTCCAACCGAAATAAACATCCCATTCGTACTTACTTCATAATTATTATTTCTTTCAAATGACTTTACTTGTGGTGAAGACGGAGCAAATACTCATGTCATACACATACAATCTCGAATACTTACATACACGCATTTGAGGTCCGAGGGGTGGAACAATTGTGAAATAACCTACACAACTTGTAAGGGTGTGCTGGTTGCTGGTTTATTCACGTTGTATTGTTACCCATAAATTATTGGTTAATTATTACCAACATATTGTTACGACTGTGGGGTACGGTAATCAATTCAATCAGCAGGTTTGGCAAGAGGCTGGAACAGCATTAATTATTGGCTGAAAATTAACAGCTAGTGGTTTCCCCCATTGTGAAAGAAGAAAAGAAGAAAAGAGTCCCTTTTCTAGGAAGTCAGAAATCTGGAGTTTAACTTGTGTCGTTCGATGTGGGGAAAGCAATGCGTCCCCCCCAACCTACGCCCAAAGGTCAAATTGGGTGTCCGTTTAAGTACAAGATGTTTGGGAAGAGTGTCACTAGATCGGAAAGTTATGGCATTTGCTAATCCGAACCTTGACAGCATAAAGAGGTGTTAGTTAAGTTATGCGTTTTCCGTACTTTCGGGAAGTGGACCCACCACATATTCCGAATGCAGAGGCATGCATTTCTTACCTCTTCATCGCGCCGAATGCTTTCAGGCTGACAAGAGAGTTAAAACAGACCCCTAACGAGAGAGCAAGGAATCTATTGACGATGTGACCAAGCGAAAAAGAGTAGTCTGGTTGAAAGCCGTGGAGAGGACTGGACTCGGATACAGCAGGACCAGAGGAGATCCTGCGGCGCGGTACTTTTGCTGGTGTAGAAAAGATTATGCCCGAAGTTGACGACGGTTAACATTACCGCGAGGAAAATAGGAAGGAGCAAGAAACCTCTTTTCTTGGTGCTAGATTGCACCCGAGAAAAGCTGCATATCTGCAAGTACTGAATTTATGTATGCATGTCAGTTGTGGATGAATTGGCTCCGGTCACCCAATAGACTTTCGTCGGCTGAGAACTGTTTTAAGCCGGACTGTGTAGGCCAACAAATAATCATTGACTTTAATGATAAATTCAGCCTCAGAGCTATCCCGAAAAGGGCGAGTCTACTTGACGCCCCTCCTTCACAATCCTCTGTATATTGATGGCGTCATCATTATCTTCATGTTTTATTGTTAATTGATTAAATGTCTGTTGTCTCGTGCCAGTCCTGAAGTTGCATGAATAATTAATGAGTGTCGCAATAGTTTCTTGGTTTTAATTGGCTAAATTGCAGGCTAAATTCTTTTTATCAGTACATAAGATTTCGGCGATAAAAAGAGCTCACAAGTAATTATTCGTAATTCTAATGTCTACCTCCGGGCCGTCAGCCATTGCCTGACATCCTGACGTCCACATTCTTAAAGCTTATTTTTATTCGATAATCTGGCGCCCAGGAGTGTAGTAACAATATACACTGACGGAAAAAAATCCCAACACCACGAAAAAATAGTTGTAGAGGAATGCAATGGCGGCAATACATTTGTATAGGTAACATATTTAATCGATTAAGGTTTCAAGATCACAGCTTATTGTAAGCGCGAGAAGAGCCATTTTAAATGTGAAATGCTGGTACATTAATAACCGGTGTAACCGCCAGAATGTTGAATGCAAGCACGCAAACGTTCATGCATTGTGTCGTACAGGTGCTGGATGTCAGTTTGTGGGATGGAGTTCCATGTCTCTTGCACTTGGTCGGTCAATACAGGGACGGTTAATGCTGGTTGGGGGTGACGCTGGAGTTGTCGTCCAATGATGCCCCATACGTGCTCGATTGGTGAAAGATCTGGTGATCTAGCATGCCACGGCATCATGTCGACACTTTGTAGAGCATGTTGGGTTACAACAGCGGTATGAGGGCGAGCGTTATCCTGTTGGAAAACACCCTCTGGAATGCTGTTCATGAATGGCAGCACAACAGGTTCAATCACCAGACCGACGTACAACTGTGCCGTCAGGGTGCGTGGGATAACCACGAGAGTGCTCCTGCTGTCATAGGAAATTGCTCCCCAGACCATAACTCCAGGTGTAGGTCCAGTGTGTCTCGGCTGCAGACAGGTTGGTTGCAGGCGCTCACCTGGCCTCCTTCTAACCAACACACGGCCATCACTGGCACCCAGGCAGAACCGGCTTTCATCAGAAAACACAAGAGATCTCCACTCCGTCCTCCAATGAGCTCTAGCTTGACACCACTGACGTCGCAAACGGCAGTGGTTTGAAGTAAGTGGAATGCACGCTACAGGGCGTCTGGCTCGGAGCTGTCCTTCAAGTAACAGATTTGTAACAGTTCGTTGTGTCACTGTGGTGGCAACTGCAGCTCGAATTGCTGCCGCAGACGCGGTACGATGCGCCACGGCCATACGCCGTACACGGCGGTCTTCCCTCTCAGTAGTGCCACGTGGCCGGCCGGAACCCGGTCTTCTTGAGGCAGTACCTTCCCTTGACCACCGCTGCCAACACTCATACACAGTGCATACATTCCTGCGAAGTCGTTCTGCAATATTGCGGAAAGAAAATCCACCTTCTCGTAGCCCTATTACACGACCTCGTTATAACTCCGTGAGCTGTTGATAATGGCTTCTTCGTCTTCCTAAAGGCATTCTTGACTAATATCAACACCCTACGTCGAATCTCAACGATAACTAACGCTCACGAACGTTACAGCGCGTATTTACAGCAAACCTGCTTTGCATGTTCCGAGGGGCGCTACTAGCGCCACACGCATGCGCCGAGCGCGAAATTTGCATAGACGTCATCTTACAGATGTACTCTCACCGCCTATCAACTGTCGTTTATCTAACACAACCCCTTCTTGGTGTTGGGATTTTTTCCGTCAGTGTAGTTAACCATTAACCATTACGATTATAATGGGTAACTGCTACATGTCATTATAATTACGATGTAATTCTAATGACCAGTTCATCATTGCTATGTAATGGTAACGCTAAGTTCTTGTTCCCATTACCATTACGCTGAAATGCATTATCGATTAATTCAATTACGATTTTGCCCAATTCTGCAAGAAACATACTTTCACGTTTAGAACACATCTGTTTTTCTTTGACGAAACATTGTTTTGGGTATGTTTCTGGCACTCCCTGTCATTGTAGGATTCTGGATGATGAACGAAGCTTCATGAAAAATGTTGTGATCAAAAAAATAACAAATTAACAACTATTTAAAAAACTAATCTATATATCTTATTTTTACACGTCAATACTGACGAGCTCTCACCTAGTTTTATTATAATAATGTAAGTTGCTGCATTCACTGCGTAATCGGGCCGCGGTGGCCTAGTGGGCAACGTTCGTGACTGCCACAGAAAGATCCCAAGCATGTACAAACGCTCGATCCACTAAATATCCGCCGTGCGTCGGATGGGCACGTTAAGCCGTCGGACCCTGGATACTGCCCCCCCCCTCCCGGTGATAAATTAAGGCGTCTCCCTCCCCCTTTCTACTTCTCTTCCGTGTCACTTTCCTATCGGGCACTTTAGCCCAAGCTTCCTATTTATTTCTAAGGAGCCGCCCCGGTGGCGCAGTGGTCTAAGGCGTTGGCCTCTGGTCATTCGTCCGTAAGGGGTTCGGGTTCGAATCCCGGTCTGGCATGGATGTTGTGTTTGTCTTACGGCACTGGCTCTCTCCCTTCCCTGGAACCAGTGACCCGAAATTAGGGACGGGCGACTGCTTATAGCCCATTGAGTTGCTCACGGTGGTCGTTAAACCTTCAATCAAAAAAAAAAAAAAAAAAAAAATATTTCTAAGGGTTGTTTAAGACCTGGGGTCAGACACTCCCTTCCTAAAATCCTCTACATATGATCATTTGATCATGGTCACTGCGTAATCTTTTCCTTGGATATCACATGAAGGCACCTAAAAACATTTGCTGTAATGTATCTTATTTGCACTAGCAAAGTTTCTCAGTTATGGAAATTGGCATATTCGAGGCACAGAACTGCAGTTCCAGAACATCAATTACGGTGATGTGACGTAGGTTAAGCAGAAACCATATCCTTCAGCTAAGTTCGCACAAAGCTCTGTGCCGCCCCGGTGGCGCAGTGGTCTAAGAGATGGCCTCTGATCATTCGTCCGAACGCGGCACGGGTTCGAATCCCGGTGATGCATGGATGTTGTGTTTGTCTTACGGCACTGGCTCTCTCCCTTCCCTGGAACCAGTGACCCTAAATTAGGGATGGGCGACGCCCATTGAGTTGCTCACGGTGGTAGTTAAACCTCCAATCCAAAAAAAAAAAAAAAGCTCTCTGATAACAGATCTCCTGACACAAGTCGGGGGAGCAGCTTTACAATGATATTTATGTCATGAATGGGAATCTCTTCAGCAAACTTCCGATGGGAAATTTAATGCATTTCCGAGTACGTTTGGCAGACTTGTGGAAAACGTGAATGGGGGATAGAAATGTCTTCAGTAAAGGAGCATTAGTGTTTGGGGATACGCACTTTAGTTCAGCAGTGCGCGCTCTGAAAGGTAAAGAAAAGTGCGAAATTGTAAGCGAATTTACAAAAACGAACGGCAAATCAAGTTGTTGGGTTGTTGTTGTTGTTTTTTTTCGCTTGGTCCGCAACGATGTTCAGATACCCTGCCAGGGATTATCCTATTGGGATAATGGGGCCTAAAGTGTCTCAAGAAAACATCGCCCACAGTATAAAACCACCGCCACCGGACTGTTTCCGCCCAACAGTGAATCCACGTGCCATAGCCTCCTTTGGTAATCGTCGTTTCTGCGCCCGGCCGTCTGCGTCATACACCAAGAATTTCATTCGTCAGACCAGCCCACTTTCTTCCAATCATGCCCGCGGTCCAATCTCGAGGTGATCTCGGGCCCAATTTCATGCTTTGTTGGCGATGACGTACATTGAGCATGGGAGACCCGGTTGGGTCTTCGGCTACACAGGCCCATGCGCAGAAGGCTGCGATGAACTGTGTGCTATGACACATTACCCTGATCACCAATGTTGTAGCTGCAGGGTGATTTCTCGCACTGTGGCTCTGCGATCGCTGTGAACAATGCGAGACAGTCTTCGCTCCCCTCTGGCATCAATGAGCTGCGGACGACACACGGCTTGACGACGGTTTGTCGTTTGGTCATCTGTGCACCACCTTTGATACGTACTCACTACTGCGGCATGTGAACAACCAACAAGCCTCTCCGTTTCCAAGTTCTTAGTTTTGAGGCGCCGTGCTGTCACAATTTGTCCTTTATCAAACTCCAATAAGTCAACAGCTTTTCTCATTCTGACTCCGAACACTCTACTAACCAAAAGCAGAACCTCAGGTTGTATATACACTGCTCTGGGAACTTCACTTGCTCCATCGTTCGGTCTCCAGGCGCGCTCATTTTTCTACGCTGGGGGTCATCATAATGTAATGGCTCATTGCTGGATATACATATATACATTGAAGAGCAATTGAATTAGAGATACCTGTCTAGTAACGTGTAGCACCACCTTTCGTCCTGATGACGGCGGCGCTTCCTCTCGGCATGGACTCGACAAGACACCGGAAGCGTTGGGAAGCCATACGGATCCAGGATCCCTGAACAAGCTCCCACAGTTCACGAAGATTTCATGGAGGGGAGTCATCTCTCTCGATGGCATCATAGATATGCTGGATGGCCAAGGAAGCGAGGTCACGTCAGTGTAGTGTTCACCCATCCATTCGGATACATTTCGGGAGCTGCATTGTCTTGTTGCAGGATGAGGTCCCCAGTGGGATGTTGAAGACGCACAAACGGGAGCAAATGGTCGTCCAGGATATCTCGGTAGCGTTGACCTGTGAGGGACGATGTCACACGTACCAGGGGTTCCATTTCAGTCCACGTAAACAGTCCCCAGACGAAAATGCCACCCCCACCAGCTTGAAGAGAACCCTGCTGGCAAGAAGGATCCATCGCTTCATGTGGTTTGCGCCGTACTCGTATCCTGTCATCCGCATGTACCAACGTAAATCTCGACTCATCAGTCCAGGCAACATTTTTTCACATGTCCAGGGTCCAGTGGCAATGTTCCCGCGCCCATGCCAATCTGTGCACCCTGTGATGTGCGGTCAGCAGCGCTACCCTCGTGGGACGATGGCTTCTGTACCCCATAGCGAGGAGATGGTTCTGGATGGTGTGGCTGCTTACACGTTTTTTGTGCACCAGTGTTAAATTGTCGAGTAGTTTCTTGCACTGTGGCCCGTCTATCTGCTGTTACCATGCGAGCTAGCCAACGATGACCACGCTCATCCACACGCTGTTGTCCACGGCAGTTGGTCCTGGCAGGGATGGTTTTACCGGATTCAATGTACTCACGGTGCACCCAAGACACAGTGGATCGTGAAAATCCCAGTGCCTGCACGACTTCCGAGATGGGGTGACCCTTCGTCGGGCCCTCGACAATTCGCCCACGATTAAATGCACTTAGATTCTTCGTCTTACCCATACTGCGTCCGACTCTTACTGATTCCCGTCGAGTCACTCCTTATATTGTCTGATCGCTGCATACGTCATGTCGTTTCCGTTTACAGGGCCGCCCACAGCTCTACATTTGCATAACGCCAGCTGTCTCTAATTCAATTGATCTTCAGTGTATGTATATACTGCATATATAAAAGGTGACATTGAGGATCTTAGGAACTACAGACCTATCAGCCTCCTATCAGTGGTTTATAAAATCTTCACTAAAGTTCTTTCACACCGCTTGAAGGTAACACTGGACATGGCTCAACCGAGAGAACAAGCTGGATTCAGGAGTGGCTACAGCACAATAGATCATATCCACGTACTGAGAGAACTGATTGAAAGAGCGAGGGAATATGAACTTCCATTGTGCATGGCTTTTATCGATTATGAAAAAGCCTTTGATTCGGTGAAACCATCAGCAGTTACCACGGCTCTGAAATCCTGCGGTATTGAAGATGCATACATTAATATTATTAATAACATCTATGAAAATGCAAGTGCAAAGATTCGGCTGTTTGAAAATACAACACACATAAAAATTGGAAAGGGAGTGAGACAAGGTGACACCATATCTCCGAAGCTCTTTAATGCCACATTGGAAAATGTCTTTCAATCACTGAACTGGGAAAACAAAGGGATAAAGATTAATGGAGATTATCTAACCCACCTTCGTTTTGCTGATGACGTAGTCATTTTTGCAACTACCCCATCAGAGCTGCAGAGTATGATCCAGGAACTTGCTGACAAGAGTAAAGAAGTGGGATTAAAAATGAACTTTCAGAAGACAAAAGTGATGTTCAATGCTTTTACAAGAAATGAAGATTTATCGATTGATGGAGAAAAACTGGAGATAACAGATACGTATGTTTATCTTGGACAGCAGATATCAAGTGAGGGTCACATTGATGAAGAAATTAATCGGCGTACAAAACTTGCCTGGAGAGCTTTTGGAAGAAACAGCATAATTTTCAAGAGCAATATGCCATTATGTCTTAAAAGAAAAGTGTTTGATCAATGCATCCTTCCAGTGCTTACGTATGGTGCAGAGACGTGGACCTTAACTAAAAGAGACATACAAAAGCTGCAGACAACTCAAAGTAGCATGGAGAGGTGCATGCTTGGTATAACCAGGAGAGATAAGAAGAGGAACTCGTGGATCCGAAAAATGACGAGAGTGGAAGACATCATGATCAGAGTTAAATCCCTGAAATGGCAATGGGCTGGACATACTGCCAGAAGGACAGACCATAGATGGACAGCCGAAATTTTAGATTGGATTCCAATGGACAGGAAAAGACCCAGAAAAAGACCACATGGGAGATGGGTGGATGAAATTCGTAAATATGCGGGAGTGACATGGAGGAGACTGGCACAAGACAGACCGTTGTGGAGGAAACTTGGGGAGACCTTCGTCCAGCAGTGGATTGATAATGGTTGACAATGATGATGATGATGATGATAAATCGAGTTTAGAATTTATAGTTCAAAGCCGATTTGACCGAGTCAGTTACGAATGCGGATCGGGTCGGGTCGGGTCCGGGTTGGGGCCAGTTATGGGACGTCCGGGTCCGAAATGTTTGACCAGTTTCCAAATCTGTACGTTACTAGGTACAGAGTTTTTTTTTACCCGTTTCCAACTCTGTACGGTACTGCCCCACCCCCACCCCCAACCATTTACTTCCATGCAGGAGGAAACTTCTTAGCTATTTAAAGTGACCCCCTCCATACTAATGTAAATTTGTTTAATTTATTGTTCATTGTTTAAGAGTATAGAGAAAGTGTTCAGCGGGAATGGTAATCCGTACAACGCAGTCTTTTTTTTTTTTCTTTTTGCAGGGGTCCTTACGGAAAGATGGTCGTTAAGAGCGGTGGTCACTAAAAGAGGTTTCACTGTACACAGTGCGTCAAAGAATTTTTAAGACTGGGTCTGTAAAATGAAATAGAAACAAGAAATTAAAATTTGTTTTGTTTGTTATTCAAAATAAGTTCCCCCGGCTTCAATACACTTGTTACAGCGATTTAATAATGATTCGAATGCCTGTTCCAGTTCGCTTTGCGGAATTGCCTCCAAAGCACGCGTCGAAGCTGTTTGTACGGTCGAAATATCATCAAAATACCACCTATTTAACGTCATTTTAAGTTTTGGGAATAAAGAAAAGTCGCTGTGTGCTAAATCAAGCTAATACGGTGGATGATTCAACACACAGGCGTTATTTTTCGCCAAAAATCTATGAACAAGAAGTGAGGTGTGACTGGGTGCATTTTTTTTTTTTTATTGGAGGTTTAACGACCACCGTGAGCAACTCAATGGGCTATAAGCAGTCGCCCGTCCCTAATTTAGGGTCACTGGTTCCAGGGAAGGGAGAGAGAGTCAGTGCCGTAAGACAAACACAACATCCATGCCTCAGCGGGATTCGAACCCGGACCCCGTTCGGACGAATGATCAGAGGCCATCGCTTAGACCACTGCGCCACCGGGGCGGCGACTGGGTGCATTATCGTGCAACAAACACCAACTGTTTTCATCTCGATATTCTGGACGAATGAGACGAATTCTCCCCATCAAACACCTCAAAACATTTAAATAAAACTCACCAGTAATTGTTTGTCCACTTGCAACTAATTCTCATTACATTGTTACTATCGAACAATGTAATGAGCATTGTTTTGATTTTCGATGGAACTTTTCTTGTTTTTTTGGCTTGTGGTGAGTTTTTCGACTTCCATTCCGCACTTTGTCCCTTTGTTTTAGGATCACATTGAAAACACCATGTTTCATCACCAGTAACAATTGATTTTAAGAAGTTTGGATTATTTCCAGCAGCTGAAATGATATCTCTGCAATGTGCACTTCTCCTTGATTTTTGTTCATTGGTTAACGTGTGTGGAACAAATTTACAACAGACTTTTGTTTTGCCCAAATCTTTATGCAGGATGGTTCGAATCGTTTCTTTGTTGATGTTTAAAGACTCTTCCATCATTCTTAGTGACGAACATCGATTGTTTGTTAAGAAATCACGCACTTTTTCAATAATTTCAGGTGTCCTAGATGAACTTGGTCTTCCGGTATGCTTATCCTCTTCTAGCGTCTCTCTTCCATCCAAAAAACGTTTATGCCACAGGAAAACATTTGATCTACTTAAAAAAACTCACCTTAAACTTGTTTCATCATTTGGTACGTTTCCGAGGCACTGTTACCAAGTTTTGCATTAAATTTAATAACAGCCCTTTGTTCCATCTTAATAATTCAACATGAAAAAAATTTTACTTCTCTAATGAACGCCCGTTTCGTTTGAGTTACTTTAACAATTGCGCAGTACTTTTGGCAGAAAGCAAAAACATGGTCACGGTTTATAACGCATTCGCGATTACACTGGTGGCGCCACCGTAGGCTGAAATCTAGCGCCAGTCTTAAAAATTTAAGACTGGGTCTGTAAAATGAAATAGAAACAAGAAATTATAATTTGTTTTGATTTGTTATTCAAAATAAGTCCCTCCGGCTTCAATACACTTGTTACAGCGATTTAATAATGATTCGAATGACTGTTCCAGTTCACTTTGCGGAATTGCCTTCAAAGCACGCGTCGAAGCTGTTTGTATGGTCAAAATATCATCAAAATAACACCCTTTTAACGTCATTTTAAGTTTTGGGAACAAAGAAAATTCGCAGGGTGCTAAATCAGTCGAATACGGTGGATGATTCAACACACAGATGTTATTTTTCTCCAAAAATCTACGAACAAGAAGTGAGGTGTGACTGGGTGCATTATCCTGCAACAAACACCAACTGTTTTCATCTCGATATTCTGGACGAATGAGACGAATTCTGTCCATCAAACGCCTCAAAACATTTAAATAAAACTCACCAGTAATTGTTTGTCCACTTGGAACAAATTCTTTGTGGATAATACCCTTACTATCGAACAATGTAATGAGCATTGTTTTGATTTTCGAAGAAACTTTTCTTGTTTTTTTGGCTTGTGGTGAGTTTTTTGACTTCCATTCCGCACTTTGTCGCTTTGTTTTAGGATCACATTGAAAACACCATGTTTCATCACCAGTAACAATTGATTTTAAGAAGTTTGGATCATTTTCAGCGGCTGAAATGATATCTCTGCAATGTGCACTTCTCCTTGTTTTTTGTTGATTGGTTAACGTGTGTGAAACAAATTTAGCCCACACTTTTGTTTTGCCCAAATCTTCATGCAGGATGGTTCGAATCGTTTCTTTGTAGTGACGCACATCTATTGTTTGCCACGAAATCACTCACTTTTTCAGTAATCTCAGGTGTCCTAGATGAACTTGGTCTTCCGGTATGCTTTTCATCTTCTAGCGTCTCTCTTCCGTCCAAAAAACGTTTGTGCCACAGAAAAACATTTGATCTACTTAAACAAAACTCACCGTAAACTTGTTTCATCATTTGGTACGTTTCCGAGGCACTTTTACCGAGTTTTGCATTAAATTTAAAAACAGCTCTTTGATCCATTTTAATAATTCAACATGAAAAAAATTTTACTTCTCTAATGAACGCCCGTTTCGTTTGAGTTACTTTAACAACTGCGCAGTACTTTTAGCAGCAAGCAAGCAGATGGTCACGGTTTATAACGCATTCGCGATTACACTGGTGGCGCCACCGTAGGCTGAAATCTAGCGCCAGTCTTAAAAATTCTTTGACGACTGTGTATAAACATAAAAAAAGATAAAAATTCCATGTTTTTGGTTATAATATGACTTACGGTAGGAAACGAGAAAGATGACATCGAATTTTTGGTTGTAATGATCACATCTTTTGAATTCGTTCTGACGCGAATTATATTTTTCAAAGCTCTTCAAAGTCAATGGAACCTGTAAGGAAAACAGAAGTATCTGACCGAAGAAAGAAACTTTTCAATCGGTTTTTTAATCCCGCAGATACTGCTGTAAATGAATTGTGAACTTACGCCCTCTGGTTGCAGACTTGTGCGAGAAGAAAAATTTGAAATTGTATGAGAAACATTTCGCAGCGGAAACGCTCTCCAACTAAAAAATAATTTTTCAAATCGGACTCCTAGAAGCAGAGATATCGACAAATATAGGATATGCATCTGCGCCCCCGAGCGGGAAAAACGTGCATTATTTTAAGAAGAAAGTATTCTGAAAACGTTTCTCGATGTAAGCGACATTGGTCAAGGAAAGAATTTCTTCAATCGAGTTTTCCGGAGCTCAGATTTTGGTGCAAATACATCAGAAGCAGAAATAAACACTTACGCCACCTGGTGACCAAACCATTCTTTACAAAATATTAGAAATTACATGAAAAACATTTCCCATCAGGAACTATATGCCATACACGAATATTTTTTTTTCAAATCGGAGTTTTAGAAGTAGAAATATCGGGGAAAACGGAACTTAACGCCCCCCCTAGCGGAAAGTCCACGAGTTTCTTGAAAATTTTGAAATTATATGAAAAACATTTCGCACCGGAAACGCTATCCAACAAAGAAGGGATTTTTCAAATCGGACTCTTAAAAGTAGAGATATTGACAAAAATAAGATATATATCTACGCCCCTAGCGGAGAAACCATGCTATATTTTAAGAAGAAAATATTCCGAAAAGGTTTATCAACCTGAGGGGCGTCGGCCCACGAACGAATTTTTTCAATCGCGATTTTAGAAGCTCAGATTCTGTAACAAATACATTAGAAGCAGAAATTAAACCTTACGCCCCCTGGTTGTCAAACCATTCTTTATCAAAAATTATAAATTACATGCAAAAGATTTCCCATCAGGAGCTGTATCCTCTGAAGAAAAAAAAAAAATTCAAATCGGAGTTTTAGAAGTAGAGATATTAGGGAAAACGTAATTTGCTTTTACGTCCCCTAGCGGAAAATCTGTGCATAACTTCAAAAAGTTATTATTTCTAAATACTCTTCGACATAAATGGGATCGAATGGTAATTTTTTTTTTTTTCGATCGGATGTTTAGAAGCAAATACACGAATAAAATATATGTTGAATTTGATATAATTTCCATTTACGCCTTCTAGCGGCGAAAATGTACATCGTGAAAAAAAAACAAAAAAAAAACACACGAAATGAATGATCATCATTCGAATATTTCAGGCTTCCTAATGCAAAAAGAATTTTTCAAATCGGACTAATAGTTGCAGAGATATGGTGTCCGCAAACGGACGGACAAAACGAAAACGTAAGCACGATCTTTTTTTGCGAAAGATGTCCTAAAAAATGTTTTAATTTAATGAAAATGCATCAACGTACATTAGAGAAAAATGCTTTAGATCTTGTATTTTTCGTTAAGTTTTATTTGGTCCTGGTGGGTTTTAAGAACTTCCATTATTCGTCCCTTCCCCCTTCACGAAAAAAACAAAACTCCTATATGAGCCGAAGCCTTTTCCCTCAGCGATGCGTGCGTGCGGGTTTGCCAATACCCAAAGCTGACAGACGCAGATGTTCTCTGAAGTCGCTGAATTTCTGCAGCACAAGCATTTTTGGGAAATTGTGTCACGTCACTGAAGGAAAAAGGTAGCACGTGATTTCTCGCTGAATGCTATGACAAAGAGAGGATGTCTTGTTACAAAGACTGAGCAGTTGTGACGCACAAAGAAGTCTTATGACGTAATACGAATTTCGTGAGGTCGTAGAAGAAAGGTAATGATCGGTAAAATATTGGCGTCTAGGAACTCAGTCACGAATTCGGTAAGACGCGGAGGAAAGGCTGAGAACAACTCGAGGGGAGATGCATACAGAAAGTTTACAACACAAAGGAAACGGCTCAAGAGAGGAGAGATAAAACGAAAAAAAAAGCATTCAAATTGAAAGGAAACAAAAAACGAAAATGCGACTGCGATGAAGCAAAGGAATGTGCAAAAGAAGGAGAAACAAATGATACAGGGCGAAAAAGAGAGGTACATGGCTTCAGTACGCATGTGGGAAAATGAGTGAGTAAGACGAAGAAAATGAAAGCAGCCATACGGAGGCAAACAAAAGAAGAAAAAAACAGATAAAAGTGAGAAATGCTAAAGATTGAAAGACGAAATTCCAGTGAGAAACGCTCAGAAAGATACAGAAACAAGCAGGGTGAAAAACACAATGCGGAAATAAACGAGATTGAAAAATCAGTAGCGTAGGAGAGAGGGAGATATTAATAAAAAAAATTAAAAGGTAAACTGACCAATGGAAACATCAGGACAAAATGAAGAGCGGAGTGTAAAAAAGACATACTAAGCCAGATAATGAAATCCAAGACGAGAAAAGAAAAAGCAGAGGAAAAGGAGCTCCGGGTACGGAAGACAGATACTAAAAGTGAAGCAACCGTGCAATGAGAAGACTCAGGACAGGGGAAAAAACAGTAGGATGCTAAAGACATACGTAGCCAGAAAGTAAAATTCAACAAGAGAAAGAACAAGTTTGTAAAATCATGCAATGCATTGATTTTAATACGCTTTCCAACATACCAGAAATCAGTACTCAAGTTATGAGAATAACGGCTGTGGAATAAATCTCAGTCCTGTGCCCTGACCCTTGATCCCATATCGATGATATTCAACAGAGCCGGTTCGGTATACCTCCGAAATAACATGATAAAGTTTTGTCGCAATCGAAGCATTTTTACGTACGTTATGATGCATAAGGGCTAAGGAATAGATCCCGCTGCTGTGTCCTAACCTTTGACCCCATTTCGCCCATTTTCAACAGAATTCGTCCCCAGGAAGCTTCCTACAACATACTAACATTTTATCCAAATCGAAGCATTTTTACGTACGTTATGACGCATAATGGCGATGGAAGTGAGTCCAGGCCTAGGGACTTAAAATTAATTATTTTTGTCTTACAACTAAATCTTTGTGTTCTCTGTGACACGGAAAAATCAAAAGTGCAATTTGAGTATGATCCCCTAACGTTTCGGTGGTCTGTCTGCCAAACTTGCACCATGCTTCAACAGATCCTGTAAGGAAATCCAAAGTTTTCGATAAACTGACCCTTCGGTGAAATTACTTTTCGATGAAATGAACTTTTAGGTAAAGAGACCTTTTGGTGAAATGAACTTTTAGGTAAAGAGACCTTTTGGTGAAATGAACTTTTCGATCAAGTAACCCTTCGGTGAAATGTACCTTTCGATCAAGTGACCCTTCGGTGAAAAGAACGTTTCGCAAGTAATCTTTCGGTTAAACAATCTTTTCAGTGAAGTGATTTTCGGTTAAACAATCTTTTCAGTGAAGTGATTTTCGGTTAAACAATCTTTTCAGTGAAGTGATTTTTGGTTAAACAATCTTTTCAGTGAAGTGATTTTCGGTTAAACAATCTTTTCAGTGAAGTAATTTTCGGTCAAGTGACCTTTCGGTGAAATGTACCTTTCGATCAAGTGACCCTTCGGTGAAATGAACGTTTCGATCAAGTAAATCTTTCGGTTAAACAATCTTTTCAGTGAAGTGATTTTCGGTTAAACAATCTTTTCAGTGAAGTGATTTTCGGTCAAGTGACCCTATGGTGAAATGTACATTTCGATCAAGTGACCAAAGGGTCACTTGATCGAAATGTACATTGTTCACAAATGTACACGAAATGTACACCGAAGGGTCACTTGATCGTACATTTCGATCAAGTGACCCTTCGGTGAAATGAACGTTTCGATCAAGCGATCTTTCGGTGAAACAATCTTTTCAGCGAAGTGATTTTCGATCAAGTGACTCTTCGGAGAGATGAACGTTTCGATTAAGCAATTTTTCGGTGAAACAATCTTTTCAGCGTAGTGATTTTCGATCAAGTGACCCTTCGGTGAAATGTACCTTTCGATCAAGTGACCCTTCGATGAAACTAACGTTTCGGTCAAGCGATCTTTCGGTGAAACAATCTTTTCAGCGAAGTGATTTTCGATCAATGACCCTTCGATGAAACTAACGTTTCGGTCAAGCGATCTTTCGGTGAAACAATCTTTTCAGCGAAGTGATTTTCGATCAATGACCCTTCGATGAAACTAACGTTTCGGTCAAGCGATCTTTCGGTGAAACAATCTTTTCAGCGAAGTGATTTTAGATCAAGTGACCCTTCGGTGAAATGTACCTTTCGATCAAGTGACCCTTCGATGAAACTAACGTTTCGGTCAAGCGATCTTTCGGTGAAACAATCTTTTCAGCGAAGTGATTTTCGATCAAGTGACCCTTCGGTGAAATGTACCTTTCGATCAAGTGACCCTTCGATGAAACTAACGTTTCGGTCAAGCGATCTTTCGGTGAAACAATCTTTTCAGCGAAGTGATTTTCGATCAAGTGACCCTTCGGTGAAATGATTTTCGGTCAAGTGACCGTTCGGCAAAGTTAACGTCGCGCAAATGAACCAGCCCCGGAAAAAGCGCCTGCATGAGCCGAAGAGAGATACAGAAAGAGGGCTAACCATGCCTATCCACAAATTCCTTGTAATAAGAAAAAATGTAAGATCGAGTGAGCCCATTCTTTGCTACTGTCACAGCCTCCACTTTGCTAGGAAGGTTTTCCGCTAGATTTTGTTACGTTGCTGCGGGGAAGAAGAATAACACGCGAAAGATATACTAAGCCAGATAATGAAATCTAAGAAAAGAAAGGAAAATACAGGAGAAAAGCTACTGCACGGAAGAAAGAAAGATACCTAAAGCGCATTAATCGTGCAATGAAATGGCTCAGGACAGAAAAACAAAGTGGGATCCGCAAGACAAACTATGCCAGATGGTAAAATCTAAGACGAGAAACGGAAATACGGGAAAACAGCAACTGTATGGAAGGTAATATGCCTAAAGAACACTGATCCTGCAATTAAATGGCTCTGTACAAAACAAAAAACAGAAAGAAAAAAGAGTGAGATGCGAAATACAAACTTTGCCAGATGATAAAATCTAAGACGAGAAAGGAAAAGACAGGAAAAAAGCAACTGTATGGGAGGAAGATACCAAAAGAGCACTAATCCTGCAATTAAATGACTCGGTAAAAAAAATTGTGCAATGGGAAAGACAAACTTTGACAGATGATAAAATCTAAGACGAGAAAGGAAAACACAGGGAAAAAGCAACTGTATGGAAGGTAATTAATATACCTAAAGGGCGCTAATCCTGCAGTTAAGTGGCTCAGCACAAAAGAAAAAGAGTAGGGTACGAAAGACAAACTATGCCTGATGATGAAATATAAGACGAGAAAGGAAAAGACAGGGGAATAGCAACTGTATGGAAGGTAATACACCCAAAGGGCGCTAATCATGCACTTAAGTGGCTCAGCACAAGAGAAAAAGTGTGGGACGCGAAAGACAAACTATGCCAGATGATGAAATCTAAGACGAGAAAAGACAGGAAAAAAGCAACTGCATGGGCCCAAGGTAGATACGAAAAGAGGACTAACATGCAATGAAGCTCCTCAGGACAGAAAAAGAAGAGTACTATGCGAAAGACAAACTATGCCAGATGATGAAATCTAAGACGAGAAAAGAAAAGACAGGAAAAAGGCAACTGCATGGGCCGAATGGAGATGCGAGAAGAGGACTAACATGTAATGAAGCTGCTCAAGACAGAAAAAGAAGAGTACTATGCGAAAGACAAACTATGCCAGATGATGAAATCTAAGACGAGAAAAGAAAAGACAGGAAAAAGGCAACTGCATGGGCCGAATGGAGATACGAGAAGAGGACTAACATGTAATGAAGCTGCTCAAGACAGAAAAAGAAGAGTACTATGCGAAAGACAAACTATGCCAGATGATGAAATCTAAGACGAGAAAAGAAAAGACAGGAAAAAGGCAACTGCATGGGCCGAATGGAGATACGAGAAGAGGACTAACATGTAATGAAGCTGCTCAAGACAGAAAAAGAAGAGTACTATGCGAAAGACAAACTATGCCAGATGATGAAATCTAAGACGAGAAAAGAAAAGACAGGAAAAAGGCAACTGCATGGGCCGAATGGAGATACGAGAAGAGGACTAACATGTAATGAAGCTGCTCAAGACAGAAAAAGAAGAGCAGCATGCTGAAGACTAACTGTGCCAGATGACGAAATCTAAGACGGGAAAGAAAAACACAGGGAAAAAAGCAAGAAAGTCAAACTATGCTAGATGATAAAGGTAATGGCGAGAAAAGAAAAGGCAGAAGAAAAGCAGCTACATGGACGGCAGGGAGATACCTAAAGAGGAATAACCATGCAATGAAACGGCTCATGACAGAACAAAACAAAAAACAAAAAAAATAGCATGGAAAAGACATATTACGCCAAGTAATGAAATCCAAGACGAAAAAGGAAAACATTACATGGAAAATGGATAGATACTCGAAGAGTACTGACCATGCAATGAAAAGACTCAGACAGAAGAAAAAGAGTAGAAGGCGAAATACAAACTACATACTGTATGTACGTCAGATAATGAAATCTAGGACGAGAAAGGTAAAGATAAGAACATAGCAACTGGGCCGAAGAGAGATATGAAAAGAGGATTGACCATGCAATGAAGCTGCTCAAGACAGAAAAAGGTTAGGATGCGAAAAAAAACCATGCCAGATGATGAAATCTAAGACGAGAAAGGAAAAGACAGGGGAAAAGCAACTGCATGGGCCAAAGGGAGATACGAAAAGAGGGCTAACGATGCAATGAAGCTGCTCAGGACAGAAAAAAAGAGTTAAAAAACAAACTATGCCTGATGATAAGATCTAAGAAGAGAGAGGAAAAGACAGGAAAACCAACTGCATGGCTCGAAGGGAGATACGAAAAGAGGGCTAGTCATGCAATGAAGCTGTACAGGACAGAAAAAAGAAAGAAGTATGCGAAAGACAAATTATGACAGATGATGAAATCTATGACGAGAAAGAAAAAGACAGGGGAAAAGCAACTGCATGGGCCGAAGGGAGATACGAAAAGAGGGCTAACGATGCAATGAAGCTGCTCAGGACAGAAAAAAAGAGTTAAAAAACAAACTATGCCTGATGATAAGATCTAAGAAGAGAAAGGAAAAGACAGGAAAACCAACTGCATGGCTCGAAGGGAGATACGAAAAGAGGGCTAGTCATGCAATGAAGCTGTACAGGACAGAAAAAAGAAAGAAGTATGCGAAAGACAAATTATGACAGATGATGAAATCTATGACGAGAAAGAAAAAGACAGGGGAAAAGCAACTGCATGGGCCGAAGGGAGATACGAAACGGTGACTAAGCATGCAATGAAGCTGCTCAAGAAAGAAAAAAAGAAGAGTACTATGTGAAAGATAAACTACGACAGATTATGAAATCTAGGACGAGAAAGCAATAGACAGGGGAAAAGTAACTGCATGGAAGGAAGATACCTTAAGGGCACTATACATGCAATTAAATGGCTCAGTACAGTACATAAAAAAGTGTAGGCTCTGAGAAAAAGAGTGAGGACGGATGATAAAAAATGAGAACGAAAAAAGAGAGGACAGTGGAAAGCTGCAGCAAATAAAAAATGGTCATCCTTAAAAGTAGGCAAACAGCAGAATGGTCAGCGCAGAAAAAGGAAAGAGAGATGCACAGAAAAGTGGTGGCGTTGCTACGCTACGTGAGAACAGTGATCCTGATGAAATTCAATCTACAATTAGGTAGGTGGTCATGATATTAGTAATCCTGAAGTTATGCAGCGGTCTGAGATTGGATGTCTTTTTATTTTGTTTAACTGAATTGCTTTCATTATTACACGTTTATTTTGGGGATGTGTATTGCCGTTTTGTATTGTACTTTTTTTATGAATTTTTTTTTTCACATATTTGTGACTTTGTACTAATTGGCTATTGCCGTACTCCTTTTGGTTTTCTTGCATATATCAACGTTGTATTTGGTATTGTGTTGTGATTTATGATTAACTCTATTGATTTGTCTTGTTGTTTTTGGTTTGTTTATTGTTGCATGATTGTTTAATGTGCTGTACAGATGTTCTTGAGATGTGTATTTTCCGGTTGCATAGGTTCCCTGAAGTGCCAGAAAAACTGGTACAGACGAGCTTATGCAAAATACATAGTAACGTCACCTATGCGCGTACTCGGTTGCATCCGCCAAGGCGTATATAAAGAGACAGACATCCTTGCCAGCTGTCAGAGCTGTTTTCGGCATGAGAATGACAAGCAATAACGATTTAAGCGATTTTCAACGCGCTGTCATATTCGGCGCTCGTGAGATGGGCCATAGTATTTCGGAGGTAGAAACGAAGTTCGAATTTTCACAGACGGCCATTACAAGAGTGTACCGCGACTACAAGGATTCCGGCAAAAACCTCCAACCTACGATACCAGAGTGGTCGTAAGAAGACATAGGTTGAACGTGACCATCGTCGGCTGTCAAGAATCGTTTCACGCGATAGGCGTGCAACACTCTCGCAGGTATCATCGGAATTCAATGCTGGAGCCTCAACAAGCATCAGCGTCCGGACTGTGCAACGTACACTGCACGATATGGGCTTTGGGAGCCGACACCCTGCTCGAGTCCACTTGATGGGTGCACGACACAGAGCTATGCGCCTCGCTTGGGCACGGTAACACCGCCACTGGACACTTGATGACTGGAAACAAGTAGCCTGGTCTGACGAGTCACGTTTCCAACTGTTTCGGGCAGATGGAATGATTCGTGTGTGGCGCAAACCCCACGAATCCATAGACCTTTCCTGTCAACAGGGAACTGGTGGCGGGTCCGTAATGGTATGGGGTGTGTTTAGGTGGACTTTACTGGGACCCCTGGTACGTCTACAAACGTCTGTGATCTGCCGACGCTATGTGCGCATCCTTTCTGATGAGGTACACCTGTTTATGTCCTGCATTCATGCTGATGGGCTGGGACTGTTCCAACAGGACAATGCACCTTCACACAAGTGTCGGGACTCCACATTATGGTTAGAGGAGCATTCATCTGAGTTTGGGGTGTTGCCATTCCCACCCAAGTCCCCAGATATGAACGTGATGGAACACATTTGGGATGCCACGCAACGCGCTATCGAACACAGGAATCCGAGACCTCGGAATACACTTGAATTGTGGAACGCTCTGCAGGAAGTATGGTGTGCATTGCGTACAGCATATTTCCAGAAGCTAGTGGAGTCCATGGCCCGTCGTATTTCTGCCGTCCTGCGCTCCCGTGGGGGGCCTACCAGGTATTAGACTGGTGAACCAGATTTTCTGGAACTTCAGTGTATATAGATACCCTAACTAACTCTTTCATTATTTTTTATACTTTGCTTATCAGTGGTTATGTTGTCATGTGTTAAGATTTCTACGTATTGTAACTGTACTGTCTATATGCCACCTCATTTTTAATTACAGTTGATTGCCATCATGTATCCTTAACTTACCTGTACTATTACGATGATGCGTGTCTCACTGTGATCTTCTGTGCATTGTGTTCTTAGCCTGTCTCACACTTCTTGGGGATCGGGGACTCGTCATGCTTTTTCATTAAAGCCTTTTTCTCCGGCTCCATGTCATCCACTCACAGTGCTATATGTAGACATAGATTATTCTTTTACATTTCTTAACATCTACTTTATAATTTTGGTTTAATTGTGCAAGTTTTTAATGGTAATTAATAGCATGTTTATTGTAATTGAATTATAACATACTAAGGATACATTACTAAAACTGTATTTTGTTTTGTTCATCTACTTAGCACAGTTTTACTGTAATAATGTATTCTTGTGACAAACTCTGTCATTGCTGTGGTGAATGGCAGAATATTCAAAAAATCAAATCAAATCAAATAATAACTGTATACATATATTATCGGATCAAAAGTATACGGACATTTGCCTATCCACCAGGCGCGATGTTACTGGTGTGTTGGCGACTCCATTAACTCAACAGTTGAAACATATGGCGCGTGTCACCATTCAAGATTCTAGGGAACTTGGATAAATGTGTGTGTGAATTTCTCGAATTGGCTGAAATTTTGTTATATAAAATGAATTCTTCGTTAAATTTAATATTTGTAGTTATGGGAAATGAAAAGAGTTCTCTGAACGAATTCCTAAGAGAGTAAAACAAACACATCATTTTTGTAATTAAAATTTTAAACGATGAGAGAGAGAGAAATAGATATTCCTTGTCAGGTTACAAACTAAAATTCATTAACAGCCTTATGAAAGCAAAAAATAAAATCTGGAAAAAATGACCTAATTAAGCTAAAATTGAGAAGAAATAGTAACCCTCGATAGAGCTTCGTATTCGCGTTTCCCACTGAGTAAATACACTGTCGAGTCACATTATTGTGACCACCAGCTAATATCCAGAGTAGCTGCCGTGTGTAGCGCGGACAGCAGAAAGACGATTTGGGAGTAACTCAATAAGGTTCTGGAAGGTCTTCACAGGTATGTGGAGCCATGCTGACTGCAGTGCATCTGACAACTTCTGGAGGGTGCGTGGTGGAGGATCCATAGAGCGAACAACACGATCGAGGTGGTCCCACAGATGCTCAACTGGGTTGAAGTCTGGGGAATTAGGGGGCCAGGAAAGTAATTTGAAGTCTTCAGCCTGCTCTTCCAACTACTCTCGGACATTTCTAGCTTTCTGACACGTCGTATTGTCGTGCTGGAAGATCCCATCCTCCTCAGGGAAGACAATAAGCATGTCTGGGTGTACGTGGTCTGCTAGGATGGATTCATAACGAATTCGGTCCATAGTGCCTTCCACAGGTATGAGTGGACCCAGGGAATACCACGAAAATATTCCCCAGACCATAACGCTGCCCCCACTAGCTAGTGTTCTTCCAGCAATGGTTGAAGTATTTGTTCTCCGATGTTTCTCGCCTTATATACTCCAATGTCCATCCGTTCGATGAAGCAGAAAACGTGACTCATCGGAGAAGGCAATCCTTTGCCAATCAGCGGAGGTCTATTTCCGATACTGCCGTGCAAACTTAAGCCTTTTTCTGCCGATGCACCTTCGTTAACATAGGTGCAGTGACCATCCGTCAGGAACCCCATACGTAGCAGGGTTCACTGAACTGTCTTTTTTGACACACTTCCGGTAGCCCCCTGGTTCATCCTGGTAGTGAGTTGCTCCAGTGTAGCGTGTCGACGGGACCTCACACATCTTCGCAGCCGAAGTTCACCTCTCATATCAACGGCACGTGGTGGTCCGCAGTTTTCTCGTTTCTTATTCGCAAAGGTGCCATTTCTCCAATCACGATGCACTTTAACCATAGCAGCACGCGAACAGTTCACAAACTGCGCTGTTTCAGAAATACTGCCACCTTTGTCCCCGATAATCATCCCTTTTTGCAAATCTGATAAATCGCTCCTTTTATCCTTGGCAGCAACGAATGATATGTTTTCATAATGCCTAAAGCACACTATATATACCCTCCAAGCCAGCTCACGACGCGTGCCTTCTTTCATTGGCTACCCGCTGTTGACGTCAAACGTAGTAGGTGGTCACAATAATGTAACTCGACTGTATACTACGTACAATATTCGCTTGAAAAAAAATGTGCATGAGTCGAGTAAAATGCACATGATCGGAATTTTTTGGCAAATGTTTTATTAAACACCGCAAAATGTGTGCCTCACACCCTCCTATCATGCGTAGCACCCCTCTCATTATTCTTAGAACGCCCTAACCCACTCAGTGCTGAGCGACTGGCGTACTCACTGTTTTCCACAAACTTCTTGTAATAGGAAAGGAATTAAGATCGACTTAGTCCTCCCTTTGTTACTGTCACAGCCCGCAACGCAATAGGGAGGCTTTCCGCTAGATTTTGATACCTTCCTGCGATAATTTTTTTTTCAGGGTATAACCTTTAATATGCACTCTACGACAAAAAAAAAAATAGTTGTACCCAGAAGGACGTGTCGGATCGTAATACTATTCGGGAGGAAGCTAAAGGTGACCAGGAACAATAAATGATTAAACATTGGGCAATATTTATTGAGCTACACAGCAATACGTAGTGTCTCTCAGCATGGCGTCAGGTCGTCATGTTCGCTCACACAGCATGCCAGACTTCTCGGCGTGGAGCTACGCTGGTTCCTAATAGTGTCCTGCGATAATCCATCCCATGCAGCTTGAATCTTCTCACGCAGTTGCTGCAGATTGTGCGGTAGGGGTGCAGTGTGAATAGCGGGTCCAATAGCATCCCGCACATTTTCAATCGGCGATAAGTCTGGCGATGCGGCTGGCCATTTGCAACGTATCAGTGAAGGCAAGCTCTCGAGGCAGCAGCAGAAGCAGCATGCGGCGGAGGGTTGTCCTGTTGGAAAATCGCACCGGAGTGAGCGTTCAGAAAAGGTAGGACCACTGGTTGGCGGGATCTCATTAACGTACCGTTTGGCAGTCAAAGTGCCTGAAATGAACACCATAGGTGATCTCGCGTCGTTGGCAATTGCACCCCACACCACGCCTTCTGGACGTGTGACGCTCGACAACAAACCGTTCATCTTGGCGCTGACCACGGTGCCTCCACACACGAATTCGTTGGTCGTCTCCTCCAAGACAGAAGCGGGACTCGTCACTGAAGATTACCAGCTGACATTGTGAGTGGCTCCTTGACAGTCTGGTACGACATCATTGCAGTCCTTAGCGACGATGCAATGACGTCAAGGGCAGTCGTCCTAACGGTCTGCGTGCGTGTGGTCCTAATTCGTGCCGTCTGCCAACGGTGCTAGCACTAATTGGACGATGTATGGAGGGCACCACTGCTCTCTGAATATCCGTAATCGGGGTTGTTGGGTCGCTCTGCGCATATCGGACAACCCATCGGTCCTCTCAGTCCGTGTTTCGTCTAGGTCTCCCAAACCCTTCCTGTCGCTGCAGCGTGCCTTGTTCTATCCAATGCTTCCAACAGCGTGGTATGGTGATATCCTCACGACCGGTATGGCGCGCAATGCTGCAATAAGAACATCCCTATTCCCGGAGCCCGACGATGCGGCCCCTCTTGAACTCCTGCAACTGCTCGTATTGCTTCCGAACTTTTCTCCGAGGCATTCTTCACTTGCAAAGGATGCAACCAGCTGTGACGTGCCCAGCACGCACACGACATAATGGCAGATAGCAGCGATAACGAGCGTCCGCGTAGCTGAATTGGTAGAGAGACTTATTCCGGAATGAGGGGGATCCGGGTTCGAGCCTCGGCGTGGACAAAAATGCCGGAGAAATTTACTTCGTTATAATGGCGCCCGAACTTTCCGGATGACCCGACCGTTCAAGATCTCGCAATGGTGTGATGTTCTTTCCACATCGCGAGATAGGAAAAATAAGAGAATTCCTTCTCCAGCGCTTCAAAAAATAAAAAGTGTGTGATGTTGCATTCCACACACTAGATTGACTGGGATTTCTTATGTGCGCGTTCTACAGCGGATGGCTGCCTGCGACGATTCATGGTCACGGCTGACCCTTGGGCCATACCCCCGGCCCTCTCTCGGGGGTAGGGGAGATGTGACGTGCCGAGCACGCACACGACATAAAGGCAGATAGCAGCGATTGCGAACGTCCGCGTTGCTCAATTGGTAGGGCGACTTATTCCGGAAAGGGGGGACCCGGGTTCGAGTCCCGGCGTGGACAAAAATGACGGAGCAATTTACTTCGTTATACAGCACAACAGCGCAAGTCAGAATGGCATGCACGCGTAACTGCGCCACCTTTTATAACCTGTCTGTCACAGCGCTACGACCCCTCCTTGCTCGTATCACATGAGCGGCCGAGCGTAATACTTGATTCATTTGCATGTCTAACGATGTGAAACCTACCCACCAAGTTTCATTCCTGTCGGTTGCTTCCTTCTGGGTGCAACTATTTTTTTTAAAGTAGAGTATAAATAGGATAAGGTCATAAGACACTGTCACATGGCCGTTACGTGTTTTGTGTGTGTGTGTGTGTGATCATGAGGCATTTCAAACAGGCTGGCCTTAGTTCTCTAAAAGAATAAAATTTGCATGATATGATTAACTTTGGCTTAAGTATTTTGAAATACAGTACTTTGTATGGGTATAAAACTAGGGTAATCATTTTAATCACAACGTGTGCATTTGTGTTACAGGCAATAAAGTGTATCAATTTCGTTTTTTATCGAAAAATACCTATAGGTTCTAAAGAATCCGAGTTACAGAACGCCAGTAAAACTTAGTTAATAATATGGAATTTAAAAATTTCAGTAATTGAAAGAAAATACACTTTCTCAAAAGGGCCTTGAAAACACTTTTTAGCGGGGGGGGCGTATTTTTCAGGTACGCACGCTACCGACTCGCTATATGAGAAAGGAAACTTAAACCTCTCTGTTCTATTTATGTTGTTCAGTTTTTGGTCTACGTTGTTCAGGTGCCTTGAAAAAGCCGAGTCAAAGCTTGACAGATCTTGTTTTACAAAATTTGAAGATAACGATCCGATTTTTGTGTAAATGTGGCAAGGATGGTAAGTCCGATAATATCCGAAAACTTGAAAATTTTCATCGTCCTGGAGCGGGACTCGAACCCGCGTCTCCCAGATAGCGTCCGGGTATGCTACCCACCACACCACCCAGAACGACCAAGTCTCAAATTTCCGATTAATTTGAATATAACCATCACAGGATTCACACCAAAAATCGGATTGCCATCTTCAAAATTTGTATTATATGGTGTAATCCTGTATTTCTTTCAAGATCTTGTATTATCATGTTTTACACTTATAAAACCTAATTACTTTGAAGTCTTGCACTTATTTGTTCCTAATATAATGTTTTCCGTAAGGGTATTTGTAAGGTTTTCCCATGCAAGTGCGTGCCTTTTTTTTCTGTTGTGGACCACATTTCCGGCTTGGTTTGGCTGTCCCAATACGACACTTGCCCTGCTTCACCACTGGAATTTAGGGCGCACAAGTACGCCATAGGAGTGCGTGTATGGGGGCGGGGGAGTACCTGCTATATCATATGGCTCCTTTTTTTTTACATTAAATTTCTCCATCATTTTTACGCCAGGGGCGGCATTCGAACCCACAACTCTCGGCTCCGGAGCTCCGAGTGCTATCCACTATGCTACACCGGCGTGGGTTCTCACTGTGCTATCTGCTTTTATCTCATGTGCG
The DNA here is from genome assembly GCA_039090855.1 of Macrothele yani. Classification (NCBI taxonomy): domain Eukaryota; kingdom Metazoa; phylum Arthropoda; class Arachnida; order Araneae; family Macrothelidae; genus Macrothele; species Macrothele yani. The sequence goes on along the minus strand of CM076999.1, from coordinate 16,549,829 downwards.
TCCTACGGGCAGGCACGCCACAACGTATGTCATCATCGTCAACCATTATCAATCCACTGCTGGATGAAAGTCTCCCCAAGTGTCTTCTACTACGGTCTGTCTTGAGCCAGTCTCCTCCATGTCACCCCAGCATGCTTTCGAATATAACCCACCCATCTCCCATTTGGTCTTCTTCCGGGTCTTTACCTGTTCATTGGAGTCCAGTCTAAAATGTATGTTGCCCATCGACGGTCCATCCTTCTGGCAACATGTCCGGCCCATTGGCATTTCAGGAATTTTACTCTGATCATGGTGTCTTCCACTCTGCTATTTTCCTTATCAAAGAGTTCCTGTTCTTATCTTTCCTGGTTACACCAAGCATGTATCTCTCCAGGCTTCTTTCATTGCAGGTGTGTATGGATGACTTTTCAGCACTCGATGGTTTCTTCTTATTTGTTTTGAGTAGCTTGAGTGCTTGACCTACTTTCGCGCATTCTTCATAGCAGCGTAAAATGTTTATCTTTATTTTTAGTGACACATTAATATTTTAACGGACTTAATTCCTCAGCTTTTTTAAATCAATAGTCTTATCTTTTCATGTCTTCATGTACTAAAATTTATTTAATCTTTTATCTGCCAATGCTTTATGTTTTTTAGCTCATTAGCATAAGAAAGTATTATGACTTCAGTTGCCTGAAGTCATAATACTGTCCTCCGTACGTAAGCACTCTCCACATCTCTGCTTCGTTCGTAAGCGCTGGAAGGATGCATTGATTCAGCACTTTACTTTAAGAAATAATGGCATATTCCTCTTAAAAGTTGTACAGTTTCTTTCAAAAGCTTTCCAGTCAAATTTTATACGCAGATTAATTTCTTCATCAATGTGACCCTGGGTTAATACCTGCGGTCCAAGGTAAACGTAGGTATTGGTTTTCTCCAACTTTCTTCCATCAATGGAAATATCGTCCTTTATTGTAAAAGCATTGTATATTAATTTTGTCTCCTGAAAGCTCATTTTCAATCCATTTCTTTGCTCTTGTCAGCAAGTTCCTGAATCATACCCTGCAGTTCTGAAGGGGCATTTGCAAAAATTACTAAGTCATCAGAAAAACTAAGATAAGTTAAATAATCTCCATTAATCTTTTTTTTTTTTTTTTTTTTTTTGATTGGAGGTTTAACGACCACCGTGAGCAACTCAATGGGCTATAAGCAGTCGCCCGTCCCTAATTTAGGGTCACTGGTTCCAGGGAAGGGAGAGAGCCAGTGCCGTAAGACAAGCACAACATCCATGCCTCACCGGGATTCGAACCCGGACCCCGTTCGGACGAATGATCAGAGGCCATCGCTTAGACCACTGCGCCACCGGGACGGCCCATTAATCTTTATCCCTTTGTTTTCCCAGTCCAATGATTAGAAGACTTTCAGTTCAGATCAGATGTAGAGGATTTTAGGAAGGGAGTGTTTGACCCCAAGTCTTAAACAACCTTTACAAATAGGAAGCTAGGAGATTTGGGATCAAGTGCCCGATAATAAAGTGACACAGAAGCGAAGTAGAAAGGGGGAGGAAGACGCCCTTATTTATTTCCGGGAGGGGGACAGTACCCGGGGTCCAACGGCTTAACGTGCCCATCCGACGCACGGCGGATATTTAGTGGTTCGAGCATTTGTACCTGCCTGGGATCGAAGCCACGCGCGGCCCTGATTGGAAGACATTTTGCAACGTGGCATTAAATAGTCTGGACGATATGCCTGACCGTAGCAAACTTTCTTATATGGGAAGGTGAGACTTGAAATTACGCCCCTTCGAGTTCAAAATTACGCCCCTTCAAATTCAAAATTATTCTCCTGTGAGTTCCACTCAAATAATACGTGGTTTTTACTTTCTCACACACCGCCATTATAAGAAATGATCATTAGAAAATCACACTACAGGTTTTTGACGTAATTTTATTAAACTAGGGGCTGCGCCTCTAGGCTCGCTACGCTCGTTTCCAGAGTACCGCTCGGGCCCTGCAGTCCGATCTTCAAGTATATCACAACGAAATGAAAATGTTCTGCCAATTGTTCAATACTTTTTGCGCTGTATCGATTCCAAGATGGCGGCTTGTTTACAGTTTTTGTTTCGCTCCTGGTGATTCGTTCCTTTTGGATTTTTGCTGAACTTTTTTCAGTTTCCTTCTATTTACATTGAAGGACTTTGCTCCGTCGCCATTCAGAAGTTTCCGAGTTTTTTACTGCCTTTTTTTTTTTTTTTTTTTCGGAAGGGCGGACTTTTGTCGTTTGAATCTATAGCACTTACTAAATTTACCACTAAGGAAAACAAAAGCGGTCCGAAAGGCATTCCCGTAAACCGTAAACCGTTAAACAACTGATATAGTCTCTGCGTCCCCATGGCAGCAGGTCACGGGACCAGAACGTTCCTCTGTTTTTATCGTGAAGACAGACATGCCGTACGTTTCATTCCTTTTGCGTCTTTAAAAAATGCTTAAAAATCAGAAAATGACTTTTTCTTTTTTTTTTTTTTTTTTTTTTTTTGTGAGAAAGGGATGATAGTTGTAATATCCAACAGAAGTCATCGCTCTTTCCACGTTTTATAAGTGAGTCTCGGAAAAAATTATCATCGGCCGCCACGGGAATCGAACCCAGGTCTTCCAGTTACGCGCCGGACATGCTACCACTGCACCACAGTGGCTGGCCTCGAATTCCCTCGAAAGCTGTGGTGCAATGGTAGCGTACCCGGCGTGTAACTGGAAGACCTGGGTTCGATTCCCGTTGGCGGAAGATGATAATTTTTCCGTGACTCGCTTATAAAACGCGGAAAGAGCGATGACTTCTATTTGATGTTCCTAGTCCACGTCAATTGTGCGTATTAATGATAGTTGTAAGTTTATGCTGTAAAAATTGCAATGCGGTATGAAGTATAGTTTGCCACATATCAGTTTTTTAAATAGATCCCATCGCGAAATAGAGAATTTTGTGAAATTTAAAAATTTAATTTCTCGTAAACTAAATAGAAATTCAAAACAAGTTAGTAAAATTATGCAATGCATTGATTATGATACGCTTTCCGACATACCAGAATTCATTACTCTAGTTATGAAGATAATGGCTGTAGAATAAATCTCGCTCCTATGACTCGACCTTTGACCCCATTTCGATGTTATTCAACACGACTGGTAAAGTATACTTCTGGAACAACATGATAAAGTTTTGTCTCAATCGAATAATTGTTATGTAAGTTATAAAGGCATAAGAGCGATGGAATGAATCCCGATCCTATGCCCTGACCTTTGACCCCATTTCACCCATTTTCAATAGGGTTTGTCCCCAGGTGGTACCCTACTACATACTAAAGTTTCATCGGAATCGAATCATATTTACGCACATTATGACGCATAAGGGCAATGGAATAGATCTCGCTCCTATGTCGTGACCTTTGACTCCATTTCGTCCATTTTCAATAGGCTTCGTCCCAAAGTGGAGCCCTACCACATACTAAAATTTCATCGAAATCGATCCATTTTTACGCGAGTTATTGTGCGGACGGACATACAGACTGACGGACAGACGGACGGACGGACGGACGGACAGACGGACAAAGCTGGAGCATGTACGCTTCTTCAACCTACGGTTGGAAAGCGTAAACAAGTTATGACGAATAAAGGCAATGGAATGGATCCTTCTCCTATGTCGTGACCTTTTACACCTCTCCTATGTCGTGACATTTTTCAACCTACGGTTGGAAAGCGTAAAAAAGGGCGTCGAGGTGCGAAAATTCGGTCATGGCACTACATGCCTACAAAGTTTCGAGGTTCTGTTGCTGTTAGTGTGTCCGGAACGCGACCTAATAGCACTTTTTTGCCTACCTTAACTTTGAAACACAATATCTCTTGAAGTATCGCCAGAATCGAAAAACGGTTTATTTCAGCGTGGTCACCAAACAATTCTCTACAAACGATGTAAATTTAATAATTTTGTGTTCAATGCGTTTTGCGCTGCGGGCTAGGAAAGCAAGAGTGTCAGGAAATTTCTAAAACTGCGGCCGCAGTAACTTCTTTTTAGAATAGACAGAAATGTAAAAACTAGGTAAAGACCCATGAATCACAGGTTGTAAATACCAAGTAAAGCGCAAATATTATGTGGACGCCGACAACACAACACTCCACAGAAATGCAGAACGAAAAACAAACCAGCGATGAACGAATGAATATCGGATAGTGAACGTAACAGTACGAAGAAACCTTGGAAAAATTCCGTTCAAGGTAAACCGCTCGAAGAACTTTGTGCGCAGAACAGAAAATTAGCTCTTCATCCCAATGGCATGTTCGGTAAGGTCATAGCGGTTAAGAATATCAGTATATTGCTTTCTTTTTTGTTTTGTTTTTTCTTTATTGGAGGTTTAACGACCACCGTGACCAACTCAGTTGGCAATAAGCAGTCGCCCGTCCCTAATTTAGGGTCACTGGTTCCAGGGAAGGGAGAGAGCCAGCGCCGTAAGACAAACACAACATCCATGCCTCACCGGGTTTCGAATTGTATTTCAAAGTTAAGGTAAGCAAAAAAGTGTTATCAGGTCGTCGTTGCAGACATGTTGAGCAACTCAATGGGCAATGAGCAGTCGCCCGTCCCTAATTAAGGGTCACTGGTTCCAGGGAAGGGAGAGAGCCAGCGCCGTAAGACAAACACAACATCCATGCCTCACCGGGATTCGAATTGTATTTCAAAGTTAAGGTAAGCAAAAAAGAGTTATCAGGTCGTCGTTGCAGACATGTTGAGCAACTCAATGGGCAATAAGCAGTCGCCCGTCCCTAATTAAGGGTCACTGGTTCCAGGGAAAGGAGAGAGCCAGCGCCGTAAGACAAACACAACATCCATGCCTCACCGGGATTCGAATTGTATTTCAAAGTTAAGGTAAGCAAAAAAGTGTTATCAGGTCGTCGTTGCAGACATGTCGAGCAACTCAATGGGCAATAAGCAGTCGCCCGTCCCTAATTAAGGGTCACTGGTTCCAGGGAAGGGAGAGAGCCAGCGCCGTAAGACAAACACAACATCCATGCCTCACCGGGATTCGAATTGTATTTCAAAGTTAAGGTAAGCAAGAAAGTGTTATCAGGTCGTCGTTGCGGACATGTTGAGCAACTCAGTGGGATATGCGCAGTCGCCCGTCCCTAATTTAGGGTCACTGGTTCCAGGGAAGGGAGAGAGCCAGCGCCGTAAGACAAACACAACATCCATGCCTCACCGGGATTCGAATTGTTTTTTTTTTTTGGAGGTTTAACGACCACCGTGAGCAACTCAATGGGCTATAAGCAGTCGCCCGTCCCTAATTTAGGGTCACTGGTTCCAGGGAAGGGAGAGAGCCAGTGCCGTAAGACAAACACAACACCCATGCCTGACGGGATTCGAACCCGGACCCCTTACGGACGAATGATCATAGGCCAACGCCTTAGACCCCTGCGCCACCGGGGCGGCGAATTGTATTTCAAAGTTAAGGTAAGCAAAAAAGTGTTATCAGGTCGTCGTTACAGACATGTTAAGCAACTCAATGGGCTATAAGCAGTCGCCCGTCCCTAATTTAGGGTCACTGGTTCCAGAGAAGGGAGAGAGCCAGCGCCGTAAGACAAACACAACATCCATGCCTCACCGGGACTCGAATCGTATTACAAAGTTAAGGTAAGCAAAAAAGTGCTATCAGGTCGTCGTTGCGGACATGTTGAGCAACTCAATGGGCTACAAGCAGTCGCCCGTCCCTAATTTAGGGTCACTGGTTCCAGGGAAGGGAGAGAGCCAGCGCCGTAAGACAAACACAACATCCATGCTTCACCGGGTTTCGAATTGTATTTCAAAGTTAAGGTAAGCAAAAAAGTGTTATCAGGTCGTCGTTGCAGACATGTCGAGCAACTCAATGGGCAATAAGCAGTCGCCCGTCCCTAATTAAGGGTCACTGGTTCCAGGGAAGGGAGAGAGCCAGCGCCGTAAGACAAACACAACATCCATGCCTCACCGGGATTCGAATTGTATTTCAAAGTTAAGGTAAGCAAGAAAGTGTTATCAGGTCGTCGTTGCGGACATGTTGAGCAACTCAGTGGGATATGCGCAGTCGCCCGTCCCTAATTTAGGGTCACTGGTTCCAGGGAAGGGAGAGAGCCAGCGCCGTAAGACAAACACAACATCCATGCCTCACCGGGATTCGAATTGTGTTTTTTTTTTTGGAGGTTTAACGACCACCGTGAGCAACTCAATGGGCTATAAGCAGTCGCCCGTCCCTAATTTAGGGTCACTGGTTCCAGGGAAGGGAGAGAGCCAGTGCCGTAAGACAAACACAACACCCATGCCTGACGGGATTCGAACCCGGACCCTTTACGGACGAATGATCATAGGCCAACGCCTTAGACCCCTGCGCCACCGGGGCGGCGAATTGTATTTCAAAGTTAAGGTAAGCAAAAAAGTGTTATCAGGTCGTCGTTACAGACATGTTAAGCAACTCAATGGGCTATAAGCAGTCGCCCGTCCCTAATTTAGGGTCACTGGTTCCAGAGAAGGCAGAGAGCCAGCGCCGTAAGACAAACACAACATCCATGCCTCACCGGGACTCGAATCGTATTACAAAGTTAAGGTAAGCAAAAAAGTGCTATCAGGTCGTCGTTGCGGACATGTTGAGCAACTCAATGGGCTACAAGCAGTCGCCCGTCCCTAATTTAGGGTCACTGGTTCCAGGGAAGGGAGAGAGCCAGCGCCGTAAGACAAACACAACATCCATGCCTCACTGGGACTCGAATTGTATTTCAAAGTTAAGGTAAGCAAAAAAGTGCTATCAGGTCGCCGTTGTGGACATGTTGAGCAACCCAATGGGCTACAAGCAGTCGCCCGTCCCTAATTTAGGGTCACTGGTTCCAGGGAAGGGAGACAACCAGCGCCGTAACACAAACACAGCATCCATGCCTCACCGGGATTGGAACTCAGATCGACGAATGATCAGAAGCTATCGCTTAGTCCACTGCGCCACCGGGGCGGGGCGGCTATTGTATTCTGTGTCTCCATTCACTGTTTTGGAAAATTCCCTTCATTGATATGAAATGTTCACACGTCATGGTGTATGTTACTCTGTACCCTGGTAACTGCATGGAATACTGCATGCGACTAACTAAAATCTCTAAAAATAAAATTCCGCCCCGGTGACTCAGTGGTCTAAGCGCTGGCTTCTGATCATTCGTCCGAGCTGGGCCTGAGTTCGAATCCCGGTGAGGCATGGATGTTGTTTTTGACTTACGGTCCTGGCTCCCTTTCCTTGAAACAGTGACCCTAAATTAGGGACGGGCGACTGCTTATAGCCCATTGAGTTGCCCAATGGGCTATAAGCAGTGGCCCGTCCCTAATTTAGGGTCACTGGTTCCAGGGAAGGGAGAGAGCCAGTTCCATAAGACAAACACAACATCCATGCCTCACAGGGTTACAATTTAAAAATTTTGCATTCCTCAAAGCATGAAGGCGCTCCCCCCACCCCCGCCCCACCGCCCCGGTGGCGCAGTGGTTTAAGCGATGGCTTCTGATCATTCGTCCGAGATGGGTCCGTGTTCGACTCCCGGTGAGGCATGGATGTAGTGTTTGTCTTACGGCACTAGCTGTCTCCCTTCCCTGGAACCAGTGACCCTAAATTAGGGACGGGCAACTGCTTATAACCCAATAAGTTGCTCACGGTGGTCGTTAAACCTCCAATCAAAAAAAAAAAAAAAAGCTTGAATCTATGCCCCTCGAATGACCATTCTGGGAGAGCAACTGCCCTCCTTGTCTTCGCAATAGCTGCAGTCCTGAAGATATGGTGTCACTTTGTCTAACTCCCTTTCCAATTGTTATTATAATTCGTATGTATCATGCTAAAAACCGAACGTAAGAAATGCCATGAAAATTAAGCCACCCTCCATAAAAGAAGAAATGTCTTTCATTAAGGAGTTAATGAAAAAAACAAAAACACCATTCACGCTCATAACTGGGGCGGGAAGGCTGTCTTCAAGTGGTGCAAACATCCATATGTGACCCTCGTGAAGCATCTTACTTCGTTTGCTCCTTGACCGTGACAAAGGGTCGCAACAAGGTCGCTGAGACCCCGCGCAAACAGACCGCAGGCAAGAAAGTACCTGACGACCGTCACGTTTCTCTCGTAACTGTAGAACTGACTCAAGGGGAAGATAAAAAAAATACTCATAATTTCTTTCGTTATTTGAATGGAATAAAAGAACCAGTATGAAAAAAAAATATGTTTTCTGAAGATGGATGGAGGTTTTTATATACATTCTATACCAAACAAGGAACAGCAAGGATAAGGCTCTTCTGTAGTGATTAACCATCGCTGTGGTGATATGGCAGGAACAGTGGGGTACGGAGTTCCCGTATGAAATTGGTAAGGGGGATGACGTTTCCCTAAGTAAAATAATTTTGAACAAAAATGCATAAGAATTTATATTTATTTATGACAACAAAACTTGTGGTGTTGAGATAAAATAACAAAAAAGATGACACCGAATTTTCGGGTGTAATATGCACGTCTTTTGAATCCGTTCTGACGCAAATTAAATTTATCAAAGCTATTCAAAGTCAATGGAACCGGTATGGAAAACAATAGATCTGACGAAAGAAAGAAGATTTTCAATCGGGTTTTTAATCCCTCAGATATTGCTGTAAATGGAATCGGGAGCTTACAAACGCTTAGAAACAGAGATATCGACAAAAATAAGATGTGACTTTACGTCCCCTGGTGGGAAAACCATGCATTATCTTAGGAAGAAAGTAAGCTCAAAAGGTTTTTCCATATGAGCGGTATCGGTCAAAAATAAAAAAAAAATTAGTCGAGTTTTCAGGAGCCCAGATTTTGCTAAAAATACATCAAAAGCAGAAATTAACACTTATGCCCCCTGGTGGCCAAACCATTCTTTTCCAAACATTAGAAATTATGTGAAAAATATTTTCCATCAGGTCTTGTATGCGATACAGGAAGAATTTTTCAAATCGGAGTTTTAGAAACTGAAATAACGCAGAAAACGCAATTTACCTCTGTGCCCCCTAGCGGAAAGTCTATGATTTACTTGTAAATTTTGAATTTATAGGAAAAACATTTCGCATCGGAAACACTATCCAACAAAGAAGGAATTTTTCAAATCGGACTCTTAGAAGTAGATATATTGACAAAAATAAGATATATATCTACGCCCCCTGGCATAGAAACCATGCACTATGTTAGGAAGAAAATGTTTCTAAAAGGTTTGTCGACATGAGTAGTATCGGTCAACAAACGACGTTTTTTTCAATCGACAATTTAGAAGCTCATATTTTGCTGCAAATACAGCAGAGCCACCTTGGTGGCGCAGTGGTCTAAGCGATGGCCTCTGATCATTCGTCTGTAAGGGGCCCGGGTTCGAATCCCGGTGAGGCATGGATGTTGTGTTTGTCTTACGGCACTGGCTCTCTCCCTTCCCTGGAACCAGTGACCCTAAATTAGGGACGGCCGACTGCTTATAGCCCATTGAGTTGCTCACGGTGGTCGTTAAACCTCCAATCAATCAATCAATCAATACATCAGAAGCGAAAATTAAGATTTACGCCCCCTGGTGGACAAACCAATTTTTTACCAAAATTAGAAATTATGTGCAAACGATTTCCCATCAGGAGCTGTATCCGGTGCAGAAAGAATTTTTCAAATCGGAGATTTAGAAGCAGAGATATAGGGGGAAACGCAATTTACCGCTACGCCCCCTAGCAGAAACTCTATGAATTACTTGAAAAATTTGAAATTATATGAATAACATGTCACACGGAAAACACTATCCAACAAAAAAGGAATTTTTCAAATCGGACTCCTGGAAGTAGGGATATTCACAAAAATAAGATGTACATTTACGCCACCTGGCGGAGAAACTGCGGAATATTTTAGGAAAAAATATTCCAAAAAATGTATCGATGTGTGTGGCATCTGTCCACGAAAGAATTTTTCAATCGATATTATAGAAGCTCAGATTTTATGGCAAAAACGTCAGAAACAAAAATTAACACTTACGCCCCTGGTGGCCAAAGTATTCTTTACCATAAATTTGAAATTATATGCAAACGATTTTCCATCAGGAGATGTATCCGCTGAAGAAAACATTTTTCAAATCGGAGTTTTAGAAGAAGAGTTATCCAGGAAAAGGTAGTTTACTTTTACGCCCCCTAGCGGAAAATCTATGCGTAAATTGAAAAAGTAACTATATTTAAAATACTCTTCGATATAAATGGAATCGAAAGATAAAAATTGTTTTTCAATAGGATGTTTAGAAGCAAATATGTGGAATTAAACGTATTTTTGAATTCGACATCATCTGCATTTACGCCCTCTAACAACATAATTTTTCATCGTAAAAAAAACGAAATGAAGGATCATCATTTGCATATTTCAAGCTTTTCAAAGCAGAAAAAAAATTTCAAGTCGGACTAATAGTTGCATAGATATCGTGGGTACAGGCGGACGGACGGACGGGCAAACCGGTAACAGAAGCACGATCTTTTTTTACAAAAGACGTGCTAAAAATACCAAGGTTTACCACAATCAAAGGTTTATTATACCGGGTACAGAGAAGTGGCCACCGGAGAACTGGACACATTGGAATTTCAGTGCCATAACATTGTTCTGCATAAACAAATTTCGTGTAACTATATTCCCTACTACTTGAGCAACTATTGTTCATAAAATTTATTTTTTAATATTTCATTTTCAGGAAGACATTTAGACATTTCCATGATTTTCGGGCCACAGACAAAGCGGAGAACTGGCCACAAATTTTTTAAGGGGCCGTATAAAAATTGCGTTCTGCTCCGTGGCTACGTCTCCCGAGACTGATTATCCGACACACATAAAATTTCCGTAATTTCGTGTTTTCCTATTTACGATATTTTTCATGGTTTATAAACTACAGCTAGCAAATTCTCTGCGGGTATGTGTAAACCCATGAAACTTATCAAATGGGAGGGGGGGCTTAAAACCTAAAATATGAAATATAAAGAATTTCTCGTCCGATAGGGAAATTTTCAGCGTTTACAAGCTACAACTCAACAAATTATCTGAAGGCATGTGCCTACCCAGAAAACCTGTCGGTGGGAGGGGAAGGGGTGGGGTAATTCCGGAAGTGTAAAATGTAAAGCATTTCTGGTCAGATCGAGAGATTTTGAGCGTTTGCAAACTGCACCTCAACAAACTCTCTGCGGACATGTGCTAACGCAGAAAACCTGTCACGGGCGGGGGGGGGGGTTGTGTGATACTAAAAGTGTAATGTTTTATATTTTAGATATCCCCCCGATACGTTTCCTGAGTCAGCACATGCCCTCAGAGAGTTTGTTGAGATGTACGTTGTAAATGTTGAAAATCCGCCGATGGGACCAGAAATTGTTTATATTTAACACTTTTGGTATTATCCCCCCCCGCCCACGCGACAGGTTTCTTGAGTAGGCAAATGCCCTCAGATAATCTGCAGACTTGTAGTTTGTAAACCCTGAAATCTTTTGTTGAGTTGTAGATCATAAACATTTTTTATAAAGAATTACATTAATTATCGCAATTAAGAAAAGACGAAATTGCGGACTTTATACAGCCCATTAAAATTTTTGTGGCCAGTTCGCCGAGTGGCCAGTTCTCCGGGTGGCCAATTCTCCGGGTGGCCAGTTTTCCTACACCCTTATTATATATCGACTATAGTTTCGCAGAGCTATTGGGTCGGCATCATCAGGTCGAATGGAGCGCAAACTTTCAAATCATTGTGACATCATCAGAGTTCTGGCGGTCACGGTTTTTGGTGAGTTGTTTCCACGCGCTTGAATGAAATGGAGTCGACGTCATGTCGTTGACAAGCTGTGAAGAGTTCCGGTATATGTGGAAAGCTTCTAATACATTAAGCTTGTTAGTCGAATCAGGTTTATCAATGAGCCTAGCGTTTTCAAACAAACATTTATGGTTATTTTCGTGACAATGTTGGGCTATAGACGACTTCTCCAGTTCACAGTTACGTACGTAGGTCTTGTGTACCTTCAACGGAACTGTGAACTGAAGAAGTCGTTTATAGCCCAACATTGTCACGAAAATAACCATAAATTTTTGTTTAAAAACGCTAGGCTCATTGATAAACCTGATTCGACTAACAAGCTTAATGTATTAGAAGCTTTCCACATATACCGGAATTCTTCAACGCTTGTCAACGACATGACGTCGCCTCCATTCCTTTCAAGCGCGTGGAAACAACTCACCAAAAACCGTAACCGTCAGAACTCTGATGATGTCACAATGATTTGAATGTTTGCGCTCCATTCGACCTGATGATGCCGAGCCAATACGTCGTCGATGTGTGACGTCATAAGAAGGTGCTGGGCATAAAGAAATGTCTGTTCCTCCGTGATTCGCATAACGTTTCGACGTGATTGGTGAAATGTGCTCATATTTTGCTATTTCTTCATTTGTTTTCTGACAATATTTTTTTTACTGCTAATTCAACACGGTGAAAATGCTGTGAAGTTCTTTTTTTTTTTTTTTGATTGGAGGTTTAACGACCACCGTGAGCAACTCAATGGGCTATAAGCAGTCGCCCGTCCCTAATTTAGGGTCACTGGTTCCAGGGAAGGGAGAGAGCCAGTGCCGTAAGACAAACACAACACCCATGCCTCACCGGGATTCGAACCCGGACCCCTTCGGACGAATGATCAGAGGCCAACGCCTTAGACCACTGCGCCACCGGGGCGGCTCTGTGAAGTTCTTTCACATAGAGTCATTTTATTATGAACCGCAGAGTGAGGTAATACGTGGTCAAATTCATGCTTCTATGAAAGCTAAGATATATAGCATCGAAGTACTGTCTGCTTTTTATACTCATGTTTCATAAATTATTTTATCTTACTTCCTTCAGTTTTATAACATATTTGAACTGACCACCCGAAGAGCCGACAACTTTGATTGGATTTTACTTTACAGTATTTAAATACCTAGTGATTTAATTCCAACTCATTTTGATAAATGAATTTTATCTTACAGTACTGGTATTTTAACTTGCAAAAATTGTAGTCATATTGCTTTCCAATCACATACACGTCACATAGTTTTCCACACTGGTGAGACTCTTCACCAATGTACAATATGTAACAAGTCATTTACGCAAAAAAATTCATCTATCAGCTCATTTATGGATTCACACAGGTGAGAAACCTCATCAATGTGATCTTCGCAACAAGTCATTTAAATGTAAAGGAAATTTGACAAACCATCTGCTAATTCCTGTCCATTTACATGCTTACATTGCAAAATGTACATTTTATGCATGATGCTCTTCAACTGTATCAATAAATTTTGACATTTATTAGTGAAATTTCTATTTTTGCACAGGGTACGTAAAATCTCGCAAAGGCATCGCATGGTGCCTCGAGGCAAAACCTAATGTTCTGAAAACGGTAAAAAAGCAAAACAAAAAAAACAAGAAAGGTGACACCCAATTTTCGGGTGTAATAAGCACGTTATTTGAATCCGTTCTGACGCAAATTAAATTTATCAAAGCTATTCAAAGTCAATGGAACCGGTATGGAAAACAATAGATCTGACGGAAGAAAGAAGATTTTCAATCGGGTCTTTAATACCTCAGATATTGCTGTAAACGGAATCGTGAGCTTACGAACTCTTAGAAACAGAGTTATTTTTTTTTTTTTTTTGATTGGAGGTTTAACGACCACCGTGAGCAACTCAATGGGCTATAAGCAGTCGCCCGTCCCTAATTTAGGGTCACTGGTTCCAGGGAAGGGAGAGAGCCAGTGCCGTAAGACAAACACAACATCCATGCCTCACCGGGATTCGAACCCGGACCCCTTCGGACGAATGATCAGAGGCCAACGCCTTAGAACACTGCGCCACCGGGGCGGCAGAAACAGAGTTATCGACAAAAATAAGATGTGACTTTACGTCCCCTGGTGGGAAAACCATTCATTATTTTAGGAAGAAAGTATTCACAAAACGTATATCCATATGAGCGGTATCGGTCCAAGAAAAAAAATTTTGTCGAGCTTTCAGGAGCCCAGATTTTGCTACAAATACATCAGAAGTAGAAATTAACACTCATGACCCCTGGTGGCCAAAACCATTCTTTACCAAACATTAGAAATTACGTGAAAAATATTTTCCGTCAGGTCTTGTATGCGATACAGGAAGAATTTTTCAAATCGGAGTTTTAGGAGCAGAAAACTCAATTTACCATTGTGCGCCCTAGCGGAAAGTCTATGATTTACTTGAAAATTTTGAATTTATAGGGAAAACATTTCGCATCGGAAACACTATCCAACAAACAAGGAATTTTTCAAATCGGACTTTTACAAGTAGAGATATTGACAAAAATAAGATATACATCTACGCACCTGACGGACAAACCATGCATTATTTAAAGAAGAAAATGTTCCTAAAATGTTTATCGACATGAGTAGTATCGGTCCACAAAAGACTTATTTTCAATCGAGATTTAGAAGCTCATATTTTGCTGCAAATACATCAGAAGCGGAAATTAAGGCTTACGCCACCTGGTGGCCAAACAATTTTTTACAAAAATTTGAAATTACGTGCAAACGATTTCCCATCAGGAGCTGTATCCGGTGCAGAAAGAATTTTTCAGATCGGAGATTTAGAAGCAGAGATATAGGGGAAAACGCAATTTACCTTTACGCCCCTAGCGGAAATTCTATGAATTACTTGAAAATTTTGAATTAATAGGAAAAACATGTCACACAGAAACACTATCCAACAAAGAAGGATTTTTTTAAATCGGACTCTTAGAAGTCGAGATATTGACAAAAATAAGATATACATCTACGCCCCCTGGCGTAGAAACCGTGCACTATTATAAGAAGAAAATGTTCCTAAAAAGTTTGTTGGCATGAGTAGTATCGGTCTACAAACGATGTTATTTTCAATCGAGAATTTAGAAGCTCATATTTTGCTGCAAATACATCAGAAGCGGAAATTAAGGTTTACGCCCCCTGGTGATCAAACCATTTTTTTACAAAATTTAGAAATTATGTGCAAACGATTTCTCATCAGGAGCTGTATCCGGTGCAGACAGAATTTTTCAGATCGGAGATTTAGAAGCAGAGATATAGGGGAAAACGCAATTTACATTTACGCTCCCTAGCGAAAAGTCTATGAATTACTTGAAAATTTTGAAATTATGTGGAAAACATGTGACACGGAAAACACTATCCAACAAAGAAGGAATTTTTCAAATCGGATTTCTAGGAGTCGAGATATTGACAAAAATAAGATATACATCTACGCCCCCTGGCGGAGAAACTGTGGAATATTTTAGGAAGAAAATATTCTAAAAAGGTTTATCGATGTGTATGGCATCAGTCCACGAAAGAATTTTTTCAATCGATATTTTAGAAGCTCAGATTTTATGGCAAATACATCAAAAGCGAAAATTAACACTTACGCCCCCTGGTGGCCAAAGTATTCTTTACCAAAAATTCGAAGTTATATGCAAAAGATTGTGCATCAGGGGATGTATCCGCTGAAAAAAAAAATTCAAATCGGAGTTTTAGAAGAAGAGTTATCGGAAAAAATGCAATTTACTTTTACGCCCCCTAGCGGAAAATTTATGCGTAATTTGAAAAAGAAACTATATCCAAAATATTCTTCGACATAAATGGAATCGAAAGATAAAAGATTTTTTTCAATTGGATGTTTAGAAGCAAATATGTGGAGTAAAACGTATTTTTGAATTCGACATCATCCGCATTTACGTCCTCTAGCGGCGAAATTGTACATCGTAAAAAAAAAACGAAAGAAAGGATCGTCATTCGCATATTTTAAGCTTTCGAATTTTTAAAAGAATTTTTCAAATCGGACTAATAGTTACAGAGATACCGTGGGTACAGACGGACGGACGGACGGACAAACCGATAACATTAGCACGATCGTTTTTTTACAAAACACGTGCTAAAAAGGCTGGGATCCAAATTCATATTTCACGTACTACAAAAAATATGCTTGTTTACAAGAATACCAGCCAGTCCACCAATACTTATTTAACGACATTTTAGTCCGTAGGGCATGTTTCCGTTTGTTTCTCGGAAATCTATAAAATGAACAATGGTTTTTGACAGTCTGGGGAATACAGTACGCTGCCAAACATAAAACCACATTTAATATACAGGGTGATTCATAAAGAAGTATACACTTTCCAGATGCTGTAAAACAGTAACAGTTGAAGATACGGACTACAACTGCGAATCGTTATGTAGATGTACTCATAAAGTTTGTGTCCCGCTACTGAGGGAAGTGACGTAAGCGATAGCGCGCGTGTCACGTGACTAGTCAGTCAAAATGGCAGTGTCTGCAGTGGAGAAGGCGTTTTGTGTTCTTGAATTGAGCAAAACGGAATCTGTAGCAACGGCGTTTTCGATCACGATTCGGAAAAGAACCTCCAACCAGAAAATCTATCTACGATTGGCATAAAAAATTTGAAACTACGGGCTGTTTGTGCAAACTTAAAAGTCCTGAACGACTGCGTGTATCGCGTTTGGGCGGAAATGGATTACCGGCTCGATGTGTGTCGTGTGACTAATGGTGCACACATAGAACATCTGTGACTGTCTCTAAAAAAACTTGAAACATTCCCCTACAATTCTGTTACAGGTAACATAAGATATCTTACATTGTTCTTGTTTTATGGAGCGTTGAAACTGTATACTTCTTTATGAATCCCCCTGTATTGTTTCACCTTTAAAAATCAATTTTACAGGACTGTCAACAACTACCAACAATAAAACTAACGTTAGCTAACATACACAGTGCGTCAAAGAATTTTTAAGACTGGCGCTAGATTTCAGCTTACGGTGGCGCCACCAGTGTAATCGCGAATGCGTTATAAACCGTGACCATCTGCTTGCTTTCTGCCAAAAGTACTGCGCAGTTGTTAAAGTAACTCAAACGAAACGGCCGTTCATTACAGAAGTAAAATTTTTTTCATGTTGAAATATTAAGATGGAACAAAGGGCTGTTATTAAATTTAACGCAAAACTCGGTAAAAGTGCCTCGGAAACGTACCAAATGATGAAACAAGTATACGGTGAGTTTTGTTTAAGTAGATCAAATGTTTTCCTGTGGCCCAACCTTTTTTTTGGACGGAAGAGAGACGATAGAAGATGATAAGCATACCGGAAGACCAAGTTCATCTAGGACACCTGAGATTACTGAAAAGTGCGTGATTTCGTGGCAAACAATCGATGTGCGTCACTAAGAATGATGGAAGAGTCTTTAAACATCAACAAAGAAACGATTCGAACCATCCTGCATGAAGATTAGGGCAAAACAAAGGTCTGTGCTAAATTTGTTCCACACACGTTAACCAATGAACAAAAATCAAGGAGAAGTGCACATTGCAGAGACATCATTTCAGCCGCTGAAAATAATCCAAACTTCTTAAAATCGATTGTTACAGGTGATGAAACATGGTGTTTTCAATATGATCCTAAAATAAAGCGACAAAGTGCGGAATAGAAGTCAAAAAACTCGCCACGAGATAAAAAAAACAAGAAAAGTTCCATCGAAAATCAAAACAATGCTCATTACATTGTTCGATAGTAAGGGTATTATCCACAAAGAATTTGTTCCAAGTGGACAAACAATTACGGGTGAGTTTTATTTAAATGTTTTGAGGCGTTTGATGGGCAGAATTCGTCGCATTCGTTCAGAATATCGGGATGAAAACAGTTGGTGTTTGTTGCACGATAATGCACCCAGTCACACCTCACTTCTTGTTCGTAGATTTTTGGCGAAAAATAACGTCTGTGTGTTGAATCATCCACCGTATTCGCCTGATTCAGCACCCTGCGACTTTTCTTTGTTCACAAAACTTAAAATGACGTTAAAAGGGTGTTATTTTGATGATATTTCGACCATACAAACAGCTTCGAAGCGTGCTTTGAAGGCAATTCCGCAAAGTGAACTGGAACAGTCATTCGAATCATTATTAAATCGCTGTAACAAGTGTATTGAAGCCGGAGGGACTTATTTTGAATAAAAATTCTTTGACGCACTGTGGATAAACAACGTGTGTTTATGCCCAGTCGCCATTCCGTGACGTCACGACTTCGACGACGTATAGCTCTGCGAAACTATTCATAATCGATGTATAATAAACCTTTGACTGTGGTAAACGTTGGTATTTTTTATTATACATAGGAATTTGATTAAAAAAAAGTTGAAAAATCAAATGTGTTGATGAACTATATAAACGAAATTCGGGCTCGCTGTTTATTTATATGTATGAATTCTATTCTTAATGTGTGCAAGAATTTCATGTTTGAAAATTTTCGAATTTTGTCCTTCGGACGCTTAGCTAAAGCCTCGTAGATGATGCTTGTATTCGACTGTTTTGATTTCGTATCGTGCGGTACGTTATCGTGAGGGTCGGGTGAAAATTCGACAAGTACCAGTGCTGTAAGCTAGCTTTACTCTGAAGTGCCAAAAGTCATGGCATATGCATTCAAAGTGCGTCGCATAAATATAGAGACAGTCTACTTTGCGCCTTGAACGCAATGCAAATATATAGGGAGGAAGCTGAAGTGGTACCTAATTAGACATAACCCTACAACAAACGTTTCGATCCGTCGAGATGACCGAATTCTGTGAAAGGAACACCACAAAGTGAAATAGTGTAATTTTAGGTGTCTCATAAATATAAAGACAACTATGTAAAGTAGCCAAGTGCAAATGAGATGTGCAAATTAGCATGTTGTACGCACGCGCATGGGCCATAATTCGGTCCAGCCTACAAAAGACAGCGGACCTGCCGTCAGACACTCATTTGCCGAAATGCCACGCGACAGTCAACTTTCTGGTGAGGAGGTGCAAAAGATTTCGAGACTGAGAGCAAATGGATTGCCTGTAGCGAAAATTTGTAAAGCCATGGGGAGGAGTAGGGCAGTCATTTATAAGATTTTATCGAAACGCGGGGCGTTAACTGCCAAAAAACAGCCTGGAAGGCCTCGAAAAACAACAAAACGAGATGATCGGGCCCTCATGCATTTAGTTTCATCCCAAAGGTTATCACTACGTCAAGTTCCTCAGACTGTTGGTGTCACCGTCTAAAAGGACACAGTTTTTGGACGAATCCAGGAAAGTCGCAACATTGTGCTCCGTAAAATGCGCCGTCTGCCACACCTCACGCGGCGCCACAAGGAAGATAGATTGTTATGGGCAAGCAGCCACATGCACTGGACGGGCGAGTGGATCACAACTATTTTCTCCGATGAGAAAAAGTTCAACCTGGACGGCCCTGACAGTTGGAACTGCTATTGGCATGATTTACGAAGCGAGTCACGCACGTTCTTCAGCAGACAGAAAGGAGGGGGATATGTAACGGTCAGGGGAGCTTTTCCGTTCAATGGGACAACGGATATCCCTTTCCTGCAAGGCAGGCGAAACTCCGAAACGTATCAGGACATACTCAGAGCCACCTTCTACCGTTTGCCGAAACTCCAGCGGGTGTTGATTATCTGTTCCAGCAAGACAATGCCTCTATCCATCGGTCTGCATCAACGAAAAGCTGGTTTAATACTCATCATGTGACCTTAATGTATTAGCCAGCACTCAGTCCAGATCTGAACCCTATCGAGAACATCTGGGGTATTCTCTCTCGTGATGTGTATGCGAATGGACGGCAGTCGTCAAGTGTGGTGGCATTGAAAGAGCAGATTGAACGAAGCTGGTACGCACTCCGTCCAGAACACTTACATCACTTAGTGGACAGCATGCTCAATCGGGTTTTCAGTGTTATTTGGAACAACGGCTCCAGTATTCGTACCAGAGGTGCTCATAACTAGTAAGTCTTTATATTTTTGAGACAGCGTATTTCTGTTTTTTTCTTGTACTTGGAGTTGGAATTGTTGTTTCCGTCAAACTATTGTACAGCTGCGTGTCCTATGATATTTTTGCTATAAATATGAGGTGTACATTTCAGCTCGTTGTTGTTTCTTCTTTATTCGAGAATTTGTTCTGTCTCTGTATTTATGCGACGCACTATAATATCGTGTAGGACATCCTCTAGATCGGCGAAGTGCAGCAGCTCGACGTAGTATCGATTCCACAAGTGGCCGGAAAACTTCTGGAGAGACGTTGAGCCAACAACTGCTCACAGTTCCCTGCCAATTGTAAGGACAGGATCTTGGGAGCGCATAGACCCTTCTAGAGGACTTCACGGGCCTTAATTTGGAAAGCCCGGCCCGGATCGACCCGTATATTTACCGGCCCGTAAAATTTCAACAATTACTAAAACACGATTTCTTTTTTTTTTTTTTTTTTTTTGATTGGAGGTTTAACGACCACCGTGAGCAACTCAATGGGCTATAAGCAGTCGCCCGTCCCTAATTTAGGGTCACTGGTTCCAGGGAAGAGAGAGAGAGCCAGTGCCGTAAGACAAACACAACATCCATGCCTGACCGGGATTTGAAACCGGACCCCTTACGGACGAATGATCCGAGGCCAGCGCCACCGGGGCGGCAAACACGAATTCGACACCTGGTGTACTCGGTCATTCGACTCCTGATGAGTTTTCGTTTTCTTAATTTTTTTTTTTTTTTTTTCGATTGGAGGTTTAACGACCACCGTGAGCAACTCATCGGGCTATAAGCAGTCGCCCGTCCCTAATTTAGGGTCACTGGTTCCAGGGAAGAGAGAGAGCCAGTGCCGTAAGACTAACACAACATCCATGCCTGACCGGGATTTGAAACCGGACCCCTTACGGACGAATGATCCGAGGCCAGCGCCACCGGGGCGGCAAACACGAATTCGACACCTGGTGTACTCGGTCATTCGACTCCTGATGAGTTTTCGTTTTCTTAATTTTTTTTTTTTTTTTTTTTTTTTTTTTTCGATTGGAGGTTTAACGACCACCGTGAGCAACTCATCGGGCTATAAGCAGTCGCCCGTCCCTAATTTAGGGTCACTGGTTCCAGGGAAGAGAGAGAGCCAGTGCCGTAAGACAAACACAACATCCATGCCTGACCGGGATTTGAAACCGGACCCCTTACGGACGAATGATCCGAGGCCAGCGCCACCGGGGCGGCAAACACGAATTCGACACCTGGTGTACTCGGTCATTCGACTCCTGATGAGTTTTCGTTTTCTTAATTTTTTTTTTTTTTTTTTTTTTTTTTTTTCGATTGGAGGTTTAACGACCACCGTGAGCAACTCATCGGGCTATAAGCAGTCGCCCGTCCCTAATTTAGGGTCACTGGTTCCAGGGAAGAGAGAGAGCCAGTGCCGTAAGACAAACACAACATCCATGCCTGACCGGGATTTGAAACCGGACCCCTTACGGACGAATGATCCGAGGCCAGCGCCACCGGGGCGGCAAACACGAATTCGACACCTGGTGTACTCGGTCATTCGACTCCTGATGAGTTTTCGTTTTCTTAATTTTTTTTTTTTTTTTTTTTTTTTTTTTCGATTGGAGGTTTAACGACCACCGTGAGCAACTCATCGGGCTATAAGCAGTCGCCCGTCCCTAATTTAGGGTCACTGGTTCCAGGGAAGAGAGAGAGCCAGTGCCGTAAGACAAACACAACATCCATGCCTGACCGGGATTTGAAACCGGACCCCTTACGGACGAATGATCCGAGGCCAGCGCCACCGGGGCGGCAAACACGAATTCGACACCTGGTGTACTCGGTCATTCGACTCCTGATGAGTTTTCGTTTTCTTAATTTTTTTTTTTTTTTTTTTTTTTTCGATTGGAGGTTTAACGACCACCGTGAGCAACTCATCGGGCTATAAGCAGTCGCCCGTCCCTAATTTAGGGTCACTGGTTCCAGGGAAGAGAGAGAGCCAGTGCCGTAAGACAAACACAACATCCATGCCTGACCGGGATTTGAAACCGGACCCCTTACGGACGAATGATCCGAGGCCAGCGCCACCGGGGCGGCAAACACGAATTCGACACCTGGTGTACTCGGTCATTCGACTCCTGATGAGTTTTCGTTTTCTTATTTTTTTTTTTTTTTTTTTTTTTTTTTTTCGATTGGAGGTTTAACGACCACCGTGAGCAACTCATCGGGCTATAAGCAGTCGCCCGTCCCTAATTTAGGGTCACTGGTTCCAGGGAAGAGAGAGAGCCAGTGCCGTAAGACAAACACAACATCCATGCCTGACCGGGATTTGAAACCGGACCCCTTACGGACGAATGATCCGAGGCCAGCGCCACCGGGGCGGCAAACACGAATTCGACACCTGGTGTACTCGGTCATTCGACTCCTGATGAGTTTTCGTTTTCTTAATTTTTTTTTTTTTTTTTTTTTTCGATTGGAGGTTTAACGACCACCGTGAGCAACTCATCGGGCTATAAGCAGTCGCCCGTCCCTAATTTAGGGTCACTGGTTCCAGGGAAGAGAGAGAGCCAGTGCCGTAAGACAAACACAACATCCATGCCTGACCGGGATTTGAAACCGGACCCCTTACGGACGAATGATCCGAGGCCAGCGCCACCGGGGCGGCAAACACGAATTCGACACCTGGTGTACTCGGTCATTCGACTCCTGATGAGTTTTCGTTTTCTTAATTTTTTTTTTTTTTTTTTTTTTTTTTTCGATTGGAGGTTTAACGACCACCGTGAGCAACTCATCGGGCTATAAGCAGTCGCCCGTCCCTAATTTAGGGTCACTGGTTCCAGGGAAGAGAGAGAGCCAGTGCCGTAAGACAAACACAACATCCATGCCTGACCGGGATTTGAAACCGGACCCCTTACGGACGAATGATCCGAGGCCAGCGCCACCGGGGCGGCAAACACGAATTCGACACCTGGTGTACTCGGTCATTCGACTCCTGATGAGTTTTCGTTTTCTTAATTTTTTTTTTTTTTTTTTTTTTTTTTTCGATTGGAGGTTTAACGACCACCGTGAGCAACTCATCGGGCTATAAGCAGTCGCCCGTCCCTAATTTAGGGTCACTGGTTCCAGGGAAGAGAGAGAGCCAGTGCCGTAAGACAAACACAACATCCATGCCTGACCGGGATTTGAAACCGGACCCCTTACGGACGAATGATCCGAGGCCAGCGCCACCGGGGCGGCAAACACGAATTCGACACCTGGTGTACTCGGTCATTCGACTCCTGATGAGTTTTCGTTTTCTTAATTTTTTTTTTTTTTTTTTTTTTTTTTTTTCGATTGGAGGTTTAACGACCACCGTGAGCAACTCATCGGGCTATAAGCAGTCGCCCGTCCCTAATTTAGGGTCACTGGTTCCAGGGAAGAGAGAGAGCCAGTGCCGTAAGACAAACACAACATCCATGCCTGACCGGGATTTGAAACCGGACCCCTTACGGACGAATGATCCGAGGCCAGCGCCACCGGGGCGGCAAACACGAATTCGACACCTGGTGTACTCGGTCATTCGACTCCTGATGAGTTTTCGTTTTCTTAATTTTTTTTTTTTTTTTTTTTTTTTTTTCGATTGGAGGTTTAACGACCACCGTGAGCAACTCATCGGGCTATAAGCAGTCGCCCGTCCCTAATTTAGGGTCACTGGTTCCAGGGAAGAGAGAGAGCCAGTGCCGTAAGACAAACACAACATCCATGCCTGACCGGGATTTGAAACCGGACCCCTTACGGACGAATGATCCGAGGCCAGCGCCACCGGGGCGGCAAACACGAATTCGACACCTGGTGTACTCGGTCATTCGACTCCTGATGAGTTTTCGTTTTCTTAATTTTTTTTTTTTTTTTTTTTTTTTTTCGATTGGAGGTTTAACGACCACCGTGAGCAACTCATCGGGCTATAAGCAGTCGCCCGTCCCTAATTTAGGGTCACTGGTTCCAGGGAAGAGAGAGAGCCAGTGCCGTAAGACAAACACAACATCCATGCCTCACCGGGATTTGAAACCGGACCCCTTACGGACGAATGATCCGAGGCCAGCGCCACCGGGGCGGCAAACACGAATTCGACACCTGGTGTACTCGGTCATTCGACTCCTGATGAGTTTTCGTTTTCTTAATTTTTTTTTTTTTTTTTTTTTTTTTTCGATTGGAGGTTTAACGACCACCGTGAGCAACTCATCGGGCTATAAGCAGTCGCCCGTCCCTAATTTAGGGTCACTGGTTCCAGGGAAGAGAGAGAGCCAGTGCCGTAAGACAAACACAACATCCATGCCTGACCGGGATTTGAAACCGGACCCCTTACGGACGAATGATCCGAGGCCAGCGCCACCGGGGCGGCAAACACGAATTCGACACCTGGTGTACTCGGTCATTCGACTCCTGATGAGTTTTCGTTTTCTTAATTTTTTTTTTTTTTTTTTTTTTTTTTTTTTCGATTGGAGGTTTAACGACCACCGTGAGCAACTCATCGGGCTATAAGCAGTCGCCCGTCCCTAATTTAGGGTCACTGGTTCCAGGGAAGAGAGAGAGCCAGTGCCGTAAGACAAACACAACATCCATGCCTGACCGGGATTTGAAACCGGACCCCTTACGGACGAATGATCCGAGGCCAGCGCCACCGGGGCGGCAAACACGAATTCGACACCTGGTGTACTCGGTCATTCGACTCCTGATGAGTTTTCGTTTTCTTAATTTTTTTTTTTTTTTTTTTTTTTTCGATTGGAGGTTTAACGACCACCGTGAGCAACTCATCGGGCTATAAGCAGTCGCCCGTCCCTAATTTAGGGTCACTGGTTCCAGGGAAGAGAGAGAGCCAGTGCCGTAAGACAAACACAACATCCATGCCTGACCGGGATTTGAAACCGGACCCCTTACGGACGAATGATCCGAGGCCAGCGCCACCGGGGCGGCAAACACGAATTCGACACCTGGTGTACTCGGTCATTCGACTCCTGATGAGTTTTCGTTTTCTTAATTTTTTTTTTTTTTTTTTTTTTTTTCGATTGGAGGTTTAACGACCACCGTGAGCAACTCATCGGGCTATAAGCAGTCGCCCGTCCCTAATTTAGGGTCACTGGTTCCAGGGAAGAGAGAGAGCCAGTGCCGTAAGACAAACACAACATCCATGCCTGACCGGGATTTGAAACCGGACCCCTTACGGACGAATGATCCGAGGCCAGCGCCACCGGGGCGGCAAACACGAATTCGACACCTGGTGTAGTCGGTCATTCGACTCCTGATGAGTTTTCGTTTTCTTAATTTTTTTTTTTTTTTTTTTTTTTTTTCGATTGGAGGTTTAACGACCACCGTGAGCAACTCATCGGGCTATAAGCAGTCGCCCGTCCCTAATTTAGGGTCACTGGTTCCAGGGAAGAGAGAGAGCCAGTGCCGTAAGACAAACACAACATCCATGCCTCACCGGGATTTGAAACCGGACCCCTTACGGACGAATGATCCGAGGCCAGCGCCACCGGGGCGGCAAACACGAATTCGACACCTGGTGTACTCGGTCATTCGACTCCTGATGAGTTTTCGTTTTCTTAATTTTTTTTTTTTTTTTTTTTTTTTTTTTTTCGATTGGAGGTTTAACGACCACCGTGAGCAACTCATCGGGCTATAAGCAGTCGCCCGTCCCTAATTTAGGGTCACTGGTTCCAGGGAAGAGAGAGAGCCAGTGCCGTAAGACAAACACAACATCCATGCCTGACCGGGATTTGAAACCGGACCCCTTACGGACGAATGATCCGAGGCCAGCGCCACCGGGGCGGCAAACACGAATTCGACACCTGGTGTACTCGGTCATTCGACTCCTGATGAGTTTTCGTTTTCTTAATTTTTTTTTTTTTTTTTTTTTTTTTTTTTTTTCGATTGGAGGTTTAACGACCACCGTGAGCAACTCATCGGGCTATAAGCAGTCGCCCGTCCCTAATTTAGGGTCACTGGTTCCAGGGAAGAGAGAGAGCCAGTGCCGTAAGACAAACACAACATCCATGCCTGACCGGGATTTGAAACCGGACCCCTTACGGACGAATGATCCGAGGCCAGAGCCACCGGGGTGGCAAACACGAATTCGACACCTGGTGTACTCGGTCATTCGACTCCTGATGAGTTTTCGTTTTCTTAATTTTTTTTTTTTTTTTTTTTTTTTTGATTGGAGGTTTAACGACCACCGTGAGCAACTCATCGGGCTATAAGCAGTCGCCCGTCCCTAATTTAGGGTCACTGGTTCCAGGGAAGGGAGAGAGCCAGTGCCGTAAGACAAACACAACATCCATGCCTCCCCGGGATTCGAACCCGGACCCCGTTCGGACGAATGATCAGAGGCCATCGCTTAGACCACTGCGCCACCGGGGCGGCTTTTCTTAATTGCTGCACGTATTCTATTACAATAAACGTTAATTCGGAATATTTCTGTGATTCTGTATAAATCACGTGACTTCTGAGGAGGAGGAGGAGGAGGAGGGGCTTGTATACTCAAAAATATTGCATGTAAACGACAATTTTCATGCCTTTTAAATTTCCCGGATTTTCAAATTATCATTGCCTACCGCCGGACCCGCAATATCCTTGGAGATACAGGAAGGGGGGGGGGGAGTTAATTCTAAAAGTATGAAATAACCAGAATTATGAGTCCGATTGTTCTACTTTAAATTGTCTACAATCACATATTCTCCGGAAGCGATTTTTTCGAGAAAATCTTTCGCTTTCTTAAATTCCATAACAAGTATGGAAGAGTATTTATCAGTAACACTGAACTCAGCATATGCTAAGGGAAAACAACGACTTTCTGAGTGTACAAATGGGCAAAATGCGACACAGATTTTTCCCGTCTTCTGACTCCCTGAGTGTACAAATGGGCAAAATGCGACACAGATTTATACAGAGAAGTAAGTTTCTCTCAGCCCATTTCTCCCGTGCCATTTAAGACAACTTAAAAGCTTTACACACATCTTGAGAACAAAGTGCCGCCGACCAGAACAATAGAAAAGATCGTCTGCGAGCGGGTGGCTCGGTTTATAAATGCTACAGTTAATAGCCTGCCCTGAAGCATGAGAGGAGGGTGGAAGTTAGAGAGAAAGAGAGGGAAGGGACCACATTCACATTGAAAACTAAGGCAGCTGACCCACTCCAATTGTTTTGTAGGACGGGAGGATGTCACAAAATTTCTGTTTTTTTCCAACAGCATAAATTAATCAATGTTATCCTACCGCTAGGGTCACTGGTTCCAGGGAAGGGAGAGAGCCAGTGCCGTAAGACAAACACAACATCCATGCCTCACCAGGATTCGAACCCGGACCCCCTGTTTTGTTGATTGGATGTTTAACGACCACCGTGAGCAACTCAATAGGCTATAAGCTGTCGTCTGTCCCTAATTTCGGGTCACTGGATCCAGGGAAGGGAGAGATCCAGTGCCGTAAGACAAACACAACATCCATGCCTCACCAGGATTCGAACCCGGACCCCCTGTTTTGTTGATTGGATGTTTAACGACCACCGTGAGCAACTCAATGGGCTATAAGCAGTCGCCCGTCCCTAATTTAGGGTCACTGGTTCCAGGGAAGAGAGAGAGCCAGTGCCGTAAGACAAACACAACATCCATGCCTGACCGGGATTTGAAACCGGACCCCTTACGGACGAATGATCCGAGGCCAGCGCCACCGGGGCGGCAAACACGAATTCGACACCTGGTGTACTCGGTCATTCGACTCCTGATGAGTTTTCGTTTTCTTAATTTTTTTTTTTTTTTTTTTTTGATTGGAGGTTTAACGACCACCGTGAGCAACTCATCGGGCTATAAGCAGTCGCCCGTCCCTAATTTAGGGTCACTGGTTCCAGGGAAGGGAGAGATCCAGTGCCGTAAGACAAACACAACATCCATGCCTCGCCAGGATTCGAACCCGGACCCCCTGTTTTGTTGATTGGATGTTTAACGACCACCGTGAGCAACTCAATAGGCTATAAGCTGTCGTCTGTCCCTAATTTCGGGTCACTGGATCCAGGGAAGGGAGAGATCCAGTGCCGTAAGACAAACACAACATCCATGCCTCACCAGGATTCGAACCCGGACCCCCTGTTTTGTTGATTGGATGTTTAACGACCACCGTGAGCAACTCAATAGGCTATAAGCTGTCGTCTGTCCCTAATTTCGGGTCACTGGATCCAGGGAAGGGAGAGATCCAGTGCCGTAAGACAAACACAACATCCATGCCTCACCAGGATTCGAACCCGGACCCCCTGTTTTGTTGATTGGATGTTTAACGACCACCGTGAGCAACTCAATGGGCTATAAGCAGTCGCCTGTCCCTAATTTAGGGTCACTGGTTCCAGGGAAGGGAGAGATCCAGTGCCGTAAGACAAACACAACATCCATGCCTCACCGGGTTTCGAGCCCGGACCCCTGTTTTGTTGATTGGATGTTTAACGACCACCGTGAGCAACTCAATGGGCTATAAGCAGTCGCCTGTCCCTAATTTAGGGTGACTGGTTCCAGGGAAGGAGAGATCCAGTGCCGTAAGACAAACACAACATCCATGCCTCACCGGGATTCGAACCCGGACCCGCTGTTTTGTTGATTGGATGTTTAACGACCACCGTGAGCAACTCAATGAGCTATAAGCAGTCGCCCGTCCCTAATTTAGGGTCACTGGTTCCAGGGAAGGGAGAGAGCCAGTGCCGTAAGACAAACACAACATCCATGCCTCATCGGGATTCGAACCCGGACCCCCTGTTTTGTTGATTGGATGTTTAACGACCACCGTGAGCAACTCAATAGGCTGTAAGCTGTCGTCTGTCATTAATTTCGGGTCACTGGATCCAGGGAAGGGAGAGATCCATTGCCGTAAGACAAACACAACATCCATGCCTCACCGGGATTCGACCCCAGACTCCGTTCGGACGAATTATCAGAGGCCATCGCTTAGACCACTACGCCAGCGGGGCGGCCGACGACACTTCAGATATCCCCATAAAAAAAAATCAGGAGGAGTCAAATCGGGGAAACGAGGTGTCCATAGTTCTTTGGATATCACTCGGTCACGGAAGAAGAAGGAAATTTCAGTCATGCTCACACGGGACGTATGGCATGTCGCTCCATCCTGTTAAAACTACATCGTTCTCAAATCGATGTCTGTTAATTGGTCGACAAATTGTCTGAGAATGTTCACATGTGACTATGAGTCTACAACGCTCCTTAAGAAAATGGGTCCAAGTATTCTGGTTCAGGACACAGCACATGAAACGCCGACTTTTGCCGGTTGTAATGGGGTTTCTTGTAACTCATGTAGTTTAACTGTATCCTAGATCCGGGAGTTTTGGGAATTGACGTATCCTTCCGAAAGAAACCATGCTTCGTCGGTGAACTATATGAAATCCAAAATGTTAGGAATTGCGAGTAAAATTTTCAAGAATCAGTGACAGTAATACACACGCTTTTCAAGATCCGGTTCTTGCAACTCTTGCACAGCTGTCACGTGGTGTGAGTGAGGCGACGCTTTTCTGGCGACTCTTTGGCCGGGGGGGGAACAGAATACCCAGTTCCTTGTGCCAAAAGAGTGACTTCTTCGGTGATGCCAGAAACCTGTGCTTCACCTCTTCGATTTTTTTTTCTTGCTGAAAGAGGACGTCCACCACTGTGTTGGTTTAAAAATCTGCCAATGGGGTTTCAAATTTCTTCGCTAACCTGGGGATGTAACGTTTGTCTGGTGTGTTTCTTTCCCCAAACTTTCCCAGGAATTCACGCTGTGTTACCTTTATGGATTTTGTTATCCAATAACTTTTCACAATAAATATCCGCTCCGTAACGGTACACACAGCCATCCTGAACGACGTTCAACGAAACAGTAAAACACACACATTACCTTTAGACTTAATTAGCGTGCTGAGCCATCTGGTGGGGGTAAGGCCGCAATGAGTCATCGCCTTATCAGGAAAATAACTCCCGCGCATTTCTCCAGGATCAAGGTCACTTGTAAATCAAACGTCCTGACGTCATGCATGTTTCTATCAGAGCTGAGACGGGCTGTAGAATATTTACTGCGGTTTCGGCTCGGGTTCTTAGAGAGAGGGAGAGCGAAAGAAGTTTTTTACATTGAGTTGTCGGAAAAGTCATGACGTATTTTGGCACCCGATGGCGGTTGGGCGGTTTTGGAAGTACTAGAGGCATGCACAGCTCTGTTATCGCTATGGCATTCGACAGGTGCTAGTTCTAGCTGCAGTGGAAAAGGAATTTGAAGATGGAAAACCAAACTGTGCATTTTCGCCATATTTTACTCTTTTACTTCCGTAATGGGAAGAACTCGCGTCAAGCTTATGGAAAGTTGCGTAAAGTGTACGGTGCTAATGCTCTACAAGAACGTCAGTGCCAGCGGTGGTTCGCAAAATTCCGTGCTGGTGATTTTGACCTCAACGATGCTCCTCGGTCCTGGGGGCCCACCGAGGTTGATGACGACCAAATCAAGGCATTGATCGAGTCAAACACATGTTACACGACACGAGAGATTGAAGACGCATTGCACATCCATCATTCAAGCGTTCACGACCACCTGAAGAAGTTGGGATACGTAAGAAAGCTCGATGTGTGGGTTCCTCATGAACTCAAAGAAGCACAATTGACGGTGCGTATAAACATCTACGATATGCTCATTAAACGTGAGGGAAACGATCCCTTTTTGAAGCGACAGATAACTGATGACGAAAAGTGGATTGTGTACAACAATGTGCTGCGCAAACGGTATTGGTCCCGACGTACTGCTTCGCCTCGAACGACATCCAAAGCAGACATTCATCAGCGGAAGGTTCTGGTCTCAGTGTGGTGGGATTTTAAAGGTGTCGTGTTTTTCGAGCTCCTGCCACGGAGCCAAACAATCAATTCGAATGTGTACTGTCGGCAATTGGACATTTTGAACGAATCCATCATCCAGAAACGTCCAGAGCTCGTTCATCGTAAAGGTGTTGTGTTTCCTCACGACAACGCAAGACCATACACAAGTTTGATTACCCACCAAAAATTATTGGAGCTTGGGTGGGATGTGTTGGCTTACCCAGCATACTCGCTTGACCTTGCGCCGTCAGACATCCACTTGTTTCGCTCTCTTCAACAGTCCTTACGTGGTATAACGTTCAATTCAGATGAGGCTGTAAATGAGCACCGTGTACAGTTTTTCGCCACGAAAGACAGGTCCTTCTATGAACGAGGCATTATGCAGCTCACTGAAAGATGGCAAAAGGTTATCGAACAAAACGGGCATTATATCATTGATTGATCTTTGTTCTTTCTATCAATAAATGACCTTTGCAAAACATGGTTAAGATACGTCATGATTTTAACGACAACCCAATATGTAAATGGGATTTAATATGATTTAGCAAATGAGACAGTTTGTAGTTATTAAAGGGAATTCTTCAGCAACTGGTTCTGGTTGGGGAGCGGGCATTCGAGGTGGCTATTTATTCCGGGCTTGGATAGAAACTGCCATAGGCCGCGCATTAGTCTATTTCTGCAGAGAAGAAAAACCTTTTTCAAGAACTATAGATATTGGTTAGTTGATAGCATGCCGATGATAATTTACCCCTTATCTCTACGTAGTAGCTCCCTGCTAATTCTATTCTATATAGCATTATTTGAGCAACATACAATTGTAGCACCGCCCGATCATTATGGAAACCCGGCCACCCGAAGCACTTCAGGTGGAAACGAACGGTCAAAGAAAATCGTTCAGTTACACTGTAAAATATAGATGGAGGTCCCTTCCAACCACTCCTCATTTGAGAAATACATTGGTTAATTGCAGCAGGAAGAGACAGTGGAAGTGCGGAAAAGGAGATGTTTCTTATTAGTGGTTGAACAGGTCGGCCACTTTTCAGACTCGTTCGGGCCCGGGTTCTATCTTGCAATGTAAAATACGGGCTCGGGCTCGGGCTCATATATCACAGGCTTGGATGGGCTCGGGCTCATATACCACGGGCTTGGAAGGGCTCGAGCTCACTTATCACGGGCTTGGATGGGCTCGGGCTCACATATCACGGGCTTGGAAGGGCTCGGGCTCACATATCACGGGCTTGGAAGGGCTCGGGCTCACATATCACGGGCTTGGATGGGCTCGGGCTCACATACCACGGGCTTGGAAGGGCTCGGGCTCACATATCACGGGCTTGGATGGGCTCGGGTTCACATATCACGGGCTTGGAAGGGCTCGGGCTCACATATCACGGGCTTGGATGGGCTCGGGCTCACATACCACGGGCTTGGATGGGCTCGGGCTCACATATCACGGGCTTGGATGGGCTCGGGCTCACATACCACGGGCTTGGATGGGCTCGGGCTCACGTATCACGGGCTTGGAAGGGCTCGGGCTCACGTATCACGGGCTTGGATGGGCTCGGGCTCACATACCACGGGCTTGGAAGGGCTAGGGCTCACATATCACGGGCTTGGAAGGGCTCGGGCTCATATATCACGGGCTTGGATGGGCTCGGGCTCCTAAAATTGAGCTCGAACTCAGCTCTAGCTTCTATGTAGAGTGGGAAGAAAACAATTGTTGGTTCACTGGGGAGAGGGAGGATGGATACCTAGTGAAACACCCTCTTGTCACCCAAACGTTTCTTCAGCACTTATTTTATATTTAACACAGCCACTTCAGAAAAATTAAACAAGATAAAATTAGACAAAAATTATTTGCAAAATACAGTTTGTCAAGAACGGCTGAAATAACTTTCACTAATTACCAAAAAAGCTCTAAAGTAGTTCAAGAGGCAGATAAATTAAATACTACACTGCTGGCCACCCAAAATGCAACACCAAGAAGGACATGAGATAGCAAAGCCAGATTTACTGGACACATAACAACAGATACAAAGATGAAACGATTGAGCTTACAGGCCCGTGCGACTTGCGGAACACGCAGACATCAATAGTTCCTGTGCCCCCCATGGCTGGCAATAACGGCCGCTACACCCCGCGGTATCGAACGAAAGAGGCTTTGGATGTGGGCTTGGGGTATATCGGTCCAGGGTGCTTCCACACGTTGCCACAGTTCATCACGGGTGGTGCTTGCCGGGCCACTCGGTTGCCGATCAGCTGCCAGACGTGTTCGATGATCGACATATCGAGAGAGCAGGCGGGACACGGCAGCAGTGACACCTGGTGGGCCGTGAAGAATTGTTGCATGATGCGTGCCACGTGCGGGCGCGCATTGTCCTCTTGAAACGTGGCCGCTGGCAGGTCCTGCAGGTAAGGGAGGACTACAGGCTCCAAAACGTCGGAGATGGTGCGGCGGCTGTTGAGTGTACCGGCGATGCGTATCAGAGGGGTGCAGGTGTCATATCCAATTGCGCCCCAAACCATAACGCCAGGCGACGGACCGGTATGGCGATGCATAACGCAGGCGTCATACAGTCTCTCGCCGTGGTGCCGCCACACGCGGATCCGACCGTCGTAGTGTTGCAGGCAGAAGCAGGATTCGTCGGAGAAGACAATGTCGTGCCATTCCGTAGTCCAGGTGAGGCGTTCAACGGCCCACTGCCGCCGCACTCGCCGGTGTTGTAACGTCAATGGTAATCGGAGCAATGGGCGCCGTGCGACAATTCCCCGCTCCTGGAGACTACGTCGAACGGTACGTGCTGACACAGGTTGTTGCGCAACACACCCTAATTCCTGCGCTAACGTTCGTGATGTGGCGGTGCGAGCCGTTAATGCCCGCCGCACAACATGCCGGTCCTCTCGTTTAGTGGTGTGCCGCGGCTGCGGCAATCGCTCGCGTCGGTCCGTCAGTCCCTCCTGCACCCACCGAATCCATATTTGTCTCATTGTGGCTGGATGTCGTCCCATACGGGCGCCGATGTCTCGGTAAGATAAACCGCTGTCGCGATAAGTCACAATTCGCCCACTGTCGAACTCCAAAACGTGCTGGAATGGCTGCCGTATTCTGCGACGAGGCATCAGGTAGCTTCCCACGCACAGATCCGGCAGCACAACGCACTTCCACTACTTACACCCCGCCTTCTGTTCACCCTTCTTATAGTGCTTCTCGGTGGCGTGCCGGGCGCACATGATTTGCATATGCTCTGCAATGCTAATCGTTTGCATGTCCTCTCGCGGGCGAGGCAGGCTGCGAATTTCAGGCCAATCGGATGCTTCCTTCTTGGTGTTGCATTTTGGGTGGCCAGCAGTGTATTATTTGAGGGTCTGTTGTACGTCTACAACGGCCGTTCCATAAAAACTCAGAGTAAAATAACACAAAATGAAGAAATATAGGTACGGCAAAATATATGTTATTCTTTCCCAAAATATCTTTTCTCGGATGATATGCAACGGCCCCATCGTTCAGTCCACTTTTCAAAGCATGTGGCGAAGGCATTTTGTTGAAGCTGCGTTAGCGACCCCTGTATAGATTGATTAACGTCAGCATCTGTGTTGAATGTTGCTCCAAGGAACTTCTCTTTCATTGTTGGAAACAACCAGAAATCACACGGGGCGAGGTCAGGACTGTAGGCAGGCTGTGGCATGATTTCAATATTGCATTTCGTAAGAAACTGTTGAACACAAGCTGCCACATGCTGAATGACGTTATCATGGTGTAGTTCCGGTCGCTTAATCGATATGTGTCGTTGTAGGCGCTTCAAGACTGAATTGTAAGTAATTTGTGGAGGAACGGCATGCCGGTAGACTACACCTTTATAATAAAAGAAAATTATCATCATCCCCTTCCCAGATGATTTGGTTTGGCGGATTTTTTTTCGAAGGAGACGAGCCTATGTGTTTCCAGATACTCGATGAGCGCTTCGTGAGAGGTTCGAAATAGTGGACCCATGTTTCATCGGCACTTATTATTGTGTACAGAAATTTTGGATCCTTTGCAATCAGTGTTTCTTTCTGGAATTTTCGAACGAGGGTGGGGCAAATGGAACCTTAGAGGGGGCAAGTTTCCCACTTGCTATATATAATTTTTATCTATTATATTTATATACAATATCTACCAACGAGTAATTGGACACCTGTGATAGCAAAGGAAAACGAAGTTTATTCACCTTCAATAGTTGGTGGAGCCTCCACGAGCGGCGATTACAGCTGCGGCATACTCTCAACCAGGCGTTGTACGACGGCTAGCGGTATTTTCTTCCACTCGGCTTGGAGAAGACAGATCAGTTCCTTCACCGATTCCGGACAGTGGGGCACCCCTTAAGTCGACGCTCCAACTCGTCCCAGAGGTGCTCGATAGGGTTAAGGTCCGGGCTCTGCGCAGGCCAGTCCATTCGATTAACCCCATTGTCACCATACCAAGATATGGTGGACCTCGCAACATGACAGGTGGCATTGTCATCCTGAAAGTAACATGGGTCCACCCCGTAAAACTGCCACAACGTAGGAAGCGCATGGTCACCCAAAATGTTGCAGTAGGTCTCGGCGTTGAGTCTACCAGCAATTGCGACCAAGGGGTCCCGTGCCATACCAGGAGAAACACCCCCATAGCCTAATTCCGCCGCCGCCGAACTTCACATTTGGCACAATACATTCCGGCAGGAGGCGTTCTCCAGGCAGACGCCAAACCCAGACCCTGCCATCGGAACGGAAGAAGGTGAACCTTGATTCGTCGCTCCAGAGAACCTGTTTCCACTGTTCAACGGTCCACTGTCGACGTTCTTGGCACCACGTTAGCCGAGCAGCGCTATTGGACTTGGTGATCAAAGGCTTGTGGGCGGCAGCACGTCCATGATAACCGAGCAGATGGGCTTCCTTACGGATGGTATTCATCCAAAGAACACTTCCGGATGCCTGTTGAAACTCCTCGCGGATGTGGCCCATCGATTTGGTGCGGTTCTTCCGAATTTCTCTGTCCATCACCCATCGGTCTCTAACTCCCAGTTTTGTGGGTGTGCGGGGTCGGGGCACATTCCGACAGTCACCTCTCATCTTGCACTTGCCAATCACGTAGGCCACTGTCAATTTTGGGTACTTGAACTCGCTGGATATGTCACGTATCGATCGGCCATTTCTGTGATACCCGACGATTACACCTTTCTCGAAATCAGAGAGCTCGGAACTGCGTGGCATCTTGAATGCGACTGGTTGCGTTGTTGTTTCCCACACGATATTTAACGGCGGCGGCCGTCACGTGTATCACGACGGCAGATATCGTCGATTGAAGGGGTGTCCAATTACTTGTTGGTAGATAGTGTATATATAGAAGTTATTATTATATATCTCATACAGGGGCACATTTAGAAGGAGCCAAGGGGCCTTGCCATCCCCCTCCGATAAAGTGTTTCATTTTTTTTTTTTCCGTTAAAATGCGACTTTCATTTGAAAAAAAAATGCCTTAATTTAATAAAAATGTATCAACTTACATTAGAAAAATGCTTTAATTTTTCTTCTATTTTTTCATTAACTTTGATTTTCTTCTGTTGGACCTTAGAGGGGGCAAGTTTTCCATTGGCTATATATATATATATATAATTTTTACTTACTATATTTATATATCATCATCATCATCATCATTGTCAACCATTATCAATTCACTGCTGGACGAAGGTCTCCCCAAGTGTCCTCCACAACGGTCTGTCTTGTGCCAGTCTCCTCCATGTCACTCCCGCATACTTTCGAATTTCATCCACCCATCTCCCACGTGGTCTTCTTCTGGGTCTTTTCCTGTCCCTTGGAATCCAATCTAAAATTTCGGCTGTCCAGCCCATTGCCATGTAAGGGATTTAATTCTGATCATGATATCTTCCACTCTTGTCATTTTTCGGATCCACGAGTTCCTCTTCTTATCTCTCCTGGTTACACCAAGCATGCACCTCTCCATGCTGATTTGAGTTGTCTGCAGCCTTTGTATGTCTCTTTTAGTTAAGGTCCACGTCTCTGCACCATACGTAAACACTGGAAGGATGCATTGATCAAACACTTTTCTTTTAAGACATAATGGCATATTGCTCTTGAAAATTATGCTGTTTCTTCCCAAAGCTCTCCAGGCAAATTTTGTACGCCGATTAATTTCTTCATCAATGTGACCCTCACTTGATATCTGCTGTCCAAGATAAACGTACGTGTCTGTTATCTCCAGCTTTTCTCCATCAATCGATAAATCTTCATTTCATGTGAAAGCATTGAATATCACTTTTGTCTTTTGAAAGTTCATTTTTAATCCCACTTCTTTACTCTTGTCAGCAAGTTCCTGGATCATACTCTGCAGCTCTGATGGAGTAGTTGCAAAAGTTACTACTTCATCAGCAAAACGAACGTGAGTTAGATAATCTCCATTAATCTTTATCCCCTTGTTTTCCCAGCTCCGCGACTGAAAGACCCTCCAATGTAGCATTAAAGAGCTTCGGAGATATGGTGTCACCTTGTCTCACTCCCTTTCCTACTTTTATGTGTGCTGTATTCTCAAACAGCCGAATCTTTGCACTTGCATTTTCATAGATGTTATTAATAATATTAATGTACGCATCTTCAATACCACAGGATTTCAGAGTCATTGTAACTGCTGATGGTTTCACCGAATCAAAGGCTTTTTCATAATCGATAAAAGCCATGCACAATGGAAGTTCATATTCCCTCGCTTTTTAAATTAGTTCTCTCAGCACGTGGATATGATCTATTGTGCTGTAGCCACTCCTGAATCCAGCTTGTTCTCTCGGTTGAGCCATGTCCAGTGTCACCTTCAAGCGGTGTGAAAGAAGTTTAGCGAAGATTTTATAAACCACTGATAGGAGGCTGATAGGTTTGTAGTTCCTGAGATCCTCAATGCCACCTTTATTATGTAGCATGATCATTGTAGCGTTGTTCCAATCCTCAGGAATCTTCCCTTCATTAAGGCATCGAGTGAAAATTTGGGCGAGTACTGTTTCGATTTCTCCACTTGCGTCTTGTATGATGTCTACAGTAATTCCATCTTCTTCTGGAACTTTTCCCCGCTTCATGTTCTTGATTGCATGTTCAACTTCTGCTGGGAGGACTGAAAGAACTCTGGTACTGGTACCTTCCATGATGTCTGGAGTACATGCATCATCCCTTTCATATAATTTGGAGTAGAAATCTTTCACTCTTGTCACAATTTCGCCTCTATTTCTTGTTACAGAACCATCTTCTTTTCTCAGTGCCATAATCTGTTTTCTTCCCTTACTGAGATGTCCCTTTGCTATCTTTAGGCTTTGGTTGTTTTCAATTGCTTTCCTCACTAGTTCACAGTTGAA
This sequence comes from Macrothele yani, assembly GCA_039090855.1. Taxonomy (NCBI): domain Eukaryota; kingdom Metazoa; phylum Arthropoda; class Arachnida; order Araneae; family Macrothelidae; genus Macrothele; species Macrothele yani. The sequence continues at coordinate 16,511,747 of CM076999.1, read as the reverse complement.
TTTCCTTACGTCTTCAGCGATACTTTTTCGTACTGTCTTCCATAGCTCTATATATTCCGCTTTGTAAGTCACATCTTCTTTAGTTGTCCTCATCTCTCTTCTTTTTTGCATCAACATTTTGGGTTTTCCTGATAATTTTTTTACATGCAACTTGTTCTTAGACCCAGCTAATTTTGTTGCTGTTTCCATAAGAGCTTTGGTTACTTTTCTGTTAACTTCAGAAATATCCACTTCTTCCGATGTTAGGCCTTCTAAAGCAGAGAATCTGTTCTTCAGTTCCAATTTGAAGGTATTATGGTGATTTTTAAGGTTGGTTATGTCAATACATTTTGTTTGTCTTATGAGCTTGCCACGTTCGAGTTTAGTGTTGAGATGCATCTTACATCTCACCAATCTATGGTCACTACCTGTGTTGAACTTGTTTAGCACACTACAGTCTTCTATGACGAATTTTTTGTTACGCATAATAAAATCAATTTCACTTGTCGTTCCATTTGGATGTCTCCATGTCCATTTCCTGTGTGGCTTTTTCTTGAAAAAGGAGTTCAAGATGAGAAACCCTTCTGCCTCTGCAAACTCAACGAGAGTATTTCCACACTGGTTTCTGTTGCCGTGACCGAATTTACCTGCTGAAGTTTCATTCTGTTGCCGTTGCCCTATTTTTGCATTGAAATCTCCCATAATTATCTTCAAGTGCTGCTTACCTTTATTATTTAGATGACGAATTTCCTCATAAAATTCTTCAATTTCTTCTTCAGGATGACTTGTGGTGGGTGCATAAGTTTGAATATTCTGAGCCTTGTATCTTCTCGAGAGTTGGATAACGAGTCGTGCAGCTCTGTCAGAGGAACTTTCAACTTCTACAACTTTATCCTTCAGTTTCTTGTTTATTATAAATCCAACACCACTAGTTCTGCCAGTATCTGTCCCACGATAGTAGAAGAGATGTCCACTTTTCAGTTCAATGAGATCTTCTCCTTTTCTCCTTACCTCACTTAGCCCAACAATGTCCCACTTGATCCTTTGTAGTTCCTCTTCCAATTCAAGAAGCCTTGAATCAGAAGATAGGGAGCGTCCATTATACGTAGCCAAGGTCAGCATCAGATGGCAACCTAGTCCGGTCCTCCGAGATTCTTAGCATCCTCTGCCTTCATGTCGCACTGGCCGCTGCCTTGGCCAGGTACATTCCAAGCTGCCGGAGACTGTGGGCCAAGATTTAAGTTGTGGAGTCATTTTGGAGGGGTTTGGCCATAACTCACCAGGCTGGCCAAACAGGTTGGTGAGTGTGGGATGGCATTTCCTCTAATCCCGATGGTATAGTTATACCGCTTTTGGCGGTCGTCAGAGCCCCTTTAGTGGGAACAGGATGCACCACGAGAAGGCGGGGTTGACATTTGTCAAGGAGAAGTTGTGATGTTACGCATCACCTGACCTTACATCCCTTATGTACATATATATATATGATGCTGACCTTGGCTACGTATAACGGACGGTCCCTATCTTCTGATTCAAGGCTTCTTGAATTGGAAGAGGAACTACAAGGAATCAAGTTTGACATCGTTGGGCTAAGTGAGGTAAGGAGAAGATCTCATTGAACTGAAAAGTGGACATTACTTCTACTATCGTGGGACTGATATTGGCAGAACTAGTGGTGTTGGATTTATAATAAACAAGAAACTGAAGGATAAAGTTGTAGAAGTTGAAAGTTCCTCTGACAGAGCTGCACGACTCGTTATCCAACTCTCGAGAACATACCAGGCTCAGATTATTCAAACTTATGCACCCACCACAAGTCATGCTGAAGAAGAAATTGAAGAATTTTATGAGGAAATTCGTGATCTAAATAATAAAGGTAAGCAGCACTTGAAGATAATTATGGGAGATTTCAATGCAAAAATAGGGCAACGGCAACAGAATGAAACTTCAGCAGGTAAATTCGGTCACGGCAACAGAAACCAGCGTGGAAATACTCTCGTTGAGTTTGCAGAGGTAGAAGGGTTTTTCATCTTGAACTCCTTTTTCAAGAAAAAGCCACACAGGAAATGGACATGGAGACATCCAAATGGAACGACAAGTGAAATTGATTTTATTATGCGTAACAAAACATTCGTCATAGAAGACTGCAGTGTGCTAAACAAGTTCAACACAGGTAGTGACCATAGATTGGTGAGATGTAAGATGCATCTCAACACTAAACTCGAACGTGGCAAGCTCATAAGACAAACAAAATGTATTGACATAACCAACCTTAAAAATCACCATAATACCTTCAAGTTGGAACTGAAGAACAGGTTCTCTGCTTTAGAAGGCCTAACATCGGAAGAAGTGGATATTTCTGAAGTTAACAGAAAAGTAACCAAAGCTCTTATGGAAACAGCAACAAAATTAGCTGGGTCTAAGAACAAGTTGCATGTGAAACAAATTATCAGGAAAAACCAAAATGTTGATGCAAAAAGAAGAGAGATGAGGACAACTAAAGAAGATGTGACTTACAAAGCGGAATATATAGAGCTATGGAAGACAGTACGAAAAAGTATAACTGAAGACGTAAGGAAATTCAACTGTGAACTAGTGAGGAAAGCAATTGAAAACAACCAAAGCCTAAAGATAGCAAAGGGACATCTCAGTAAGGGAAGAAAACAGATTATGGCACTGAGAAAAGAAGATGGTTCTGTAACAAGAAATAGAGGCGAAATTGTGACAAGAGTGAAAGATTTCTACTCCAAATTATATGAAAGGGATGATGCATGTACTCCAGACATCATGGAAGGTACCAGTACCAGAGTTCTTTCAGTCCTCCCAGCAGAAGTTGAACATGCAATCAAGAACATGAAGCGGGGAAAAGTTCCAAAAGAAGATGGAATTACTGTAGACATCATACAAGAAGCAAGTGGAGAAATCGAAACAGTACTCGCCCAAATTTTCACTCGATGCCTTAATGAAGGGAAGATTCCTGAGGATTGGAACAACGCTACAATGATCATGCTACATAATAAAGGTGGCATTGAGGATCTCAGGAACTACAAACCTATCAGCCTCCTATCAGTGGTTTATAAAATCTTCACTAAACTTCTTTCACACCGCTTGAAGGTGACACTGGACATGGCTCAACCGAGAGAACAAGCTGGATTCAGGAGTGGCTACAGCACAATAGATCATATCCACGTACTGAGAGAACTAATTGAAAGAGCGAGGGAATATGAACTTCCATTGTGCATGGCTTTTATCGATTATGAAAAAGCATTTGATTCGGTGAAACCATCAGCAGTTACAATGGCTCTGAAATCCTGTGGTATTGAAGATGCATACATTAATATTATTAATAACATCTATGAAAATGCAAATGCAAAGATTCGGCTGTTTGAAAATACAACACACGTAAAAGTAGGAAAGGGAGTGAGACAAGGTGACACCATATCTCCGAAGCTCTTTAATGCTACATTGGAGGGTCTTTCAGTCGCGGAGCTGGGAAAACAAGGGGATAAAGATTAATGGAGATTATCTAACTCACCTTCGTTTTGCTGATGACGTAGTAATTTTTGCAACTACCCCATCAGAGCTGCAGAGTATGATCCAGGAACTTGCTGACAAGAGTAAAGAAGTGGGAATAAAAATGAACTTTCAAAAGACCAAAGTGATATTCAATGCTTTCACACGAAATGAAGATTTATCGATTGATGGAGAAAAGCTGGAGATAACAGACACATACGTTTATCTTGGACAGCAGATATCAAGTGAGGGTCATATTGGTGAAGAAATTAATCGGCGTACAAAACTTGCCTGGAGAGCTTTTGGAAGAAACAGCATAATTTTCAAGAGCAATATGCCATTATGTCTTAAAAGAAACGTGTTTGATCAATGCATCCTTCCAGTGCTTACGTATGGTGCAGAGACGTGGACCTTAGCTAAAAGTGCTTACGTATGGTGCAGAGACGTGGACCTTAGCTAAAAGAGACATACAAAGGCTGCAGACAACTCAAAGTAGCATGGAGAGGTGCATACTTGGTGTAACCAGGAGAGATAAGAAGAGGAACTCGTGGATCCGAAAAATGACAAGAGTGGAAGACATCATGATCAGAGTTAAATCCCTGAAATGGCAATGGGCTGGACATACTGCCAGAAGAACAGACCATCGATGGACAGCCGAAATTTTAGATTGGATTCCAAGGGACAGGAAAAGACCCAGAAGAAGACCACATGGAAGATGGGTGGATGAAATTCGAAAGTATGCGGGAGTGACGTGGAGGAGACTGGCACAAGACAGACCGTTGTGGAGGAAACTTGGGGAGACCTTTGTCCAGCAGTGGATAAATAATGGTTGACAATGATGATGATGATGATATATATATATAAGTAATTAATATATATCTCATACACGGGGGGCACATTTAGAGGCGGCCAGGGGGTATTTCCCCCTCCAAAATGTTTCATTTTTTTTTCCGTTAAAATGCGACTTTCATTAGAAATAAATGCCTTAATTTAAGAAAAATGTATCAACTTACATTAAAAAAAAGCGTTTTAATTTTTCTTCTCTTTTTAATTAACTTTAATTTTGTTCTGTTGGATTCCCGAAAACTTCCATTTTTGCCCCCCCCCCGAAGAAAAATTCTGTATACACCCCTGATATAGTAATTACTTTTTCAAACATTTCAAGAATAACAAACTTTTTTCATCTAAACAAGAGGAGGTTCGGGGGGGGGGGACAGGCTTAAAATTTTTATCTAATAAAATTCATTTAACACACTCTTGATCCTGAATCAAGATTCCCAGGCAGTTAAGTATGATTAGTTTTCTTATTATATTTTGAAGAATAGCACGTAAATATACTTTTAGCAAAATAAACTGCAATACTAGAACAAATATTAAAAATAATATAATTGGAGAAAAATTTGTAGCACGAAAAAAGAAACGAAAATTTCCTTTAACATTTGGCTCGATAACCTAAAATGTCTCAGGGGGGTGGGGGAGAATGGCCGTTTCCGGAAGGACCCCCGAATGTATGCCTGAAAGAAACACTGTTTGCAATCATTTGTTTCCCCTCATGACACACCTGAACTCTTGGTAGCAATTGTCCTTCCGTCAGGAAATGATGAACCCTTCTGGAATACACACGATGTAGCAGTAATTTGTCGCGTAGAATGCGGAATGCCGAAGTTTTTAAAATATTAGTTGACGCCGCTATGTCTTCATACGTCATTCGTCGAGCTTCTTGCAGGATTTGCCCAAACAGTGTTAACAATACGTTTCGTAACAACACTTTCAGGTCGACCAGGACTAGGAGCGAGTTCTGCCGACAAACGCCTTTTTATTTTAATCATGGTGCCATCTAAAAATCGTTAACCCACCAAATATTTATTTTTAGTAAGCTTTTTTCATTAAATCAACAGTTTCTGGAGCCGTTTTACCCAAACAATAGAAAATGTTTATCGCACAACGCATTTCACTTCTTAACTCTGAATCACTCACCTTTATAGTTGCATGGAGAAATGCAGACGTATCTTAAACAACTGCGCAATAACAAAACCAGAATCGTTTGCCACGGCTGATAACTGTTGCCATAGATACTTCCTTAACTGAACTAGTCGTATGCGTGGTTAATTTCCACCTTCGCGCTGCTGCCAACTCAAAAAAATAACTCTCAGTTTTGATGGAACGGCGTTTGTATTTATAAAAGATAAGAACATATTTTAACGAAATTTTTTTAGCAATTAAAATATATGTATTGTTAATTTCTTTGTTAGTTTATAACAAAGAAATCCACGTTAATAATTTTTCAAATTATTAAGGTGGACGTCAAGTAATTTTGCTTCCTGTACTTCCAATGGAAGAACTTTTGTACACATTTCCATCACAATTAGTGTGTTCCCAAGGATGAAAATTTCAACACCGATTAAAATAGCTTCATTCTATAACTTGGAATACTTAATATTTTCTAAAACATAATCATAATTATGCAATCTAACATTTGTTTGTCTACTGGCGTCATCAAAGTACAGGTCGCGCCATCTTTTTTCTGGTTTCAACACCACCAAAGGAAAAGTTATTGATTTTTAATATAATTATGGTTATGTTTTAGAAAATATTAAGTATTCCGAGTTATGAAGGTATTTTAATCGATGTTCAAATTTTCATCCTTGGGAACACACTAATTGTGAAGGAAATGTGTACAAAATTTTTCCATTGGAAGTATAGAAAGCAAAATTACTTGACGTCCCCTAAATTTCAAACAGATTTTTCTTAGTTTCCTTATTCATTAAATCGTTCTAATATTAATAAAAGAAGAAATGTATTTTTTGAGTTATTTTATTAAAATTAGTTTAAATCCGTAAGTACGTACTAATCTCATTTCGGAATTACACATAATCGTCGGTAAAAGTGAGATATTCTGGCATATTTATCAAATTTACCATCTTCCTTTGGGAATTGTGTAAATTCGCTGGTAAAAGTGAGGAGTGAAATAAAATTAGTATATTTTTTTTCCTAAATTTCGTGTTTTCCAGGAGATTTGCCCGAATTTTGTATTGATTTGTATCTTGCATTTTTACAAATAAAGCGAATATTCGAACGTTTTGTAACCATCATACTCTAAAAATAATGATTAACTAACAATATTTGTCGCTAGATGGCAGCACATATTAGTTCTTTTGGTTTCGTGTTTGGAGGATCTTGCTGTAACGAGGGTTGATGATATCAGATAACGTAGAAATCTTTTTCCTCTGTTTCTCCAGATGTTTAAAATAAATTAGAAAGCAAAGTATGTGGACGTCACACACAGGAAATAGGTATACAACAAGAAACTTCCTTTATGTTTCAAAAGAAATGCTGTCAACTAATTGTAGTTTAAAATTTTTCCTCTCCAAACACGGAACATGAATCTTACTGAAGAATATTTTCATTTTTTTTTTAAACAAGCTTTCAGGTTTCACTGTGTGCTTAGAAAAATTGTGCATAATAAAGTACAAACATCGTCACAAAAGTTTATTGTTTTTAGACTTTCGTTAGACCGGGCAAGCGGGTCTATGTGACGGTCCTAAAACAAAATAATAATGAATGACCAGCGAGTGAAGGAACTATTTTTTAGCAACGCAACGGGGGCGAAAAATCAGAATATGTATTTTTTGGTCAGATTGTAAAACTTAGTTTGCTGTCATAAAACAAGTCGTGATGACATCATTAAAACACGCTACAAATAAAACGATTAGATCTATAAATTCTAAATTAATAAAGAATTTGAGTTTTATATCTACAGTATAGGGATTTTAAATATCAAACATTTTGCAAACATATTATAAATGATTCAAAGCTGTACTGTTTTGGGCACTATACAACAGTGACATACTTGGGTCTGAGACCTAGGCTATATCACCCCCCCCTCGCCAGCTTCCAGTGCTGATTTTTAAAAAAATTGCGATATTTATTTTTCAAATCTTAAGTAACAGAAGTAACTTTTTTATTTTTATTTTAGGTACGTGCTATTGCTAACATAATAAAATAATTATGAGGATTAGGATTTTAACACTTATTTGTGCATCGACTCCAGAGCCAGCTGGACCTTATGGTCCACCGGGGCGATCGCCCCGGGCCCCGCGCTTTTAGGGGGCCCCTCAGTTTAGAAAACAAAAAAAAAATTTGTAACTTTTGGGTCGCAAGGTCCTTAAAAATACATTTTTGAAGTTTTTGTTTGTTGTACGGACCCCCTGTTCGCCGTACGGACACTGAGATTTGCAGATTCGAAATGATTTTTTTGTAACCACCTTAATCTTTTCCGGATTCATGAAATAGCAAATTAAATTTCATCATTTTGTGGTACCCTACTTTTATATATCCAACAATTTGTGTGAAAACCTGATACTTAAATTTAAGGAAATAAAAAGAACAATATCCAAGTTACTTTCGGACTACATATGGAGGCCACTTTCCCAACATTACAAGAAATTGGAAAAAAAAAAAAAAAAAAGGCAACTTTCATGTATGAACTCGTATAAAAGTTTAGAATTTCACTAATTTGTCAGTTACTCCACTGTGCATTAAAAATTAATCACTAAACATGTATCAGGGGAAAAAACTGTTTATACCAATTTATTTTAGATAGATCCTTATTATATTTCGTATACAAAATATTCTCAATGAGAAAATATTAGCTAAGCAGGTATCTTTTTATCATTTTGTGAATAAACTGTTATAAGGGTCACAATGCAATCTAAACCTCTTCTCCCGGGAAAGAAAATCGTAGATTTTAACACTTTTTACTCTCTCTCTCTCTCTCTCTCTCTCTCTCTCTCTCTCTCTCTCTTTTCTCTATCTTTTTCTCTATCTCTCTTCCTCTCTCTTTCTCCCTCTCATTTTCTCTTCCTCCCTCCCTCTCATTTTCTCTTTCTCTCTTCCTCTCTCTCTCTCTCTCTCTCTCTCTCTCTCTCTCTCTCTCTCTCTCTCTTTCTCTCTTCCTCTCTCTTTTCTCTTTCTCTCTCCTCTCCCTCTCTTTCTCCCTCTCTTTTTCTTTCTATCTTTCTCTCTCATTTTTTGAGTTATTTTATCTCTATTTCTCTATCTCTCTTCCCTCCTCTCTCTCTCTCTCTCTCTCTCTCTCTCTCTCTCTCAACTTTCAGTCTGTATTATGGTCTTTTTCTTAAGCTTAAAACAAATACTTCGAGACAATCGTTTTGTCTTTACGGTAGTGTTCGTGTGTCTTGCTCAAGCACGATAATTTTCAGAAACGACTTTATTAAAATATGAGATTTATTTTTTAGTGCCCACAATGAAATTTTGCTCTGGGCCCCGCAAGAGCTCCATCAGGCCCTGATCAACTCCATTCTTCTTTTCTTTTGTGCGGTCTTGAGTGTTACCTTTTCATAAAAAGTTTCTTCTGAGTACTTTTTCATATTTCAAAAGAATGTTTTTCTCTATTGACAAAACAGCCAAGTTGCTCAAGTGTACATGTCCTTGTGTGGCTTTAAGATCCTTAAAAATACATAAAAGTCACCGGACACCGTCCTTGTCCTTGTGTGGCTTTAAGATCCTTAAAAAATTGATAAAAGTCACCGGACACCAAATCAAAAGCAAATGAACGGATCCGCTGCGTTGTTAGGATGCGCGGTACAGCTGCAAACGGTATAAAAACAAGCCTGCAGCTGACCGCGATCATATCGCACTGTGACGATGAGTAAAAATGTCGCTACGGGCAGGGCCGGATGGAGCTTCTGCGGGGCCCGGGCCAAAATTTCATTGCAAGGCCCCAGAGCAAAATTTCATTGCTTGCACTAGGAAATAAATCTCATATTTTAATAAAGTCGTTACGGGAAGATGTCCGTAAATAATACGCAAGATGCCTGTGACGGCGACGAATTCGCATCCGTCTGCGCTCCGGAGCTGAATGCTTTCCCGATTAAAGGTACACCGATGGAATTTATCTCTGTAACTTTTCCTTTTTGACATGTGCTTCACCTCTGTGGTACTTCAAAAAGAAAACTATCGTTAAAGACAAATACATTATCTCAAAAAAGCATTTGCTTAAAGCTCAAGAAAAAGACCAGAATATGCATTGAAAGTTCAGAGAGAGAGAGAGAGTAAAAACTGTTAAAATCTACGATTTTCTTTCCGAGGAGATGGGGTTGAGGTTGAATTTTTACTTATTGTATAAAAACTGCTTCACAAAATGACAAAAAACTACGTATGTAGCAAACATTTTTGGATTGCGAATATTTTAGTGTAGAAATAATAAATAATAAATTCGTATTAAAAGTTTTTTTCTCCTGATATATGTATGTTTTAGTGATTGACTTTTAATGCAAAATAAAGTTACTGACAAATTAGTGACTTTTTAAACTTATATACGCACTCATATGTGATTTTTTAAAGAAAAACTCCAGTAATGTTTTTAAAGTCACTGAATAAATGGCTTCCATGTGTAGCCCGAGACCAACTTTGATATTGTTCTTTTTTATTTTATTTAAATTTAAGTATCTGGTTTGCACGCGAATTGTTAAATACACTGACGGAAAAAAAATCCCAACACCAAGAAGGGGTTGTGTTAGATAAACGGCAGTTGGTAGGCGGTGAGAGTACATCTGTAAGATGACGTCTATGCAAATTTCGCGCTCGGCGCATACGTGTGGCGCTAGTAGCGCCCCTCGGAACATGCAAAGCAGGTTTGCTGTAAATACGCGCTGTAACGTTCGTGAGCGTTAGTTATCGTTGGGATTCGACGTAGTGTGTTGATGTTAGTCAAGAATGCCTTTAAGAAGACGAAGAAGCCATTATCAACAGCTCACACAGTTTGAACGAGGTCGTGTAATAGGGCTACGAGAAGGTGGATTTTCGTTCCGCAATATTGCGGAACGACTTGGCAGGAATGTATAGCCACTGTGCATGATTGTTGGCAGCGGTGGTCAAGGGAAGGTACTGCCTCAAGAAGACCGGGTTCCGGCCGGCCACGTGGCACTACTGAGAGGGAAGACCGCCGTGTACGGCGTATGGCCGTGGCGCATCGTACCGCGTCTGCGGCAGCAATTCGAGCGGCAGTTGCCACCACAGTGACACAACGAACTATTACAAATCGGTTACTTGAAGGACAGCTCCGAGCCAGACGCCCTGTAGCGTTCATTCCACTTACTCCAAACCACTGCCGTTTGCGACGTCAGTGGTGTCAAGCTAGAGCTCATTGGAGGACGGAGTGGAGATCTGTTATGCTTTCTGATGAAAGCCGGTTCTGCCTGGGTGCCAGTGATGGCGGTGTGTTGGTTAAAAGGAGGCCAGCTGAGCACCTGCAACCAACCTGTCTGCGGCCGAGACACACACTGGACCTACACCTGGAGTTATGATCTGGGGAGCAATTTCCTATGACAGCAGCAGCACTCTCGTGGTTATCCCACGCACTGTGATGGCACAGTTATACGTCGGTCTGGTGATTCAACCTATTGTGCTGCCATTCATGAACAGCATTCCAGGGGGTGTTTTCCAACAGGATAACGCTCGCCCGCATACCACTGTTGTAACCCAGCATGCTCTACAGAGTGTCGACATGTTGCCGTGGCCTGCTAGATCACCAGATCTTTCACCAATCGAGCACGTATGGGACATCATTGGATGACAACTCCAGCGTCACCCCCAACCAGCATTAACCGTCCCTGTATTGACCGACTAAGTGCAACAGGCATGGAACTTCATCCCACAAACTGACATCCAGCGCCTGTACGACACAATGCATGAACGTTTGCGTGCTTGCATTCAACATTCTGGCGGTTACACCGGTTATTAATGTACCAGCATTTCACATTTAAAATGGCTCTTCTCGCGCTTACAATAAGCTGTGATCTTGAAACCTTAATCGATTAAATATGTTACCTATACAAATGTATTGCCGCCATTTCATTCCTCTACAACTATTTTTTCGTGGTGTTGGGATTTTTTTCCGTCAGTGTATATAAAAGCAAGGGCCACAAAATGATGAAATTTAATTTGCGATTTCATGAATTCGGAAAATATCAAGGTCGTTACAATAATCACTTGAAATCTACAGATCTCAGATTTTGTACGGCGAAAGGCGATAACCTATTCGAAAACCGGGGGATTGGAAACAAACAAACAAACAAAAAAACTTAAAAAAAAAAAGAAACATCTTTTTAAGGGCCTCGCACCCGCAAACTTACACACAAAAAATAATAATTGCAAAAAAATTCTAACTAATTTTTTTTTATTAAACTGCGGGGCCCCTTAAAGGTGCGAGGCCCGGGGCGCCGCCCGGTTGCCCCTATGGTTCAGCCGGCCCTGGATGCGGGAGAGAACTGACTTTGAGAAAGGAAAGGTTGTTGGGTGTTATGTGAGTGGGTTTTCCATAAGAGAAACCGAGAGGCGTTTATACATACCCAAGTCAACTGTTTTGGATGTACTGAACAAGGGGAAGACACATGGCGTGCCTGAAACAGCAAAACGTACCGGCAGACCAAAGAAAATCAGTGATACAGGATATCGACGCCTCAGAAGAATCGTTACAGCTAATCGACGGAGTACTGCACAAGACCTCCGTGTACAGGTGAGTAAAAATGCAGGAACCTCGGCATGTACACGTACCATTTGCAAAGAACTTCATTCCATGGGTTACCGTGGTCGTGCGGCTGCTCATAAGCCTTTGATCTCCACTCGGAATGCTACTCGTCGTTCAGCATGGTGTAAAGAACATTTATCGTGGACCGTAGATCAATGGAAACGGGTCCTTCCGACTGATGAATCCAGATACACGATTCATCAGTCTGATGGCCGTGTGTGGGTATGGCGGCAGCCGGGGGAACGCTATTTACCACAGTGTACTGTTCCTACGGTCAAGTTTGGAGCCGGCAGGGGATGTTGTTCGTGGTACGGTTCCGGCCTTTTGGTTATCGTGGACAAACCTGTTAACCAGCACGTCTACCTTGATATTCTGGACAATTATGCCACACCTACTATGTTGCAATACTATGGAACCGAGCCTTGTTGGTACCAGCAGAATAATGCACCAAGGCAAGACTGTTTCAGCGTGGTTTGACGATAATTCCATATCGTGTGTGGACTGGCCAGCACAGAGCTCTGATCTTAATCCCATAGAGAACCTATGGGGATAAATTAGAGCGCCGCATAAGAAGTTTGGAACCAAGGCCTACTACTAAGCAATAGTTAGCAGCAGGCAGCCGTATGTGCTCAATGGAAGCGCATACCTATCGCTGTGTTCCAAAACCTTGTCGAAAGCCTGTCTCAAGGGTCAGTGCATGCATTAAGGCCAAAGGTGGACCGACACCGTACTAATGCATGTCAATAAATGCTATGTTGTGTTTCTCTTCTAGGTGTCCGGTGACTTTTGTCAGTGTAGTGTATGTCTTGATTCTTTTTAATGCAGAAGAACTTCTTTCGGCAGTTGTTGATGGAAACTGTAATATGAGGTGTGCTAATTTGTGCACCTCACTAAACAAAACGCTCAATTTGTTTAATTTTATGTAACAAGTAACGTCTCTCACTGATTTCCTTTTGAATTCATCAAGGGAATAAAACACCGAGTTCGACTAAACATTTTTTAGTCGAACTGTATTAAAATTCGAAGCATACCGTTCTTTAAGTTCTGAGAGCAGGTGTTCAGGAAAGCTTTCACAAAATTTATCAAAGCAGTTCAAATCCTGAAAGGCCTTGAAAGACTTGTGACGTACTTGCCAGCAGGACGCACACGACATAAAGGCAGATAGTAGTCAGAACAAACGTCCGCGTAGCTCAATTGGTAGAGTGACTTATTCCGGAATGAGGGGATCCGGGTTCGAATCCTTTAGCAGATACAGAGATGACGGAGAAATTTACTTCGTTATAGACTGGTAGTGCTGGTTGCGTCAAGATGACACCATCCCATCACTAGAGGGAGCCCCGTTCGTCTTTGCTTGCCCGACTGATTCTCTTAGTCAAAAGAAGCGAATCCGCACACGTTTTTTTTTTTTTTCTTGCAGCGGAAGCGTCGACGTATCTTAATACCGTTGGTAATTAACTTTTATTTGTGTATATCTAATTGACTTGTATTAGTGCACTGTCTACACTGAAGAGCAATTGAATTAGAGACAGCTGGCGTTATGCAAATGTGGCGTTGTGGGCGGCCCTGTAAACGGAAACGACATGACGTATGCAGCGATCCGACAATATAATGCGACGGGAATCAGTAAGAGTCGGACGCAGTATGGGTAAGACAAAAGATCTAAGTGCATTTGATCGTGGGCAAATTGTCGGGTCCCGACGAATGGCTCACTCCATCTCGGAAATCGTGCAAGCACTGGGATTTTCACTAGCCACTGTGTCACGGGTGCACCGTGAGTACATCGAATCCGGTAAAACCATCCCTGCAAAGGCCAACTCCCGTGGACAACAGCGTGTGGATGAGTGGGGTCATCGTCGGCTAGCTCGCATTGTAACAGCGGATAGACGGGCCACAGTGCAAGAAATCACCCGGCAATTTAACGCTGGTGCACAAAAACGTGTAAGCAGCCACACCATCCAGAACCATCTCCTCGCTATGGGGTACAGATGCTATCGTCCCACGAGGGTACCGCTGCTGACCGCACATCAGAGGGTGCAAAGATAAGCATGTGCGCGGGAACATCGCCTCTGGACCCTAGACATGTGGGAAAATGTTGCCTGGACTGATGAGTCGAGATTCACGTTGGTACATGCGGATGGCAGGATACGAGTACGGCGCAAACCACATGAAGCGATGGATCCTTCTTGCCAGCAGGGTACTCTTCAAGCTGGTGGGGGTGGCATTCTCCGTGGACTTAAATAGGACCCCTGGTACGTGTGACATCGTCCCTCACAGGTCAACGTTACTGGGATATCCTGGACGACCATTTGCTCCCGTTTGTGCGTCTTCAACATCCCACTGGGGACCTCATCCTGCAACAAGACAATGCACCGTGCCATCGCTCCCAAATTGTATCCGAATGGTTTGATGAACACTCCACCGACGTGACCTCGCTTCCTTGGCCAGCTAGGCCACCTGACCTCAATCCCATCGAGCACATCTGGGAGGACATCTAGAGAGATGTTCGAGACTCTGACTCCGGTGTCTTGTCAAGTCCATGCCGAGATGAATCGCCGCCGTCATCAGGACGAAAGGTGGTGCTACACGTTACTAGACAGGTATCTGTAATTCAGTTATCTCTTCAGTGTACAAACCTATCTCCTAATTATTTCTCCCTCATCCCTTCGTTTTACTTCTTTTTCTTTTTTATTATTTTATGAGAGACTTATTTTATTATACTAAAATAGTAAATAGACGATGTTATCGCTCTGTCCACGTTATTTCATAAGCAACGCCTAGCAACTGAAAAACTGTTCTTCCGACACCGCTGGGATCCCAGCGCTGTCCCAGAAACAACAACTCAGTCCCAGAGCAACAAGTCAGCGGTGTCAGAACAACAATTTTTCAATTGCTATGCGTAGTAAATAAAACAACGTGGACAGAGGTATGGTATCGTCTATTTACATTATCTCCACGTATTTGAAATACACTGATGTTCAAAATTAAGAGAATTTGCTCATTTTGCCGAATTTCTGAAAAACTAATGGACACATTTTAATGAAATTTGGTATGGATACACAGTTATAGAAGAGAAAACATTATATCATACAACAGTCATGGTACGCACTCAAATCGTTAGTAAGACTCATCAGCGCAGGAATGTCCAAAATCCACGTTGCAAGATCGAAAATGAAATGACTCTAATATGGGGGATGGTTCCCTCTCACAGTCATACTGCTCTCACAGCGTGACGTCATACTGGAAACGAGGCAGTTGATGAGTCCCTGTGGCAGTCGGTCCCACTCACTGCAGCAATGCAGTTTTCAACTCCTCGATGGCTCTTGGATGGAGGGGTGGCGAGCTGGAATTGCCCTCCCAAGAGCGTCCTAGACATGTTCGATAGGGTTTAGGTCTAGCGATCTGGCTGGCAAATCCATCCGACGAATATCCTCACTTTCAAGATAATCGTCGACCAGGTGAGCCCTATGTAGACGAGCGTTGTCGTCCGTAAAAACGAACCGAGAACCAACTGCGCCCCTGAAAAGTCGAACATAGGGCTGTAAGATCTCATCCCTACACCTCGCAGCAGTCAGGGAGCCCGTGTTAAACACATGGAGAGGTGTGCGGCCGTCCAACATAATGCCTACCCTGACCATGACACGTTCGCTGCCATAGCGGTCCCTTTTTCGGATGTTGGAAGAAAGGTATCGGGTCCCAGGTTCTCTCCAGATGAAGGCACGTCGAGAATCAGTGTCCAGGCTGAATCGCGACTCGTCTGTGAAGAGAACGTTACCCCACTGAAGTCTGGTCCAAGGCTGATGTTGTCTGCACCACGCTAAACGCGCTATCTTGTAAGCTGAAGTGAGCGGGACGTAAACAGCGGGTCT
Organism: Macrothele yani; assembly: GCA_039090855.1. Lineage (NCBI taxonomy): Eukaryota > Metazoa > Arthropoda > Arachnida > Araneae > Macrothelidae > Macrothele > Macrothele yani. The sequence continues at coordinate 16,495,841 of CM076999.1, read as the reverse complement.
TCTGGCAAAAAACCCTCTCTCTCTCTCATGAAGCCTTCGGGAAAAAGTAACCCTTGAAACTCGGCTACCAGTGGCGGCATGCAGCTGACGAGATAGCAGTGCAGCTGTAGCAGTCCTGTGGTGCCTCGCTGAAAGTGCCAAATTACGATGTTCATTGGCCGTCGTGGCTCTTGGACAACCTTGCTCAGGCCTTCTCGATATGGATCCGGTGTCATTAAACTATTTCCACAAATTGTACACGACACTGGGAGTTACATTGAGCTCTGTAGCAACCTGCACTTGCGATTGCCCTGCCTCCAATCTACCGACGATTCTCCACCTCATTCCGTCATCAATACGTTCGTGGCAACTCATTTTACCTGATTGCTTATGCAATTGAACTAAATAAATGTGCACAGATATAGACAGATATAGACATATTGATCACGTATAGACACAGATATAGACATATTGATCAAGTAACACATTGGCCGCCCCGGTGGTGCAGTGGTCTAAGCGATGGCTTCTGATCATTCGTCCGAAAGGGGTCCGGGTTCGAATCCCGGTGAGGCATGGAAGTTGTGCTTGTCTTACGACACTGGCTCTCTCCCTTCTCTGCAACCAGTGACCCTAAATTACTGACGGACGACTGCTTGTAGCCCATTGAGTTGCTCACGGTGGTCGTTAAACCTCCAATAATAAAAAATAATAAATAAATGCTCACAGATATAGACAGTGTTACACAGATATAGACATATTGATCAAGTAACACATTGGCCGCCCCGGTGGCGCAGTGGTCTAAGCGATGGCTTCTGATCATTCGTCCGAAAGGGGTCCGGGTTCGAATCCCAGTGAGGCATGGATGTTGTGTTTGTCTTACGGCACTGGCTCTCTCCCTTCTCTAGAACCAGTGACCCTAAATTAGTGACGGACGACTGCTTGTAGCCCATTGAGTTGCTCACGGTGGTCGTTAAACCTCCAATAATAAAAAATAATAAATAAATGTGCACAGATATAGACAGTGTTACACAGATATAGACATATTGATCAAGTAACACATTGGCCGCCCCGGTGGCGCAGTGGTCTAAGCGATGGCTTCTGATCATTCGTCCGAAACGGGTCCGGGTTCGAATCCCGGTGAGGCATGGATGTTGTGTTTGTCTTACGGCACTGGCTCTCTCCCTTCTTTAGAACCAGTGACCCTAAATTAGGGACAGGCGACTGCTTATAGCCCATTGAGTTGCTCACGGTGGTCGTTAAACCTCCAATCAAAAAGAAAATTAAAAAGAAGGAAAGTGTGTGTGTGTGTGGTGGTGGTGATCGGGGGTGATATTTCGTCCCTGCCTGCAAATGAGCACGGGGGCGGCTTCACCCTCTGCTGCCGCGGTTTCGACACCACTGCGAATGATCTGCGCAACAGAGCGAATGTTACCTTACTTGTGTATTGTTTGGAATGCTGGAACGTCTTAATCACGAAATAGCGAGGGGGAGGGGGTCACAGAGGGGAAGGGGGGTTTACAGAGTGGGGAAGCGGTTTACAGGGAAGCCAACGAAGCCCAGTCGCGGTGCCCCGTGATGCTGAAGGGTTTCAAAAATAATTATTTATGATTTTCTTTAATTTGGCTTCTAAAAAAAGAGAAAAGTCATGAATACTAAGGGGTGAATTCGCTGTTTTTGGGTTTGGGAAGATTTGGGGGCACAGTTCCGCCCGAAATCGAAGTAAGAATTTATTGAGCCTGCATTTAAGCTTGTAAGAATTTGCAACCTTAAATGCAGGCTCAATAAACATCGTTTTGAAAGTAATATTGCTTAATACTACACCACAACTGAGCTTAGAAATTGGGGTGTTACTTCTGGCCAATTTTCTTGGAATGTAACGATCAGATCAGATCATATATAGATTCTTTTAGGAAGGGAGTGTCTTACCCCAGGTCTTAAACAACCCTTAGAAATAGAAAACCAGGAGATTTGGGCTAGAGTGCCCGTTAGGAAAGGGACAGGGAAGCAAGGTAGAAAGGGGAAGGAAGACGCCTTTATTTATTACCGGGGGGCCAGTACCCGGGGTCCGACGGCTTAACGTGCCCATCCGACGCACGGTGGCTATTTAGTGGGGTTTTTTTTGTTTTGTTTTTTAATTGGAGGTGTAACGACTACCGTGTGCAACTCAATGGGCTGTAAGCAGTCGCCCGTCCCTAATTTAGGGTCACTGGTTCTAGGGAAGGGAGAGAGCCAGTGCCGTAAGACAAACACAACATCCATGCCTCACCGGGATTCGAACCCGGAACCCGTTCGGACGAATGATCAGAGGCCATCGCTTAGACCACTGCGCCACCGGGGCGGCATTTAGTGGTTCGAACGTTCGTACCTGCTCAGAATCGAACTTGAGGTCATCTCCATGGCAGTCACGAACGCTGATCACTAGGCACTCCGCGACCCTAGAATGTAACGAACATTTAGTTGGGTGTTTTATATGGCTCCCCATTTCCCCCTTAAAATCCCCCTTCTCCTCACTAAGTTTAGTTTAAGAGCCAATCACAATACTGTTATCGTACGAGTAAAATGGCACTGGAAAACGTGTTTTACGAGGCACAGGAATAGATTTCATTCATGTTGGGAATGTCTGTAGGGGAACTAAAATAGAGCGCCGATTATGTGGATCAGTGGGGACCAGGAGTGATCTGGATAATCGAAAATACGGAAAATCGGACATTTCGTAAAGATAATACGTTAAAAAAAACATTCACAAATAATTACTCTACCTAATCACTAAATTTTTGTAGAAATTCTGTATGTACATTAAATGATGTAGTATAAAACATATTGAAAAACGTAAGTACATATTGTATGCACACTATCTACCAACAAGTAATTACACACCCCTGCAATCGACGATATCTGCGGTCCGGATACACGTCACGGCCGCCGCCGTTAAATATCCTGTGGGAAACAACAACGCAACCAGTCGTATGCAAGATGCCACGCAGTTCGGAGCTCTCTGATTTCGAGAAAGGTGTAATCGTCGGTTATCACAGAAATGACCGATCGATACGTGACATATCCAGCGAGTTGAAGTACCCAAAATTGACAGTGGCCTACGTGATTGGCAAGTGGAAGATGAGAGGTGACTGTCGGAATCTGCTCCGACCCGGCAGACCCACAAAACTGGGAGTTAGAGACCGACGGGTGCTGGCCAGAGAAATTCGGAAGAACCGCACCAAATCGATGGACCACATCCGCGAGGAGTTTCAACAGGCATCCGGGAGTGTTCTTTCGATGAATATCATCCGTAAGAAAGCCCATCTGCTCGGTTATCATGGACGTGCTGCCGCCCACAAGCCTTTGATCACCAAGTCCAATAGCGCTGCTCGGCTAACGTGGTGCAAAGAACGTCGACAGTGGACCGTTGAACAGTGGAAACAGGTTCTCTGGAGCGACGAATCAAGGTTCACCTTCTTCCGTTCGGATGGCAGGGTCTGGGTTTGGCGTCTGCCTGGAGAACTCCTCCTGCCGGAATGTATTGAGCCAACTGTGAAGTTCGGCGGCGGTGAAATTATGCTACAGGGGTGTTTCTCCTGGTATGGTACGGGACCCTTGGTCGCAATTCCTGGTAGACTCAACGCCGAGACCTACTGCACCATTTTGGATGACCATGCGCTTCCTACGTTGTGGCAGTTTTACGGGGTGGACCCATGTTACTTTCAGGATGACAATGCCACCTGTCATGTTGCGAGGTCCACCATGGCTTGGTATGGTGAAAATAAGGTTAATCGACTTGCCGGCGTAGAGCTCGGACCTTAACCCTTTCGAACACCTCTGGGACGAGTTGGAGCATCGACTTAAGGGGTGCCCCCACCGTCCGAAATCGTTGAAGGAACTGACCTGTCTTCTCCAAGCCGAATGGAAGAAAATACCGCTAGCCGTCGTACAACGCCTGGTTGAGAGTATGCCCCGGAAGGTCGCAGCTGTAATCGCCGCTCGTGGAGGCTGCACCAACTATTGAAGGTGAATAAACTTCGTTTTCCTTTGCTATCACAGGTGTCCAATTACTTGTTGGTAGATAGTGTATGTAATTAATTTTTACTTTGCCTCTTTACTTGAAAAATTCGTCTATCGTTTTCTACTTAAAAGATGAAACTCGTTTTCGTGCCGTTAAATCCCTCATTCTTTTTAAATGTATTAATTCAGTAAAATTGTATTTCTCTTCCGGGTCCACACATTTCATCACTTTTTTGAAGCATTCAAATTCCTGCGTAAGCTCCTCGTCTGCATCTGTATGGGACAGCACATCATCATATTTGCGTTCGTTCAACAGGTAACGCGGGCCTTTAAACACTTAGCCACAAACACTCGGAAATCCGAATTACGTGCATCATACAACAAATCGCGACGATTTTTTTTTTAGTTATTAATGCGAGTGATTTAATCGTTTTATTTTCTGTTGGAGCTTATTATTTTTCTGAATAGATTTGCAATAATCTTTTTTTTTTTGTTTTCTGTCAGAGGACGTTTTACAAATTAAACATCGTGATTTTTAGAAGCAACAAATGATTTGCAACTTGATTTTTTTAAACTGACAATGATTTTCAGTTATCTTTAAAAAAGGTAAAATGTACTTTTTTATCGTATTATTTCACAAAAAAAAAAAAAAAAAAAAAAAACTCCTACATAAAAAAATTTACTCTTGATTGCTATTATTCATCGCTTTTGTCTTAAGCTGTACAAAGACTGATTCATAGACATCGCATAATCATTTGTATAATAAGTTAAGTAACCGGTTTCTTACAGTAACACAATACCTACTATTTGCACAAAAGTCCCCGGAAATCCCTTCAAAAGCAAATGAACGGTTTCGCTGCGTTGTTAAGATGCGCGATACAGCTGCAAACGGAATAAAAACAAGCCAGCAGCTGACCGCGATCATATCGCACTATGAGGTTGAGTGAAAACATCGCGGCAAGAGAGAGCTGACTTTGAGGAAGAAAATATTGTTGGGTGTTATATTAGTGGCTTGTCATAAGAGGAACAAGAGGCGTTTAAACATACCCAAGACAACGCTTTGGATGTACTGAATAACTGGAAGACACATGGCGTGCCTGAAGCAGCAAAACGTACCGGCAGACCGAAGAAAATTAGTGATAGAGGACGTCGAAGCCACAGGAGAGTCGTTTCAGCTAATAGACGGAGTACTGCACAAGACCCCAGTGTACAGGTGAGTACAAATGCTGGAACCTCGGTACATACACGTACCATTCGCAGAGAACTTCATTCCATGGGTTACCGTGGTCGTGCGGCTGCTCATAAGCCTTTCATCTCCACTCGGAATGCTACTCGTCGTTTAGCATGGTGCAAAGAACATTTATCGTGGACCGTAGATCAATGGAAACGGGTCCTATGGATTGATGAATCCAGGTACACAATCCATCAGTCTGATGGCCGTGTGTGGGTATGGCGGCAGTCGGGAGAACGCTATTTACCACAGTGTACTGTTCCTACGGTCAAGTTTGGAGCTGGTAGTTTACTCGTGTGGCGGTGTTTTTCGTGGAATGGTCCCGGCCTATTGGTTATCGTGGACAAACCTGTTAACCAGCACGTCTACCTCGATATTCTGGACAATTATGCGCTACCAACTCTGTGACAATACTATGGAACCGAGCCTTGTTGGTAAAAGCAGGATAATGCACCGACCCATAAAGCAAGGACTGTTACGGCGTAGTTGGACGATAATTCCGAATCGTGTAAGGACTGGCCAGCACACAGCCTTGATCTTAATTCCATAGAGCATCTATGGGATGAATTAGAGCGCCGCATAAGAAGTTTGGAACAAAGGCCTACTACTAAGCAACAGTTAGTGGCAGCATTATGTACTGAATGGAAGCGCATACCTATCGCTGTGTTCCAAAACCTTGTCGAAAGCATGTCTCGAAGGGTCAGTGCATGCGTTAAGGAAAAAGGTGGTTTCAGAATCGCTTTAATGTAACAAAACAGAAGAGACGAGCAACATGGAATCGTCTCAAAGTAAAAAAAGAACAGGAATGATACAAACTGATAAAAGCGATGATATGTACATTGAATGAGTAATGACAAATTTACAACGTGATGCCAACAGAGAAGTGCTTGAGGAAGAACAAAATGATCACAGACGGGGCACCGCAGTGCGAAAGAACAACAAAAAGTTAATGCAGAGTCTTAACTCACCATGAGATGTAATGGACTTGGTGTAACAGCGAACCACGGGGTCACTGGCGACCACGTAGCATGGAAGGAGCTTTCACGGCATGCGGAGATAGCAGACTGATACTCCTGCTGTACCACCGTGCACAGAGTAACGGAAAGTATGGCGAAAGATGAAGTCCCAAGTGCGCCATGTATGAAAAAAGTGTCGAGGAGTGGCAGTTCGTCTCTTGCAGAAGGAGTAATTCGGCCCCAAGAGGCGAGAGATCTTCCAGAACGAGAGCGTTAGCGAGGGGGTTATCAAACCCCCTACAATTCAGAGTGGCGACCATGATTGGGTAAGTCCGACGTCGGATGAAGGGCAGCAATCGTAGCTTTCTGGAATGTGTCGAGGCGATTGATGATACCACGACACCACAAGACGTAGTCGGGTTGCTTGGCATTATGCCGGAGGAATTTGGTGATGGAGGTTGCTTGGTGGAAGACCTCAGGAAGAACTGCATCAAACTGCTGTAAAAAGATGAGAGAAGCATCCCGATTTGTTTTTGTGAGTGAGAAACTCGTAAAGATCTTCAAAGGAGACAGGTTCTGAAGGCATTGGTAAGCAGAGTCGAGAAATCTACAAACGTCGGCAGAGGACACTTGGACTTTGAAGAGGAAGAGCTAGAACGTGACAGGGGAGACTTGGAGCCTGCTGGACAATTGGAACGATGTGGGTGGCCAGTTGGAGAAGGTGATTTCTTCTTTTTCCTCCGGGCCTCGGTACTGGTAGTAGAGAGACGTTTGCGGTGGATCGATGACACACGAGATGTGGAATCAGAGGACAGGTCCACCTCATCGCCGGGAGCAAAAGTGCCGACGGTGAATGAAGCTTGAGGATCAGCCGTGATGTCCTCTGATGGAGAGAGAACACGGGAAGGCAAGGAGGAGTCAAGCGGGGCTAAATCCGACAGAGTGGAGAAAGCAACATCGGAAGACGTGTGTTGATCGTTGGCTTTAATCAGAGTTTCGGCAGATCTGGGTCCAGGAGGTGCAGACGCAGGAGGAGGCATGTCAGCAGAAATGGAGGAAGAGGTAGAATGCTGCCTTGGAGCTGCAAGAGTCAGTGGCTCTGCATGGGGGCAATGAGCCTGCTGATGGCCGTAAGCCTTACAGCGTGATCAATGAGCAGAGGTGAGGAGCTCAATGCGGCGGCGCTCGTTACCGCAACGAACATCGAGGAACCGTGGAAACTTTATGAGATGCTCTTCCGACGGGAAGATGATGCGAGCAGTTCTACGGAAGCCACAGATATGTTTATCATCGGGGTCAGAGGGGGAAGAGGAGAGTGTCTTCACTGGGCCGACTACTCTGCAGCATCGACAAAGTGCAGCACACAGTATATAATCAGAGATCTCCGGAGAAACCGGATGTAGAGAGACCAGAACAGGACGCTGGGCGATGGATTCGGCTAAGGGGTGACGATCGCCAATTGATAGGCCCTGAGACAAGACAAGCTCGGCATATTCTTTCTTCGAAAAATAAACAATCACAGTTTGTGGCTTTCGGGTGAGGTGTGTGATGGCTCCAGAAGGAAGCATCTTCTTGAGAGCGAAGCTGTACTGCTTCAAAGGAGCGTTGGGCAGCGCATCGGAACAAATCCCCAACTCAAGGGTCGAATGTAGACGTTGACCATCAGGAGAGTTCTCGGGAATGTCTGATAAGATGGTGTCACCGTTGAGAGTAACGTAAGAATCCATAGGGGCAGACGAGACGATGAGGAAGCCGGTGATATACCATGGGCAGCCGCAGAATAAGTGCGTGCAGAAGCGCCTCCTCTGGAAGGCATTGACGCAGCATGAGACGATGTACTGGAGGCAGTAGAAACTGTAGAGGGATGATTAGCGACTCCAACAGAGGCGTCCATGAGTTCATCATCGCCAACAGAGGCCACGGACGTCACATCCACGTTCTCAATAGCAGAGTCGAAGACCTGAGCAGGAGAAGGCGTGCAAATGACATGAGGAAAATTAAGAGGATCTCCACTAGCAAGCGCAGATGATTGATCGGCTGCGTCTGTCGTTGAAGAGGTGACGCGAGGAGCTGCAGCGATGCGGGTGGGAACAGCACCCTCATCGGCACATGCCATAATCAATGGTAAGGGTTAACGAAGAAAAACGACCAGCTCGGTGTGGAAATTAAAACACTGATAATGAGACAAAATAAGCACTCACCCACTCGTGAGGGAACTTAAACGAAAGCACAGACCTTTAACTTCGGCACACACAAAGAGAAGAACAATGATGGGACACACAAAACACCTACGTGAAGAACTCAAACACGGAGCTCATGAAGACACGTGTCGTCTAAAGGTGGACCGACACCGTACTAATGTATGTCAGCAAATGCTATGTTGTGTTTCTCTTCTAGGTGTCCGGTGACTTTTTTTAATATAGTGTATAATAAATTGTGTGGTGTAACCAGGAGAGATAAGAAGAGGAACTCGTGGATCAGAAAAATGACAAGACTGGAAGACATCATGATCAGAGTTCAATCCCTGAAATGGCAATGGGCTGGACATACTGCCAGAAGGACAGACCATCGATGGACAGCTGAACATTTAAATTGGGTTCCAAGGGACAGGAAAAGACCCAGAAGAAGACCACATGGGAGATGGGTGGATGAAATTCGAAAGTATGCGGGAGTGACATGGAGGAGACTGGCACAAGGCAGACCGTTGTGGAGGAAACTTGGGGAGACCTTCGTCCAGCAGTGGATTGATAATGGTTGACAATGATGATGATGAAATAGCTAGTGCACAAAATAGGGGGGAGAAGAAATATCCTGGGCCACAATAAACAAAATCCATGCGATATGCTATCCACAATATCCGATCTCGCTACCGAACTTCAAAATTCGATAGACGATTGAAATTTAAAAGTTAATCAAACCTCAAGTATTCTCACAAATCGCTCCTATTACCGGTAATTCCTCGTCATACGGAAAAGTGAAATTGTTTTCCGTTTATATACGAAAGGAACTGCGGAAATGTTTCTGAAAATCCCGTTAACACATCTCTTAAAGAGTAATTTACCGTCAATATATGAAAGAAACTCCAGAAAGGTTTTTGAAAACACAGAATTTTCCCGTGGTGCGAAAAATCCGTGAAATTGATATTTCTTTCTGTTATTTCACGGAAAAGGTTGTATCAGAAATATGCCTCCTTAATTCACGAAAGAAATGACGAAAAATCGCTCGTGAATTTCAGATTTTTTTTTTTTTTTTTTACGGTGTAAAACAGGAAAACGCCTTTTAAATGTTTTGTCACCTTCATTTTGAAAGCACAAAAAATCTTGCATTTGTAATTTAAATATTTCCGGCAGATTATGTCGGCACTCTTCGTGATGACTACCACGTGCTGAGTGTA